>OV884012.1:47913139-49243040 GCA_930367205.1 Acanthosoma haemorrhoidale | reverse complement strand
AAAAAATCGCCTATTTGGTTTGAGGTGAACCAGGTAGAAAATGGTGGAGATAAGAAAGGGTATGCCACTTTTGAGCTGAACTAAGCATTGTGTTTACTATGTTCACAATGTAATTGTAAGGCGTTTGAGGGTCACTTAAAAGTTCGTCGATTTAGCAGATGTTTTGCACAGACTGTCTGTTTGTTGATTGGAACAGAAGGACCCTTATAGTCCTTCACGCAAATCACGCAAAGGATTCTTATTATGTTTTCAACCATTTTAAGAATACGGCTTCCATTGATGTATTAGTTGTTTTAAATTAAAAATTGAAAGTGATAGATGCATGTTTTCCTGAAACTTTATATGCATAAGTTTAGTGACTCCATCATGTGAAAGAATGATTTGATCTAAAAAAAACAGTGTAATTTAGTCTATTTGTAATAAGGTTGTTGTAACATGTTTTGAATGACACTTGCTTTCAATTAAGTTCACTGCGCGCGTGAAAGTAATTTGTTGTCTAGGGTGTGAGATATAATTTTTTAACTGATGAGAAGGGGAACGGCACATGTCTTTGACTTATGACCAACAGCTAAGTCCCTGCAGCGTCATATGACTGACTGAACAACGGCTGTGCAGCACAAGTTACAGCATTGTTTATCTGCCCATATCTCTCTGTTCAAATTAAGAACTGTTTCCTTTCCCTTGGGCTGGGTACGGTCTTGTAATGATCACAATTCAACGTATATGTTCAAATATCACATTTCAAATTTAAATTTAATCCAATCAGATACATTTTTCATTGGGGAAACTGATCCAGGTTATATTTGCATAGGGATTTGGCCGTATAAGTAAATTATGTAAATCAAGAAATGAACATGGAATAAAATTTCAATGGTTCATGTTAAAAATGCTGCGAATTATACTGCAATACAGAACGAGACAATAAAATAAAAATATGAATAAAACCTTTCTACTGAACCTCTCGTACAAGGATCATTATTGTCCTCTTCCAAGTATGTATTTTGTTTATTATTGTCATTTGTTTTGTATTCAATGCCCTAACAGCAACTCTTATTAATTTACATGATATCCTATTACTCTCAATGATATTAATTATATGATGAAAGAATATTTAAGTACGTTTTTTCTTCGTAAATTGTGGAGCAAATTTAGAAATACCCAAAACTTAAACAGGTATTTTAGTCATTTTTATACAAATTTATATTCATTTTTAACACATTATTTTTCAGTTAATATAGACAAGTTTTATGCATCTAATTTCCGTTATAATTATTGATACTCATACGTTAATTTTTTTTTTTTTGACTGGAGTTCAAATCCGTACTTGTGGGTTCATGATGATTATCATTCCTAATATATACAAGGCCTAAATTTCCAAGGGATCAGAAATATAATACCTGAAAAACAATAACTGAATATACCTTTATATTCATTATCCAACAAAACCCTTGTTGTAGTGTTTATCATTTCCAAGCACTACACTTCAAGTAAGTTTCTCATTGGGTATTATGTATTTAAATTGTGCGATGGGTACAAGTTTCTTAGTTCGACCTCAAGTCCCAAGTATTATCAGAGCATATTCGATAGTTACCCTTCCGGAGTTATGAACCGAATTACTCCTTGGTAGTTAGCTAGGAAACTCCCCAGACGGCATGGAGTGCCAGGAGTAAGTTACATAGGGACACAAGACATATACACTGAGTAAGAAGTTAGCGGTTGGATCTTTATTAAAGTGTGCATTAGTAATGTAGCCATCCCAAAGGAGAGGGCTTGGGCTGCGACGGTGGGAGTTAGAGTTGCTAGAGCGGGCTATTATCGGGTTGGGTTTGTTACCAGGACAGGGTTTATCTGCGACGCTGTATTACCGAGGCAACCCTATCAAGAGCAGTTAGTTCTAGTTTAATGTCAGTCACTAATGAGCCTCTCAACGGCTCTATGTTCTGCCTTGGGTCTCCGGCTGTGACACCTCGCACACAACCACGACCTTCTTGAGCATTGTCAGGATACCATTCGTCCAGAAAAGTTCATGAATAGGACCTCAGATAATATTTAGTAGGTACAACCGAGTAGTGAGATTCCCATGGAGTTTGTACACAGCAAATCAGTTATTAATAGTTATGAATTGAATTGATTGCCTTCTACCATACCACCGACGAGGTCTCTCTCATCATCTTGCCAAATAGAGCATAAAAATTGTCAGGTAATGGAAGGTGTTTTTTTTCTTCTCCTCCATTTCCAAATACACCTGTTTGCAAGTTCGTCTCCCCCAGGAGTTTTATTATATTTAGTTTGTCTGCGGCTTCCACCATGTCATCTTGATCAAGTGGCTCACTGTCGATGAAAATCAATTTCCACCCTCGTTTTGACCTATCTAGTGCAATATTATAACAATGCTAAACTGTCTTGAACACGTTCTCAGGTTTTCCTTTTAACTCAGAAAAACCTTTCCATTTTTGCATGACGTCCAGGTTTAAATGGTTAAAAAATCCCTTTTCATGATCATCCTTTCTCATTATACTACTTTATATATTACGTTATATGTTTTTCTCCTTCTCTGAGAGGGAGGGATCTATTCTTCGTGTGAGTATTATACGATATCCCTAGTATAACTTGGCTCTCTTTAGAACAGGGATGGCAATAAAAGACGAGAAACTGCAGTAGTGCTCTCCTGGAATTCAAAGTGAATTAATTGAGCAATAAAACAACATTGTTCTTACGTCAAAGTTGGCTGAGACTATAACTAAAAACAAATCACCGGATTATTTAGAGTTATGGAAGTTATGTATTGTGGCCCTACCCAAGTTTGTGGTACCTCGACCGAAAAAGGTTTACTGCCACTAAGTATGACAGCTCAACAAAACCTTTCTCATTTTTCAGATCAACAAGCATTGAACTAACCTTGGTATCTTCTTCTCTGGTTCATGATATGCGAATACGTTATCTGCGAATAAGTATCTTAAGTACGTTGATATTTGCCAATAATCTATGATCTGAACTTTCGTACAAAACCTCTATCCAATGGGAAAACGGTGCCGATCTTAATCACATCCCCTGAATTAAATCTTGTCTACAACTCAGAATTAGTGATTCTACGACATCATAACATTTTAATATTTTTGAACTTTTATAATGAACAGAGAGATTCTTATTACATATTTCACTGTAAGGCCTCTTCCTTATAAAAATTTCCGTTTCACTATCTGTGTTCTAGTCATGTCCGACTGAACCCGAAATATGAAGCCGAAGCGGATCTCCTCGCGAGCAGTAAATTAGAATCCACCCAGCGCCTGGCTGTCTGTGACCCGGGACGACAAGACACTTAAACTACCCTTCGAGCGAAGATAAAATTTTCAAGCCTGAGAAAGAAATGAGAGGTAGCGTCGGTGCGGGGGCGAGATAAGAGATCTAGGAGGCCATGCTACAATGTATAAATACAAAACGAGGCTGTATGAGATTCCGCTCACGTCTCCTCATGGCAGGGCTCATCAAGCCGGTGGAAACCTACACTTTTTCTAGGAATCTCCGAGTCAGTCTAGGCCGCTAGGAAATTCAATAGCCTCTCTACGCCCGAACCGTTTGAAATGTTTAAGTCTTAACCGGCTTACAGTTGTGCCTCTGGGCGGGCAGACCGGTCAAGTCTCATCGAGTTACGACTACGAAGGCTGACAAGCTCGGCCTACCGTAATCTTATTCCCTGCCCAATCAATTTTACTCCGACAGAAAAAAAAGAGCTTTGCAAAAACGATTAGCTGTGCGTTAAGAAAACAAATAGGTTTCTTTTGGTTAAAAACTTTTTTCTTTTTTATAAAACACAACATTATCAGTGGGAAAGTCCGAAAAAGTCAGGGAAAGTTAAAAAGTCTGTATCGTCTGAAAAAATTAAGCCATTTAAACAGATATCAAGAAATGACAGGACACTTCGTTTCCATGAAACCAGGATGTGAGAATACATCTTAAACATGAAGGTGCTATTTGCTTATATCAAGTGTTGTTCGCAGATGAAAGAAAGACTATCTAATACAAAAAAAAGAAAATCATTCCAAAGATCATCTGGAATTATGTACAGCTAAAAGACGGTCATGAAGTCATGAGGAGAAGCGAATAGATGGTGTTGAGAAAGGTATGAGTGCTATGTGGCAAATAGAATGCGCTTAACAAGATATAAACAAAGTGTTAGAAAGAAGATCTTTAAAGGAACAAAATGTTAGATGGTGTATAAAGTCATCAATTGGCGAATCAGAGGGTTCCTCAACATTTGAAAAGACATACCTGAAGGTTTTCTTGTGTCAGTTTGTTCTTCATGCTATTAAAACTGTTATCAGAAACTTTAAAGCTATCTTTAACGAACCCCTCTCTGCTACGATTCGCATTTCGTTTAATATGCAATAACGGAGCATATGTAACGTTGTTCTAACGGGAAACAAGTGGAACCAAATAAAACTTGGTTGTTTAATTTTCCACGATAGAGCGTTAACAATAAATACGTTTTTGAACAATGTAAAATAAAATGGATACATTTTGAATTTGGCTCGTTGAATAATTATTTTATATTTTTAGAAGATAATTATTGTTTTTTAGATAAGTTTAAGACATTTCAATGACGGAGAATTTGTATTTTTTTGTCATGTGACGTCGCCATTAAACTGGTCAAATTGAGGCAATATTTAATAACTGACTATGCTAGACTTTATTCGTCCTTTCTCTGAAGTTGTAAACCGTACAAATGGCCCCTATAAAGATGTCCAAACCAAATGGCATAAATACTGTCAGATGCTCAGATTCCGATTAAGGGTTACATCCTCTTCTTTCCGAGTCACCCGAATTTACAACCGGTGATTATAAAGCTTTCAACGAGATAATATCCGTAATATATGTTGGCCGCAATACGTCGTCCACTGGCGCCATTGGCAACCTTTCCCGATGAGTAACATCATGGAGGGTTGAGCATCTGAAACAATGCGACAAGATCCCAGCTCACAGATAGGATCTACGTTTGCTAGATGAAAGGTATCGCTGCATCCTTACTGCTCAGCAGATTTCATGATAACGTGAAAAAAATTATGATTAACGCGATAGATTAAGGAAATATTAAGGAAGCGATATAAACTATCGAAGCTGCTCAGAATTGCAACAAACAGTTTTAGTTAGGTCTAATAAAATAAATTGTTATGTTCTTTTGTAATTATATACAGAGAACGTAAATTTTTTTCTAGCCTTGCGAAAAACATTCAAACAATGGTTATTCAAAGATATCGATTTGGTAACTTCACATTACATTTGTAGGCTTGGCTATCTAAATATCAAGTTTTCTTTTACTTGTTTCAGCATCTAACAAACCAAGTGTTTAACGCTATGACCCCACCACCCTTCCCGCAACGATGGCAACAGAATGTAGGGGAAAATTAGGTTTTTTTGTTAGATGTAAGTTAGTTTTAAGTCTATGATTAATAAGGTGAGCTCCATCACTTTTAAACATGTTTAGACAATGAATGTATAATGTGCATTATCTATTGTAACAATCACAAATCACAAATTTTAACACTGGAATATAATACAAATACAATGGAAAATAAGGAAGATTTACAACCTTATAGGTTATTTTGCTTGTTCTTCCTTCATTAAAATCTCACGAAAAAAACTTTTGCACATGAAATGTAACGTAACATTCTGTTCAAACCAGCACCTATCTGGCTGGACAAGTTAAATGTCTTCTTAATACAAAAAGCGATGTACCATTTTTTATCGTTTTGGGGAAATTTCGTTTCATACCAACTTTTTTGTAAAAAAAATTTAGTGCTTTAGAGACATTTTTAATAATGATATTTTTTTTTACAAAATATTCCTTCCATTATCTACCACCGTTATTAATCCTCGGACTAGCAAATAACACATTTTTTTTTCATTCATACCTCTTTGTTATCAAAAAATATGGAATTCAATATAGATTCTTTATAAAATGAATCTATTTACAATAGCTCAATATTATATGTTCCGCTGCTAGGTGTCATTGATTCGGAAAGGGTGGTGGGGTAATAATGTTAAAAAACACTGGGTTTGTTAGATGCTGCAAAGGTGTCAAAAAACTTAATGCGTCTACGGTGGATGAAATCAACCACCGACGGCACGCCAAGCAACGGGTACAGGTCGGTGTTCTTTAACCATTTCAGAGAAATTACACGATTTTTTTTAATATCCCTTGTTATTATAAATTATGGAAATCAGTATAGACTTCATAAATTAATCTATTTACAATAGGTCATTCATTATATGTCTTGGCTACATTTTATACGATTTCTAACTAATACTAATAATCTACTTTAACTAATAACTAATTTTATACTGTAGTTTGCGATTGTTACAGAGGTATAATGTCATTCATAGTCTGGGTATTTAAGAATTATTATATATTGATATTAATTCCTTTATTGTGCAATAATTACAATCTGCCTTTTGTAAGGCAATAAGTAATTAAGATATATGCTCTCATTCATACAATATTTACAGTTCATCATTCACTCGCTCATTCATACAATATTTACAGTTCATCATTCACTCGCTCATTCATACAATATTTACAGACAGCCCAGAGACCCCCCAAATCCACCGCAAAGAGAAAGCGGAGTCTTGGGAAGTCCCCCACGCTCCTCCGTCAGCCGCGTCACTGGATACTAGCCAGTGGAGGCTGACCAAGAGCGCGAGAGCCACAGACGCTCAGGACATGATTGGAGAGACTGGCCATTGCCAGGACTCCCACTGTCACGCGTTTATAGCAGGTCACGAGGCCACTGCCGTTTCAGTCTCCGAGGAGGATTATAGGGATGAGTGGCGCATTGACTGTGCTACAGGATTAGGGTGGTTGGAAAGGCTACTGTGGAATTTCGTAAACTTGGAAGGGATGAGTTCTAGAATGTAGGGTATATTAAGGTCGTTATGAAGGGTTTTGTTGCTGACATAATAAGGGGCATTTACTATTGTTCTCAGGACTTTTGATTTAAAGGATTGGATACGCTTGATGTTAGACTTTTTTGCTGTCCCCCATAGCTCTATTCCGTATGTCCAGATTGGTTTAAGTACAACTTTGTAGATTAGTAGTTTATTTTCTATTGAGAGATGGGATGTCCTTTGAAGTAGTCTGTACAGTTGTCCAAAGCGTCTGTTTAGTTCTTGTCTTTTTAGTCTCGTATGTGGGTTCCAGGTCAGTCGTTTGTCAAGATGGAAGCCTAAGTACCGTACTGTCTCGGATACAGGGAGAGGAATAGAATTAAAATAAACTAGTGGACCAGACTTGCGACAAAGGGTGAAGGTAATGTGGGAGCATTTTGCTTCATTAACTTTGATCCGCCATTGATTGCACCAATACTCGATCTCGTCAAGGTGTTTTTGAAGGTTATGGGATGCTATGTCGGGGTCTGGATGGGATGACAAGACTGCAGTGTCATTTGCAAATGTGGCCAAGAAGGTATTGGGAGTAGAGGGGACATCAGCGGTGTATAGGTTATAGAGGATGGGGCCAAGGACACTGCCCTGTGGAACTCCTGCACTTATGGGATAGTAGTTAGAGTATTCTAAACCACAGCGGACTTGGAAGAAGCGGTTTGAAAGGTAGGACTGTAGGATTAGGAAAAGGGTCTGTGGTAAATATCTTTTGAGCTTGTAGAGCAAACCTGCGTGCTAAACCCTGTCAAAAGCTTGAGCTATGTCGAGCAAGGCAGCAGTGCAATACTGTTTGGTTTCAAGGGCTGAGGAGATGTGATCGACAACGCGAAGGCCTTGTTGAGCGGTGGAATGTCGTTGGCGGACTGGTGAGTAGGATAAAGGTTTTTGGATTCAATAATTGGAAGTAGACGTTTTAAGAGGAGTTTCTCAAATATTTTTGAGAGGATAGGGAGCAGGCTAATTGGACGGTAAGAAGAGGCGTCGTTGGGTGGTTTTCCGGGTTTGGCGAATGGGACTATAATGGAGTGTTTCCAGAGGAGAGGAAAGTGCGTCGTTCAGATAATGCAATAATAGATGTAGGTTAGGAAGATTATGGCATTAGGAGGAAGTTGTTTGAGAATTTGAGGAGTAAGGAGATCATATCCAGGGGATTTTCGGTAAGGTAAGTTTTTCAGGAGGTATTTAACCTCAGAGGGGTTAACGGCTTTTGGTGGAAGAGAGAGAGGAATAGGTGAAGTGAGGAAATCTTCCACAGTTGTGCTGTGAGTTTGGCTTTGATGAGAAAGGTGAGGTGTGAAAGTATGGGTAAGATGCAGAGCAAATTCCTCCAACCTATCCCCATCCGAAGCCGCCCAGGACCCATCATCACGACGGAGTGGGTGTGAAACAGGTTGATACTTTAGGATTTTTTTGGTTACGTTCCACAAGGAGTTATCCCTGGTGGACAGAGAGGAGAGGTAGGAATTGAAAGAATCGGAACGGAAGGATGCCAATCGCCGCTTTACCAATCGGCAGTACTGATTGTACGTGCGACGATCAATAGGATGCCGGGATCTTTGCCACACTGTTCTGGAGCGGCGTTTGGATTGGATTAGATCTTTGAGATGCTGAGGTAAACGATTATGATTGTGGATTTTTGTGTGACGATGGGGTGACGATGCCTCCCAAGCCGACCTCTGGACCAGAGTAGTGAAAGAATGCACTGCATCGTCTAGGTCTTGGGATGTTTTCAGGGATAATTTGAGGTTTACGGACTCTGTAAGAAGCTGACGGAAGTGGTCCCAGTCAACTGGGCCCCTAATAAATGAAGGAGGAGGCAGTTTGTGAATTGGTCTTAAGGAAATGGTTAATAATAAAGGGCTATGATCGGAGGAAAGGTCATCGAGGCGCTTGAGTGAATAGTTTAGTGTTCCTAAACTATTGTAAAAAAAGAAGTCAAGGAGATCAGGATTTCGGTTGGGATCTGATGGCCAATAGGTGGCTGTGTCAGGAGTGATAGTGGAGCAATGTTTCCGTGTGAGTGCAGACAGCAAAGCACGTCCTCGTGTATTTGTGGATCTTGACCCCCAGTGTTGGTGCTTCGCATTAAAGTCCCCACCCACAAGGAAACGATGTTCGATGGAGTCTAGAAAGGAGATGAATTGGGAGTCGGAAATGGATTTATTGGGAGGGCAGTACGTTGATGCAAGTGTAAGAGGAAAAGTGAAGGTGGTGATTGACACTGCAGTGGATTGAAGGAAATCATGTGATACCAAAGGAACTATGTGGTGGGATATGGAGTTATGGACAATGACAGCGGTACCTGCATGAGCTGTTCCATCTGGGTGATCAGTACGATAAGTCTGGTACTGTCGAACGGTAAATGGTCGTTTGCTCGTAAGTCTTGTTTCAGTAATAAGAGCTGGAGTAGTGCTGTCAGTTCGTTAGTGTGGGTGCGAACACCATTCGCATTCCAAAGGAGAATGGATAAGGAGTCAGAAGGATCCACTTATGGATTTTGTTTAACGGGGATAAGGTAGGAGACAAGATTTGTAAGAAGGGAAATGAGAGGGGTAATTAGGGTTCTGAATTCTGTAAGGAATGATGTTAATAGGCTAGTGAGGTCTGAAGAGCTTGGTGGTGAAGGAATATGCGAGATGTGTGGTTGAGGATGGGATTGGGTTTGCTGGTTGGCGGGATGAGCGGAATGCTGGGGAAGAGATACTTGCGGACGAGAAGTGGGCAGTGCCTGTGACTACTCTCTGTTCCGAACGGCATCAGCAAAAGAGACAGAAGGCCTCAAATTTCTGGTGGGGGCGCTTCTTGAGCTACCTGTTACTGGCCTCTCTTCTTCTGGCCGGCGACGTTGCTCGCTCCAGGACTTGACGATTCTATAGGCCTCACAGCCCTTGTAGTTGGCCGGATGGTCTTGCTGGCAGAGCACGCATACAGCAGGGGATTTCGCTTTTGTGCTGCCCACTACATTTTACACACCTAGGAGGGTGGTGGCAATACGATTTTGTGTGCCCATATGCCTGGCAATTATGGCATTGGACGATGTCTCTATTGGGGTAAGGTTTTTCGACCTGTATTCTTGTGTAATACAGGGTTGTTAATTCATAAATTTTCTCCACGCCAGGTGTCCGCTCGAGATCTACAAAAAATAACGGTAATGCCGTTTTGGTGGATTCGTTTTGTTGTCTGTCCTCACGTAAAACGTCGGTTATTTGCCGAACTTTGAACCCCAGAGCTGATAGTTCGTCTTCAATTTCATCAGCTGGTGTGGTCGGGTGCAGATTTCTTATCACTACTCGAAGCGATCGTTCTTGTTTCAACTGGTATGTATGGAAGTCTGCATTGGTTTCTTCCAAATACTTAATGATCGCTCGATAAGTATCCGGAGTGTCTGGGGAAATTTTTGTATCCCGAGAGCGATTGAGGCACGTATATTTTCCGGTACCTACAACTTTGCTCATTTGTGAGCATAATAGTTTGAAATTGCTAATATTCCTTACGAATATAGCAGGCGGCTTGGGCTGTGTTGGTGTTTGAATAACTTCCATGTCGTCAGGTTGGCTATTTCTCAGTTTCTAGTTCTAGTTCTCGAAGCTATTCGGTGTGAAGAATGGAGATTCTGCTACAGTTTCTTCTTTTGAAGTGCTGGCAAGTGGTGGTAGATCTTCCATAGAGCTGGCAGCAGATGAGTTTGTAGGGATGTTCCTATTTGAGCGTCTGGGTTTTCGCTTTACTGGCGACGTTGGTGGAGTTGGACCTAAGGACCTCGATCTTTTCTTTTTATTTTGTGATATTATCTGCTGATAAAATCTCATTTTGTCATTAGCTAAGATTTTTGTTAGTTAAAAAAAAAAATAAATAAATAAATAAAATACGTAGCGCCGGTGGGATTCCAGTGGCGAGTCACCGGTCTTGGCTCTGAGCCACCTATCAGGTCTGGCTCAGAACGGCTATGTATCGTGAACGACGGCTGATGCCTCAGTCAAGATGGCCGACTACTCTCTCCGATGTCACTATTATTTACACTTCACACCAATGTACTAGCGATCTACTCACTTATTGAGGGCTCCCTCGTGGCCACCTCACTTAAGTTGCCAGTTGACACAATCCCAAAGACGAAAAAGGGTCTATAACGGTAGTTATCGGTATTGATTTGGAGAGCGATAGTTGTACGTGGTATTGGTAAAATTGGAACAATTCATAGTCTAAACATGTTTAAAATGATGGGGCATATCTTATGAATCACAGACTTAAAACTAACTTACACCAAACAACAAAATCTAAACCTAAGTTTCCTCACTCAGTGTTTTATTTAGTGTGAATAAAGATCGCTTACCGGAGCATGCTATGGGAGATGCCACATTTGTGTACGTTTAGAGTCCCCAAGGAGTAACTTAAGGAGTGTTACAGGGATTGGGGATAATTTAGAAAAATGACGGATACGACTCGCTGTTATGGGCCCCATACAGCAGTAAAAGTGATTCATGGCTTGTTTACGGCATAGAGCCCCTCTACGATCTAAGGGTAGCCACCGGGCGGACAAACATTCTCACTTTCTCGACACCTGATACCACAGCTGTTCCCGCTATGATCTGTAGAATAGACTTTATAGCTAAACATATATCTTTATGGCTAAGATATTATTATACCTCAAGAAGACCTAGTAATTTGGGCGGACACAAATGTGTCCCATAACAACCTATGTACATCTGGTTAATTGTTAACTGTTATTAGTACACAAAGCACAAAATTTAATCATTTAAGGACCGCCTCTTCCTCCTAGCCACAATAATAACAAAAATAAATTAGAAATATTATTCTGAGGGATGTAAATTTTTGTTAGCCATTTGAAATTAAGGCATACTGTAATTGTTTTCCGAAAAAAAAAATTATTAGTTAATGAAATTTGTTTATCCTGGGATTGAATAACTACTATTTTTTTCTATTTAACCAATATTCATTAACAAATTTAAGACTTGGAAGAATGTTACCTGGGAAAGCTGATTTTACTTCCCAAGTATCAAATTCTACATTTAAGGCAAGGAAAGCAAATTATTGATAAATTGTCCAACTTGTAATTATACAACATCGGTAAGCAACAAATATAATATATCAACCGGTTTTATCCAATGTTCAGTAGCCTTAACTTTTTTAAATAATTAATTAAAAGATTAATTTTAGCATTTTTGTTTACTGAGTAACATTGTTTTACGTCAATTATTTTTTTTCTTTACGATATATTCTATAATTCATATATCATCATCTGGGTGAATGTGACCGTCAACATAGGTTTCTCAAATTTCAATTAATTCTTGACCGAATAAACTACTTGACATTTTTGGCTAAAAACACATAACGTTGTGAAAACCACCTTGGGCAAAATAATGATAAAGATTAAACGAATAATTAATAACTTAAAAACAATTCTTCGCCTTTTCGGCGCCATCTTGTAGTAGAAATTAATAATAAATCAACATCATTATGTTGCACGTCCACGCAATCAAAATAAACTTTCGTCACGAACTTAGAGCCTGGTACCCAAAGGACTAGGACATTCCCATGTTTCCAGGAATAGAACAGAACTGAACAGGCTAGGGAAGGGACGTCCCCATGTCCTACAAGGTTAGCACTGCCCCATATTTCCTCAATGCGCAGACAGCAACAATAACAGGTACTGTGACAAGAATAGCAGGAATATTAAAGCCACAAATACCGTATTCTCCCACAGTCAAAGGAGTAGACAAGACTTATGGAAAAATAAATGGTCAAACGTTAAAAAGTATTAAGCCAGCTGTACCCAGCTACTAGTCCTCTAGGTAATAACCACATATGACTCTCTAAATACGATTCAAAAATTTCTCGTTTTGGCATAGACAGTTGAATATTTTATCCGCTGTTCTTTTATTTTGAATACATTTTGACAACCATAAAAGCCCGATGCAATATTTTATACGGTATCCTGGCAGCTACTTTCCAAAACCAACTGGGCAGGGATTAGGAGACTATTGAAATCCCGCGGTTATATATATATGGGTCTAATCCCACTCAAAAGTCGGCCGAGTTAGATAATTTGCGGTGACTTAAATGGCGGCATTAACACCTACGCCCTAGGAAAGGTTAAGTAGAGGATTAAAGACTGTCCGAGCTCGCCTTCCTTCTGTCATTCCAGGGCTCCATAACGTTTATGTGAACCATAACTTCGCATACCCTAACTACTTGCAATAAAAGTTAAAACTTAAGCATTTCGTCAAGTGATATTTATTATAGTATGAGGTCAAGTAATTTTGTTATTTGTCCATCTCAGTCATCAAAAAAGCCTTTTCAGCAAATTTAAATAAATAAATCAACTGTACTACAGAACTTGTACATGATTTCTATGGTTGACCTAAAACATTTTTTTATAAATTCATTGACATTTTTTTAACTTTGCCATTTTCTATGTGGTCTTAACCAAAAGTAAAACGTCAGAACTTTAAATTCCTTCTTAGCTAGTACGAAAAATAAAAATATTTTATCTACAAAGAAATTGCTTGAATACAATGCTCCCCGAATTGAATTCACTTAAAAAATCTCAGATGAATTCTGCGCATAAGTAATATTTACATGAGGAGTTAACTGTTAGTTTCCAGGAAGTAGTCTTGTGTTTAATTCTATATTGTTAAGATGATTGCAGTGGCCTCAGGTAGCAGCACTTTTATCGAAGCCCAGATCTAACAGTTCATTGCAGCTTGCTTTTAAAATCGAAAGAAGGGTTCGCTGATTCTAAACGGGTTCGATCAGATACCCGAAATATGCGAAGAGTAGCCTCAGATGTATCATCAGATTGATTTGCGAGCTCTTAAGTGTTTACAATTATTAATCAATAATGACAGTATAAGTCCATGCAATTTTTTTATAAGGGGTTTCCGCACATATGTGTTTACATTCAACCAGTCCAAGAGGTTGAATTGATATTTCCAACGCGGATCCCTTGTAAGTACGGTGCAATCGTAATTAATTCTCCATCAGATGTTAAAGAAAAAAGTTTGTAATAAGCATGCGCACTGACAAAACATTCTGCTGGATTACGCGAATATAAATAGGAGCCAGACTGTGCAGTAGCTGGTTGCTTGAGGCGACTGATGAAATGCTTGGGATCCCAGAGATTGTCACATTTCGTACCATTACTCCGAGTTGGGATGGTTGTACCCTTCAGGTTGTCAATAATACTACCTTAGTCCTTTCCTCATCTGTACCATGTTTACCTTCTTTCCTTTATATTTTCCTCAAATTTAAATCAGGTATCAAATCTCAAACAATTATCAACAATCCCACCTGCCCAACCTGTATATCCCATCTCACAAACCTTCTCTTTAACATACGTCGTTCATCAACTCTCCCAATCTTTAAATACAAACTTTAACATTATTGTACTCCCTCTAAACTACTAATTCGATATTCCCCATTATTATTCTTTTTTTTTTTCATAAGTTTTATTCATTTCATATTTATAAAATACGTTTTAGGTAACTTTTACGCTCTGTTCCCTTTGTATATACATATTTATTTTATCAGTAGCAATTGTCAGCAGATATCATTCCCTACTCTCTAATCATTAATGTTTCTTGTTTCAATGTTATATGATGTTGGTTGATAATAGTTATTATTATGTGGATAGGAAAAGACAAAGTCTAACCGGAAGAGAACTGTAGAAAACGAGACTTCAGCCAGACTAATAATTTGGTGTGATCATCTGACCACAGATATCTGTTAAGAATAAACCTGTTGTCTATCCTTTGGCTGTCTCCTGATTCTGAGGAACCTCTAAGATACTATCAAATAAAAGAGATTGAAGAACTCCATTAAGGGGTGCTAGGACATTGAGGTTCTTTTAAGACATATACACATACATAGGCCCCATTAAGAAACATAAGCCAATTCAAGACAATGTTATACAAATATTATTCAAATCAATCTCGATAATTCTCATCCCTTTCATTCGTGATATACTCCTGGTCCCTAAAAATAATCGCCATTATTCGAAAAATAGCTATGCATATTTGTTTCCTCATTTGTTCGTAATTATTTTTTTTCTCAACGCTACTTTTTCTAAACGTCTTGTATTCCTAATTTAATGTTAAATTTACCGTTTATTCTAATGACATTTTCTACTGTTGGCTTAGTTAGCGTAAGAAGGCACCAGTGAATCCAGTTTAAAATCCCTTACAAAGTAATAGATCTCGGTCGTTATCAAACCCTTATTAAAAAAATGAGCTTTTCCTGTCTTGGTTTTCATTTAATTTCTTTCAATTCAGCATTTGCCCATTAATGCATTCCTACATACAAATATTACTGTTTATTCTTTGATCTTACACTTGTACAGGTTTTTAATCAAATCCCCTGAGCTACAAATTTTCATTTTTTCACCATTGATTATCAGTAATCTTGCTTTTGAGAAACCTCGACAATTATTAATATTCACCAGGTGAGGTTCCTGGGAATCGTGAATTATTGGGAAAGTAATGTAAACCAAAATGGTGGTTCTAACGTGTTATACATAACAACTAAATTAATAAAATAAAAATGAAAAACGTTTTTAGAGAAAGAGAGAGAGAGAGAGAGAGAGAGAGAGAGAGAGAATTTATTTATTTCATTTTATGTTACATTACCTCATTACATATATCTGTCAGACACCAGAGTGCCTCTAAACTAAAACTAATATAACATTAATGCTTAAAAGAAAATATCTACTTATTTATATGTAAGAAAAAAGAAACACTTTTGAAAAAATATTTTGAGTGAAATTATTTACTCAATGCTACAGAAGGAAGTATTCAAGAAAACAAAAATTAGCGTATTCCGTTTTGTTTTTTTTCTCCAAGGGAACAGTTATGCTATGTGGGACCGAAAATGGTCTTTGAGAGCCTTCTTCTTTTTCGAGCCCTGCGCGGTAGTAAATCAACCTGCGACTCCAAGGACATAAATTCCTGGGAGTTCTGTGGGATTCGGGGAATAAAAATTATAAACGATTATCCCCGAATCGAACATTATGCATCCAGCTTACAGAGAGGTGTGTGTGTGGGGTCCCGACCCTGATATATTCGAGGGAGCCATTGTTTTCCTTCGGAGGTCGGAGATTTACCGCTTCCCAAGGGTTTCCGCTAGAAGTTTGAACAAGTGTCTGCCCGCGGGGACAGATAGCCGACTTCCGCGGTCGTTAGTCGCTTTCTGTTAGCCCTCCTCTCTTCTATATCATGGCCACCGCACGCTTATCTTTATTTCCCGCTGTAAAGATAAAACCTACACACACACACACAAGTACAAAAAAAAAAACAACTGCAGGAAGAAAGAAAACAAGGGAGGCCGGCCGGTTTGGGAGGGACCGAATCACTGCTCGCTCACGATTACATCAAACAGTTGTGGCCGGTCCCATCACACCCTTGGTCAGCTTATCTTCAGACTTACTGGACAACTTAGGCTTTTCTTGTAACTTTTAGATAAGGCTCTGGCTTAGCTTTTGCTTCTTCGCCAGATTTCAGAGGCCTAGTTTTTGTCTGAAGATGCCAGGTAAGCAGCAGGCAAGATATCTAATGTAGTACTGTATCTAGTGTAGTATACTCAATTCAACTGCCAACAATTAACAGGACAAGAAAAACCAAAGTGAAGATGTAAAATTTAACATTTTTTAGCTATTAACAATAATCTGCTTTGTCAATGATCTCATTCATACATTATTGGCGAAACTTAATAAGCTCACAATTGGTGTGAAAAATGTTGCAATGTTATTAAAATAACACAAAATTATTACCTTATATTTTTTAACGCCTACCATAATGGATTATAGTATCCCTGATGTTACATTGTATAATAAGTATACAAGTGTTCACTAGGGTAATTTTTCTTCTTACACTCAAACAGTACAGTACAGTAGCTACGAAGTTAAACAGCATTAGTGATCCATGAAGAGGACTTTATTTACTATCCCGTTTTGAAGGGGGCTTTACCTCAGTATTGTTTATTTCCATTTTCATAAACATTTCAAATTTTGGTTTAAAAAAAATAAACGGTTTTTAGATATATATTTTAGAATTAAATCTTTTCTTGAGTTCCTACCTATAGTATTTACATCCCTTAGAACATTAAAGCATGTGTTGATCGTATTGTCGAATATTTTGAATTAATTTAGCTCTGCGACAGACTACATAAAGTAGGTAACTTAATCATAATTTTTAATTATGAAATGTAACCGTGGGATTGTAGGTGTAAGGTTGTTCAAAAATAATAAACAAACTTCTGCCAGGAGGAGGGGTTGCTTCAACAGTCAGATAAAAAGGGGTTTAAAATAGCAAACATCCCCAGCATTGTGTTAAAAAAAAGCATTCTCACCCTTATCACTTTGCTCCAGGAAAAAGGAGTAGTTTTAAAATGCTAGACTTAACGTGGGTAAACACTAAACAAGAGGACCGGAAGGGGAACCTAACTCAGGCTGGGTCCGTGCCATGGTTGGGATACCAATTTTCTCTAAACCGTTCAATTACTTT
The DNA here is from genome assembly GCA_930367205.1 of Acanthosoma haemorrhoidale. NCBI lineage: Eukaryota > Metazoa > Arthropoda > Insecta > Hemiptera > Acanthosomatidae > Acanthosoma > Acanthosoma haemorrhoidale. The sequence continues at coordinate 49,225,590 of OV884012.1, read as the reverse complement.
CCTGTCAATGTTGACGCTGCAGTTAGTTTTAATGTGACAATGAAACACTGTTCTTATGTGTATTCGTTAGGCCTATGTAAACTTTTGAACGTAGGTGAGGAAATTATGTTCCATTATTCAATGTACTACCGTGTAGATGGGAAAAATTTGTTCAACGAGTTAGGAAAAAAGAGGATCCATTGAACTCTTATCGGTGGGAAGTTTAACTTATTATTATTTGTTTGTTTTTTAATACAAAACACATTATTTTTTTCTCAAGTAAAACCTACACCTTTTCATTAAGTAAACATCTCAATGAACACAATTTCATTACGATGAAAGAAATAACATTGCATTACATCAACCACAACAAAATATTCGCTCCATGAACCCTCTCAAATGAGTTCAGAGTTTTGGATATTCAATCGTTTTGAACATTTCCTATGTTGTGTAAAGACAGTCTTAAAAAGTTAATTCTCTACCAGGACAATTAGCTAAATTAAAATATATATATTCACGGTTAGTACGAAATAGGTATTGAACTACCTGATTAGTTTGGTGTTTACGCCATTATAGATCTGCAATAAGTGGTCCTGAAAGTGACGAGCTGGAAATATACTTTAAAATCTGTACGCAATAGTGCCAATTCTAAATATCACAAACTATGCAAGTAGAGGACACTGCTATAAAGTGGTGGCTTTAGCAAGGGTGTCCAACCTTATTATACCCGTGCCGCAACCAAGGGTTCTTCATATTGTGGCGAGCACCACTGGGGGCTACCCCCCTTCCATTATAGGTTTATTATTACATATATTTACCCCTTTTACATATTACCTATGAGATTTATGTCCACGAAAGTAGATCGAGAAAAATCGTAATTAAAATTGGGCCAGAATATTTCCACCAAACTGCTTTTGTATCAAGAGTATAATTAATGGGCCCTTATAAACAAGGGTAGGTAATCACATTCAGCGTATTAAAAAGGCAAAAAATACAAAGTTTTATTTAGGTCTTGTCCGACAAAATTTCAATTTCTTATATGTTATGATTTCATAATATAACTTCAACGCCTCTGAAGACAGAATCTACTTCCTTAGTGTTCCCTTTTCCCTAGTGTTTTAAGTTCACAGGAATATATTAGGGGGGGGGGGGGGGTAGTACCACTTGTCACCGAATCATAGAACGGACCTAACCCTAAGACTATTAAAAAAAACATTCTCTAGTAGTATGAAACACAATTAATGCTGATAATATCTGTGGCCTGATTACTTACGAACAGCAATTAGTTTCTTCAAGCAATAAGAGTAGGAAAGAGCAGATTGGCGTTTTTTTTTTATTTTCTCACCAAATGCTTTCCTAAATAAAAGGTATTTCGTGAATTCTACAATTTATATCAAAACATATTTATTTTTTTGATTTAATTGTTAAATGAAATTGTACTAGGTTGTTAAAAAAGTTGGATAGAAATAGTTATTCGTAAAACTAATTTAATGTTACCAATATTAACAATTATTTCAACTACATAGACCTCCTTTTTTTAGCGATATTTTCATTTTTATAAAAAATAAATCTCATCTCGCTTTGTGCTTAATCCGCAGAATAAATGGAATTTTATATATCTTTTCTTGCCAAATCACTAGTGAAAAATAAATTGGATTGGTAGCTGTTTTTTTGTTTTGAAACCTGGTCCTGGGTTCAATTACCAATTCTTCAGTGGGGTTTTTTTGTTTGGTTTATAATTATTAATAATAGAGGGATCAATAGCACATCATCGCAACCAACATAGATGAATTTTATTTAGACGAATTAGTAGTCAGTCCTAAGTCGTTGTTGGTGTCATATATATATATATATTTTTTTTTTTTATTTGTTATAACAATTTATTAAGATAAAATTACAATCTGCCTTATTAGGTAATTAGTAATTGAGATAAATGTTATCATTCATACCATATTTACAATTCATCATTCACTCGCTCATTCATACAATATTTACAAACAGCCCAGAGGCCCCCCAAGTCCACATGGTTGTCACCTCCCTTGCGTGCGAAGGACGAAGCGGAGTCTTGGGAAGTCCCCCACGCTTCTAGCAGGTCACGAGGCCACTGCCGTTTTAATCTCCGAGGGGGTTTATAGGGATGAGTGGTGCAGTGCAATGACTGTGCTACGGAATTAGGGTGGTTGGATAGGTTACTATGGAATTTTATGAACTTGGAAGGGATGAGTTCAAGAATATAGGGTATATTCAGATCATTGTGAAGGGTTTTGTTGCTGACGTAGTAAAAAGGGGCATTTACTATTGTTTTCAGGACTTTTGATTGAAAGGATTGGATGCGCTTGATGTTCGACTTTTTTGTTGTCCCCCATGGCTCTATTCAGTATGTCCAGATTGGCTTCAGTATAACTTTGTAAATAAGTAGTTTATTTTCTATTGAGAGATGTGAAGTCCTTCGAAGTAGTCTGTACAGTAGTCCAAAGCGCCTGTTTAGTTCTTGTCTTTTTAGCCTCGTGTGTGGGTTCCATGTAAATCTTTTGTAGAGATGGAAGCCTAAATACCTTACTGGACTTGCGGCAGAGGGTGATGGTTATGTGTGAACATTTTGCTTCATTGACCTTGATTCGCCATTGGTTGCACCATTCTCATCAAGGTGTTTTTGAAGGTGTTGGGATGCTATATCGGGGTCTGAATGGGTTGACAGGACTGCAGTGTCATCTCCAAATGTTGCCAAGAAGGTATTGGTGGTGGAGGGGACATCAGCGGTGTATAGATTATAGAGGATGGGACCCAGGACGCTGCCATGTGGAACTCCTGCGTTTATGGGATAGTAGTTAGAATATTCTAAACCACAGCGGACATAGAAGAAGTGGTTTGAAAATTAGGTCTGTAGGATTAGGAAAAGGGTCTGTGGTAAATATCCTCTGAGCTTGTAAAGCAAACCTGTGTGCCAAACCCTGTCAAAAGCTTGAGCTATATCAAGAAAGGCAGCAGTGCAATACTGTTTGGATTCAAGGGCTGAGGAGACGTGATTGACAACGCGAAGGCCTTGATGAGCAGTGGAATGTCGTTGGCGGAAACCAAACTGGTGAGAAGGATAAGGGTTTTTGGATTCAATAATTGGAAGTAGGCGTTTTAATAGGAGTTTTTTAAATATTTTTGTGAGTATAGGGAGTAGGCTAATTGTACAGTATGATGAGGCGTCATTGGGTGGTTTGCCGGGTTTCGCGAATAGGACTATAATGGAGTGTTTCCAGAGGAGAGGAAAATGCGTCGTTCCAAAAACCCTTATCCTTCTCACCAGTTTGGTTTCCGCCAACGACATTCCACTGCTCATCAAGGCCTTCGCGTTGTCAATCACATCTCCTCAGCCCTTGAATCCAAACAGTATTGCACTGCTGCCTTTCTTGATATAGCTCAAGCTTTTGACAGGGTTTGGCACACAGGTTTGCTTTACAAGCTCAGAGGATATTTACCACAGACCCTTTTCCTAATCCTACAGACCTAATTTTCAATGCAGTTATAAATGTAGGTTAGGAAGATTATGGCTTTAGTAGGAAGATGTTTGAGAATTCGAGGAGTAAGGAGATCATATCCTGGAGATTTTCGGTAAGGTAATTTTTTCAGAAGATATTTGACCGCAGAGGGGTTAACGGCTTTTAGTGGAAGTGAGAGAGGGATAGGTGACGTGAGCTAATGTTTAACAGTTGAGAGATGAGTATTGTTTTGAGGAGTAAGGTGTCATATTGTAAACGTCATATTTTTTTTTATACTTAGTGAATATTCGGATATACGTTATGATGCATCTCCATCTCAACTCCATAATTGTATTATTCTATATATTATTTTTAGTAAGAACACAGACATTAGTCAACCAGCGGAGGACTACTATTTATATTGGAAATTGAGAGAAGAATGGTCTGGAAGTGGTTCTGGAAGAATGGGGTTGAGTGTTTGTCGGAGTGGGGTAAGATTTATAATGGAGGAAAGGAGGAGTTGGACAGCGTGTGTTGCTAACAGTGTCCCCGTCGGTGCTAACTCGATCTTGGTCCATTGTGCTCTTCACTTGGCTGCTTAGACTGTTTTTGCGTCAGGCTTAATTGCAACTAATGCAAGCAGACGTGAAGCAGAATACTATCTCTTTGTATAGTCTTCAGCGTCTCTGGCTTCTGTCAGCCATGCCAAGTCAATTATACAGCGTTCTCAAGCGGTATAATATTATTTTTTTTCATAGAATTAGATTACAATCCTTGCGAACCCAACACAAATTAGATATATTGAGTTAAATATAAAAATATCTTTAATAACACAAAATACAAGGATTCCTTATAACTGCGAAAATGTTTTTAATTATTTATTACATTATTATACATATTATTATTAATCCCAAAATAAAAATCGTTAAATTGATACCCTACTTCATAAGGTAGCAATATATTATTTTTTTAATTAAAAGTGATTGATTAATAATGGACCACTCAGCATTTTTTTTTATTTTAACACCTTTGGGTACAAAATAGCATATGGGTCGTCCTTTTGGAAAGGTTCTATTACAGTTCTGAAATTGCACACATTAACATACAATTATTCTTCCAAAAAGCATTCGTAAAGTTCCCAAGTCCTTCTTTGCGTGCTATCCCTGCAGATCAGTTCAAGGCTTATTTCCTTAATGGCAAATTTTTTAACAAATGTCTTTCTTGATGGAATGAGCTCATAAGTTGAAATGAAAGAACTGCAGTTTTTTAAAAATAACTTTTTAAATTATACACGAACCAAAAATTAAAAGGTATCTTTAGGTTTCTCCAAAATAATGTGTACAGGGTGAAAAAAACTAAATAACTTACTTACCATGGTTAATTAGGGGAGGGAATGAACTGTAATAAAACCACCGTCTCAAAACGATTGAAAATAGGTGGCAATTTCCGCACTGAACATGTTCGGACATGCATGCCCCGCTTGCATTGAAAGTAGCCATTCTTTTGTCCTCATTTGGAAGTTAAGTATTGCTCTAAATCTGTGAGGGGATGAAACAAAGCTGTGGGACCCGCTTTTAATAAGTTACTTTACAGTTATACGATATCTTTAAAACTCTTGATTTAAGAATTGTCGAGTTGTGTAAACAGTTTTAGTGGCGGTTTTATTGATTTCTTATTGAGATTGTTGTTTCAAAATCAAAACAAAAGTTACATGTTGGTTATCAAACCGTTGAAACTTGAGAATTGAAACCCAACTCCCTATACCAAGAATACTTGCTTTATCTATTATTCAGGAAATCTCCATATCTTTTTCTAATATCAAATGGGGCCTCCACGCAAAATTTCATGTCTTTAGCTTCAGTAGGGTACATCTAATAACCAGAAAAGGCAAAGATACAAACTAGAGAAAACACGGATTTTTGGTTCAAAAAGAACCAATCAACCAAGGAAATCCCAAAAATTTGTTTCTTGTCTGTCATAACAATTTCCTTTCCATTGGGATTTTCTTTTGTAATGTATACATATAATAGTATAGTTTTTATTGTTAGAATTTTTTTTTCTATTATTTCAAACCTTTGGTCCGTCTTGGAGGAGACTCCTGGCGATGTTCACCCTTCTGAAGAAGTAGAATGAAAAATAATGGACTCCCTTGAAAAATTTGACGAATATATGGGGACAAAACATGTCTTATGAAGATTCTGAATTATTTTTTTTTTTAACTATGAGTGATAAAACTTTTGCACACTTTAGTTTTATGAATTATTAAACTAGCTCATGAGCTTATATTCAGTAGCTGAATCACTCCCTCATGAGCTATCTGTCAGGTGACGGACTAACTGATGAGCCAGCAGATGGGACATTAAGATCTAGAGCGATGTGTAAGGCTGTTGAGTCTCCCACCCTTGTTGGCTTAAAAAAAATAAATAAAAATAAGACACAAAAACTATATGCCTATTCCTCACCAAAAATGTTAAATGTTTATTTAAATAATTCCGGTTTTTCATACATGAAGCCAATTTCTGTCCTAGAACTGATATTCCTTTCGTCCATCATCAATGAATATTGTATTCAGTAGTTTTTCTCCCTTTTTGGTATACCTTACCGGGCAGTAGTTTTTTTTGTCTTTTACACACATTTATAAGTTTTTGACGTACTAAATTTTACTTATCATCAATAAAAAATGACAATAAATAATCTTTATAGCTACAAACCCAAGGTAGAATTCTTAAATTATTAAATTTTACATTTACATAATTTCAATTTATTGACCTTTCACTCATGCCTGATAATTCTGATAAAAGTTTTTTGTAGGTTGAAGATTAAAATCAGTGGTTCTGTCCAGGAATTCTCAAAATCGACTACTTTGTACATATTTAAAATATCAAAACTCCAGCATAGTTCTACAATAATAGGATATAGAATAATATACATAATATGTTTACCTACTCCTGGGGAATAAAACCCATTCAGTAACAATATTTCAATTATGCTTTTTTTATTTGTTGGTCATTATAATGTGATACTCAGTTCCAACAAAATAATGACTTGACTACTATTAGCTCTTTTCATGCAATCATAATATTTACAAACAAATTATGGTTGCCTATTTATGTATTTGATTATGTTTTAAATACGTGTAAAATGGTATGTATAATGAATAAATATGACATTTATCTTAAGACCACAGATAGATTACGCTCTGGAGAAATTGCTTTGATTTTCAGAAAAAAACAACTCAGATGATATGAAATGAAACTTCCATTAACATAATGAATTATATAAATATTGTTTCATAACAATTTCAATAATCTTCCATAACAATGGATGGAACGGGTTGGGGAATTCTAAAACTTTGGATATTGTTTAGCTATAGTTTAAAGAAGTTATTAACTCCCAAATGAAACTTAAATACTCATAGAAATTCAGAAACAATAGTATTTATTAGGTTGGAAACACAAGGTTTTGATATATTTTATATTTCCGAATATATGTCTGAGAAACAATAATTACATATAAAACTCCAAGATGATATCTCATTTATTTGAAATTTAATGTTTACCCAACAAAAAGTAGACAACAAAGAGAGCGTTATACCCTGGTCATCTGAACCTTGAGGTTTGATAGTTTTTCTTTTCCTATTGTCATTTAACAAGGGACAAATTTAAACCTTTTTGTAATGACTCTTTATTTGACGGCTTTACTTGAAGTGACGCATATTAGTTTAACAATAAGACAAAGAGAGCAGTGTGAGTTAATTCTGTGGTGATAAAGCCGCGTGGGTAAACCTTACTTTTTTCAACGAACTAATCCCCCTGTCACTGGGTCTCAGGAGTTATGGGTTCATGTGGCATCTGAAACAGCCAATGATCCCACATCCTGTCGTCTATTTCTGGTTGTCGTTTGATATTTCTTTTCAGCCCTTCAGAATGTAATTTGTTTATTAAGTTTATATTTTATAAATATATATATATACCTATATATTTATTTTGTTAAGCCCGTGCGTTATTATTATACTTCCTAGAGGAAACTATACGTAAATATATTTTGTGAAATTTATTTCATTATTTAAAGACCAATAATTCCATAAATGATCAGCTGTACCTTTGGAATGCTCTCCACTGACCACAATTTTCATATCTCCACATTTTAGTGTGAAAATTTGCAAATTTATTAAGCTTCATTTAGATTCACAGTGCTATTTATTAGCAGGCTATTGGTAATGGTTATTAATCTATTTTTCAACACTGTGTCTTTACACGATATCGAAAGTTTTAAAAAATACTAATAGAATTATTCATTCGTGCTAGAAGGCATTACTTCACATTTAACCGACTAGTATTCGGTATTTAGTTTCGATGGTGTGAATGTACTAAACCAAATTGGCTCTGAACTTTGAACTTATTTGGGTCAAATAGCCCCCTCCAATCGGGCTGTTTAATTTTGAGGTCACAACCACGCTATAAACTGACAAAAAAAAATGTTTTGATCACAATTATTTTGAATGTATTTGATTTGATAACATACAACAAATAACATATGAACGGTAAAATGAAATTCATTTTATTCAAGTATGATGGTCCATATCAACACATCTAAATAGCTGTTGTTTCTTATAAATAAGAGCGTAATAAATATTATATCTCGAATCATAGTTAGGGGATTTTCATAAAGTGTATAATAATATAGAGGTTCTGGCTTAAAATGATTAGATTAGATAGAAATTCTATTCGGTGTTATAAACAGAAGTTGATAGTTCGTCATATGACAGTAGGCCTAAGCCTTTGATTGAAGTGTGGGCAGTGTGTTGGTTATGGTCACTTGTTTGGAATAGGTCTCACGTCACCAATTTAATATCTTGCAAAGTAGGAAATAGACAAAATTAATAAATGCATTTTATTAGAAAAAATCTAAAGCCTCAGTAGCTAAGATATCGGGCTAAAATTAATATGAAATCACTGATAGATAGTAAATAATAAATTATAGATAATGGAGTTACCTAAAAATATATAGTAATAAAAGAAAAGCTTATAAGACGAAAAAGCATTCCCTACCATCAGTCTAAAAGTGACAAAGAATAATTTGTTTATAGACTGGAGGGGAATTTTTTTGTCAAGATCACTATTAGTTTTGATATTTACAACACTTGTGATTATTCAAAATTGATGGACAAAACTTTCATGACTTATCTGATCTGTTTCTTGATTATGATCGCTGTTGGTCCTCTTCAAGTCAATGTAAAACAAGAATGGCAAAGAGTTAAAAAGTGATTAACAAAAAAAAAAAAAAAAAAGTGAGTTTTTCGATTAATAGATTATGACTACCGAATAGGAAATTGACCTGCATTTGACCCTGAAGAGTTTGCTCTTGATTTGAAGACTTTCTGACGAAGTATATGTTTTCTTAGTCTATGTCAAGTATCTTACAGAACATTGTTTTGGCCCCACCTTCAACCCCTCCTTGGTTCCCCTCTCCCTATTCTCCGGTAATGCTTATCCAAGATTTTATTTCTAAAACTTCGCATGTGGTTTTGGGAGGTCTCTGGGCTGTCTGTAAATATTGTGTGAATGAGCGAGTGAATGATGAACTGTAAATTTGGTATGAATGAGAGCATTTATCTTATTACTTATTGCCTTATAAAAGGCAGATTGTAATTATAGCACAATAAAGGAGTATTTCTAAAAAATGTTGATGTTTTTGAAACCAAGTGTAATTTCACCTGTAATAGGTTTCATAGTTTTTATTAGATTGATGTTCAAACACAAATAAACCACACGCAGGTAAGGTATGCTATTTTTTGAGACGTACCTAAAATATTTCTATTGCTTTCCGTAAATAAAAACCCCCTATTTTTCCTAATATCGATTCGTCTTAAGTCGTTAATGGAGAGGAATATTTGTTTGGCCCAATAATACAGTTATGGTACCAATTCCTTGGATGGCAAGAGATCATAAAATTGAGCATATCAACAGAAAATTTCTCTAAGGCATATTAATTCGGTTTGAAGTGAGCACATATAGATTGCTGGTCAAGTGTATCCTCCTTATGCCAGACAAAAACCTACCCACCACTTAGGATCGTCTTCAGCTTCTGATAACTAAGAACACATATTTCCTTCGACCTTTTACAGGATAAAAACCTTATTTGTGGCCTTTATGGAGTTCTAACCTCCCCTCCGCCTCGAAGATACCCACCGTCTACCGGTTCTTTATGATTAAACTTTCTTCAAGAAACTTTTAAAACCCGGAGAAGAAAGGCGTTACCTGTTACCATATGAAGTTTCAGAGGATAAATCATTTAGTTTTGCTATGCCTACCGACCTTTATTAATAATTGCAAAGCTCGCAAGTAATAAATTTATCATTTTGTACCTGACATCTTTCATATTCTTAAATTATCTTCGAGATCTCTAATTTTTAGTAGCGTATATGTTCATAAAACTTTTAGATTTAGTTATAACTAGTAGCTAGTATATGTCCAAAATCGCAATAACATTTGTTAATATTGAAAATGTAAGGGTGGTAACCTGTAGGTTACAAATGAGAAAAGCAATGTGACCCCGCTGAATTGTGCCTAAATGAAAAATGTTCCATGAAAAGTTCAAATAGAATACAAATGACATACATTTATTCTACTAGATATAATGTAGCTAAACACAATCGTGTGTGTAAATTAATACTGCAAGGTATTACTCAGTCACTTTCAAATTGAAATAAGAATTATAAAAAGTGTTGGGTTCCCTTTGTAACCTTCCAGCATACGCTTTCGGTAACAACGGACATTTTCCTCAAGTAAATACGACCAGTTAAATAATAATTATTTACTGTAGGGTGCAATCATTAATAATTTAGTTTCCACACAGTGAATGTAATTTGGGCCCCGGTGTGAGCAGCTGGTCAATCTACATACCTGCACCTTGTTAGCTCGGTTTATTCAATTCCTTTAATAACAGTAATCCTAAACCAATATATATAACTTCTGAGTCGATTTGCCAACCGCATAATGATTCGTGATTGATTCCCTATTGAAAATATCAGAAAATGGTTACCGTCTTATTAAATGGTCACGGATTCGAAATTAAAAAATCAATTTCATAACATTAATGTGGGCATAGCAGTGCTTTGTATTCAAAATTAAATGAATTAGTTGGATTGCATTATAATTGAAAAAATTTTCCACCGAAGCTCGTGGGTTAAGTACTACCTACATGAGTACTACATTGTACCATTTGTTACCAACTCATGTTACCGTTGAGTTCCTTGGCTCGAATTTCCTACAATTCTATTTAGATGAGCTCTATTAAATAAAAAAAAAAAGTAACTAACACTTTTAACATATCATCATTATGATGGAGGTATCCCTGGGTGTTCATCATCAAATGAAGCATACCGTTCATAAAATAGTTACAGTGTAATTCCATTATACATATATAGGATGTTTCATTCCCCCACAAGAACTAAAAGGATCTGTCCGTTGAGCAAATCAGTCAAGCTAATGGATGACCTCTCACATGAGACCACTTAGGAAGAAGGAAATGGCCCATGAAAATTAAGGCATGCGCCATATCACTGCATGGTTGAACTATACACTTTTGGTCCTTGACGCAATCATTAATAAGTAAATAAGCTAAAAATAAAGTTTACTTACTCAAGGAATCTGATAATTATCAGGCGCCCTTCATTTTTGTGACAAATCTCTAATTAAGGTAGTTCTTGTAGTTCGGCAGCTGGATAATAGCGATTTCACAAATCTCTTAGCAACTCAAAAGTTATTTTAAAACATTTTTTCTTATTACTATAGACTTTGAGGTATAAATTACTAGAGGTGAGGCCAATTAATAGTTTCCTAACTGAAAGGTCGAAGTAAATTAGAAATCCGAAATTCGAGCAACCCATGATCAATTGCCCTTTGGTTGATAGAAGTGAAGTAACTTTTAACCTGCAAGAAAACGCAACAATTTGACTTTTTTGTTAACAGATTACATCAAACTGTTTGGGACGTTATTAACATTTCTGGAGGTTGCGCTGTACGGTGAAAAAGAAAACTTAAATTTCAGTGAATGTTTAGTCCTCTTATGCGTTTTCCATTGTTTCAACTATTGTTCCTATCTTATAAATGACAATATTAATAATAATAAGGAATTCGTATGTGATCCCTTCCTTATGTATTTTAACAAAATCTGTGCATCAGGAAGTTATTCACAAACTTACTATGCTATGATTATACATATTGGTATATAACCTAAAGTTTTGTATCTATTGGTAAATAGCCTCGCAGCGTTTTTTTAATTATTTAAAAATAATGTTGTACGTTTCGATAAACTGATTCGATTATAGATCAATTGCAGTCAATAATCTTATAAACGAAATGAAGAACGGCATTTTGTGGATGAAGAATATTTAGAAACTTGGCAGCGTGAGGTGTTGAAACCAATAGTACGTATAATAAAATACCGATTTGTAGGAAGGTTGGTTGGATGTAAACTTAATCAACAACCATCATACACATCCTAATAAATGGTTTTGTGAAACCTACTTTGTATTCTTGGCCAAAAATTTTAGTTGAACCATCTCGGTTACTGAAGGTCCCGTTTATCAAACTATATTAAAGGCATGATTTCTATTTTTAGTTACAAATGCCTTGATTTATATTTTATATTTCTTTTTACATTACCGTATCTAATGTGTCCTCAGTCACATCGAATAAATCATAACATTTAATCTGGAATATTTTCTTTGTACTTTAAAAATAATAAAAGTCAGAGAGAGTCTATAGCCAGTTATAGACACTAGACAGATTTGGTTTTCCATCCAAGTGGTTTTTACATACCGTCATAGTTCTAACTAGTTGAATATAGATAGCTTTTGAGTTTCGGATTGATTGGATGTATTTTACAGCCACTATCGTAGAAAAAAAAACCTGGATTGACCAGGACGTTAAGTACTATAGCTCCGTAGCTTGAATGAAAGTAGAGCCACTCCTTTCGGACAAGGTAATGATTTATTTTCTACTTCCTGACGTACTAACTGGAAACAAGGTACAAGAAATTTCCCTATTTTGATTAAAGACAGAAGAAAGGCTTTCCAGCTGGCTCATGCTTCCTGGACAGGCTGCTGGTCAGTAGGAGGCCGTTGGTTCTGGATGAATGGAAAGCTACCGCTATCTCCAGTCACTTCAAAAAAGTTCGGTTTCAGCTGCCCCGGCCTCTGTTTTCGGTTTCTTTATCACCCCGTCGCCCATGGTAACTGAAGAAAATACTCCATTCAAGCCGTAAATGCTTCGTTAATTCATCAAAAAGGCTCAACCATGATTGTCTATTGTTCTTCGGATTACTTCATTAACGTCAAACGGCAATTGACCACTTCAAAATTTCCTAGTTAAAACAAAATTGATAAGAAACAAAACACCGTCCTCTTACACCATCGAACGTGGAATTAGGTCCCTAAATAAAATTTGGAATTCGTTTCATGGATCGACGTATGGATGAATGAAATGATTGGTCTACTTATTCTTGATTTATTTTTTTACTATCCTGAGAAGTGCTAACAAATATGGTCCGGTGCTCATATACGTTTTTTAAACCTACAGCTGCTGGACTGTAGCAATTCAATGCACGCATGACCATGAATTGACATTTGTGCGAATTCGGATGCTAACGATGGATGTCAAAGAAAAAGTTGTGTATTTACTTACCTAGAGTACAAAAAATACATTTTAAAACAAAATAGGCTATACTGGGTACATCCATTTATTGAAAATGATCAGGAAAAAATACGAGACGGAAATATGGGACCGCAACTTCGCTGGAGCTATGTGTGTCCTACTCGTTTATGTCCTGTGTATTTCAAGCCGTAATCACAGCAGCACAGCACCACAAGTTTAAATAACAGCCAAATGTGTGCACCGGGTCTAATTGTTATCGTCGGCGGAAAAAATATAGAATACTAGGCATATACATATTTTATACAATATCAACTGGCAAAAACATACAACAATTGAAATACACAACATCCGATACTTCAAACATAACATAATCAGAAGCTGTTCTGATTTTTTCCACATGGTTGAGAGAACACTAAAAGCGTCGCGCGAATAGGAAAAGCGTATTGAATGTCGTTCAGTATTTATTTTTTGATTGTTAAAAAGTCATGTGTAGTTTTATCTGATCAGTCAACACTGTTCCTGTGATTTATACTTTTAAATATTGCGTTTCTATATTTTTCTAGATGTAATAAGCTTTAGTGAAACAACGAATTAAGATGGCTGCCAACAGATTCTTTAGTGTAAGTTATTCTCAAGATTGTCCGTCCCAGAGGAATGCAGATATTTTCATTTGTAATGAAAAAATGTAAAAAAGCTGCATTTTTCCTACACGTGTTGAATTTTCCCAGTTTATTTTATAAAATATTGTATTTTAAAATGATAATGTTGAAAAGTAACAAATGCTATGTATTCTACGTTAGGGATACATATTTATGTATTTATATACTTTCTTTAAATCTAGAATTTACCATTTCCTTATCTCCCTCCATTCTAACAGTTCATAATTTTCTATTTTTATTTTTCGCTATTTTCCACTGTGTGATAATTCTTATATTTTCATAGTTGATGTTGTCAGTGATTGTCATTCACATCTACTCAATTACAATATTTTGCTGTTGGTTCATTTTTGTCATCACATGTGTACTTAGGTCCTTTATTATTTATAAGCTAATCATGTCAGTGTAATTATATGTATTTTTCATAATTTTTTTGTCAGCTAGACATGTCTATTTTGTTACTGTTTGTTAACAATTTCTTAAAATAAAGTGTTGTTATGTAATTGCAAACTATATTTCTCTTTATATTGAGTGATCGTTGTTTGTTGAATGTGGACAATGGCAGTTGCTCAGAGGTAACAACTATTGAGTTAGGAACTCGCGAACGGTTCGCAAGAGTTACAACTCTCTTCTCGGAAATGGAAGGGAAATTAGACAAGCTCCTGGAGGTCCAACGAAACGGCATTTGACTCGATCCTGGCTCACCTCAAGCCCATTTCCTATCCGCCCCCTTTGATCCCTGCCCTAAAAGCCTGAAACAATCCTAACAACTAACAGTTGAACACAACACCAGACAGGTACACCAACCGCGCTCGGGACAAAAGAAAGTTTCATTTCCCCTTGATGATAAGGCATCCAGTGCTGGTACTGCACAGGCGAAAGGCCAGGATATGGAATATCTAAAGCATGGTTAAAAGGAGACCCACCGACCTAAACGCCTACCTGAGGAAATTGTAAACCCTAGCTCAGCTCTTTGTTACGAGAGGCCTTTGCTCTCTTTGGCACACGACAAATATTTTGCACTTCTAACGCCGTGAAGTAATTACAAAAAAAAAATACTGAGTAAATTAGCATAATTCAGAACCTTTGAGAATTTTTTTTTTTTTGAGATGGAACGGAAACTAATTTCATTCTTTTTAATTACATCTTAAAAGGTCTCTTAGAAGTGTTCTGTTTTTTTAAGAACCAACTGAATTGCTTGTGAGAAAAATACTTAATATTCAAATCACATAATGTAACCTAAATTTAATTTTTTTTTTTTTGGCGATGTAAAGTGGTGAAATAATCTGTAGCTCTAAATCTAAGGTTCTCCAAGAATCAGTAGCCTCGCCTGAATTGATAATGTAATGCCCTCCTATCCATGGTTGCCTTGGATTACATTAATATTCGCTAACCTTAAGGAAGACCACCTTACTCTACTATTCTGCGCAATATATCCTGAATATAATTAATTACCTTTACCATAAACGTATAAAAGCAATCAAAAATTGTTCGTATGCAAATGCTTGTCTGGGCTATATGTCATGCCGGCCATATTGCCCAGTCAATGAGGATATATAACGGCCATATGCTTCCAAAAGTTCAGGTAGACAGTTCTCTTTTATCTTTGGATAGATATTTGTAGTAAGAATAATATGAGTTTTTTTTATGTTATCTTTGTATGTATGGTGGTGAAATGGAAACAAACTAAATATCACTGGGAGAATTGAGATACCTCATGGTCACAAAATCTGCATTAAAAACCCCCTTTAGGTCACAACCAAAATCCACTTGAATAAACACAGCTCTTCCGGTCTGATTCCAATCATGATGACTACAAACCCGTTGAGATCTCTGGGCTGTTTGTATTATACATTGTATGAATCCGCGAGTGAATGAAGAATTGTACATATGGTATGAATGAGATCATTGATCACAATTACTTATTGTCAATGAGGCAAATTGTAATTTTATCGCAATAAAGGTGGTTATTTAAAAAAAAGCATTTATAAAATAATTTACATAGACAAATTTATAAACAATTTATGTATTTGATTAAAAATATTGTACTATTGTATTGTAATAATAAAATGTAAGCGTGTTTATGTATTTATTTTTTATTGTAATAGTCTGGTATGACACTGTCTTTCCTGAACTTTCCTGATGCTGAGTCGATGCTACAGGTTGTTTCCTGCAATTGCAAGAAACGCTTGCCGAAAAGCAGATCTGATTGCTCCACAATATGCAAACACAACAAAGAAGTGTCACTACAACTTCCAGCGAAACTTTTTCCGGAGGTAGTGGCTGACAATCTTTTTGACGAGTTCGATGATGTAATTCAAAATCCAGTTGTGCCACAAGCTGGATTATTTGGTGAGCAGGACTGTGATTCCTACAATAACAGCACCGTGTTATCATAAGCCAGGACGTTCACAACAGCAAAAATAGTATATTTGTTTTTTTTTAATTACTTTTTGAATATTATTTTATTAGTTAAGATAATTTCTATTGTGTTAACATGTTCAATACATGTATTAAGATGTTCTAGATTTTCCATTATCCACCACCAGATATTTTTAATTTTGATTAATTTAAAATACCGAACACGTGACCTCCCCTTTAGCCAATAAGAGGTAGCCAGATGGCGTTGAGGAGGGTCCTATTTCCCTAAATCCAATTTCCTATGGGAATTGGAGAGTCCTGGCAATGGCCAGTTTCTCCAATCATGTCTTGAGCGTCTGTGGCGCTCGCGCTCTTGGTCAGACTTGTATCCAATGAGGTGACTGACGGAAGAGCGTAGGGGACTTCCTAAGACTCCGCTTCCTCTTTCGCTAGCGAGGGAGGTGTCAACCATGTCGATTTGGGTGGGCTCTTGGCATTTTGTAAATACTGTATGAATGAGCGAATGAATGAAGAACTTTAAATAAGATATGAATAAGAAAATTGATCACAGTTACTTATTGCTCAATAAAAGGTAGAATTTTAACGCAATGGAAAGTTAAATTCATTTATGATTGAATATTTAAGATTTGTACTATCTAATATCAGCAAAAGACCTTATCTGTTAAAAAATAAATTTTTTCCATCACCTTTGTGTGTTGTAAACATGCAATACCGTTCACCGGATAAGTTCAAGATACCCACTTCGGTAATTGTCATTAGTTACGTAAAACATTTACATATTTTTTATTGATTAGTCATTTATTTGAATAATATTTATGATTATTCAATATCTCCTGGACAACTTGAAGTTAATTTATTACTTTCACTTTAATAGCAGGGGATTGAAAGAGTCAAGTTATGGTAATTCGGTCGATACGAGGCCGTTTAGTTTTAATGCATTAATGCAAATTATAGGTGTCAGCAAATAGTTTATTAAATATTTTTAAAATTAAAATGTCGCTTTTAATGACCACTTGGCCAAGGATTCATTCTTAAATATTTATTGAGTAACATGTTGTCTTAATTAATTATGATGCCAAATGTAAATAGGCTAATTATATATGTATATGTCGTATCTATAAGTAATGATATGTTTAAAAATGCAATCAATATCAATTATCGAATAATCATGAAGAAATAATTACCCACAGATGATTTATCGGTATTAATTATGTATTAACAATAATACAAGCTAAAAAGCTAAAAAACTAAAACAAAATTTACTTTATTAAAATACATTTCATTTAGTACTCTGTGTACGTAGATAATAATAATAACTTTAGTCAAATACTCACAACAGACTTCTTAAGGTGTCACCACGTTTCATCTTTCCGGAAAATATGATTAGATTAATTTTTTTTATTATTACCATGGATTATCAGATCATTGCCCTGGCTTCAGAAGTAAATCGTGGTTTGTCTACTTGGCGTATCTTAGACTCCTCTTTTTACACTATCACATATAAATATTATTTTTTCCAGTACCCTTGGCCCACTAGTGCATTGTAAGTGGCGAAAATGCAATAATTGATCTCTCACGCCCGCTTTCTTGAGCTTGACAGCCCAGTTGATAATTTTTTGAAAAGCATGTTGCTTGACAAGGTCCAACTGTCTGATTCGAGCGCTACTGTTTATTCTCCACCCTGTTTTGTTTTTTTACCACCAAGCGTCTTTACCACACCTTTGATTCACGTTAGAACTCAACTTAAATCCTTTAATTTTCTATTATATCTAATGCTTACTTTTCCAGATTGGTATTTTTAACTTGACCCAAAACTCTCAGTAGGATTCGATGTTCAAACACTTGTAATTGTTTGTATTGTCTTAAGAAACTGTACGCTATATACCACGCTTTTCGTTGACCGTAATCCAGCGTCTCTGGGTTTCGTCATCTAGGTTCCGTAGACAGGTAAGACAATGTCGATAGAAATACATTGAAAATGGGTACCACTATCATTATTTTATGTGCTAAGCTATGTATGTATTAGTTATCCTTTTGCGGGGAGAGAGCCCCTAAAGTCCTGAAAGCTGTGGCTTTAGGGAGGAAAGATGGAACAGATAAAACATGAGAGAACAGAAGCAGATAATTCGATTTGTCGGGAAATGGAGAACGTGGTACTGAACATTCGAATATGGGGAGAAGTGGGAGCAGATGGTACAAAGGAGAAATGAAGATAAACGATTATTAGAGATTTAAGAGAAAATTATTTTCTGGATAGAACTTAATCTAGGTGTCCGATAGGAGATTGCCAGCTAAGATCCCTGAGAAGGTTATATTGCTGTAATGTTGAAGGAAATATTAGAGTTCTGATTCAAAATAAAAATTCAAACGAACCAAGCGATATATTTTAGGGGAATACATTTTGTACTCGTATGTTCTTTGCAAATAACATCTCCAAACACAGTCGAATAAGAAACCCGTTGGAGAGATGCAGATCCTTAGAAAGTGCACTTTTCATTGGGACTTTGGTACCTGTAAATGGTGACAGTTAGTTACAAGAACACTAACTCCAAAGGTTAGTCTAATAAATCGTGAGAATTAATTACTTATGTACATAATATATTTATATTTGCTTATGTTACTAAGGAACAGATAGAGGAAATCTGGTAGGATAGATTTAATATAAACCATTCTCCCCTTTACGTTGTAG
Source organism: Acanthosoma haemorrhoidale (assembly GCA_930367205.1). Taxonomy (NCBI): domain Eukaryota; kingdom Metazoa; phylum Arthropoda; class Insecta; order Hemiptera; family Acanthosomatidae; genus Acanthosoma; species Acanthosoma haemorrhoidale. Next base: position 49,206,755 of record OV884012.1, on the reverse strand, counting down.
AGTTTATAATTTAGCTGGCTTATTCACAAGAAGGCATAGCTGGATAATTGTAGAGGGTATAGGGGAGGTGCTTTGACATAGCAGCCATCCCTGTCAGAGGTCCTGCGCCGAGGGATTGACGTTGGCATTCACAACTAATTAGCCGGATCGGTGTCTTACACAATTGAGCAGCATCATCAGCCAATTAGCATGTGCCAATTACCCGCTGGCCCTTCAGCGATAATGCCATTAGTTAATCCGACCGGACTATGGCGGGCCGCTGGTACTACACTCCACCAGGCACCCATTCGGGGGCGTTCAAGCGCGAGGCATCGGCGTGTCCTGCCCTGGATCTTATCGAACGATTGTCACTCATATGCAGCGACTGGACTAGACAGAACTCAAGCAACAGTGTCTTAGTTCAAACGTGCAAAGTTAAAATGAATAACAACTGAACAAATAAAAAACATCTTTGTAAAATAGTATCTTTGCAGAACAGTATTAACGATGTTTAGTATTTATAGGTTTAGTTTTAAGATTATCATTTCTTAACTCACCGAAATTTAGATTTGTGCAATGTTTTCTTTCTTTCTTTTTTTAAACCTATTTATTGGTGTGCAAAACCTATTGCGATCAATTAGAAATTACAAGTAACTCAAAGAAAATTTAATATTTAATTTGGGGCTCAAAATTATAATTATATTTTAGATATTAAAACCCTTCAAAACGATGTTAATATAAATTCTTGAAGTTGTCCCTTCCAAGTTCATAAAATTTCATCGTTACTTATCCAACTAGCCTAATCCCTTAGGACTGTCATTACACTGCGCCACACATCCCTATAAACCTCCACGGAGCCTAAAGCGGGAGTGGGCTTGTGACCTGTTATACATTCGTGACGTTGGAAGCCCTGGCAATGGCTAGTTTCTCCAATCATTTCCTGAGCGTCTGTGACTCTCGCGCTCTTGGCCAGACACCACTGGCTCGTATCCGGTGACGTAGTTGATGGATGGGCGTGATGGACTTCCCATGACTCCAACTTCATATTTCACATGCGAGCGAGGTGACAACCACGTAGAATTTGGAAGTCTCTGGGCTGTATGTATGAATGAAAGGGGAACATTTATCTCAATTACTTATTACCTAATAAGGCACATTATAATTTGATCACAAAAAAGTTTTCGATTTGAGTTACTAAAAGTTGTTACTGCATATGCATTAAAAAAATTAAAAACTCCTACATAACATGTTTTATCGTACCTTATAATTTGTTTAAATACTTATGTTGTGTAAAGTCTTAGTATTTATTTTAATGGTCACCAATGAATACATTTGCCTGTTTACTGTACCTTCCACATTCGGGTGATTGGAGCGCACCATCAAAGTTACATATAAAACAGTGTACTATTTACTTTACCCTCTTGGGTATTAAATAATAAATCAATTTTAACATATTATTTGATAATAATCAATCACTAATAAGTTTTTACGCAATCTAGCTCAGGAATTAGTTACAGTCGTTACTCTTATGCTAATTATTTCGATTGAATGCGAACTGCAGTGGACATTTAATAACTCAACTAGCTCAACAATACTATTTTACTTCAAAATATTTTGCTGTATGTCGGCGAATTCTTCACCATAATTGTACAGTTTCTTGTTTACTGCTTCTTCGAAGGCTGGTAAGGTACTTATCTAAGACTGCCTCAGGTACTAAGAGGGAGATGAACTGCTTGAGTCTAGTGACACTGAAAAGAATTAATCTAGACTTGTTATATACTTTCTAAGACTGAACGGTGACTCCATGAGAGAGAGGGAGTGAGAGAAGAGCTTTAGCTACTGCCCTGCTAAGAAGTGAATTGTCTCAATAAGACTAACCTTAACATGCGTTGCTGTAAAATGGCGATTTTTTTTATAATTGGTTGGATTCGATCGGTTCGTACAGACTGTTCCGACTAATAGATACTACGGGATAAAGATGAACTGCTTAAGGTCTGGCCTATGCTGAAACTTTTTCTGTTCTGTTGAGCCTGTGCTTTTTCTGTTCTAGACAGAGCTTAACTCAAACAGTACTGTGACGTTCGCAAATACTGCCAATCCCCTGATGGTACCATTTTACTATATTTTCTTTATCTCATGAAAACATTTGTCCTTAGTTGCAATCCTGCTTTTACTTCTGGGTTGTATTTAAGAAGGCCGACCACCCTAGAAGTTTCATTTTTACGTTGACGTAGCCTTTGTGAATAATACCTACGTATCTGAAGAGGGTTCCTCCAATATATGTGTAGATTACGGTAGAAGTTTTGATATTCCCAGATTTCTGTTTTCAAATAAAATTTTTCCATTGTACCATTGATCTACCACAAAACAATAATAGGGAGAAGACTGTAATTAATATCGTCTAAGATGTGTAACTTAAATAACTTTTTTTGTGGAGTTATCAGTATATTCGTTGGAGCGCTACAATCATGTGTTGAATGGCTGGATGCCAGTTTTTCAAAAATATGCATTAAAGGGCACATTCAACCAATATCGATGAAATAAATAAATCATGGAAAATTGGTATGGGTATAAGTCTCATCGTTAAAATTGTCCTGGACAAGAATTTAATGAGTTCTGTTTCGTATATTTGAAAAGCTCCTTTATTCAGTTCTAAAATTTATTTCCTTGACGAAAAAGGCACTTGTACCTTTCATGGATTTGAGTTAGCCCTTGCACATAGATGCATAAAAGTGCTATTTTTTGGCACTTATACGCTCATAAATTTCCACGCTTCAATTATCAATTGTAATATTGATATTTTGATCAATTATTACGAGGCTTACCAAAAGTAAATATACTGCAATAACATTACTTAAAAATATTATAAAATAGCAGGTGCAATAGTATATTGATAGGTATGTGGGATGTTAGTTAATACAAATCATTTTCAACGACTATGATTATAGGATCAAGGAACTTATGTCGACATTAAAGGTTGCGGGAAAGTTTACAGTGCGCCTATCTTGCCGAACAGACGTCTTAATTGGCATTTCTGTTTTCATAAGATTCCGCTTTCGCAATGGGATTGGCAGGCATAATCGGAATGTTAAGTAACGTGTATTCACATGACCATGAATCATGCTCATAGCTATCATGGTTAACTGTCTTAATGGTTCCAATGACTTGTAGAATATGTGCGAATCATGAGATATCCGAAGCGATCCTACCTACGAGTATGCTCTCGTTAGATTAGGGCAGGAATCGTAGAAGCCAAGTAGAAGGGAACTGGCTACATTCCCCCCATTCCGGAGCAGAGAGGTGTCCCGGGATTACTATTCCGCTCCCGCTCTATATTCCGAAGGCACTTGAAATTCCCAAGACAAAAAACAATTTGTCCTAGGAGGAGATGCGATGGAGATGCAGATAGGGGCACCCTAGCAAGGCAATCATAAATCCACGGTGTGGGCTAAGGTCAGGAGTAGGTGTCCACTGTCTTAATTCCGTATTTATCAAGCACTACGCCCTTCAGCCGAAACTGGTATGTTTTGTCATACTATGGTCCCATGAACTGTTTACAACAGAAAATACATCATACGAAACATTAATCATTCTAAATGCCACTATTTAAGAAAGTATTATTAAATTGCAATCAAATATTTCAGTACAATAATATATGTTTATTATCCTGGCTTAAGAACAAATGTTTCATTTATATAATAAGGGTTATTGTTTGAGCAGTAATTCAATATCAGTTTCCGCCAAATTTATAGTCACTAGAAATAAAATATCAAAACAAAAACATAAAAAGAAGATAAATGTACATATTGTAACCTGCCTCATTTTTTACCATTTCTCTTTTTACTTTATTTGATCAATTTAACTTAACTAATTGGGCAGGTCCGTCATGAGATCTTTAATTCAAATTGTTTTATGTCTTTGACATAGGAATTTATCCCGATTGAATCACCCGATCTCAAGGCTAATGTTGTGGTTATTAATAAATCGAGAAACTAGAAATTGTGAAATATATTCAAATAAAATGGTTATGACAAATAATTATAATTAACATAGAGTACTGACAAAAAGTATAAAAAAAATATTCAATTCCTTTTAAATTAGGATAATTACTACTAATTACATAACATGAATTTGAGCTCAATTTCTTTTAATGGATCCATAATAAGAAACAATATTAATATCACCAACCTACAATTTATCCGCCCATCTGTCTAAATACACCATGGTATTCAATAACGTTCAACTGCTTTTCTTCTCTTCTCTTCCTGTAATCCAACCAACGTTACTTTCTACTGTTGGTTCTTCAATAGTATGGTAACCGCCAATTCGGGAGCTTGCTAACTGCGTTCTTCTCGACGGCTGTGCTAAGACTGCTTTTCCGCTCATCCCCACTCCTAGGACTATAAGGGAAAAATGACCCTTACCATATGTGAGGGTCATGATCTTCATTCTCAAATATCATGAATGTTACGATATATACACCAATTTATAAAGAATTAAAAATAGAAAATTAAAGAAATGTAAACAAAAACAATATGAAGAAAATACTACCAGGTCATATACTGCTTAAAAAACAAATATGTAAATATATACAAATATACAAAATATGTAAACACTATATACATAGAGTTACTTATACTTAAATAAGTAAACATGTTTATACCTGAATTTACACTTAATAAAATATAAATTAGCTAAATATACATATACGTGATAGTAACCCGTATAGGTTAATTATTGAATAAAATAATAATCACTTTCATAATAAATAAATTAAAACAAAAAAAAGTAATCCTGTACGTCTTAGGATTATTTCAACTACTCATTAGTTAGTGTGAATGGAGGAAGGAAGGGAGCTCTAAAATAATATTGGACTAATGGCAAGGAATTGTTTTATAGCAGAAAAGGCATAGGACGGATTGATGGGAGCGTGTTTGGCGGATTTTGATAGCTGTTTTTGTGGTAAATATGGAGAAGAGATATGAAGGTTGTTGAGTAAGGAAGGATTTGCAGAGGAAGAAATAGCTCCTAGGCTATTTGCAACGTAAATTTATTGAATACACGTTCTGCGTAGGCCAAAAGGAGAACCTTTGCCTGGGTATGGATACAAACGTGTTTCGACTCTCTCAGGTTCAACAGAGATACAAGTGTAAGATATAACAAAATGATAAATGAGCCAGAGACACAACAATGAAAGTAAGCAAACCAAACAAATTTCAAGACATAGAAAGTTATTACAGGCAACAAGTTCTATTCGTCTAACCAATAATTTATTTATATAGAATTTTATTGATTAACTAATGTTTAGTGTCTGAGGAGGTTTGACTGATCAAATTAAGTATTTTTGTCATCTATACAATTCGTTTTGTTTGTTTAATCGTGAAGTTATTAACATTTAGGGAAACCAACTAGCTATCTCAACTTTTTTATCTTATTATTTAATTAGTTTACATGTTTATTGTCAACAGACAACAGGACAATGCAAAAAAGTAAATCAAAAATATATTTATTTATTTGGTAAGGTTCAATCCATGACAGGCAACATCAAACACTGAAAAGAAAAACGTAAAGAAAGGTCACTGAGACTTTGATCTGTAATAATTTCTGTGTATGGCAACTACGCACATCAAATATGACTAAATGTTCCACTAGGTTAGTGTGTAGTAGATAATAAATATTTATAGGCTTTCATAGATTGGCTTTAATATCAAAAACTCTTATGTGTTTATGTGGTCTATATTGGTTAGTGAGTTGTCTGACCCCGAGCAAAAGAAATGAAATTTTACATGGCAGCCCCATTCGATATTCTGAGCAAACATGTTACTATCTATATAAATCATAATTAACTGCCATAAATTAATTAATGGAACATTTTTCTATAATTTCAAGTACGGTATTTAATTAATAATTTCGACTGAATTTACATGAACGGTTGAACAGTAAGTAATTTGATTTTGTTTTTGCAGCTATAATTGCAAAAAGGTATTAGAGCTGTTAATAATAGTGTTTGAAATTCTAACTCCACCCTACTGACATTTAAAAAAAAAATTTTCATCTTAATTCCAATTTATTCTCCGATTGGTCATTCAAAAGTTAGTTATTTTATAACAATGCTATAAATAATCAGGCATTAGACTTACCCTAGTGGAGAATGTGCCACTGCACTTAAACCAAAGTACGAGATCAGTTCTAACAGCTTCAGAAGAAAATCCTATTCTCCTGTGGAACGAAGGATCCCTTTGGCACTGGCCAAGTCATAAACAGTTCTTTCTGGGATCAACCCCCAAAACCTAAGGTGCAGGACTTCCTTATCCTGTGTTCAATCGTGGGCTTCTACGCCATACATGCATACACACATATACGACTATTAAATACGATTCAGAAACTGTTTTTATTACACTTTATTGGTATACCAAACTATCGCATCGTCTAATGTTTCAGTTGGTGGGATTAACACATACCTAGCAATGGGATATGGGATTGTATATACCACTAAAAATATATTAATTTGATTATATTAAATTAATTTTTAGGATTAAATTATAATATTGGATATATTAATTCTGAGACTTGCAAAAGGTTGGGTCCAGCTGATGTTTCTGTTGCCTTTAATCAACATTAAAGACAACCTTGCACCTTTTACAACTTTCTCCAAGAACGTTTGGAATATTTGTTCATATATTCTTAAATATACGACACCATGTTTAATGATTTTCCTCGGGCACAACGGAAAAATTAATTAACACTGGCAAAAAAAAAAGATACATAAAAATTAAATTAATATATATTTTCTATTAGTTTATACAAAAGGAAAAAACGCAATTACCTTTAGATAATTTGATGCCACTGGTAAAAAATGACGTAAATAATTAATGAATAATATTTTCTAGCCTCCACAAAATATTTTTATTCAACGAGCGTTCTTGGTAACAAAACACCACGAGATTAGCAATAGTAATGATTATCAGCATCTAAAATATTTCTAAAATCTTCTAATAATTTTTTTTATTAGCTAAGTAGAATATACTAAAAAAATAAAATCATCAAATATAAGAAAATTTATAGGTTTAATTCAAAGAAACGTCATGACTACTGCAAAGATGATAAAACTAAAAATAAATATCAATAAAAGACCCTCAAAACTTCTATGGCACTAATAAAATACAATAATACTTAATAAAACCCTGATTATTCTTGAAATAGGTGACTAGGCTCGAAAAGAGAGCCCAAAATGAAGCAAAATATATTTACTGTGTTACATTGTAATCAAGCTAGATCAAGCTTAGATGTTACATCTGCATAACCGATCTCCGGTGTAAATCATGAATCATTCAGGATATTGTTTTTTTCTCAAATCATTTTTTTCAAATTTATTTTTAAAGGAAATTAGTTCCATGAAAAGATATTGACTATGATTTAATTTTTCTGATTAGTAATGGGAAGAATATAGCTCCTAAAGCAATAACGTCACCATATAGTTTTATGTCTGTCGGCGGCGATTAAAGGATAAAAGGATTCATCCCGACAAAAGGTCAACCTCATAATCAACTCTGCCGGTACTTTTAATTTTCAAAATTTTATTACCATGCGTTAATTACCATATAATCTGAATATACCCTTGATGTGGAATCGACTGAGAAACGTTTCTAATTTGTTATATTGCAGTGCTGCATATTAAAAAAAAATATTATTTACGTTTAACGACTGAATTGGTTCCGTAATTAATTTACGACCGCAAACTTTATTCATACATAGATATGAGTCACGTAGGATATGTCTTAGGAATATATACTGGAGCTATGGGAACAAAACAAAATTCTCTTGGTGGAAGTATTGTAAAAACATAAATAAATCACAATTAAACATTTATACTTAGTCAGTGGTCTATAATTTTATTTATACAAGTTTATTTTTTTTTTTGCATACATCAGCTGGGCGTAAAGTTTAGAATTAGGTATTTATCGGGAATTAAAACTTCATAAGGGTTAGCCACGAATTAAAAAAAAAAATACATATTAGCGTATAATATAAATATTATGGTATATTCTATTTGTTTATGCCCAGGAGAGTAAAACCATACCACAGACCTTTCCAGTCGTGTATTTCATTTTGGTATTCTATCGAATTGACCGCGAGGAATTCGTAGCCTTAAAAAATATTGGATAACTTCATCCCTCGGGATATTTTAGCAGGGTATAGTCTTACCGAATATCCCATACCTTTTACGCCCCTCAGTTTTCTCCTTTATACGTTTATAGGGTGAGGCAGGATATTTCCGAAACTATATTTATATATAGAATATTAAATTCGAAGGAAGACCGAATTTCCTTCTATTAAATTACTTTTCCTAGACATATAGGGTCAGAATATTTTACCATCACCCGAAGGGCTTGAAAAACGCCTATGAAATGGTGAATTTCTTTCTTTTAAGCTAAAAAAAGGCTTCAGCGGAAATAATATAATGATAATTAATAATACCTGTAAATATTCAAAAAGGATCGAAATTTCCACCTGTTTCTCATTCGTTACACACGAACGTTGAGGGATTATATTAACTCTCATTTATTCTATATTTTGTCAACGATGAATTATGATCCTTCCACTGATATGGATTGTGACTATTATTCATGTAGCCATTATTAAGTCAATGTAAATGAAACAGAATTAACTCAGTTGGTAGCTTGTAAATACATGTCATATGTATGAATTAAACTTAAGTAATATGTGGCATCTTAAAAAATAAAAATTCATTTATATGTTATATTGGAATTATGTATTAATGCCAGTTTATTACCTTTTAGTATGTTTAGAAACCGAAAATGCAAGTCATAAATTCCAACAAGTATACTATTTGCAAAATAATAAAAATGTCAAGTAGATATAAGATTGTGTCATGAAGTCAATTTATAAAACCACCCAAATTATCTTGCATATGTTTATGCTGTACTCAAAATGGTTCTTTTTAAAAACCTTGTAAATCATGCCTTGTGAAGTTTCAATGATATTAGATTGTATTTAAAATTGATTGATATCAATATACACACAAAAAATGTCGCGAACATTTTAATATGTGGTTCCTAATGGAATTATTTTGGATTTAAATTCTTTTTTAATTAATATTAAACGTTTGTAGTGATAATCAGCTATAAATATGACGGAAAACTGGTACAAATATTCAAAAAATGTATTTAAAAAAAATTATACAGAATAATTATAAATATTTTTATTTTGATTTCTTGGGTATTTGATCTCTGTAATTTATAAATTGTTTCGACGGTCGAGCAAGTTTAGCCATGTGGATGACGGTCAAAGCCAAAGCCTGTCCATTGGGTTTACCTTATGAAGTGTGTTGGAGCAATTACACGTTACCGGGAGACTGGTTTGTACAATCGCAGACTACGATGTTCTCTGGATGTAAATTCACTTCAGAAAGTGTTCTTCTGACAGTTTCTGCACACATTGCAACTCCCCGAGTTGCACGAAGAAGTTGAGCAGTCTCAGCGGCAGTTAAAAAAACAATTTAGAAGCGTGTGTAGTACATATAGGCTCTGTCAGTCATTGCCGACCCAATCTGGGTTTGTGATAGCGCAAACCTGTATCACGGTAACGAGTGGTTGCTCTCCGAACAGTGGTTTCAGATAAACTCGATGCACGGGCTCCATATCTTTGGCTTTAACCGTCTTCGACTAAAGCCACAACAAAGGTTACTTGCTCGACCGTCAAAACTAAATTAAATTAAATAAAAACCTTTTGTTAAATCAAAATAGAAATATCATTATAATTTTTTTTAATTAATTTTTGGAGTATTTATTGAGCTTCCCTTCATATTTATAGCCCCTGATCACTGAAAACTTTCAATATTTATTTTAAAAAATGGAAAACTGAAATAATTGTACTAAAAACCAAGTATTTGAATATTTTTTCAAGTAAGCGACTTTTGTTCTTATTAATTATAATTGAGACAATTATAATTAATAAGAAGTTTTTATCAATTTCAAGAAGAGAATTCAGAAATATAAGATGTTTTTTTCTGTGATGCCGTAATGTTTCTACATCTGTACTAAAAAAGAGGTAACCCGAATAAAATTATTCAAAACGCCCAGATAACAAGCTCTATTACAAATACCCACATGGGTAGTTTATATATTCTATTTCTTGCGGAATGGCCTTAAAAATATAGTACTGAGAGCGGAACGATGCGGGTTCGAATTCACAGAAGAAAAAATATTTGCCTTAGCCCTCAGAGGGAACTGCATATAACTTAAGGATAACAACTGCCGGAGTAGAATTAAATATTATCTGGAGAAGAAAACACAATGGCTGTCCCGGTTCCCATGGTAGGAAATCGAATAAAACGCTTCTACGGGCCACAGTGTAAAAAACTCGAGAAAGTGAAACAGAATCTGAGAAGATCAAAGGCCTGTCACCGCAGAGAGTCTGTTAGGCCGCTACATCCCGAAGAGTGCCACTATCTGCACGGTACAACTGCAGTTTATTTGCGCTTAGCAATAGTCTAATAACCATGATCGTGATCTAAAAAAGGAAGAGGCTATACTTTCATTCAGTTGCGATCCTCTTTCCTCTGCCTCTACATGAATGTAATGGCCTACATACAATTGAACCGAACACAAATTTTAAATCTATACAATATTTTGTAATATGCTGATTAGGTGATAGGATAAAATCATAGGTGAATTGGCCGGTTTAGGCTTCTTCTTGATAATAGGTTGGTTGGCTTGACTCGCAAGTACCGTTGAGGCAGCATGACTTTTAAGCACCTGAGGATGATGGTTTCCGCTATCGAAAGCGCTTAGAATATAATAAATTGATAAAAAAACTGTGAGAAAACAAATTTTGTTGTGATGAATTACATTCACAAAAAACTACATCATAAAATTCAAAACGTAAATTAACAGTTCGCGAATTATTTAAATGATGACTGCAATATTTAACACCTCACATGAACAAACCACCTAACATTAATGCATCCAAACTAATGCAGAAAGAGTTGGGTTCCACCAGATTATAATTTAAGAAGCTGGACGAAGAAAATCCCACACACACCCTTGTGTACCTCAGCTATTCGAATCCAGACACTTCCTAGAACGAACGTTAGATTAAAAAAGCGTAAAGGGTGAATTTTTTTACATTCTTCGTAACTTAAATAATAAATAGATGACTTAAACCAATCTGGACATACGGAATAGAGCTATGGGGGACAGCAAAAAGTCGAACATCAAGCGTATCCAATCCTTTCAATCAAAAGTCCTGAGAACAATAGTAAATGCCCCTTATTATGTCAGCAAAAAACCCTTCATAACGACCTTAATATACCCTACATTCTAGAACTCATCCCTTCCAAGTTTATGAAATTCCACAGTAGCCTTTTCAACCACCCTAATCCTGTAGCACAGTCATTGCACTGCGTCACTCATCCCTATAATCCTCCTCGGAGACTGAAACGGCAGTGGCCTCGTGACCTGCTATAATCAAGTGACATTGGGAGTCCTGGCAATGGCCAGTTTCTCCAATCATGTCCTGAATGAATGAGCGAGTGAATGATGAAATGTAAATATGGTATGAATGATAGTATATCTTAATTACTTATTGCCTAGCAAGGCAGATTGTAATTTTAGCACAATAATTTACAACTGCTAACTTTAATAATGAAAGATTTTTATTTAATAAAACATTTTAATTCTCAAAGGTAAAAAAAAAAAAAAAAAAATAAATAGATACATCTATCTTTTAAAAGTGTTGTTTCAAGATTATAAAGGAAACATTTTAAAAACTGTGCAAAAAAAAAGACTTTAACAGAGCTTTTTTGTAGAACTAAGAAACCCCGGGATCAATTTTTACTTTGGTCGTGTTCCTAATTAAAAAGAAATGGTTCCATAGAAGAACATAAATTAGACAAAACTGATTGCTGTTGGGGTCCAAGGCTCGTTTCTCTTGTGCAGCGTGCATCATTAATGGTGAAGGTGAGTCGGTTTCTTGGGCCATCTGTCTCACCATTGCAAAAGACCTGAGGCCACCAATTCAGAGGAATCAATCACTCGACGTTTGTAATCGACCATCACGAAGATTGTCCGTCCGAGTTGTCTCTTATGCACTCTTCGGATCTTTGTCCTGTCTTATGGAAATCTAAATCAACCATCTGACAGAATGGATGGTGTTTGACACGATTCGAATTCATTTCCATAATCAAACGTACGTGACGATACGACCAAGTGGAAGTAGAGGGACCCATTATTGCTACGGCTGAGAGAGGAAGATCGTGATTGAAATATTTTAAGATTCAGATGGCACGCGCTAGTGCTGGCTGGCATAGGTCCATCGAAGTACACATTGGAGCTTCCTACTGTGTGACCAGACTACACTCGATGTCGTGATATCCATTGTACAGGATGGCTTCGACAATCACCTGTGTTTCTAGCGTTCCTCTTCCAGCGTGATGTTTGGCCCTCCGGCAAGTAAACAACAAGTCTAAACCATCACTCATGTCAACTTTTTTTATCGGAGGACTTGTCGAGAAGGAATGCTCTAAGCTAAAAAAATATCAGACTTTTGTGAACAGAATTCTCTAACATCTTGTGGATAACTTTATGTGCTTAGGAGAGCAGATACTGTGGAACACGACGTGCTCACAAGTTCTGCCTTGGACAGACTCGTGTGTAAAAAAGGACTCTGGGGCATTTCGGAGTTTGATCTTCATGCGTTGGTACACAACGAAGACAATTACAGGGTATTTGTCCTCTGTTTACACTAATGGACGATGCTGCAGGGTCATTTTAGCCAAGTTACACATAGTCTATTCAAAATTTCTAGCTAAGAACAGCTGATGTGAAAATATAAGATTGAAATTATGGACCTTTCTGGCAATGGATAGATGTTGACGAGTAGTGAGCCGTTGACAAAAAATATAAACTGCTTATTTTAGAAACCGTAATATATAAACTAAAAAAAGATGCATTCTTTATTATTTTATGGCCAAAATATACAGCTCGTATCTTTCTCTTTAATCGAATCCGTTGTAAGGTGCTCTTTGAAGCAAATTTCATATACCACATATATAGATGATCTCCTTTTTTATCTGACCATGAAAAGATTATTACATAACGATGTATGCAAGTTATTATCTAATTATATGCCAATAAAAAGCATCTTTTCGTCTAATTAGACGTTTGTTATCAGTCACATGCAGAGAAACACTCGGAGATGATTACATTTTTCTTTACTTCTTCTTAACAAGAGGTTTTTGTGCAAGTAAATGATTTCAATAATGGGCCAAACAAACAAGGTAAGTATAAAATGCTAGATGGATCCAAACTTAAAAGTACAACATAAAATGAAACGGTGTAGCTGTAGATACTTTTGTATGCTCATATTTCCGGTGGTTGATCTCTAATTAATTTGCTTTAAATTCACTACATTAAAAGCATTCACTATTCCACTATGATTAAGGTTTAATATTCCACTAGAAGAACTTTAAAAACTAGCCTACAGCAATATTGTCAGATAACAGGAGACAGTGGGAGATGAAGACGAAAAAGAGGCGTTGAAACTGAACTAGGTAGGAGTCATCGAGAGGAGGCTGGCATTCGAATTTGAATTGTAAGCGAGTAGGTACAGATAGTCTACAAGTGCGCCACTAACTACCTCATTTAATGAATGCATGAATACATTTGCTACTTGCCCATTATTCAGGCCACCTCGCCCCTGTTAATTGTGAATCGACTGAGCAACTTGCTAGCTAACACCGCATTTACTGTCCCGGCTCGCATTACAGCCGCTGCTTGATAAGGGTCGCCTTATCCCCTACAAATTGGACTTGTGAGAGGGGCCCCCTTTATATGTACCGACTTAAAACTTGCTCAATTATATCCATTCCTCTTCTGTTTTCGCTCAGACGGAAATTATTATTATTTTCTTTTTTTTTTTGGCAAGAAGGATTTCATTGTTAGAGAAGTTCCTTGCCATTCTTATCCTTACTTTCAGAAGTACCCATTGGGGTTGGACATTTTTCCGCAATTAGGTTTGGTTGAACATTCCTTCCATTGTAAAAATACGTACTCCTTAAACATTGTTTTCATGATATAAAACTGATAAAAAGGTGCACGTTAACTGATAAATGATATATTGTCAATAAAAGAATACTTTGGAGGGACTAAAAATTGATGACTAATCTAATGTGCAAATATACGTGTCTTCTTAAATATCTATACCTCGGAAAATAAGATTATAAATATTAAATTTAATCAGGCTAATATAAACAACTAATGAATAAGGCTTTAACAGTAGAAGTGAAGTATTTATTTTAACTCTTAGAGTTTTTGTCAATCCCCCAATTGATTTTAAAAACCACTTTCTGCCAACCCAGTCGCATCTTTTATATCCCCAATCTCTACCACCCTCCAACTTCCAATTTTCATTTTTCGGTTGATTCATATCCATAAATTATTTTAGTGCATATTTACTTCTGGTATTTTCATTACATGGGCTTGTCATCTTAACTTATTGGCCTAGATTGTGCAGAGGATGCATTATACATGGGTTTTATTACGCATAATACTTTGGTTTCAAATAGTAATATTTCTGATGCTTTGATGTTTGATTAGTAATAATATATTTAGTTGATAGGCTCTATTTGTATGAACAAGTACTTTTTAATTCCTTCTTCTACTAACTCACTTATCCATGTGTTAGGAATACGCTATGTGCTGGAAATGCAACTGCCTGGTCTCCAGGAATACATTTCCTGAGATAAAAGCCATTAGTTTATTTTTTATTTTATGTTATTAGAAATTAAGACAAATATTTCATAGCAAAAATCAGTTTGGCCCCAAACTATTAAATGGATGTTCAAATAATGATTTGTTGATGAAAAGCTTGATTTAAGACAGTCATTGAACTCAATCGAAACTATATTGGTCTTAAGGGCATAAAATGGGTTTAATGACTTTCTAGGATAAAAATAAATGCTTATAAGCAAAAGTATGCCAATAAATCTGTGCGCAGTTCTATTTTGTTTTTGGAGAGGTGGGTAGTCGCAAAATTATTATCTTGACGTTTGGCGCTGTATTTCCCGATTGGAATATTGGATAAAGAGCATACCAAAGCCCTGCCACAGATATCGGTCCCGTTAGCCTCAGCCGAAAACCAGCCATTAGAGGTCCGTTAGAATTGGTACAAACATTTGCGTATTTGCATGTGAAGGGAGCAGAGTAGTGACTGATGAAGGCCGGGCTGATGATAGGAAGCGAAGCGTCGGTCCCAGTGTCGCTCTGCATCAAAGGCATTAGTGACCAAGCGTTTTCCCTCAGGCACGCCTCGTCCTGCGCCGACAAATAAATAGCTCTTCCTGCCTTCTGAAAAAAGGGAATGCCACCCCCGCTACACCTGTCACCCCAGCCCCGCAGTCAGATCTATATTTGATCCGTCTAAATTTCTTCCGGGCCTACCGGAGAATTAACTCCTTCCTGCCACATTTAAAATACATTACCCGCGACAAATGTGTCCGTCGTTTTGGAAACTTGTGTAAAACTAATGACCGTTTACCAAACGTTGCTTTCTATGTACATTCCTTCGCGTTTATTATGTTAAATGTATTAAATCTTAAAATTATGTAACGCTTAGCACGGAATGCGTTTCTGAATGATTGTTTAAACTTATCGGTTTATAACTCTGGCTAGCGTCACAATATGCGAATGTGCTGTAAATACCATCAATTTTTATGCCTGAAAGAATAGGATATACCTTCCCTATATCGTTAAATATACGTTTAACATATAAAATATTATATTAGATACATTAAGTAGTATACCAGTATTATATTAGTTTATAACCTATTGATTCAGTCATCATTGAATATTACCAGGCATGCCAGCTATACACAAGCCTTGTATCAGTACAGAAAGTATTTTTAAGATGTTCAAATGCAGTTGTGAACGTGAGGAATGTTTAGGTCTGTGTGAATTTCTATTTGTTGAAGCATTTGAATGTTCATGACATTGAATTTTTAAACTTTGGCTCCATATATCCAAAATGGTTTCAGTAGGAGTTTTAATGTTGATTGCTTCTGGGAGAAGGGTTGGTCTATAAGAGGTATGGTCTAGTAAATGGCCTCCAAATTTTCGCATTGGGGAATCTTATTTATTGCCTGCAAAACTTAATTAATCAATGTGCTTACACAATTTCTTACATTATTTTACATATGTCAGGTCACAGTGTATTAAACCTCTTTGTCTGATTATATAAAGACGGACGCTAAATTAACGTGCCCTGTAGAGTAAACTCAATTGTTTATGACAGTTGCAACAGTTAATTAGAATTATTTATAAAATGGTAGCCTAATCAGACCAACAAATTATTATAAATTCTTTTTACGTGTCAAATTAATAGTAAATAAGGAACCAAAGAAAAATATTTCGTTAAAGCTATTGTTCTAAATAATAGTATAGAACATAATATACGTTGGTACACTATTTCAAATTTATTGGTTTATTTGTCTATGATATTTCCTGGTTCTTTAATATCACAAATAATGTTAATTAATAAATATGTTTATAATTAACTATCCTGTAAAGTAGGAGGTTAGCCGTGAAAATTGATATGAATTATTTGTTTAAGTGTTATTAAGACATTGGCTGATGACAAAGAGTTGCATGGACAATGTTTTGACTACGTAAGTTCGCATGAGATCCTAGCATGATTACAAGATTTTGACTATAACTTACAAATTATAGATTTAAGCAGTAACATCATCTGCAGTAAAAATAGTTGAATGAATAACAAAATGACGAGGCTAATGTTCCTCGGATAAAATGGTTCAATTATTCAAAAACATATTTCAAAGAAAGATTCTATCCCATGCCTTTTCAGTGTTGAGAAATGATCTAAGATAGGCAGCCATTGCCGCATTGACGGCAGAGCCCTTAATGCCTTCTAATTAGCAAAGACTGTCACGACGTGGAGGATATCGTAGGCTTGACGATCCACCGACACGGGTTGACGTACAGGCTGTCTTGTCCTACAGGACCAAGCGTCTTCCCACCTGACACCGACTGTCGGTTCATGTTCTCATTGAGGAAGCAAGTATTGTCAGGATCAAGCTTGATAGGTACACCGAACACTCTTACATGCGCCAGCGTCCAGATAGAAAACACAAGACATGTTCATGGCTTAGATACACATCCACCATTGCTTTAAAAAAAAAATCTTTAATTATATTCTTAAAACGAAATTCGTATTAACGTAAAAAAAAAGTAGTAAGCAATAACTAATCTATTAATATATAATTCAATGAATCAATCTTAAATTAATTAGTAGCTAATAGATCAAAAGATTTTGGCTTTAATTTGAATGTATGTCTGAAGTATCTTCTGAGCTAGGAATTATGAAATTTTATAATAGTTTATTTATAATGCCTGATATTGTATTTCTACTAAGCATTAATAAGCACATTTTTAATGATTGCGTAATATAACTGGATTGGATAATTATGATCACTATCATAGAACGTAAATTAATACCCGGTACCAGGATGAAAGCAGTCTCTCCATTCATTTAAACCTGGTCATTTTTTTTTTCTTTGCTCATAGTCATCTATTTTACTTTAATAAGCAAAATTAAGGTTCTGTGTTTTTTTTATATGAAATGTTACTTGGATACATTTTAATTTATCTCACTAAATTAAGAATACTTTGACTATTTAAAACAATAAACTCTATCGAGGACGAGGTCATATTAAGTAGGCTACGTCGACTTAGCTAGAGATCCTAGTACTTGTTTCTACAAGTAAACAAAACCAAATCCATGGCATAAACACCTCCTACCACTAAAGGGGGAAAGGGCCAACCGAAGCTTACCATCGTAGTCGAGAAGGTAACGCTAAGGTGCTAGGTGATCAGAACTAGGCACCTCTCAACCATAAAATCTGGTTTCGTAATCGCATTCAGCACGTTTTCATTCAAGAAGCTACTTATTTATCCTCACGAGGCTGAGTTAACCACCGCCAAACCGATCCCCGAAAGAAATAACCCAAAAGCAGTCTGGGAATGGAACCCAGGTTTCCACAGTTGGAACTAGTAGACTTTCTTTAAGAAACAACACATTTTTCAATATTCACGGAGTAAATTCCGTGTCAGGAATATAACCCACCCGAGTCTGACCTGTGAGTTGTTAATCACAATGTGTGCGATATAAATGATGAAATCTCATTAAAATCCCAAATAAAAACTTAGGAGGGCCAGGGGTTGGCTGGCACGTGAACGAACTGTGAGTGTATTCCCGCCGTTGATCTGCAGAACACGGGGGATGAGACTTGAATAATTAGTCACCAAGTTAGCGGGACCTGTTGACTGGAAGGGACCAACTTTTAACTAAACCTGTTGCTGCCTTACCTCTTGTCGTCTACCCCCCCCCCCCGGGGTCCTCCACCGAGTAAAATTATTATAATTGTGGCCTTCCAGGTGGGCCACCTGTCTTCCCCGATCCCTCTTTACATGAGTTCCGTTCGAATAATTATCCGAAAAGTAGAGAAAATTTCCGAGGAGGTCTTAGGCGATGAGCACGGAGTAAAAGTTGTTAGGAAAAAGTTGGACGACTCACTTAGTTTTCATGCTTAGGCGAATATTTAAACCTTGCAAAATTCATTCGTTCTACAGTGACACAAAATAAGTCTTTCGAAAGATTCGTAGCCAACGTGCGTGGGAACTGTCACTGATTGTTTTTATATTTCAATGCATGATAGAAAAATAATTTTCCGATTTAGAAGTTTGCTTGAAATGTAGCATAATATATCAAACGTATAGTATCACAATGGTTTCCAGTATAATCTTCATCCATGATAACCAGGCTTAAAAAAATTTAGAGGGTTTTGAACCTGAAGAGTAGATAACTATAATGTAGAAACTGGATGGACCACGGGCGATGGCAGAGAGAAGCTGTAGTGCAAGGTATGCGGTAGTACTATGGTAGGCCTTTGAAGAGAAAAATACGAGGTAAAACTAAAGATACGAGTGATGATGAAGTAAGGAAAATTGCAGTCCAAGGGCAGATAATATGTTTACAATTGACTTGTATTATTTTCGGTTATGTTGTACAAGAAAAAAATAAATGCAAATGCAGGACTTTTTACTTGGTATTATTTCAGCACAAGTAAGGAGAGAACTTTAGTTCTCATACAATATTTAGTTACTTAGTAAACTGAGAACTAAAGTTACTAATACAATAGGTTCGCAATCATTAGCAAAATTCACTATCTGTTGTCAAATAAGAAAATGTATTCAAACTAATGAGTTGGATAAAACTTTATAGTTGAAGAGTTGATTTTCATTACTTTCTCATTATATTTTAAAACTTTATTAGGATATTTTTATTCTTTTTTATGTGTCAATATATGAATGTATCAGTGTATTTGCATAGTGAAGTGAGGATAACTAATTGTGAATAGTTGTGTACATATGTAGATATTTTATTTTATTTTTTAAACCAAGTTCTTGTTTTATGTTCTTCATAGCGTTTATGTTTATATTTTATTTTATATTTTTAATTCCTGATTAGTATGTATATGTGTATATTTTATATTATATCTTTTCTAATTTAATTTTTTTTTCCATTGTAAATTTTAGTGGGGACTGATAATGTCCCCACTTTATGTTAAATATATGATAGTTCTTAAGCGACATAGGCAAAGGATAATAAAACTATTATTATTAAACGCAAAAACATTAAATAATAGTGATGCTCAAAAGAAAACATTTCTATAAGATTGGGGAAGAAAGACCTTACTTACATGAAGAAATAAGTGAATATAAGAAAGGAAGATGTAACGTATAAAAGAAAAGGAATGAAAGAAAAAATAATAAAGGAAAGAACGAATCATTCTAAATAATATAAAGCAGACTGAGTTGGAAAACAAACAAGTCAGGTAAGGGATGACAAGACTTTCTCAGAACCACTTAGATGAAATGTCCCACTCATTCCCTTGTCCTCGGGTGTCAACAGTCCTGCCCAGGGGAATTTTGTAATGAAACCTCTTTGCGTTTTCATATGATGACTGAATTGAGCGAATTAAAACACTTTTTTCCTATTATCACAGTTTATTATTTATACAGTAGTGTTCATTTTGATTTAGCAGTGTGGCATTTAGGTGCAGCAATTACTGATATGTTCAATATGTAGAAATAAATAAAGGGATATTAAAAAAAAAATGAATATTAAATTGGATAAAGGTATCACATTAAATTGAAATGATCATTCTTTACAGTATTGATATAAAAATAATTATATAGAAAGTGTATTGAGATTAACAGTACTTTAGAGATCTATTAGGTGGAGATGAATTTCGGATAGGGTTTGATTGAGAGGTAGAGGGGGGTCGTAAGTCCTTCGGGTGGCGATGGTGGTAGTTTTGCTTTGGTTATCACGTCCTCATTAAATCTACCACGAAGCTTGTACTATAAAATGCTTCGATCCTCCCAGACCAAGTCCTCCCTTTGCTGGCTGTCGTCACTATCCCAAGACTGACTGTCCTTTTCACTCTATATCTGCCCTTATCATATCCCACCTCTCCATACTTTTTTGGTATGGAGTATAAAAATATATAAAGTATAAAAATCCTTTACCACAATTTAACGTTTTAACACCGTAACTTATGCGGGCCTGCTTCATTGCCTGAACCACAGGAGTCCATGAAACCCCTGATGCCACAGAAGGCCTGGGAGTTAACGCTCGTAGACACAATGTGCAAATAAAGGTTCCGACCCTATGCATAGTATTTAAATGAACAAAGCGGCTATGACCTATGTGCAGTGTATCGCTCTTACAATGCAGTTTTTGTTTTATAACATTATATATTTAAAAACAATTATTAGATATTTAATTGGTCACTTTAAAGAAAGTTTGATTCCTTATTAATGTTGGCTATAATAGTTATTTTATTTTTATTTGCAGTCAAAAACGCAAATTATTTTGTGCTCATTCAATTTACTTCTTCCTAGCACTTACATATATAATCATATATATTTTTGGATTTTATTCAAATTTCTAGGGTATTCTAGGGTGTGTGTGCGCTGATAATGGGATAATCTTGTACTCATTAGTGGCGTAGCGCACAAGCTGATCGGGCGGTAGTGGGCTGGTTAATCTCCGCTCTTGGCTGGTTTTAGTAATGGAAACTAGATGGCTTGTTTCCATGTCTCAGAAAAGCACCGCAATCTTATACAAGAGTTGTATAAGTTTGCTAGTTGTACTATCCCTCTCCTCGGCATTTGTTTGAGCAGCACTGTTTGTATCCCGTCGTGCCCTGGTGCTCGGTTTCCCTGACACCGGCGATGAATTGCTTTGAGCTACTTCGGTGATACAAACATGTGGTTCTGTTCAGCATCTACCGGAGGAGGCGTGTGGTAGTGGCCCGTACTAGCCGTAATGTCCCTAGCGAAGTGGTCGGCCAGTTTTGTTGCCTGTTGCTCAGCAGGGAGAACATTGTCGCCTTCATGAAGCCGGACAGTGGCTGTCTTGACTTTTGTAGTCTTCAACTTCCAAAACTTTCTGTGATCTCCGTGAGTGCTACGAAGTCTCTCATGCCACTGCGCTATTTTCCAGAGTTTCATCAAGCCCCGAGATAATTCACAACGCCCTTGGCTTCCTGATCTCTCGTCCTGTACCATCTATTCTTCCAATTGTTGCGCAAGGCAATAATTTTAAGAATATGGTCTGGAGGTGTTCCGAGAGTCTGGCAAATGCTTTTTTTTTTCTCTTTTTAGCTCTCAATTTTTTAAGATTATAGATAATGGAAAAATAAAGGGAACTGCCCCAAATCCGGCCGCTTATATAGGCAGGTCAGAGGAGGGGGATGGCCCCGATGCGCCCCATGGTAGGTTCAGCTGTTGTGTACAATACTTTTCTCTTCTCTTAACTGACGCTTTAAGGTTTTTATTATTAAAATATGGAAACATAGGTGGATATTTTCTGGGCCGAGAAGAAGGGAAGAAGTTGACACAACAGTCATTGATGACCAATATATTATTGGGTCCAGATTTCCAAATCAAGGAAAATTTCAGATCATCATTACCACCTCTAGCTGTTGTAGGTGCACTAAATAAAGATGATTGTGGATTTCTTGAAATCCTTTCCAGCTTTCTCGCGATGAATCGTAGTTATCATTCAGTAGCAGCTGTTAATTAACGATTCCTAATAAGTTTGACAAACAGGTTAGCACCTGCTGGGGTCCCTAGTTCCTGGTCACTGAGTGCTCCGAAGACGAAGAGCGAAGACAAAGCGAAACAGATTGGGCGCCTGAACTGTCTCCCTCGGGCCGCCTGGTCTGCCGTAACTCACCCTGTTTACGAGCGCTCTCGGCCCTCTATGACGAATTTAAATAACAATATGGCGCAGCTCATCAAAGGGGCCGCCTGACCTTACCCTCCTGCAGTTTTGGTCTTGTTTCCCATCCTCAGGATGGGCACGTAGTCCGGCCTCACTCCCCACATTCCTCTCCGTCAATTACTCTGTGTTATTGTGTCACTATTTTATCCCTCTGGGTGGAGGCATGTGTGGCTGTAGTTAGTCTAGGATCTGATGAAGTTTCGGCGGAGGTGAGTCGAAACTCTTGATGGCAGGATATTCATAAACATCACAAACTTATACTTGGGAAACATAGTTTAAAGTAATGGTTCATTACCTACGAAGAATATACTACGAGAAAGTACTGCTGAATAACTGACATCGACGCATTAACGAATTTGGTTGTGAACTCAAAAAAAGTAATAAAAAGGTTATTGCTTTTAACAGTTAAAACTGTTTATAGTTATACCTTTCCATGATCCGACAGTCTTTTTTTTTTTTTTTTTTACAATAAAAACGTTATTATTTACTAACACTCCGGGGGAATCGGGGTATTATGGAGCAATGTACGTGTTCCAATAAGGCATGAATGAAATAGTAATTGTAAATTTGTGAACATAGTATGACTGCGATCTTTTATTATAATTATCTATTACCTTCATAGGTCAGATTTTTATTTATTTAAAGAAATATTTATTAAACTTTAAAATTGCCAATACAAATTTAATACTTATCCACGACCTTATTTTGATCAGTAATTCCGTCAAGTTGTTAGATATTCTGAGGGTAGATGGTAAAAATTAGTAGGTCACTTTCAGCATTTCCATTGTATAGGTTCTTATTTATTTGTTGGGTACAAACTATTAACTGTCGGCTGCTCCTAAAAGAAAAATTCAATGGATCTTCTTTATCATTGCTTACGCTTTCAAACCCTAAATTATACTCCCAACTTCATCATCGAGGCTCGACCTGTCCATTCTTCATTTCAGTCGACAATATAGCTTTTGTCATTGCCCAAGCTCTGTCCTGGAAAGACCAGACTTTCCAAATCATCCGCTGACCCATATCCATAATTAAACTGCTCAATCGGTCCTGATATCTCCTCCCATTACATACTCATACGTGCCATTTCCTAGTTTCCTTCCTTGACTTCTCCCATTTTGACTGTGGTTGTGTGGTCATAGTGCACTCTCTGAGGCTCTTGAGGTTCAGTTAAAGCAAAAGATGAGTTAATTTCTTAGATTTATTCTCGGGATCCCCTGATACTGTTGCATTTCGCACCACTACTCCAAGTCCTAGTCCAAGTCCAAGTTGGGATGGCTGTACATTTCTCCCAGTCATCAACACATCCTTGGCACCCTCCTCTTCAGTACTATCTTGAGGATAGTCTTAACTCCTTACCTTCATGATATCCTTCAATTCAAATCTGCGATCAAATACCGTAATACTAATATCTGCTCCCTTTTACCGTTCTTTTATATCCTTGCCACTATCCGATCGATATTCGTTGTTCATCAACTCCCCGATTCATTAAATCTATATTGTTCCTTATCTCCCTCTAATCTAACAATTTATAATTCATCTTTATTACTCTGTTTATTTATTTTTCATTTATCCCAGCAACCTTCCACGCTCTTTTCCAATAGTAATGATTCCCACGTTTGGTTTATTTTAATATCTACTCAATTATGATTTTTGTTACAATCTTCTATTTGTTCTTTGTAGTCAACTCATATGTCCATAACCCCTTTGTTAGTTATGAGCTTATCAAATCTGTGTAATGCTATATTTATTTTTATTTTTTTGTCAGCTAGACATTCCTTTTTTGTTATTTCTTGTATTCTTAGAGGCCTCCTTGGACATTGGATTCTTCACTTCTTGGACATTAAAAGTTTTTTTTTATTTCATAGAGTGGAGGATTCAAGCCAAATTCAATTTAAAATAGGCAATAAAAATACTGCTCACGTATTGATAAATTGAATAATCCCATTCTTCCACTAGTGCTTACGTCTACATATGCCCAACGGTCAGGAGTGATTTTTTCTCTGGTTTTCATTAGTAAATAAACACTTTTCTTATTTTCTATTACCTTCCTACCTCTAACAATTAATTAATAAATATTAATTTTTACACTATTAACCATTGAGTTCGTAATTGTTGAGCTTTGTTGAAATTTTCATTCACTGCAAATTCTGTGCTATTTACCAATTTATATATTTTACGCATTTAAAGTATAATTAATTGAATTATAGGTGGATAGAACTGTTTTAGTAAATTAATAAATTTTAATTCTTTTTCATATAGGCTATCATAAATGACAGTTGTATAAAGTCATCCGAATTGTCCAAGGCAGCAAATTGTGGAGTAACTCTTAAATGGCCTTTCTAAAAATGTTAATTAGTTAATAAGTATATTTATGATATTTTTTTACTTATCTCACTATCAATCTCCAAGGCTGATAGTTATGGTTAGTAAGTTTCCATAATTTAGTATTTTACCAGTATTTTAAAATTACTAAATATAATTACATTCAACGTTTTCACACAACCCCTTCATTTCGCCCAGCATGGGTTCTGAGAGAGAGAGCCCATTAATGTATATTCCAGAGCAACAGGTACGCTTAGTTTACAAGTAAGAACAGGAGTTCGATGGAGGGTCATTGTAACTAAATTAAGGCAAAACCAACAGATAGCCACAAAACGTGCTCTGGTCGAGATCACTATCTGCTTTAAATGGCCAAATTATACGGTTTTCAATTGTTATTTTCACACTGATTTGCACAATTAGGGCACTTTGTCCAAAATCTGTCTGTGCGAACGATTAGGATACCCTTATTTTCACCCGCTTATTTTCACTATCCCAGATCTTTAAAAATAATTGTGCATACATTAATGATTCGTGCCCTAGAGCAGCCGTTACCTCATAGATGAAAGATCCTGAGTCCTTAGGAGAGCCAGTGATCAAATCCTCATATCCACAAGGAAATCTACATCCAAACAACCAGACTACGTTAGCGGTACTACATATGTATTTAAATATTTATTTTGGACATCATGGATTTTACTATTAATAATGATATATAATTATGATGAATAATAATGAATGATATATTTCAAATATAGACTGATTGAATCATTAAAATTGAAATCACGGCGTTGATATTTGCTTGACCTAAACTAGAGTATCATATTTCAAGATAAACAGCCTTACTGGAATGGGGTGCTATGAATAGAAAACATCGATACTAAAGAGCTATCTGATCGGCCAAAAAGACCAAGGTGAGTCCTGATTGGCCATTCCTCCTAGCCAATAGCCAAGTAGTGTTCCGGAACTCCTGGGTGGGTCATGCTTTCAGGAAATCGAGGTGTCAAAGTCGACATAATCTCATAATTGCTTATCGACGACTCGACAACTATCAATCCTTATGCTTGTTGTCAAAGGTTGTGAAGGATTTTCTGATAAATGACACCGTCGGTCTGCGATTTTTCGCCTTAATCACGAACCCATTATCAGAATGATTCGACTTACAGGAATATAAATCATCATTCCCTATCGTTTTGGCGCATGTCAATCTTACTGTGCTTAGGCATAAGAGCATGTAATTTTGAAATGACCGTTAAGTTTAATCTTGATGAAATGACTTCGCTAATGTTCTTGATTGGTAAAAAAAGAAATAAGTTTGATATTGATAGGACAATAGATTTATTTAAATTATAAATCAATCATATCAATCTTTTTTTTTTTCTTTTTTTTTAAGCTCTCTAGTTAGAATTTTCGGATGAGGGATAAATATAAAATATTTAGGGTGATCGGATCCTTGTACTAGGAGGACCTGTTTGAAGGTGGTGTGAGAGGAATAAGGAGTGTGGGAATCCTCGGTGGAGGTTGATTGTTACGGTACAGTGGTGAGAGTCCACTGGGTGAATCATATCAATCTAGAATGTAAACAAATTTTAAACACCTTCACAAAACAATAAATATTTTGAGATGCAAAATAACGGTCTAATAGAAATAGAAAACTTTTTTTCTTATAGAAGTTTTAGTTATAGTAAAATTTATTGGGACATGATAAAAAAAAAAATAAGCAATTACAAGCACAATTTGGGATATTGATATTTTACAATAATGATACGTATTTCATTTTTTTGACAGTTCTAAAAGTTCGGATTAAAATCAAAAATGTGTTTTTGTTTCCTTTTGCCGTTAGTATTTGTTACTATAATCAAATATATATTTAAAAAGATGTTGATATGTTTTACTGTGTCGCTAAAAATTATTTCTTTGTTCTAAATTAGCAACTATAAATAATAGTGGGGAAAAAAGTGTTACAAAAATTTTTAAAATTAATAATTTTTGTAACAAAACTGTTAAGTACACATTTAAATTTTTGAAAATATAAGTTGATATTTATTTCACCTCCCTAGTGTCGTCCTAATTATTCTGATTAATCTTCTTAAAAAAGTTCGGTGAAACTGATGCTACGTTTTTCCGTAATTCCTTCAAACCGTTTATCAGACAACGATTCCACAAAACATGATTATCTTGGAATATATTTTGAATAATATATATACCCCATTATTTTTGAAACCGAATTAACTACTTAGCTAAGGTAATCTGTCGATGCCAAATAATTAATTTAGAAGCACATATTTTGAAATAAAGGTACCCAGGGAGAACACGAGATTTTCCCTAACGTTTGAAGAAAATCACTGGTAATTTGGATGCAGGCTCGGTGGGGAGATCAGGCTTCCGTTTAGCTGTGTTTTGTTCATATTTGTATCGCTCTCGGTCCATTTTTGTTTGATCTTTTCATCATGAGTCATATAAGCTCCTCGATAGCAAATCTTCCATGTGAACTGAGAATGAGGGCGAAAAGAATTAATAGTTGGACTTCCATATAATCACAATTTTAATGTGCAGTGTTTATTTTATCATTCGAATGTACCTTACTAAAATTAATCTAAACTATATTTTTGTTAAACTTTCGTGGTTTAATCAATTAAAATTAGTTTTGTTCAAAAAGTCTTTTCTTTATATTTTAAAAATAATATAATAATTTTATTTGGCATTTATAACTTCATCATCTGACAAAAAAGTCGAAATATGAGATGTGAGAGAAATTCTCACGTGCGAGTTTGTTGTCTTTATGTCTCACTTTTCCTGGCGAGTCCTGCCGAGTTAATGATTTTGAATGTATTTTGATGAAGGAAATGGGCAATTTATACCGTTGTATGTAGTTCTGCATCCAAATGGTGACCACAGCGTTATCATTATCAGTTTCCTGTCTTTTGTATTCTGTGCCTCTTCCTCCGTCTTGTGTAGGACATCTGCATAACCCTCTATTCCCCTCACCTCTGAGAAGGCGCAATCTTCCGTCCTGCTTCATTTGACTGTTAAGTGGTTCCCTCCGACACTCCTCCTTCAACTGATTCTCTTGGGCTTCGTCACAAAGGATTCTTCTTAGAATTTCCTGCAGAGACACTCGTACAACACTCCGCATATTTGTCAACAGTTATGAGGGTACGAACCATCTAACGTTTAAACGAAAGATTAAACGTGTTTGGCTCGACGATTCATCCCTCAATTGCCCAACATGTTTGGCAAAACGACGGACAAGAACGGTGACAAAAAGAAGTTTCAGAGCAAATTAGTTAGTAGATAACAATAGAAACAAACAATACATCAGCAAGAATATAGTATGTGAGAGTTACGATTTACTTGTAGAAAAGATGAAGATAATCAATTCTTCTGTTGATGCAACTACATCAACATTCTACAAATCTAATCCCGAAGGGCTTAATTTTGGAAAGATTCTGAAAAAGTACTACCATCCTTGAAAGCAGGAGACTCCCCAGATGAAATTTGTCAACTATTGTTTACAGCTGGACCGGAAAGTGTCAGAAAATGTGATTTTCTGATGGTGAGAAAAATAGAGGCTGCGAAAAATACTCATACCACTGACCAGAAGCTTGGTGGCCTTCAAAGCACTCCTCGACATTAACTGACTCCTTGATAAAAGCATTTTGTTTCTGAAGAGGATGACCAGAGGTCCTAGACGAAGAAGCAGCGTTACAGTGGGTCTTTCATCGTCTCTTCACTCACCCGTAAATAATTTAAAGATGCTGCAATGCATAATCATAGAAATACATAAAGCTGATGCATTCAGACCACCCCGATCCTGAGCCTGAACCCTTCCTTTGTGGAATGAATTAATCATTGAGATCCAGACTGAGCCATAGACTCTCATTGCCACCGGAAGCAGAAAACGTCAGGCAGGGAGGATGGGGCATTAGCGTGCCCAGACATATAACAGCGTTAGCACCGCCACGCCACCAGGGGTGCTCCGCCCCCGTGAAATGAGACTGGGCGGTGGCTGGAGATTCGTGCCGCCTGTCGTCCCTGATAGATGACACCAAGTCTGCATTAACATACCCATTTGACTTGGTAACTGTGAAGGTGTCTCTTCGACCGCCCGCCGAGGATTAAGAATTTCCTTATTTTTTTTTCTTCCCTTCCACTTCCCGACAGCCTTGCCTAGGACACATTGTCTTCGTTCGTTATGTCTCTTTCAAAATACGATTTCAGTGAGTCGGCACCTCTGTTTTCACTGAAGCTTGTGTTTCTCTCTCCCTATACGATGTCAAACAAAGTTAATGCCCGAACGGTGTAACTCATATTTTTGACTTGTACTCCCTTGAGTCTTCTTATTATACTATTATGACTGTATTGTCAGGTATAAATGGAACATATGGAGTTATAACTCATCCTGTCTGTGGCTCTTGGGTAAAATTCAAAGCGGAAATGAAAGACACTGCGTGTATAATGCTATATGTTAATTTTAGACATCGGGATATCCTAATAAAATTCGCAGTGGATGTAAGTACAAAACAATTAGGAATCACAAAAAAAGTCGAAGGATCGAATATAATTTTATATTTTTTGTATACCGCATCATAAAAATTATACTATGAAATATATAACCTAAATTAGGATGAGATTCCAGGTGTAGGCATGAGACAGGGAGAGGAGTGACCGAGTGGGTGATGGAGCGAGAGTGTACTGTTCCATACCCGATGCGCGTAAGTTACAGAATGATTGATCAACGACCATTAAAAAACTATAATTCGTGTGGCTTAAGGATCCAAACTACACTGTGGTGATCTGAGGAACAAAATAAACACTCCCCTCGCAATACAATATTAAATAATATATCCATGTGTTATGGTGTCTAATTTTATGACATTATCTTCAGAAATTAGGGCAGGAAATGCGGAATAAGATGATACCAACTTTTAATTTACGCCAGAGCAAAAATCAAGAAAAATCAGTGTGTTTGGAATGAGCATCAAAGGCACTATTCATTTCATTTTTTGTTGCCACCACATCCTAAAGACACCTTTCTTGCACATATCACATTAGGTGGTATTAGGTATATTGGCATCCAATCTTTCAATAGTGGTCAAATATAATACATAAGACACAGACATTGTTCTTATATGAACTGGATTACCTCATCCATAATGTCGGCATAGGAAACACAAGAGATAATAAAAAATCTTGTTCAAGCTTTCCACAACGTCTGTCAATGTCCTAACAGGAAGTTAGAAAAGAGCACATATTTGTAAAATCATAATTTTTGTTGAGAGCTTTATAAGCGTTATATACACGGGTTTTATTCCGGAGAAAATATTGAAAAATTTCCAACAGTTTCATCAACGTTTCTCTTCCTGGCAAATAGATGTTTATGGGCTGACTATTTTTTTTGACATTATGACGACACAATGTGGAAATGACATGTAAGTTTCATGCCTCTAGAACAAATACGGGTATGCATTTCTGAGTATTAACTACAAATTATGATACGAACTTTTATAACTCAATAAGACTTGTGGAGGTCTGTCGTTATTTTTTCATAATTGGCACGAGTACGTTGGGTTACAGTTCTTCTGTATTCTATTTCTTGGTAACCAACGCACGAATGAACGAATGAAATACGCAGTATATAAATTATCCTCATTTTCTATGTGTTATCCAGATCATATAGTATTGTAGTTCAAATGTTTAAGATGGCGTTAGCTGCAATTCAAGCCTGTCCGCGGAGCAGTTAATCTTCAACAGTAGACCAGTAATTTTCATTGTGTTTGATCAATCTTATCATGTAATCGTGGATGTTAAGGGTCGAAACATAAACTGCAGGTAATGACGGAGCCCTCAAGGCATCCGGCCCATGTTCTATTTTCAGCTTACAATTAAACATTGTTTGGTCAAGTATACTTTTGAACCAAGTAAAGGTATTTTTAACTTCGCAATGCCAAATCAATCAATTAATTTTACGTTTACGGGAATTAATCATTTTATTTATTGGTCTGTTTTGGTTTTAACGTTAATGGGTTTTTGCCGGTCGACGAAATATCATATAATTATTAACGAAAATAAAATTAGACGTTTTAAATCTAAAACATCTAGTATATATCACTATATGCATATAGTGTTCTAAATTTTTAGTTGGAAAAAATACAACTTAATACCTCCCCTCTTATATAAATATACTCTAAAAGAGCAATAGATAATTGTAAATTGTATAAGATCACATTCATACCATATTTCAAAATTTACATTTACCCTTACATTCATATCGTATTTATAATATTCATTCATACAATTTAGGCATGCCCAGGAGAATGAGGCGAATGTTGGGAAAACCACCGCACTACTCCTGCAGCCTTATCACATCTAAGTTCCAGAAGTAGCTGAAGGAGAGAGCAAGAACCACTGACACGCGACCCGAGGAGAGAAAACTGACCAGTGCCAGAACTCAGTGACTAGAAATAAAAGATCATTCATAAAATTAGGAATTGGAAATGAGGCATCAGTACCTTTCATTTATTTTCAGAACCTCAGTTGAGTGGATAGTTATTAATTTAGGAAATAAAAGTACCCTTTATTTCAGTAGTAGACATCAGAGTCACTATTTTATTATTATACGCTCAATTCTGAGTGAATCACGGCTAAATTCAACCAGTAAATGAACTTGGATTTCTATGATTTTTAGTGGTGCTAATGATTTATTTTCCTTTTTATCTCTTTGTTATTATAAATTATGGAAATCAGTACAGATTCTACATAAATGAAGCAGTAGGTCATTATATGTCTTGTAGTTTGGCTACATTTTGTACAATTTTTAATAATTTTACATTACAATTTGTGATAGTTACAAAAATATAATGTATGTTACACATTCATTGTCTAAACATGTTAAAAATGTGGCTCACCTTATGAATAATAATAGACTTAAAACTAATTTACAACTAACAACAAAATCTTAACCTTATTTTTTTCGGCAATCTGGTGTCATCGATGCAGGAAGGGTGGTGGGGTCAGAGTTTTAAACATTGGGTTTGTTAGCTGCTGCAACGAGTCAAAGAACTTGATGCGTCTCCGGTGGATAATCATTAATTACGGATAATAAGTAGAGTTGTTGTTTATTTTTTTTTTCCATAAACATTGTATTTATCAAAATTTACAAACAGATGAACAAAAAATACAACGTACAAGATTTACAAGTTTCTCCTCTGGCTGCATACGCAGATGCATTCGAAGGAGGGTAGGATTACAATTACAGTTTTCTATTTGCAGTTAAAATTTACAATGCAATGTGTACGTTTTTTTTTTTTTTTGTTTTTTTCATAGCTCTCAAACTTATAAAAATAGGATGTGTACGTTTTTTTTTCCTCTTCATAGCCCTTTTAAATTTACAGACAACCAATATATATTCAATTATAGATCCTCAGGCGAATCTATTTACAAATTATTTCTGTATTTCCTGTACCATCGCTACATTATATACAGGTTTTGTTATTTTATAAAAATTATATAATGAATAAACAAGTATAATGATATACATTATACGTGACTGGACTAAACTGACTAATAAAGGTGATGGGGCTCACCTTTTTGATCAACCTCAAAACTAACTTACATACTAATTCTTAACCTAATTCAGGACTAGGTGTTTTTGTTTTTTTTTCATAGTGCTCAAACTTATAAACATAGGATGTGGGGAAATTATTGGATTGATGGGTGCCTTTCACTAAGGGGAGTTCCATTTGAAGGAAGTATGAGAAGGATATGGGTTGTGGGATGCCTAAAAGAGGTGGGTGGACCTAAAGGACTAGGTGATAGGTAGTTTGATATTATGAAGTCATTGAGCGTAAATTGACTAACGGGAATAGAAAAAATGCAAAGGAGCTAACAAAAAACATATAACAAAAGACAATATGCAATTAGATACGGCCACTAAGCAAGGAGGTTTTGAAGAAAATGGTACCTCTGGGGCAATTTAAACACGCTGCTAGTTTAGAGGAATTATAATGTCATTTCCATTAGGCATAATTGTTCCTAAAGTAGTAAGATCTCGTTTATCAAAAAGAAGTAGAAATTACTTAATTCCTCTACGGGGCCCGGTCGGGAGCCAGTTTGCCCGCCTGGAAATGGAATAGCGTCGGGAATGAAACATTAGTGCCTTCCGCATCGCTTTTATAATGGCACTCTTTTGTCCCTGCTGAAGCTGGTTCGGGAAAAACCGGAGAAGAAAGCACTTTGTAACTCGGACCTCTTCTTGGGCTGACCCCGGGACACTTCGGTTCTCCCAAGACGATTTATAAGGCTCGTTAGTCAAGGCGATGCCTGGGAAGAAGCATTTGTGATATGTCATAAAGAAACTATTCTTGAGCGCTCTACATTAACTTCACAACGGCGGAGACAAAGTGGCTGCTGTTGCTACTACACCCCTCCCTCTGCTGGATAACTTTATTCCATCCTTCACAGCTGAGGAAAAACAAGGAAGGGAAAGAAAAGATTTTTTTTCAAGCAGATAAAAAAATATTATCGTTCTTAAACTCTCATTCCAACAAATAACGAGTAAACGCAAGAAATTAAATGTGATGCTATGTAATTAAGTATGTTAGGAAAAATAAAACAGGCAATCACTATCAATATAGGTTTTTTCGTTAATATTGTCAGTCCACGTATCAGGCCTTTTCACACAGTAAATATAATAAAGCAACACTCCTGTGAATGATATTATCACACCTACCGAATACCGATAATCTGCAAAGCTAAATTAATAGTAAGTCAATACCGCATTAAAAAGTAACTCTGTCAATACAATAACCGTCTTATAAACCTAGCAAAACTTATGCTTTTCTATTATGAAGTATGTAATAATGTTTCCCATGGCAAATCGTTATATACGTTTTTCATTTAACTCTCTGTTTAAAAATCCAAAAACACCATGCAGTTGTATGTTTACGCCACTTTTAAAAATTGTTATTTACCTTAGTATTTTGTCTGGCTTCGTAGTTTCTAATCATGGACTCAGAAATCTGAAAAATCGCCCGACATTATCAAAATCAGCGATGAGCCACACTTCCTCGTGCGGCCCTTCAAATATTTTAAAGTTTAAAATTCTTACGGTGTCCCGCATCCTAGGAGCGTTAACTTAATTTTTAGAAATGATGCTCACATCTTAGATAGCCACTGATGCCATAATTGCCAAAAATTAGGCACGGACATTTTCTGGTATAAAATGTAAGGTGGCTTCATTGAACCCTACATGCCTATTTGCGGCAAACGCTGCATTGGCAAGCGGCGTAAAGTCAAAGCTCAAAGCATATTTCGAATTTTGGAGGGGATCTAGCCCCCAAATCCTGTTAAATATGAACAATGTTTTTATTTTCTGCTCAGTTTAGATGGACATGAATTTAGAAACATTCCCAGATTAGGCGCACATGCAAAGTAAATAATGACACTTTTTGGAAGCACGTGTTAGTATGTACGGTTAGAAAGCTGCGCACAATTAGCTTCTTCTATTTCAGCAAATATAGTCCAATATGGCAAAGAAGCAATGACAAATTTCTCATTAATTAAACTTGTCCCGCATACGCGAGAAATATTTATCGTGTTATAATATTATTTATTTTAATGAGTGTTTTATTTCTATACATTTTCGCAAGAGGTTTATTTTGTTAATAAAGGGATAATTTCAGTTCATCATTTAGTGTTTTTACTATCATAAGTTTCTTACAAGTGGTCCTCACACCATTTTTAAACTTGTAGGTGGCCCATTGTAAAAAAACATTGCTCGTCCCTGATCTAGGCTGTAAGAACGCAGGTCTAAAAATATTTCTCTAACAGTCATAGATTGTAATATCAAAGATTTTGCATATGAAATTATGCCACTATTAGAGTGTGCTCTTGTTCCTCAATTGACTGAAACTAATTTCCCTCCTTCGTAAAAGTGCCAATCTCACTTTAATATCGCTATTGGTTTTCAGAGCTATCTGAATTAATTTTTCCCAGAGAAGCACTGGCTATTTCCACAAATTTTCACCACTTTATACCCCTAATCTGTTCCTTATTTTCTCCCTCTTTCTTGATTGGGATTCCCCTTGTAAGGCAGAAAGCAGTTAATAGGGTGAGTTTCTTTTCATTTTGATGATTCCATATTCGGCCAATTATTCATTCAGTACTGAAACGGTTTAATTTATTCGTTATCCCCTTCCACTCCCACATTAAATCCCTCTTCCAGAGAAAATATTTTTAAAGCGAAATATTATTTATCCATTTTACATGGTACTTCAATATTTATTAGGATTCAATATTAGAAATCATACTCAATCTGTTTCGGCATTTTTTATCAAAATAAATAATTAATAAATAAAATAAAATCAAAAATTGTATGTGGAAGCAATAAAATACTATACAAAGTATGATCAAGTGTGATGGGGTTGTTTCGTTTTACGTTTCCAGTACGCAGTTTCAATAATAATACAATATTTTTTTGGTTTATATGGCCATCATTTCATCCTATATGTCCTTAAATATATATTTTCATCATCATAATACGATCAATTCATTGATTTTGATTTTACAATATTACTTACTAATTATTTTACTTTTCATTATTACTTTTCAACTCAAGATGTTTCTGAACATTTTGGCGTTTCAATGCTGTTTATATGTATACTATGGACCCAAGTGAGAACAAGAGCGAGAACAAACCCCCTGAGGCGGTCCGAGTGTAGCAGACGCACCTGTCTGGTAGACAGGACATTTATTCTTAAGGGCACGAGGACTGATCGGAGGATGTGGGGAAATTATGATGCCTACCAATATTTCAGACATCAGCAAAGTCTACTGATGTTTACATATTTGTTGCGAATGTTCATGGAAAAACCCAAGTCCTCAGAACCAAACGTGCTCTTTGAGACCTGAAGTGCCACCCAAAGCCCCGTGAAGCCCCCGATCTACAAGCACTCTCTCGGGTTCACCTCTATTGAATATACTGGTCTTTTATAACTCCTTTTGTAGAAAGGAGAAAATTTATTTCAAATAAGAAGTGGAAGAAATCTAATAAATAAACTTTATACTTATTAAGAAACTTTATACCTTATTTTTAATTAATGCTTAAAAAACAGGAATAATGACAAAGTAAACAGTGTCAGTAAAAAAAGAAAAGAAAATTATAAGAGGGCGTTAAAAATAACAAGAAATAATAAGATAAATGGCTTGCATGAAGATTGATCAAGTATAATGAAGCATTCATTGGGAAATTTAGTACTGCATATATTGATTTTTCACCATTTGAAAGGGTTTCAGAAAGAAAAGAGGAGATGCCTCATGATCACTGCTCCTCATCACTCTCAGGAAATTCGAATAAAATATGCTTGATGTGCCATTGGTCAGTCTGTACGGCTAATCCTTGCCAACACGACTTCCTGTCTTGTTTCGAACCTGTAGGATGAGTCCCAAGCTCTAGACCGAGATTTAAACTCTCTGAGATTATTGTTGGTAAGTAAGCTCCTCTCGTTTTGCCAGAAATTCCATATTGCCAATTTGAAATTCTGGATAGAACCGCGTCTAAGTACCATCACAAACGGGTCACCTCCTGAAACAACCCTTCTGGCAATAACTTCTTCATTCTTTGATGTACCACAATGCCCCGGATGCCAACAGAATGTTACATGGAATCCCAATTCTGTTAAATGTGTAGTTTTAAGGATTGAAAAAACTAGTGAGTCACATAAATTTATTTGTTTAATTTCCTGGAATGCAGATAAAGAATCAGGTCAAGTGACTACCTTATGATTTTCTAATGACTAATGCAAAACTAAGGGCTTTGTTTATGGCAAACAACTCCTCCGCGTAACTGCTAGTGACCTTTGGTAGAGAATACATATGATACCTTGATCTTGGATATGTTATGCATCACTTATTTATTCTGATTTTTTCCTCTATTTGCTCATCACCCCATTTGTATTTGTACAGAAAGATTTGTTATTATTTTACATTACAATTAGTAAGTATAGGTGGCACTGAAAGTAGATTACATTAAACATCTCTAAAGAAGGATTTTAACTTTAGCACAACGTTCCACAGGGTTGACAAGCACGTAAGATTATTCTATAAAGTGGTAGGGAGTTCGTAGTTAGGCCTAGGTATATATATTAGTGGGTTGTTGTTGGGATATCAGCTTAGGTTGATTATATTAAAAACGTTAGTCTGAGCTATTATCCGTTAAGAATAACAAAATAGAAGAATATAGGAATGTCTAGCTGACAAAAACAAATAGATAACTTTACACTGGCACATCTTATATATAATAAAGGGCATATGTTTACAGTGAACAGCTAAAGATTGAAACAAAAACATAAATAATTTGAAGTGAAAAAAATGTAGACAATATCGGAATTATTACTAGGCCGAAAAGAAACTGAAGAATTGGAGGGTTTGATTTAATAAGAAAGAATAATAATGACGAATTATGAATTGTTAGATTGGGGGAGATAAGGAACTGGTATAGGTAAGAATAGAATTTCAAAGTTTTTTGGCACAGTAGAAAAAAATTCCGTTAAACGAATAAGGTTTGTAAGATTTTAAATACAGGTCGGATAGTCGGGATCCATTAATGTATAATGTACATAATTATACTTTTGTACAATGCAGATCACTATGTTGTATACTAGAATTTATATGAAACATAGCCAAGCTACAGGAAATACAATATAGCAGTTGTAAATAGATTCGTTTGGAGAATCTGTATTTTGTAAATATATAAATTTGTGACAAGGGGAAGTGGAACAAAAAGAAACGGTCTAGAACTGTGGGGTACAGCCAAACCCTCAAACATCAAACGAATTCAAACATTCCAATCTAGGGACATCAGAACTTTAGTCAACGCTCCCATCTAAATTACAAACTCATCCTTTCACAAGTCTCAATTTACCACCTATAGTCCTTGATCTTATAACCTCAAAATTGACCGAATTCCATAAAAACTTACAAACACATCCAAGTCCTATAAACAATTCCTCCATATACCGTAGCATTCGTCCATTCAATCCTCCACGTTGCCTAAAGCGGCTGTAGACTCGCAATATATTGTAAATAGATAAGTATGTCATGGAGTACTAACACTGGCTACAATCCCTAGTCATGTCCTGAGCGTCTATGGCTCTCTTCCCCTCTTTTGATCTTCGTACTCGGAAAGTGAAGTGTAAAAGCTAGATTTGCTATCTATTTATTGTATGAATCCGGAGGTGTGCACTTTGCAGAGTGTGGACTTGCATTGTTAGAAGGTCTGAATGTGTTCTTGTACAACAGTAATTAATGCTGGATAAGCAAATTTAATTGTACAAATAAAGATACAAAAATATGAAGGACTGAAGAGGAGGGATCCAAGGAAGTACTGGCGACGGACAAAAGGGTACACCCATCTAAACTCCAAGTTGTGCTGCGAAATGCACTCAACAGTCTCTGGACATCCCGAGTATAAATCCAGGGAAACCGCTTTAATCGCGTTGATGATCGAAATATAATAGATTTTCATTCAGTTTATTATTAGGCAATGTTTCTACACACTATGTATGATAGCATTAGGACCTAAAGAATCACTCTGGTTTTTAAAATCGGTTCTTATCTACGTGGTATTCAGCCTGAGATGTTGGCTTCCGTCCTCAGACCATCTCACAATTTTACCTGATGCAAACATGTGTATTTTGACCAACACATTGATTTGATGAATTTTTATCTCACCTGTCTTTCGTCAACTTAGGCCGATGCTACAACAGATATCATATTGTAATAGTAAATTATGAAAGCGACTTCTTTCCAACAACCTAAGCTCAAGAGGTGCTGCCAATGACCTTACTTTTGGTATATCGCCGGCGGTATGACAGGACATTGGGTACAATCCCTCTCAGTTCCCCCAAATCCGCACGGAGGCCTCTGTGATGCAGGAGGAACAGTGGAGGACCAATGAGGCCAGATGATGGCACAAGAAGGGCCGAAAGCTGGGCTCTGGGACGTGAGTGCCCCCGATTCATATGTAAAGCGAGGAGGTCATTGTGCATTCAAAAACAAACTCCTCCCACGGCTTTTATATCTGGGGCCGCCTCAATGCTCATCTGGACCTTCACCGGCCACGATTAACTGTTCTCCCTGAGTCTTCTGCAGTGACCCTCTCTCCACATATCATTATAATAACATTAGGCCAGTTCCAATGGCCTTCTAGTCTGTTGGTATGCAGATGCCAGAGGGCAAGAACGTCTCTTTCAATAAAATGTTTACCCGTTTTGTTTTAAAATGGACCGAAGGTAATAAACAAAAACTAATCACCTAAAGATGGCTGAATGGTGATTTAGGTTTCTGTTTGATCGGATCATGTAAACAACGTTTTTGTATTGACTCCCAGTTTGAAGTTGATGACCCCTTTTTCCAATTGTTGATTTTAAGACGACCTTCAACAACCCTACCCACAGTTGAACTAAAGGAACTGACCATCACCATCATCTACCAACGGCTCAAGAAAATGACTATTCTTTGTTATGCTAAATGATATTATATTAGGAGTACAGTGCTGTATTAAATTCTATTTATTGTATGGGTGACATTGTAAATGGAGTTTGATAGGCTAAGTGTATATAGTTTATTATAGGAAAGTGGATCCACTGTAATTTACTGGTGTGTATGTAATGTTTTGTTTAATCGTAGTATACTACTGTAAAGATTTGTTCCGTAATGTTTTATAATTTATTTAGTAAAGTTTAATTATTGTATGTTGTTGTTGTTAGCGTAAAAAAATATAATAATAATGGACTATAACAAATGCCCAAATTTCTATCGTTACATCTCTGTTTGTACATATAATAGTTATTCATTTTGAATGATTATATTTGGTACCTTCTATTTTATTAACGGTTTTATATTTATTGATTGCTCCGACCATAGCCAGCTCTCTGGTAATTCTGCCTATATGGACCCAAACCAAAAAGTACAATGCTGCTACAGATTCTTGAAAATCCACAAGTTGAGGCCGATAAATGTTGATACAAATTTTAGCTCAAGTAGGAGAAAAATAAATCAAATGTCAATATTGTTACACGGGGTCTCTTGTATCTTTAAGTTTATTTCGTATTAGATCTTATTCTATTTTTCATTCAACAAATTACGTTGTATCTCTAATAGATTTTGTTGGATGCCTGGAATTTGATGAAGTTGACTCATTACTTTAGTACATCATTAAAAGTAAAAATCTCCGGGATTCAGGATGCATTTCCTGGTTCCTTTGCCCAGATGAACCATTTGATGGTTAAATCGGAGGGATTGTTTTTCAAGTGCAGGCAAACATTTGATTTTTTTGTAATGTTTTATTTCATACTTCAAAATTTCTATTTTGGTAATCTAGCAGCAGCCAAGAAACAATAAGTTATGCTGTAAAATTCGTCAATGTTTAAATGTAAATATGTTTATTGATGGGTCTAGCACGACCCAATATTATCAATGGTTGATTTTGTAGCCGGTTCAAATTCATAAGTAGCGATAAAGATGCTTTAAGGATGCTGTGCCAAGTAGGGATGTGCAAGCAGTTGGCAACTTTGTGATTCAGTTTGAGAGTTATGACGTACACCCACTTGGCTACTCCGCGTCTGGACACCCACTTGCTTTGTAAACCATTAGTATATCTTAACGAAATTTTATTCTGTCTGTTTGGACCGGTTACTTTTAAAAATGGGATTCTTCCACTAAATATATCCATGGGAGTAATATTAATTACCGCGATTTATTCAGGGCTGTGTGTGAGCGTAAGTTGTGATAGGCAAGTGTGCTAGTATTTAAATAAGTGGCTTCGTTGGTATTTTTTGTACGCTATATTTTAGACAGTGATCTATGACCGTGCAATACTAATAATAAATTCCTATTATTTATATTTTTCCAAGCTTCGACCTCGAGGCGTTTTCCTAATAAGACAACGTCTAGTAGAGTTACTACAGATAGACTGTCCTGTGCAACTCAGCCATGTATGCTGTGATGATCATCAGCAGGGCCGTTTTTTATATTCTTGCATGACCCTGTTGGTCATACTTCGTAAGACTCCAAGGAGCACTTGGCCAATTCCAAGTAACAGCTATTAAACTTGCCAAATTGGTCCAGTTAGACTAATTGGAAGACGAAAATATTAATTACTGCCTCCCCTTGGTAGAAAAATACCACATCAAACGAACATTTATGGGCAGAAGGCTAGTCTAAAATACTGGCCAGTGGGTTCTTACAGCTGATTGTATTTGAGTTCCTAAGAACAGAGAAGTCGCACTAAAGCTTTAAGACATGGAAAATTACTCAGATGATTGGCACATCCTCGTCGAGGTCCAATGTTCACCTAATGATTTCTAGGACTTAGTTCAGCTAAGTCAATTATAGTAAACAATTACTGCAATGCTAGAGCTAATGATCCATACCCCTACGACTTATGGCAACAACAATTTACGTGGTAGTAATTGGTATAATTTATTTTACAACACTGACCCCTTCTGAACCC
This sequence comes from Acanthosoma haemorrhoidale, assembly GCA_930367205.1. NCBI lineage: Eukaryota > Metazoa > Arthropoda > Insecta > Hemiptera > Acanthosomatidae > Acanthosoma > Acanthosoma haemorrhoidale. Next base: position 49,165,552 of record OV884012.1, on the reverse strand, counting down.
ACTGTCAAAGATTAAACTTTAGGCCTGGTTTCTGTATTTAAAAGCTTTTAAAACAATAATCAACTTAACTAAGTCCTAATGAAGGCAATGATTACCCCTTGAATCAAGCATTTGTGTACTCAAATTTATGGAGTCGAAACCCCAACGGAAAACTGAATAAGTGAAATCCACTAAACTTTAAAGTTTTACTTGGCTCAAGCCGAAGCCAAACTTATCGTTATTAACAAGTTACGTGTAAACGGAGAGCCATTAAACTGTCCAACAAAGTTAAACTTGATCATCTTCCTCTGACCCCCAATTCGCTTCAAGTTATGCTCAAACAAAACCGCTCATTTTCTCCTAACCGACTGTCTGCTTGTCACTGATTTCCGGCTATAATGGTGACCGAAAGTGACCAAAGATAGTATCGAGCCACCGTAAATGAACTCAGTCAAGAATGAGGCGTTTATCACGTTAAATTAAAGGCCGTGCCTATGGATTGCTGTGGGCGACTCTTTAAGCAACTATTCTGTATGTTTTTGTAAACAGACTGAATTTAGAAGCAATGCATAGAAAATAATGTTAGTTGAGTTCGAATAATGCAGCAGAGTTGAAGGTGGGATCGGTATCCGCAAATGTTTTTTGAGCGTGCAGTTGTCTCCGATTCGGCACTAACAGGGTATCAGTCCCCTTCTGTTAATTAAAAGTACAACGCTTTTACTTGATCCTAAGGCTTAATTTCGTTTTCAGCAGTGTTTTATGGCAAAAAATGTTTCTGTCTGACTAAGCTTTGTGGATTTGTGTTCCTGTCAAAGAACATGCTCTAATCAAATGAGTGCTGCTTTGCCCGACACAAAGTAAAGCATGCTTTTTTTTTGTCAGCCCTACATGCGCTGCAGTCTATTGTTCTTATTAAGTATTTGTTATGGAAAAGTTGAAAACATCAAAGCGTTGAACAGTATAAATTACATCATGCCGCAGCAATAATTTTGAATGATATATTGTAATTATAATTGAATAAGTATAAGAGAGTCTGTAAAATATTTTCATGCCAGTAAACCTTTACACTATTTTTTCTAAATCGGAATCATTATTTTTTTTAATCATGTATTCTTACCAGACCAATCTCTCATTTAGGTAAAATCCTAAAGAGATCTGGGAACCGAACCCGTGACTTCGCAACGTGATAGAAGGACATTATTTCAAAAATGTTTAAATGTTGTGATAAGTACAATTAATAAATTTAATTATGAAAGTAAACCTCTTCATTGCAAACCCTTTTCGTAGTTCTCCCAATTCTATCTATTAAATAGATTCTTTTGAGTCCGCACAATATATATCAATGTTCGATCCCATAGGTTCCTGGAACCTATCCTTTATACTCTATATACAGCTGACATTCCTGCTATGCCTCCCGGCACCTCCCTCGAAACCTTTGCTGAGGGAATAGCTATCCTTTCATCTCATCCGATTAGCGATCCGCTAACCACATCCAAGAAGCTACAAAATCACCTCACAAAAATTGAAAAATAACGCATCTAGGACAATAAAGTGAAATGTTTACACACTTCATTTACTTGTCGATTAGGAACCTGTCCATCCTTCACCTTCAATCCGATACCGCATCGAGTAATGTTCAATGGCTTTCCTCTGGGCCGTTTTAAAACCCTCATACAAGATTTAAGGCACAATAATTAAACAGACTGTTGACAGTTGTCCAGGTCACTTAACAGAAACTGTAGCCTCTCACTAGAAACAAACAAGCATATGTGCAAACAGATACTAAAACTATGAAGCACAGTCAAAACTTCGAATATCAGACGAATCTTAGCAATTCAATTCAAAGTACTCAGAACACTAGTAATCGTTCCCTTCTACATGACAAACTCATCCTTTCACAGAGATCACTATGTGCCACCTGCCATAAACATTTACACTCAAGATCCGTGGTTTCTCGTAAGTGCCTTAATACAGTAACTATCACCCAGGCAATACTCCTCGCCACCTAAAATAGTTGGCGGTCTGTTGAAAATACATAAGCATGTCTTGAGGTGTTGACACTGGCCACCACCCCCGCTCATGTCCTGTGTCTGTGGCTCTCTCTACACATGTCTGGTGTTCTGCACATGGTGAATTGTTCGGAGAGGGATGTGAGGAGAGCAGCGGTGCTGATGGACAATGTACAGTATTAATCTCTTAAGCAAAAGGGCGAGTTTACTTGATTCACTGCATTCTAATTCAACCTTTGACACTACTTCCTTACGAACTCGCCTCAGAACTGCTTAAATAGTTATATACTGATACTAATTATACTTTCTTCTAATAGATTGTGAATAATAGCCTGGCATCTAACAAAAGTACAAGGAGGGATCTCTGGTGAAGGAATATATCGACGCCATACATTTGGCGATGGAAAGTGTTTTCCTTGGCGGAAAACCTTTGCAGCTAATCAGTATTCCAAGAGTGTGGGTCCGTTAGGAAGTCCTACGGAGATGTATTTTTAGGTTTTTCATCATTTTATCAGTATATCGTTTTAGGTCATTGTTTGTGCGCACTAAGAATATAAATTCGAGAAAACATGTTTTATTGTCATAGGCTTGTTTGTGTAAAAAAAAAAAAAAAGACAGGACAGTGCCTTGTTTTAAAAATTGTCTGCATTTTCCTCCTACAGGATATTTTTTTTCATCCTACAGGATTCTTTTTTTTTTTTTAATTTATATATAAGTCAAACTTCTATTGTAATCTACAAGCAGTTTTAAATTGAAATACGAAATAATATTGACTGTCAGGAAGACAAGAAAAAGTTTATCCATTACATAAAATTTGCTAAATTCATCTTTTTTTTTGCTTGTTCCAAGATCGTACCCACCATCCTTCATTTATTTTTCTTTAAAATCGTTTTGTGCCTTTAGGTGTCGATTTTTGTTCTCAAGCCAGGATTTACTTCTCTTTCAATCATGTACTTCTCATCTATGACATATCCTTTTCTCTCGCTTGTTACAACTTCTTGTAGGGTCTTGTTTCCATGGATTTATATGTCCCGCCGAGTTGCATTTGTTCAAGGACGTCCTTCATGGTTGGAACTTTTTGATCTCGGACTGTTTCACTTTCTCTGGGATTCTTGTTTATCCAGCCATTCGTAGGAGTTATTTCAACTCTGCTGCAGGAACCCGGTTCCAGTGCTTTTCCAGAGGCAGCCCAGCTCTCCGAACTAGAAATGAGAGTGTACATGTAAGTTCCTTCAAAGTTCTGAAATTGGGAATTTCTTCCTCTGTTGTCTTGGATCAACTTATTATTTAGCTGCAACGTTATAGTAAGGCCATTACAGAAAATGTGACTCTGTGGTCCAACACGATAAATGAGTTGAGATTCTGAGGAAACTTTCGAAAATCGTGATATAACGAATTTCCTCTGTGTTCGAAGCCGCACGTCTCTCGTCATGAAAGGCCTTTGTCCGCACTTATCACGGGCCGAAAACTCGGATTCAGTGACAAATTAATTAAAAAAATCGGCAAGGACACGATGAGATACGTCAACCGGGTCGGTTTTATTAAAGCTGAGGCCTCAGGGTCTCGAACGCACTGGCTTTGACTAACGGCCAGCGTATTAATACGGCTCACACTGGAGCACCCGACATCCCGACGTTTTCTGTCCGGACGTGAATACATCTACACTCGCTGAATACACAAGCACCGGGAAACTTTAATTAAACTTTTATAATAGATCGGCCGTTATTAATTCTCGGGGGGATGAGTGATAGTGGCGCGCCGGCGGACGTTCCCTTCTCCAACTCCCTGGGGGCTGCTAGGTTACCTTATCAATTAGTGACTCCTTTATTACACGTTGTTGATAGATTAGCGTCGGGGAAAAGATATTCGCCTCTGCCACTTTGCGTTTCACTCACAACGTGACTATTAGCAAGATGGGCGATTTATTAGCGTAAATATGATAATAAATCAATCATAATCGACTATGAGTTTCAAAGCCTTACATAAGAATATATTTGTAACATATCCGTCCTACCTTACAATGTTATCAATAAAATTAAAACAATAATAACAGCTTTGAGAGGCTATAACAAATATTTGGCGCTGACACAAAAATGATTGTAGTACAAACAGTGAGGAAACGGAGTTAAAAACTGCTTTGTGCTGCTAATTATTTTTTCTCTTTGGAACTTTCTAAACTTGGAAGAGGAAAGTAATAGAGAGTGTGTATGTATCTCGAAACTTAGAACATGCAGTTAATTTTTATACTTTATCATAGTATTTAGATATGAAAAACATTCTAATGAATATAGATACCAAACAATTAGTTTTTATTGAATAAAAGTATGATGTATTTTACTAAAAAAAATTGTTTCTGATAATGTTGGCTGTTTGTTATGTTATTGCCAAAAATATAATTGATTTTCAATATCATACGATGATATGATTTAGTTTTTTACTATTCAATTATTTCAAGGTTATCGAAGTGGCTTATAATAGTTCAGGTTTTTGTGTTAATGCACAAACTAATCAATAGTTTCTATCTGCACGCTAGTAGAGAAGTACTTTTGATAAATGAAATGAAACGATGCAACAATAAAAAAGTTATTAATTCGCTTGGTGTGACTAGTTTAAATCTTAACATGCAGTAATCATTGGACAGGGAGCAAAGAGATACATATTCAAGGAAGAATAGACGTATCTGATGTCCGGAAACCACTCTGTAATAAACACTAAACTCTAACTCGTTTTGAGAGCACGGACATGTTGATTCGCTCTGAGTACCTCTGCTTTGTCTGGCCAACTTTTGGAGTTCCCAAAAGGGCTAAGAGTATCCCGAAGTTATCTTAAACACTATTTCAACACAAAGCTCACTCATTTGAAATCAACCTACTCTTAATAAATAAATTTGGTTTAGTCCTAAAAGTACCAATCCTTACAATATACGAGTTCATGACATATATGTTATAGTTTTTTGCGAAGTTTTTTTTTTAAATATACACATTTTAGAGGCTTGTAATTAATTTATTTATTTATATTCTGTTGTTATAATAAGAACGTTAAAAACCGAATAATCAGGTAATTACTCAGACCAAAAGGGATGATAATTACTGGTGCATCCGCCAAAATGCCATTAATCAGATTATATTCGCAGGCACTACTGAGAGAAGATGGACAAATAGAAGTATCAGATGCTAGCACGAGATCCCTGATTACTTCCTCTAAAACCCACTGACAATTAAGCAGTCACCCAGGCCGACTGTTCCCTGTGATTAATGGCCTCCCAGGGATAATTACGTATTCAACGTCAGGTGCTAATGTATTTGGGTTTTGTCTTTCTTTCATCCGGCCAATGGTTTCTTGTTTAATGCCTAAACGCCGTTGATATTAGCGAATCAAGCACTGATTTTTTAATGCAACTCTGTTATCGAACAAATATATGCATTGTATATCATATTCATTTTAAGCAAATTGTATTAATTACCTAAACCTTATATATATTGTAACATACCTCTTCTAGTCGTCGGTATGATTCTTCACTCACAGTGCTATTTCTTGAAGCAGCCTCTACCACTATGAATGGAAATTTTCTTTATTTCGTAGTACAATTGTTCTAGTATGTAGCATAATTGTAATGTAGCACAGTCATTGCACTGCGCCACTCATCCCTATAATTCTCATCGGAGACTGAAACGGCAGTGGCCTCGTGACCTGCTATAAACGCGTGACAGTGGGAGTCCTGGCAATGGTCAGTTTCTCCAAACATGTCCTGAGCGTCTGTGGCTCTCGCGCTCTTGGTAGCCTCCACTGGCCAGTATCCGGTGACGCGGCTGACGGAGGAGCGTGGGGACTTCCCAACAAGACTCCGCTTTCTCTTCGCATGTGGATTTGGCAGGTCTCTGGGCTGTCTGCAAATATTGTATGAATGAGCGAGTGAATGATGAACTATAAATATGGTATGAATGAGAGCAATTATCTTAATTACTTATTGCCTTATAAAAGGCAGATTGTAATTATAGCACAATAAAGGAATATAATAATAATAATTTTAAAACAACCAATCACTGTGAACCTGAGTACGTCCTTATGGTAAGGATAGGCGTGAACTAACATTTCATTTTTCAACGCCTCCTGGTTCACTCTCATTAGTCAAACGAGAGGTCACGTTTTCGGTATTTCAAATCGATCCTGCCAATATTTTATGCATGTTTCCTAGTTTTGGTTCATTTTAGGGTCATTTAAGTGTTTATGTCCCATACATTTTATTTACAATAAACTTACAAAATAAAATACATGCTAGAAATAAACAAACAAAAAATGAATATACAAAAGTTTTTACTATTAGTTATTGTGATAAATCCCTTAACCACAAATTTGTGCGAGGAAGCAATTTAATAATGACATGAAGTTTGATTAAAGGTAATAGTGAAGTAAAATTTTTCAAAATTCTATTTTTGCTTTATTTTAAACAACTAAAAAATGTTTTACATCATTATGCCAGTAAATTTTCGATATTGATAAAAAATTGAAAAACAGCAAATCGTTTAATTGTTAACGTAGTGACTTAGCTCTCGTTTTCTTTCAACAGTTTAGCCCTACTAGATTGTATTTCTGGACTCACTGGAAGTCAGAATTGTCGAAAATGTGACTTTAACTACTCTGAATCTGATAAATATATATATACTTACATATATGTTTTGTATTTAAAACAAATTCCCTAATTATTTATAAACGGTACTCCATATTCTCTTAGTTTTGTGTAATATTTCACCTATGTTTCATTAACCTTATAAAAAAGGATCACACCTAGGGAAATTAGCCTGTTTCTTAGGTATGGTATCTATCAGTCTGCATTATGGTTATATGTTTTAGCCATTCATTAGTTATGTATTTACTGCAACATTGATATTTGTCGATAATTTTATTAGTCATAAAAATAAATGGGTAAATAATTATAGAGCCAAGGCATATCGTAGGTTGTATTAACCATATTAGTCATAACTGTAAAATAGATATAATAGGTATTTGGGATTATTAATAGGTATCAGAATTCAAAGTATACAGGATAGTAATTGACTTTCCAACTAAAATACTTTTAGCAACTCTAATTTATATCCATATATATTTGGAACTATTACTTATATTGAATATTGTTGAATAAACAAGGTTGCCAAAAATACCGAAATCATTGCTGTGGAGTTCAAATTAGTCTAAATAAGAGTTCTGGCGGGAACTGGCGAACAAGAGCCGCAACAAAGGACCATTTGTCTGTCCGTAGGAGACGGATTGATCCAGCGGCGGTCTACTTCAAGACAGACCCTGTCTAGAATTGGACCCCCGCGTATGGAAAAGTAAATCAATTGTAAATTTAATCATCCCCGGTGTGGGATTGAATAAAACATAAGGAGGTGAAGATTGAGACGGCAAGGAGAGGGAATGGTGAAAAGGCCGTGCATTGTCTCTCAGATTTAAATATTTATTGAACAAGATGTCACCGGTGACGTGTTATTAAGATCTGTACCCCCGAGGCAGAGATCTGTTCTTACGTAGAGGTGGACCACAGGATCGCAACGGCTCAACAGCGATCAAGATCCCAATTAGTGATTGCCGTTGGTAGATATTTCCGGGTGTCTTTGACTGGCCAGCAGATTCTCTCTCGATAGCGGGGCACCGCAGTCCCTTTGCCGCAATAGTGCAGATCCAAGGATTGGCCAGCCAGTGGAAGCGTTAGTTCATATATGTCTAATCTTTTTGTTTTTATTATTAGTACTCAAACAGACAGAGTTGTATAATAAAAACACATTATATTATCGTATTAGAACATAAGCTTGGAGTCTCTGAAATAAATCTATAATAATAATAATAATAAAATAAATAATAATAATAAATAAATAAAATAATAATCTATAAATAAATTATTGGAATACCATCCTTTCAACTTTTCACCAATTCAGGCATTTTCAGGACTACAATTTAGAACAAGACACATAAATTTTCATATTTCAAAGCAATGCAATACAGTAAGACTTAATTAACTAAAGAGAAATTATTAATACTTAGTAAAAAATAATATATTAATAAAAGTTGGCTTTTATTTCATTTTTAATTAAATATTGAATTTTGAGAGACCTCAAGATTTTTTTCTAGCATGTCTACTATTACTTGATTCCAGCGTCCGTTACGCATCGATTTGTTTTCATTAATGTTACAAATAAAGATCTTAAAGATTATTTAAATGATTTTAAAATGAGTACAATAGTTTATTAGAAGATCGAGTTGAATTGATGAAAGAGAGTTGTTAGGTTTTCATCAAATTTATTAATGTAAATTGTTCCTTCTCTTTGTCCTTGTCTGAATAAGGTCTTCTTCATTCTTATTATTAAGAACAGAATTTAAGTTTTAAACATGATTGGTAATAATTAGTTACACAGTGTGGTTTTTTATTGAACCATACCAACAAGGTAATAAATGTAGTGTGGGTAGCTAATGAACTGATATTAATATGTAACGGTTATAAGTTTGAGTTACAATAAAGTATAGACATTAGTGTTTTATTTAAATATTTTTCTGTACTTTCTTTAGAAATAAACCGCATAATAATGTTCTAATTAACAAAATCAATGACTATAATAAGTAAGTAATTTAAAATAAATGCGTGTTACCCCGGTGGCCCGACTAGACGTGACATTTTTACGCTTAATCAGTGGTAATAGAAAACTAGGTGCACCGTAAATTTAGAATTGGCCTGATCGCCTGGTTGTAAAATCGAGATCTAGCGATGGTCTCCATACAAAAACAACTAAGATTTGGTGATATTTTAAATAATATCATTCAAGACTTGTCTAATAAAAAAGCAAGACAAATAAGTATATAAACACACTAATATTTTATCAGTATGTGTATACTCTGTTTAACCAAAAAGAACTTTTTATTTATTTATATATATTGAGAAATTGCTATTAATCACTCCTAATTTGGATTTTCTAGCGAATTGAAAGAGCGGTAAATTGGGTGTGCGAAAAGTTCCTTGGTACGCTAGATAACATATGAAACAGTTACACAGTTTGTTAAAAAAATATTATATTACCTGCCAATGCAAGCATGTATTTATTAACTACCTTATTTTGTAGACATATTTTATAACTTCAATTATATGTATGCAGACGTACACAGTATGTCGAACCATTGTTCAAAATGGAATTTTGGACACTCTTTCATCAACTTACTACTTTACTCATTTATTGGTAACTTACTTATGGCTAACGATAAGTCACAGTAAATTACTTTTAATTTGATTTTGCTTTCTTAAATTGGGTTACATAAATTATATATTTATGTTAATATACATAAATGATATGTATATACATATCATGTATATGATATATATATATATATATATATATATGATGTATATGTATACATCATGTTAATATACAATAAATAACTTGGTATTATTTTATTTTGCCAAGCCGACTCACTCACTAAATAAACTTTTCAACAAAATGTAAATAAATAAATTAATAATATAAACAAACCGGTTGTAACACGATTAACAGCATGAATAAGTGATAGACATAAACATCACTAAAAAAAAATTTCTAATAAATACCAATAATACAGGTAGCTTGAACAGTGGACTCCGGAGGAAACAAACACTTTGGTAAAAGCAAATTGATTTATGGTCGAACTCCATGTCTCCAGAATATTACGAAAAAAGTTAGCAATATTGTCAGTTTTATTGTTTCGAAATAATCTGGTAATTCCTTAACAAGACAGTAATTTTGTTGTGGCGGTATGAAATAAGAGTTTGGGTCCGAAGATGTCATGCCTGTGTTCTAACATAATCATCAGAAGGAACGTTTTAGCAGAAATGCCAGTGAATGCACAAGGGTTTCTACTTCTTGTGATCATAATTTATATAAGTTTTTTATTAGTCAGGATATAATTAAAAGCTCTAATTAAATTAATTCATATTTCCTCCATTACGAATTGATATTAAAACAATTTTTGTACTTCTATTGTGATTCTAGTGTATTAGTGAAAACCTATAGTCGTGAAAATGTTACAAAATAGCGTTTACAAGTATCTACTTGTATTGTACCTACAATGGTCCGTATTCATTAAAAAATAGGATATGCTTTTACTTCTACGTTTTATATTTTAGCACTTCTTTATACTTCTACCTTATCCTCTGGAGGATATACTTCACGTTTCTGAATGTATTGCCTATCATTGATCTATAAAGTATCAATTATATTAGGCCCGATTAATAAAATATGAAGGGAACCCTTCTGTTTGTATTCATAATATTTAAAGGAAAATCTTGTACTTTTTGAATGAATATAGTCACAATTTCACTTCAAACTTGGATAGTTTGTTTCACACAGAAGTAAATGGGTATTCATAACCTTTACCTTTTACTTTAAATTAAAAGCATAACCTTCAAAAATATTGAGTATGATCAGTAGAAGACTTTAGGTCGTAATCATAAAATTGAAAGATATCCTCCTGAGTATAAGGATGAATTTTAAGATAGTTCTAAAAAGGTAGAAGTAAAAGCATATCCTTTTTTTATTTTTTATACGGTCCAATCCCTTGTTACATTGTTATCGTTAACATATTTATTACAGAAACAAATTATTTATTTGCCGGGAAATCCATCTTGAATAGGGATAATTCTCTATTCCCATTAATGGTATTAGTGGCAATCAGTCAGAAATTTACTTTAAATAATAATAGACCATTAATTCAAATGAGCTCATTAATTAAATATAGAGAAAAGCGGAGACAGTTATAACTTATTCACAACTGTTTAATTAGAAATAATTGATCACTTCTCTCATTGAGGTTGGTGTCTAAAGGTCTCAGTGAATCGAAAAGGGACACTGAAAAGGGAGAATTATTAATTGGGCAGAATGTTAAATCCAATTTACGATTAAGATACAACAAAGACGCAAATGTGAATAGACGCAATGAATGATACGAAGTCAAATTCATCTACAAAATAATTCATTTTCTGGGCGTTAACAATTATTAATATATAACAATCATTGTAATGGTGTGATATTGGAACCTCAAAGATCAGTGATTTGGTATACCTGGACCCCTAATATACCCAATAAAGACTACTTTCTATTTCCCTATTTTAAATATTGCATACTATATTTGACATACAAAACACCTTACAAGACAAACTAATATTATTATGTAAATTAAATTAGGTACACGTTAAATTACGATACTGGCAAGAAGTTCACATCAATTGAATAAAACTGTATTAAATAGAATTATTTATTCAAAGGATTTGTGACATTTTCGGTGAAAAGGACAATCAAATGTAATTACCTGACATTTTCATTCGAGAGATAGTTCTAAAGGCCAGAAAGGGTTTCGAGATTTATAATCTCTTTATCATAACCTTTCCCGTTACCACAACTTCTCTTTTTGTGCATCTAATTATATTTTTTAATTTACTTTCACATAAATGGTTCTGGATAGTAAAAATCACATCGCAAAAAAACTCTTAAATGGTCTGCGAATATTATTACATTTTTGTGAATACGATGTTTAGTAGATGTGCAGTACTTACTTTAACATCTATGTGATGATATAAAAAAAAAATCGAAATGACTATTAAATGTCCACATGTTATTTAGGTCAACTTTGTATAGTACAATAATATTGTGGCTAGGAATTAAAGAGGAACGGTTCGGTTGAAAAGTAAAACTAGGGGACAAGATAAGTAATGGAGGGTGGAGGTTACTTGAGAAGACCTATCAGCACTCACTTTGAATCTCCATTTGGATAGACCGGTTACTAAAATTTTAAAACTTCCTAGAGATTTTGGAGGTGCATATAGAAAGTTCAATGGTTTGCAAACGTTTATGTCTTTTCGTGGAAGGAATGCTCGATGCGATATGTAAGTCACATGTTTTAGAAGGATATAAAATGTGAGCATTAGTCATGTCCAATCTGCCGCAAGGCAGTTCGTTAAGTTTAAAGAGCAATAAACTTGAAAGGTAATCTTCCGACTGCCTTTTTATTTCTGTTACTTTTAAACGATTAAGGACTCGCCCCTCCGACTGTCACGCAGTTAAAAGCGACTGCATCACTCGTGTCGCAGCGAATATTTCATCGAATAAGACCTGCGGTAGGGCGGTTGAATATGTGTGGTTCAAGCCACGGGCATAACGATGCATTTCAACTTCGAATGTTCTTTTTTGTCTCCTAGTTCTGTGTACGATAGAAGTACCTTGATAATTTCGCAATCAAACTTTTTTTTTAAACTTCTATTCAAATATTTAAATATAATGTTAACTAACACAAACTATTAAAAAAATTAACGTTATTTTTGAAACCAAAAAAAGTAGTTGGCTCAAAAATGTAGGTTTTGATTCTTTTAGGTCTTAACTTTAGGTCACAACACTAACTTAAATGTAATGTCCATAAATTTCTAAGTTGTCTTGTTCCGTTTACCAACACTATATTGAATTTTTAATACCTTCCTTGAAAAATAAAAGCTTAGTTACATTTTAATAATAATTTATAATATAGAATTGCATTGTTTTTACAAGTATTCCGCTTTAAAAATCTTTTTTTTTTTTTAAATTACAGTCTTAAAGGGCAATGAGTAATAGTGAAAAATCATCTTATTTATACTATACATACCATATTGCATTCAGACAGTATTTACGAGATAGACATATGTATATCCAAACCCTGAAAACATCCTATTACATCCCCTGCAAAGGAGAAGGAAACAAGGATCAAGGAGGTCTGTCACGCTGATACTGACATTACTTCTTGATAATAGCAGTATACACTGGGAAAGCCTGAGAGCCGCAGACGCTCTGGACATGCGGTGGGTACTCATCAGTAGTACTAGGACTACCAATATCGGATTAATTACGGAGAGTCTCGAGGTTATTCCAGTTTCATTATTTTGCAGTGGGATTAGAATGTTTGTGCTTTGCTGTAGTCCAGAATCCAGATTGAGTTAATTATTTGTAATACATTTTGGCCAGATGTTTGTTGAAGAATGGCATCCGTTGGAAACATCTGTACAAAATCCTTCTTCGGTCTGAATAAAAATCATTTTTTGTGACATACAGGCTCGGTGCAAAGCATTCCGTTGTGTTTTTACTTGCTGAATTTCTTTTATTTTTCTTCTTTTACTACAGACATCGATTATCACAACCTCATTTAGTTTTTCTTACTTCACTATTTGGCTAATTAAACAATTTTACTATAATATTTCATTTATTACTTTGTGCCTACTTATTACTACTACTTTGTATGATATTGAGTTCATGGTGGGGTAATATTCTTTATCCGTGAACATACTATATCGGGCTTACGCCACTCATACTCGTTTACAAATGTATTATATGCTTATTTTATTATCTCATTTACCTCTACATAAATACACTCTATGATTCTATGAAGTATTGCATATCAGGAGATGGCTATTTGGCAGATCTTCATTTATGATCCCTTTAAATTCATTTTTAAGAGTTCGATGATATTCGTAGCACCAAACAAGTGCAGTTTCGAATCTTTTAAAGGTCGAATGTCGGGGGGAAGTTAAAATTGCCCGGTTTTTCAATAGGGCAAAACAAGCTGGCACATTATCTAATAGTGGACTGGTGATATACAGCAGGACCGTTATATCTCCGCGAATCTGGCAACACAAAGGTGTGCCCCATAAAAAAAAAAAAAATGAAATGAAGTGAGAGATAGATGAAATAAGAGGGATAAAGGAGGAAAAGAAAAGAGTTCCTCATTGGATTCCGTTTCATTTCTGACAAAGGAGTGTTCCGTTGAGCGTGAAACTGTGGCAGTGCTATTGTGGTGCGGCGACAATGTCTGCTAATGGTATGTCCGTGGGGGGTGCGTGTTCGCCACTCTCTGGGTACCAGCCGAGGTATGGCTAATCAGCGAGGTGGTCGCCTTTCTCCGGCATGTTTGCCCACAACGGTCAAAGTGGTCACCTAAACATGTACACACACACTTCCGACTGATATCGTTTCCCAAAAAGCACTTTTTCTGAAGCGCTCATTTTCTTTATTTTGGTTTTACAATAACGATTTTATAATTATTTTAACTTTTATCATTATTTTACCGACCATGGAAAGAGATTTGCTGACATGTGTTGGGGTTTTTGTGCAATTGTACACCGCAATAATATATGTTATGTATCCGAGTGTACCAAAGCCCAAGGCACCCGAGTCCCACCTGTCTGGTTGGCAGGACAGTCATTTATGCAAATAAATTACAATTGCAAACTACCAAACCTTGCCTTATTCTCCATAGCCGGGAAGGTGACAATACTGTGGACAAATAGGGGAATCTTTATATAAACGGCTATAGCTATGCACCTTACATATCCCGGATGTCGTAAATGTATATTTGTAAATATGCTATGAATACTATGTTGTGTCATAATTATCTATTGCCCTTCTTGGGCAGATTGTAATGTGCATCATTCTGATCATTGGCACGCCAAGGAACTTTTGTAATACCTCTTTTGTACATTCAATCGTAGTTTTTACTTATGTTTTTTTCTAACAATTGAATTGTATTTTTTATTATACGGGCTTTTTTACCAAAACGAATTGAAAATGATCTAATCTGCTGGCATTTAAACTAGCAATCAGAAGTGCTCAGAATGTGCTAATGTAACCATGTGGCTTTCTTAGTTATTTTAGTGTTTAAAGTTGTTAAGAATCGAATGTAATTCTTTCTTTAAAAAAATAAAAGTAACAGGACAGTTATTATAAATGGTTCGTCTATTTATTATATTTCAAATAAAACTAGTTTTTGTGACATTCTACATGACCAAGGTCTTGCAAAATATTAATATTAGATATATGCATATGTTTATAACGAGAGGCATACAAAAAAATTATAAAGAATAAATGATTCCACTATCAGTAGTATTGAACCGTTAACCACCCCTATCTTGAGCTGAAACAAAAAAAAACTATACTTCAAAAAAAAGCTAATGAAGTGCCCAGGTGAGGGATGACGGCATTAAATCGAAAACAGATGCGCACCTTTTCTGTAGATTTTTTGAACGTGAATATATAATTACCTAGTCATTGACAAAAAACAAAAAAAAATTGTGATGAAAAAGAGCCTTCACCTAATTGTGTTCTGGACCTGAGGGCTCCAAGAGATAGTAAAAAAAAAAATCATTATTTTCTTCTTCCCATTTCCTCATGAGTAACGGGATTCTGGTAAAACTAGGCGTACACACCCCCAACCCCTTGGGGTTTTTAGGGGTTGAAAAACTGGCGGGCCCACCGAGGTGTGGAAACAGCTCTTCCACTTCTAACCGGCTCATCAGCCTCCTTAGCTCCTTAACTACCCGTACAACATAATTCAGAGGACACGCTGGCTTTTCTGGCTAGTTTTATGTTTATGGCACCGTTTGTTAAAGATGCTCGTTGATGACAACATTGAGAATTTTTCATCCCAGTCAAAATTATAGACTTTTTATTTAATACTAAATAATGAATTAGACTTTCTTATAAACGGAATCGACATTTGTATTGTTTTTAGCTTGAACAGAGGACCCACAAAGAATAAAACAGGTAGACATACACACGGATGAACATTGAAAAAACTTGGAGTTTGAAAAAACTCAAAACAAATAACTAAAAGTCAAATGTCAATCATAGGGCAGGAAGTAATTTGTTGACATTTATTATGATTTTTGGACGTTTATGGACATCTAAATGAACAAATAATATTTGTATAGCATAGAAATAATGAATAGCATTCAAGTGTACACATTTATACACTTTATCCGCCATTCAATCAATCCACTCACACAATAGACTCACACGTCATCCTGTTAGTCTTGCCATTCCGAGTTTTTGTCGGGTTCCCAAGGAGGAAATGTATTACCTGAGAAATAGTTTTGTTTGTATAGAAGACCCCCTGGAGGGGGAAAGGTGGTTGGCTGCTCGTTTTACAAAAGGGTGCTGGAACACCGGCACAAACCGCCGAGAAAAATACGGCCCATTCTGCAAACACGTACCTCAGTTTTTCATTACATAATTTTTCGTCTGGTAGTCCCATTGTCGCGTGAGCGGTCAACTGCTGGGGCGTTGTAAAGTGGTGACGACGCAAGAGTAAACATTTTCTATCGTAAACACATAAATTAGTAAACACAGTTTAAGTGTTTTTGTTTTTCCTGTGAGGGAGGGGGTCTGGGTAGTTTTAATTTATTTTGTTCCTACGTATTGAACTAGTATTGTTGTCATACAATATTATGAAAATAGTACGGTTGAATACGGTTTATGCTCGTAATATAGAATATATTACTTATGTGTGATAACATTATGAATTATAGAAATCGATCGTCCAACACTTCAAGAACCAAGGTTGTCACCGTAGCTGGATGATGGCGCTTATGATCTTAAGAGGTTTGTGCCAAGCTAACTAAATCTCAACGTTTACCACTGAGCTTCATTACTAAAGCAGCTACTCATTTATCCTCACGAGGCTGAGTAATCCAAAATTAGGGTCAAATTTTTTTGGGTTCAGTCAAAGAAAAAAAGTCTTTTAAGTCCAAGGCTTCGTTCGAGGCAGATGATATAATGTTTATATTAATGTAAACCCAACACCTTAACGCATTATTCTGTATTATAGTGAAGTCCATTCATGCACAGGGTTAATTAAAATGCTCTCCATTGTCCGATATAAGTAATGTATGAAAAGGTCACACTTTAAACACGTCCCCTATAAGGAAAACAACCTGAAAAGATATCCTTTGAAGGTTTGATTTATACCGGTCGTATAGAGAAGCCTAAAGCCATATTCTTTTGAGAGCTGAGGATACCAGCGGTGTGATATTGACCTTTGAGAAGAACGAGGGAAGATTGTCCTTCGAGGGAGCAGGCCAAGGTAGGGGCGGAAAGGGCACCACAGGGTCTGTCCATTGTTAGTCACCAACTGCTCCCTATTTATAAATAAAGGATGGGTTTTCCTTTGCGTCTGTAGCTCGAGTAGGCGCAGTGTTGTTGTTAGGCAGTCACATTGGAGTGACATAAAAAGGGCTCATCCAATCCCGTGGTGGAATCCTGCGGAAAATCCAAGAGACTCGCATAAAAGTCGCTGCGGTCAATCTAAAGTCATGAGATACCACGGAGAAACCCCCGGGTTAAATTAAGGAGTCAGGCGGTACATTCGACAGACGCATCAAACATTAATGTAAACTATTGCTTACATACGTGGATATACATTAAAATAATTCTCATTTTTTAAATAAAGATGATGACCAGTCCCTATTCCCAAGAGGAAGACCTAAAAATATTTTATGATGGTAAATTTGCGATAACCCAAAGATTGTTTTCGAAGATAAAGATCAAACAAACCATTACCAAATACTTTCATTTGTGATAACGGCCATGCTTTGTACAAATAGTGTTCGGATACCTCATATGTAATTTGTTTTTAAGCATTTGGTATAGGTACTATTTTGAATGCTTGGTTGCAAATTTAAATACAGTAACATTATGTAATTATATGCCGTTTATACAAGAGTCATCATTTGTATACAATACATTTCTATGGTCAGTAATATTTAGTGTATGTATTCATTGATCAAGCATGTATTGTTTAGCTTGCGCTTCTGGGGCAAATATAAATAATAAGTATTAATATAAGCTACACAAAATAATTGAAAATTTAAATTAATTTTTTATATCATTATTTAACAGTCCAGTTCCTACACGAAGAACTAGTTTAATTAATTTTCTTATAGAAGAACTGCAGGCCCTATTTTATCGGATTTTCTCGCTTTACGGAATTGGCCGGAAAATCTTCACCGGGAAGTGTTGTTATGCTTTCACCTCATTAACTGTGGAACTTAGGAGCTCACTTAAAAAATAAAATAAAGCTTAATTGGCAATAGTAGGACAGAAAAATTCAGTGTTGCTCAGGTCATCAAAAATTTGTGTGTAGGAATTAATTTTTCATTACTGTAATAGAACATAAGTGGCGTTTGGGCAATTGCTGCTGCAGCAGGTGATTATTTAATTAATTTTATTTATATTTGTATGGAATAGGTCTAATTTTTAATGGTGATGTATGAATAAAGATTTTTGTAACGTAATTGATGCAGCTAATAAATATAGGTTAAAAGAAAAAGAGCAGCGAAGGTAATAGACCTTTTTTCTTGACTTATTTTTATTGATTTAATACATTATCTGGCTTATTTTATTATTTTTACTGTTTTAGCTACATGAGTTACATATTTAATTGTATTAAAAATATTGTACTCTCCGTTTAGGGTAGACTGTCAGACATTGAAATATATGAGATGTGTTTTATCTGTTCAAATGTTTCGAAGTGTTATTTGGAGTCCAGAGTGGAAAAAATATAACAGACTGAATTCTATACAGTACAGCCGTACTCAGTTTTTGGGCCTAATTAGTGGACATAAAGATTAATTACAGACTTTTACCTTCGCTTTCTTATACAATATGGCTTAGCTATCTTAAAAGGTTCCTTATTTTCGAGCACTCCTTCTTTATGTCAGGAATGCTCAGTATGATTCGTATAAGTTTTATGTCAGAGATTATGCCAAGAAATTTCATTATATCCTTTCTTATGCTAATCTAATAATAATTAAAAAATGACACATAAGAGTGGAAAATATAAGAAAAACGCGGAAGCTATACGTACCAAAGAATGGTAAGGCCCTTAATCATTTCTAGTCTGTGTAATCAACGCCACCCAGACACTTACAAGCGAGGATAATAAAAAAATCAACGCATAAATATGCATATTAGTGCAAGGCTGCAATTTGTGTATTTTTCAAATCAATATTCAGTTTGCTACTTGATAATTACCAGTGTTGGCTCTGGAGCCATAAGGCGGTAACCTCGAAGCTGATAGAAATTGATTAGTATGAAATTATAAGCCTACGATCACTCAGACTAGATAATGTCCTTTCGGATTGCCTGTTCAACTATATAACTATACTCCTTTCATATTGTATATGCATTACCTCTTACTGTTTTGCATACAGCCTTCTAAATAAATGAGATTTATGTAACACCATGGATACAATCCTAGCATTTAGCTCATGGCTAATATATTACACCGAAAAAAGCTGAACATACGTTTCTTTTATTCAGGTATTTTTTTAGTTTAAAATTTTATTTTCACGAAGTTCAAACTAAGCATCGCTTATTTCCTCTATAGTACCTGGACTTCATCCAACCTTTAACAAGTCGTAAATACTCATAACAAGCACTGCTTAAAGTTTATTATTACATTTGATCAGTAAAATAAAGTTATAAAAAAATAAGCAATGCCTTATTAATTGCTGCTTAGCTTATAGCTTATCATTTATTAAAATATATATTTTAAAATGTTAGTATGTTCAAATTTAATTTGGTTAATGTAAGCAACGTGTTGGATTTTGTTTTAGTTTTACATACTGTTGTACGATCTATATTTAGAATGAATTTCCCATCGTTATTTTTAACTCACGTATGTTTTATTAATAATTAGGTTATGTACAGTTTAGATTGGCCTTTATTAACTAACCATGTCAATACCATTTCTTTTCAGTTAGAAGTGGACTCATAATCTCGTGCGTTATGAACTGTATCCCTCGGCATCATAAGGAGCGCTTAGCGAAGGGAGTTTTTCAGGGAATTTAAGAGGAACGCATCCCTGCTTTTCTGGGTAGAGGTTCCCACAGTACTCCGGGCACCGAGGTCGGATATAAAGTTATTCATGGGTCACACAGGATGCGGGGGGGGGGGCAGAAGAAAATTTGCTTTTAATAACATATAATTAGGGCGAGCTATGCGGGGGGGAGGGGGTAATCTGCTCGCTCTCTAACAGGCGGCTAATGATTGACAAGCAGGACTCCGGAGTCGAATCATGAGCGTCTCGTTATCGTGGCACACGTTAGCGGGTAACGATCTCAGCTTTGCATAATTGTCGCTTTGTTTGTTTTTCACTTAGAAGATACAGTAAACTCTTATTCAGAGCATGGGCTTTTTATAAACAACTATCGACCGAGCTGCTTAAATCCACTTTTTAAGCAGTTTATTTTTCCTCCAGATCCCCAAAGACCTTCTCCAAAGAAGGCAATATTGATTGATTTGATTCTGATTATGCAATCAAGTACTTGTATGATGTATTCAAATTCCTTCATCGAGTCTAAACGGCTAACTTCACCTGTGGTTTGTAATTTATTAGGCCAGATCGGTAAAGCGGCAATTGGCATCCTTCCGTTCCGATTCCTTCAATTCCCACCTCTCCTCTCTGTCTACCAGGGATAACTCCCTGTGGAATGTGAATAAAAAAATCCTAAAGTATCATCCTGTTTCACACCCACCCCTTCGTGATGATGGGTCCTCTGCGGCTTCGGATGGGGATAGGAAGAATTTGCTCTGCATCTTGCCCATACTTTCACACCTCACCTTTCTCATCAAAAACATACCCACAGTTCAACTGTTGATGATTTCCTCACTTCACCTACACCTCTCTTACTTCCACCAAAAGCCGTTAATCCCTCTGAGGTCAAATAGCTTCTGAAAAACTTACCTTACCGAAAATCCCCTGGATACGATCTCCTAACTCCTCCAATTCTCAAACAACTTCCTCCTAAAGCCATAATCTTCCTAACCTACATATATAATTGCATAATCCGAACGACGCACTTTCCTCTCCTCTGGAAACATTCCATTATTGTCCTATTCGCCAAACCCGCTAAACCACCCAATGACGCATCATCTTACCGTCCAATTAGCCTACTCCCTATCCTCTCAAAAATATTTGAGAAACTCCTGTTAAAACGTCTACTTCCAAATGTTGAATCCAAAAACCTACACACCTGTTTGGTGTCCATCTACGACATTCCACTGCTCAACAAGGTCTTTGCGTTTTTGATCACATCTCTTCAGCCCTTGAAACCAAGCAGTATTGCACTGCTGCCTTTCTTGATATAGCTCAAGCTTTTAACGGGGTTTGGAATGCAGGTTTGCTCTACAAGCTCAAAAGGTATTTACCACAGACCCTTTTCCTAATCCTACAGTCCTACCATTTAAACCGCTTCTTCCAAGTCCGCTGTGGTTTAGAATACTCTAACTACTATCCCATAAATGCAGGAGTTCCACAGGGCAGTGTCCTGGGCCCTATCCTCTATAACCTATACACCGCTGATGTCCCCTCTACCCCCAATACCTTCTTGGCCGTATTTGCAGATGCGCTGCAGTCTTTTCATCCCACCCAGACCCCGATATAGCATCTGATAACCTTCAAAAACTCCTTGCTGAGATCGAGTATTAGTGCAACCAATGGCGGATCAAAGTTAATGAAGCAAAATGTTCCCCCATTATCTTCACCCTCTGTCGCAAGTCTTGTCCACTAGTTTATTTTAATTCCAGTCCTCTCCCTGTATCCGAAATAGTATGGTACTTCTGAGACAGTACGGTATTTAGGCTTCCATCTCGACAAACCGCTGACCTGGAGCCCGCATACGAGGCTAAAAAGACAAGAACTAAACAGACGCTTTAGATAACTGTACAGACTACTTAGAAGGACATCGCATCTCTCAATAGAAAATAAATTAGACATCTACAAAGTTATACTTAAGCCAATCTGGACATACCTTTATTCCGTATGGGGGACAGCAAAAAAGTCGAACATCAAGCGTATTCAATCCTTTCAATCGAACGTCCTGAGAACAATAGTAAATGCCCCTTATTACGTCAGAAACAAAACCCTTCATAACGATCTTAATATACCTTACATTCTTGAACTCATCCCTTCCAAGTTCATGAAATTCCATAGTAACCTATCCAACCACCCTAATCCCCTAGCACAGCCATTGCACTGCACCACTCATCCCTATAATCCTCCTCGGAGAATGAAACGGCGATGGCCTCGTGACCTCGTCACCTTCCAGATTCCAATTTCTACTATATGAAAATGAAAGAAAGGTGAAGTTGAGAAAAAAATGCTTAACACTTATAGACACATGATATAGAAATGTTATGACTGACAACTATATCATTATCGCGGTCGAACTGATAGGAGGATGGTGGCAATACTTACTTTTCACTAATGACTATATAAATAGAAATATTGAATCGTTATACGTTATCCGTAAATATTGTCAAATGTTGAAATGAAACTAGCAAAGAAATTGCATACAATTTATTTAACTTATGAGGAATATCTCATTAAGTAGTTAGAACGGTATTCATTTGGCATTCACCGGAAACAAGATTTTTTACATCATCCACTATTAAATTTAAATAGATTATAGGTGAAAACCTAACCTCAAAGCCAAAGACATCATAAACGTTTATAGTATATACTGGTTATGGCTTATTTTTTAAAGGGTGAATGAAAGATCAATTTCAAATAACCCCACACAAATTATTGTATAAAAACGCACTGACTCATTCAGCACTGTAACACACACGTTAAATTGGAGATTAGAAATTTTCTTTTCATTGATCAATTAGACTGAATATGGTGCTTCAGGTGCTTGTGTAAACACCAGGGGTTTATGAAGGTTCCGGATATCTAACCAACAGACCCTGTACGTACTTCCGTTTATAGATACAGGGCGCTACGAAGTATGGCACATCTTACAAGAACTAAATTAGAGCATTATTCAAAGGTCCTAACTCAAGCCTCAAAAATATGGGTTCGTACGTAGATGGGATAAGTAGACCTTGATATGGGAAATGATTAGCCCTTGAAGACTAAGGCATGCGCTTTGACCTACTCAACGTCATCTGATAGTAGTATTCATAATGGTGTGAAACTCTAACAAACGAAACACAATTATTACTTATTATTTTTTTAACAATCGTCTAGGCTTTTTAACTACTGTCAC
This sequence comes from Acanthosoma haemorrhoidale, assembly GCA_930367205.1. Lineage (NCBI taxonomy): Eukaryota > Metazoa > Arthropoda > Insecta > Hemiptera > Acanthosomatidae > Acanthosoma > Acanthosoma haemorrhoidale. The sequence goes on along the minus strand of OV884012.1, from coordinate 49,142,704 downwards.
ATGTAGCTATGCATTGGTTGACGAAGCGACACAAAGTTAAGTTTCATTAATTAACAGACTAATTAATATACGAGTACTTACTATAATAGTAAGTTTATAAAAGGCCTGTCCCTGGGTCTACCATTGCATGATACCTCGCATTTCTTACCCTAATTGTAATACGTAGAAGAATGTAAAACCTCACCCAGCCCCAGAGGCAAGTACATCACATGACGGCAACTAATCGGTCGGGACAGACCCAGGACAAAAACCTCACCCTTCAGGTGTTAAATTATTGACCTCCTTACAGGGAACCTTCAGGTGATTAATGGGTCACATTGTCACTTTTTTGGGGCTAATTTTTTTTTAAAAACTTTTTCATAGCTTTAGTAGACTTCTTGCTTTTATTTCAAATTCCGAAATCTACAGGTGCGGCATGTGGTGGCTGTTTCCGATACGAGACCAATAAAAGGACATCGAAATGCAAAAGGGAATTTGAATTATTTTTACTGAAGGTATGACTGTATTTCAAGGACCTCATTTTTATTTTATTTTTATTTAATCTGTGTGCTATATAAGGAGTGGCTTTTTGTTTCCTTTACGTTGGAAACTATGTGACAAATTCACCCCAAATATATTCTGTTCTGAAAACTTCATATCACTAATCACTAACAAACTACACTCAATATCACTATGTTAATTTAATTTTATTTGAGATCCCCTTAGTGCTGAAAACTTAATTTCGCTTTTGTTATCTCATCTGAAAGTTAAAAGCTTAACGGGCCAGGCAGATGAATTCAGTTGTTTGCATTTACATTGGGACCTATCACTCAACGACTTCCTACATCTGTACAGGTTGCAATTTGCCAAAGTGGAGTAGCATTTCAATTTTGGCGATCGTATATGTAAAGGATGTTAGAAAGGAATTTTGATTTATGATTAAAATTTATTCGCGAGTGAGACGTAGCGAAACGCTAGTTGATTTATGGCGTGATTTGATTGGCTGAAATTCTCCCATTATATATTGCATAACTCGATACTCATTAAGTCACTAAAGGTCACGAAAATGATAATTACTCAGTTGACGAATTGCAAAGCAACGAAAGTTTTACCCGATCTGGCAACAACTAATTACAATGATGGATTAACCTGAATTAAATCCCGAGACATTTATCCAGCATTAATAATTCATCGAATACATATTTAGCCATCTCAATTTTCATTCCTTTGAAAATTAGTATGACATTCTCCGCAGGTAATTAAATTAACTGGTTCGATTCCCGCCTTAGTGGACCCATCAAATCAACCCACCAGGTGAAATCTGATATATTTGACTAAGGGTATAGCGAATCGGAAAACAAATAATTCCCAGAAAGTGCTACCATGGGTAACTAAAGGTTAGGTTTTTCCATCTTTTTTACTTACCACTTAAGAATAGATTTTTGTTTTTTGTTTGTTTTGGCCGCCCTAAAAGTCAATCGTTCTCAAATTTTAAAAAAGGGATTAAAAATCACCAATGGTGGATGCTGGTCATGTTTGGTTATGATATAACAAAGGGATGATGAAGGAAGAGTGAAAAAATAACTATTTACTATTTGAATACTCAGGAAATGCAAATCAAATTTAAAGTTCAGTTCTCCCGATGGTTAAGGGCACATTGAAGACAGCAATAAAAAAATATAGGAAATATGATAGATTCTTAAAAAATTAAATTTTCGGAGCATACGATTAAAAATGTTAACAAAAAAGTTAATATTGAAAAAATATTCAAATTTAGCATTCAATGTCATGATTTCAAGCAAAAGCATTCAATTTTCAGCAAATATACTTAAGAAATAAAATGATGTATATTTAATCAATAATACCGAGATAAAAGTCCTGAACAATAGTAAATGCCCCTTATTATGTCAGCAACAAAACCCTTCATAACGACCTTAATATACCCTACATTCTAGAACTCATCCCTTCCAAGTTTACGAAATTCCACAGTAGCCTTTCCAACCACCCTAATCCTGTAGCACAGTCATTGCACTGCGCCACTCATCCATATAATCCTCCTCGGAGACTGAAACGGCAGTGGCCTCGTGACCTGCTATAAACGCATGTCAGTGGGAGTCCTGGCAATGGCCAGTCTCTCCAATCATGTCCTGAGCGTCTGTGGCTCTCGCGCTCTTGGTCAGCCTCCACTGGCTAGTATCCGGTGACGCGGCTGACGGAGGAGCGTGGAGGACTTCCCAAGACTCCGCTTTCTCTTCGCGGTGGATTTGGGGGGTCTCTGGGCTGTCTGCAAATTTGTATGAATGAGCGAGTGAATGATGAACTGTAAATATTGTATGAATGAGAGCATATATCTTAATTACTTATTGCCTTATAAAAGGCAGATTGTAATTATTGCACAATAAAGGAATTTAACTAACTAACAATACCGAGATATTTGTTTTTATTATTTGAGAAACCTGTGGGTATGTATGTCTCAATGAAGTTTCTTCAGTTTCACTAACTACTTGTACTTTCTTTGTTATTGTATTCTTATTGGTTTGTGGGCTGATTGAAATGACTATTGTACAGAAATTCGATAACAACATCTATTAATGAAACTTAAATCATCACGTTAGTATTATGAATAAGAAACACAAACCAGTGAAAGCTGGTGATTGGATCAATTCGTGAAAATGACGTATCCAAAGTCTTTTGGCTGCCCATAATTTGAAGCTTTCCTTTAAGAACGTGTTAATTCATCAAAATTGTCAGTTATGGATGTCGGTCCATATAATGAGAGAGTGCAATATTATACGTTATCTCTAAAACTTGGTACCTACACTCCAGTTAACGTTTTTATTGGAAGGTAGAAATTACTTTCGACAGGTCACACGCAGTTTTTTGGGCTAGATTTCCCTTCGGTCCGAAACGAAAGGGGGAAAAAAAAGGTGCGTTGTGACCCGGCGAAATTTCTCCGATAATGAGTAACCAACCCCATAGATAGCAGTAATTTTGGCAGTTTAAGAATAAATTGGCTGTATTATTTAGTGGGATGGTCCAAGTAAACGGTCGGCGTGAGGGGTGATTTACCGATCTGTGTGAGGTCTTAAATGAGCCTATAATTGTCGGCTAAGAGCAGAGCCCGTGTCTGGGTCATTAGACCAACCGTACACTTACACCGCCCAGGTAACCTTATTCAGAGGGCTCAATGAGTCCTAAATCATCCCCAGGCCCTTCCTTACACGGGAGTGGGTCCTCTTGTGTCCCTTTGACCGGAAACCTTTGCTGTGCACAGCTTTTAATCTTCTTAGTTGCAAGAGATACTACGGCTCTGAGTAAGCCTTGTCGATCAACCGCAGTAGCCCTATTTAATTACAGCTTTGAAACTGTACCTTTTATCGATTGCATGTTATAGACCTTGTGGCAAGTGTGAGGGATGAAATAGGTTACTCAAGTATTCTAGTAGAGGTAGTATGAGAGAGATTAGCAGTAGAAATTTCTGTGAGTGCAAAAATTACCAGATGATCTATCAACTATTTTAAATTCTATTGCTCTTATGTTATTGCATTTCCATGAGCTATTTAGAACTGCCAACCTCAGGTCCCAAGACACTTCATCTGAAATGAAGATGCACTAGGAGCTATTTTGTTTAAAGTATGAATAGCTCCGCATATCCAGTCATTATGAGCTCAAAAACAGTATTTTTACAAAATGGTGGCCAAAAAATAATTCCAGATAATATGTTTTACGCAATTTTCTGCAATTTATGCAACTTCCCCATGTTTTCGTAATGTGAGGCATCGTGCACAATATGCCTCATAAACAACATGATATGATGTAAAAGAAAAATATTTTAAATAAATATCAAGAATCTTGTTTACCTTGAGGATAAGAAAAGGAAGTTATTAGTTTGTCTCATTCCTACACTGGAAATTGTAACTAGATGGGCATAGAAAGTAGTGCAAAAATAAGTAATATCCGCTGTTTTTTAATATCTATTTTATAATCAAAATTATTTAATGTCATTTGTTGCTTCCGGGTTGACCACTGGAAATTACATTTTCAGAAAAAAACAAAAATGTGACTAGCTAAACTATTAGCAATAAATACATATTAATAGTGACTTGAACGTATTAAATTATTAATCTGGTATGCTACTCATAGGAAAACATTATTAGTCATAGAGAAAGAAGAGTCATTATGTAGAAAATCAGAACATTAAATCTATAATAAATGCTGGGTTCTGACTTGAGAAACATTAATTGTAGCATCTTTTGAGGTTTAATGCCTTAAAAACACAGAATAATTATCACGGCACTATCACTACCACTATCAGATCATACATACGAACAGACAGACAGTAAGACTGAAAAGTAGATTATACCCAAGCAAGTAAATCATAGCAAATATATTCTAGCATAAATGGAGGCTGGAAAATTATAATTTAGAAAGTATTCACTACTTTCCATCGAGCGATTACGATACAAGCAATGCATAAACTCGAGTTATTGCTTTGAAACCCCTAATCCCAGAAATAGATTCAAGAAGAAATCTAAAAATAGCTAATCCAACAGGAAAATCAATAGCTTTTTTAAATATGATTCCGTAGTTCTATATATTACAATCGTAATATCTTCAACTCTTCAACTCATAACTGAGGCTACCCATCTTCGATAAACACTTCTTATTTCTTCTTCGAAAAAAGTATAAGCATAGGACTTTATTTGAAAATTTTGCTTTTACAGCATTATTAATTCGGATGCAAGAATTTATCCATGCAATTCAAACATTATGTTCAGGTCCTCCCCCTTATTTTCAATGCAGTTTCCCCTCATCGACCGACCGTTTCTTCGTATGCTGAAAGCCAGAGCAGGTAGGGCTTTTAAAGAAAAAAAATCAGTTAATGGAGGGAGTGTTTGAAATATATCCTGAAACATTTTGAAAACTTAAGTTGGCTTTATTTTTATTTTATTTTTTTATTTTATTTTTTTTTTTTATTTATCAATCCTTTCCTTTATTGTGCAATAATTACAATCTGCCTTTTATAAGGCAATAAGTAATTAAGATATATGCTCTCATTCATACAATATTTACAGTTCATCATTCACTCGCTCATTCATACAAATTTACAGACAGCCCAGAGACCCCCCAAATCCACATGCGAAGTTTCAACATCACACTCAAAAATTTAGTAATTTTATTGCTTAGTTTTATTGTGTCTGTTATTTTAGGTATCATACCCTTCCACACAAAACAGAAGATATAAATTCAAATTGTCCTTTAGAACTTTAGCGAATTGGCGAATAAAATTGGTTACTTACTGGATTTGAGAAATCCTAAACCAAGGTGGTTATTAGCCGGCTGAATACGGTAACCCGAGGAATGGCCGGCCAGGTTAGTCGGGTGTGAGGATGGTCTCAGATGTCATGTTTACAGGGAGCAGCTGGCTGCTGACTCCTGCATTGTGTCCGCGACAGGCTGCACAGTTTTGTAGAAACATGCCTCTGACGAACCCACCTATTTTCACCTTTCAGGCGGGGTCCTCTGTCTATTCTCTGTGCCCAGAACACGCCCCCTAAGGAACAAGGGCACGCTGCTGAATGCTGTAGCGGCCCGGTGTGAAATCGCCTGAAAACTAGCCTCAACATATTTCATCCCCTCAATGAGAACAAATCTCTCTTGGCTACAGCATGGGGAGGAGAGAATCACCGCCACTTTTCCGCCTCTGAGGAATTCCTCGGATGGTTCTATTGTCCGATCAGAGGGTGTTTTGATTCTTCTAAGAGAGCGTCCTATTTCAGGATGAGTTATCGTCGGTAAACTCGCTGACAACTTGTAGCAAAACTCTCAACATGCTCTTTGGAATTGGCCCGTAAAATGGAGTGGTCATATCATCGTTATCACTGTAACGTGCAACCCTCATCTCCCTTTTGATCACATTATCAGTAGGTTTATGGTTCATTGGACCTAAAAACGTCAAACGTAAATTCATTCCGCTGTCTACGTCATTCACTCTTTAAATTAGCATTATCCACAGTTGATATTTATGTAGTCGTTTTTAATTTTGAACATATTCTTTTCAGCACACTTTCCTCAAAAATAGTATTGTTACTTTTGCAACATTGTGAATATTCACCAATCCGCAACGTCATTAAAACTTACAATACATTTGACGTAAATCGTTACTCAGTTATTTTTTATTTTTTTTCAGTTTAAAAGATTTTACTCTATTTGCTAGGAATCGGATTTACTAATTCATTGCGCCTTTAAGTTGTTTTCAAGTACAAATCGATTCCAGTGTATTATTTCTATAATTTTCGCAATCTTGAATTTTGGGTTTTCGTAACTGTAGATGTCTCTTTTAATTGTTGCGTTTTTTTTTCTTTTTTCAGATAAATATTTAAGCTGTGCATTTATTATTGTATGGTTTTGGTTATTTTATTTGAAAAGTCCAATAAGGATTTTAATTTAAAACTTAATGTGTTTATATTATGGGATATTATTAAAGTTATTTAGTCAATGTGCCATATCACACATGAGAGCGTGTACTTAACCAAGCCCAAGCAGTTTTATTCTTAGTGACTTCAAGTGACAGGTCTAAACTCTCCGGTTTAAACAAAAATACAATTTTTATTTCCTAAGTTTTTTGTTTTTTTTAAACTATATCGACTACCAACTTCCAGTTGTGGTCAATGGATGGAGCGAATAAATGTCCTCTGACAGCATTAGGTTCCAAGATTCGCCATATATGGGCCAGTTAATATTTAAACAGTATTTATCATACCAGGGACCAGGTGAAAAATTAAATTCGGAAGTATTTTTTTGCCTCTGCAGGGTAGCAGTTACATACGAAAGGTGACATTTGATTGATCGAGCACTCCATTCACAACCAATTCACCGTACTTTTTGACTTTGAGGTTTTATTAGCTTTAACTGAGATGACAATAAATACCACATTTTATTGCCACTTTATTTTAAAGAAGATGTCCTCGACTGTTCAATTATCATTAGGTCAAAAGCTTTCTTGTGTCGGTTGGGCTATTCCACTTTCATCCTTTTTTTATACCTTTGTATAAATTTAAAGACATTTAATTAAAGTATCGGTCCTATTCGTGTCAAAAGGACTTTTAATAAAAGGACCTAATGAATAAATTGAAAAACGGTGGAAGAAAAATGAGTTTTTTTCAGTAGTTTATTTTTTTCCATTTTACGAGCATTTGGGATTGTGTCTGAGGAAAGTAAGTTATTTTTCATTATTTTTTTCAGCTGTGTTTAGTTAAAAAACAATATTAGTTAACGGGTAAAACCTATTAAACCTAAAATATATTAACAATATTGGTCTATAAGGTTGTTATTAGTTGTAACAATTACAAAAAAACTTGATGAGCTTTCAAGAAACTAGGTTTGCATTTTGAGGTTTTTAGAGGTTTTATTAAATGAATTTTATAACAGTTTGTTTTAGAACAATGAACAATGATTTCTGAAAGTCGGATATACCGAGAATTTTTTTTTTTTTTTTTTTTTTTTTTTTTTTTTTTTTTTTTTTTTTTTTTCCCTTACCTCTCAAACTTATAAAATAGGATGTGAGAACGTTTCAGAGTTCGTCATAATACCGAGAATAAAACAGATTCCGTAAATTACTAATTGTATCTAATTTAAATAATCAGGAAGCAAACTATACAACAATTATCAGTTGCGACAGCTACGCCTACGTTTTTAATAACAACAATATAATAACAATTCGATTTAATTAAATTATATTATAATAACAATACAATATAATAATTAGATATGATAACAATTAGCTAATCAAGAAAACACTGTGGGTATCCTTGTCCAGTTTCGACTTTTCTGCGTCAGATAAAAATTAAGCAATATTTTACTTATCTAATTGATATTATGATTCATAATTCTTGATATAAAAGATCTGACGTCAGACTTTAAGCCCCGTAAACTTTTTATAATGTTTTCTTTGTATCAAAAATAAAGTTATAATTTCATTCTTGAATTCCCTTGAATAAACATATTATACTGGTCATAAGTTTAGATTTAACCTTTTACTGGGGCAGGTAACAATCAGTATCATTCCACATGTATGGTGTAGAGCGTAGAGTGTAAAATTGTTTACGATGTAGGTTTGGATATTCTGATCGTTAAAGTTAACAAGGGTGTCTCGGAGGGGCGTCAGACAATTAAACCTTGCTCCCGATCGCTCAGCCGCGGTCGTTAAAAATTGATTTATTTAACTAATCCACTTCGCGAATTAAAAATTATAATCTCAGCGTAAGACAATAAATTTTACAGTCAAACAACTTATCAAAGGGAGTTACAATAAGGCCGTAGAGGATTTATTTTACAACCTTCGTGTTTTCAGAAATGTGTTAATTGTTCATCACGTTTAAAGTGGAGCTGCAAAAATAATTATTAATGGTGAGGGTCTCTGATTAACTTACAGCTGATCTGATAAACCGATTTGGATAAAACAACAACAACAAAAAACCCTCTATATTTATACTAAAGAAGTGATATTTTAACGAGGTTTTATTTTGATATTTTTATTTTACGATGGCATTCAAAATATATCAGATTTTTCATTAGACATTAGTGTATATTAAGGTTCATCATTTATGTTAAGTTAGGTAAAAAATACCAGGAGAAACTTTTTTTAAAACTAACGCCTGATCGTTATTTCATTTTCTTCCTTCCTTTCATTTTATATGGAATTGGGGGAGTGCATTATCTACAGGGTTTTACATTTTTCTAGCCGCATGCTTAGTTCATTTCGTCACGAAATAAACACTTTCCTGCCAGAAAATAATTGAATTAGTGTGCTCACACTCACGATTACTAGTAAATTCTGCATTATTATTCCAATTATTAACCCCCCAAAAAAGACAATAAATATAAATTTAAAAATACCTACCTACGCAAATGATCCTTAGATATATTATTCAAGTCTGTAATCAAGAAAATATGTGCAGCATTAATAGACCTGTAAAAATTTGGCAAGAGTCGAATTCGGTCAGAGTAATTTAACCGAGAAGAGACGAAGAAAAAAAAAAAAAATGGTTTGATATAACGGGATGTAATTGGTTTCTAAAGAGTCTGCGAGCTTCTACTTAAAAAAATGAGAGATGTATAAGAGAAAAAAAATGCTTTTAAGTAGGAATGCAGAAGATGGTACAGCCTGCGTGAGGTCCTCCTGGAGACTTGAACGGCCGGTTAGGTGCGATCGCTGCTGTCTTGTCGGTGATTTTGATCGACTGGTTGTCCTTTTATGGTTTTTGGATTTAACTTCTTCAGTATAATTAATTAGTAGTTCTCTTCTGTAAATAAAAGTTTTTTTTATTTAATAATATTGCACAAAGAAACTTTTATTTTTATTTCACTATATTGATATTTTCAGGAGACTCGATCTTCAGGATTTGCAATTACGAGCACTGCTTGTTATTAAAAGTATTATTTTCGAGATCCTAAAAAATATCTATTAGCTATTCCAATGTACAAATGTAAATATTTCGGCTGCACTCTAAATAGATGAGTCGATTCAACCATTTCTCACTTTACCAATTGAAAATAGACAACAATATCCTAATTTTATTCAATTTCACAGTTTATGGACTCTTGTACCAGCCAAACCGTTTTCTTACTCCAAATTTCTCCTTGTCCTTTATTTTAAGGAAGGTAAGTAATTCTTATCATAATATAATATTATCTTATGATTATATTATACTATCTTTCTTCCAATTCCTTAGAACATTGCAAAATATATCATTAAGTAATATCATAAAAAAATTCGAAATTACGTATATTATTTGTAAATGCTATTATGTCCTTTTAAATGGCCTACTCTTCATATTTACTTTAATAAAGTAAATAATTTCATGCGTAGTATTTTGATGGAAAACTCAATTCCGTACTCTCTTTCATATCGTTGGAACAATTAAATGTATAAATAATCTCTTATCGCATAGACAATTTTCTAGCAGAGCATGTTACTCTCTGGCGCGAATTGTACTCGAGGAGCTGAAAGCCTGCCATCACCTCCTCTGAAAAATTGAAGCACTGACTGGCTATCTGCTGTTGCTATCCTTGGGAAGCGGTGGGGAGGGGTGTATAAGGCTGATTATTTCAAACCTCCGAGATCCTATCAGAACGGACAATAGACAATCAATCTCTCCAAACTACATCACATATTGACAGTCATCCATGGATCGTTTGTGATCATCCCGGAGTCATTTAGCACTGGGAGGGGGGTCACCGGAATCAAAACCCGATGTATCCGCCCCTAATGGGCAGGCAAGCCATCATTATAATAATTAATGGGACCCACGAGTTGTGAGAACAGTACTGTGGATTTGATACCCAGGGCCCTCCGAACATCAGGAATGTCTGGAACTTGGCGACAACACTGAGCCCCAAAATTTATTAAGGTCGTTGGGATATTCAATTTCAAATGTCGTTTGACATCTTCTGATAGAAATCTCAGTAAGGCATTTCTCCCCCCTGTTCGAATCATCTTTTCAATAAATATGACAGAAATCTCAAATTACATATCTCTGAAATTCTTCTCAAACCGTTATTCCCTGAGTTTTTTCAATGTCCCTGGAAAAAATTCCTTTTTTTTTGTTGGTTTTAGGGGTCATTGATGCCAAACATGTATGTGATCATTTTCTTGGTTTTTGTTTTACAATAGAAATTTTGTAACGTGTTTTGGGGTTTTAATACTTTATATCTTATGGAGTGGGCACGATAGTATATATAGCACCTGTCTTATTTTTGAAGGACATGCATTCTTATTTTAGGGCACGAGGACTGATCGGAGGATGTGGGGAAAATTATGATGCCTACTAATATTTCTGACATTAGCAAAGTCCACTAATGTTTACATAGTTGTGGTCAATGTTCATGGAAAAGCTCAAATCTCCTGAAGTCCTCGAAACCAACTGTGCTCTTTGAGACCAGAACTGTCACCCAAAAGGACCCCGGTAAGCCTCGGACCCCCATCCACAATAACTAACGAGAGAAGAAAAATAACCATAAATAATGAGATAATATGTTAATGCATTCTTCGGGACTCGAAGAACTTGAGGATTGCATATACTACTTGTTCTGAATTGGCAAGGGCTTCAGAAAGGAAAGAGGAGATGTCACATTATCTCCGCTCCAGATACTTCAAAACACCCCGTAATCTAAGACAAGTCAATACTTACAATTGTAATGTCCTGCTTTTTAAATGTCTTAAGACCCCAATCTAATAGCCAAAATACTTGATAAAATATCTTCCCAAATGTTTGTGAAAATGCCAAAAGTTAATTATGGGCTTGTTTCCAAAATAGAACAATTAGGTAGCTCATAATATAGATTAAAAATCATGAATTATAATTTTTAAATCTATTAGGATTTAGTCAACCCAGGTCCTTCAAGGTGCCTTTGCTTTCACTATAATTTTTCTCTTAAAATAATAATAACCTTTACTTGTATGCCAGAAAATGATTTTTTTGATCACATTCGTAAATAATCACTTATTATTTAATATAAACAGTAAAGTATTTACAAATCATTTTGTTTCCTCAAGTAAACTTTTAAGAATTAAAACAGCAAACAGACCCTCAACAATTCTTGCCTTTCAAGAGCCTTGGATGGCTTCGCCTCCAAACTACTCTCATCTCCTCGTCCGTCTGCTCCTCTTTGAGTCCGTCTTTACCTCTCTATCTTTATCACATTTCTTTAATTAATTATCTCGCTAACATTCCATAATTACTAACTTTAATTCACGAGGTTGAATGGACTCAGAACAGACCGCCCCACTGCCGTTACAGGGAAAGTATTTCGGAAATGTTCTTATATTATGTTATGTTATTATATAAATGAATAAATTCGATTATTAAAAGCTACTTTTAAATTTTAATATAATATTATCCTTCTACTTATGTGAGGAAATAAAACCATTTAAATTGAAAAGCCTCACTGATTAAAATGTAATATGATGTTTAGCTCTATGGGAAAAATTCCGTTTGTAAAGTAGATTTTATTGAAACGGTTTCAAGCGGAGTTTGAAAACTTCAATAGCCGACATCGGGAGGGTATCTCTTTATAGTATGATCGATTCACTTTGGAAACGGGAAAAAGGGTACTAAAAAATATTCTTTTCAATTACACCGTTGTCAAAAGAATAAGCTGCATTGAAATTCTCCGATATTTTACCGAATCCAATTTATATCACGGTTTATCACCCTCAAATAATATTTAATGCTTTTATGTTTGTAGAGCTAAGCCTGTTATCAAAAAGAGCTCTGTAATATTTGAAGTTCTCTTAAAGGCTGCGGTACCACAAAGGATTATTTCTTAGGTCGTCGTTCTGTTATTTGCTTTCTTATCTTATTGTCGTTATAAAGCCCATAATAAAAAAGGTGTATTCCAGTCTTAACGCAATTCTAAAAGTAAGCATTAAAAGGTTGTTTAAATATTATAAAGAAAAGAGTAAATATTTAAGAGTTTTCAGATCTCATACTTCAAAAGCAAGCCGGCTAACTTGACAAACGGTGATTAGAATGGATACAGTTATTGTTTGACGTGTTGATTATTTGGGTGGTAAGAAATTGAGAACATGAATTTCAAGTAATCCACAGGTTATAACCTATTTCTAGCCGCAGTGAGATTGCATTGCGTGGGACAGTTACGAAATAAAAACTACTCTCCGAGGTGTAAACCAAACTCACACCTTTGGTTCAAACCACTAGCCCCTCGCTGACCAAAGCTAATTTAAACTCGAACCCCTTATATATGGTAAAAGGGAAAAAATAATGGTGTGGAAATTTGAGATGGGATTTGTTCCAAAAGACCAAGGATTTGGGACAAAAGAGGTTTTCGGGTGCCGAATTCAAGGGGAAACGAGTTGGTCATCACCACGTAGTATATAGTGACATGGAAAAATCAAATCTTATGAGAGGTCATTCAACAGTTCTTTTAGCAACTTATTAACCAAAGTTATTAACTGTTCAGGTTCAATACTCTCGTACGTCACGAACATTTACCATGTTTAATGAAAGTGAAAACTAAGATGTGTTTAAGTTACAGTACATGTAATTCATAACGTATCAAGGTAAAACATAACTAACTAATTATATGTATGTTATATAATTATAGAAGATAAATTATCAAGTATGTTTCTCTTCTATTGCTCATTTTTACTTTCTTTGGGCTCAACACGGGATAATGATTTCCACGTCCCTCTTCTTTTTAATGAGCATCTAATCTCGGGCTGTCCTCTATAGATTAAAAGGGAATGTGCCGATTGAAGTCAAATCAACAAAAAAAAAAACAGTTAAGACCCCCATATCTTCAATTTCTATGAAATTTAGAATATGTGTTTGTGCCACTAATGTTTGTTTCTCAGATTTTAAAAACCAAGCATTTTTAGTTATGGATGCTGACATCCATCATGTCAATGAAATGACATTCATTAGAAAATGAACTGTGAGTCAATTTTATAATCTTTACTACTAAGGAAGTAATTGTGCTATAAACGATTTGGTTGACGTATTTCTCATTTTTAAACGTTTACAATTAGCTATAATTAAATGTTAAACACGAAACATGGCTTGAAAAGAAAAAGCTGTGGATACCCAGAATTTTGTCATGTGATCAAAGTGGGGAGGACTTAAGTTCAATAAATTCTAGTGAAATAATTCATTAAACTTATGCATAATAGCACCACCATAAACTCTGAGCTTGTATGCCTGCAAATTTTGAGTATTAAATTTATTCAGAAATATTTGAGCGAGGAGCATTTCTTATCATGTTCGAATTAACAATAATGTATTTGACTCAAAGAATAAGAATGTTTAAAGGAGTTCTGTTGTTTACACAGCGATTATCATATTGACATCCTAATTTCCCACAAGCTGAGCTATTTCGCCGAGGCCCTTAAGAAGGAATGCCCTTGCTGAACCATTCCAGAGGTCAGTCGCATACCCTATCAGTGTACTGATAACAGCGGGCTTCTAATGGCTCTGTCGGTATTGTGAGAATGCAGCTGTAACATTAGCCACGCTTGATAAAAACCTACTCTACCAAGCACAAGCTGATACTCACATGCTCTTCTCCGTTCTCAGAAGTTGAGAATCGTGGTCCGCCCAGTCAACACAATAGCTCTCATCACGACTATTTCTGCTTCGGTTGAGTCTTCTGTTTCATTAACCTACCATTACGTCGTGTAGGTCTAGTATGCTTTGGTAGCTAAAAAGATATCTGTACATGTTTCATATATTTGCCGTTTGGTGAATGTCTGAGCTCGAATCCGAATGTCAATGACTGTGGAGTTACCCCCCCCCCTTATTGCACTCGGTCAGATCAATAATAATTTCAACTCTTTATCGTGATAAAATTACCATCTGCCTTATAAGGCAATTAGTAATTGTGGTCAATGTTCTCATTCATACAATATTTATAATTCTTCATTCACTCGCTAATTCATACATTATTTACAAACAGCCCAGAGACCTCCCAAATCCAAATAGTTGTCAAATGGGCATCGCTAGAACTCCCACTGTGAAGTAATTTATAGCAGGTTACGAGGCCACTGCCGCTTTAGTCTCCGAGGAGGTATAGGGATGTGGGGCGCAGTGTAATGACTGTGCCATCGGACTAGGGTGGTTGGATAGGTTTCAATGGAATTTCATGAACAGGAACAAATCAAAAATATTTGATTTTCATTGCCTGTTTCTTTAACGTAGTGAAACATGAATATACATTTAGTACGCACAAATCCTAAACTCACCAAAACCAATTATCTCCTTTAATTAGTGTTACATAGTGGTCTACCCTGAATGTGAATTTAATGTTGAAACAGAATCTGGACATCGGTTGATAAAGTGCACGATGCCAGTGAGGATACAACGATATTAAATTATCTTTGTGGTAAACCGTGGGTATTAGTATGATCATATAATCACAGGTAAATGTGAGAAGTGAATAATGTAAGTAAATGTATTAATGTCTGGAATAAAGGGAACAAATGCAAGATAAAATCAATATAAGGTTATATTTGTAAATGATCGTAAATGAATACAATAGATGATAAGGTATATGTATAGCTTATTTTATGTAATTACTTATTTAAAATTAAATGTAACATCTGCAAATAACAAAATTGTATATGTCTGTAAGAGATGTATTTATCTCATAAAGAATTGTAAGTACTTGGTTATAATTGTTTGTACTTTTAGATTATCATGCCAGTTTTCAGTTAAAATTCAATGTAACATCTGCAAAGTTAATTGAAATCGTAAGAAATTTTTAGTTGCATACAGTGTTTTTAAAAGTATATTTATAATGTTTCACGGGGTCACCATTAGAGAACGGATCTTTGACGGAGATCTTGTTGAGACGATATCTGAGGACATTGGCCTCGAGATTGCACAACGATCTTTAGGATAGCTAATAAGATATATTGGTATTTTTCATGGTATCATTTTGGTTCATGTTAAATTTTAATTCCATTTCACTTAAGGATCTTGAATAAAAAACATATTCTATTGAAAAATTCTATTTTATATACATGAAATTTCTTCCATTGATCACCACATTAATTTATTTAGGTTACTTTGGGCTAGATACAATTGGGACAATAGTAAACTAATTGCATATTCTTGAGCAAGGTGTAATTTTGTATAACTTTACGCTAATGCAATACGCTCAGGATTTGATAGTGGAATCAAATCTGTCAAATATTATAATTATTTAACCCGAGCGTAAAAGCGAGGTGTTAAGGGTAAGTCAGGTAGATATATATAAAAGGATATATGTATCCGTAGAAAAGCTACATCCCGTATACATTTCCTTACACTTTATGTATTCGGATACAGTTTGATATATTAGTGGTAAGCAAGTAAATATCAAGAATATAAAATAAAACCCCACATTCGCCTAATGTTGCAGTAGTTACATAGCGCGTGCCAGGTTTGACTATCATAGTGCTTTCAAACGGCCACACACACTTCCAGCTTTTTGAAATCCTATTGGTATGACTCTCTAAGGCATTTGGCGCCCAGCTAACACAGGAACTGACAGGAACAGAAAGGACGCCGAGGGAGATGGTTAGGAATTAGGCCATGTCTACTTTCTTCCATTGACCATTATTACCACTTTCTAGCAAAAACCTTACAAGTCAAGAACAACTGTTGAGAAACTACTTTTACCTGATGATATGTTCACCAAGACCGAAGCAAACCAAGGCTTTTTTTTTTTTTTTTTTTTTTTTTTTTTTCGAAGCTCTTTTGGTCGAAGTTTAGTATGTAGGAAAAATATAGCATATTTGGGATAAAAGGAACCTTGTATCAGGAGTACCTGCTTGAAGGTGGTGTGAGAGGAGTTAGGGATGTGGGAATCCTCGGTGGAGGTTGGTTGAGTCGGTGCAGTAGTGAGAGTCTACTGGTGGCTGGGCCTAGAGTCTCTCTAGGTATGTAGTGTGGTCGTTGTTAGTTGGAGATCAAGTTCCAAGGCATTGAGTTATATCTGGATCTATATAGCCCAGTAATTGATTACAAATGCGGAACAAGTGAAGCAGATAGCCAACAAACAGCCTAATTGACTGCAATGAATTTAAATTTTCGTCGCCCCCACCTCATTAAATGTGATTGTCGGGACAGTGAATGCGAGCGACAGGGGCCACAATGCGCCTATCTCGCGGCAGCCCTGCATATGTTTACCACAACAGAGATAAGGAGATTGCTTGATGAGCGGATTCGTTATGCATTCCCGCCTTGTCCGTCTGATCAGCCATTGATACCACTGTTCTCTTCTAATTAGTTCGAGTCAATACGAATTAATTGACCTTCATTGTCTGCAGGGCCATGTCAAGCGCTGTCAGGTCCTTTTCTCATTAACTCCCTTCATATCGTCCTTATCTCCTCCCCCATGTCTCAGTGCTCCCTGGCTTACCCCTGTTCCTGCTAATTTGAAGGAAAAGACCTACTCCATCCGTCTGCCTGTCGGAAATGTCGCTTATCGCTAATAGCTTACAGCTCTCTAGGTAGATTGGCTATGAATGGACCTTCGAATCCATTGGTTATCAAAGGGACAGGTTTCCACAACTAACTAGAGAAGAACTTACGGATTCCGTAACATCAGTTATTCTTAACGGTAACCCCCACAGCAATAAACCTCAAAGATGTCTCTAGCTGCAGATAACAGGTTTATGAAGATTTTGTCTCAATTACCTATACCAACCGAAGGGGTGCCAAAATAAGACGTGTATCAACGCATCACAATCAATAGAAAAATAATAACGTTAGCAAATAATCGTCAAGTTAGAATGGTTAGTTTAAGCACAAATACAATGATTATAATTGTAAAAATATTGTGGCATTCACTGTTAAAGGCATATAGAAACAAAAAAATATACAAAAAAACAAATATGTATTTATATCGGATCTTGATCGGAACGACTGCAGATAATAACACAAAAGTGATCTATTTAGAACTTTAGAAACAAAACATATGAGTGTATTTGAATCTATGTTATGGACAATAAAAGTAGAACCGAAGAAGAAAACAAGTTGGAATGACAATGCCTGTGCCGGACGGTCAAATAAAAGTTCAGTGTTGCTCTAAAACTTTTCTCCACGTCTCGTTGTAACTCATCACAATTGTTTTACAACTTTACTCCTTACCTTACCATTACTTTTTTTGTTTAAAAAGTTCACCGAAATCAGCATCAAATCAAATTACGTTTACGGGCCTTCTGAACTAAAAATGAATTCTAGAAAAAGGCGATTTCAAGATGGTGGACGAACGTGAGAAGTATATTAAAAATATAAGAATTTATACTAATAAACTGCTTTATATGTTTCTGTCTGCCAGTTGATTATAATAGCGGAAAGAATTTTTTTTTTTATAGGTAAGAATTGAATAAGTATTAAAAGATAACCAGTTTCCGATGAAATCTCTATGACAATTCGTTTCTCTTACAATTACAATCGCCCTCCTGAATGGCGAGGTTCTAGAACGAAGGGGCCTCAGCCGGCCTCCACCGGGCCGAGAGGATAAATACTGTGAAACACAGAGAAGTTTAACTTATACCAAATCGAAAAAAATTCCAAATGTAATAACATTATAATTAATTCAATAATAATAATAGAATTTTTTTTTTCCTTAGCTCTCAAATTTTTAAGATTATTGATAAGGGGAAAATAAAGGGAATTTATTTGGGGTGAGCGGATCCTTTTACTAGGAGTACCTGTTTGAAGGTGGAGTGAGGGAATTAAGGAGTGTAGGAAGCCTCGGTAGAGGTGGAAGTTTTGCGGTGCAGTGGTGAGAGTCCACTGAATGCTGAGCCTAGAGTCTCTCTAGGCATGTAGTGGAGGCTCATTCAGTTGGAAAGCAGTGATGGGTGCCCGTCAGAGGCTTGTTGTTGGTTGGCCAAGGGCCGTAATGTCCACCATTTGGTGTGCTTTCCAAGATCTAGAGATTTGCCATCTTGCCGGTAGTGGTGGGGGTGTCAGGCCTTGGAATAGGGGGTTTTGGCAATGTTTCATCGAGGCAAAGAATTTGATGTGTCTTCTTCTGATGGCTTCGGTGATGGTGGGGACCTCGAACTTTTCGTGCATGTCGGAAGCCTTCATTTCACGAAAAGGGGTATGCCATAGTGCCGGGCGCAGGATGTTGTTCTGGAAGCTCTGGAGTCTAGTTATGGTGCTCGTGTGGAGAAAACGAAAAAGCGGAGTTCCAAAAAGTAGCTCTGGCCTCAGGACGCTCTGATATATGAGCAGTTTCAGTCTCTAGGATATAGCCGGGCTTGTTATGAGAATTATAATTTCATAGCGAACATATATTTTAACTTGTTACCAGCATCACGCTCACACCGCTTCAGTAATATAGCTCATACTCGTAGACGGTAGGTACTCCCGAGGAATTCTTAAGGTATCTTGAGGGGAACTTCAAATCTCAAGAAGTCTTAAGAATTAGTCCCCTAAAGTAATTCAAACGTGGGCTACTTCCAGTATAGGATTAAAACTTCCGAATTTAATTTGGACTGTATAGTGGCATTTAAAAAACAAAAAACAATGTGAAAAATTCATATAAGAATTTATGCAGATAGAATTAAGCCAACATTTCATGTGTAGGGAAGATCTTCCGAATCTGATATGTTAAAAACGAAAACCCCTTTCGAATATTTCGTAAAGTTAGATAAGTGGGGCGATAAGAAAGGAGCGGGATAGGCAAACAAAAACAACCTAACGCAGGGGAGAGGCAATGCATTTAAACTGTCCCTTCGACATAAAGTTTTCGGTTAAGTATAAGTTACATTATGCGGGAAAGTTGTTTTTCCACTCGGGCTTATAATAAGCATAATGTATTGGATACTAGTGCCTTTAGAAAACGTATCGCCTGCTTAGCAGCACTCGCAATTAAGTCACTAACTTTCTTAGTTAAGTTTTTCAAACTGGTATGCATATAAATTTTTTTTTTTTTTTTTTCCGAAAGGTCAGTACCGGTTGCCGTCACGCTTATCAGATGAATGATAACTGATATCGATCGCCTTCTAAATCATCTGATGCAATGTGTTCCGTTGCATGTTGCATGGAACACTTATCTCGATAAAGGTATAATATTCCATGCAGTTCTTGGAAGTTTTTTTTCCTTTTATCATCCTCTTATGAAGCGATCCTATCAGGAACCGGAGTGTAAGAATGTTTATTGTTTTAATTAGATTTAGGTTTCTATTTTCCTTCATACTCGACAACCGGTGTCGTGAATACCGCTCATCACATACAAACTTGATATGTATTACTGTCTGTTTCAATGGTTTGTAACGTACTACATTCTTTATGGGATAATTGTCCAGTTTAGGACACCAACATTTGACGAAAGCTTGCTGGATTGCAAGCTTTGAGGTATTTTCTGTTTTGCTTTTAGCACGTTTTCCTGTTTAAAATATAGGTATAAAGCTAAAGGGATAATGGTCTAGCATCAATAAAGCCACATATATACCTTGCAAAGTGAACAGACGATATAGTTGCCCTCGCATGGTTGATAGTTTCAGGTCACCATGCTCTGAATACATAAGTTACGTAGTGTACGCTGTTCAATTTAACAATAATAAATATTCCATCCGTATTCTCACATTGAATATGTCAGATGCAATTGTATACTTCATTGTTTAGGTGCAGTTTGTGCTTTAATTTTTCAGCCATTGGGTTCCTCAGTAGTTGAATTTAGGTATGTTTACTGTCAAAAGTGAGGCGATGAGGTCTCCCTAAACTCAAAGCGTAAACCAGTTCGAATTAGTCTCGATTGCATGAATGAGTTGATGTGAGTAGATGTGAGGGTATATGTATACATTGGACCGTGATCTGTTCAAGCCACGTAGTTTGAAATGTCTTGGCAGTTTAAATATTTTTATAAACATAGAATCTCAGAAGTGTCCGGTCATGTTTCACTACGCGTTTTTGGATGAAGCGTTTCCAAACACTTATTGTTCATAGGTACATTTTAGTTAATCAAAATCTAAATCAATGTTCAGGACTGTTTTATGAGGCCATTTCCTTGAAATCACTGTAGGAATACATTTCATATCATACTTTGGTGTTCAGTATTTGTATTGAAGTTCTAGAAGAAAAAGTAGATATAACGTCATATGTTTTAGAACAGCTTATTACCTGTGGAAACCTAGGGGGTCGAACATTTCTACATCACTCAAAATCATGAGTGGTTATTAACAATTACTGAATATAAATAAATAACATTTATTTTATTTAAACAGATTGTATACATAATGATAAAATGTGCATGTATAAACTGTGTGTACCTTCAAAATTTACATTTGTTACTTGTTTTTCTATGGAGAGTATCGCTAGCTCTCGATTTTACCACCAGGTGACGTATCTTCATGTTGCTATCACCAATACCAGTTTTACGGTGTACATGTTATCTTTTTTGATTAGGTGTAAAAAATTGAAGGTCAAAGCGGGCCGCCGGGGTCAGCAACCATTAAGTATATACTTACTGTACACATTAATTCTATTGATTGCACTTTATTGTTCATTTCTATTTGTATATACCCAAGGTTAATGCTGATGGCAGCAACAGTGATCAAGTCGTGAAATGCTTTCTGTAGCGAAAGTTGTAAATTAAAAACTGAAATAGATCCATGACCGAAAGGATGGTGTGAGACTTCTGCGCACTCCGTTGATTTGTCGACGAAAAAAGATGAGCATACGTGCGCCGGCACTAGAAAAGGCATACACTAAACGGACATTACTCACCTGGATCTATCAACATATTTATCTTGGAGGAGCGCCCCCTCCCCTGGTTGATGTATGGCCTGTAATTGTGAGATGTGTGCCTTCAGTCTGTGCAGGTGTGGAAATTATGAGTTATTGTATTTATCTATAAATAATATCAGAGCCATTCCCAGCGCCTGCACAGTCATTTCATTCTTCTAAATATTTTCCTATTTCAAATTTCTGCCCGTGGTTCGATTCTCCTCTAGGCCTTATTTATTTATTATTGATTCTTTCTCGAACGCTCGATCAATATTGAAAGTTTGTTTTGTCTCCCCACAAAAATTTTATTTTGAACTATATCTGTCTGTGGTTTTTGCTGCTGGAGTGAGAGTAACGGTTTCAGTATCATGTAGGTTTTAGCAATAGTATCATTACAAGTAGTTGAGTTATAGAAGAAACAACCGACAGGCTTAGAGAATATTAAATACTTGACCATCTGAAGATTCACAAACTTGATTGCTTTGAAGACCTTGTCTTCTTGCAGTATTTCTGTAGATCACAGATGTCGATCTCATACGAACAAATCAATATTGGAAATCATGTACATACCTGAAACCATCAGTTTAATCTGGAAGACAATCATAAATCGTAATTATAATTATAATCTTCTAATACACTCGGATACCCTAACTACCTACTCTACCCAATAATTTCCCTCGATCTTATGACTGAATCTTATTTTCTCTTAGAGGGAAACCAACCACATTTTCTTAAAGGCTACTTAAGTGTGGTCTCAAAAAAAATTCCACAGTTTGCATCGTATTGTCTAAATGATAACAGTATAACTGGCAATAACAGGAATGTTTAACATATGTGTACCAACGTACATGTCGATTACGCTTCATTTCATCAACTTTAATTCTGCTTGTAATTGGTAGCAGCCTCCTTTTATTCAGCCATAATTACAGAGACTTCTATGGTTAAACCGTTAATTTTTAATTCAGGTTATTACATATTTTGAAATGTTTAATGGCTTAATTTTATAAATTCAAGTGCTCAAAATATACTGCTAACAGCAATAAACAGAAATCATTGCTGGATGAAACGTGAGATAAAATGATGCCTTAGATTCAAGGAAGTATACTAATACTATTATTATTAGTACTAGTAGTATTAAATATGCCTGGGTCATTAATAGAATGAGAAAAATTCTGAAATAGCTGATCTTTAGATCTAATTTATTTTACTGGTAGTTCCTTATCGGCAGTAGAACATAAAAATGGAATCGGATTTAAGACAATGTGGCGTCGATATCGAACTCATCTTGTCATTTTCTAAAAGATTCAGAAACTGACCTAATGCTCGTAATGTCTTGTGTATTATATTTGTCTGATATAAAGAAGCAAATTAAAAATATATTTCGGGACGAGATGTAGACCGTCAACCTGTCATGCCTAAAGGTGCTATTAATAACCTCTACACTAATGGAAATGTCTGAAATGACCCGGTCACGCACAAGATTAGATAGCACAAAAACCAGCCTTAACTTTTTTTAATTGGCTTGATGTTCCTTCGGCAAAAGTTTGTCTCGTAAACAAATATAGATCAGATAAAGGAATATTTACTACGGCATTACCTATTTCAAATGGGCTGTTCCTGGTACACATTTAGAAAAATATTTTTATTGATCATTAAATAAATTTGTTTCTTCACAAGCTTTTCATACATATTTATTTATTTTTCAGCGTATAATATTTGTGTTTTTTTAATGAATCTCGAGAATTCCTATTTTTATGGATTCGTTGATTTTTTTTTTAATTCAGAAACCATTATGTTATTTTTTTCTAGAGCTATTTGTATGCTTAACTTCTGAGATTTTCCTATATAATAACTACACAGGCTCCATATTTATTTATTCGAATCAAATCAAGGAATCGATAAATTTTTAGTGTTTGTAATTATGACCAGATTAGCAAAACTATTAACGTTAATTGTTAGCACAACCGTAACATTCTTCTGGGATAGTTTACTTTCAAAATCCTCCTTAAATTATTAATTGTTTTCATTTCTATGTTATAACCTGAACCTTATGTATATATATTTTGATTCATAACTTGATGTAACTTAAAAAGTTAGAGAGGAGCAGGATATTAAAATATACCCGACCGAAAGTGGAATTTTCACGCATACTTCATGCATCTAGACATTCTTTAAATTTTTAGAATAGTTCTTATATACATACATATATAATAAAAATTATAAATAATATTTATACATTAATATTATATAACATTAATATAAAACTTAATGAAATAAAGTACACCAACCTGAGTTTAACTTGGAGTTTATCGTTGGAGTTCATTTATCTTATATATGTATACATGTAAACAAACTGTAACTGAATTTAGCTTGAAATTTCCAGAGCGATTACTTCATTTGTACATTCGCTATTCCTGAATAAATGTAAATACAGCTAAATAAATATAAATTGTCCTGTTCCTGGTTCAAAGTAGAACTTCGCCCTTCAGACTAGCCTTTATATAGAGAATAGAAACATATCTGTGATGAATAAACAAAGCAATTCAGATACAGGATTAGTTATTTTGCTTTACAGTCATATAGGTAGTAATTTTATGTGTTGCAATTCTGAATTCTGGAATTCTGAACTTGGAAATAGTACACCAGAATATGAACACTAAACATTTTTGGAACTTATCTTATATTAGCCATTATACGGTTTAGATCTGGGAATTAATACAAGCTGGAAATCGAATGTCCATACAACCAACCTACGATACGAACTGTCAGAATGTCAGTAGGGCCTTTCTGTTTATGGCCGGCTGAAACTCCTATCAAGTTTTTATAACGCGTTTCGACATCCCATAGCTCCATAGTTATTAAGGCAGTTGAACCCGAAAAAGCACACCTAGAAACAAAACCCCCTTTTTTAACGTTTCAGATTTACGAGTCTACGTCATTCTAATCGCAGTGGCCGACTTCATTTTTTTTTTTAGGCTATAAAACTACGAAGAAATAAAAGTCAGACTCGTAGTCGAAGGCCAAGGAATAATTAATTAATTTTATTTTTCATTGTTATTAGAATTATTGCCTCGTAAATGCCATTAATGTCAGAGACTTGTGCAGTTAAAGGCATGCAATGTGTTTTCCTTAGAAGAAAAAAATATTATTTATGGTTATATTATAACTTTGAAAGATTATATAGTATCATGACGATTTTTGCATAAATGTTCCTTTTAATTATCAAAACAAAAGCTGAATTATTCAACTTCCAATTAGTTTATGATGTATACTAATCGTAAAAAGGTATAAGTGCCCTTTTCCATTCCAATTAAGAGGTCAACAGGTGGGTTATCTACTTCTAGTCTTTTTCCTATTGGAATAACACGTCCCCTCCTTTTTTTTTTTTTAAGTTCCTTTTAAGATATAAAAATTCTTATGTTATAAAGAAGATAGAAGATGACGAATGACGGTCATAGAAAAAATAACTTGGCCGGGAGAAACTATTACAAGTACGAGAATCCCTAACCTGACTCTCTCTCTCTCTCTCTCTCTCTCTCTCTCTCTCTCTCTCTCTCTCTCTCTCTCTCTCTCTCTCTCTCTCTCTCTCTCTCTCTCTCTCTCTCTCTCTCTCCCCCCCCTAGGTTATCCTACCCCACCTTCAATGCCCCGTTGACGGTGTGAGGATACTCCTCAGGATTGACATAACTTTATACGCTATTCTCTTCATTACTTCGTGAACTAGTAAAATACCATGACATTCAACTATAAAAAAATATATAATTCCGCGCGACCCCTCCAATCCATTACTTCCCCTCCAATTATGCTACATTACTCCCTTGACTTCAGATAACTCTGTGTAATCTATAGACGTGTTCGCCATTCTTCCTAAAAAATTCATAAGAGTGGTTGGTCTGTTATCTTTTAACATTTTACGTCGTTTATCGGTGTAAGGTTAATGAGAACGATGTTGAATTAGGAGCAATGATGAGTAATATCTATTTTACCACCCTACCACTGCCACAGACAGCAATTACTGAATTGTTATTTCAATTGATTGGAACGAAATCCGTGACTGCTAAGGTGCATAGCGTGTCTCTAAGTTTTCGTGTTTGTATCAACTCCAACCAAGGAGAAAGGAAAAATATAATAAACACACGACCTTATCATCACGTATTTAAAAAAAATTAATAGCATGATATTCATTACGTTGTAATGAGGACTATGATTTTTCCGCATAGAGATTTATTTCTTATGTTCAAGCACTTTCAACAGAATATGACAACATCTTCAGAGGAAATAGTAAATTATTTATTGTTTATTAATTACTAATTATACAACATATTAATGAAGATGATTTCAACCCTGAAACTGCAGTATTCTTCTTCCATAAATAGTGGTGGTGTCAATGGTACCTTCAGTTTCTGTTTTGATTTATCTCTACAATTGATGTTACTCAATGTTCCTTGTTTCTCGTTATTTATGATACATAATAAATAGCATTTGTTACTATAGATACAAACAACCTAGAGACCTCCCATCCACATGGTCGCGACCTTCGTCACATGCAAAAGAGGAAGCGAGAGCGCGAAGCCACAGACGTTTAGGACATGATTGGAGAAACTCGCCAATGCCAGGACTCAAACTGTCACGAGGCCACTGCCACTTTAGTCTTCGAGGAGGGTTATAGGGATGAGTGGCCTAGACAGTGCTAGAGTATTAGGGTGGTTGGGTAGATTT
The DNA here is from genome assembly GCA_930367205.1 of Acanthosoma haemorrhoidale. NCBI lineage: Eukaryota > Metazoa > Arthropoda > Insecta > Hemiptera > Acanthosomatidae > Acanthosoma > Acanthosoma haemorrhoidale. The sequence goes on along the minus strand of OV884012.1, from coordinate 49,116,758 downwards.
CATTGGAATTTCATGAATTTGCAAGGAATGAGTTCAAGTATGTAGAGTATATTTTTATTAACATAATAAGGGGCATTAACTATTGTTCTCGGGACTTTTCATGTCCCCCATAGCTCTATTTGGTAAATTAATATTGGCTTTAGTATATCTTTGTATATTAGTAAGTTATTTTCTATTGAGAGATGTGATTTCCTTTGAAATAGCCTGTACAGTTGTCCAAAGTGTCTGTTTAGTTCATGCTTTTTTAGCCTCGTGTGTGGGTCCCATGTCAGCCTTCTGTCGAGATGGGAGCCTAAATCCCGTACGATATTTGATATAGGAAGAGGGGTGGAATTAATAAAAGAAACTAGTGGACAGGACTTGCACCAGAGAATAAAGGTAACGTGGTCACATTTTGCTTCATTAACTTTGATCCGCCATTGGTTGCATCAATACTCGATCTCATCAAGGTGTTTTTGTAGGTTTTGGAATGCTATATCGAGGTCTGGATGGGATGACTGCAGTGTCATCCGAAAATGTTACCAAAAAGGTATTGGGAGTAGAGTGTACATCAGCTGTATATAGTGTATAGAGGATGGAGCCCGGGACACTGCCCTGTGGAACTACTGTTTTATGGGATAGTAGTTAGAATATTCTAAACTACAGTGGGCTTGAAAGAAGCTGTTTGAAAGCTAGGCTTTATGATTAGGAAAAGTCCTCATGTATTTGTGGATCTTGAACCCCAATTTACTTGCTTTGTATAAAAGTCCAACCCTCAAGGACGATGTCCGATGGAATCTAGAAAGTAAATGAGTTGGGAATTGGAACTGGATTTATTATGAGGACAATACACCTATGCTGTCTGACTATGTGATGGCGCATTGAGTTATGAACAATGACAGCGGCAACTGCATATCCTCTTCCATGTGGGTGATCTGTTCAATAAATCTAGTTCTATCCAACTACGAAGTCTTGTTTCAGTAATGAGAGCTACGTAAATGTTCTTGGCGTTGATTAGAGCTGTTTATTCGTTTAAGTGGGTGCGAACACCATTCGCATTCCAAAGGAGAATGTATAAGGATTTGGAAGGTTGCATTTAAGTATTTTGTTTTACGGGGATAAAGTAGGAGACAAGATTTGTAAAAAGGGAAATAAGAGGGGCAACTAGGGTTCTGAACTCTGTAAGGAATGTTAATAGGCTAATGAGATCTGATGAACTTGAAGTGGAGGAGTATGAGGAATTTGTAGTTGTTGGGGTCGGCGGTTTCCAGGATAAATGCAATGCTGGTAACGAGGAGTGGGCAGTGCCTGTGACTGCTCTCTGTTCCGAACTTCATCGGCGAAAGAGACAAACGGCCTCAAATTTCAGGCTGGGCTGCTTCTTGAGCTGTCTGTGGCGTGCTTCTCTTGTGATGGCCGACGACGTTGTTCTTTCCTAGTTTTCTGGACTCTTAAGCTTCCCAGCCCTTATAGTTGGTCGGATGGCCTTGTTGGCAGAGGTGATTTCCAGGGCTACTTACATAGTTCGCTCTTGTAATGTCCAGTGCAATTTACACTCCTGGGTAGCTACAGTAGATTTTGGTGTGTCCATATGTCTGACAATTATGGCACTGGCCGATGTCACGTTTGGGCTATGGTTTTTCAACATGTATTCTTGTATAATACAGATGGGTTATTTCGTAGATTTTGTCTATTCCAGATATTCACTCAAGATCTACAAATAACAAGGGTAACGGCGTTTTAATCACTTCGTATTGTTGTGTAACCTCATGAACCACGTAGATTATTTCATGATCTATGCATCCTAGGGCTGTGAGCTCATCCTCAATGTCGTCTGTTGGTGTTGTGGGATGCATGTTTCTGATCACCAACCGTAGCGATCTCTTTTGCTTTAGCGTATGGAAATCAGTCTTTGTATCTTCCAAATATTTTATGATAGCTCATTAGGTAATGGTGGTGTCTCAAGAAATATCAGGGTCTCGTGGTCAATTGAGACATGTGTATTTGCCCTTACCTCCAATTTTTGATAATTGTGAGCAATTTAAAATTGCTAATATTTTGTAAAAATATTGATGGTGGTTTAGGCTGTTTTGGCGTTTGGATAGCTTCCATGTCCTCTACTTCTGTATGTTTTAGCAAAGTAGTGAAGAATGGATACTAGTCAACGTTAAGGATAAAACTAGACACCACTAGAGAAAACATCATTTAATCATTTAACTTTAATTTAGGCACAACTCCGTGATGCTATTGTCATTTTATGTTAAGAGGGAATTTAAGACGAACACAATCCTTGCAAGCTCGGCTACTTTCGGGATTAGTTAGTGAGGAATTATATAATTTTCACAAATTGAAAACAATTTGAAAATGATGTTCACATTACTCTGAAGAGGTATAAACACACATATTTGTGCCATTTTCAATTATTACATATATTACAATTATTTTATTGTAATTTACAGATACTGCTATGAGTGATGATATTTTTATCTCTTCTAGAACTAAATATAAATTGAAAAAGTGATGTGAAGAAAATTTGACATTGTCCAGTCATTCCCTTTTATAATTGTTGTGATTTCGAAAAGTTATTGTCTAATAAACAGCTAAAAATAAATAATTCTGCTATAAAAAAAATAGCTTGAAAAGAAAATGTCATACAGCCAGATTCATTTTGTTTTAATCTAGAAATATTAAATTAAGTCGACATCTAACGAAGTTTCGCAGCAACACATCAGAAATAGAAAGTTAATTTTACAACCTCAAACGGCTGTAACTTAAAAAGCCGTCAATTAACAACTTATATTTCATCTGCATTTCTAAAAACCAGATCCCTAATCGTCACGTCGAGCATAGGCAGGTGGCTCTCCTGAGAAAGACCTTCCTCGCAAGAACTGAGATGATAACAAAGATCTCATTAATAAACCCATCGTTTGTCATGAGCTATCCTCCGGGAGTCAGCCCTCTCCCTCTCAAGAGTCTATTTAGTCCCTCTGACAAGTTTCACATACACAAAGCAGGCCCAACTCAAAAGTGAGCGAGCATTCATTATCAAAGCCTAAGACTGCTCCTCGCCTCTAACCGATGGATAATGCTTAGCAGATATCTTCCAATCGTGAGTACTGCTCGTGAGAATTCATTGCATTTGTTAATACATGCACTCTCTACTTGCCAGGATCATTGGCTGGGGAGAACATAAATAAAATTATGATTTAAAATGAATCAATAAAAGCCGGTTTAAACGAATGGATGTGTCTACCTAAGCCATTTCTGGAAGAGATTCGACTTTGAGTAAATACTTTTCCTCTATTGTTCTTCAGCTACGGTAAAACTGCCCACGAAGGGAATCGAACTTTATTAGCAACCAACTTTTCATGAAATCATAAATTCTGCGCTTTAAGTGTTTCATTGTTTTGAAGTATCTTTATTGAGAGTCAATTTACGATATCTGGTTGGAAGGATGTCTGACTACTCGTTTCGATTCGATTCCTTTAATCTCTATTCATATTTAAGAGAAAGTTCTAGGGTGGGGATGAGTTTTTTGGGGTATTACTTTGGCTACCTGAATAAAATTAGTAGATCTAATTGATAAAATATCTAACTAATGAGTTTAATGGAGTCCACTCATTGTTCATTGCCAGCCCCTTTTCAGTAATATAAGATACAGCTCCTGGTTACATCAACTTTCACAGCTAACATTTTCTGCCAATGCTTCATAATAAAACTGAGAGGAGATGGAAGGTGTTATATTTGAAACAATGGCTATGGAAGCAATATAAACTAAATGCTACTACAAAATTAAAACAGAGCAGTCACTTATTTCTTTATACAGATATGCTACAGCGGATGCACACATACATTACTTTTCTAATCTATAATCACCCTGAACTATACAAAACCTGGGACTAGTATTTACTAAAGTACTTCATCAACAAAACACTGCAAGGCAAATCCTCACTCTAAACACCACCATCCTAAAAATGTGACCAACAACAAAGAATTCCTCTTCGAAAAAGGTGAATGTGGATGTTCATTTTGTTTATATTTGCGCCGTTACAGTAGACAAGAAGTCAATGAATAAAATCATTCAAGCTTGAATTATTTATAAGTATTTACTAGGCATGGCTGCCGTGTGATTCTAATCATAGGATGTGTGACAGTTGAAAGCGCTTTGCTAAATACAATAATTTTGAGGAGAGAAGATATTTTATTCATTAAATTTTCAGATATTTTAAATTAAACTCTACAACCAGTACTTACACGGAACACAGATTTATTGAAATTACTGCAAAGAAGGTTTAAGATTATTTTATAACTGGTTAATATGAGGATTAGTTGTTACTTTATATTTCCCAAATTAAATCGAAGTATTCTACTCGTAACTACTATAAAATTATAGTACTATAAGATATTAGTAGCATACCTGAGGGGGAGGGGGTGCGCGGTCCAACCCTGGTGGCACATATCTACAGTATTGTATAAACAACTTTATTATGATGAAATTACAATCTGCCATAATACTTAATAGGCACTAAATAATTGAGATAAATGTTTTCATTCATACCATATTTACAATTCATCATTCGCTCGCACATTCATACAATATTTACAAACAGCCCAGGGGCTCCCCAAGTCCACACGGTTGTTGCCTCCCTCGCATGCGAAAGAGGAAGCGGAGTCTTGGGAAGTCCCCCACGCTCCTCCACCAGCCACACCACCGAATATGAGCGAGGCTGACGAAGAGCGCGATAGCCGCATACGCTCAGGACATGATTGGAGAAACTGGCCATTGCCAGGACTCCCGCTGTTGCTCATTTATAGGAGGTCACGAGGCCAATGCCGTTTTAATCTCCAAGGAGGGATTATAGGGGTGAGTGGTGCAGTGCAATGACTGTGCTAGGGAATTAGGGTGGTTGGATAGGTTACTATGGAATTTTATGAACTTGGAAGGGATGAGTTCAAGAATATAGGGTATATTCAGATCATTGTGAAGGGTTTTGTTCCTGACGTAATAAGGGGCATTTACTATTGTTCTGAGGACTTTTGATTGAAAGGATTGTATGCGCTTAATGTACGCCTTTTTTGCTGTCCCCCATAGCTCTATTCCGTATGCCCAGATTGGCATAAGTATAACTTTGTAAATAAGTAGTTTATTTTCTATTGAGAGATGGGATGTACAGTTCTCCAAAGCGTCTGTTTAGTTCTTGTCTTTTTAGCCTCGTGTGTGGGTTCCATGTCAGTCTTTTGTCGAGATGGAAGCCTAAATACCTTACTGTCTCAGACACGGGGAGAGGAATCGAATTGAAAAAGACTAGCGGACAGGACTTGTGGCAGAGGGTAAAGGTTATGTGGGGACATTTTGACCTTGATTCGCTATTTGTTGCACCAATACTCGATCTCATCAAGGTGTTTTTGAAGGTTTTGGGATGCTATATCAGGGTCTGAGTGGGATGACAAGACTGCAGTGTCATCTGCAAATGTTGCCAAGAAGGTATTGGGGGTAGAGGGGACATCAGCGATGTATAGGTTATAGAGGAAGGGACCCAGGACGCTGTCCTGTGGAACTCCTGGTTTTATGGGATAGTAGTTGGAATATTCTAAACCAAAGCAAACTTGGAAGAAGCGGTTTGAAAGGTAGGACTTTAGGATTAGGAAAAGGGTCGGTGGTAAATATGTTTTGAGCTTGTAAAGCAAACCTGCGTGCCAAAAGTTAAAAGCTTGAGCTATGTCCAGAAATGCAGCGGTGCATTACTGTTTGGATTCAAGGGCTGAGGAGATGTGATCAACAACGTGAAGCCCTTGTTGAGTATTGGAATGTTGTTGACGGAAGCCAAACTGGTGTATAGGAAAAAGGTTTTTGGATTCGACAATTGGAAGTAGACGTTTTAAGAGGAGTTTCTCAAATATTTTGAGAGGATAGGGAGTAGGCTAATTTGACGGTAAGATGTGGCGTCGGTGGTTTTCCGGGTTTGGCGAATAGGACAATAATGGAGTGTTTCCAGAGGAGAGGAAAGTGTGTCGTTCGGGTGATGCAATAATAGATGTAGGTTAGGAAGATTAGGGCTTTATGAGGAAGCTGTTTGAGAATTTGAGGAGTAAGAAGATCATATCCAGGGGATTTCCGGAAAGGTAAGTTTTTCAGAAGGTATTTGACCTCAGAGGAGTTAACGGGTTTTGGTGGAAGTGAGAGAGGTATAGGTGAAGTGAGGAAATCTTCTACAGTATCTATAGTATTACTGATGAAAATATGTATGCTATTCAACAAAACTGCGTGCTGACCTTCCTGCCCCAGCTCCAACATTTTTAAGCTTAGTAGGTGATAAAAGATAACCAACGCGCAATAAACTGTGAATTGGCGATGGCCAGATAAAGATACATCACCTGACGGTAAAATTGAGATCTAGTGACAATCCCATTTAAAAACAACTACAGATGATATCAATTTTCGAAAATGTCATTCACGATTAAAAATCTGAAAAAAATAATGAATAGCATTATGTCTTAGCCAGTACAACTTAACATGGAAAGGATACCGGAACAATAGTAACTGAATTGTATATGAAATTTTATGTACACTTTTCTTATTCTATATAATAAGAAAAAACCTAAAAAATAAATATATTTATATATTTACATATATATTTTATTATTATATATTCAATTTGTTTAAAAAATACATGTTTTTGTTTACTGCTTTTTGTACATTAATAGTTAACAACAACTCTTCATTTTGATTGACTTGAAAGGGTGGCAAATTAGGAACCGCACCAGGTGGCAAAAGCTCTAGTAGGTACTGATTGTATTACTTCATGCATAGATTTATTTAATTTTTGTAAATATACATCGGTACGAATAAAACCATAGAAAGCGTAGGAACAATATTTAGAGTTCCAAATTGTAGCGTTTAATATTCGACTGTTTGTTAGTATGTAATTAAATGATTTAAAAAAAAAAAAAACATTATTCACTAAACACTATTATTTTAGTTAATTATTTCTAACCACATCAGTCAATGAAAACTAACTTTTCAAAAAAGAAAAGAAATTATTCTAGCTAATAGTTTGACATAACAAAAAATAATTAACTCCTGCTCGGAACGTAACAATTTCTGTCATAAACTGATATTTTATTCTGTTCCAGAATAGAAATGAGATACTGAATGATGTGACGATGTTAAAATGTCGTGTCGTACACACCACTCATACAGGACATCGCTGTGTGTTGAAATGGAGTCAGTAAACATGATTGAAGCCCAAGATGATCTTACATGTATACACGCCCATGCTATTAAAACTATTTATCTTTCTAGTGCTATAGAAGACATTAAAGTAAAACCAAATATTAAGTCCCATGTTATTTATCTCCACATCGTCCAATGTATTTCTTTTCTTGTACTACCCCCGTCCTACAAGTTAATGCCGACAGCAGATAGTCACTATAGGCTACAAGAAAACAGTATAAGGAAGAAATATAGGAGGCATTGGTGGATCACAAGTGTCTGCGGAGCACAGTTGCTGAGTTGCACAGCACAGCTCGCCTCGGTTTATAGCTTTTTTACAACTAACCGAACCTCCAGAGGGGGCAGATCAAGACCTGTAATTTTATTGCTTTGTTAGGGGGGGGGGGGTTCTTTAGGCTCAGACTTTTTCTTCCGTCGCATTTAAATGCGTATAAAAGGGGAGGTAAAGAAAAAAAAATAATAAGATCTCACGTTTATATAGGTATTTCTTTTTTTTATTTTCAATTAGGTTTTTTCTTCTCCCAGTCCAGAACAGCGGCACGGAAATAAGACGTTAAAAGTACCATTAAACAATATTTATATCGCATGTTTTATTTTTAAAAACCTTTTTTTTTTATGAGAATTAACACATACCGTCTGAAATGTAAGAATATTAGCCGTTGAACTGATATCTAGGAACGCGCAGAATGATACTGCACAGATTGATACCGTAATTTGAAAAGGATGAAGCGTCACATGAGACGTAACTGATGTTAAATGTAGTTTCTAATCATCAAGAACCCCTGCATAAGGCAGAACTTCAACAGACCAATAGAAACAAGTGATGTGGTGAAACAGAATTTTGAAATAAAACTCAATGCTTGCTCAAATCCTTCCATCGTCCATAGCTGGTAGGAGCTCCTCCTTGGAACATTATCTGGTGAATAGCAATGTATCAAATTTATTTTCTTCAATATATTTATTTAGTTCTGCTGTTATGTAGCATTATTTTTCATATTGATTTGTATATAGATATAATAGAAAAAAGTATGTAAAAACGTTTGTCATTATTGGTAGCTGCTGATAGTTTGATCAGCTTTAATTTAACAATAATGATATTTTCAAAAAACAAAGTTTAAAATAAACCTTCCCCGCAAAGATTTACAATGGGTGGACATAAAAAATATGAAAAGATATAATACATAATGTATTTATACACATGAAAGGTGGAAGGGAGTTACAGAATTTTAAAGTCGTATAGTGGTAAGGACAGGTAAAACATAGGATGGTTTGTGGGAGTGGGGTTGGCAATATTAATCATCAGCTTTGCTAAAAATGGACACAGTGGTATGAAGGTTGTTGGGTAAGGACCAGTTTGTAGATGAAGGTACCAAGGAAGAAAGTATTTGTGACGATGGTGAGCAGCAAGTCATTTCAACGGAGAATAAAACGAGGTCATTCTAGAATCTCTTGGCGAACCCAGTGCGAATCTTAAACACTATAGTGGTTTGTGAACATACAAATTTGTGGATGATACGTTTTTAGCATTTATCGGCAAACTATTGAAACTCTAAAACCTCCCATTAGGAACCGCACATTAGGAAACATGATATCTGAAGGAACGGCTCTTAAGTAGAAAATAAGTGTAACAAAGGGGGCGTTTTCTTTGAGTCCGTGCAGTTTTCTAAAGAAAGGGTTATGTAGGGCTAAGAGGTAGGCCTGAGGCACCTCAAGGGTGCAATAGCACGATCGCCATCTGCCGGGCCACCCAGCGGTCGAGGATTAGGTCGGTCCGGTGTCTTCTTTCAGCCGTCAGTCACTAGCCTGCATCTGGCCGTCTTATCACAACATAAGGCCGACTTCTGAGGTTTGCTTAGGCAGCAGTGATGCTTTGGCGTACTGGACTGCCTTTCTTTTGCTATGACTTCTGCTCCGAGACCATTGACAGGGACCTCGTGAGGGTGTGGGAGTCGATCGACGGAATTTTGGATGGGACTCACAAAGGAACGGTTCCAAAAAGTCAAGCAGTTAATCACATGGTGAAATTTCTGATCAAGGCAGGAGAACTTATGTTATCTGTTATCTGAAACTTTCTTGGGATACAGATTCATTAGTTATAAAAAAATTACATTGTGGAAATCCATAAGGAATGAAAAACACGATTGTGTTGCACGTTATTAATTCATCCATATGGTTAATTCATCCGTTGAAGGGTGTCAGGCAACATATCAGGGTTCAGTTCATTCAACGCTGACCTATGTACACTTCTTAGCATCTAAAATAAGTACAAATATGTCCAAGAACGGAATATGCTGTCCTCCCATCAAATCGTACGATGCGTATAGCCATGCAAGTGATAGCAATATTTTTATAGAATGATGTGATGCAAAGTAATGAAAAGCAGTAGAGAAACAAAGAATAAAATAATTCGATGGTCCTACCATTAATTTCCCTAAGAGAGAGGATGCACTTTCTTTCGTTCGGAATCGCCTGCCGGTTTTACTCACTTTTAAGACCTGCTCAAAAGCAATTTACGATTTACGGGTCTGATTTTCAAATATCGATAATAAATCCACATTTCTGTGACCAAGGTACTTAAAACAAATTATTTTAGGTTATGGATACCGAGCGTTAATTAAGAGAAGTAGATCAATGGAAACTGGTCGTCTGACGTTACTGTGTCCTGTATCGTAACTACTGAGTGAGTTGGCGAAATATTTAGCTGGTTACACGACTATTACACTCAGTTGTATAATTAAATTATGTAACGTTCACTTCTCAGTTTAATTCAATTAAAAAATATCGGCTCCAATTTAATTGATTATCGAAAGTGACTAGCGAAATCGTTGGACGAAGTCAATGATCAGTGGTTTCTTTATCTTACATTCACTAGGATGAAGACTTTTTGCAACGTAGTTGAAGAATTAAGTCCGTCAGTAAAAGCTTAATCGAAGTATATATTTTATTAGTCGTTGAGTGAAGGTTAACGACCAGCAATAGAGATGGATATGTAGGCATTGCCGAATGAAACAATCGTTACTTCCCTTGTTGCTTGTATGGAAGCGATTCTACCAAAGCAAAGCTAGTTTCTGAAAAATATATTAATATGAGATAGTAGAGAAATGTGTATAAACGATTTATAAGACACAATATTTCGAGATGCACATACAACACAATTAAGTTTAATAAGATAGTAGCTGGTGAATATAGATTCATAAAATTTCATACTTTAGCTAGTTTATAAGTTATTTGCCTCGCACAACAAAGGTGATATTACTATGTTACTGATGTTACTATCAAAATTAATTGTTCAAACTATATCGTACCTAAAGTAGGGTACGTTTTGTTGCCCAATATCCTTTGTTTCCCCCAATCTCAGTAATGCAGAATTATTCACATATTATTGCTATATTACTTAAATAAAATAATAAATACTTTATCGAGTGGCTGTTCTTGATTTTCTTTTGCAAACGCGATTAAGTACTTCCTATAAATATCCTTGCTGTACAACTCCTTAAACAACTATTTAAATTTTTAAAATAAAACTGTTTTAAGAAGTCGTACCGACGTCTTTATTCGATATGGGTCCATCACTGCAGACCAATATAGAATGATATAAATAAATTTCGTTAAGGAAGTTAATACCATCGGCATCTACTCACAAAATGTGCGTATGATCTTTGTTTTCGTTTCCAATTTTGAAGGGCAATCGTGCAGTAGGTAGCACAACTGGGTGGGCCTTTAAAAGTTCGCCGTTATTGTGCTGAATAGAACACAGTGTGAAGCCTCAATTACCGAAACAATTAGTTTCTTTAGGATACCATTTCGTGTATTGTGTGCTGAGGGGCTACAAAAACAGGTAACAGAGAAGAGCTGGTAATTGTTAATAGGAGGATTAACGACACTCAGCATAGGTATAATAGGATAGATTTACAGCTGTAAACTGACCAAAACATATTATGGCGGTCAAAGCTGTAAACCCATTGATCTTTACCGCCACTTGTAACTTTTCTAATTTATTTCGTGGATAATTTGATTGTTTTGTTATACAAGTTCTGTGGCAGACTATGTATTCCCATTAAACAATTCTGAATGTTAACTTATGAAAATATCGGAAAAATAAGAAGCGTGTCTCGTGGCAGGTATGCTCAGTTGGTGGGGGAGCCCCGACTAGATATTTGCTAGGTCTCGGGTTTGAGTCCCGGATCTTGTCAGTAATTTTTTCTTTGGCAGTTAATTAGTAATAATTATTCTTTATAATTAAAATATCCTTTCTTAGCTTCCGATTCTACCACACATTTCTTCCTACATCACGTGTTAGTTATTAGAATTGTGAAACATAAATGAAACATCTTGATACCACCTCCTTATTATACTAGGATTGGCATTGCGGAACGTTGTCAGAGAAAACCCTCAGAGCCTCTGTTATACCTGCTCTCAAAAGTAAACCTCAGTGCACTATGCCGGCAATTAGTAGAAAAGCCGTGGCTAAATGCGGCTCCAGGAATGCGGCAGTCCTCTTTGAACTAACAACCATTGGCCCCTTTGTACCACAGCTGTTGTATTTAAGGATTAATGGCAAACAGAACATATCCTCCTAATCTCCGCCTTTTGTAGTCGGCATTCTGAAACTGGTCTTGTTCAACACAACTGTTCTCCGCAATAATAGTATAATGAGTATTGTTGAACGTTAATAATTATAACTAGCGTATATAATTAATATTATTAATAATTTCACGCACTCAATATATACAGTACACATTTATACAATACGCACTCACCTTAAAATCTGCCCAGGAGCCCCCACGACTCCAATGATTCCCCCAGTAAAGCTCTCCCCCCCCCTCCCCATCACTCTGATAAAAATTGAAAAAAAAATATTCTTGTAACGTGAAAGAACATCGATTCATTATTAAACTATTTTTTACTAACCTATGACCTATAATACAAACTTTAAAATATTATTTATAATCTAAATTAGCAACTAACTTGGTAATAGAATGTTAATCTGGCTAGGTTTTTCTTGTGTTTTTTTATTTCACATTTAGTTGTTACTGGAAAACTCCTATTAAAACGCCTACTTCCAACTGTTGTATCCAAAAACCTTTTTCCTACTCACCAGTTTGGTTTCCGCCAACGACATTTCACTGCTCAACAAGGCCTTCGCGTTGTTGATCACATCTCCTCAGCCCTTGAATCCAAACAGTATTGCACTACTGCCTTTTTTGATATACCTCAAGCTTTTGACAGGGTCTGGCACACAGGTTTGCTTTACAAGCTCAAAGGATATTTACCGCTGACCCTATTCCTAATCCTACAATCCTACCTTTCAAACCGTTTCTTCCAAGTCCGCTGTGGTTTAGAATATTCTAACTACTATCCCATAAAAGCAGGAGTTCAACAGGGCAGCGTCCTGGGTCCCATCCTCTATAATCTATACACCGCTGATGTCCCCTCCACACCCATTCTTGGCAACATTTGCAGACGACACTGCAGCCCCACTCATACCCTGATATAGCATCCCAACACCTTGATAAGATCAAATATTGGTGCAACCAATGGCGAATCAAGGTCAATGAAGCAAAATGCTCCCACATAACCTTCACCCTCTGCCGTAAGTCCTGTCCGCTAGTTTTTTTAAATTTGATTCCTCTCCCCGTGTCTGAGACAGTACGGTATTTAGGCTTCCATCTCGACAAAACCCACACACGAGGCTAAAAAGACAATAACTGAGCAGACGCTTTGGACAACTGTACAGACTACTTTGAAGGACATCCCATCTCTCAATAGAAAATAAACTGCTTATTTACAAAGTTATACTTTAGCCAATCTGGACATACGGAATAGAGCTATGGGGGACAGCAAAAAAGTTGAACATCAAGCGCATCCAATCCTTTCAATCAAAAGTCCTCAGAACAATAGTAAATGCCCCTTATTACGTCAGCAAAAAACCCTTCACAATGATCTGAATATACCCTATATTCTTGAACTCATCCCTTCCAAGTCCATAAAATTCCATAGTAACCTATCCAACCACCCTAATTCCCTAGCACAGTCATTGCACTGCACCACTCATCCCTATAAACCTCCTCGGAGATTAAAACGGCAGTGTTCTCGTGACCTCCTATAAATGCGCAACAGCGGGAGTCCTGGCAATGGCCAGTTTCTCTAATCATGTCCTGAGCGTCTGTGGCTCTCGCGCTCTTGGTCAGCCTCCGCTGGCTCTTATCCAGTGATGCGGCTGACGGAGGAGCGTGGGGGACTTCCCAAGACTCCGCTTTCTCTTTCGCATGTGGATTTTGGGAGACCTCTGGGCTGTCTGTAAATATTGTATGAATGAGCGAGTGAATGATGAATTGTAAATATGGTATGAATGATAACATTTATTACAATTACTTATTGCCTAATAAGGCAGATTTTTTTATCTTAATAAAAAAAAAAAGTTGTTACTGGACCGTTCAAGTTCGGAGACAGATTTACCCAATGTTTGTGGATGAACTAGCATTACATTTGAGTTAGATCAGATCCGTGCCAGATCTCCAGCTGCATAGTGAAGAGTTCAGTAAAGGTAATTTCGAGCGTGTGAGGATGATCATTGTAGCCCATAAATTGGTCAAGAAAATGAAAAATAAATAGATACTAAAAACACGGTGCAAAAAACTACTCAATGAACACACAGCAGAGGCTGAGTGAGAATAGACTTTAAGTCAGAACTGAGCATTCTGTGCGTTTATAGTGTTAAGAATATTCTAAGCAATATAGTTCCAAATTCTAAATATTATCAATAAGAAAGGGAATCCATGACGTCTTGATTACCTATATTTACTTGCTTTCTTTTTTCGTGGCATCCTCTGTTTTTTGTTGTTTTTTTTAAATTACATTTAACCACTAGATTTACTCGACAATGATTTTTGTCAATACATCTTGTTCATTAAAAAAATCTTTTAATAATTAATAAGAATTAAAATAGGTAAAATAGTAAGATAAATAAACTTATTAAAGCCGGCTCGGAACGATTTGATATATCCCAACATTTTTTGTGGGACAATAATAATTCAATGCAATTCGTTTTTAATTTTAAATTGGTAATAGTTTATTAAACTTGCCCTATGTCTTCACGTTTATTTTTCCCCCTCCATTATTGTGTATTAACCAAAATCTTATCAGAAAATGTTGCTGCTTTGTGAAATAGAACTTTAAAATTTTATAAGAAAAAATGAGGACACGAGCATGACTCATGTTAAAAATCCAATTACATCAGTTTCGTTCCAAAAGCTGTATGATTTTTTTTTTAACTGGGTGTGGGTGTGCCCTAACTTACTTATGAATTATTACTTTGAAGACTAACGATAAAAAACAACAACACAATACTTATACAAAATTATATTGTAAAGCACTTGTAAGAAAGGTTGTACCCTAACCCTCCCCTCTAGGTAAGGGAGTGCTCTGAGGGCCTGGGGTCCTCCAAGAGGTCCTTGTGCCGGAGTGGCCTAATAAGGAGTGCGCTATGAAATACGGCCACAAATGAAGCCGCTAGTGAATTTTAATTAGTGGCTTTCATCAGGCCAGAGCTGGCGGTCTGCACCAAGGGGAAAAATTGAGCAAAAACAATAAAAGGACGAGGCTCCGGCCGCCGGGGCAGGTACAAATGTTCCTTGAGGGTCTTCCCGCAGGATCTTCTAAACGGCCGCTCCACCGATGGCCTGTTATTAATGTTTACTTTTCCAGTTTTTCTCCTGGAGCCATTAGAGCGGCCAGGCGCCACCGGGCTACCGCCGTCAGGACCAAACGTGCTCCTCGCCGGAACCTCACGGCCGTCCGGTCGTCGATATCGTCTGCCGTTTAGAGACCACTCGGAGCGTTTAAGGTTGAAGTGATTACCACTGGTGGAAGAATTCGACAATTAGCCAGTTCGAAGATAAATTATTAGCCTCGCTCCTCATGACAAGAACAACTAAAATGACAAGAAGAGTGTTTGAATTTAAATGATTTATTCATAAATATTTTTTACGGTCACGAATTCATTAGAACATTATACAGATACCTTTACGACAAACTTCACCTCGCAAACCAACTGATACAATACTGTCTGTACCTGAATTACCTGGAAACATTCAGCGACAGGGGAGATTGGAATAGAGGTATTCAAAATGAATAACAATGTGATATTTTCTCTGCCTTCATGTCAGACATGTCATTTGTGTATCAATAAATAAAGTTTAAAAAATAATATTTCCAGTTAGGTGAGATTTTCTTCAAGCTCACTAAAAAATATATTCACTTAACTTACAGAACCAAATACAGATCCCTCGCCATTACTAGCTGCTTCATAGAACAATACAATTAACATCTAAATATTTCATTGATATTCTATATTACACCTAAATATAGCCAAAACTACCAGTTAATCAGTTACGTTACCCATAGGTATAGGATTAATGTGGCTTGGCTTAATTTCCTTAAATTCACGGCAAGATTTTCCTCCAGAAATCTATGTAACTCATTTCCATAGAGCCTTTAAGCACACAAGTACTTTTTATGGTATATTTCCGTAAGCGTTTGGTGAGGACACAGAAAACCTAATTGAAAATAATAAAATATGCTTATATATGAACGCAAGTTAACAGTTTTTTTTCTTAAAACCTTTTATGGGTATTTGATTGTATCAGAAAAAATGGTCCAATTCCTTCTGTAATTGTTCATAGTACATATTTTGATTGTTACGTACAAAATGTAAAATTAAAAAGAAAAATTTCGAACTTTATTTGCCTAATCGATTTATATTGCTAAGAGCTTTTATTTAACGTGAACCTGATAAATGGAAGTATGAGTAGGGAGGAGAAAATAACGCCCTACAACAGACATGGTAAATGATGATATTAACTATTATTATTAAAACATACTTATTTTAATAAAATATGAGTAAATATTTACGATTCGAAAATGCATGGCAGATCCTTAACAATAACCAGGACACTATGGCAGTACCGGCATACTACAAATACGTTTACTTCTGTGATTTCGTGTGAATTCAATCTTAAACATAGAAGCACACAATAAAAATACAAGTTTCAACTGAAGCTTTTTATGTTCCATTATATTTTATTCTTGTTCAGCATGCTCAGCGATAATAAGACGAGTGGTTAATGAGAATCAGCTGGTTTAAGGTAAAAAAAATAGTGCAATAAACCACCAGACGTTCGAGCACCATTGGCCAACATGGCTATCCATGCCCCAGACCCATTACTCGTTCTCTTAATAGGTCTCATCAACTCTTAAGGTCTTGACATGAAATTTTACATGGCGATCTAATTTGGTACTAGAAAAGACGTGCAAAATAGAACAATCTACATGAAACTTGATCGTGGGTCATTAATTAACTAATTAGTCGGTGTTAAAAAGGATATTTTATTTTTATTTTTGAGTGGAGTATATTATTAAAGATTTTGACGTCCTTATTGTGTAATTATTGCTTTGTGTTTTTAAACTATCAATACCAGGAATTATTAAAACTGTCATTATCATCGCGTTCTTAACTCAAACCGAGTGTTTTTAAAAAAATTACATTTTCCACAGAAATGACATTTAATATTCCAAAGATCGATCTTAAGATAAAACCACCAATACGATAAAAAATACTGAAGGGGCTTTAGTAAATTAATTAGTTTTAAAAAAATTCCTATCTTATTGTTAAGCGTATTTAATTAAAGGTCCTAATTAATAAATAATATTTAATGATCGTTTCGTTTTATTAAACTATAATTACAACAAAACCAATAAAATTCATTTAATTTAATTCATGCAGTATTATTTTTATAGGTATGAGAAATTTCGCATGGCAGTGATCCCACGATGCTGCTAAAAATACAAAACAATAAAACTACTATCACGTAGTCATTAAAAGTGCATTCAAAATGTTTTCGCTGCATCAGATTCATAATAAGGGATAATATTTTTGCATACAATTTTTATTTGTTGCCCCAAGGATGCTATACATTAAAAATATATTTCGATAAATAATTAAAGTCTAACTATTAATCCAATACCTTTATTAGTAAAATTAATTGTTTACTATTGATAATATGTTTTGGCTCCAGTGGACTGTTATGAGATAAAG
Source organism: Acanthosoma haemorrhoidale (assembly GCA_930367205.1). Lineage (NCBI taxonomy): Eukaryota > Metazoa > Arthropoda > Insecta > Hemiptera > Acanthosomatidae > Acanthosoma > Acanthosoma haemorrhoidale. The sequence goes on along the minus strand of OV884012.1, from coordinate 49,099,449 downwards.
TAATTAAAAGCGTCAAAAAATTACTTTTTACAACCATAACGAAACACACTCAACTTGAATTTCTCTGTTACATTAATTTCTGTGTTGCAGAAAACTAGAATTGAGGGAACTAAATGTAAATAAAAAATGGAATCCCCTGGAAAAGAAGTAATAAGAAACGGTTGTGATACGTGTACCAGACATATTCTTGAGGGGGGGTTTGTTCTCGATGTTTTGCTCACTTGGATACATGAGATATATAGTTGCTGTTTTAATAGTATAAAAAACACAAAAAAAGTTTTAAAAAATATCTTTCCAAACGCTATAAGATAATTATAAAAGCAAAAAAAAATTGCTGTCGTAAAACCGAAATCAATAAAATGGTTGTTTTTTTATGCAGGATGGCCTCTATGGTTGAGATGTCCTAAAACAAAAAAAAAAAAAAAAATGATTAGTTTCAGGTCGGTTAACTTGAACTAAGAGTTGTCGGGACGTTATGGCACGTTGCAAACCATACTCAAGAGTCACTACCATAAAGAAAAGATACCGTACTTCTAAACATAAAAAAATGAACTCAATATTTTATGTTATACAGATAGCTGTAATTAAGTCTAAAGGAAGCAGGGAAACATATTTTACCTGAATTGGACAGGCTCCAACCATAGTACACGTGCACCTGTAGGCAGAACTTTTTTGGCCCTTTGAAACAGTCTGAGTTTCCTCAGGTATTTTTTATTCCTTTTTTTTGAAAGGGTCTGGCGTGGGCAACTCAGCTTGGCTAAAATGAGGAATCTTATAATTGCTCATCATTTCTTTTACCTGTGCTAATAAAGATGGATGTCTATCAGCAAATCTGTTATTAAGTACACCCACATTACATAAAAAAAAATTACCTATTGTTTAATAGACTCCTCGCATGATACTTTTCCCGCAAGGCTGCTTTTATTTTTAGCATCTTGGGAGGGTAAACTGAAATTTTTGTAGTTATGCAAAATATCATTCCTTTTAAGAAAGTGGGATAGCTAAACAAATTCAAATTTACACAGTTTTAATTATTATAAGTAATCATAAGTAAGTTTTTTAAGTCATTTTTTCTTTCATAATCACTTCATTTATTTTTGAATATTTTTGCAATGCCTAGAATTTATAATTAATTGAATATTATACTAAAGTTTACTTCGTGCATATTGTATTTACTACACTAAATACGCTATAGTTTGTAGATTTTTTATAGATTTACAATCTTAGTTTGATTAGCTAGGATGATGTATATAATATAAGGCTTTATGATAATTACCAAGTAAAATATGATTCTTTTAAAGAAATCACTGGTAGAGTTAAAATTTCGAGCACGATACTTTTTGCTATTATAATTTGAAAAACAAAATAAAAGTTAGACATTATTAATGAGGACGTCTATGGCCTTTTTTATACCAAAATTATAATAACATTATTATAATAACCTACTATTTAATTAATTAATGTCACTTACTCGTATTTTATATAGACGTCTCACAATTTTTTAATTCTTCACAATATCAAATGGGACCGACATATACAAAGTCATGTCTTCAACTTGGAACAGGAGTCTCATAAAGATCAGTACATAAATACAGACGGACATGCACTGGGGTAAAAAAAATGTTTCTGACTTTGAAAAAAAAAAATCAACAAAACACTAAAAGCTCTTAATAAAATAATATTAGCATTAAATAATTACTATAATTGAAAAGTACACATTCCCTTTGAACCTTAAACGGTTTTTTTGTTCTACTACAGTTCCGAGCAATATTGCACACTAAAACCGTAACCATTATAATCACGACAGAACGGATGATGCCATGCAACTATTTATTTTATCTGTTAGCGAGTGGCCGTATGCAAAATAAACACATAGATTATTCCCGGAATCCCGTCTGGTTCCATGTCTCTATCCATTATAAACTTTGCAAATTTATGCTTCTTCTAAGTGGTGAATCGTGACCCGTGGATGGCTGACTCGAGCTGCAGTGGTTCGGGTACTCCCTCCCATCTCCGCTTCTGTACTGATAATTTATTTCCCGAAAAGTATTTTTATGATCACAAGTCAAACATTTATCAATTTTCAAAATAAAAATTTGAAATAATGCATATCAAAAACTTGACATTGCAACGGGGCTGGTTAATTGTCTAGTAAATAAAAATAATTTTTCCTCCAGTCCCATAGTTTAAATTTGAACTCTCTCTCAAATTGGCTGAACCATTTTATGGTTCCGATGATTTTTTCAGTATGTCTGTCAGTACTGATTTTGGTGAGTCCCTGTTCAAGAATTGACACATGAAATTTTATACGGCGATATCATTAGTGAGTTAGTGTCGATAATTAATTATTATTAAAATATAATTTTTAGTAAGACACTAAATTAAAGATATATTTGTCTTGGATCAACAGTGTGTAAATTGTATGTTGTATTTTCAAAATAAAAAAAGTCTTAACAACGCATTAGCAACTTTGGCTTGTCCTATGTTTTTTTTTTAAACCACGATATTTTTCTTTATAGTTCCGTTTGATCATGCTAAAAATAAAACTAGTCCCTTGAAAAAGAAAAAAAAGAAGAACGTATAAAATAAAAAACCTGAAGGCCCTGTGTATGAGTCGGGGCTTAAGTAGACTCTCATGATTAAAACTGTAATTAAAAGTGTACTCACAATTTGTTTTACAACTTCAGCTTCATTATATTGTATGATGGTCTGTATGTAAGTTACATGATGCCCCTAGAGATGCTAAAAACAAAAGCAGCCTTATGAAGGATAAATTATTAATAAATTGAATTACTTTGTTACTAAAAAAACTATATTATCATGCTGAGGAGTCTGTCAAATTAAATACTATAACATTCTGAATAGTAAAGTTATTACGCGTTGGTGCTTTACTTTAGCTAAAAGTACAAAACTTCATTTAAACTGTCAACAAAATCATATTCGCAAACCTTAATATTGTAGTAGTTTAATTTTTTTTTACTTATATTGACGGGGATTATTAACAAATAATCCTACATTTAGATTTACGCTTGATAGAATTGTAGTTTTGGTTGTCTCCTCATTTATTTATTTCTCTTGAAGTATAATCTATCCTGAAAAAAAAAAAAAAAAAAAATCAAAAAGAGGTTAATAATGAAACACAAATACGCCGGTCAAAACTTGCGCACGTGTTCGTGTGCATGAGTCTATTCGGGTCGTTCGATGTTTATTAATTTATCTTCTAAAGACAAACACCATTTGGGTTACATTTCCCACACAGAATGTTGGCTAGGCTATTTCTACTTCAACACGTCAGAATTCGGAATGCTTGCCTGGATACTGGGTACGTTACGGATGCTACTATAGTATTGTTTGTCACGCCAGAGTTTTATACTTAATTATACTATTCACAACAATCTATATTCTCTTAATCGGTGAAATCGTCTTTACAATTAATAATCCCATTAAAGATACTGTTTAGTCACTATTTTTTACAGGATATTCAAATGAATGAATGTCCTTCCGTTTTTTTCATCATAACCTAAAAAATAACATTTAAAACATAGGGACCTGTAGAATTATGTCAGTTATTAGCAAGTTTTGGGAGCGTTAAATGAATTCCGAACGTAATAAAATTTATTGTGAGCCCTGGATTCCGAGAAGGCCCTTAGGAAGAGCTGGTCGTGACCCGAAGAGTCATTACTCGCCTATGACTCCCAAATGCCCAAAACCAGAGAGTGGCGGCTAGATTAGAATAACAAATGAGCCGTGGGTTTTTGTCACCGCCCGGACCTGGTCAGAGGTTCGGAACCCGATTAGCCGGCTCCACCTCTTCCTCCCCGACCGGTGGATGTCCGGAGGACGGCCTCTCATCCAATTACGTTAGGGACGGCGTTATTAACCGGGGGCGGTGCACATCTGCTGACGTTTCGACGAGTGATGCAGTAATTGCTTGTACGTTTGTCTTCCTATCTCTGACAGGGCCAGTTTTCCCTTAGTCATATACATCCCGCCCTCGGTAATCCGATCTGACAGGCCCATTGTTGTCTGGAGCGATAAGCGTCGGAGAATTCCTGATTCCTCTCATAACTAGATTTGGTCAAACAATTCATACCAATTCTAGAGATAAATGTATTTTTATTGCGAAGGAGGTAGACTTAATACGCGCATATTATTTGTGAATACAAGTTCTTTCTAAATCTAGAAAAGTACAGAAAGTGTCTTACTGGAGTGTTTCATATTTATTTCAAAGAACATTCTTGAACATAATTTAGTAAGTAAAGAAACATACATATAAATACAAAATATTCTTTGCATGGACTGTTTACGTACTTTAAATTAGGAAAAAAAGATTTTTTTTCAATCTTACTGACAGGCAACAGAACCCACCCCATCATTAAACAGAACTATTTGAGCGTCTGTGGCTCTCGCGCTTTTGGCCAGTCTCCACTGGTTCGTATTCGGTGAAGCGGCTGATAGAGGAGCCTAGTGGACTTCTCAAGACTTCGCTTCCTCCTTCGCATGCGAGGTGAGTGTCTACTGTGTGGGTTCATGAGGTCGTTTGGATGTTTGTAAATACTGCATGAATGAGTGAGTGATTGAAGAATTGTAAATATGGTACAAATGAGAACATTGAAGACAATTATTTATTGCCCAATAAGGCAGATTGTAATTTTACTACAATAAATATTTGATTTGCAGAGAACTATCAAGAGATAAAATGCCATAAATAAGACAAATATTTGAAAAACTATTAATATGTAAGTTATATGAGGAGATTTAACCTACAACATCATTTCTGTCATCACTTATTTTATTTTTATCATACATTTATTATATCATTATATAGTCTACACTGTGAATGTAATGTTCACATATATTGTATCAGTGTATTATTACTGTTGGTAAAATACTGTGTGATATCATGAATGTTGTGTTAATACCACCGTTGTTGTGGATTTCCTATAATAAACAATTAATAAATCAATCATAGATTTGATAGTTGATCCGTGGAGTTATACTGCAAGCTGGAGCGTTAGACAATTATAATGAGAATTCTCAAAGACTTTCGGAAAGTGTTTTCGATTCTCACCTGAGCAAGCTCAATTTTGTTTCTTGACTTTTTCTGTGTCGTATGATCATTAGTAGTAGTAATCAAACGATTACAAAAAATAGCTTACTCTTGCTACCCTAAGTATAGATATCCTAGTGCAAATAAACCATCAGAGTTACTCCTGTACATAAGCTGATAACACGAGGTATTGAACTGCGTCGATCCTGGCTGCAACAGCTCATGTGTGCGATGGCATGACTCACTTCCTGCGGTGCTCTGTATTCTCGTGGCACGGAGCAGCTTCCAACTTCCTCTCCGAAGGGGGATCAGCGCCAGAGAGATCAAAGATTTATTAAAAGAGTTGGCCAACTGCTATTTGGACGTTAAATGAAATCCACAGCCGGCCCTAACGACTCTTTGACACCTCTTCCTGATTCTTTATATCGACAAATGTTATCTGATCCGTTTTAAAAATTATTTAATAAACCAGGTAGCATATATCTGAGAAACAATAATAAAAAGCATTTCGTACATTATAACCTACCTCATTTTTTACCATTTCTCTTTCTACTCTATTTGGTCAAATTACCTTAACTAATTTGGCAGGTCCGTCATGAGATCTTTAATTCAAATTGTTTTATGTCTTTGACACAGGAATTTATCCCGCTTGAATCGCCCGATCTCAAGGCTAATGTTGTAGTTATTAATAAATTGAGAAACTAGGAATTGTGAAATATATTCAAATAAAATGGTTATAACAAATAATTATAATTATATAGAGTGCTGACAAAAAGTATAAAAAAAATATTCAATTCCTTTTAAAATAGGGTAGTTACTACTAATTACAAAAAACATGAAATTTGAGCTCAATTTCTTTTAATGGATCTATAATAAAAACAATATTAATATCACCCAATCGATGATCTTCCTGTAATCCAATCAACGTTAGTTTCTGCTGTTGGTTCTTCTCCTCTCTTCCTGTATGGTACCGCCAATTCGGGAGCTTGCTGAGTCCGCTCTTCTAGATGGTTATGCCAAGACTGGTTTCCCGCTCGTCCACACTCCTAGGAGTATAGGAAAAAAATGGCCCTTACCATATGTGAGGGTCATGATCTTCATTCTCAAATATCATGAATGTTACAATATATTTATACATTATAAGTACATTAATGACAAAACATATTTATATGTTTTATTATTAAATAATCAACACACAACAGGTAACCACTTCATACAAAAAAGGTATATATTTGTTGGTAACACTATTCTAGTTTTTTTATTATCTCAAAAATATAAATGAACTTTATTACATTTAGGTTGGCAACACAATTTATTACCAATTTAAAGATTTGAAGAAGGTCAACAAACGTTTCTCTTGAAAAATTTAAAACCAAATAGATTTTGCTAGTTTCTAAACTGTTAGAATAGAGATCGAGTACATCGAAGAAGGATGTTACCGGAATTCCACAAAATCTTGAATTCGAATTAAACTTTGGCGGCTTGTACTGAAGCTGGAAAATATCGATGTTCAAAAATTCTATCCTTTTGAAGAGAAAATGTTCTAAAGTCAAAGTGTATATAAACAAAGCATTGTTGGTTTCACAATTAATTTACTGTCGCTCCCATTGTAATTAATTGATTGACAGATTGACATTCGAATCTGTTACCCATTGGGTTTACTTGCTTGATCGCAAAAAAACAACATAAAAACCCGTCTTGCTTGTTTTTTGCAAGCTCAAAAAGTACGATTTTGTATGTTTATTATAATTTAATTAATCGGTATAACTTAAAATGTCTTAACAAGTTGTGTAATATTGTACTTAAAAATATAATTTGAAAGCAGTACTAAATAATGAATTTTTCTCATCCACAGAATAACTAAGTTCGATTCTTAATAAACTGATTTACCAGTCAAATGTTTTGACAGCGCGCGTGATACATTTCGCAAATATTAAGCATTGGGGAGTATACTAACCAAAATACTAAACATGAATTTGCTAAGGTAAGCAGTAATTTTTACTACAATATCGTTAAATCGTAACGCTAACAATCAGATTATTTTATTAAAAGCGATGTTATGAGTGTTAGAATAAGAACATCATTAAAGTTGAGAGTAAGGCCTGAGTAAAAAAAAAAATGATGATACTGTAGTTTCTTTTTTTTAGTTAGCATAAATAGGAATTATATGTAAGAACGTGTACAGCACTCCCAATCTTCATAAAATTTTCCAAAAAACTAAATGACAGCTCGAAATTAGAGGAGATCTGCAAGGAGCTATTGATTTTAGTCCTTCAGCGAGCTAATTCGACTCCAAACGGTTTGAGGGCAGTAAAGGCCTCAAAGAAAAAAAAAAGAAAAAAAAAAAAAGCAACAAAATACGGCCTTTAAAAAGTGGTTGTTTTGAAGTAATTTAGTGGGGGCCGATAGGACGAGACAGCTTGTAGCTGGCCGGACCTGATAAGATAGCTGGCTCACAAGCAGTGCTTCCAGTCTGCGGCCTCTGTCGGCTTTCAGAACCCTGTCTAGGGCTTATTGTTTGATTTACAATCACTAAACTGTCTTATAATTAGCCTGGCACACTAGTGGCTGTTGAACCAGTCTTCAGCCCGAATAGTTCCATCCAGAAATCGTTTTCCCCTGTATATTAAAGTAATTCGTTTATTTGTATTTGTAGTGTTTTTCCTAAGCACGTCGAAGTGTAATGATTCCATTTTCCATGATAATTGAAAAATACAATTCTTGAGAGTATGCCGGTAATAATTCTTCCATACTGCTAGAATATTAACAATACTATATAATTAAGTTGTAGCTGTTGCTGTTTATCTAGTAACAAAGAACACTGCTCAACTGACAATTTTATCAGTTTAATACCTATCATAAGAAATCTCCTTAATAGTGCATTTTAATTTATTAAACGTATTACTTATATATTTATTATTTATAAGTAAAAATGCTGGCACAACCGTATTGCTTTGTTAAAAAGTAAATTATCTCGAATGTCTCGGATTGTTTTATTTTTAGTGAATTCCCTCTTCATTTGTATAAAGTATCCATGCTTTCTTTAAAAAAATCATATACTTGGCCACCCTGATCTCGATATATGTATTGTAGTTTGTACATTTCTACAAGCTTAGAATTTTCACATTTTCAAAAATAAACCCGAGTCAGCAATTGCTTGGATCGGATAAAGCTCCGGCCGGCTGACGACTGCAGACCCGAGATAAAGAAGAGAGGGCTACTACCACCGTCCTCCCAGATAGTACCTCTTTATCGCCTGTCCCGTGGGGCCACCCTCTCCAGCCCGGGAGGTGAGCAGCCCAAAGATAAGCACCGAAAGGGAAGATTCCCTGACCCTCGGGATCATATGTGCCTGGCTAATATCTTAATTCCTGGCCTGCATTAATGCTATCTGCCCCGCGGTATGTGAGTCGGCTAAAAGGAAAAGAGCATAGGAGGAGCTCGTAAAGATAAAGTTCTTGTAGAAGCCTGTTTAGCCGAGGTTAATTGCTACCATATTTTCAGCCACTGATAAAAGGAAACATTTACAGGTTACTTCTGAACCCTCTGGTACTACTACTTAGAGAGGAACATATGTTGGTCGGATTCTTTTACATGGAATGTTACACCGGCACTGGCTAAGATGTTGATAGTAACGTTTTTTTTAGATGACAAAACAGAATGGGAATAAAAAGATGAAGTATATGGAGGTGTTTTATTTCAGATATATAAAGAATAAGTAAATTATTTATGTACTGTTAAAACATAGGCTTGAGGAATAGGTAACATTTCTCAGACCAACTTGGTGAGTTGTATAGTAAACTCCTGAGGACGATAATGTGAGAATTCAGTGAGGATAGATATGGGCACTGTAACTTTTCACACAACCCTATAATTCTCTTCAAAGATTAAAGCGGTAGTGGTCTCGTGACCTGTTATAAGTTTATGACAGCGTGTGCCTTGGCGACATTGTCCTGAGCATCTGTGGCTCTAGCCCTCTGTGACCATCCTCCGGTACTGCATATCCTGAGATGGGGCTGATGGATGAACGGGGCGAATCTACCGTGCCTACAATTCCTATTTTGTATGCGAAGGAGGTGACAATCAAGGGGGATTTGGAAATCCCTGGGATTCGAATATTTTTGTTGATCATATGATTGAGTGAGTGAATACTGAACTCCAAATATGGGATGAATGTGATCATTGATCACAATTGCTTATTGCCCTACAGGGTGGATTGTCATTTTAATTCGATAAAAATATTTTCTAAAAACAAATTGTAACAGGCCTCGCAGAGTTTGTTTTTAGTTTTGTCGTAAGCACCTGAGGATAACAGTGTAACATTAACAGTTGCTCCCCTCTAATTAGGTATATCGGAAGGTTAAAACGCGACCAGTTGTTTTTATCCGGGATCATCTTAACTTTGGCCAATCCAAATACGGTTCCATATTTGTATTTAGAAACTTCGAACCATATCTTTCTTAGGCGATCTAAGTAAAACTAGCATATATATAGGCAATTTCACTAGACATTATTAATGTAATGTGATTATTAATATGACTAGTGCTAAACCCCAAACGATACTTGTTGATATAGGGCCATTGTGGGACACTCAGAGACAGGGAAGAAATATCAAACTATTGGTAACTATTCACTGTTCTTTATAAGGGTCGTACTTTAGACTGTCTTCCCCTCGTAACTGGTAGAAATTACAGAAATTAAGACAAAACTGTTCCTAAGTTTTGTTTCCTAACGAATAAACAATTATTTATAAAATGTAAACTTCAGTGGATAGCTCTAATGTGTTTAATAGGTTTCTTGCTTGGTTTCATCCTCTAATCGGATCTCGTGCCCTATAAAGGCTGTCTATAACCAGTCCCTGGCAGGGTGCGTCCTGGACTCTTCCTTGCTCTTGAGTCCTTGGTTCTGCTATCCTTATACTGTCCAAATTAATTAAATATATGAAACACATTGATGACCTAGTGGTTTTAAGTTAAAATAAACCCAACCAACTAACAATCTAAAAAAAGACAATTAAATGAAATCTATTATAATCGACTCGTGTTTATTTTCATTTTTTTTTTTTACCAAACAGTATTGCACTACTGCCTTTCCTGATATACCTCAAGCATTCGACAAGGTCTGGCACGCAGGTTTGCTTTACAACTCAAACGATATTTACCGCAGACACTTTTCCTAATCCTACAGTCCTTTCAAACCCCATCTTCCAAGTCCGCTGTGGTTTAGAATATTCTAACTACCATCCCATAAGCAGGAGTTCCACAGGGTCACATCCTCTATAATCTATACACCGCTGATGTCCCCTCCACCACCAAAACCTTCTTGGAAACATTTGCGGATGACACTGCAGTCCTGTCATCCCATCCAGACCCCGATATAGCGTCCCATAACCTTCAAAAACACCTTGACGAGATCGAGTATTGGTGCAACAAATGGTGAATCAAAGTTAATGAAGCAAAATGTTCCCACATAACCTTTACCCTCTGCCGCAAGTCCTGTCCGCTAGTTTTTTTAAATTCCATTCCTCTCCCTGTATCCGATACAGTACGGTATTTAAGCTTCCATCTCGACAAAAGACTGACATGGAGCCCTCACACATGGGTAAAAGACAAGAACTAAACAGACGCTTTGGACAAATGTACAGACTACTTTGAAGGACATCCTATCTCTCAATAGAAAATAAATTACTAATCTACAAAGTTATACTTACGCCTATCTGGGCATACGGGATAGATCTATGGGGGACAACAAAAAGTCGAACATCAAGCGCATCCAATCATTTCAATCAAATATTGAAAAATTGAGATTGTCCTGAGAACAATAGTAAATGCCCCTTATTACGTCAGCAACAAAACCCTTCATGATGATCTTGATATACCCTACATTTTTGAACTCATCCCTTCCAAGTTCATAAAATTCCATAGTAACCTATTTAACCACCCTAATCCCCTACCACAGTCATTGCACAGCACCACTCATCCCTATAATCCTCCTTGGAGACAAAAACGGCAGTGCCCTCGTGACCTGCTATAAATACATGACAGTGATAGAATTGGCAATGGTCAGTTTCTCCAATCATGTCCTGAGCGTCTGTGGCTCTCGCGCTCTTGGGCCCCATTTTCGCCTCCGCTGGCTCTTATCCAGTGACGCAGATTGTAATTTTCGCATAATAAAGTTGTTGTATTGTTGTAAATGAAGGAATGGTTATCTTTAGTTTACGTATCATTAATGGGGAATTATGTTTCAATAACAATGCAGTACTAACCCTGTAAGTTTTATAAAATAATTGTTAACTTCAAACTGAACTTGGCAAAGACACTACAGGCTCGGCACTATTGGTGGCCACCAAGTTAGGGACGTGTCCAACAGGGTGTCCGCTACAGTCTCTCCTTCCTTAATTGCTCTGTCCTCATCAGGCGGCCAATAGCGATTGCCCACTCTCCCTCTGGTCCTGTTTTATCAACTTCTGCTGCAAGTTTATTAGTTTACAAGGGTTTTATGTGACTGTCCTATACTTCGTAACTACATCACTTTCTAGTTATTCAATGATATAATCTCAAATAGTCTTGAGATTAAAAATTAGGGCTGAAATGCAGGTTTTGAAAGAAAATTTTAAAATAAGGAAGAAGGGACATAGGCAGACTGAATAAAAGCAACATTTATAAAATTATAGGGGGGGGGCACTCATGGTAAAGGTTGGCATCACAAACAAATATGTTTTCACTGTGTGTGGAAAGTAACAATATGCGCTATTAGTATACAGGCTCCTTGTCTGCCGGCTTAAGACATTAGAATTTCTATATTTCCAAAAACTAAAAATAACAAACTATATTACTCGACAATTATTTCTATATATGTGTCGATTTGTATGCGGGGAATGTTAAATTATTGTGATTTTATAGAACCTAGAGTCGGTGTAATTATATGCTTGCGTGGAATATATAATCGATTAAATAAATTTGAGGTGTTTGGTTATATCCTTGGAACACAATAATCCAAAAAGACCAGAAAACGTTGTGGAGGAAAAATACAAATGAACTCATAGTTTAATTCTACAGATCCCAAAGGCAGAGTTGCAGACTTGATTATTGCAATACTGAATAAATGAAGGAATTTTGATAAAACCTTTACGAAAGCGATACTAGAAAAAATATGGCTTTGTGTGGTCGTTTGGACGATGAAAGAAAACAGAGTAGCTTTAATGTGAACTTCCCGGGCGGTGTGAGGTTGAAGGAAAAGAGGACATCCAAGGACTAGACAGTGGACGTTAATGGAAAAAGATCCAGCATGTAGTGGACTGACTAAAAGGAAATGTGCTGCAAAACAATAAAGAGCTTAGGAAATTCCTAAAATAAAAATTTGTTTTGATAGCAGACACTATTAGTTTTAAAGGCACTCGTTGCTGGCATGAAAGTAAGGCCTTCGAGGAATCACAAGGCTCCTTCCACCTTAAGTGGGCAATTTCTCTTTTATGCCACCATTCTGATTTTATAAACTAAGTTTATTTTTATTTTTTACTAAAAGGAAGAAAGTAGGGCTATAAAGGTGTGAAAAATTAGCAGTTCCCTCATTAAATGAGATAGGCCGGTCACAAAAACACCGGTGGACCGTCTAACGCAATAAGACCGGGTCTCAGCGCCGCGCCTAACGATGCAGATCTCATTATAGGTACCTGGTACTTCAGTTGCTCTTTACAGTGTCTTATAAACCAATTATATAGTTAGACTTTCCAATCTTACCTTTCGATACGGGTTCATCCCAGACACCTGCTTTTGAGAGTTACTGCTCTTAACAGCATCTTTTTTTCTGTCTCTCTTCCCCTTGCGTCTTAATGCGATCGGTAAAGCCCTTTTATCAGGCTAATCTCGATAGCCCTTCGCAGCAAAGCCGTCGTAATCAGGATCCTTCTTCTGTCGACTCCCAATGGCAATTGTCTCCTGTATTTAAATCTAATTACCAAAAAACCTTCCGTCAATACTTTTAATACAGATAAACAGGCAAAATGGACTATTGGATTCGTGACCTATTAATTTATAAATAATTTCCAATTATTCTAAATTAATGATATTAGTCTTTATTTGTTGGATGTCTATTTGACTGTATTTTTTAAATATATTTGTTTTTTTCATATTTATGATTTTTATGATGGCCAGAATCTATTCCCCATAGACAAACGCTTATATTGCTCTTGTTTGATACTAGTTACATTCTTGTAGCGGTGTTATTCATCATTCGACAGATAAGTAAGAGGAATATCGTTGGCACAAATCAATTGTCGTCATCTAATCATTATTCCATTAAAGGCTACAAGAATGTAACTAGAATCAAAGAAGAGCAATATAAGCGTTTGTTTATGGGCAATAGATTCTAGATTTTAAAATATATTTAAAAAATACGGTCAAATAGACATACAACAAATAAAGACTAATACAAAATGGTATCCGGTCAATCTTACTAAAAATTTTGATACTTCAGAAATAAGGCCTGATACGAAATTCTCAAACCAACGATCATTTAAAGGATCACAGCTCTAAAACTAAAGACTCCGCCTCATTGAACGTCACATTAAGAGTACATGAAATTGAATGGTGCCAAACGTCCTATTTTAGTAGCTGGTCCTAATTTTAGGAAAATAATCAAACATTACCTTCCCGAACATTCTAAGATCATGAAATAAGTTGGGCAAATAATACTAAATAAACCAATTGGACTGTATATAACTGCTGTACGGTGCCCCGCTATTTACCCACTTGACTGACAGCTAAATGTCTCCAACATTTCCAGAATGGGATCATGCGAAAGGTGCTCCGACATACCTCTTTCGAGAGGTTGAAGAATGCTGACCTGCACCCGTTGCTACTGTGCCGTCGGTAGGTGAGTTCATCCGACGAAGACACATTAAGTTTTTTGACTCGTTGCAGCACCTGACAAACCCAGTGTTTAACACTATGACCCCACCACCCCTCCCGCATTGATGTCAACAGACTGTCGGGGGAAAATTAGGTTAAGAATTAGTATGTAAGTTAGTTTTAAGGTTGACCAAAAACGTGAGCCACATCACCTGTATTAGTCAGTTTAGTCCAGTCACGTATAATGTATATCATTATACTTGTTTATTCATTATATAATTTTTATAAAATAGCAAAACCTCTATATAATGTAGCAATGCTACAGGAAATACAAAAATAATTTGTAAATAGATTCACCTGAGGATCTATAATAATATATAATTATCTGTAAATTTGAAGGGGCTATGAAAGAAAGAAAACAACTAATTGGAAAGTATAGAAATAACAAGAATCTGAATACGATAAGATGGCTGACTATATAATATATAAAGCAAATATGGCTTTAAATAAAAATCAGCATTTTAATTAAATATGTTATCAAAGAGAGTATAGCTCAGACGATATGCTTCATGTTACTAGATCCTTCAGAGAGACATGATCATATTCTTCCCTTCGAGCTTGCTAATCCTACTCCCCCCCCCCGCAATCTTCTCTTACTCAAACGTGCCTGCAATTACTCACCCATCGCAGCTCCAGTTACTCCCTTTATAAAACAATACTCCGCTAACAGAGACCCTAATAAAGAAAATGGAAGGGAGAGAGCAGTCGCTGAGATATTAACCGTTGTTGCCAGTTGCGAGGGGATTGCTACGTGTCCTGTGTGACCTGACACATTTCCTCACTCTCTTTTGCCGGCTTCCATTGACTGTATGTGTTTGTAAACATTTCCTACTCTGCTGAGAGCCGCAAGGAATATACCTTCAGCTTCAACGTCACATAAGAATTCTATCATAAGGCACGATCCGTGGTTTTCTGGGTTGATGGGGGGAGGGGGGATAGTTCATAGAGAACTAATTATCCAACGTATGAATCAACCTCAAGCTTTCCAAGAATGTAGGCACTGTTAGAACTTCGGCTTCAGCGTATTGTTGGAGCAAAGTCTAATTCCGATAAGGTATTATCATCTTTCGGCAAACAAACATTAAAATAAAAAATGTTTTGAATAATATTTACGACATTTTCACAACTGAAATTATATACATATACGAAAGTACTTACGATATTAAAACTGCTTCAGTCATATTTAGTAAAGTAGAAAATATTAATGAAGAGACAAAAACAGAACAACAACAAAGCCAAAAGTTGTACACGAAATAAACAACTATAAGTTCTTGGACAACTACCACGAGCTCAATTAGTACCATAAAGTTTTCCTTCTCTTTTCAACGCAGCTCATCAAAGAAATATAAACCGTAAAGAGTAAGTTTTTAAATAGCAAGTCACTTACTGGCTGAGTACCTTCGTGAAACGGTATCGTTATAGTATTAGTATCAATAGTAATACTTAAATCTCCACTACACAAATTGAACGATTTGTAAGCTATACTGCGGCGGTTTAGCTTAGTAGAAATAATTGGATTCGCATTTCACAAGCTATCTCTAACAAGAATAGAAGCACAGGAACAGTTAGTACACCATTGTACGAGGGCTGGGCAGTAGAGATCTTCTGAGTTAGTGAGAACATGGGATAGAAACAAACGATTATGCCCCTCTAAGGGAGAGGCGTCGCTCCTGAGGAGACAATTGCCGGACCTTGGATCGGCCTGCGGAAAGGACTCGGAAAGCCCACAGGATATATATAAATAAACAAAGAAGGATATTTACATGGGATTAAAGAGCGGGCTGTCACTAATGGAGAGGGGGTGGTGACAGCCTATCTGGCAACGGTATCTTCGAGCTTATTGTCCCAGCGGCCGTAAACATGCCAAGCCCCGTCATGATTATATCTGTTGAAATAGCACCAGCTGTATTGAATGCCGGCGGGTTGCAGGTTCACATTTGCCCTAATAAGGAGGACTGGGCCCCATCAGTGCCAGCACCTATGCACTGCACGGTAGCAGCCTCCAGTAGCACCACTGTCTCGCATCCAATGTTGCTAATTGCTACTTCGCCGTGGCCTCCAGTTACCTCTGATGGGAGTTTCTGCTTTCCAGAACCAGACAGAGCCTCTTACTTCTTGTCTTTTGGAGGGGACTTCACTTCAGTAGATTCCAAGATGTCTTACAGGATTGTTGAAAATCACGAAGTATTCGTGGCACTTTCTTCTTTATATCCTTGTTGAAAAACGGCAGTATCCTCGTGACCTGCTATAAATACGCGACAGTGAGAGTCTTGGGAATAGCCAGTTTCTCCAATCATGTCCTGAGCGTCTGTGGCTCTCACGCTCTTGGTCATTGTCCAATGGCACGTATCCGGTGACGCGGCTAGTGGAGGAGCGTAAGGGACTTCCCAAGACTCCGCTTCCTCTTTCGCTTGCGAGGGAGGTGAAAACAATATGGATTTGGGAGGTCTCTGGAATGTTTGTAAACACTGTATGAATGAGATCATTTATCACAATTACTTATTGCCTAATAAGGCAGATTGTTATTTTATCACAATAAAGAAGTTTCAATTTGTTCTAGTTGAACTTCCCCGGATGAAACTGCTACAAACTCCACATTGAAGTTATCAACTGTAACTTTTCAAAAACAACCACCTTATTTTTCTAATAATAATAAGCATTTATTATAATACGGTAGCATTTATAGCAGATTAGGCAGTAGCAGTTCAACCCGGGCAGAAATCAAATCAGTATCGTATATATTACTTAGAAACAGATACTAGTAACGTACGTCTTTTTTTTTTCCTGTATTTACAGTGGAATAATAAAATGTACCAAAATTTCAAAAAGTATGTTTCATAACACCCCGATGGTAAACAAATAATTTCGAGAATTAAAGATAGTCAAGTTTGTTCCTCTTCTGTCATACTAAAAGACGAAAATGCAGTAGTAATTTCAAATATATTCCAACAATTTTGACACCTATCAGGTAGGACTATTAAAGGGAAATATTCTCTTTCCTTCTTGGCAGCCAGGACTATTTAGCGCAGCTGCAGTGACTTCAATGAGCAGGATTCTTCAACACTCTTGCTGGACATTGTTCCTTGGTGAGAATTGTCTCTAACAATGACGAAGATATACCGAACATTTAACATTTTACGCTGGAACTGAGGTTTTGACATGGAAGCTTTAAGGGTGTTAGTCCTGCCTTTGTATATTAAAGGGACATTTGAGAAACATGTATTCTTGTTAGCGATGTGATTGTTGATTATTTAATATGATTATATGATTTATGATCATGATTATGAATATGATTATTTAATAAAATGCCTGCAGAGACCCATAAAAAACAACGAAAGAATCTCAATATTGAGTTAAACTAATTATAGTTTAATTCTAAACTCTACATTTTATCGGTAAATACAACCAATTATTGATCCATAGCATGTTAGGAGTTTAATTACGAGGAGATATTAAAGTAATGTCTATGTGTTGAAGATGAGTAAATTTATTAAACAAGTCAATTTTAATTTCCATCATATCTATTGCATGAATTGCTTATCATATGATCCATTCTCACCAAATAATTACATAGGTGTTAAGTAGTACATTCATACGGCTTAGACTCTTGTTGGTTGTGGATAAATATTGTTATTATTTACTGATGTGACACAATCCCAGTGTTTAACCCATGACCCTACCACCCTTCCCGCATCGATGGCAACAGACTGTCGGGAAAATTAGTCTAAGATTTAGTTTAAGTTTTTATTGTTCGATGTAAGTTAGTTTTAAGCTTATGATAAATAAGATGAGCCACATCACTTTTAATAAATTCAGTCCATTAATGTATAATGTACATCATTATACTTTTGCACAATGCAGATCACTATTTTGTGTACTAGAATTTGTAGAATCGCCAAGCTACAGGAAATACAATGAAGGAATTGTAAATAAATTCGTTCTTCGTACATGTATAAATTTGTGACAAGGGGATACAGAAAAAAAAAAATCAGCGTTTACGTCGATCAGCTTCGGGTCCTACAAATCGAATAGATGAAAATACATCAATATTTTTTTCAACGCAGTTACTCTACACTGTAGTGATAAATGAATATGTTATTATTACATAGTCAGAGAGAACTATACATAAAATCCACTTTACAGGATGGAACGAATTTTAAATTATTCTCTTGCGACGGTTTTCATAGTCATTCACTAAACTCTAAAATATGTATTGATCTTGAAATACAAAATGAAGTCCTATCCTTGAATTAAATTTTTAGCTAGCAGCACTTATGTCTCTGTGTTTTATTGTATATTGTAATGGACACATTCTGAAAATGTATGGCGGTGCTCAATGAGACAGAAACTAATTTAAATAAGAAAATAGTCAGAGTGCTGGTAACCCGACACCAAGGCTCTCATTAAGTGGATAGAAAGCAATCTACCGATAGTGAGAATGATAATTCAATAAACAGAAGAAAAAAAACAATTAAAGTTCTGTAGTTAAATGCAGTGTTAAATTACCAGTAGATAATTCCTGTCGGTTTCCCCCTTATCTACAGCCTGTGTCTCCATTCTCTAGGCCAATGGTGGCTTCTTCTTCTTGATTAAATCTAGCCTCTCCGTGGCAACACAATAGATCCAGCCGCAAGAAAAAGGCTTTTTATCTCAAAAAAACAAACGACCTAACTTCTGTTTTAATTTCTTAATGTGGGAAGGTGTTCGCAACATACAGCATTCCTTAGTCCTTTGTTTATCCACTATAATTAACTCTATTCAAACTAAGATTTTTCTTTTTCATAAAAAGCCCATTATTTCTTGTGTCTTTGCACAAAAAAATTTCAAATTATAAATCCTATTCACGTAGTCTGGGAAGAAGCGTGTTTGTTTTTACGGGATAAGTAAATTGACTTTCATTCATTACATTAAAAAATGTCTACTATAATATTGTAATTGCCGCCATTATATTAATTTATTATAATTCAAAAGATTAATAGAATTAGACAAAATTGGCAAGAAAACAGATAAGTGACTAGGTAAAAACTTTACCTTATCTTCAAGTTTAAATACGGACAATTTACGATCTGACGGCATTCTGAACAGCTAGAACTATAATTGCGTGGTCCCATGATTTAATTTAGAAAGAAATGTAGTAAGAATACAGAAGATTTGACTTTCAGAAACTGATGATTATCTGTAGATAGTGTTTCTTCAATATATACTTCATTGATATTTAAAAAATACAATTTACTTCATAACTGAAGAAAAAATAGTTCTGGCAAAATTCTAGGTTACCTATCATTGCATTATGTAGTAAATTAATATTATTGATCTAAAGTATCAATTACAATCACATTTTCACATTTATAAAACGTAGGGATAAGCCAAGCGTATTTGGCCCATGGCCAGCGTGTAGTTAGAAACCCTTAAAAGTGCTTCCACTCGAACGCTTTATATAAGATATTTTCTGTACAAGCATGCTTTAATACGAAGAACAACAGACGCATTTATCTTTTGCGCTGTTATTTCCACTGAATTTTTACCACATATATTTTTTGCTTGCTTGAAAACCAAAGAGGAAAAAATATCCAAGGATCGGAAGGAGAGACTCCTAGACGCTGAAGAGTGACACTGGAACCAATTAACAGAGAGCGGTCCTTGGCCGGCCTCCAAGGCAGTCAGTAATTTAGTCGCATTTCCTCTCGTGGCTTTTCCCCACTCTCGGCTGAATACATTACATTCTTGGCCCCCTCTCGAACAGTAAAAATCACTTAGTCCTTACAACCATATACCAACCCGCTCAAAAACAGGCACCTCCCCCGCTCGGTTTGGGGAAGAAATAAAGAGAAAAAAAAACATACAGAAGAAACAAAGCAAAACGAAGCTTCTGCGTGGTCTGTCGGCATCTAGGAAGAAATTATTTCCTCAAGGGCAGGTCCTGGATTAGGCCTTGTGTTATGAATTTCCATTTGGAAGTTCTTTACTTGTGAAATTACAATTTCCCTATCCAGTATTATTAATTGTGATTTATAAGCTCATTCCACTCGCTCAATGTGTACATTTCACACTCATACAATCATACAATATGAACATTATCAACAAGAAATATTGTAAAAGTTTAGATGATTGAAAATTCGCTTATGTAAAACCAAAATCATAAAAATTATAGTGTACATGTGGGCGTCAATTATCCTTGGCATGCCCTAAAACAAACTAAAAGAAAAAAATGGTTTCTGGTTACGAAAAAAATCCTAATAATTTTCCAAATTTAATTTATAGGGACTACCAGATTAGATGGAGGAAATCCTAAACGGTCGTAAAAACAAACTAAACCGCAATAGTATCTTAATGTTTTCAGAAACGTTGAATTAATTTTCACAGGTTCCAAAGTGTTGAAATTTCATACTGATTCCTTAAAAAATAGGATTCTTTTTTCTTTCTTTCGGGCATCAAGTGTCATAACTCTAACATGGGCTTCACAAAAAACACAAAATATAACAAACACTGCGAACACAATATTTTTGTATTATTACTTACTTTTACTACATAAAACAATTTTTTTCAACGTAATACAATATAATCATCAACTTAGCAACTTTTAATGACGATGATACCTTGTCTATTTATCTTTATATTATTTATAAGAATCTTTTTTTAGTTTTTATATGTGGTGTGCACGGCGACACAAAGAGAGTCAAGAAAAAAAATTGTAGTATCAATATGTGCCCTTGTCATTATCGGAATAGACTAATAGCGAAAGACGAAAACATAAGGGTTATCCCGGGAATTGAATGAAAACCTAAACTAAAAAAAAACATTTTGGACAGTGTAGGACAGTCTTGTAGGAACTAGTAGGAAACTGAAGATCGCATCCCATTTCTTCGAGTTATCAGAGAATATGTCCCAAGATTATGAAACCTGGGTTTTTTCTTTCTTAATAATTCTATAATTGCAATATTTATCTTAGAATAATGTCAGTTATCCCATTTTCGCTTCCGAAGCCACCTCATATTTCTTGCAACATTATTAAAGCAATGGTTTTAGTCAACTCAGTTGTCTGTTCTAAATAAAAAAAAAGTAATTGTTAAAACCATCTACAAACCTTCAAGAGATATTTTTTCAAATGAAAAAATTTCCATTAACGAAAAATCCAAAGGACTATGCAGAGAACTACGAGACTAGCTACTTAGACTTAGACTTAATTAAGTCTCCTCTGAGAAATTTTTTCTAATAGGGTAGGGTTAAACGATGTTTTCTAGACAAGTGTTGGAAAATACTTATCTTCAGGTAATTAACTATAAGCGATGGATTGACCCTTCACAATCTGGGCACCACCCCAACCTTAAATCAAAATTGTTATCTTATTTTCTATATCTTGCAATAGGATATGAGGATAGGCATCCACTTCTAATTCTGGAACGTCATTTCCCTGAATGGAAAGTTGTGAATAAATTACGTCGAGCCTGTGGATCATACTATAAGTGAATCAGTAATTGGGCTAAATTGCACAATTAAAATACCAGGTAATAATTCTAGAGACTCACAACTCCATGAACATTGAAGGAGACAATTGGACTTTAAGAGATCCGCCAGTCCATAACTTAATAACTCGACACACTTCACAAATCCATCACGACTCGCATCATGTTTTCGATGATTCACAACTGCATAAACGGATTGCCTCACCACTCATTGGCTCATCTCCATATCATTTGAAGTAACTTATTCAATTGTCATCATTTACGACAAACAACTGTCACCACATGTCAACAGTATAGAATTGACAGTCAGCTCAAAACATAAAGATGGTTTTCAATTGGCAATGAACTTGTTTCGTTGCAGATTTTTCAATCGGCATGCGAAATAGTGCCATTTCAGGGTCCCTTTACTTGTATCATGGATGTGATTTTTTTAATACTAAACACCATTAAAACTCTATTGACAAGTTCAGATCCCCTTCTTGACACGTAATTTCGCCATAAAACTCCACGGATTCAATATCGCTAAAATAGACACCAAGTCTATAGAATATAACTAAGTACAATTAAATAATTAATGTATAGTTGATTAAAAGTGTTTTTTTTGTCCTATTGACTAAGCTGGTACTTGGGAGGGGGGATTATAACAACAGAAAGCAGGGAAATAAAACGAAAATAAAATTAACATAACTTTTTATTTGTTTACTTCAATTTTTATAGGGTTGTGGCCACCTAATTAATAATTCACTAAGAAAGGATTTACTTGATTTATAAAAAAAATAATTTTGATCATTATAATCTCTATGAAACTGGAGACGATTTCGTTTTATGAATTTTAACGAAAGGCTTTGATTGGGATGGATAATATACAAATAATAATTATTATTCTTTGTCAACACATTAAGAGGTGATGCTAAAACCTTTTCTATGTTAATATTGTTAAACTATTTTCATTTTTTGGTTTTAGTACCTAGTTTTATTATAATTTTTCGTTTAAAAAAACAATTACATTTATGAAAACAGGTATTCCCGGTTTTTTTTTCAGAATTTAATATAACTAAACAAGAATTGAAACAAAGAAACGTGTTTTTTGTTTAATCTGTTTTTTGTACTACATGAAATAACGTTTTGATCATTTTACAATCTAGAGAAAATATTGGTTTGTAGTATCTTGTACTCTATTACTGGCGAGGCTGTAGCTTAATGAAAAACTAACAAATGATTACTTGCTGGGGTCGTGTGCGTGTCCTATTAGGTTAAATCAACCCAATTATAGATAACACAAACTAGTTACAAATACATAGGTTACAAATAAAAAAATATAAGTATAGATCTTCAAGTATGTATCTCTGGCTGTTCTTTAATATTTATAATTTTTAATTATAATTTTCTTAAACAAGTTACAATCCTGAAAGTTACAATAAAAAAATAAAATAAAAGTCATCCCTGAGCCTACGCTTTAAGCGCATAGTAAAATCACAAGGAATTAGGTTATTATTCATTTTTTTAAAACATTAACAACTTTCATTTATTCAAAAAAAATCATTTTAGACCTCTTAGCCCAATAATTTAATGTGCATTTTGCGTATGTCTTTGATTAAAAATCCGTAAACATTAAATCTGTGTAGTGATGCCACAGGAAATACAAAAATAATTTGTAAATAGGTTCACCTGAGGATCTATAATTATATATAATTATCTGTAAATTTGAAAGGGCTATGAAAGAAAAAAAAATAAATAAATAAAATAAACATTAAATCCGTTACCAGAAAATATTGTTAAAATTATATTAAGAATATATAAACAAGAAGAATTAGAAATCAAAGCTGGCTTGAAGTGGTCAGATTACAAATCTCTTTACACCGTGAAATTTTAGTGGTTTCTTTAATTTCGAAAAATAGTAGTAAACAAAAAGTAGAATTGAGCAGCGTGTTGTGGGCAGTCTTGTATCTAATAAGCTGCATGTGTTTATTTTTAATGCTTAGAAAATTCATGGTGCTTTATAGTAGTGGGCAACTCCTCCATAATGTTGAATAATTTCCAAATATACGACCCGGTATCTGTTATTTACCATGGGGAGGTGTTAATGACCCTTAAGCATAAATGATAGCTCAGTGGGCTGTGGTAATTTCCTACTTAATTTATGTCGCGAGTGGGCTCTAATGATGGAATTATAAAACAAAACCCATTATGCGCCTTGTTCTCGCGGAGACAATGGCCGTGGATCAGTCTGGTGCCAGGCGTGTACTCCCGACAAAAAAGTAAGGCCAATTACAAATTTTTGTCCCACGCTTTCGTCGTGGAATTTGAGAGATACTAATAACATAACGGTCGTTTGAAATGCAAAATTTTAAAGTCGAGTGGGCCGGATCTTACCAAGCATTTACTGTTAGATTTTGGGATTGCTATCATATAAATTACAGATGCTATCAATCAAATCTGCTATTGGTACGTGCCATTTGTAATAACTTTTATTTAATGTTTTGAACTTTTGTACGTATTATTAATTTATATTTTTCATTTCCTTTCAATAATGTTTGGTCCTTTTGGTAATTAAGGATTCGACTTATTACTTAATAATATTTCTTTTGGTACTTTTTTTTGCTATTCAGTTATTGACTGTAATAATAATTTATAAGAAATGAACACGCAGAAACCTCTTTGAACAGAGAACTGGATTGCCTGTGGAGCGTGTTATTTCAATTTATATACTTCAACAAACTCTGATGTCGATTTAGCACGCTACAATTACAACCCTTAACTGCCCACGACATCCCCTTGCAGGAGACAGAGGGGGTTACACTGTGGCATAGTGTAGCACCACGTAGAATCCTGGTATGGAGGTGGAGCATGTCTGGTATATAGAAGATCCCTTGGACTTTCTCAGAATATATATTTGTTACAAAAATTTACTAACTATATAGGTTTATTCTATTAGGCAAATTTTAACTTTTTTAAGTGCTTTTCAACTACTGAAGATGCCTGCATCATGAAGGCGTCTAATATTTATTTCGGGCATGCCTAAGGATTTGAATTTGCTATTTTAAGGAACCCTACGGTATTTAATCCTGTACGTTTATCAATTAAGTTTTTTTGAAATAGCATATTAATTTTAAGGTTCTGACTTGTGGGATATTATTAAGATGCTTTCTGTGTAAACACAAAATTAGTTACCTCCTATCAGATCGTAAATAATTAAACAAAAAAACATGAAAACTGTCTTCACCACTTATTCCATTTGATTTTCCATTGATGCTAAAAATAAAACTACCCCTATGAAAAATAATTAAGCGGGATTAATTAAATAAATAGTGAAAAAATGTTGAGTAGGTTATAATTGTTTTTTGTGTCGATATTTTTCTATTCTCTGTGTCATGTGCCTGTATTATTTTTTTTATCGTGGAACCAAATTCATATTTCAAATGTTTATTTATTTTACTTATTCCTAACTATATTTAAGAAAAAGCTTTCAATTTTCACAAAATATTTAAAAAAAATAATTTTTAGTCCTTAGCGTCTGTGGCTCTCGCGCTCTTGGTCAGCCTCTACTGGCTAGTATCCGGTGACGTGGCTGACGGAGGAGCGTGGGGGACTTCCCAAGACTCCGCTTTCTCTTCGCATGTGGATTTGGGAGGTCTCTGGGCTATCTGTAAATATTGTATGAATCAGCGAGTGAATGATGAATTGTAAATATGGTATGAATGAGAGCGTTTATCTTAATTATTTATTGCCTTATAAAAGGCAGATTGTAATTATAGCCATATAAAGAGTAAATCAAAAAAAAAAAAAAAAATAAATAAATAATTTTTAATAAATTTAGCTATTGGAATGCTATTGTGTCATTCAATTATTGATGAAATTATGGTTACACATTGTTTTTTTAGAGCCCTGATCATTCAATTCCATATTCAGGCAATTTTTTTTTTTCTCAATATTCATACGTTATCGGATTTAAATGCAATTTTCACTTCCCTCCTTCACCCGAAACATATATATCATAGTTTAATATATGTATTGTTAGGATGACGATGTTGTGGTATATTAATCAAAGGGTTGAAAGGAACAGTCATTTGTAGGTGTCTACCCACAAAGTTCGTTTATTTATTGCACAAGCAATGCCGGCAGCTCTTATTGCCATTATCAACTTGCGCAACGCGGTGACAACTAGTATTCTTGACACTTGAACAAGATTTTTCAATCCATTGTTAATATATTTTTTCTCCTGTCCAGTAGCTATTACTAGTAATATAATTGGTTTAACATTGTAATGATATAAATATATATTGTGAGTTTTGTGGGGATTATCTTATATTATGGGGATTATAGCCCCATTGATGCAAACGACGCAAATTACGTATTACGAAAATAATATATTGTTATTATTTTGAAGATTAGTAGAAAATGTGGACGAATGAATCTATGTAATACTCTCTAAACACATTATTTTATACTGTTATTTATGCAGTTATTAGGAAAGGAAAATCATGTAAACATAAGATCTTAGTTGTTTCTCCTAATATCTGTATCATTGGTGGGCTTGAGGGTCTATTTGCATAGGGATTTCACCCTGAAGGCAAATTATATAATAAATATATATATACAAGATCTATATTAGAAAATTACAATTTGCTTAAACGTCATTATTAATTGGGATGTAAGAATTTATTCGTACAATGTATGCATACACATTCTGCCCAGGAGCCCCCCAACTCCCCCAAGGCAATTCCTTCAGCACATGGAATGGGATGGATAAAAGGGTGGCAAAAATTGTGCAACCACCTCCTCCCTCTCTGACCGTTTTGCCTCGTGGCGAAGGCCAGAGAAAGGTCAAGAGAGTCACATATAATAAATAAACAAAATAAATAGACATATAAAAGAATTTTCCGTACACAACTTTGATATACACTCCCAACATAAGATGGGTCAAACATAACCTTGGAGTAGGACTGTTGTTATTTGGATCTCATTATTAGCTGTCATACCCGTGGCAGTACAAGACTGGACCAAACTATAATCATATCTCCAACTTTCCAGTTACTAATATATACAACTCCTCCAGTAGACATGTTGGAAGACCGTGCAGTGGATTTGCATGTTGGCAGTAGCTGGTAGCGGCTACCCTGGGAGGTAGGACTGACAATATATAATCTGGCTCCACTCCTTCATGTCATCGCCTGGACCTCACCTATCATTAGCCGGCCCACTCCCGTCCCGTCCCTCACACGGATTCAATTCCTTCCACTTCTTTCTCTTCTCCGCGATGCGGTTCTGCGTCATGTGAGCCATCGGCGGTACAACCTGTGTTTACACTAGGGATAGCTGAGCTAACAGAATACTTCGGAGCGGAGATCCCGTCCGACTGGAAATCTATTTTCTAAGGCCATGTTGAAAATGTTAGGAATAAATAATAAGCTGGTTTATCAAGGGTTCAACAAGAAAATAACAGCCTTTATACATTTAGATAAATATAATTAAAGGGAAAAGAAAGCTTTGAATACGGGACAAATATTTTTTCGGACTATATTTCATCCAGTACCTGTCTATGTAAAGGCACCGAAATGATTTTTTTTTTTTTAGAGAGGGAATTTTATGTCACATGGACTAAAACTAAAATACAACTGTAGCGCAAAACTGACATAGCCACTTATTTATATGTAACAAAACCGAAACAAAAAAAACTTCAACTGAAAGACCTATAGAATAAAATGAATGTGTTTATGGATTTTCTTCCTCGTTGAAACGTTAAGCAGAACACTTTTTACTTAATTATTGTCACTAATCATAAAATTTTCAAAAAACCACTTAAGTGCTTTCGTTCTCTGCGTTATCTCCATTCCTGTGGTATCATGTAGTAGGGAGAGATTTTTTATCAACAGTTTAAGGAAACTACTATTACAGGTCAAACATACTTCAGAACAGCGATACACAGGATTGCCAATTCTGTACGGTTAGAATTCTAGTTATAAACTAATAGTAGATCTACGTAAAATTTTCCCTTGTTTTTGTCTCATCAAAGGCTTAGAACATTAATTCATCAAGAATATTAAGATAAGGTGGTGAAAGAAGTACTTGGTATTTTTTGACCAGGTAAGCACAATACAAACCCGCATAACTTCCCTCCCTGGCTGCGAAAGAGGAATCGGTGGACCAGCCCCCCCCCCCCCTCAATCAACCTCGTCACCGGGTACAGAGGAGTCAGGGCTAACCAAGAGCGCGAGAGACTTAGACGCTCTGACATGATTGGAGCAACTGACCATTTACTAGGATTTACATTGTCATGCATTTACAGTAAAATTTCAAATAATTAAATTTAATGTCGGTTTAGTATACACAATATTCAAAATGTTCCCACATTACCTTTACCCTCTGCCGCAAATCCTGTCCACTAGTTTTTTTCAATTCCATTACTCGTCCTGTACCCAATATAGTACGGTACCTAGGCTTCCATCTCGACAAAAGACTGTCATGGGACCTACATACAAGGCTAAAAAGACAAGAACTAAACAGACGCTTTGGACAACTGTGCAGACTACCTCGAAGGACATCCTATCAATTGAAAATAAATTACTAATCTACAGAATTATACTGAAGCCAATCTAGGCATACGGAATAGATCTATGGAGGACATCAAAAAAGTGGAACATCGTGCATATCCAATCCTTTTGATCAAAAGTCCTGATAACAATAATAAAAGCCTCTTATTACATCAGCAACAAAACCCTTCATACCGATCTAAATATACCCAACATTATTGAACTCATATCCCTTCCAAGTTCATGAAATTCCATAGTAACCTATCCAAGCATTCTAATCCCCTAGCACGGTCATTACACTGCGTCACTCATCCCTATAATCCTTCTCGGAGACTAAAGCGGAAGTGGCCTCGTGACCTGCTTTAAATACGCGGCAATAGGAGTCCTGGCAATAGCCAGTTTCTCCAATCATGTCCTGAGCATCCGTGGCTCTAGCGCTCTTGGTTAGCCTTCACTGGCTCGTATCAGTGACGCGGCTGGAGGACTTCCCTAGACTCCGCTTCCTCTTTCGCATGCAAGGGAGGTGACAACCATGTGGATGTGGGAGGTCTCTGGGATGTGTGCACTGGCTTTAATAGTGAATGAAAATTGTAAATATGCTATGAATGAGAACGTTTATCACTATAACTTATTGCCTAATAAGGCAGATTGTAATTTTATCATATTAAAGAAGTTCTATAAAAAAAGAAAGTACAAAATACTTTATAATCTACTTTGTGTTGATTAAAAATTTATAAAAACCGCTTTTAAAACTTACCTGATATAATCTTGGCCAGTGATCAATACCAAATAACGCGCTTATTAAAGTGACATTTCTAGTCCAGGACACATGTTAGGATGTCTCCCACCTAATCAATAGCATATGGTCCTAATTATTGCTGACGTTTGCAACCGGAGCCCAAGCTAGGAGGAACCATTGGAACAACAAAGGCCACTCACCCGTGCCGATGAAGCTGGCTCGAGGATTAGCTGGTAAATACTGTCATTTTATAAGAATATATCCCGCCCTCTCATCCCCACGTGTAATCCCCGTAACATATACCCGTCCTTTCCTACCTAATAAATAAAATTTATCATCCGTTCATAAAGGAGGGATTTTCTTATTGAAGGCCCTCCATCGTATAAATAATCTATAAATTTTCTCACTAACAAAAGGATGTTTTGATTTAAAGTGTAGAAATAAATCACTATTAACTTTATCTCCTATTGCAAGGTGAACTAGTGGCCCCACACCCCGAGTCTGTTCGTGTACCGACTGAAATAAAAATTAATAAGAACAGATTTGGGTTCTGCGGTGGTAACCAGCTGAGTTGTTGTAAATTAAACTAAAATCGTTAAATGTGTATAGTAAGCCACACTATAGTTAAACAAACGCCATATCATCTACTAATGTCATTGATGGAATAACATAAAATTAATAAAGGTCACCCAAAAAAACTGGTCTTGATGGTGTGAAAATGGAAGATGTAAATGATGAATTCAATCTCCTAATCTTCGTGTCATCAATATGATTTAATACGTAACTTTTTTAATCGTTGAACGTATGATTCATTAGTTTACTTACACGAGTAAGAATTAGAAAATTTTACTACATTCATGAATGGACATACAGACCAAGTTTTATCTATGTTTACTTCACTGATACATCCCTCACTTACCCTAAAATAGATTTATCCAAAAGAAGTTTGAAACGAAATTTTCACACTGCAAGGCACAAAAAAGCTTTGCTTACATTCTCAACTATCTAGGAAATGATGCAATTGACAAACAGATAACTCGATACTCTAACATACTTTCCCAAATATTGCAAGAAATCTTGTAGCCTGGCTAGCCGAAATACGATTTCTGTTAGTATAAGCCGATTGGCCAACTACCTGAACCAAAGAAACGTTTCGTAACTGCAACGAGAACTAATAAACTGCGTTACCAACCGTGACCACCGATCTGGCTTTCGACAATATCACTCAACTATTCACCAATCTCACCGTGTGGTTGAAGTTTTGAAAGGAAACATCATTGCACCGTTTCTTGAATGTAAAACCGGCCTTGGACTCATTTTGGCACGAAGTTCTCTTTTTCAAGCAGGATACCATGTAGTTTATATCTGGTCCTTCAGTCATTCATGAGGATTTCAGATATACTTAAACGCGTTAGGCTCCCTAATTTACCCTTAGCACATCCCATATAGACTATCAGTGGAATTTCTAAACCGTGCAGCCATTATTGCCCCTCACATCAACCTAAAACAAGCATCATCCGCCTGTGACACCAAAAACACGTGTACGAAAACTATAATCATGTTCAAACTATATCAAAAAGAAGCTGAATAAAACTTGTCAAAAATCCTTGCACATATAACATTTACCATCTACCTTCATTAGGGTAAGCTATCGTTAAACCACACAAACCGTCCAAAACCTCGGGTTTTACTTTGACAGGTGATTAATCAGGTCATTAAATAGGGCCAAAACGCCTTCTCAAACCCCTCCTTGGACGATCAGCAGTGTCCCAACTAGGGATGATTGGATACCACAAGGTTTATACTCGATACTTTTACTTGATTGTGGTATCCATTGAGTTTTTACCAAAAATGTGGTAATTTAGTCCAGTCACGTATAATGTGCATCATTATACTTGTTTATTCATTATATAATTTTTATAAAATAACAAAACCTGTATATAATGTAGCGATGCTACAGGAAATACAAAAATAATTTATAAATAGATTCGCCTGAGGATCTACAATTATCTGTAAATTTAAAGGGGCTATGAAAGAAAAAAAGATTGAGGTATCGTTAAAAAGTATCCTTACCATTCTAAAAACTGTACCGATTAAATGCATTTATTTTACAATAATGTGACCTTGAAATTTTTACCAACACGTCACGTATAACACATAACCACACATGTATGCTTTACCATCGTTTTCAAGATTTTAATTTTTTACTTGCCATGTTAATAGAACAAAGTATAATACAAAATATGTGGTAATAAAATACAAAAAAATTGTACAGTTAAAACTTACTACAATTGTTTTAAAAAACAAGGAAAGTAAAAATATTTAAAAACTACCACTTAAAATACTAATACTACAAACAATTGTAAAACATTTATAAAATTAAACTTATAACTATATATATATAACTTACATATTTGAAGGAAGTGCAATAAATCTAACTAAAAATCTCACTTTCTGTTAATGAACCCGAAAAAATAATTGTTTCCAAAAATTCTCTGGTTTTTTTTAGAGGGTTTGGAAACATACTTTATGCTCTAATGGCTCATATTACAAGACAGAAACCGAGTTCCCTAGATTAACAGTAACATCATGTTCTCCATTATTTATTTTACTTTTTTTGTTGTGAACCATATCTTTGAGGGGCTTTAGAAATCATCAACTAGGGTCGGTAGCTTGTCGGGTAGCTTCCCCTCAAGAGTCGTTCCCAGTCCCAGAACCCGATTTGGCTTTTATCAGATCTCTTAATTTTTTAATTGCATTGCTGCACGCTAACGATCACGGAAGTGTTTATTTTTACAACGAGGTTCCAGTAAATTAGCGAGAGCTAAATGACTGCTAAACTCCAGTATTTTCAAACCCAAACCGTTTTCGCAATTGGGATAAAATAGTTTCTTTAATCGAATTTGTAATCGTCAGGTTAGAGTGTTATCTTTCGATTTGAAAGTACAATTAATTATTGGTATAACTTCGGAAACTGTAATATATTATTCTCCTAACAAAGCCCGTGTGACGTAAATTGATTACTAAAGTAGTAGTAGATTGAGTAAATTGATTACTACACCTCTATTTCTTTAGCTGTTTATGTTTTTGTGATTGTAGCAAATATCTTGAGCCTAAAAATGTAAAAAAGTTAAACCTGAATAATTTTTTTGATACCAGTACTTTTATAACGATACATACTTAGTTTTGAATGAAAAATATCATTGCACCGACTGTTCCCAAAAACTAACAACGATTACTAGTAGAAAACTAGTCGTGACATCTGCTGCGGACGTAACAGGATTAATTGTAGTCAAGACGCCACATAGCCAGAATTACATCAATCGTCATCACTCTTGCTATTAGCATATATCACCTGCAGTAGAAATTTTTCAACAATAAATAAAAAATATTCATGAAATAAAATAAAAATAAGAAAGTTTCTGGTTTGAATAATCGTATAAATTAATGACATCAAACTTTAAATTTATAAGTAATAGCTATGAAAAAACAATTTAGGCCTGTATCACTATCATGGAATGTTACTGCATTGTGTGAGTGATATTCTCCCAATCGTATGAAGCCCCGAAGCTTAACCTGAACAAACAGAAAGGAAAAAGAAAAACTAATGAAAGGGAATCAAAGAGTAGACCCGGTAAAATAGATCAAAATGGGAGGGAAGAGCCGGTGTAAGAGGAACTCTGTGACTGGCGATCGGCAGGACCCTGAGGGAGCAGGACATCACAAAAGAAAAGGGTAGCTTCAGCGTTAATGTGTTTTTTCTGTCCTAATGAACTTTCCACTCCAGAGGATTCCAGCGGGCTAAAAAAGATGTTTAAAAGGAAAACTGGACAGATCCCCTGTTTTCTTTCTTCTACACCCTTTAGCCCTCGTCCAAGGCTTCAGCCCTTACCAAAACTTCCCGTGAAAAAATACAATCACTCACCCTTCCACTTAATCCACCTCCTGTCAGTAGGGTGGAGCTCCGTTAATCCCTAGTCAAATCAAAATTGACTTTTATTTGCCAGTATTAAGGATGGGAGAAACATTTTTTTTTAAAGGGATAAACCTTTATACCTTTAGTAACTACTCATATACTAAAGAATTACTGAATCACAGATATGAATCAAGAGTGGCGATCATAAACTTGGCATTGTTTCTTATAAATTTATCTTTGGATCTAAAGAATAATTCCAAACGTATAGTAAGACTTTGGTTTTGGTGGCCGTGGTGGATTTGGGTATACCATGCTATGCTATATATATAATTTTAAAATGTATGGGCCTTATACCTTCATATACCTCATGATTAAAATAAAGATAATAAAAATTTGCTTATATAAGGAATTTTGTGTAAAATTGGTACTATTAAAAGGATAATTGTTTTCTTTTTTCAATAATATTATATATATAATGAATGTGAACTGAAGTGAAATTGGGAATAGGGAATAAAAGAACTCTCAAATAACAATAATTAATGATTAATAAGCACATTGTAACATTGTAAATAAAGAACAAAACCAATATCAAATAACTAATATTATAATTTTATGTGTATTATTACAGTTACTGTTATTACAGAAATATTAAATGTTTCTTTGTTTCAATTAATTTCAACATTTAAATATTCTTAGCATTTAGGGATAAATTTCAGAAACAATGCTACAAAGTTTATGATGCCTAGTTGTGATTCAATCAATGCTCAAATAATACAATGCAGTTGAGCAGTATTTTAGTAGTTTCTGAAATGATAAGCAATGTTTGGTTGTTTCAGTATTATCACTGTTGTTACCAACTACATTTATGTAAGTAACTAATACACTAACAGCTTTTAACATAAAATAAAATTCTAATTAATAGATTTTTTTCGTTGTCCTCCCAACAGGAAACTGTCACTGTTAGTATCGAATAAAAATTCTTTATTTCAGAAAAATAATTACAATTTGTCCTAATAAAGCTTATTGCTGCTGGTTTCAGCTATGACATAACACTATCAAAAATTAAGAAATATTCGGGGTGTATTTTATTATATTCTTACTATAAATTCTTTAACTAATCTAATGCCTTGGTGAAGGCAAGCCGCAATTACAATCAATCGTCTAAATTTACTGAGGTGGGATGGGGCATGTAGGATGGTACCATTGATAGATAAGGAAGATGCCTTGGCAAGATTTATTGGGCCAAATAATCGGATTGTGTTCTTTTTGGTCATTTTGTCCCGTCGATAGTGATCAGTAATAGTGTATCAGTTTACCTAGGCCTTAAAATTAATTCTAATTAACCGAGGGACAGCTTTAAGTGGAATTCCATGTAACGATTTTTTTCCCCCCATCCGACTGACTAATTTCTC
Organism: Acanthosoma haemorrhoidale; assembly: GCA_930367205.1. Lineage (NCBI taxonomy): Eukaryota > Metazoa > Arthropoda > Insecta > Hemiptera > Acanthosomatidae > Acanthosoma > Acanthosoma haemorrhoidale. The sequence goes on along the minus strand of OV884012.1, from coordinate 49,065,430 downwards.
TCTAGGGTTGAGCCCATTTTATTATTTTAATAAGTATTGTCTCTAGCGCAGCGGTTCCTATCTACGTGAGTCGATCTTGAAATTTTGTGTTTTTCATCAGCATTGGTGAAGGCAATTCTTCGCGTCGTTGCAATAAAAAATGCTCTTCATTTACTTATGAAACCGCAATTTTTTCTTCACGGAGGAATATCAAACACACTAGAGATTTGAAAAATTAACAACAAATAACATTTCAAAATGTCCTTTTTCCTATACTTGTCAACGGGAACCGGGGATTGAGTTAAAAAAATTCCGAAAATCAGGGCTTGTTCTAATGTGTACTAAAGTAATGAACTAAAATCTACTAAAGTTTTAATTTTCCAACGTTTTCCGTTCGATAGATACAGATTTTTGTTTATTTGTATAATGTACTAAAATGTTTTATCATTTTGTAAAGGTCAATGATGGGATAGCAAGTAATTACCATTAACTAGGCATAATTGCCTCTAATTTTTTTGTAGAGATCCTAGGGGCCTCTCTTTACTTTACTTATACATTGGTTTTACTCTACAATGTATTTTTCTTATTATGAGAATAGTCACTCTCTCACTCTCTCTCTCTCTCTCTTAGAGGCTTGTTGTTGGTGGGCCAAGCGCCGTGATGTCAACCATTTCTTCTGCTTTACTCGATCTTGTGAGTTGCCATCGTGCCGGTAGCGGTGGTGGTGTCATGTCTCGGAAGGGAGGGTTTAGACTGTGCTTCATCGAGTCGAAGAACTTGATCTGTCTTCTTTGGATGGCTTCGGTGATGGTGGGGAGCTCGAACTTTTCGTACATGTCGGAAGCCTTCATTTCACGAAAAGGGGTATGCCACAGTGCCGTTCGCAGGATGTTGTTCTGGAAGCTCTGGAGGTGAGTTATGGTGCTGGCATGTAGGAATCTAAAGAGTGGTGTCCCAAACAGTAGAGCTGGACGCTCTTGTATATGAGGAGTTTCAGTCGAAGGGATCTATCTCTCTCTCTCTCTCTCTCTCTCTCTCTCTCTCTCTCTCTCTCTCTCTCTCTCTCTCTCTCTCTCTCTCTCTCTCTCTCTCTCTCTCTCTCTCTCTCTTTGTCTCCAGTCTTGGATTATTGTAGAAAATTTTGTTTAAAATAATTTATTACATTAATATGAGTAGTTATGACAATTGTCTTTTGCCATCTCAATGCAAGTTATAATTTACTCCAACTAACAAAAGATATTATGAATAGATATTAATGACTAAATTATTGTTGTTTTGATATGAACATTAATTCATTCGATAGGGAAGTGGTTAGATTACGTTATCTAAGAGTTTTCATGCCTTCTTTCAGGAAGCTAGTGCATTGTAGTGGCTAGAAGACAATACCTGTATTAATTATTCATTTTATTTTTGATCCTTGCAATCGAGAACTTGAGGCTTTCACGGATATAGTGAGATTTTGATGGCATCTTGTACATCGAAGAGGTTGATCCTGCGCAATAGCTAAACTGAGCTGTGCAAACTATTTATTTATCGATTCCAATATCAAACTATAGAATTGAATAAAATCAAACTATTTAAATATTTGTACAACAGGATATAATATTATTTCAGTATTAAGGTGTTAAGTAAAAGTATTTAGGAGATAAAATTTTGTATTTAAAAGTTATAAAATTTTTTAAATAAATAGGGATATTGGCAGGGTATAATACTTCTATTAAATTGTTTATTGAATAACTGTCAAAATATTCCCCGAGTCTTGATATGTTACTCCATCTGTCACTCTCTTGTTGGCTATTATCTCACTCTCCATCATTACCTCTACTCTATTTATTAAGATTAAATTAATTGAGACTAAAACTCAAAACAGAGAGACACTCCTCTTTTAGTCAATTTAAATTTAGTCAATGGAAACTTGCAAAAAAACTACGCAGATTACTGATGGGCCAGACAGAAAACCAACGCACATTTAAAAGAAAGACAAAAGAGATGTTTTTTTTTACAAAACGATTCTTTAACAACATTCACAGAAAAACTAGAATAGAAACAGTTTTTTAAATACAATTTTACATCAAGCACTCGAAACTGCATGTTATAATTTAAGACTTTTCCAATATAAGCTGTTGATTGTTTCTAAACATTTAATGCATTTTTAAATCTGAATTTGAATTTTTACGATTTTCATATTTGCCACTGGATCATTAATTTTTCTATTCTTCCCATTAATTATTAGTAAGCTGATCCTATTCCTTAGGATTTGCTAGAGGGTAGTCACTGGACTGGGGTCATGTATTTCCTAAGGCCAGATGGCAAAGACAAGAAGTTTGATGATGTTATAACCACGTGGTGTACCAATAATATCCTATACATTGCCTGTGTTTACACAGAATTTATATTCATAGAGAATCCTAATCCCCCTCAAGTCTGCAGAGACGTTCCCCCCTCTTTGCTATGTGCAAACGGAGTAGAACCCCAAATCCAGGATAATGGACACCTTCAGGGGATCCAAGGACCCCGACCAACTGGCTCTCAAGGGTTCAACTTTAATTAAAATCGGAATTTAAAATAAAAATATCATTTTCCTATCTGCCCTTCCTCATCAGGTAATATACACAAATGTTTTTTGTGGCGTCACGTTGTTTCAAAACTTCTCTATTTTCGCGTTGCATATTCCGTATTTTCTAGGAGCGTTGTTTGTGATCAAATCACCAAAATGATTTGCCAATAGCATGAGAAATTTACTGCCAACTAATTTTCCCAATATTTATTTAAATAACAACAAAATATAGTGAAAAGAATGAAATTTATATTTGTTCGCTATGTAATTAACTAGCAGCTAAATATGTTATTCATTATATGATGTACTGAGATGAATACCCAAATAAGAGTAGTAGAATAAGCTACAAACGAGAAAAAAAAATATGATAACTCCAGAAAAACCATTCGTTTTATTTATACACAATTTATACATTCCAAAAAACCTGAGATCTGACAGTTGATATGCTTGTATTAAATTCGCTTGGTTGACGGTTCGTTTTCTTCCCTGACTTAATCGGCAAAAGATCTTCAGTAGTTGAAAAGATGGGGAGGAGGGGAAACACCCACTTAGCTTGGATCCGAACATAGATAAAAAGTAATTAAAAAAAACAAGTCAAAAGCTGGTTATTATGTCGTTAAAGTGGCGGGACAAGGCAAATATCCCGAGGATCCCCAGGGGTTCCGGGAACAGGGGATAATATAATCAGGTGGGCTGGCAGGCTATCGGCTGCTCCCCATCTGATGGCTCTAATTGGCAAATATGTTTTAATTAATTTATATAATCATTAAATTAATGGGTTTGTGTCTGCCCACAGTTTATTGCTTATAAAATACAAACGCTTTCAATGGTTTAAACAGGCATCCTCAGATGCTATAATTTGAGGAGTACGGACACTGCAATCACCGAATTTTAAAAAGAACAAAACGTTTAATAAATTAAAATTACCCACAGCCGATAAATTCTTCATACGTCTAGTCGGTCAATATTAACAATTAACAAATTTGCACATAATATTATAAATATTATATATATATATATATATATATATATATATATGTATTTAAATCCACTTACCTTATATTCGGCGACTGGTGCGACTACACCACTACGCTATACTCAACCAAATTAAATAATGTATTGAATTGAGTTTGTTCGGGATGCTGATGAGTATTAATACACATTTCAATCATAGGCCTCCCTTATTAATTTTATAATTAATATAATAGATTTCAATGAATGTTCAAATAATGTTGTTCTTGTATTATATTTCATTATTCGCTTGGGGTTTGGAATATTTTAAACTAATATTTTTGTAATTGGGTCATATCGCGTTTATCATTTAATCAGCTACGGTGGGCTGGTCACGCTGTCAGAATCGGCCTGACCAACCCTTGCCCATGCTGACATTGCTCTGACCGGAGACTTCGTTGGGTGAAGTAAATGTCAGGTGCGAGCTCAGTACAAGTGGCTAGATAAGTTCCGATACACGTGTCGATTTATTAAAGTCTCGGGGAGTTACCACATTCACCATAGCTGTTATTTCATTGTGTATTATTTCATCAACTATTTTAAACGTCAAGTTTGCTCCTTTTACGCCTGTGTGGCAAACCGCAACCGAAAAGGGATCCGGCCTTCCCCCCTGACTTGTACTAGAAGGGTTTTATGGTGCCATATCCTGTATGGCTAAACTAACTGTATGGCCACTACGTCCTTTTTCCTAACTGCCTTACCTCCTGGCACACTATGGTTTTCACTACCTGTTACCCTTATTAAGGGGAAATACTCTTAACATCTAAAAAATCTAAAGCTTTATTCCTAACAAATTTCTTACTCTAATATATTTACAGAAAACTTATAAAATTCGGTGAACTTACATGCAGCTTAATTTATGTTATATTACAAATAATTTATATGTGGTTAGATGCAAATACAAAGAATTATAAATAATTAAGTTTAATGGCAAAGGGGAGTCCACAGTAGAAAATAGATCAAGATTAAAAATTACAAGTAATGTATACATTAAAATTATTTAATTATTTTATGCTTAGTTCGACCGTCATAACGTCAATATTCAGTCGTATAAAATCAAAGTAGGGTCGTCATTCTGACAATTTTCCAACCCAACAATCATTTTTTTTTTTTTGATTTTCCTAAAGAATAAAAGTATCAACAAGCTAAAGAAAGTAAATGAATTTGTTTGTATTAATTTTACCCTTGCGTACTCTAGCTAGAACGCCTGTATGTAAAACTCTTACTATACGTCTGGAATTATTCTTTAGATCCAAGGATAAATTTATAAGAAACAATGCCAAGTTTATGATCGCCACTCTTGATTCATATCTGTAATTCAGTAATTCTTTGGTATATGAGTAGTTACTAAAGGTATAAAGGTTTATCCCTTTAAAAAAAAAAATGTTTCTCCCATCCTTAATACTGGCAAATACAAGTCAATTTTGATTTGACTAGGGATTAACGAAGCTCCCCCCTACTGACAGGAGGTGGATTAAGTGGAAGGGTGAGTGATAGTATTTTTTATTTTGTTGTGTGTTTTCTATGTCAAAATGCTACCAAATCGAATGCTATGTTATTATGCTCTGGACGTGAATGTAAAATTAAATGTTTTATTGCCAAGTAGGGGACTAAAACTCACCTAAGGAGACAAAAACAAAACCGTAAAAATCTAACATTAAGATGCTATAATGTGTATATTTACATTAATTGTTCATCTTTTATTTAACATGTAAAATAATGACTCATTTCGCTCAATTGAAATATTTACTTTGCTAAAAGTAGGACTTTCGAGTAAACACCCATTTTTAACGATACTATTATACTAGTTTAGCTTTACATTCTTTCAATCATCTTTTATTTCCTCTAAGTATTTAAAATAATTTTGAGTGGTACAACCAAGCACCTAAATACAAATCACACGTCTTTCCGTATCTATCAAACAAACGAATCTGACAGTTGACAGCTCTCGTCAACAAAGCACAGTTGTTGAAAAACGTGTTACTGATGAATAAATTTATCCGGGATTTTGCGATATAGTCTTCAGGATTTTGAAAGGCAAGGTCAAGCTGACTGACAATTCTCAGACGATTCAACAGCTAAAAATCTTTTGCACAATTTTATGATCGATTAAGGTGCACATTACTACACTTCATATTGGGACAAAATCATCGAGTATTTTTAAAGATAAATAAATTTGACGTTTTATGATATAATCATTAACGTCATCATTATGAATAATTGTAGATAAATAAAATTGTATGCAGTTCACGCTGGGTACGGGGTGAAGTCTCTCTTCTTTAGGATTCAAATGACACTATTCACTTCAAATAGTTATTCACTATTCTTCAATAATTTTCTTTTTATATCGCTTTAAACTCTCAGGCACCAAACAAAAACTTTCCAGAACAACAGCCTATGGACGGACCTATTAAAGGCGATAACGATGAAATAAATTAAAAAGTATTCTTTTAAAAAATGCATGCGCTAGTTGAAGGAATATTTTCGTAATTTAAAACTAAACGTTGCAACTGTAAAATTAATTCGCATGCGCCAGTTCCTGACCTCAGCTTTAGCTTAGTCTTCTAGCTGTGGTAATAAGTGGAGAAAATATGTCTAGATAGGAAGGAGGTGAGCATTAAAGGAGGATTAGAATGATTTGCTATCTGAGAACCACACTTTAATAACACACTGAAATATAACTTGCACTTATAATAAACCACGTGTTGAATGGACGAGGATCTGGTCAGCTCTGCCTGTGTTTCACAAACCTGATAACATACCACCAGTATAATTAAAGTGGTTATCCCAAAACGGTACAGGGGGTAATAGTTAAACTAAACCTATGCTAATAAAAAAATTTAATTTGATTATAAAAGATTATTACAATATGTATGTGGATGTGCCCTAAATGGTTTTAAGCCCTCATTTAATGTCTATCCATCAATCGATTTAAATTGGTCTGTAATTATTGTTTGTAATTGCAAATTTTTTATTGGTTAATACATGTTTTAATATTCCAAGAAAGACTGAGAAGAGAGCTGACTGCTGGCAGCCCCCGCTCACATGACGGGCTATCGGAGCTGAGGATCAACCGCTGGCTAAGCCCGTCGCCTCATGAATCCGATTTCATACCCTTCCGAGCAGACCGCTTTATAAGAAGTAATTTTTATTGAGAAAAATAGTCCCGGGAGCATAACCACCTCCGACGGATCAGTCGTCCGTACATAGAGCGTGGCTTCAAAGGGCCGCCTCTAACCAGTTCTGTCTCCTCAGGAAGGATTTGGGAAAAATCGAAAACCTGGGGCTCAAAAACCGTTTCATGAGCGCACCACATGTAGGTCGTAGATATCGCTCACTTGTTTCTTCTCCGAACCGACGCCTTGCCGGAGGACACCTGCATGAAATTCCCAGCTGTTCGATTTATTCTTACTTTCGTTTATTTATTTATCGACAGAGCTACTGTAAATTAACAACAAACAAGCCCGAAAGGCAGACTCTCTCTACTTTTAAACACGTCCGGGACAACCATATCCCAATCTGTACACTTCACGATAGTGGTAATTATCGAGTCGATATGAAAATTTAAGTGTATGTTTTTACCAGGCTGATAAAAGTTCTTCTGCATAAAATTATTTCATTACTGAAATCAATATATTTACGGTGGCATATGAATTGTGGCCGCTAAAAAATCCTGGTTTTCTAAGGAGAAATTCAACACAATCGTCAACTGAATAACGTCCAGATCAGTGTGCATCTCAAAGCCTGACATGCACTGAACAAAAGTTTACCCGAATTTTGATACCTCTTCCTAAGGACAGATTTCTTCGGCTACCTTCATCCTTCACACGCAATTCGTTGCAAACACGTTGGGGGTAAATAATTATAAAGTATCATACAGTGTAAACAATTATATACAATATAGGAAATAAGACTCGAATAAGGATTCAATACGCTATTTTAAAGGGCTTTTGTAAGAACCTCGCATATTCCAAGACATGAAAATTAGGTATTAGTTAATATACAGAATGAAGGGAAAGTATGCTCTATTGTATAACATTTCAACCTAGATACAGACCAGAGGAGAACTGAACTGATCAGTGCGGAAGTGGAAATGACTGATATACTGAACAGCACAATGGGTGCTAGACGCTGTAAGCCCCAATTAGTAGCGAGTATGACGCTTGCAAAAGATCTCAGGATTGACTTCAGAACCAGTTGGTGGTGGCATGTGGTTCGCGGCAAGCAACCAGGCTTGTGGCGGAGACGTTCGCGGTAAAGCACGTAATTCAAACTTAAATTGCAATGGAATCTGTTCCATGTTCGCACTAACGATAGTCCAGGACGCGCATTATAGGTATAAGGGGAAATTAGATATATTTGCTGCCGGCCGTAACTAGCGTAGCAACAGCAGCAACGAACAGATGGCGCGCTACGCATCCTGATTTGATATAATTAGTTTTGCAGGATGGTGAACAGTAAAGGACATATGTGGTATTCTTTACAATCAAGGCAGAAATACGGATTAAATACAATTTACCAACCATTTCTAGTCGGTCCTGAGGTCGATTCAATGGTACACTGCAGTTCACAATCTTAAGTGGCTTGAATGCCCAAAAATACCTTGAAAATATCACTTTTCTTACCATTCCCCTAAAGCAATAGATTAATTATTTTAATAAACATGGTTCATAAAATGATTCATCCTTTCAGGTTTATGTAGCCAGTGGCCGTTCAGCATTTGTTTTTGATACTTAACGTCACAACACTCCAAAGGTGATTGACTGACTGTTGGCTCATAAATCGTTAATGATTTTGATCACTTTTAGGTACTGGATGGTGTTCATTGCATGGCACGTTTTAGTAAATGGGTTTGAAGTTATTATTACTCTGCACTTTTATGTTTTTTGGCATGTGAACAAATGTTCGACTGTGAGTAGGGAGTTACCACACAATTCACATGCAGCGCAGTGAACTCTTACAAGGAGATGTAGATGTGTCAGCTTGGAGTGGTCAATCCCCAGTCTCGTCAGAATACTGCAGAAGATACAGCCCATGGCGTGTTGCTTTAATGGGAATCAGCAGGAAATCCACTTCCCATTCTTCACGATGTGCTTTAAGTACGGATATTGTCATGGTAGATATTCATAAATTGCTACTCGTTTTTCAGCTTTCTCATTGAGTTCATTGCTTTCATTACCAGCGGGTCATTTTGTATTGTACGTAAAAATTGATTTGTTGTCAGATCGAAATGGTTGTAAAAGAAACGTCGTTGGAGAATCAATACATGTTGCAACAGAATAATGTTTGATGAACAATCTCTACCTGAAAATAAACTTTTTAGAAATAAAAAACAGATTGTAATTAGCATAAATATTTCCGAACAAATCATGTTGCACGAAAGCAACTCGATTCATGTTGCTATACCAGAAAGGAGATACTATGTATGGTATATTTTGAAATTAGCAATTGAGTTCTGCATACCATTTAATCCTCCTCTTCAAATCTATAGTAAACATAAATAAATGAGTGGACAGTTGATAATTTTAAAAACGAGAATATTTAAAACTGAGAAGAAAATATATGTCATTCAACATTTTTTTACCCAGTAGACTGAAGTTAAATCGTTTAACTTTTACTTGATTTCATTAAATAAAACTTTCATTGATTTGGAATGTTTATTCATGTTTGTAAATTTCAATAATTATCGCTTAAATTCAAACCCTTGTGGTTTCAAACCACTCCAACCACTCGTGTAGCAATTTACCTTCAGGCCTTGGACCATGTTCTCGTAGACTGCTTTGACTCTCAAATACAATGTTTGTATCTCGCTTGTTTTTGTTGTTTTTTTCGTAAAAACTCGAGTGCCTGCTATGGCTTGTAGAACGGTTATTAATTGATAAAAAAATTAAAGTTTTTAAAAAATCACTAGGATGAAAAATATTGATATTACTTAGTGAAATTCAACTGTTCCATGATTTTTTTTCTCGTAAATTCACTTTTTTGTAATGCTGTAGATTCAATCAGCATTGCTTTATTTTTCTCTTATTATTTTTCAAATACTGGTGATCCGCCGCAACAACATCAAGCGCAGAGGTAACCATGATTAACTCGTCAAATCCTCTCCTGGATGTTCCGACTTGGGCGAGAGCAAGCTTTCAATTAGCAGGATAGGGGAGGATAGGGCCGGGCCGGCTGCGATGAAGACCCACACAGTGACGGCTCCGCATCATAGCAGATTAGATTGGACTCATGCTCATTTGAATAAAGCCAAGCCGGTCTAGTCGACGGACAGGGTATACTTAAACATTTACACGTACTAAACCTCCAGTCCCAATTCAACTTCTGTCAAACACAACTTGAGTATTCACCTCGAACATTTAAATTCAAATTAATTGTTCTCTGACAGGCAGTGTCTATCTTTCCTTCTTTAATGTTTAAGTTGTCCCATTTCATATAGAGATTGTTCAATTTGACCGGAGCATTGAGTACAGCGTGTAATCTCTAATTTTAATCCTTCTCTCTCGTCTAGCTTATTTGGTATTTATGAACAACGTTTCGTCCTGCATTGAGGAGTTTGGTGTCGACTGTTAAAGACATTGAGGGGAACCGTATACTTTATACTTGTATTGCTCTGTGGCAAATTCAACATTTTTCATCAGGCGGAAAATCATCTAGATCGAACTAGAGTTATTAGCTTCTAGTTAATTATGTATTATTGATTTGTTATTGTTATGAAATAAATAAATACAACTTTAAACCGCTATCATTACAGGTCAATTGAAAATATCCTATATATTTTTCCCTGAAAATCAGTAAGAATAAAGCGGATTATTGTGCTCTTATGAAGGGTTCCCATGGGGTGTGAAGAGGTAATTATTTTCCTTAATCTGTATTAAGTGTATCAATAATACGCACTTTCTTGTCTCACCCCCCGTGGGACCCGGCAATACCGCAAGATATCCCACCGACCCGATAAAGGGTGAGGGCCATATGCTCACTCACCAATTGAGACAGCTACAGTTAAACCCTTAAAGCGAAAATATATTTATACAACACATCTATAATTATAATGAAAAACCCTCCAGCTTGTCTTTGTCCATTTTAATTTGATAATTTTATTTGTTAATGTATTTAATACGGTTTTTAATGATTTTAAAGACTGTTTAAATAAGTATTTACAGTCGGATATTTTTCACCAATAATGGTCTACAACAATTGAAATAAATTCGACTAATTCAGTTTGATTAAATTAGGTATTGCTTTAAAATAATTATAATAATATTATTACAATAATCGATCGAGAAAGAAACAATAAATCAAAGAGCATGTTGATATTCTGAAAAAAATAATTAGAAGTTTGAAAAAGATAATTTTTACCATAAGTGTAACCGGAATTCATCTAAAATGGACTGCTGAATATATAACGGCTCCCCGAAGAAGAAAGAAATAGGATAAAGCGAGCGATAAGAGACAATTAAATATCAAATCAATTTGATGGAATGCCAGACTCTAAGGGCTAAGGATAATTTCCTTGGAATATAAGAAAAGCACGGCTTTGAATAATTCAATGAAGGTACCATACTCAAATTCTTCCTGAGCTGGGGCCGTGAAGAAAGAAGCGACGGCCGCCCCATGCGCTTGAGGCTCGCTGAAGCTCAGAGAACCGGCTTAAAAAGCGGCCGTCGATTTATACAAGTTGGGCGCTTCGAGGCGCTTCTTTCTGACTGGCCAGCGTGTCCCTTCATATTATTTATCGCAGCCCCTTTTGCGGGATCGTCTTTTTTGGATGTTTTCGAAAAGAAAAATCCCCACCACGTCCCGTCTCGTTAGAAAATCAGTTATGAATTCCTCCCTTAGTTTTTCCGTTCCCTACCGACCGTTGCACGCTGGGCCGGACAGATAAACGCTTCAAATAACAATAATTTAAACATACTTGTTTACCATCTTGCCTTTTTTGTCGTGTCCTTTGGTCGTGACCGCCACGTGGCGGAGAGGTATGCCTCCCAGTGAGTACTGAGAAAATGTGTGTGCATAGTACATTTTTTAAAATGTAGCCACTACGTTTCTTGTCCGGCACTTATCGTATGTTTATCTACAATATGTTTATAAAGATAATTTTTTATCATCCTTGTACGTTGTGATTCCTTGGGATAGTACTTCTGTGTTATACTGTATATATTATTAAACACCTACACTGTACTGAAGGATTGTTTCCGGTTAATTTGCTTGTGTTGGTAAAATTTTCTTACGGCGTTCACCATTGTCACTGTCATTTAAAGTGGTAGAAAATAATGTTGAAAAGTCAATTTTTAGTGATCGAAATAGTATTATTAAAGTATTACTTTTCAATGATTTTTCGTCACTCCTCAGAAGCTATTTACTCGTTAAATTTTTTTCCGTGAACGAGATTATTGTATATTAAAACCATTCAATATGTTTTATTGCCACCAGTGGACTCTCACCACTGTACCGAAACAACCAACCTCCACCGAGGCTTCCCACACCCCTTAATCCTCTCACACCACCTTCAAGCAGGTACTCCTAGTCTAAGGATCCGATTAACCTAAATATTCTATATTTTTCCCTCATCTTAAAAAAAAAATCTTAGCTTAGAAAAAAAAAAAAATGTTTTATTAACTATGTAAACAAATGTCGGCCGGTCATAAAAATAAAAAATTAAAAAAATTTCCAGCAATGATCCTTTTACGAGAATATACCTTTCACGACGGCTATCGTGGTACATAGGAGCAGACGTTCATGTCTGAAAGTAAAACCTCTACTTGTGACTTGGGAGGAATACTAATTTGAGGTTTCCAAAACTCTTCCATTGATCGATATCAATCTACGATATCTTAGGATCTTTTTTAGTTTTTAATAGTTCTTTTTTCGAGCTAAAATTAATTCAAATATGTAGGATGAACCAGGATGGATAGTTTTGATGCATGCGTAATTCACCAAACTAGTGTGAAAAAGCTATTCGCATTTTTGACACAACGCAAGTTTTGTCATATAACTATTGAGCTAAAAATACCTATTAAAACATGGTGATTAAAGAGGTTGGTAGTATTTATTTTGTAAACTATTAAATTAAAACATTTTCGAATTCCGTTCTGCTTATTTGTCCTAAAACTTGGAAAAAAACTGAACTTTAAATTTCAAATAACTTTTGACCTGAGAAATCTAAAAAAGAAACAAGTTTCCGATTTCATGATTCATACTGGGTTCTTAAGCCCCCCCCCCCTAATAATCACGAATGTGAGTATTATTGATACACTTAATACGGATTGAGGAAATTAATTACATTAAAATTAATTTTGTCTTTACAATTCGTGTAAAATGCCAAAACTTGTGAACGGTTGAAGCCTCTTTCTTTTCATGAGCGGGTACGAACGCAAGCTAGCTGGCTGGGCATGCATCATTTTCGTGATTCACGCCCTGTGGGAACCTGGCATTAAACATGTTATAGATCATGTTTTGACTGAATGTAGATAAAAGAGATGACTTCCCGAACTTTTTGAAAATAAAAATTTTCCATCAGGTTAGGTAATTAATGTGTCGTTTTCAAATTTAACTAGTTCTGGTGATAAATCGTGACTTAGAACAGATGTAACGCATGTCGAACTTTAGCTCACAAGTAGCATTTGCTAGTAAATGTTCTAGTGATACGAGCACTTGATGTGGTATGATTCATTTGTTTCAATATTGCCACTAATGCAATACTCGTATATTTATGTGTCATTTATAAATGACTTGAAGCTTTTGTATAGATTAATTACATTGAGCTATGGCGGGTGTAGTGTGACGTTGAATATTTAAATACTAGGGTAAAATTTCCGTGGAATTAAAGACCGTTAAATTGGTACCCAACTCAGGATGTTATTAATATTTCGTATACATTCCAAGTCATTGCTCAATTAATGATGGATGCTTGTTGCATGGGTGGAGGGGGGGTGTTTATGCAATCGAAGAACGAAACCACTCCTTTGTTAAAGGGTTGTCCAGTATATGAGAAGATTGTTCAAAGGCATGGAGGCGAATGCTGGAAGAGTGGTTGTCACATTAGATGTTAGGATACCACAAGGATGTTGGATTTCTTTTCCTAGGCATTATAAATAAATACATTCACCGAAAGTGTCAGTAGCTTTACATTTTGAAATAAAACCAAATCATAACATTGTAGATCATTCCTTAATACTTGGATTTAATTTGGAAAAGGCAAATATGTAAAATAATGAAATTAATAAAGAATTATGATCCAAAGCACATTGAGATGCTTCTACTCTATATTTATGTAAGCTTTGAATGAGAGAGGTAAAAGAAAATAGATACAACCTTTCGAGTGAAGAAATTCATTGTACACAGGTGGTCTGAACAGTTTCCGACCTCAACATAAAGATGATAATAAAATAAATAAAAGCTAGTGAAATAAAAGCTTTGTTACGTCGGAAACTTTTCAGCCCACCTGTGTACAATGAATTTCTTCACTCGAAAGGTTGTATCTATTTTCTTTTACCTCTCTCATTCAAAGCTCATCGTAGGATAATCGGTTGTTGTAAGTATCAGAGACTTTGGGGGAAAAAAAATAAAGTTTAGTCAATTTATTTTAAATTTTCAAAATCTTTATAGTGAGAAAATTACAATCTGCCTTGTTGGGGAATAAGCAATTGTATTTAATGTTCTCATTAATATCATAAGTAAATATTAAATAATACTAGTGGTAGAATATCTACTCCTCCTTTTCTTAAATGTTAGGTTTGTAAACGAATTATGAATTTTGAACAGTCTATAAATTGATAAATAAATAAAAATATGTCTGTCAATGGACGTAGGAAATCAATAATTACAGAAATACATCTACCGAAAGGAAACAAGAATATTTATATTCCAACGATTAGAGACACGGATGAAAGGAAAGTAATGAACCAATGTAGATTGACGAGTTAAGACGAGATTGAATTGAATCTTTTCGGGTCAGAGGAAGATTGGTTGAGAATTAGGTAAGAAATTTATCCGGGAAAGACCAAAAGATTGAGGTATAAGTTCTTCTTATTCCATTATTTCGGCTTTAAAACCTCCTCAATAGGTTTTGTAGTATTTTACTTTTTTGGTCAACCCGCGTGTGTGGTTGCACACGCCTCTGGCGTAATCAACATGCCATCTAATTAGTGGCTAGGATATCGTGCTTTCTTGAAACAATGTAGGCATTCAGTACATAATATTTTAGGCGGTTGGTTTTGTATTAATTACACAGAAGCGAAAGTTATTTTCGAATCCGTACAAAAATATTGATAAGGAAATCAAAATTTTTACTTGAATAAAGAAGGTAGTGTGAAATTGTTGGAAGAATTATTCTACAACTTAACGCTAACGCAAAGTTTCTAACTACAAGAGGAGATACATAAAACCTTTTTTTAAAACTTAGATTAACATTTCTATAGTCCATCTCACAACAAAACAAGCGCTACTGTGCAGACCGATTGAAAGTTTTTCAAAAAAACTATATATCTTTACGAAGAGCTACCAATTCAATATGAAATAGAGGAAGAGTGGAATAATGATTTTAAAGTTGTTATAATTCCTTGCCCTGAAGATGTCTATATAGGCGAAACGTTAACTGGCGAAATAATTTTTTTCTTTTTTTGGAGAGTGACTAATAAACTTTTTTGAAAAATTTAAGTGTAAGTATTAAAATATAGATGTCTCTTTACTCTTTAAAATTATAACGTTAAAAATATTACATATATATCCTTTCCCTTAACCCAAACATTTGTTATTGATTGTTTCTTATATTCATGAATACATACTCCTAAAATAAGTACATGCTATATTTTAAGGTGCATTGTGATGCACGAAATTTTGTATGATTGAAGTTAAGGAGTATTAAGTTAAATAGGACAGAGCGTCCTCAGAGCACTCCCTCTCGTAAAAACTATCGTGGGAATCTACTTATTTCTCAATTTAGAAGAAATGTTATATATATTTCATATATATATATGGTCAGTTCAGTCAAGTCATGTAGAATGTATATCATTATACTTGTTTATTCATTATATAATTTCTATAAAATAACAAAACCTGTATATAATGTAGTGATGCTACAGGAAATACAAAATAATTTGTAAATGGATTCGCCAGAGGATCTATAATTATATATGATTGTCTGTAAATTTGAAGGGGCTATGAAGAAAAAAAAAAAAAAAAAAAAAGAAATGTTATATATATTTGACATATAATAAGTTACATTTTTCCATATTGTGGAATCTTTAAATCAATCTGTGTAGGAGTATATTGAATGAAGGGTTTTGAAAAAAAAAGTTTCCAATTTATCTATAAACAAAACAGGTTTTCTTTCAAAAAAAACATTTAGTCTTAAATTTGTAAACCATATGTTTTAAAGCCATAATAAGTACGTATCTCTTTTCCACTTATACATCGAGTGGAGTCCATTTTGCGATAACCACTTAAAAATTGTCTTAATCTTTGGAATTTTTCACTTTGAAGTCTATCCTATTTACAATGGTCGATATCAGTGATCAACTGGCCCATGATGATTGGTCCTATAAATTTTGGCTAAAGGATTAACTAAAATTATTCTCGCCCTAGGATGAATGAGCTAATGATTTCATTTATTAAATGAAATATATCAGTGATGAAACAATACGAGGAAATATTTTATTGATGGTACTGAATGGCTATTAAAAAGAATTCAAAACCGATCAGCAGCGGTATACCAGTTTTATAAGCGTTTATAAAAGGAGAAAACATGACGAGGGGATCTTTTATAACCCCTTAGTTTATACAACCCCGAGCTGTCTTCTTCGAATCAGAGACGTGAAAAAAAAAACCAAAACAAAACAGACCGATGAACTCCTCACGAAAAGACTATTAATGCTCGGGGGATCACGCATAGAAATTTTCATACTAGAAGCCTTTGAAATGGAAACTATCTGGTGCTGTGAAGAAATAAGAGCAATACTGAATCATCGTTTTGGATGAGCTTTGTTCTACTAACGTTTAGTGGGGCGTCTTTCCTGTTGCTGTAACAATGTATATTTTCTATTATAAAACTAAAAAATACGTCGATTAGACTAGGTACGATAAAGGTAAAGATAAAAAAAACATAAAAGGTTCACCGAAATTCAAGCAAACAAAGTTATTGAGAGAGATTTAAAGAATAAAATTTCGCCTATTCAATGGTTGATATTGTATAAAAATATGTTTTACTCGTTTCACTGTGTCCAATCTAATGTTTTCATAAACTGTGTGGAATTAAGTATTTGTTTGTGTAATTGTCTTCTATAATATGTAAATTTATGTTTCGCGTTCTGATGCGTAGTCCTGAAGATGCCCAAATAGACGAAAGTTCATCTGATTACCTTATATCAATAAAAAAATATATATTGTGAAAAACTCGAAGCTTTCATAACATAATAAATATAAATACCAATATTTCTAGATTTATTTTTTAAAAAGCGATTTTCGTACGTTCACTTGTTTCATCATTTCGTTGACCTGCTGGAAAATAACGCAGTATAGGCTGTCTTTTTGATTCACACAGCTAAATTTTAGTATTGTAAAAAAATATTTGAATAACTATTGGGAAAATGGAGGACAAAGCTAATGGCATGACTTTTCTCTGGGGTAAAATTAATGTGTATCAAGCAAAGATGCTCTTGGATGAAAAAAAATAGCAAAGTGTAAATAATCTACATTTTGTTCCTGTGCCTGAGTACGTGTTAAAACGAGTAATTCGAATTTCTTTCCTTTCAACGAAATGGTTCTTCCGAGAACATACAACACAAACACCATTGAGAAGCTGTCTGATCATCCATATTCAACAGTAGAAAAATCATTCATTGGAGAAGACATTGACGGAGATAACTCACCGCAAATGGAGTGGTTACTGCTGGTGATATGTGGGTACGTAGTCATCAGATCCTCGGAGCACGGCCAAGGGCGGGCCCCAGTGGGTTTACTCTCCTTTTTATCTGATTACCAGATAATGCCGGCTACAAGCCCGATAATTATCCCGGCTACCGCAGAAAAATAAACATTCCTGCCTACTTACCCCTGTACCACACCACCGGAAAAAAAAGGAGGAGGGGGGTAGGACCAGAAAACAAAACAAAAATGGAAATAGATGTTGACTAGATAATGAGTTTTTCTTATTAAATTACAGCCATTATCGTAGCTTTCGGTTAGAGGGCTAACAACTGGCCGGGCCTTCGCCCTGTATGAATCCCATTAGTTTTTTCTCGGGGGGTAGAGCTCAGTTTGGCCCCAGGGTAGTCTCATCTGTGACAGTGCGAGACTGACCAGCTCATCCCTAATCTGGTTATAACTCATTTCTTACTTAGTTATCCTCGTGATAACTCATTCCAGTCGTACATATTTCTTTATCACTTTGATCAGGGCCTTGTATATTACTTATGACCCTTGTTCAAACAGGTGTGAATAAGCAGTGTATCTATAGGCCAACTCAGGGTCACCTATTAACGCTCCACCATTTGAAATAAACCTTTAGGTTGAGAGAAATTAATATGGTCCCATTTAATTTGATTTCTTTGAATATGCATTGTAATGTAACCTTTATTTGCAGTATTATATAAATGTTCTACTGCATATAGGGCTTCTGTATGGTCAGAGTTAATTATACGTAAGGCAAAGTTGGCAGTTGGTACGCTTCATATGTTCTCACCGTATTATTTACAACCTTCTATATATAATAGAAGTGTCATCAAGTGTTACTTCTTGAACCAGATTAAACAGAATGTGACTCCTAAAAAGACTTTGGATTCCATTTTCCAAATGATGATATACTGTTCTTAAATTTTTTTTTTTATCCATAATATTAGTTGCTATTGTAGTTGTTCAAGGAAAATGGTTGAACTCGAAAGTGGATTTGTTCATATTAATGATCAATAATTCTGATAGTTTCTTTGTCCTTGCATCCTTAACCACTGTGGAGGCGTGCCTACTCTCGTATCCTCGGATAGCCCTAGGCTCAGAACTGGAGCGATGCAGTCAGGATGGAGTTGTGTTTTTGTTTCGGCAGCAGAAGTCTGTGGCTGTAGTGGCGGCCGAACAACTAACAAGCAATATCTTACAGGCTAACAAGCCTGCCGGTCCTGGAAATATGATCTCGCCCGCTTTTTATACAGATTTATAACATGGCCGCTCGCTCGCCAATAATTGGATTACCCTCGTCATTGTCCGCGTCTCTTCCCGCACCTCTCATCTCTCTCATTCTCTCTCTCTCTCTCTCTCTCTCTCTCTCTCTCTCTCTCTCTCTCTCTCTCTCTCTCTCTCTCTCTCTCTCTCTCTTCCTCCCTCTCTGATTGACGTTTTAAAAAAGGATAAATTCCTCAATTTCTTCTCTGATAATTCCTCCCATGCCTGAAGGCCACTTCGTTAATGGTATATTTCGGGAGTCAAACATTCAAATTAAAAAATGCCAGCACAGACATTTTATGCCGGTTCTGGGTATGACAGAGTCTTGAACGTATGCTTAGAGATAGTTAGACCAATACAACGAACGATACCAGGGATTCCAGCTCGACAAAAGACTAACTTGGAACCCGTGCACGAGACTCAAAAGGCAACAGCTCGTTTTGGACAACAGAAAATTTTACCTCGAAATAGAAAACAGAATTGTACTTATTTTCAAAACTATTCTGGACTCAATACTTGTGCGACGGGAGAGCATCAAAGATCCAGCACATCTAGTCCGTCCAGTCCAAAATCCTTAAAGGAATAATAAATACCCCATTCTACGTCGCGAATAAAATCCTACATACTGGTCTTAGTATTACCACTAGAATTGAAAACATTCTTACTAAATTTCCAAATTTACTTAGAAAATTATCCATACATCCTAATCGCATTGTAAGATCAAGCACCCATGCAATCCTGCTCGGAGAGTTAAACGGAAACGCTCATTGCCCTATCAGGGTAGATCGTGATTTTTTTCAAGTAAAGATTTATTTAAACGAAAAATAAATACATAGTACCATTGTCCACTGTGATCAAATGGCAAATCAAGTATTCCTATCAGTCATCTTAGTGCTGCTGTATGTATCTATTACAACCTGTATATGTATGTAGAATGTATTACAACCTATGTATATGTATCTCTCCATTGAACATGTAAAGGTGTAAAAAAGTGAAAGTTTTCATTTATCCATCAATTTTCATTCCAATTGGTTAAGAGGATCCATACATGCAAGGTTCATTAAGGCCGTACTTGAGAAATACTTTCTATTCGCTGCTAAAACAAAAATGATATCAGCTGCCAAATGCAATGGAGTGCGCTAACAGAACATACACTGGGGTAATTATGAGCTCAGTGAAACCCTGGGTCTCCTCTAGCCATCTTTGCAGACAATTTGGACTGTGGTTCACAGTGCTGTGAATAGGACACTCAGCAACTCACCTGCGACTTCTTCATTACAACGCACCGCAGATTAAATTTTCATTCTCATTTAATTGAGATTCATATACCATACATATTACACATTCTTTCTCATACATCCTTCAAATAGGACTCCCCTTAGTGAAAGGCACCCATCAATCCAAAATAATTTTCCATTTATTTTTCCCACATCCTATTTTTTATAAGTTTGAGAGCTATGGAAAAAAAAAAAATCTTAAAAATTTGAGAGCTAAGAAAAACAAAAAATCTAATTTAATTGTAAGTCACTTTTGTTTCTAATTAGTAGCTACTAAAAGCGCTTGCTTGTAAATGAACACTTAAGGGTAGACGTTTTTTATTTATTAAAAAAATAAAATATATTTTAAACAGCAGCTCCAGGTTAAACTTAGGTTTACAAGATGTACAGCCTGTCATAAAATTAAATACATATTGACAAAATAAATCCACAGCTAGATGTGCGGTCATTACCAACCCTTTGTATAAGTTAATAATTCGACAGTACAGTCGAAAATATTTGAATCCATTTTTTTATTCACTAGCAAGCCATTTTATTATTTGATTACGAGCACTAAAGATAGTTATAACCGTAATTACAAGGATTCCTTAAATAACGTACCCAAAGACCATTTTGAAAGCAGAAAAATGTGATAGTCCTATAAAAAACAAATGAAATAACCTTAACCTGGAACCTGAATAGGAAATGTGTCGTCAAAGCACCGATGCTCACGTGTTGACTTTTTCCATTACCTGTTTGAGTAAGAGCGGAAGAATAATAAGTAAGCGTCGACAAGTATTCCAATTTTAACCTGCCATTCCAATTGATGGTCAAAACATATAAACTTAAGTATTCGCTCTAAGGGAATTCCAAGCCCTCCAATATTCTTCGCATTCATCCCTGCAATCCAGAATCCTCCACAAGAGACCCAATGATCCCTTCTATATCAATAAGCGTACCCTTCACGCTTATCTCAACAGCCTATTCAGTCAAGATCTAGCCACCTGCCAAAACATCAACCCCCGTCTCCCTGGCCATCCTAATCTTTATGATAATGTTCTAATATCTCATCCTCGGTGACCCAGAGCGACAAGGAGGAGGTGGCCTCGTGCCTTTCTCTAAACCATCAAGCATTTTGCTTTGTGGTGATTACCAAAGTAACGACAGGTTAAGTGGTTTTGCGGGTATGATCTCCCCCCCCCCCCCCGAAAAAAAAAGATCACGTTAACTGAAGTACTAAGAACTCCTTAAAACACAATCCATTAATTGCATGTAAACATTTCAATAAAGATAAGGAATAAATTAAAAGTATTCATAGGCTGTACTAACCTATTTGAGAATCGATATTCCAAATCTATTTCTTTTTAGCATAAAAGTTCTACCCTATCCCTGTTAAGATCCTGTTAATAACACAATACGCGAAACTTTAGCGCATAAGAATTTATCTGAAATTGAAATTCCTCGGGCGTAGATAAATTTAAACGGGAGAGAAGATCGGATGCCTAGGCATTAACTTGGAAGTATATAGCCCTTGATGACTCCCAAGTATTTTTTTTTATATTTTTTTTTCCAAAGGACCGCTCCCAGCCGAATGGAAAGCCCCAAGACTAAGAGTTTTTACCCGGAGTTATTTCAGTTTAGAATTAATCATTAAACCAAGTTTACTTCCCCTCCCCCCCCCCACCACTTCAAGCAAGAAAAACGTACTCATGCCAACATTTTATCCCTGCAAACCTTTTATTGAAGTCCCACTTTACTTTCACTGCTGGCCCTTTAATTAATTTTATTCACTGCTTCTGATCATTTATTACGGCCTGTTTAATAGCTTGGATTTAGAAGTCAAAGCGATTTTTCTTTTTAGTCAAAGCCGAGGTATGGAAAACTCTTACATTTCCAATTACTAGTCTAATACATTGATTATAGCAGCAAAAAAAAGTTTATTACCATTTCTTACAGTGCTACGTTAGCACATTAATAGCAATTTATTTTCATAATAATTCTTATCCGGAAGGAACTGTTATAGAGTTATGAATTATTCGATATTTTTCTCATTTTATACATAATTAATGAGTTAAATTAATTTCTTCGGATGTGTTGACAAATCATCCCTTAAACCAATGACGCTTATTTATTCAAGTTATTTCTTTATTGTTTATGTGACTATAATACTACTTTTCATTCATTCCTATAATACTCTTTTTCAATAACAAAAGCAGATAACCAGCTCCCACTTTTTTTTTTTTTTAATTAAATCTCCATTACTTTGACATATGAACAACTACTAAAAACGCAGATCTATCTACAATTGACAATAAATCTTTCATGAACGTTTAAAATATCTTAGAACCACCTTCTGACGAAGTGTAATTATTTTTATTTAAAGTAATGATACGTTCTCCATTGTCACATAAGATTCAAAATGAGAGATACCCTAGGGTTATTTTAGCATGATGATGTTTAGGACTAAACATCACTTTTTTATATCCTATATACTATACAAAAATAGTATCCAATTATTCTCCTCATATAGAGTAGTTCAGCATGGTGATATGCTCATTTGAAAAGTAATTGTTAAGTTCTTGTTTTTTTTTATAACCAAATGTTCCTAGATTGGGTGTATTCGCTTTAGCAAGGTTGACTGTATTTGACGTGTATTTAAAAATACATGTCCATGATGTCATAAACAAAGTAACGTTAATATTTAACCATCAATACTACTTTAAGTATGCTTAATGTTCCCCTATTTATTAAATGTAAGTAAATATGTCCGGACTTAATATTAATTTACTAAATTGTAAATGGTGGATTTGCTACCCACCTTCTGATGCGTGACAGTCCAGAGCACCAGCGCCATAGCACCTGACCAAGGTATCCAAGAAGTGAGTTCTGTAATATTTGTATAGCATCGTGAAACAGTAGTCGTTAAGAAATAAAAAGTCTTGTCTCTTGACAAAGTTAAATTTATACGCATATTTGGCAACGTGAGACTGTCAAACAATCATCCTCAGTGCTTTAATACTCAATTTAAATGGAATATAAGAATTTAAAAAAATAATAAATTGTAAACCGAAGGTGAGTCCCATCTCCTAGTCTTGTATATATGTATTTTGACCTTTTAACTTCAAATAGAAAAATAGTTATTGTAATCCTACCCTCCTTCGAATGAATCTGTGTATCCAATAAGAGGAGAAATTCTTAAATCGAAAATTGTAAATTTGTGAATTGTAAAAATGTTGATAAATAAAGGGGTTATGGGGAAAAAAATCAATAATCAGAGAAGGGTAGGAGAAATTCCAGGGATTTCAGACATCTATCGCAAGGTGCAAAAGTGCATGGGCAAATACATAAATTAGTGGAGGGACTTTTTATTCGTTAAAATTAAAATTCAGCCTACACTGACACAGAATGGTTGTTAAAATAGTAGATCCTCTTTTCCACCCCCGAAATCCGTTGTTTGTTGTATCAAGATAATCTAAATTTTAGTATCCCTTTCAAATCCTCTTTGCCTCTTTCTCTTTAGCCTGTAAGGAAGTTGACAATACTGCGGGTAAATCCAAAAGTGGAGAATCTAGTCTAGTAGGAGGCTGATAACAAAAAATCGTGAATAATCCCTGGTTTTACGAAAAACAGAACTTTGCGTAATTTAGTCGCATGAAATCTCCCTTCAAAAGGTTTTAACAAAGACAAATTCTATTTCTAATAGAGCTTACATAAGTTAAATAGTTTTATTTATCCCTTTCCATTCAACCAAAAACGTGGCTACCAACAACAAAAAAGGACATTTTAATTTACTCCTTCCCTGTTCGGAATTAGATCATAGCACAAACTATTTATCCGATTTCATTTGAGATCTACTATCACTATTTTACGTTTTGGACATCATTCACGCTACACCCTATATTTCCTTATGTCGCATGAATGAAAGACTAAATGTAAATTTATAAATATGGTATGAATGCGATATTTTACCACAATTATCGATTGTCTTTCTAGGGCAGATTGCTATTTTCCTCAAAAAAGAATTTGTTTTTTAAAAAACCTATTTTCTTGACCAGTTTTATTAGAATGCTCATTACGTATCATCATTTATTCATTTTGCTATACCCTAGTCAACAATATAATTACCCCCCCCCCCATTAAGGCCCACCATTAAAATTTGTTATTTACTGTTCTACGCATTGGAACTGGTCTGTAGCAAGTTGGATTCGTCCCACCCACCGGCCCGGACTAGATGCGTGCCCACAAGACTGCCGAACAGTGGTTTACCAATCAGCGCGGTTCTGAAATATTCAAGGGTGGGGAGTGAGCTTGGCCCAAATTGCAGGCTTATTAGGACCCAACTGTTAATGGCGGTGGTTGTTTGTCTTTGTTATCAAGGCTGGGATCCGTAATAAATAAAGCCACCTGACGTTGATCATGCGTTAAGTGTCACGGGCAGGTTCCTTGCCATCCCTCCCCGCATCCATTGACGGTCTATTCTCATTTTTTTCACAATTAGTCTTGATTGTTCATTTTTTCCAGTACTACAGATGTGCATCCGTTTTAAGTACCGTGCTGAAATAAAAGTGTAAAGTGTGACTTATCACATATTTAAAGATAACGTAGAACTTACTGTTATAACTCTTCCTTAATATTTCCTGCATACGAATAATACCGAATAAAATTAAGTTAAATGAAGTATCAATATAATTATTATTTTTAAAAAATATGAAAACTTTTTCACTATTAAAGATATACCCTTTCCGTCTAGAGGAAGGTCAGCGAGAAAACTAAAGAATTAGGACATCATCTCTCCCTAGCCCTGAAAATCCCTGATTTCTATCTTCATCAATTCATCTGATCTCTCCTGAATAAGGCAGTTCACCCATCTGAGGTCATCACCCACTGGACAGTTTATCTAAAAGCAAATATCCTGGGCATGATCTCTTCACCCCACGAATCCTCGGGTAACTCTCTTAAAAAAAAAACATAGTCTGTTCAATGCCTTTATAATAATATTCATCCCACCGGCCCACTATCCTCTTCTCAAAGAATTTCAGGAAACTTCTTTAAATTAAATATTTTTCCCCCTTTTGGACACAGAAAACGAGTTACCAACTCGCAAGTTTGGCTTTCATTCACAACATTCCACAGTGTCAATCACATTTCATCAGCCCTGGAGAGCACTATTTCACTGGTGCAATTGTTGATGAAAAGCGTCTATTAGGGTTTGGACTCGCTGCTAGCTTTTTAATCACAAAACATACTTCCTGTTTCTTCGACTCTAACTGCCACCTCCAAGTCCAATGCGGCTCAAAATACACAATTTCTTTCCTGTAAAAGTCGGAGTTCCTTAATGGGTGTTCTGGGCTCTAATCTATGCACTCAAATCTGACGACATTGAATGACACATACTGCTGACTCTTGTCACCTTTGCTGACGATACAACTCCCCTCTCATCCAATCAATACTATAACCTTCAAATTCGCCTTTCCGAAATTATTATTATTAGATCGCCGAGAAACTCGATGCCGTCCACATTAAAGTCAACCCGGCCAAGACGCAAGGAATTATATTCAGCTATAAATCCGGAAGAAAGAAGGAGTGCCATGTAAGCAACAAGCTATGCTACCTTGGGATTACCCTCGGTAGACACTTGTCGTTCACAACACATCTCGGCAAGAAGTTATTAAAATGTGTTAGGAAGAAATTCTTCAGCCTCGGACACCTACTTCACAGCCCGGCTTTATCGGTACGCCTCAAGCTGCTGATTTACCAGAGCGTCCTAAGGCCTGCTTTGATGTAGGGACCCCTCTCTTCAAGTATCTGACTCCTAACACTTTCAAAATGCTCCAGCGATTTCAGAACATAGTTCTCCGCACCTCCCTCAGACATACCCCGTTCGACCGAATGAAGGCAGACGAGATGCATAAAAAATTTGAAGTGCTCATCATTCAAGATTTCATCAAGAGAAGGCACATCAATTTTTCGACTCACTCCGACACAGCCACAACCCACTATTCTCCGACCTTCAACCACCACCAATGCCCGTCAGATGGAAGCACTGCTGGACCGCCGAAGCCTGGAGACAGATGGACGTGATCGAACCCTAGCCCCCTGACGGAGACTGAAGATCTACACCCAGCCGAGAGATTGAGGCCGATCTCCCGGCCGACTCAACCGAAGCTACAAGACCCCATCTACCTGTTCAAGCAGGGTCGACCTTCCGGCCCAGAGGCCGACTTATTTCAGGCCCCTGCCGGGGCGGGCCAGGCTTGACCTGGCCGACTACAAACCATTGCCTAGGTACCCCTAGGCTCCACCCTTGGTGGACTGTCACTACCTTCCCGATTCCAACCGCCTCCTTTAGGCATTCCACCCCCTATATCCTTCTCATACATCCTTCAAATGGGGGACTCCCCTTAGTGAAAGGCACTCATTAGCCCAAAATAATTTTCCTTTATTTTTCCCACATCCTATTTTTATAAGTTTGAGAGCTAAGAAAAAAAAAAAAATAAATCAAATAAAAATATTATTAGCATAGTGCCGGGGTTTGTTATAATATGAAACGAAACAACTTATGTCTCTTTATAGGTTGTTAAAGTAACGTCGCTTGACAGCTAAGTACTATGATTGACATCAGGTCTAACCTTTGAAAATGACGGCATGGTCCAAGGCCCATCCTCACGATGGAGAGGGTATTAGTGTATTTTTAACAGTAAGTACATTTTTAGATTTTAGGTTCTTTTTTAAGAGTAATTATATTCACTGTACTTATACTGTTATACTGATATACTGTCCACTCCACCGAGTTCACTTAAACACTTCACCTCTTCCCAAGTGACAGTGTCCAATACTTCGGATTTTCAAACTAATTCAAAATTTAAATAAAATATTAATCAAAAGATTAATTTGTAGTCTGCATGTTATATTTTGAGGCAGGAGCCCCACGCTCACGGAGGGCTAGACCCATTGGATAGACTACTCAACAAGAAATCCATCCTCACATTAGAAAACAAAATTGTCATATAGAAAGCACACTGCTCTTTCTCTTTACGACTTTATAGATCAGCAATTCAGGCATCAGGTGCATCCAATCTGTTGAATCCAAAATTATAATATCGTTTAGTAATCGTTAGTAACTGAAAGTTTTTATGTCTCCAATAGAATCCTTCACAGTGACCTTTAAATTGTCACTATCTAGCGTATTCCATGCAGTAGTAACATTTTCTCTAAAGTCCTGAAATTCCATAAAAAATTATCTGAGCGAAATCGCTTTACACCTCCCTACAACTCTCACAGAGATTGATAGGGAAGTAGCTATGAGTTCTTTTGTGAAAATTGCGTCAAATTCAGGCACTGGTCGGTTTTGGGGGTAACTATTACTTGAAGGGAGTCAAGGGGAAAGTAACAATTCTGCAGATAACTACAACTCTGCACTAGACATTTACTATGCACAGGATGTACAGAAAATTTAAGCCCTAATGAATTCAACCATGAACTAAAATGACATCATGTTCGAATAGAGAACAAACTGCATTTGTTAGAACTAGATAAAGAAGTTATGTAGCTAGAACCGGGGAAAATGAACGGGAAGTTCGAGAGAATAACAGTCTCCTTTCAACTAATTCGGACGTGTCGGATACGAATGAGAAAAGGGGAAACAAGGAAGTGATAACACTCTTTTCACCGCTAGAGAAGTCACGTATACTTTGTCAATGACGGTCAGGTCTCAGAGAGTCCTATCCTAGACCTGCACACCTATAATTGCATTCTCATCCGTAGAACTTTCCGCATGAATAAATTCATTTCTTATTCTAGTATTTTTTTCTAATAATTATAATAATTAATTTTTTTTGTTGCTTTTCAATTTTCTATTTAAAATTATAATGATCTCATAGTTGCCGCTATAATTGAGTTTAACACACTAATAATTACTGTTTCTCTCTGTCATAAAGATATCAATACTTACTCGTAACCTTGCTGACCACTTCAATATTTGATTAAAACTACCGAATCGTTTTAGACCTCTATTTTTTAAAGCCCAATATATGTTTATATTATTCAACATAATTATTCACCATGCCAAGCTTTATATCCACCCAAGAGAGTTTACAGTATGATGTAATAATGCGTTACTCATAATTAATAATACGTATTTCAAAATGAAAGTGACCTAACCTAATTGTTCCTATAACAACTTATATAAATTATTCATTTGGTGGCCTACAGACATGATACAAGCTTTAACATTTATTAAAGAATACAATAAATTTTTAAATATAGGAATATTGTAAAGGTCAGATGTAATGTCATATAAAATATGTAATATATGCAGACCCATTCAACGTAAAATATTTTTGTAATGTATTAAAAATATTACTATAGCACGAGTATGTCGCTTATAAATTATATACTAAACATATATCTCTCTCCTGATTCTCTAAAGAAACAAAAGTTACCAAAAAACATGTATGGCTCCATACATTGAGAGACTTTGAAGAGAAGTATTGTATTGCTAAAAGAAGAAGCCTCCAGTAGATCAGTGGGAAGGATATGCTTGAGGAAGCCAGGAAGCACATGGTAAAGGGACCATGGTGACATCAGTGATAAATTCTTGGCATACATTATGGGTCCGATATGGGGAGAAAAGGCGGCGTCTTTGAAGCACTCAACATATCCTTAGTATAATGGTGTGCGCGTCCTGCCAGGAAGCTATCCAATCTGGAGAGCTGCGCAAACACGACCAATAATAAATAGCTATAAATACTCTTGTTGGTCCATTGAGTAGAAGGTATTTACTTCAAAGGTATTTAGCCGCTTTTATATTTTTATTGTGTATATTCATTTTAACATTTATCTGGTGTAAGTAATAACACTAACCATAAAAAATAAACTTCTTTTGCAAGAGAATCACTAATCTTACAGAATATTTCTCACTCTATCAGAATTGAAATCCTTTTCTTTTTATCATTTCTAGGTATTTCAGGAATCTGATTTTTATTGCCAATTTTTATTATTCTTTTGATAAACTTTAGTAAATTTGAGGAAAATTATTGATAATTTAAATAAGGTTTATTAGCACTCATTTACATTTACACAGCCTAGTAAACTATAATCAAAACGTACCTATATTAATGTCCTTGATTATTAATTAATTAATATCATCCGATATAAAGTTTCTCGCGGCTAAATATTAAGAAGTCACGGATTCAAGTCCCCATCTTGCCTATAGTATTTTCTTGAGTGGTTAATTATCAATAACGAAAATTTTGTAGCATAAAAAAGCTAAACTGAAATGTTATTTATTCAAAACAATGAACTAGCTCAATTTATTTTTTTTTAAATTGCACAAGGATATTTAAGGAAAAAATGTGTAAAAACAACTGAAGATACGAAGTTCTTGATTGAAAGGGCATATTTACGGACACGATTACTTCTGAGCGAAAAAGATAGAAGCAGGCAATATTTTTATGGGCAGGAATTATTATCAGCAATTACGAAAAGCCATAAACGAACAAGTTGGCTCCAACCTAAGTAAAATTTATGTGGTCTGTTAGCCCTTCATTAATGGCCAATTAACTCTAATATCCTAGTATAATTACTCCGTTGAGTCAAATGACTGCTATTTGTTCAGCGGTTTGTTCTTCAAAGGCCCTCTTTGCGGTAGGTTTTGCTCTCCTCCCTTGAAAAGGTTTAGTGATCATAAACCCACTGAATCCATGAAATACGGGACAACTGGCCGTAGATATCTGGAATTTATTGATAAAACTACTCTGCTCCATTTCATTACAGGGAGTCGAAGCCTGGCTTATACCAGGAGGTCAGGAATAAATACTCAAGGTGAACTACATTCCAATCTACTTTTGTAGTATATTAGCTGAGTATCTCTTATTGTTGATGTACGACCTCGTCTATTAATCAACTAAACGTTTCTATCGCCAAAGCTGAAACGTGCAGGAAGTTTCTAATGGAGTTTAATAGATCAATTATTTGACTTGATATTTATTTGATAACTCGTAACTTATTGATTATTGATGATAAATTTATCATAGTCTTCTCTTTTATTAAATTATAGATATTTTACCTAGAAGAATATTCTTTTATTTTAGGTTGAAGTATTGAAGGAAATATGGAATTAAAGATGGTACAACTGTTAAAATTTTTTCAAGGCATTTTTGAGTGGTCTCGAACATAGAAAGAGGAATCCATAGTGAGTTTCAATATTTAAATCAGGCAAAATTATCAGTAACTCTACTCGCTATAAATACATTATATACGATATTAATACGTAATACAATTTTATGAAGTGTTTCTTAAGATTAATGCTCGAGTTGCCTCGGGACTGCCATATTTCGCCGCACTACTCCGTGTTGGGTTGGGGTACAGCCATCTGTCTGTAGCTAACTCTTTCTTGGATCCCTCCTCATCAGTACTATCATGAATAAAATGAGACCCCTAACATTCACACACTCCTCAAAATCAAATCAGCTATCAAATCACGTAGTGCTTTCCAATCCAACCTGTATTTCCTATCCCACAAATCAGCCTCCATTGAACGTTCTTTCTGTGCCAAAAATCTTTAGTCGGAGGGGTTGCATCTACTATTGCGAGGTTTGACAGCAGATTTCAATTGGAGGAAGTTGTGAAGGTAAGGGGGCTTTTTAGTCATGATAGTATTGAAGGGGAGGGGGGGTCCAAGGACGTATTGGCGACTGTCGGAAGCCTGCAGCCATCCCAACACGGAGTAGTGCTGTGAAATGCAATATTCTCTCAGGGGATCCAGAGTATAAATCTAAGAAAGCAATTCAATCCTTCCTAAAGCAATAGGGAGGAGGATTGGAGCTGATTAGCATGGAACGATAGGTACAGAGATCCGAAGTCTTTTTGAATTTGGTAACAGCTAATTGGGCGGTAAACTCAGGCAGGAAGCTATGTGGAAGGGGATTCAAGCGTGTTTCTGCTAATGAGAAAATTTAAGATTGAACTAAGTCTTTCGAGCGGTTTGGAAAGGTTAGAGAGACTTTATATAGGCCGATAGTTTTTGGAGAAGGTGGGGATAGGAACTTTATTTAATGGAAGAACACTCGCTCTTTTCCATGATCTTGCACTACATGCCTAGAGAGACTCTAGGCTCAGCCTTCAGTGGACTCTCACCACTGCACCGCAACATTTCCTCCTCTACCGAGGCTTCCCATACTCCTAAATTCCCTCTCTCCACCTTCAAACAGGTACTCCTGTTAAAAGAGTCGCTCACCCAAATAAATTCTTTTATTTTTCTCTTATTCATAATCTTAAAAATTTAAGAGCTGAGGGACAAAAAACAAAAAAAAAACTCGCTCTTTTCCAGGAAGAGGAAAATATGGAATTTTGAAGGGGAAAATTATAAATGTAAAACAATAGGCGAAGATTTATAGACAGAGCTTTAGGCATTTCGCAGGTTTTGTATCTGGACCTACCGAATTATTTTTCATAATTGATCAAATGAGTTAGGAAGGAGAAATGTAAGAGAAAAACAAGTCTGGGTGGAAATTAAAAGTTTTGTTGATTGGACTGGAGTGCACTTGGAGCTACCATACTATTTGGACTACAATGAAGCATTTTAGAATGGTGGATTTTAGTCTGAGTAAGGTTGCGAAGAGCTTTAAGAGGGATTCATCTTTCAGGGGACAGGTGCGAATAAAACACCGTCTCTTCTTGCAGCATTCCGACATCTTTTTAATATCCTGATTCAACCGAAAAGCTGGGAGGGATGGGGTAGTCTTGAAAAGTCTTAAACAGCTCATGCTTGTTAAGGATGGTGAGGAGGTTGGTGGCAAGGGAATCAACATTCGATAAAGGTAAAGGAATAAAAGATGTCCCATTGAGTAGTCTTCAGACCAAGCTAAATGTTCTTGAATGTAAGAGAATTGAGTTGACGGCAGGTGATGTTCCTGGGAAGGGAAGAGTGACGTTCAGATTCTATGGCGAATCACGATGATATCACAAGCCGAATAAAGTTGAAAAAAGGAATTTAGATTGACTGGAGAGTCTACAATATACTGGAACAGAAAAGACTAAATACATGGTGTACTGTGGTCGGAAGTAATGTGAAATATAGGTCTTGAAGAGGCTAAAATGAACGTGAAGATGAAATAAAAAATTGGAAAAAAACTATAAACTGAAAACAAATGCTGTTTGTAGACACTGGCGAGATGAGAAGCAAAAGGACAGAAGGTAAGGGTGACGGGTGCCTAGACGTCAAGATCATCCACTATTAATAAATATTACTTGGAGGCCGTGGTCCCGACGTCATCTAACCCCCGGTCACCAACGAACTAGACGAATTTGACCTTCCCGGCCATCTTCAATAGCTTTGCCAAGCTATAGCGATGCCGGTTCCCCAAAGTTCTCGTTTTACGGAGACGGGTCAACTCGTCACTAACCTACTCACGGACGAAAGAGGGGCGATGTTGTGGGGGGGGGGAGGTTGTCTATTTGTTGCCGCTTCCTCTGTACAGAGTCTATGTCATCTGGTGACTGCATAAGACCAAGGCTCGTGCCTATAGACGTAACTTTTACTACCGACACTTCTCTACTCTTCACTGGAACTTCATGGATCACCAAAGGCCTTGCTTCGCAAAGTTGAGTCTGGCTTCCTTGGTAGCTCCTTCTTCAGCGCCGGGTTGATTGTGTTCAGGGTCTCGATGCAGCCCTTTTGCTGCATGGCATGATCCCCAAGAGCCTATAATCGGTCGGCACCCGTTTCTCTAGCGTGGCCTTTACCTTGCCAACGTTCGCACGCAGCCAATTGACCGAAAAAAAGTGATGCCTCAGCTC
Source organism: Acanthosoma haemorrhoidale (assembly GCA_930367205.1). Taxonomy (NCBI): domain Eukaryota; kingdom Metazoa; phylum Arthropoda; class Insecta; order Hemiptera; family Acanthosomatidae; genus Acanthosoma; species Acanthosoma haemorrhoidale. Next base: position 49,032,676 of record OV884012.1, on the reverse strand, counting down.
CCCACCCTCCTCCCTAAAACTGTTGAATGCCAATAACAGGGGCACCCATGCATTCCCTTGATGAGCTGTCAATGATAGACATGAATCTGTCGTCTAAGCATACTTATATGTACTTAATTATTGTCCTAAAGAGACAAGGTCCCAGAATAAAGTGTTTTTTTCATTTATTCATTTATATTATGTCTTTTTTTTTTTTTTTGTAGTTTTATCTTGTTAACTTAGTAAGCTAATAACCATAAGTAACAAATACTAGAGAACTCAGCCACCGTAAGTTTATCATTATATTCTCTATCGCCATATCGGCGGTAAAAAGGAGCAGTTGACCGGGGATGAGAAGAACCCCATAAAACAATATACGATGAGACGACCCATTGAGCAAGCGGCAGAACGGAGTCTGGGGTTTTAAATCACCCGTTAACACCATTTTTCGAAGGGTTGGTCTCCGATGGAATGGAAGAACACCATCCCAGTGCCGTTCCAGTGCCACAACGACCGGCCCTGAAGCCGCCCTATCGGGGAGAACAGAAAAGGCGTTAAAATGTTTTTCTTGTTCATGAGCAGAGAGTGCAGACCGGGGGACCCTGAACAGTTCTCTGATCGAAAAACTCCAGCCAGTAGCTGCCCTAACAACTTCATATTTTTATCTGGGTTTGTCTTATCTGGTTTATTGGCCTCAACAGTCAACAGTGTCTGCAGGCACACTCCGCAAGTGTTTTCTCATTACAAATCTACTATTTGCATTCATTAGAACCTGCTGAAAAGTCCTTTGAAGGTTTTGTTTATTATTACTTTTATTTATTTTAACGTTTTGAAATAATTTCAATCTACAACAATCAAGCATTTGTCTACCGTTATCTTTTTGAAACGATGACGATTATTATGATAGTATTTTAGATGTAGGTCACTAGTGTGTTTGTACTGTGGCTTAGCCTAGACTGCGTCGTAACTAGTATTGTATAAATAAATACTTGTTGTCAATCTGCTATATGATGAATTTATATATGCATAATAAAATATATATGTATATAAATTCAGATTGACAAGAAGTATTTTTCCATCAATGTAAAATGTGGAGGCATTAATATAATTTAACTATAGGATTTTAGGAAAAGTTTGTCCAAGCCTTATTTTAGATTTAGCTTAGGAGGTACTCTCAATATTACAGTCATGTAATTCCACACTTAAATGTAAAGCCGGAAAATTTTTTCTATCTGCGTCCAACGTTTGACGAAATTCCAAAGTCTTAAGACAATAAACAATGATTGGTTATATAGAAACAATCCATAGTAAAAGGAGAATCTAGGACAGAAAATCTGAATGAATAGAGTTTTTTGACTTTCTTCGAATAAATAGCAACCTTTTCACCTACAATAAACTATGTTATTAGGCCTTGTTAATAAGGCATTTAAACTAAACTTGTCCCTTTAAAATGTTCCATTTAGGTTAGCAAGCTAAAATTTACATAGCTGACGCTATATGAGCTTCTGGAAATGAGCTAGGTGGAATGCCTAGAAGTAAAATTTGATTCCTTTCTGTTTCCAAACATGCTAGTTAATTTAAAAGTTAAACTTAAATATTTATTTCAGATGAGTATACAACGAAAAGATTAGAAAAGCTTTTCAAAGACCAATTAAGTAGGAGGGAGTAAATTCAGTTGAGCCTTCAAACCCTGGCATGAAGGTAAAACATTTCACGTGAACCGGAAAAGCCTGTGAAAAATGGGGCCAGTAAAGGGTTAAATATTTCCGAAGCCCCTATCCTTTACTCTCCATGACTCGTTCGTTTTCGCATTTTTTCTTTTTATTGCGCCTAGTCGGTCGACCTGTATGTTACCCTTATTGTTGCTCCTTCTCTCTCTCTGTCTCTCTTTATCCTTCTATTCCCCTCTCACTCTCTCCGTGAACCCCACAATTTAGCGGCCTGGCGGGAGACAGAGCTGATGTATGCCTGACCGCTGGCCAGGTAATAGCCGGTTTTCCGAAATCACTCCATCACGATGCGAACCCTCATCAGGCCGGAATCCAGGCCGCCTCCTCCGATTTATATGGGAATTTTCAGTTAAATTCACTTAATAGTTCGTGACTCGTACCATGGCGCATCACCGTGTTTACCCAGCGGCAGAATTAATATTCGGCCGTTAATCTCCAGGGCAGGATAATTTCTTTGTTACATCGATTACTGGCAATTAGTGTGGCTGGTGGGGTCTTCTATGACGGGAACTGCATGCGTTCGTTTTCTTGCTCTCAACTCAAAGCAATACTGCAGAATCTATTATTTAAATAATGGACCGGTCCCGAACACTGGTGTTTTTAGATTAACAACAACTTTATTATGATAAAATTACAATCTGCCTGATTGGGATATAAGTAATTGTGATAAATGATCTCATTCATACCAATTTACAATTTTCATTCTCTCGCTCATTCATACGATATATACAAACAGCCCAGAGACCCCTAAATCCACATGGTTGACACGTCCCTCGCGTGCGAAGGAGGATAAGAGCCAGCGGAGCCTGACCAAGTGCGCGAGAGCCACAGACGCTCAGGACAACTGGTATTTAGCAATCTCACTTCTACGGACTTTCGGGTTAGATCTCTGGCTCTCCCAAGGATTTTTTTGTTAGTGATACGGGTCTGATCGGAGTCGACCTAGCCTCTTGAGGATAAATGAGGAGATACCAGCATATAATATTACTGTGGCAACCTTCATAACCTCTGCACACCTTATCTTGCGCCATGGATGTATTTTGTATTTATTTATTATTATTTGACAAATATTCCTTGATCTTCTACCATTTAACATAATTAAGTGATTCGAATCTCAAGGAAAATATTGAGTTCTGTTGAGACACTTCTGAATTGGTTGTATAGAATAACACCATAGCCCAATAAGGAAAAGGATGCATTTTCAGAGAAATAATAAAAGAGGTGTGATGAATATATGATTAGAATGTACTTGAATAAATATTAGGGCTAGAGCAACTAAGATGGCCTGCTAGAACTGTCAAGCAACTACACAATGTCGAACAGGGTTAAGAACTAAGAAGATGAAGCGTTAAACTGCTTTGCCCTAGGAACTAAATTCTTCCAAGAAGATCAGTCAAAATAATTTTGCAATGAAAGTTATTCTGTAAATATTAGTGAATGTTCTCAGTGACATTAATAATTAAATCTATTTGGATCAGAGATTCACATTATTAGCTCGCAAATCGTTAATGTTTAGACTTCAACTTTGAATTTCTTTTCGTGTCACAGTCTTTAATCAGTTCTAGAATTTGGGGACTAAACTAAAACGATATTTTATCTTGAACTGCTTCGCTGATAAAAGCTAGCTTATGAAATAAAAAAAATTAACGTTTGTTCTTTTAATATATAAGGCCCCCTAACTGATTACGAAAATGTCAGTTATGTGCCATATTATGGCCTATGGTTCCCCATAACTATACGGATGATTGGTTACATGATAAATAAAAAACCAACAAAATTTTACAGTATGAATAAGAGACCAACCAATTATGAAGGTTTTTCTAATTATTTTTTATATATTATTACAGAAATCACGTATACTTATGGGGAAAACCTATTCCTTGCCCTAAACGATTTTTTTATTATCAAATAAAAACTAAATGCCTTTAACTATGGTTAAATAAGAAGCAAATATTTTTAAATTAAATAAAGAAGTTGCTAAGGTATAACGTTTTGGTGGGCACTGTTTTAATTTTTCTTCGATGTGGGGCTCCAACTGTAAAAAATAAATTACCAGCCAATTCATAACAGATCCAGTATGTTTTCAATAGCAGTAGCCATCGGAAATACTTTATTTTTGTTATGTATTCAAGCAGGGTGCCAAAAAAATTCCTCACCAGTACCGCCGGCTAAAGTTGAACCGCTGTTATACGACTAATTGACTAACTGTTGCTCATTGTATAGAAGTTCTAAAGCCCGATTATTCCGGACAATATAACCATTAAAGGGAATATCTCTCGCTCCCAAGGTTTCAATCGACAGAGTGGAAAATTTAATCAACTGTTAAAAGTGTCGTGGAAATCCACTTGGAATAATTGGCCCATAGAAATTGTCACTTCTACCACCGAATATCTAAATTTGAATCTAAAAAGATTAAAAAAAAAAATTTAAATAAAAAGTACTAATAAAAATGAATAAACTTTTATTTAATCTACGATCTTAAAATCGAACGAATACTTTATCTTATTCACTCCGTTTAACAGACAGATTTTAAGCAAGAAGGGAGGGGTTTCTATATCACGTTTACACCCTTTTTTAGGAAGCCTTTTATATAGAGAAGGGTTGTCGATTTTCCTCGTACGAATATAATTTTCTCAACCAGATGAGAATGAAACTCCAGCGTGTTGAACAAATTCATACAAAAGTATCTTAATATTAATTAGAGAGCTGATAACGGGTTGTAATTTCACAATATTGAAGAATTAATGGTTTGAGAATGCCCTGCTTATACTTAAGACAGGAAAAATTAACGGTAAATATTATCTACCGCGGTATAATTTAAACGTAAAAAAAAATCTTCCCCTATAAAAACAATAATGAATAGATTGGACGGACACCCTAAAGAGGTGCTACCTCAGGATTCCGATGGCCCACAAATATTTGGCGGCTTAGAACCGAAAACAAATAAAAAATCCTCTCTACATCCCTCTGGCCTATTAAGGAAACAATTAGTAATTAATGGCCTGTAGAAGCCTCTAATGGAACTTCTTTTATTTTTAATTACCCAATTCGGCTGCATTCCAATTTAATTCAATGCCTGTCAAATAGTAGATTATTAATTAAATACAATTGATTATTTCCTGTTGACAAACTATATAAACGAAAATAATTAACATTGTATCTATTAAATATCAGTAATGAGTTATTCAGGAGGATCAAAGTTAACAGATAATAGTCAAAACTCCATAGTGAGACCATTAACAACCCATTCAATGTTTTAATGATTTCGCACGCCACATGGTCTACGCCAGTATTAAAACCTCTGAGCTTTTAAGGAAGCTGGTTAAATTATGTATTTATCAAAACTATTTATTTAGATTAATAAAAGTGATAAACCCGACTATTCAGAGTGTGTTACAGGAAAAATGCAACTTTCCCCATAAAATTGAAAAAACTAAACAATAACTTTATATGGAAAATGGGTGATGTGATCTCCCATCGGTCAGGGGAAATGAGCAAGACCAGCAAATAAATAGATGACGGCAAGAAAGGAGGCTATACAGAAATATTGAGTTACGGTATGTGATTTAATGTTATGTAATTAAATCGTTTATGCTTACATTTCATTTTTAATTCTTTTTTTGCATGTTTTCGGTCCAAGTAAGAATCTTGAAATTTTAGATTTTCCCATTTAAGGTTGGAAAGCATGAAAAAGATACAAGCCATTGCTATAAAACGTGGCTAATTGTCCTTAAGTGGTCACTTAATAAAACCCAGTGGGAAATAATTAAGAGTCACTACTCAAATGATTCAATAATTTAAAAAAACTTATATACTGAGTATGATATAAAATCAAAGGTCTCGTTATCCTAACTAGTATCATGGGTTGGGGCTTCAATGGACTAAAGTTATGAACTGTCATTAAAACCATCTTTGAAATTTTGTTCACGATTTACTCACAAAACCACTATTTTAATGTATCATAAATTGCCTAATTATTAAATTTAACTCATGAAAAATAATTAGGGTCATTGAAAAATGAATTACTTGGTAATTAAAAAATATTTCATCTATCATACTGAGTAGGTTATCAAATTGAAGATATCAACGTACTAATTAATTATGGGTACTACATTAATGCGGTTTAGAGGACCGTAGTTGTAAAAATACATTAAAATTTACAGAAAGTGATTAGTCTGATTCTTGAACTTGAGCTTTTTTATTTCAAGTTCTCCCATAAGTATGAACCGTTGTATTTCCCACTTTTATATAAATATTATCGTTGTCTATTCATACGAAACGCTAATGCTTTAATAACTTTAGATGTTCGTCTTCAAGTAGAAAATTTACTCAAGTGGTACCTCGTTGCTAGGTTTCATTACCGTTCCTTGAGATAATCCGATAAGGTAAGGTCTCCCTTTGTAACTGGGTGAATAGAGAGATCCCTAAATAGTAACGACTGTTACACTCAAGTCAAGATACTGCTCCAGTTCCGTTACTGCTATCGTTATTGTGGCGGCCCCGGATTAAAACGCGTGAATACGTGAGGAGTACCGTACTCCTCATGAACAGCTCACAAAGACCACGCAGGAGTCATTCGTCTTTCAGGTGTCACATTCTCCCGTCTCCTTTTCAATGGCCTATTGATGTATCTATCCCGGCCTCAAAGGGCTGTTTTTATCACTTCATCTTGGCCTGTTTTTACGAACAACACAAATAGTAAAACAGCAATAAATCATATAGCTAAATGAGGCAATTTCAGGATAAACCTAATAAGTAATAAATATCCTATAATATGCAATCAAATTAATGTATCGCTTTTGTTTGAATATTATTGTATGTACAATCTTCCAAATTATTCATATAATTATACTACTTGATATAAGGAACGGTTGCCTCGCCAGATCATTATCGTGCATATCGATGAATCAAATTATATTTTTGAAATATACATAATGGATTATTATTAGGACGTGGAAAATCACTCAAGAAATGCAAGACTGACGGATTGGAATCACCACATCAGTTTTGTTTAAAATGATTGTGAAAAACAAATCGGTATTTTTGAGCACAGGTACCTCATTTTATGTACAACTCCATTTTATAAATAAAAAAAAATGCAAATTACAATATTTTAAATTATTTTTCGGAGTATTGGAAATCGGAGACCTTTTATATTGGTATTTTTATCGTTAATAAGCCTCTCCAGTTAATTTTTTCATTGGTATATCATGTATATACATACCTGATATACCTTTGCTGATGATGTCAAATAGACAGAACATTAATATTTTTATATATACTCCTTTATTGTGCTATAATTACAATCTGCCTTTTATAAGGCAATAAGTAATAAGATAAATGCTCTCATTCATACCATATTTACAGTTCATCATTCACTCGCTCATTCACACAATATTTACAGACAGCCCAGAGACCTCCCAAATCCACATGCGAAGAGTAAGAACATTAATAAGAGGAAGATATGTCAATAAAAAGATTAATTGGAGAGGCTCGAAGCTAAATATCTAACATATAAAATATTGATACAAAAACCACTTTATAGAGCGTGTTAATTGTGTGATTTTTTTTTTTGGCGTTCTACGATAGTAGTCCTAAAAATCATTCGATCGTTCTTAATTTCGCTTATTCCCAGATTCACTCGAAAAGCACTGATTATTTTATGATGGGTACGAAAAATTTAAATATAAAAGTGATTCGCTAGCTTATGATCTCTAAATTCCCATAAGATGCTGAATAAATATGAAAATATGTTTGTAAATAGTTTATACCACAATAATTAGACTTCCACCCCCAGCCATAAATTCATTCATAAAATAGTTTCCCTTTTGACTAAAACATCAACTGGATAATCCTCAATACTTGGCATTCAACCTTACCACATATTGTAATCAGCAAAATACAGGAAAATGTATCACATTCCTGTAAGTTATCTTTTAGTTTAACACTCTCGAAAAAGTAATGTGGGAAACAAAAAGGCTCAAAAATACCTGCATAGGTTCAGAATTTCTGTGGTTCGGATTGGCCGGTGACGGTACTCAGTTTGAGCTTGTTGTTTTTAGGTTACCGATTACTCGATAAGTCTATTTAACTTTTCGTATACAATGTTAGCGTAGTTAAAGAAAAATGTCTTTATTCAAAAGTACTGGCCGGCTTAGTGCTTAAAGGTTTGTTGATGAATCAAAGTCCAAAATTATTCCACTAATGGTATTTATAGAGTTATGGTCCTATGTGTTTGCGTTGGATCAAGTTCGCGGATTTAATGAGCGTTGCGTCATCTCATCTCGAGATTTCTGAGGATAATTGTCGAGTCCTTCTGGAACAATAATGACGATTAAATAGTGTTCTTGGTTGATTGAGTAGGTCCTGCAGTACATTGCTTCTACGTCATATCGTAATCGACCTGAGTTACATGTGAATCTTGCAACTAATGTCGATGAATAATCATCTAGGTGAATTTTATTTTCCTATCGATTTTTATTCATATACAAGTATAAATCAGAAAAATGGCGCTAGTTTACCATAATTGGCCATTACATATGAACAAGTGGCTCTAATGATATGCCTCCGAGATTATTTCCTAGAAACGGCAGCAATAAATGCTCCGAGCCTGCATGATGCTTATTGAAAAAATCTAAAAACAATGAAAATAAAATTTTTTTTTTTTAATTTCTCACTTACCTCCACTAAATTTTTGGGTTTAACGAAAATTCTTTAAACTTTTTCTGGCCGATTGCTTTTCATACGATCGACTAAAAAATGTTTATACCTACCTAGTACCCTTACAGGAGCTAAAACGGAATGGTTCTTTCAGACAAAAATTGTTCTGATGTTCTTGACAGCGGTGAGGGTTTATCGTAAGCTATGGGGAGGTTATGAATAAATGAACCCGATGAAACTCGAATGAAGGAAAATCAAGTGCAAGACCTATTCTAGGTTTGAAGTAAAAACACCGACCACATTTAAACGTCCTTTTTAAAAGAAAAGAACTCTTATGACTGACAAAAACAACCAACAACGAAGAAATAAGAGATATGCCGAAAAATGAAGTCCCGAAGAAGAAATAGTCCAAAAGATAAAACTCAACAGAAAAAACAGGAAGAAATGAATATTAGTTGAAAAATATTGTGGATACAAAAGACCGATTTATCTGTCATCGTCTTTAAGAATAATAATATAATACAACGACCCTCATGGTCGACTTCTCCTTAAATATGTAATAAGTTCCTAAATAAATAATTTTTTTTTTTCATTTCTTCAGGGATTATTTTAACGATTCAATCCTCTCATGAATACATTGTTAATCTGATAGGATTAAGTATCGGAATGGGCTAAGCCTTTTCATATCATCTCAAACGGCTTTTTAATGGCTGCCGTATGTGGATACAGCCTCGGATGGAATGGGGTTTAATAGAATATAACTCGTCTTTTTTGGCCACCGGCAGGGGATCAGTATAATTGTATTAGATAATTGGACATTGAAGAATGCCACAGGGTGCGTGCATATAAAAGTAGTGATGGTATGGCGCAAGTCGCTATAAAGGGAGAGTATAAATAATAATTGTTGCCAGCCTAGCGAGCTTATGTGGTTATTGCTTGCTGAAGAGGTTTACGGCTTCCAGGGGCTTACACTCATGTATACTGCCAGCGGTCATTCCGTCCGGCTGGCTGGCTTGTTTTTTCTTCATTTTTTTGGTGCTATTTGCATAAACCTACTTTACTACACCGTGATAATATTTGTTTACACTTTTGTTTCAACACCCCTTATCCTCTTTATGAGGCCGTCAATGTGTCAGTGGAGCTTCAACAGCGATAATAACAAGTTTTACTTAGCAGTATCCTTTCTTTCTTCATACTACTTAACTATGTTCTTTAAGCTTCTGAACACACCAGTATCTTCCATGCTATTTAAGATATAAAACGTCTTGTCTTATATTTTTGCGATGCACTTTCAATAGTCAAACATTCATTCTTAATGCTTTAATACTCGTACAGGAATTATTAAAAAAATAAAGGGTTGTTACTTCTAGAAACCACAGCTAAAAACACGCTAAATCAGCTTAGATTACATTTAAATTAAGTATTATTTAAAATGACTGTTTGACTGTTGTTAAGTGCTTCGCAAAAATATAAAGTATTGTTTTTAGCTCTAAAAATTATAATAAAAGTCTAGAGGTTGGCGGTATTCAATGACAATCACTGTTAACTAGTTTGTGGAGGTATTGGATTCTAGGTTAAAAAATTCAATAGTTCGTTTGATTTATTAAATGCCTATATGTTCTACAGGTTACAGTAAAGGGGTGGTATCTACTGGTTAGTATCCTTCTATCGAACTCCAGGACAAGCTAACAGTAACGCTGAAGTGGTAAAGGTACAAATGTTTTATAAATATGAAATATAGATACTATAGTATGAAGGCTCCTATCTTATTTGCTTCGTATTAATTTTTCTCTGTCTGACTGTTCACAGGGTGCAAGCATGTAATTTTAGGACATCGGAATATTTATTAGGTAAGGTAAGTTTTAGAAAACCAGGGGATAATGGGGTATGCTATAAATGTGGAGATATCTGCGATTTGTGAAAAGCAAAAAACAAATTTTATTACATTTTTTTATCCCAATAAAAAAAAAAAGAAAGGAGAAGAATGTCAGAAAATTGTCCTGGCGTGATAAAGCCCCTACAAAATGACTTATCGCATAGCAGCTCTACGCAATTTTATCCACAAATATAGCAATGAATATGTCACATATCACAATGAAGGACTATGTTTATTGTACAGTAAAACGAGCCAAATACTATCAAATTTCTTTTACAAATTGTTTGCTAGTTCTACTCCGTGCTTACCCTCTTAGCGTAATTGTTTATGCATACTTAAAGTTGATAGACCGTCATTCATGCCACAATGACGTCTTATTTGTCTAAATCGTGACCTGATACAGACAAAAGGAAGTGGGAAAAGTGTTGCCTGCATAAAACTTTCAGGGCATGAATTTGTTTTATCTAACACTTAAGGAGTAAATTAAAAGTTTGTGTATTTTAAGGTTGTCACGTTTTTTGTAGAATGGGAAGTGATAAATAAAAACCATTAATGTCAAATAATACCCAATTGCAGCATCGGAAACTAGACAAAATTTTCATGGAAGGTGCTGTCGTGTCGTCACTAGGGGGTGCCTGATCACCCTAGCCCTGGTGACGAGTGCGGATTGTTCGAGTTTATAACCTAGACAATCGTTCCATGACAGCGTTACTATCTGACTCCATTTATGATAGGTATGTGCCCCGACAATGCACTATGTTCAAGAGAAGAGGTACAGAGGTTTCATAAAGAATTAGTCAAGTTTTCAGAGTTCGAGCTGAAACCAAGCAAGCGTTATGACTGTTTATGACCTGTGATACCCTCGCGCATCTTAGGCCCGGCGGGTACCTGGCTGACCTTTCTCGTGTTCCTTGGCTTCCGCCTTTTTTATTGCTTAACACATTTACAATGATTTATATTTGTTTATACTACATTTAGTTCATATTATTTTACTTTTGCTTACAATATATATGCAATAGAGTATAGGGTGATTTATCTTATGTAGTTAGCGGTCGCTACACAGCTCCCCCAAATTACCCTATACTCGGTAAAGTTTGACAGTTTGTTTTATATTGAATTATATTGCATAATAAAAACGTACATAATACAAACATATTTCTATCAATCTTTCTTAAACGCTCACTATTTACACTTTTTGTAAATTGTACACAATTGTTACAAATAAACTATTAAATAGTCCTTTAACTAAAAATATTTTTATCTTTCACATGAATGACCATAAAAGAATCAACATCTTACCCCATAACAGACCAAGTTAGCTAATTAAAATGAAACAACTACAAACAGCCAAAAGTATTTAGATATACATATTTACATATACGTTTGACTAACTTTATATTACAATTGTTGTGGTCTATTGATCGCTGTTAATATTTACGAACGAGAAAAAAAAAAATATGATATAAAATGACATACAGTAACAAGTGGTAACTTTAGGTCATAATATAATGTATAAAAATATTATAGCGTATATTTCGAAACAACTTAAAAAAAAAAAAAAATTAATTTATATTTTATCAGTCATGTTTATTTTATATTTACCGTCGCGCTACCGAACTTCTCGTGTAGAGGTATGGTGGTGGAGTGTGATGATTTATATTTGTTTATAATATATTTAGTTCATGTTATTTTACTTTTGCTTACAATATATATGCAATAGAGTATAGGGTGATTTATGTTATGTAGTTAGCGGTCGCTACAGGGGCTTTCAGGTGGCTAAATTTCGCTTGTTTTAAAGTTGTTAAATTAAGTTCTGTTTTTCATGAAATCGTTATTCGTGATCACTTGACCACAGATATCCCCCTTTTAGAGAAAGCTCTTCGTTGACTGAGCTTTTTAAGCCTAGGTTAATTATGTTGAGGCCTGTTTCAATGAGCTGATACCAGCTCTTCCAGTGAAACAAGTGTGTGATATCGAACTCCTCAAAGTACCCATGTTTTCATTTAGTTGGTCACCTAAGACCATAAGGATCAATTCCCATAATTGAGATCTGTGTAAAAAGAACTGGTGCACTATCACTTTGGGTGATCATTTTTAAATATTCATTTTTGAAAAGCAACATTTTTCAACAATAAAAAGTGTATTATAGTAATTTATTTGTTACAGCCCAGGTCACAGAGAAAAAGAAATAAAAGTTTCGCATAATTGTTTTTTCTGAAAACACTGGTACTTAGAGATGACAAAATTTCACATCACATAATTGCTTAACAAAATTGGATGAGAATCTCATCTTATTCTTTAACAGGCCTCCACTCAATTAACATGGACTTAGAGCTTATAAACAATAAAGCTTGAAAGTCACATTTAAATGGTTTTAACAAAGACAAATCCTACTTGTTTTTGAAGAAAACTTTGGCCAGTTTACGATGCTGCAATTGGAATTAACTCAACTAAAATAGTTTTTTAGTATTTCAAAATTCCTATTCAACAAAAACGTGGCAACCATAAAGAAATACAAACTTTAAATTTTTTCCTTTCCTGTTTGGAATTGGACCATAGTCCAAATGAATTTTTCTGTTTTTGAATTTGAGGTCAACTATCACTTCCTTAAGTTGTGTATACATTTACGTATATTTAAATATTCATAATTAACAAACAATTCAGTATATAATTTATGTAACCAAAAAAAAATAGTGTCATCTGATCATTGGGTCTAATTAGTTCATAACATAAAAATAACAATTACACGACTAATTATAAAAGTGATATTAAAAAAAAGTTAAAAGCTTGTGTTTACAATAATTTCAAGAACCATCGTAATTTGAGTCGAATCTTCATGTTTCAAATTGATTGTATGAAATAGGTTTTGTTTTGGTTATGAATCGGCTTATAATAAAAATTGGTTATATAAATATAAAACACTTATAATTGTTTACAATTTAATTTAATTTATTCAAGTAATATAAATACTCAATATGTACATACATGTATGTAATATATTTGCTTTGTTATATGTTAGAACACTGTATTCACACACCAGTTGTTACGACGTTGCTGTGTGAATCCCAAACCTGGATGCAATGTCAGGACCAGAGGTGCTTATCTCCCTTTTGCCTCACAGAATTGGAATGTCAACTCTATCTTTCTGTTCAGGAAAGAGATGCCAACATACCCATGTGAAAATCGAGCCAGAATTATATTTCCTCGAGCCGGGGTGAGTAACACGGTTTCACCCCAGACGATCCCTGCAACCGTAGGTTGATTCACGGAACCATTTTAATAATTATTTATGAATGAAATTATTCACTCTAGGCCAATTAACGGCTCCAGCACTTCTTCGCAGATTTATAACCAAAACAAAACCTATTTCATACAATCAATTTGAAACATGAAGATTCGACTCAGATTACAATAATACTAGACAACCCTGAATTGCGTTTTGATCTTGTCTTTTTAAATTTATTGTATTGAGTGACACCTCTTTTCGAAGGTCTTCTGATTCCGAAAATGAATGTTGATATTATCACTAACTGTTTGGAAAATATTGCACAGCAATAGAGAAAAGTGTGATTTCTAGGTATAAATATGCATTACGAGAAACCAGTTCTGCGCATGCGCTATTATATACAAACACGTCTCGATTTCGTTCTTCATATAAGTTATGGCTAGTGGTACGGCAATGTTAAGCCTAATACCACATAGCCTAAGGTAAACCAACCTGTAATGTCTATATAGAGGATCAGAAGGGTATAAAGCCAGTTATAAAACAAACCATTGCGTTGTATTATCAACCTCTTTATTTATTCTTTTTTTGATCGCCTACAGCCGGGACTGGTGCTGAACCCCGGGAGTTACAAGTATTCAACTAAACAACTTAAATAGTAAAATTTCAATTTTTTTTGTTGTTGTTTTATTGGTGCCGATTGGCGACGATTATTGGTGGAGGTATGTGACCTAGTAACAAGGTAGAATATAAACCATTTCGTCAAAGGTGGTAATAGGACTATGGAAAAGGTAGAGGCGAAGGCAAGCGGGGGTTTGCTCAATTCTGGCGACGCAAAATCAATCAAAGCGGACCTAGTGTGCAGAGTAAAAAGGAGTGCACTAAACCTAATTCAGGCCAACGAAAACACCGTGGTAAAAGAAAGGCTGAAGAAGGCATACGGAGGAAGATGTGCACCAGAAGAGGACATCTTCCAGATGTTCAGGGAAACCAGTCGGACGAACCAAACGAAAGGGCAGTACGCCGGAGAACTCTTGGCAAAGTTCAATAAAATAACTCAAAAAATGAGAGAAACGGTGAATCTAGTGGAAGTGGAAGCCAGGATGACATTCCTATCGACCATCCTGAAGGTACAGTTGACCAGGGGTACAGGTAAGGAAAATAGTCTACCGGGAGACCGATTGATCATTGAGTGCGCCCAAGCGCCCTCGAAGTAGAAGAAAAATTATAGGCAGAAGAGGCAGGGTGGTCCAAAGTTATCTACGGAAGGCCGAGAATGCCGCAACAGGCATGGAAGAGGAAGGAACAGCGGTAAGTGGAGAAAAAAGGGGTGGTGGCTGAAGGAAGGAGACCGAGACCCAGCGGAAGGAAGGAAGAAGGAAACGACAAGCGGTGGCCTGAGGAGCGAGCTGGCAGAGGGGTGACCACGTTAAGAAACTACAGCGAGGGAGGGAATTACGGTGGTATGCCCATTATTTGAATGGCGAGAGAGTAAGATGCCTAGTAGACAGTGCGGGTTCCTGTACAATTCTCACCTGGAAGTCCGGGGAAAGATTGTGACAGCGGGGGGGGGGTGTCCTAGCTTGCGTGTGTAAGCTTATCACCCTGGGAGGACCGTGCAAAATCGAAGGTAAATTGATGATGGGATTGGATAGGTGGACAGAGAAGAGCGAACATTTAAAAATACACGTGGTTGCGAAGATGCCTCGCGAGTACGAAGGTATCATAGGGTGCGACCTATTCGAGTGGGTAGGGGCAAGGTGCAGGGACGGAACGTGGGCTAACCAACTGGGGAAAAAGTCATACTGGTGTATGGGGACCGTGGGGACAGAAAGGAGAGAATCGGGGCGATCAATCGGGAGGAGAACTGGCAACGAGAAATTGAGCGAGAATACGCCGATATTTTTTTCAAGGATGGGGACATATTGTGTGTGACGGGGGAACCAGTCCATGAGATCCCGCTGAAGCAGCAGAGAGTGACGTACATCAAAGCGAGACGATACCCGCAGGCGCTGCGACAGCATATAATGGAGGGAATCGAGGAATTGAAACGACAGGGCATCATAGTAGATAGTTCGTCTCCATACAACAGTCCCCTGTGGGCAGTGAAAAATAAAGGGCCGTCCGGTGACAAAAAATACCACATTGTCATACCCTACAAGCAATTAAATGACAATAATATTGATGAAAAATACCTCATTCCTCGCTTTGAAGACATCCTGGACCGACTAAGTGGAGCAACAATATTTAGTACACTGGATCTGAAGGCGGGTTACCATCAAATTCGGATGCGTCGTAGAGACCAACACAAAACGGCATTAACGTTCGAGCGGGGGCACTACGAATTCACCAGGAAAAACGCGCCAATAACGTTCCAGAGGCCGGTGAACGAATTTTGGAGGGGTATTGGGGAGTCTTATTCCCAGATATACATGGACGACCTCCTGGCCGTTCAACGACAGGGACATTGACGTAGCTCTCATTACTGAAACAAGACGAGTAAATGATCATTTACAGTTCGTCAGTACCAGATTTTTCGAACAGGTCACCCAGATGGAAGAGCACACGCAGGTACCACTGTCATTGTCCGTAACTCCATTTTCCATCACATAGTTTCTTTGGTAGCACATGATTTCCTTCAGTCAACTGCAGTGTCAATCAGCACCTTCACATCCCCCCTTACTCTATTATCAGTGTTGCAACCAATGGTAGATTAAAGTCAATGAAGCAAAATGTTCCCACATTACCTTCACCCTCACAACACTTGTCCACTAGTTTCTTTTAATGCCATTTCTCTCTCTGTATCCGAGTTAGTACGGTACTTAGGCTTCCATCTCGGAAAACGGCTGACCTGGAACCCACATACGAGGCTAAACAGACGCTTTGGAAAACTGTACAGACTACGTCAAAGGACATACCATCTCTCAATAGAAAACAAATTGCTAATTTACAAAGTGATACCTAAGCCAATATGGACATACGGAATAGAGCTATGGAGGATAGCAAAAAAGTCGAACATCAAGCGTATCCAATCCTTACCATTAAAAGTCCTGAGAACAATAGTAAATGCTCCTTATTACGTCAGCAACAAAACCCTTCATAATGATCTTAATATACCTTACATTCTCAAACTCACCCTTCCAAGTTCATGAAATTCCATAGCAACCTATCCAAGCATCCTATCACAGTCATTGCACTATAATTATCCTCGGAGACTTAAACGGCAGTGGCCTCGTGACCTGCTATAAATAGGTAACAATGGGAGTCCTGGCAATAGCCAGTTTCTCCAATCATGTCCTGAGCGTATGTGGCTCTTGGTGAGCCTCTGCTGGCTCGAATCCGGTGACGCAGCTGACGGAGGAGCTGGGGGACTTCCCAAGACTCCGCTTCCTCCTTCGCACGCGAGAGAGGTGACAACCATGTGGACTTGGGGGGCCTCTGGGCTGTTTGTAAATATTGTATGAATGAGCGAGTGAATGATGAATTGTAAATATGGTATGAATGAAAACATTTATCACAATTACTTATTTCCCAATGAGGCTATTGTAATTTTATCATAATAAAGTTTTAGTTTTTAATAACTACTTTCTTAATAAAAGAAACCACCCTTTTTCAATGCTAATCTCATTCCGTTATGCATTATAACATTCACAGGCAAGCTTATTATTATTGACTGTCTTGAAGAATGTCACAAGCTACAACCAAATCTACTAAATAGGGGAGCTAAGATAATTATTTTTGGTTCTGTACACTTACAGTAAATAAAATCACATAGCTGTAATTGCTTTTCCAGGTCATAGTAAATAACGAAACCTTTGCAACCATCTGCTTATGACGACGCAATTGGCTCAGAAGAAAATTTTGTTAAAGTTATAAATGAAGTAATTTTATTGTTGTGAACTAAAATACATTTTCAACGCTAAGCGTAGGTCAATTTATGCAACTATTTTTCTCATTTTCCAGTCGTTCTCTTAACTATAAAATAACGAATTTTAATATATATAGATATATTTTTCAAGGAGAAATTCCTATGTGGAATTACGCCAAACTGCAGTTTTGATAAGAAAAAATTCCTTAAATTTAGGTGCTTCATTGCAAGAGTTGTAGCGAGTTGTGGAGTTGAATTTTAAAATGAAGAATATAAGGAACAAAACGCTATACCATGGCGGAAAAGTTAAAAAATTGACTTTAGTTCTCGTTTTTCCTAGTTTTTGTATTGGGTGTGCCGACCCAATTATAGCGGCCAAGGTGAGGGGCAGAGGTGAAGATTCTTACTGACAGAAGAGGGGGGGGGGAGGTTGGAGGTTAAATATTTATAAAGGCCCAGGCCGAAACCAAATTAGCCCAATAGGTTCTTTACTGCCTACCGACACCGGCTCTTACAGGCCACGAATAAGGGAATACAAATAGGGACTAAACAGGAGGACACCAGGACTTAGCATATTTAACAGGAGAGCTGTCTCCGCTCCTTCTCTTATACCTCACCGTCTAAATTAAACGATCTTTTTTTTTCTTCTTCTTTCTTCCTTTCTTCTGCTTTTCCTCTTCCTCTCACACACACTATCTTATTACCGCCGATTTCTTCTGGATTCGGGCTGGCCCCTTTCCCCTTCTCGTGTGTGTGAATCCCTTTTCATTTGGACCTTTCCTTATTCATTTATTTATTTATTCATCCTCCTCTTACTTTATAGGGCACCGCTAGGAGAGGTGTAGATCCTAATCGCTACTTTTTAAATGGGATTCTTTGCAGAGATAATCAAAATCACGTCTGTATCTCTTTGCAGTCCAGGAAATAAGGCACGCCTGAGCTGAATATAAACTATTCGCAAATTGAGTCCTCATTAATTATTAAAATGAAAGAATTTAAATAGAACAATTTTTAAACCGCCATGTAAACATTTTTAAACTGTGCAATGAACTACACTTACACGGCTTTAATGTCGCTTTCTTTTGTAAATAGGTAAGTATGTCTTAGGGTCCTGGGGTACTAGCCACCTTCCCCACTCATGTCCTGCGCGTCTGTGGCTCTCTTGCCATCTTTCCATACTCGGAAACAGTCGGATAGGAAGTCTGGGGAAGCTTACGTACTGCCCTTCTGCCAGTTTGCTAAGGTAATTGCCATGGGAGTAGGGGGGCGGGCTCCTGGGCAGGATGTGTATCTAAATAAATAGGTATGAAAAAATTCTTACCTCTCAATTAATAATTTTGAAATCAAATTGTATTTCTTCAAGTAAATATGGCTAAAATAGCATTCATCTGTAAATTCGCAGTTAAAATAATGATTCCAAACTGTTTTAACATTGATAATTTTATTTATAATATGTTTCTGAGTTTACCATTTCTAGGCATTTAAAACATTCTAAAGACTACTACGAAGTAGATGAATAAAATTATATGAAACACGCATGACAAGGTTGATGCCATGATCGTCAAGTCTTCTTCCGAATGAAGACATATTTCTAATGTTTCATCAATTCAGTAATTGGTCAATAAACATTATCTGAAAATAACTTCAGTTATTGTTAGGGGGGTTTTCATTTACCCCACTTATTATAAATTGTTCATTTTAACCATAGTAACATATTATTATGTCTGTGAGACAACTATAAAATCTAAAGTTTTCGAAAAATCGATCATGAGTTTCATCTCGTTTTGAGTGAAATTATCATATTATAAGTAAACAGTTTTGATAATTTTGTTTTAATTTTTTCATACTTTTCTCAAACTTTCTATTGTCAAATCACAAATGAGATGTCTCGCTGTGGCTCTGAGGTTGCAATATGAGAGCTTGTACATGTACATGTGGGATTTTACATTTTTCTCAGTGGTGGGTTGGGTTATTTTTCTTACACATTTTTCTTTCCATGAAGGTTTTGACCAAAATTACAAAGATCATCCTTATAACAAAGTAATCCTATTTATTTATAAAAAAGCAAAGTACATCCACTACTTCTATTAGGTTTGTTGTCTGATGACTGATTTCTTGTAACCAATAAAGCATCGCAAATATTTGTGTGTTAAAGTATTGATTCTATTTATATAAATGTTTTATACACCTATATGGCATGAAACTTGAAAAAATAACTAAATTCAACGAAGATTGATGAAGTTAGTTGCTAGACCTTAACTGAAGCCTATGATGACTTGTTTGTCTTTCATTGGGTTGGGCTGGCCTTCACTCAGCATCGTGAGGATAAATGAGTTAGTGGACCCGGTTTTTAAAACCTAATAAAGAAATACAAGCTAGGGTAGCCCCCCCCCTGTTGCAACATGGATTCATGAAGGTTCAAAGGCTGCTTCATAATTGGTTACAAGAAAACGTGATTTTGCTACGGTTGTTTTTATGAGATTCTATGCATTTCATGAAATTTGCACATTCTTCAGATCTGTTCTGTAGGCGCTGATCTGAAGTGCTATAAATATGCAAACTCCTGTGACCGTGGAAGCGACTGGAAGCTTGCCACTTTCGGCTATGTAGGCGATCCTGCTGCCTGCGGAGGGTCCGCGAAGTGCGGGGAGTCGGCCGGTCCATAAATAAGACAACCTCCGTTCGCACGGCTACATTATGCATGTGAGTGGTTCGACATGTCCAATCCAGGTCGCATTTGTGCTATTAACAACCGACTGCCAACCTGTTCCCTGACCTTCGGCTAATTAAATTACATCATTAAACGTACCTTTTAATCTCTCTAGGACTCCACGGTCCAAGTGGTGTATTAGTACAAATGACTCGGCATACATGACGTGGCAGCTTGTCATTTATTTTCTCGTTCCGAGTCATTTCGTCCTTTTGCATATTGAACTATCGGACAACCTTTAATTAAGAGTCAATATCTCCGGTAATTAACATATGTTTGTAATTGGCTGATTACTAAGAACTTAAAATTGTAACATCTCAAAAATTCTTCATTTCGTTCATATAGCTTATATGACGCCATGGCCCACCCACATTTTCACATATTTGGACCTCCACGCAAAATACGTCCGCTGCTTGATTTAAGCCTCACTGGTTACACCAAAATCCAAATTTCCGTTCAGCCACCGCCGTCAGTCAAGACCAAGCTTGAAAAGAGACCACGTGGTAAAGAAGGAGCCTATCCTCTTCTATTAACGAAATATCGCGCGGTGGAGCAAATTTTCTCAGCGGTCATCTCAGCTGAGAGGAGAAAAGAGATTAGCCGCCAACGGGGACAAATCAATGGGCCCTGATAAGAACTGTTTTAGGAATTATATTTTCATGGATCAATTTTATTCTTTAGCTTTAATGTAAACTTTTTAAATTCGCCGGGCCACGACTTTTATTCGACCTTTAATTTTCATTATATTCAGTCCACTCAATTCCAAGTGCCGGTAATGCACTTTTTGCGTAGTTACGGGACACAGCACTAAATCCTTTCATGCCCAAACCATAAAAATCATTATTATTATGCACACAGGAAATGCAATGCAATACTCCATTTATTTCTGAGGCCAAAGATTGAAGACTCTACTTTCCACCAAGTACAGGTCCCAGTCCGACGATTCTGTCTGCACATTCTACGATGACGATCGTAAAAATCATGAAAAATCTTAATCGAGAGGATCGGAAATTATTTTAGCCTGTCAAATAATTTAATATTAATTGCTCTTTCTTTATTATCATTATTTAGGTTTGATAATATTTTTGTGACCGTACTTTTGCTGGTGAGCTATCAATATAATAATTATTAATTCGAGAAATTTCATTCGCAACAGTTTTCCATCTTGTTTATTAGTGGGGTGTTCCCATATGCTAACAGGAATTCTTCCGCTGATTCCCATCTACCAATTTAGTTTGGGTCATCTATACTATTTTACTCCCTTAATCTTCGAAGGATAAATGAGAACATTACATATGTAATGTTATAAATTAGTTATGTTCGACATTTTTATGTTATTAAATTTAACCTGTACATAGACGTGAACTATATATCTATATACGTGTGCATATGTTCCAAAGGAGAAAAAAGATATGCGATTGATGTTTTGAAATATTTTCATTGAATCTGTTGTTAATCTATGTATGGCACGGTAACTGTTAATGGAAAACTGCTTGACGAGTTGGCTTTATCAAATGAAACTTCCTATTACATTTGACTTGGCTTTAATATATTCAGGCATAACATGAAATATATTGACACCGTTGACTTTTGAACTACTCGACAGCCCCCTCCCCCCGATACCTCTATCGAAACTGTCTGAAATGTTTTATTGGACCAGATACCGCTACGGGTACGGTGCTGGTGAAAATGTTTAAGATAAACATTATCTATATCACAGTGATATTTTTACTTTTTCTTTACTACTTCATTGCCAACAGTTCAGACAAACCTTAAATCATTATAGAATGACACCATTGTTGTACGCCCACACTGAGTTTTATTGTTGGAGGAGTGCTTTCAGTCATTGTTATTCCGTAATACTTTATAATTACGCAATGGTATGTGAATGAAAACTTTCACAAGCAGTATAATAAACCTCCTGCCTAAATATACGACTAAAAGAAATAATATTACATAAATAAATAATCTTATCCATTCCTACCATGCTAATTGCGGTGTCAGGATTTACAGAGCCAAACAAATCCTAACAAACATTTCTTCATGTATTATTAGTATATTACTGTAAATAGTGTCTTTTTTTTTTTTCCATAGCCCCTCTAAATTCACAGATAATTATATATAATAATAGATCCTCAGGCGAATCTATTTACAAATTATTTTTGTATTTCCTGTAGCATCGCTACAATATGTACAGGTTTTGTTATTTTATAAAAATTATATAATGAATAAACAAGTAAGTATAAACAAGTATGAAGTCAATAACAAACTTCAGCAACCAAAATGTCTCATTCTATGGGAAAAGTGCTGAAAAAATTGACATATTTAAAGTCCAAATAATTAAATAGTCCAAAGTTTTAAGCCAATTCGTTAAAAATTACATTATTAAGAACAGTCCATTAAATTATTCAATAAACAGCCAATGCTTCAATTTTCTCTAACCACTGCCCCTTTAATGTAGACAATCTGATTTTTTTTTTCATATAAAATTGAACGGGGAAATAAAGCGGGAAACATGAGAAAACCCATTTAAAACAAACAACAACTTTATATTAAAAAGTTAGCAACAATATTTTTTTTTCTTCTTAAATCACTTTTAAGTACAAAGCTTGAAGGGCTTTATGGCGAAATTGAAATCCCTTTCAGTATCATTATGTGAGATATGCCCTATGACTTTTATTTCTTTTTAATCCTTGCATTTATAATATTAGGTCTTCATTACAGTAGTGAGGAGTTTTATTAATTAAAAAAAAATCCAATACTTAACACCTCACAAGGAGGTTGGGAAAACCGAAGGTTGTCACCGTAGGTAAGTGGTGGGTGTCGCTGAGACATTATCTCTCAACCATGAATTCGGTTTTCTTTATCGGATTCATTACTTTTCTTATTCAATCAGGTACAAAATTTATTCATTATATATATATATATATGTATATACCATAAGAAGTCAGCAGAAATTAGACTATGGGGTCGGGCAATTCTAAAGGCAATTCTATAATTGAGGGGTTGACAAATATAGTGGCGTAAGTCAGATAAATTGTAAAGATGATTAACGCTATAATTTACCATTTAAAAAACATATTCTGTTTAGATTAATAGTCAATTAAATCATAGTTCGTTCAAATTCCGCTAGAATGGATTTTTTTTGCAATGTTACCATGTGGAGGGTACATGAATATCATGCATCTGTTTAGGAAAATAGTGGTCTTAGTCAAGTTGTACCCTTTAAAAAAAGAGAAACAGGTAGATAGTGGTAATTTGGATAGATTAGCTCATTACAGGACTAAAACAATGAGAGAGAAAAAATACAAGGACACTTGGGTTTTTTATGGACACAAATGTGTCTTTTACTCAAAGTTCTTTAACACAGACTAACGCCACTATATTTTTCAAGCCCTCAATTGTCAACTATTAATGTAAAGGAGAGGCGTAAATTGTCCTCAAATATCATTGTGCACATTTGAATCCACTGAAATCAATTGTTAAGCAGGGTCTTATCCTTAAAATCGGTTAGCGGCTCAGCCTCTGAGCTGGTCAACCTACGGTTAAGTGAATTTAAGAGTTTTTTTTCCGGTGAAATCCTTTTAAAAATCAATCAGGCAGCTTTAAGCCCGAGACCGCCTTTAAAGGTCAATGTATGCTGACCCACGGGCAACTTTAAGTGCACCCGGACTTAGCGTTTAGTCGGCTGGGATGATCCACTTGAGTGCGGTAATACCTGCTAAAAGGGGCCGGAGACAATCCCTCTGCCTGCAGATGTCCCTGCTTCCACAAAGAGCCGGGTTCTCGATGATTTGTTCCCGAAGGCCCTGAGGCTGTTACACTGTATATATCGGCGACCTGTTTTTTCTCCACTCGACACTGGCACGGATAAAAGAGGCCGGCCCTGAAGAGATGGAGGATCCCATTGAACCGCTGATAAGTCCGTCTCTATTTCCAACTGGGGGACGATTGTCGTGGGGTCTTTGTACCGGCCTGGAGAGACAGGAATAAAAAACACACATGCAACTGTCCGCCTCCATTACTCGAAATGGATTCGATTACCAGCTATTCACAGACAATGGTCGCCATGGACTTGGCCACTTTGATCTGATCTCCGCTCTTGATACAACTCTGCTCCTCCATTCAAAGAACTGGAGCGGGTCGCATCCTCTGTTGTTTCTTTTTCTATAGATAGTTCCGAAATAAACCAACTGTTTCCTTTTAATTCAATCGATTGATCCTAGAACGTTAGAACATTTCGTCAATGTTCAATATCCGTTCTGTTTTGTACCTATATTCGCATCAGATCACTTTCCTCTTTCAGTTCATTGCTATCCTGCCAAATATACGTAGTAACACCATACAAACTGAATGTCGACACTAGCAGTTAAACGTTATCAAGGAATGTGCTTAGAATAGTTGTATTAAACTAGACCGGTCAGTTTAAGCTTATCGTTCAAGTGGGTCGATGTGTAGTAGCAGTCCAGCCTTTGTGATGTTAAACCCGTTCGCACGAAGTAGAGTCGTAGAAGACTATAAAACTTTTGCAATGTCACAGACGGACAAAGAAAACTTAGCTGGGATTCACTGCTCCTGTGTAGATAAATCTATTGTATGTTGCGCCCACTGCCTGGAGCCTGTGGCCCGCATGTGCAGGGCATAATCCCGCAGACTGCTCCCAGGATTAGACAATTATTGATGAAGTCACAACAATATACTATGAGATTCATAGCACTCTTCTTACCTGAGAGTGCCTATTTCTTTATAGTTGGGACTAACCACTACTTGATCGTTTTTGGAGATGGTATTGAATTTTCTATTATACTCTGGTGTGTTTTTTTGGGGATAATAACAGCTTTAAAAAAATAAGTTCTGTAACTAAAATGACATTTGACTCCTGATAGTACAAATAAAAGTCAAAGTGAAGTTTACTCTTTTCCGTATGTAATTTTTAAGCTCTAAACAATTTAATCACCTGAACAGATGTCCGTGAAACAATGAGGGATGATCGATCGTAAGATGACCAGTTCCTCGACAAACCATCACAATCACATCGCTGCTGCAGACCATCTTCCCAGTTAATTAATTTGGTACATATTGATACTGATTTATACCGTTAATTAACTAATTAGTTGAATACTAACTCTCCATCAAGTTCCAGGAGTAATTAAATTGAATGTGTAATCGGAGTAGATCTCCGGCGTTATTATTTAACGCAGTCAATTCACAGTTGATTGAAACGATTCATTGAACAGTTGGTAATAAATAGGTACAACTACTTTTATTTTTATAAAATTTTATTACTATCAACCTTGAGGATTCTTCTTCACCCGGAATTAATATGCCTCTTTGTAATTATTAACCTCGAGTTATTAATATCCATTATGCAGATAGAGTGGGTACTTATAAACCTTTATCTGACGATTTTTAAAGCTTCCGTGGATCGAAATCAATAAACCCTTAGAAAAATAATACTGAAATGATTGTTGATAAAAGACTATCAGTATTGGACCTGAGTGAACAACTGGTGAAAACATAACTTCATAAAATGATATAGAGGTTCATATCCGTAGACACCCGTCAATTTTTTTTATTACATTTCCGTAAACTGATTTTCTTAGTTCCCAATAGAATAGCCCTGAATGTGAACACTTAATAAATTAATAATAAGTCAAAATTGGATCTTTCATGTCTTCATTGATAAGCGGCTTTCTTGCAAGTTATCAGTTCTCTTCTTCCTAGCTAAAACTTTGAAAAATGCAAAAAGTATTCGAAGCGCAATAAATAATATAATACAAAAGTGTTATGAACACATTATTTATCAGTCGAATATGTAAAATAGCAATACAATATGATATACGCAGTTTTAGTAAACTGAAGTAAAATATTAGTAAACTGAAATGCAATTCATATAATTTTTCTTTTTAAATGTTTATAACAACTTTATTATGATAAAATTACAATCTGCCTGATTTAGCTATAAGTAATTGTGCTATATGATCTCGTTCATACCAATTTACAATTTTCATTCACTCGCTCATTCATACTATATATATAAACAGCCCAGAGGCCCCCCAAGTTCACATGGTTGTCCCCTCCCTCGCGTGCGAAGAAGGATGCGGGGTCTAAGGAAGTCCCCCACGCTCCTACGTCAGCCGCGTCACTGGATAAGAGCCAGCGGATGCTGAACAAGAGCGCGAGAGCCACAGACGCTCAGGACATGATTAGAGAAACTAGCCATTGCCAGGACTCCCACTGTCACTTGTTTATAGCAGGTCACGAGGCCACTGTCGTTTTAGTCTCCGAGGAGGATTATAGGGATGAGTGGTGCAGTGCAATGACTGTGCTAGGGAATTAGGGTGGTTGGATAGGTTACTATGGAATTTTATGAACTTGGAAGGGATGAGTTCCCCATAGCTCTATTCCGTATTTCATACAATTAAAATTCAATAAAACGATTTGAGTAAGGACTTTGAAATAATAAAGATTACAATCCGTTGAGATGATGTCGAGTGACTCCAGAATAACAGCAATCATCCATTTAGTTATGAAATAATTAATTACATAATTATTATCTCTTTTGAAGATATTTTGATCAATAAATATATTCCGGGTATATTATATTACACAAAGCTAATATTGTTGGTTTATAATACTGTAGATATTAAGAATGCACCTGCGGTAGGCAATTTCTTCGGCAATGACCGAAATCGAGGGAGGAAGTCTCGTTACAGGTATCTCGTTAACAAGATGATATGCCATTATTTATGGTCGTTGACAGTAACCACCGGCATTCTTCAGCGGAAGCACAACCATTTTCGACCATGACAATGACGCCTATATAAAAAAGGCGGAGACTAAGGGCTGGGCAGACGGGAAAAAATCCTATTCGCTGTTAGGAGACGAGAAACAGATTGAAAAGAAATGAGTGGTCGATTGGTGGGTTAGGAGATAGTTCTGAAAGCATGTGGATGTTCTTTACAAGACCGCAGTGGGCCATTAGGCTGCAAGCAAACCACTCCGGCCGTCAGAAAAACACACTCTCTAGCTGAGCAAACAAGAGCGCCTATTACTATCATTAGGCCGGGAGCTGGGCAGGTGACGTCTGATTCGGGCAACTACTCAAATTGTACCCCTCTCGTCCACCTCATCCTTTTTTTCAAATCCTTTTCCTTTTTACCGTCCGGTTATCTCTTCCTCGTTTGCCATCGGTTAACTCCTCTTCGGCACCGAATCGTATCAGTGCCGAAATGAATCGGATATCTTAAGCGAGCCATTAACTGCCACGGTCGGGATAATCTAATCAAATTTTAAGGGGATGGATGATTTATTCTTGACGTGGATGTCTTTGAAAACCATTTTAAATTTGTACATGTACTCGTACACTTTTCCCCTCACGTGTTCAGTGTAACTATGTAGGAGATTCCAATCCCGAAAAGACGATCCTAAAAAAGTTATGTTTCGTTTCTTTCAAAATACAGTAGAATAATCAATGATAACAAAGCTAGAGAGGAAGAAATGGATGCACTGAGCCGTTACTAGCTGACTGAAAGATATTGCCGTTCATTAATCTGATCATATGTCCAATGGTGATTTCTAATGTGCTCTCTATTGTGCGTTTGCTAAAGCGTTGTTGATTAAAATGGAGGCCACCCATTCAGACTGGGATCGATTCGCATTCGCTTTGATAAATCGTTCGGTCTCTCATATGCCTGGCTGAGGTCAATTTGAATAATCTCCGGAAAATCTAGATCGGGAAAGCGACAAAAGTTCAACTACGCCGGTATGAAAACCAATTTACCCACCGGTTCTCGATGTTTATTTCATCTCATTTGCAGATTTTCTAGAATTCATACGCTTGGAAATGCCTTTTAGTATGTCCGTTACCGTGCAAACTGGTTTTCCATTGGACTGCCTTCAAAAACATTAACTAAAGCAGTAATGGGTTTATATTTATTTAATCCACCGTGGTTTAAAAACATTAAGAAATAAATAAAATTTAGTTCATAAGACTGGGGAACAGAAAAATACTTTTTGTGGCATAGGTACTAAAGTGAATTAAGGAACATTAATGTACTAATGCATGTTGCTTTGTTCAAATTGGCTCAAGTTTTTTTTTTGTAACACATTTTTATTTATTATTGTTTAGATTGATTAATTCTAGTTTTTGTATATTTTAATAAATAAATAACCAATTTTGAGCTTTCCACCCTATATTTTTTTTATTCAAACTTGCTACACGCTTCTTTTCCTCATCAGATTCGAAATAACGAAATAATAACGTCTTTTAGTTTAAATAATGCCCTCCAAAAAAAAACCTCTATTTTTTTTTTTAATATATAAGTATGTATGGCCTATATTTCAAAAACTGGAGTCACTTCGGCAAATCTGACCTTTTTCTTGTATTTAGAAGACTGGAATTATCTAGATTTGACTATGAAGCTCAGCGCCGCAAAATCACTGTTCCCTGTGCAATTGATGTAAAAAGATATATGCCATTTATTAAAATCATGGGTTATTAAAAATTAAACTAGCTAGAAGTGGATCAACTCCTCCATCTCTGTAAGATATATAGTTCAGTGGTTTGTTAATGCAAAGAAAATTCAAATTTAGACAGCACTGTTGAGAAACTCAAGTTACAAGATTTAGGGTTGAGAAGCATCCCTAACGAAAAGAATAGTACTCAGGAGTCTCATTCCTCTTGGTTTTTGAAAAATAACATAAAAAAACAAACAAAAGTGGATATATGCGACAGCAGCACATTTGACGTTATTCTTTTTGCCTGTGAAAAAATTCTAGTATTTATAAGGCACAAGGATCGAGTTTGGGCAGTGCATGACATGAAGAGGATCTGCGTATGGTCATTCAAGTCCGAGCAATCATATTTCAATACAGCGGCCATTGAAGGACTCTTGTGATTGATGTGCCTCTGAACATGGCTTTTATGATAGTTTTTTATCAATTATTAATTTTCATTCAAAAATGTCTGTAATCATACCTGCTTTTTGTTTGAACAAGTTACTTCTATTCATGAAAACGGTTTCATCATTCATCTTTCGGTTTGGAGGTTTCTTTTATTTTTTGGTTAATTACTTTTTCTAGAAGTATTTAGAAAATGTAAGCTTTTCTTAGCCTGCTTTTCCTAAAGAATCACATTATGAACACCGAAGTAATTGTGTTACAGTTGGGGTTATTTTTGACACAACTTATCCTACCGTATTATATTATCTTACTGAAGTTTCTGGAATGGAAAAGAGCAGTTCAATCATTATGGCACATTTTTCATTTATGCTCATAACTGTCACATACAATTCAATTTGATCATTTGTAAGTATTTTGTCGTTACTTCGAGAAACTGTGGTTCAAGCTTCCTTTACAAATAAGTAATTCCTTTCGAAGTTTATGTTTATGGACGTCAGAATGTTTCTGCTCTCCCTTCACAAGTTTGAATGTGGCATTCATAATATTTCAATTTTTAAATTTACACTTACTCTGTTGTTGTTTTTTTGTAAGTGAAACATATTTTTGTTTATATTATTATCATTTTATTTTTTTATTTATAAATTTCTTCTTCCTTATTAAATTTGTGTAGCATCGTAGTAAAATGGAACATATTTTCATACATGAACATAAGTTTAATTATGGAACAGTCACCAATAAATATCTACGTTGGAAGCTTCAATGTGGAGAAGAATTTGAAGAAAAAAGAAGTTTTAAAATTTTGTTGTTCTTGGAATGTTTTACACAACCAGGTTAAATAAATCTATGGTACAACACATGAGAAGGTGTTTTATGGTCCTATCTTCTGTTGGAAGACCTTAGATGGTAGGAGGAGCTAGTGTAGTTGGCACTAGTGAAAAGTTAAATGATGACTGTGATTTTAACTCAATCCGATCTCCAAACCAGCCCTCCAATATAATCAAGTGTAATTACACTAATACATTTTTGTATAACATCAATTTGCAATATATATATTATGCCATAAGCAAACGAGATACTCTGCCATTATTATCATTATATATGACTTTTTATTACTTTCTAAAGTTTTTAATGTCAGAGATACTGTCAATTGAGAAAATGATCAACTGTTAAAAAAATATGAGAGTGACAGTGGATGTCGATTGCATTGTCATAGATGAAATTTATAGATTCAAAATGGAATGTTGATGTTTCTGTTTCAGTTCTGTATCAAAGTATTTTTGCTATTGTCATTCATCTAAATAAGGGAGAGACAATGGATTCCAGTCCGTTTGGGAAATAGAGCAAAAACGCCGGTAGTTCATCTCTTGATCAAGCAGCGGCTGTTTTCTTTTAGCCCATAATGGACGATCTGATAAAATCCGATGCAGATTGTTTCCGAGACTGTAAATCCTTGATTTTTCTATCTGCGGCATATACGCCAGACTATAAGGGGCTGTTTATCCTCCGGGATTAAGAAAAAAACGGGCGGCCGTTTTGCATATGCAAAAGAAGTGAGTGTTCGGAGCGGGATACATGTCTTTGTCTCTTCCACATCCGAGCCAGAAAAAAGTGGACTGGTCTCGAACAGGGCAGAATTCTTTCTCACACTCTTCCACATGACAAGGAATTCCAATTTCAAAGCTACTGTAACCGTTACTATCTTGTAATTTCTTTGTTTTAATCTGATTTTGTTAATGCCGATCCCACAGGGGGAAGCTCAACTTCCATTATTTACTTACAAATAATCTAATTGATTGTATGACAACCCTGAGCATAAATGAAAATATTTACTATAAGTGCCTTTAAGATGAAGGAAGTCCTCTTTTCCTTTCAAGGAGCTTTAGACTGTCAAAAATAATTTATACTCCAACCAAAATCATGCATGATGATTCAGGCACTCATGATGTAAAAAAAAAAAAGTAAAACTCGTGCTTAAAAATCAAAACAGTAGAAGAAACCTTAAAAATAAAGAATAGAATAAAACCTGAAAATAAAAATGTTTTCTCGTATGAAAATTCCTTGCTCAAACAAAATGCCGGAATTTGACAAGTTCGACTGGCAGTTATTAATCAATAAAACAATGACAAAATACAGAATGAAACATCACAAGAATCAATCAATAGCCGCTGTATTGAGATATGATTGATCGGAGTTGAATGATGATGCGCAAGTCCTTCCTTCATGCACTAACCAAACTCGATCCTTGTACACCTTGTTTCTTTTAAATATGTACTTATATTTTTTCACAGCCAAACACACAACTTAACAGGTGCTGCTTTCATTGCAAATTTTTGATGTTTGTCATTTTCCAAGATGGATCAAACTGTTTCTCCTTATGGTCCCTTTTCAGCCCCCAGTATTTTAACTTAATTTGGCCAGCAGTAAAATAATAAAGGAAAAAAACAAATGAAAGTGAAGTAACGAAACCCAGAGAAACTTGGCTCACAATGGGTTCGTTATTGTGTCGAGAGTTTTACGCCAACCGGCCAGTTTTCAAACAATTCAAAGCCACGTGCACTACCAAGAACCTTAAGTTCTACTTTCTACACTTCCTTAGGTTAGGAAAACAACCGTCCAAAGATGTTTTGCGAAACAAATGATAATCACGAAAATATTGCTAACAGGTGTTAAGATGGAATCAAAATTTAATTAGTATATCTAAACTGCATCGGAATCTAATTTAAGGCCAAGCCCATAGGTAGAAGCTGAACTTCCACTCTTTGCTTACAAATATTCTAATTGATTATATGTGACAACCCTGTGCATAAATGAAAATATTTACTATAATGATTGAATTGCCTTCAAGATGAAGGAAGTCCTCTTTTCCTTTCAAGGAGTTTTAGTCTCATTAGACTTACAATTATTATGATGATCAAACCGAATCTTAACTGCAATAAAAGATCAGAAAATTTTTGAGCAGCCCTGGGGGCAGTGGCCCTGTCAAGTGGATTGCGAGGAATGACCTCCCGAAACTTCGTAAAGAAATTTAAAATTCAAAGAAGGTAAACGATTTCCGAAACTGAAGGAAAGACGCAACATTCATTCAAATTAAGAGTTTCTTAAAAAACATCTAAAGGATTGTGAAAAAATAGTTGGTGTCTTCTATTTTTTATTTTTAGCTATTTTATTTTATTTTTTTAACGTCTTGGTTACTGAATAATGATCTTCTTTAAAAAATATGCATATTTGTATTGACTGAACATGAATTCATTAATTTTAAAATCGGCTTGTATTAAAAATGGAATTTAACAGTTTGGCTCTCGAAACATTTCAAATTATTTTTGCGTAACCTTAAAAAATGACATCAACAAATCTGAACTTTCTATATATCTTGAAAAGCTCATGAGCTTTTAGGTCTTGCATAAGCGAATGGTCCGGACTTTTTCCATGGTTAATTTTTTTTCCGTGCCTACTCCTGTCCTTTTTTTACCAATGATCCAAGATAACTTCAGAAATCCCCTTGCCACAAAAGTAAATATTGAATATCTTCCTCGTAATTGCTGTATATCATAGTTGTATAGTTTGAATCCCAAAACTTTTCAAAAATGACCTAAACAATTTCTTCAGATTAACATTCTTAAATCCTGTAGAAAGGATATGGTAATTCTTGCTCTACTAAATGTTTTCTCTTTCCTTGCTCATTCAATAGGATTCTACAAAAGGAGAAGGAGAAATTCAAAGGTATCCAAAATTACCGTGGAGATAGTAAACACAAAGACAGTGAAAGCTTAATCACGTTAAAAAGGGGATGTAATTTGTATTTTATTACAACAGGGAGACTTCTACAAAGCATGTTCTCTCACAGAGATTTGTCTTCTGCCACATTAAATAAGATGGCATGACCGGTGGGAGGGGGACGTTTTAGAAACCTAGGAACCCTTTAAGGGAAACCTTGCACTTCCTAGACGTCAATCCGTTACTGACAGCAACATTATTCACTCTTTGTCCTTCCCCTTTTTCCAAAACTGTCGTCACATGAGCAATAGTGCCTCTTGATGGGTTCGCTATTGAGTATAAGTTTTACACCGACCGGCCAGTTTAAAGAAAATGTCAAGGGGTTGTGAATTAAAAAGAACCCTAAGCTCTACTTTACGTTTACTACCTTACGTTTAAAAAACAACATTCCATAGAGGTTTTACAAAACAGATAGTGGTGTTAGGAAATATTGCTAACTGGTGTAAACGTAGAAATAAAGCTTTATACTTGTTTGACCTAATCTACCTATTTATACCTAGCTATAGATCGGAAACCTTAACCCTTCGATCAAGCCTGGCATACTCCATGGTGGTGGCCCGAAACTTCAAAATAAATGTACATTAATGCCGAATCCGGAGAAAGAAGGCACTCAACCATGTACGGAGCCATCTTATTGAGTCAGTTTGTATATTCGATGGATCAGGAATTTTAAAGGTTGATTCCGTACACCTCGAAATTCGCTAAATAGATTTTTGCTAAAATGAAATATTAGAAAGTGTGAAAAATTAAAAATGTAGATTTTTGTTGAAACGAAATATTAACAAGTGTGAAAAATCACAAATAGCTTATTTCGATCGAGTATTAAAGTTCTATGGATGGCTGTTTGACTGTTTAATAATTCCACTTCAAAATATAGTGATATATAGATGAACATAAACCTTTTATTTTTTGAAAAAATTTCTATAGTCAAAAACAGCACAAACGCAAAATATTCATACAAAATGTTTCACTTTTTTCGTAAACGATCTCCGTTATGGAAAATTGCCTTTAAACAATGAAATTTTATACATTATAAACTGAAAAAACCCTGGAGTTTCCAGCTGAATGTGTCTTCTATTCTTGTGTATATTTGTAGTTCTCTAACAACCTTTTGCGAATCAATATTTGCCAAATAAAAGTGAAATTATAATATAAAAAGAACATTATTTTAACCTTTGAGACATGGAGCAGCTAATAAAGGAGGCGGTGAATCCAAGAGGGCCGACAGAGGCTAATAGACAGCCGAAGGAAGGCAACAGGTGCCCGGCCCACATCTCCTGACCCCTGACCGCAATCCCGGCCACCACATCGCCCGATCTCCCTCATTAACTAACCTTTGCTAATTAACTATGTAATTATTTAACGGCTCCCTGCTTAACGGTCCATCGGAGGATATCAGTCGCGCTGATTTCGATCAGTCTTGGGCAGCTGGATTCGGCTAGGGTTGGCGCATTCTCGTTGTGGCAGTGTTCGCCTGCATCTTTGAACCGGCTGCCTTAAAGAAGTAGAAATATATTATGTCATACATGTTCAGGCAAATTTCACAGGTTCCCCTGCAAGGACTGTAATAATGAATTTGGGTGACAAAAAATTGGATACTAGTTGATCTGAATCATCAATAGTTAACAAACTTATTTATTTCTCTTTTAAAAAGAGTCGAAAAGAAAAGTCACTTGTATGAGTCTATGGGCAGTTTCTCCAATCATGTCCTGAGCGTCTATGGCTCTCGCGTTCATGGTCAGTCTCCACTGACGTCTCCGGTTACGTGGCTGATGGAGTAGCGTGGGGGACTTCCTAAGACTCCCCTTCCTCTTTTGCATGCGAGGGGGTTGACAATCATGCAGATTTGGGAGGTCTCTGGACTGTTTGTAAATACTGTGTAGTATTTACAAATGAAGCGATAAAATGAGGGAGTAAATGAAGAATTGTATATATGGTATTGAACACATTTACTTATTGCTCAATAAGGCAGATTGTAATTTTATCATCATAAAGATTTTGATTTGATTTGTAGGAGTCTACTCATAAATCGTGTTCACTTATCGCTCAAGCGTAGTCGGCAGCTCACATTGCCATTGCCGTCATATTCAGGAACCCACGTCTGACACCGCGGTGATAACTAGTCTTCCTAGCACTTGAGTGTCAGCGTATGCTTCCGAAAGCGCTTGTATATTAAATCACCTATAAGTGACTTTTCCTTTCAAGCCTACGAAGAACGGCCCAAAACCAGCAATACATCTTTAAAAGTTGTTTGTAATGAATTTAATGAAAACAAAATTAAGAAAGTCAAAAGTGAAAGAACAAACACTTTGTAGAATACCTTTGACATTCAATTTTTGCTTCCAACTCCAACGCGTACGAGGCGATGGGTAGACTTCCGGTATTGTATTTTGACCAACACATAATCTGCACATTTCCAGTAATTTTGGATTATCACTTTAATAGTTCAGATCGCCAGCCAGACAGACAGGCTCATTAAAAGTGAGACTATAAATAGACGTAACCACTCAAAGTCAAGCTCTGCACCAACTCATAATATACTGTTGAATGAATAGGTGACCAAATGTTATTGAACATATGCGTAAAGATAGAAAATAGTACAATATCCATTTTCCCATACATATCGATGTTTAGTACTGTACAATTACTTAAGATAACAACCTGTTCAAAAATATTTTTAAAAATGGTACTGATGTAAATTTAACGTTTTACTGATTAGTTGAACTGGGTACGACGATAAATTTAACACTCCTTCCCAAAACACAGAGCCAATTGAAACATGCGCATTGGAAGTATCACTTTTGCTTGAGGTACCTGTGCCGACGTACAACCGCGTGGTGTAGGCAAACTCTAACATGATTAAACAAATAGGAAAACAAATAAAATTAGGTGAAGAGAGATGATGTGATGAGAAGTGGTATAGTAAAGAAATCTAGGGTTTATATAAATACGAAAAGCCAAAAAAATCATGCCGAAAATAAAATACTGATTGGGACTTAAAAGGTACCTAATATACCTGAGAATAAACTCTCGTACAGCTGAAACCCTTTTAACCGGCTGCGGCATATAAAGGATTCCAGTGGATCCGGGGCCAATTAAGGTTCGAACAGTTTAAAACTAAACTGGGACCGAAACGGATCACCGCTTAGTGGGCCAATCACTGTGATACGGTCTATGATCCTAATGAGGTAAAGGCTCCGTGGAATCAGATCAAGTAGCAGTCCAACAACGGGCTGCTACTTTTTTTTATCTTATCAACGGGGCAGACCGTTCACAGATCACCGTGGGGTACTGATATCGTTCTATTTTTATTGAACTGTAATTTTCAAAACCAAGTTTCGCGCCTCAATGAAATGCCGTTTTACAAAGGCCCGATGATTCTTCTGTCCTTTCAGAGAGGAAGAAGCGAAAAAAATTGTAATACCGAAGTAAGAAAGCTCCACCCGGTAGCGGATGCAAGAGTATTCACTTTGTAAGCAACAGTTGCCGCCCCCAAAAGGGGCGGCTGTGGCAATTAGGGCCTAGAAAGGATTAAACAAGCACGGTGGTTGTCGACATGGAACCGTTAAAGGAATGCCCATTCCGGTTGACAGGGGCACAGTCGCTTGCAGTTCCCCTGGGACCGCAGTACTCAGGACCACAAACTATCGACAACAAATAGGTGTGTCCAGCCCTGGCGGTCGTTTCTTTGGAATATGGCACCATGGGGGTCCGTGCTACACTCGTCACTAATGAATTAATAGGACGGGTCCTTTGCTGACAATCGGTGAACGGTTGTAAATCATTTATAACATTTCTCCAAAGGCCGTGACATTTCCCATGGTCCTCTCAAGAGTTCAAACTGCTGAGTAACCTTTGCGGGCACGATAATTATCTTTTCGAAAAAAAATAAACGCTCTATGATTGAACAAGATTAAAAAAGGACATGGCCAATCTTAAGACAATTCTTACAAGACTACTTATTAGGTGTTATCTTCAGTGTGATGTAAAATTATCAACAAGATTGGGTTACCAGTAATTACATATTGCCTTGTGACCCTGATCTCAATATAGAATTGAATGCATTCTAATAATCCATATTTTGTCATTAGTGGAAAAGATAAGTTTTATTTGGGAAAACAATCATTAAATCAAGCATAGCACTCCTTTCTGTACTTAATGACGAGGGGTATGTGAATGAGAAGGTTACTGTCGAATACAGATATGTTAGAACAAATCTGATCCTAACTGTATTAAAATATTTTTGTACCTATCTCGCCACACCATTGGACATTTCTGATTTTGATATTAACCCTTCTTATTTCTTGCTTCATACATCTAATTACCGAATACCTACAAAAGAAAATGGGCTAGAGCCAAATTAGATTCTGCAATGTTTAAATTTTGTAATTTTGTGAATTTCAGGACCTACATTTTGCAATTATAATTTATTAAATTAGCTCTGCTTGTACACCAGGACGACTTATTAATATTTATATTAAAAAAGCATGGCACATTTGCTACGTTAAAACATATAATAAATTTTCAATATAGATTGTATAGCAACTGACATTTTTTTCATTTACAAATTTCAATCAAGTTATTTTATTTAACCTGTGTAAGGGGGCATAGGCTTAAGCGCCAACTGAAAATACATCAATTGACTACGGGGATTGGAATCTAAGCAAGCTGTGTTCCAACACAATACCCGTTCATCGAGTGACAATCACAACCATTTTTGTAGGTCCTATTATTATGTAGTGAATCGAGACTCGCCAACAATGGCCACCGCGGATTCCTAATCCCTTTAACAGATATAAATCTAAGGGACAATATTTTGACACATTTCCAGGGCCGGTACAGCATTGTTCGGTTCAAGTGGTGGGGGGTGATTCCCCGGTGCCTTGAATGGAATGTGGAAAGTAAATAATTTTTGTGGGTGGGAGGATTACGGGATATAGGGTGGGGAAGACTTCCTTTGTGGTCAGATTATAGGCTAGGAGAGCCCGTACGAGGTTGAAGTGGCCTGGGTTTACCTGGCCCGGACAATGGGAGTTGGGTCGGTCGTACTCTCTGTCTGCTCCAATGCCGTCATACAACGGAGTTTTAACCGGCTCGACATACACCCAGGGCCTTCGGGGAAAGTTCGTTTCCTCAATTGGTGTTTTATAACACACCAGCCGCACTGTTTGCACACATTCCCATTCGTGTTTGTGGCAATTTTAGCAATGTGTATAGCGTTTTATCAGTTCTATGATTTGTTTTTGCTTATTTTGGTGGCACCCATTATAATGTAAGGAGAGTAAAAAGAAGCTGGCTCTATATATTATTGTTTTTATTTTTTCTTAAACCCTGAGTTATCATTTTTTTAAATATAAATACTTATAAAATACAGCTGAGCCGTGTGTGGTTCCTTTTACTGCATATATGCATTTAAAGCAGTATCTGAAAATAATTACTAATTATTCTGATTAATGTTAAAGGTTTATGTAAATGAAAATGGGACTAGATTATGGGGCTCACCTTCGTATTACATAAGGGACTTACAAACTACATTAAAACTAGTCATACATACTAACTTAAAACTAAAGCGTTCCTGCCTCGACTGCCTTCTGCCATCGATGGAAAAACGGGGCGGGGGAAATCCACGGGGTTGGTCATATATTGCCGCGAATCAAATAATTTTATATGTCTAAGGCGAATGATTCATGCACTGTAGGCAGCTCAAAATGTTCGTGGAGCTCACTGTTTCTCCGCATCTGGAATGTAGTATGTCAGACAAATTTCATGAGTATCCTGTTTTGAAATTGTTGGAGTCACTTTGCTGTTTATAATATATATTATATGTAAATGTAATCTTTTGTAGTAAAGGATTAATATATATTATATAACTTGATATACTACATCCTGTTAGAAGCCAGCGATTTTGGAGGTTCCAGTAAAAATATTATCATTGGCCACCTTTATATTAATTCAGGAACATTCGTTTATATCACGTAGCAGTTTGCTTGGAACACTTAATGGCTTATTCTAAATCGAAAACATTCACGGTAATTTTTAAAATCCAACGTTGGTCTTGAAAAGTTACTTAAAAGTAGAACAAATGTTACCTTTTATTATATTCGCGATAAAATGTGCTATTGTTTTCTTTATTTAAAGACAGGATTCTAAGCCATGTTTCCAATACTACTTATTTATTAGTATGTTTATATTTTAAAAAAGGAGAAATATAAACATCGGACAATATCACACAAAGAAATTACAAAAACTTTATTTAGACAAAGTTTTGCAGTTGTTTTTTTAATTATTTTTCAAATTAAATCAACTAAACGATGTTTAAGAAAATAAATGTAAATATTTTTGGTCATTAGTCATGGCAATATATTGGTAATCATAGATATAAGACTGGCCTAGTACCCAGGTTAGCTTAAAGGTACTAAGAGTATTTGGACTTTTCCATCTGTATGAACATGTAAACATGGTGGATTGTCCTGATGCATTTAAGTTAGTAAGTTACATGGTACATAAGTACATGGTTTTTATTTACATCCTTTCCTAATTCCTCGTGTCTTAAGAAACACTATCTATATCACCTGACATGTGGGACTGGGGCGCCTCCAAGACTTCGAGTGGAGGGCTGGATAGATGAATAGGAATATAGGAAGGAAATAATAAAAGGAATATGGCACCTTGATACCACAAGCCAATATTCGTACGTAAAACAAACACTATTGTTCGAAACTCGACGACTAATGCACTGTAACAAAAACTTGTGGTCAGTTACCTGCTGAGTGAAGACCGGACAATCGGTTATAATCTAGACCCACACACCAAAGGAGAAATTGGTCCCATGACCTGTTCCGTGTGTGAACAATAGGCAGGAATGCAGCCATTGTGTGCTTTACAGTGCATACCCGTCGTTCAGGTATACTTCCAGGTTGCTAAAAACAAACATTGGAACAGAGTATTAGATGTATGTATTACACAAGTAGTATACTCGCTTTAACTGTAAGGAGAAAAGTACATTTGACATTATTCTCTAGGTTTACATCAGCTCATGGAAATATGAGTAAGGAACAATGCCACAAGCATTCTTATGCTTCCGACGTAGATCGGACAGTCAACCCTGTTTCTTTTGAGGCCTCGGCACTTTTTTTGACATCTTCATTAATTAGGTAATAACAACTGTTTTTCTGATAGTAGATTTTGGTGAACAAATCCTCTCGTTATTTCAGTTGAGCTCAAAAACAAAATTGAGTCGCTCATAGGGGAACTATAACACAATTAAGAATTTCATACATATTATTAAATGCAATTGTTTATCCAAACAATATTTAAAACAAATTAAGCATACATCCGCCAATCTTGTTGAAATATTCAAATGTTTTTTTTTCAACCGAAGTATGTCACGGGGTACCACAGTCCCCACTCATGTCCTGAGCATATGAGGCCGTTCTTGTCTGTTCTTTATGGTCGGAGAGTGAGGCTGGGGGAGCTTCTTTGCCCTCAATTTCCCGTGGAGAGGAGGCCCAATTGATAGTTGAGAGGATACTTTTGGACATAGGGGCTCCTGGGCAGATTTCGTATGCAATTGTACATTTTATGAATCTGGTATGATTGTGAACTGTACATATTGAATGTGTGGAATCGTGCAAAAGGTATGAATGAGTTCTTAAATCACAATCAACAATTCCAAATAATGATGTAATAAAACAGTGATTTTTTTAAAATTAAAAGTGGTTTAGCGTGGCTGCTTGATATGAAGGCTCTAGGTTCAAATCCTTGACGGAAATTTCACTACCAAAAATAGTTAAATGTGGCTCTTAATAAAATAGCCCACCTTATAAAACATAAACGGGAGTATGTAAGTATGTAAAAAAATAAACAAACGAGCATTAAAAGCAAATACGCGATTTGCTATGAACCAGATCGTTAGTTTAGTCACGTCGATTACAATGTGTCATAAGCAAACCATTGCTGCCCTCAGGCTATTTACTAAGCAGTTAACTAATTAATGTGAATATGCATAATTTGCACGAGCTGAGTATATATAAAAAAATATATTTTTTCCGTAAAATTAAACCAATACATACGATAGCTGATGTAATAAAATTTTAATGTGTAAAATTAAATAATAAAAAGAATTATATTAATACTTGTTATAATAAACGTAAAAGCGAGGTAACTGATCCTTGGATCTATAGTTATATAATTTCAACGGTGAAGCTGAAAGCTTGATCTGGCACAAGTTGTTCTAGAGCCCTTTCAACGACTTCTCACTGAACTGTAACTCAGAAAGCTTCCGAGGTAGTTGCCTTGCAAGACGTTGCTGCTGGCGATTGCCTGTTTTACTATTCAGCCCTCAGGACCATCTTTGGCAGGACATTAATCAAGAGAGCCTATTTTTAAGTACGGGCTAAGGAAACAACATCCAAAGGAGCAGCGCTGCTGGTTTGGTAGTCCTGTTTGAGCGGAAGTGTACCACTGCATTCGTAAGCAGGAGGGTGGAAGCCTGTCTGTTTCATTTTCCCTCTCGCCAGATGGAATGTGTTGAAACAAGGGTGTCAGAATAACTAGAATAGGATGCAATGAGTTATTCTTTTCGGCCTCCATCACCATTGTACATATTATAGTTTGTTTTTTTTCCTTAAAGATATATTTCACTAATTAACCTTATCCGTAATGCCCAATTCACAAATACAGTACATACTTTAATTATAAAGTTGAATGTGTACAATCAGACCCACCATCGGACTGAGTGCATATTAAACAAAAACTAAAGTGAGATAAATAAGCTTACACATAAAGATGTATATAAAATATAAGAACAAATTAAAAAGTAGATTAAATTGTTTGAGTCCCTGCTAGATAGGTTTCCTTAGTTGAAGGTTGAAGACGATCACAGTATCTCTTCGTGAACTCTCCCATACGTACGTAATACAAATAAGAAATATAATCTATAATATAATATCATTACCAATTAAATTTACTAGAAAAAAAAAAAAAAAGTAAAACTCTTTGTTGTGGCCACCTCTTAATTATCAAGTTATTTGCTTTTGCGTACTGCTTTTAGACAACAATAATTTTCTTCGCTATTAGATGTAAATTTTTACGATCTCCTATAAAGGTCATTCGTTATTTTATCACTGATCGTTGTAAAACAAGAATCGACTTGAAGGATGAGAAAGGAAAGACCGCACTACTATATAAACCTGATTAATATTTCTTACATAGTAATGTTTGACAACGCCATAGGCTAGTCAATTTTCCACGGCGAGCCACTAAAAAAGATATTACTTTGTCACCGAGTTTTTCTCTGTGACGAATATCACCTTTTTACTACTGAGGATCGTAAAAGTAACGCAGAATAGCCGACCTTTAAATTTCCATCAACTACCCCCCCCCCCCTGATTTATTAAACCATGCCTGCCATTGGCTGAAGGATGGCCGCCGAAGTGGTCCGGAAGATAAGGGAGAAATAAGGTTCGCTCTTGGCACTACAGCAGAAAGTTAGGAAGGGTAAGACAACAGATCTCTCCGGCTTATAGAGGATCTAGGGGAGTAGATGATCTCCTTGAAAAGCGGACTGGAGTTTAAAAGAGTAGTTGTATCTGGGCTTAAGGGAGGGGAGGGGGCACATTACCCCGACGCTAAAGCCTCCGTCGTGTTTATAAAGCGGTGTCGCTGCGGATGGTTGGACTTGGCATGCAAATCCGCTACGTAGCCGGCATAAAAATCGGCAGCCTCCTCCACTTTCCCCGCTCCTTGACGGAAATCGGAATTTTCATATAAGTTGCCCCTGCCGAGAGCGGACCAGATCGGCTCGTAAAATAACATGGTAAAATATGTGTGGGACGCCGGGTCCTGTATTAGAGCCATCGTGGGAGTAAGGTTTCATAAATAAACGTGTATATATCCTCCCTTTCTTGGCCTGTAATCAGCCCTGTACCACACTACTGTCCGTCGGCCACCGGGCAATGAATTACAATAAAAAGAAAATTTGACAGAACAGATGGCCACGCAAAGAATGTCGGAGGTGGGTGCAACGGTTATTTTTTATTTGGTCAAGCTGCAGTCAATGTGCTGAAAGGTAGGGCCAGTATTCGAACAGTCGCATTATGCACAGGAAATGTCAACTGTTTCGAACATCAAGAGACATAGATTTAGACATAGCAATTTTAAAAGTTTAGACAGATTCACTTAAGCATCAGAATCTTTTTGATCGCAACCAATGATGAGCCTGTTCCTGTACTAGCTCTAAGCTCTGAGCAAACGATTTGATAGATACAATTGAAATTAAATTTATGAAAGCTCATTAAGTGAGTTTTAAATAGAAAATGTATGACTAATTAAACCTTTTAAAGTAGATAAGTAATTATGTTGGCTCCGCAATGGCTTCTGAACCGGTCTATATATTTGCACTAAATTCTATATGCACACCTAACACATAAGACGACGGATGAATAAATGTAAACCTCTTTTGAGTCTGCTCAAAATTGGTCAGTATAAAAAACAAGCACTTTTGTGGGTTATGCGGCCATAGGACGGTGGTTTAACCACCTAAAGCGATCGTTTCAATATAAAATAAATTGTGACAAAAAAAAATGATAAAAAAAAGTGGCCCGTAGTGTGGTGTAAATTTAGTAAATATATTAATAGCTCCCAATCAGCCTTCTAACAAAATAAAAGGAACAGAAGACCACCCCTGAATTCCCGATTTGGACCCCATCGCTTTTCCTAAAATCTTACTTTCAAATGATTTGTAATTCCCACTACATTTGTCACAAATTCGCATAAAATATATAACGATGAGGGTGGGGGCCTCAAAATGTCACCCCTTCCTTTACTTGTTTTTATTAATCTATCCCATATACAAAATAATTTTCCTGAATATCTCTTGCAGTATTCGGTATCAAATTTGCTACAGAATAATAGTATGCCTGACCTCGATCTTCTACCCTTTCTCCACATTACTTTCCCCAGTTTGTTTTATTACTTGCACAAAAAATCTATCCAAATAGTGCAATGTACGTTGGAAAGAGATTCATGAAGCATAAAAACTTTGGTAAGCATTATATTGATCGAATTGTCAATTCAACGTCTTTA
This sequence comes from Acanthosoma haemorrhoidale, assembly GCA_930367205.1. Classification (NCBI taxonomy): domain Eukaryota; kingdom Metazoa; phylum Arthropoda; class Insecta; order Hemiptera; family Acanthosomatidae; genus Acanthosoma; species Acanthosoma haemorrhoidale. The sequence goes on along the minus strand of OV884012.1, from coordinate 48,988,867 downwards.
TTTTCCTGTACATAAGAACTTAGCATCAGGGTTTTCCAAACTTCAATTGGTTTTATGAGAGGAGAGAAACATTGTTTTTTTTTTTAATTAAAACATTTCATGCAGTTAATGATGGTAATGGGTATGCTTTATTTATACCCACAAACCCTTTCGCATAACCAAGGATTAGTTTACTCGCAAGGCTTGGGTATTAGCCTACAGTGTGCCATTATGCCTAATACAATAAACGTGCTGTTCAGTAATGAAATTCCTCAACGTCCATTTGCTCTCTGAAATTCTGATTATCTCCCGCTGATTCGTGAATAGCCTCAGAGCGTTGCCTTCTGTTCCATTTTCGTCTTCACGGAAGGATTATGTCATTACATTTAAAACATTATTGTGCATTTGAATTGTATTACAAATTGGCTTACCCTATCTAGGCAACCAAAATTAATTAAAAGAGAACGATGTCAGAATCTATGCAATATATCACGCGTGCCGTTTTTATACTTGAGGTCACATCCGAAAACAAGGCGCAATATTTTGCTTTTAAATTATTTACCGCTATAACTGTCACCTCCGCATTAAGTGGTCTATTCTTTGATTTCCATGCTTCCCAAGATTCGCTGCTTTTCACGCATAAATAAATTAAAATATATTGAAAACTCAGGATTAAAGTACAGAAATCATGAGGAAAATATATAAAGCTATGAATGTTTTTGTATATAATACAGCTATTAACTTACATAAATTTAATAACTAAGCAAATAACGCATAGTATAACAACAAAGCGAAGTTATACAACTATTATTTCATGTTGTTAATTTTAAGATAGTCGAGTCAAACAAAGTATTATTTTATTACTAATATTTGCCATTCGACGTTTATTCGAATTTTCATCCTTATTATGTTTTCGTACATTGAACAATACCGGTGTATAAAAATGAGATTGAGTATCAACTGTATGAAATCAGACACAATGTAGCAATGTACTCTGCTTCAACCACTGGTCTACAATAATTTGGGTGGATCACAACGCAGTCAAAAAACATATACTGTTTTTATTTTTTTCTTGAATGCCCTTCCGCAAAAATGGAGATAATAGTATATTCAAATCCAGCCAAATGCATGACATCAGCATAACATTGAGAAAAAGAAAAATGAAAATGTGAGTATTCTCTAGAAACATACAGGGCCCAGAGCAGAGAGCATGGGGACATCTGGAAAAAGGAAAATATCTTCGGAATAATCCTCTCTACATGAATAATAAGTGCATCTGAGAGGAAAATCATAACAAGAAATGGGCTCTACGGGAGAATTTAAAAGGAATGAAATACCGAGGTTTACTAGATAATAGGACAAATTGGTTTTAAGTGTGAATAATATTTTTGTAAAATCTACTTTTCGAATTTCATCTGAATTACTTTGATTAGATAATTAAAAAATGTGTACTGTTATAATGATCGAATACATAGTGAAGCAATTGAGATACTGAGTTCAGCTGTAGCAACGTAGTCCGCATTAATGTCTTAGAACCATTAGTAGTAATGCGTATTTGGGAGGTATCTGGCTGGGCTAGTTGTAAATACTGTATGAATGATGATATCGTAAATATGGTATGAATGAGAACATTGATCGATTGATGATTACTAATTGCCCAATAAGGCAGATTGTAATTTTATCACAATAAATATTTTTTATTTCCTAAAAAAAAAAAACCATTTGTGTTGAAGCGTAGGACGTTAAGTATGTTTTCAAAAAAATAACCATGGCTATACTGAAGAAGTATAGACTAAACATTATTCACGGGGTGCTTAAAAAAAAGAAAAAAAAGAGGTTCTTTAAAATTTCTTTTTTCTTAATTTTTTTAAAGATTCTTTGCTAGTTTTTTCCACATTCTAAACTGATTAAACTATTGAAATAATAGATATCTGGTTCAATTTGATTCAAGATTTAACCGTTCAAAATCGTATTTAATCGATGAACTATCCTATTTCTATCACTTCAGCAGGAAAGTGTGAAATCTTAAATCAGTCAAGTATTGATAATATTTATTTCTCTTGCATTATAATAATGTATTTTTTTTCATCAAAAATCCTTCACTTCAATTCCTACCGAACTTTCTACGTAATATCAAATCATCTGTACAGATTCGAGACCGTATATTTCCATAAAATTGAAATTCTAGAAGAAATATATCCTACTAAATATTCTAGTTTTAAATGCAACACATTCGTAAATCGTAATAACGATTCCGTGTAATCGTCGTTTCAGCTAGTTTTATAATCCTTGTTTTTTGACTACTCGTATGTATGTACAAATTTTTACCCTATGGTAATAGTACAGTCAATAACTCACAAGACATGTGGGATCTTTTATATAACATACAATACATATGAGAAACGGTATGAAAATTGGCAACCTATGCAATTTATATCGTATGGTACAAGAAGACGTGGCCAATAATAAATGGTAAATATTTATAACTTGAGGAATTCTGGTCAAGTGATTTAAGTAGAAATATTGTAAGAGCCGAAATTATCTTGAACTATTCAACTTTAATCTGTACATATAAAATATAAGTGGTTGCGGACAGATTCGACGAACCAGAGGTTTGTTCAGAGATAGCCCTTTGGTAATTGGATAATGCCTTTAATTATTTGACTTATTTGGCAATAATTGTCTCCAGCTGAGGGATATGCGATGGCGGAGGGGGCCATTTAAAGGTCAATTTGTGACCTTCGATAAACCTTAGGTAATAGGGCTTGTGATTCCCCGCCACAATCAGGCACATAATCACATTATGTGGTGCCTCCGCCCCCCACCTCTCTTCTTCACAGAGGATTTACACGCACAACTTTTCTTCTTTCTCCAGAGAAACCTCGAGGTATTATCACCTCAATGAAAAGGCTTACGGTCCTAACAGCGTTATTTATGGTTGCAACGGGGGGGGGGGGGGGGAGTCTGAACGGACTTCTTCATCTGGGAGCTTATACTCTCAGAAAAACACATACCGACTATCCTGGAGTTTGGTTTTTAAAATACCTCATATAAGAATTTCTCCTTTCGTTAATATTTGCATGCAGGCATGCATTATCTCATAAATATTTGAAGGATATAACCCCTGCAGCGTACGTAGATTTTTTGCCGCCATATCTAGGTAAATAAAAATTGGGAGCTGTTATTAACTTAAATACTTAACGTAAATAACTAAATTAATTATTCTTCTTTTATTCTAAGAGTTTGTGTTCATAATGATAAAATGAGTATATTTATTTTTCTTCATTTTCTATTAGCAAAGTCTTGAATGTCCGGTTTTTATTCTGTAGAAAGTGCCACTAGATCTTGAATTTACGACCAGGAGATTTATTTATTTATGTGTGGCCATCGCCAATTCCAAATTCACGGAGTCACTCAGGGTGGACTACCCCCATCCCCCCCTCGAGGTACGCTACTACCAAAGTGCTCTAGTGCCCAAGATTTCATTAACTCTCTCGTAAACTAATGATGGAAAAATGACTCTCCGAGTGTGATTCGCAATCGTTTTGAATTGAACTCACTCACACCCTTCCAGGTTTTTACATTGCCGGGAAACCCAAGCTAACAATTTGTACACAGTAGTAAGAGTAGTAATCTTTGATGAAAATCCTTCTAATAATTTTTCAGCTGAATTCCCTAAAATATTTCCACGATATTATTCGAGTAATAAGGCTACGATCGATTGAGCAGATGAAACATTTTAAGATGCATACAGATCAGGGCAAAATTAAAGTGAACAAGGAATCGCTGTTCCGCTTGTCTTTAAGCCTTTGAAATTTCATTATTACGAGAAAAAGGGGGGGGATTGAAGGGATGAGATGGGGGCAAGAGTGGGGTGGGTGTCTGTTTCCAATTTAGCCTCAAAAGGCCAGCTTCGGTCCCTGCAACTTAAATTTATCCTCTGGGATCTTCTCTGGGGACTATTTTCTGAAATATCGTCTATCCCATAGATAAAGATCTCTACCCGCCTTTTAACTTGTTAATAACGCTTCGATGAAAATTTTAATTTATCTTTCTTCCAAAATCAGAACCAAGTTTCAATAGATAACTTTCAGGGATCACTGCGCGCCCAAAGAGTGGAATTTACGAGGCATATTGCCTCTTCATTTCTTGGGATTATCGTTTCGTAGTATATACCACCTTATCTAAGCAAAATATGTTTTTAAATACCTATCTACGTAAACACCTCACCAAAGGTAGTCTTTTAATTAAAAGAAAATTATACTGTAATATAATAGACCACTAAATAAGTCTGATGGTTGGTAATTGTTAACAATTCACTAATATTTTAGTAGATAAATATTTTTTAATTCAAACAAACATACCTACAGTTATCTTATTTTCATTTGCTATTTAAAAGATAATAACAATCTGACATAGCAAACATTATTCTACATAGTAGCATAATTCAAAAAGGCACATTTACGTTTAAAATATTATTATTTTGTTAAAGATATATTAGGATGTATATATTAGTATTATAAGGTATGTTATTATTTTATAACAGGTATAATTAATAAGCTGAAAATAGTTATAAATTCACTATTTCTCAATTTTGAAACTGATTCAGAAGAGGTCCTGACTGCATCACTTTGAAGAAAAAAGTACGACAAGCATTTCATTAAGTGAAGCATTTCAGCGAGTCATCACCGATGGTACAATAATACTTGAATTACTGACTTATTTTCAGCGTGACTGCGACATCTCACCATTATAACCTGTGAAACCTGTGACATACCCACGTCAACCCACACACCATACTCAAGCATAAATAACCTGAACTCAAGCATCACACATTTTAAGAAGTGTGTCAATGATGCGTTAAAAGAAATGATAAATTTGAAATATATTCAGATGTAACACGAAATCTCTGCACTTTACATTTAGTCTCGATCGTTGAATTTATCTCCATGTTTCATTGTAAGATTACGCTACCACAGTGAATATATCTAACACACACTTGATAGCGCTTGACATGACAAGACTGACAACTTACAGTAAAACAACGTACGTTCAAACAAAAAAAAAATGTTACCTAAAGAATTATTGGCGAAACCTTGGTTGGGTTTGCGGGGGAACGTCTAAAGACTCATACAATGGTGGTTGTCGTGTCACAAAAAATCATGCTCCATTATTTCTAAGTATTTCGAAGTTACAAAGATAGTGCTAGTAAACACAATTTGCAATGATAAATCAGACTTCGGATTGCATTCTACAAACGACCATATTCTAAACTGTTTTCATGTACGAGGCATTCAAGTATGATGAGCACAGACACGATGTGCTATCCACAATCTACTAATGCAAGAATGGTCAACAATCGACTTTCGCGATAATACTACTATTAGATCATTTTCGATAAATCTTTTCTCTGAAATATGAAATTTTTTTTTTACTCGAGAAAAAAGTATTTTCAAAAACTTCCTAAGGCCGTCAATTCATTAAAATGCATAAAATGTTTTCCGGTTGAAATCTTTTTAGAAAAACTTCTAGATCATAACAGACGTTTCTTTTAATATTTTAACGATTTCCTTGGTTTTTCAAAGAGGTCTTTCTGGGGTCTTTATGAATATTAACTTACCTGGGCCAAAAAAAATCCTTCAGTTGTTCTTTCCTGATCTGAGCATTTTCGTTATTGGATACTTAAATGTTGTAATATTTCTTCATTTGTTCTTGCATCCCTCGTATAACAGACCGCAACGGTTCTTTAACGAAGGAACAGTGATACAAATATTATTTTTTGTCTTGTACTAGTTATTATCTCCGGTTTTTTAATAAACTTCTCATGGCTCATAATCCGACGTAATAAATAGCTGGGTAAGATGGATTCTATAGTGAGTTCTAAGTGATCCCCAAGTTTTATTTTGGCTTCTTAGGCAGCAATTGTTACAGTTTTATTCAAGCGGCTAAGGATGATTGAATGCTTTCCAGACCTACAAACATCAACAATTTCTCGGAACAAGTCATGGATCGGACACGTGATTTTTTTCATTTAAATCTGTAACCAAGTTTAGCAGCATTGCCAGGAAACATTAAAGTGGTGAAGCTTAATTTTGAGAAATGTCATTGCTTAGCCAAGATTAAGATGAGAAACTGCTGTAGTTTTGTTATTGTAACAATAACATTAATTTATCAAATAAACGTAAACAAAAAGATAAATTCCACTTGGGACCACAGTAGCTTACCTAAATGTCAATAAGACAGTACCTTCAGTACCTTGGCTTTGCACAGATCTACGTTTACCTTTTCTGTTATTCTACTTTTATACTAGCTTTAAGATTTTGGGCATGACTTGTTTTAGATCTCATTTTTATACATTAGCGTTTAGTTTAAATTGGTTTGAGTTTAACCTTTTGTACACAGTTAATTTCCTTGTAAATTATCCGTGGATATATATTTTTTTATTCCATTGTATATATTTACTTGTATTGTATTGTATTTGTATATCTCTGCTTGTTAGTTAAGTAAATATTTCTTCTGTAAATAGATTTTTACTAGAATTGCTACTAGTATATATTATGCTACTGATATACCTTCACCAAGAGAATGCCTATCCTCGACGATTGCACGGTTATCCAACATTCCCCCACCTTACTAACTCATCGTGTACCGACCTACCAACCCACTGATCTTTCGATTGGTGACTTCTGTCAATTTTTTCTTCTTCCAAATCTCAATGGCACTTCAGTTTCAACGGCATTCTCTTAGCGAACGAACTTAGTGTTAGCTAACGGGTGTTAGCGTTGCTTCAGAGCAGGGTTTTCGGAATAGCCCAGCATTTATAGGAAAAAACAAGCTCAACAGTTTTCACGTTCAGTTTCCAGGTGTTACAGCTATATTTGGAGGTGTTATGGTCTGTAGCTTTAAAACATCAAATCAATTTTACCACGGAACATACATATTTACAGATAGGCAAAGATTGGCGAATAAAAGAAAGGCCTTTCCCTCGTCTGTTGGGTTCAATCAATATAACATTCAACAGTCGTTTATTATGCTAATGCACTAAGTATGACCACAGAGATTTAACTCAGTTTATCGACAAATTGTCTACGTGCAACTGACTATACGAATTAGCCACGTACTATTCACGAATGACAGTTACAAACGAAGCTTCATTGGATTAGTTGTCGAGAGCTCAAACACTGGCCGAAGGTCGAGCCCACATTGACTAATTTAGATCGCTTGAACCAATTTACGGCGAGTAGTTCTAATGTCCAGTTTCCTGGGTGCTTCGGCATCCTTCGACCTGGATGGGCGTAAATCCAGATGCTCTGTTACCACTTTCTCGTTACTTGTAACTTAGGTGACTTCTATAGCAATGACATTCATAACTAACTATTGAACAAGGAGTGTACAAAAGACTGAATGAGACAGAAGGTCGTGTCTACGGAAACGTTGAATAAAATCATATTATAAAGCCATGGTTTAATTCTAGTCTTAGCGAACGATTCAACAACAACGAAACATGAGGATAAACTTTCTTACTTCAAGATGAATCTGGACATTGCATTTTCTGTAAAAGACAACCACACACCACAAATTTTGGTAGATGGTATCATCGGTCAGTTATGAGCCAACACATAAATCGCTGGTCCCACGATTTAGTACGTAGTCTTTTGTTAATAGCTTAAGTATTTTTCTACAATTTGTTTTAAGAAAAACTTACTGTTGGTAAAATATGAAAAAAAAAGGATTTTTTTTTCTTAAAGTTAGATATTTTCCCGACTATACTGAAAAAGGAAAAAAATAAACCCAGTTGGTTCACTTCACTTCCCGTCAAGATGCCGGAACTATAATAATGCAATAGAGATAAAGTTTTTAAATTTTGCAGCTATAGACATATTTTATTTCATTATTAAACGTTTTATATTAATATCTACAACCTATTGTCCCTTTGCAAAAGTTAGCAATATTTATTTGTGGGTCCCATTTCAATTGACTTGAACTGTAGATTCACTGGTTATGAAGATCCTCGAAGAACCTTGCACTCAACAAATCAACACTCAAAACTCTTTTATGTTTAGCTTTATCACTTAGATCTCAAAGTGATACTATATATGAAAGGAATGTCATTTAAATTATAAAAAAAATAATTTAACTAGTTGATCCATTGAACTGCCTTGGCTGACTGCCTTAATTCATAAAATAAACTATTTTTTTTCTTATATCGACCCAAAATTGTCCAAACCAATTTCTCACAGCCAGGCTTTCGACAGATTTGAGCTGCCATCTTCAGTTACCTCCAAACTAAAATAAACTGTCAAATGATACAAATTGGTCACTTATTCGTGACCAAAATACAAATACACAAAGTCTGATTCGACTTAACCCGTTTGCATCGAGACTATTGCGTACCAAAAGTGCACAAAGACGGAATACCATTAAGACCAATAGTAGATATCACGATGGCATCGACAGAAAAAATAAGAAAGAATGGTCATGGAATTCGTAGCTACAGAGAATTTTAAAGTGGAATATTCGATAAATAATGCTAAATAGGTAGTGGAAATATTGGAGGAGGTGAACTTAACAGAAGACTGCATCTTAGTTTCGTTCGATTCAGTCAATTTGTTCCCCAATATCTCCCCGGAGGAGGGTTTTTTTTTTTTTTTTTTTTTTTTTTCTTAGCTCTCTAATTATAAGATTAAGGATGAGGGAAAAATAAAGGAATATTTGGGTTGAGTGGATCCTTGTACTAGGAGTACTTGCTTGAAGGTGGTGTGAGAGAATTAAGAAGTGTGGGAAGCCTCGGTAGAGGTTGATTGTTGCGGTACAGTGGTGAGAGTCCACTGGTGGCTGGGCCTACAGTCCCTCTAGGCATGTAGTGCAGTCTTATTTAGTTGGATAGCAGTGATGGGAGGCTTGTTGTTGGTGGGCCAAGCACCGTGATGTCCGCCATTTGGTCTGCTTTACCAAATCTTGAGAGTTGCCATCTTGCCGGTAGCGGTGGGGGTGTCATGTCTCGGAACAGAGGATTTTGGCTATGTTTCATCGAGTCAAAGAACTGTATGTGTCTTCTTTGGATGGCTTCGGTGATGGTGGGGACCTCGAACCTGGGAAGGAGGTGTAAAAGGTGTAACTAAAATACACGGAACGCAAGAAACATATACCGGAAGTCGATATTATTTAAAATGTAGCTCAAACAAAACTACTCCAGATTCAATAATGAGTTCTTCACACGAATTAAAGGGTTAGCAATGGGAAACTTTTCGAACACGTTATTACCGGAATTATATCTAGATGGATTAGAAAACGTTCATATATTATCTATCAAAAATCCATACAAATAGAAATTCGGAAGACACAGGAACCTCGTACTGAAGCTTTATGGGGAGTCATAAAGAATTAGATGAAATATCTAAACATTTAAACATAGTGAATAACTATCTTTATCTTACTGTACCATTCCACAATCCATAATTTATTATACAAGTTGTTAGCTTATGTTAATAACACATCATTTGCTTTATATTACTTACTTCTCTATTGTCACATACGATATTTCGTAATGATTTAGTTACCTCTTTCCTGTAAAGAAGCACAGTACAATTTGTGTTCTTCATCCCTATTCAAAATGCACAGCTCCACTGGGCAGCATTTCATGTATAATAAATAAACCATTTTTCTCTCATTTAAATATTTTGAAATTAGTTACCATTCTCTAGAGTCCATTCCCTCTTGTTTCTCCATTCCCGGTCCCTTAGTAGGGGAATAAGAAGGACCTGCTACTATTTCTTAAATAGCCGCACAGACTACTTGTATACTCCATTACTGGTCATTGTTCCCGCCCGCTCACTCCCTGTCCACACATGGAATCCTTCACTTCCTTACTTTGACCTAAAGTCATCAACTTTAAGTAGCGACCGTGTTTTGAAAAAAGTTGTGTTTTTTACTATACAAACCATATCCATTATTAACTGGTAATTTACTTCCATTCATTTTGTCTTGATTACAAAAAAAAAAGGAATAAACAATCTAAATGCCAATTCATTCAATCAGAATTTCAGACATATCTAACATAGTCTTATATACGAATATAAATGTTTTTAATAGAGTGCGTTAACTTTTTTTCAATATATATATGTATATCGGTATATGATATATTTCAATATATATATATGTGTGTGTGTGTGTCTATGTATGCATTTATTATTATGCTGCATGCACAGTGGTATATTTTGCGTGTATTTTACATAATTAATATTGATATTCTCGCCACAAAAAAAAACTGTATTTTAAAATTTACACTCAAAATCCCACATAATATGAGTTAACATTTTAAATTTTCATTTAACATTACACAATTTTTACCGATTCGTCATATGATAATGGAAGAGTGGAACAATAATTTTTGAAACATTTAACCAATCATAGGCCTGCTTTCTTTGGATTGTTACCAATTTTATTACTTGCAATTATATATATTTTTTTACATGTAATGTGTTTGATTTTTACTCTTGAAGACGCATGAACAGGCGAAACGTCAACCGGCAATGTAAAAATACATAATGTATAACCGTTTTCTGAAAAACGCGTTTTTTCACAATGCCTAAATTATAAATATTATTGTATAACATTTAGTTTGTAGCAATAAAATTAGATAACAAACAAAATTATATAATAGGAAATTACAATTGACCACTAAAAAAACAAAATTCAATAATTATTCTTGAAAGCATAATATCAGTTGCACGATGGTTGACATCAATTTTTTTACAATAAAGCATATTTACAAAATTGTTTGAATAATAAGGTCTCTTTCATAAAAAGGATATTTTTGGACCAATGCTCAATGTTCCTTTGAATTTTCAGCCTGTGCCCTAAAAGACGAGGTGTTGCCTAATAGGAACGCAGAATCGTCAAGTTATATTTTGCGTACGTTTAAAGTTAGTTTTCGTGTCCTGTAAATATCTGATTCTTGAAAAGGCTCGATTTTCTTGGCGATGACCTCCTAATACTTACAATTTTCAAGATTTTAAAAGAACACTGTTCAGGCAACCGAGGAAACAACATGAATATTTTACTTGTTTTTTTTTTCAAATACATATATTATGTATTATATTAATGTACATTTAATATAAAAATCCCTTACATGGCCATGTCTCCTTAAGACTAACAGGGTCGGGAAGGAATGTGATTTTGAAATTTATCAGGCCCCAGAAAGAAGTCCCTACTTTCAATCAGGTACGGGGCGAACGCCTTTCGTCTGACTGTCGGTAAATGCTGCAAAATCCCACACTCAATAATGGATTGAAATCCCATAAATAATGCAAAAAAATAGAGCTAGACTACAGATCATCGAATCAGTTTTAGTTCAAGCAAGTATCAGTGATACTTGGTTGTACCCCCCCCCCCCCCATGAATATGTAGCTTCTTGCTTGTGGTTAAAGCGAGTATTGTTCCTACTTAAGCCCGAATTAATGGAGTACTAGTCATTATCCTTATCTGGTAATAATTTAAATGTACAGCTTATACCGTGGGCCCGACCTCGGTTAGAATCGAGCTCGTCCATTATGACTAGCTCAAACACTCCGAGCATGCCAAATATTTGTACTGCATACACCCGGTCAATTATTGTACTAATTAAAATTTTAAGTATAACTAAAGACAATGGAACTTTAATAAATTAATTTAGCAGCAGTTTGGTAACGTAAGCTATTATACATTTATTACAAAGCTTATTAACTTTCGGGAACTCTCGCGACTAAGTTAAATAGAGTAACTTTCATTAGATCCCTTGGAGTTTTAAAGATGCTATAATTAGCTTGAACTCCGGAGGGGCCCCGCAACATTTACGCCATTACTTCTACGACAAATTCGATTATTAGACTTGGGGTAATTCACATAGGGCATCTACGCATTCACATTGAGTCGCATATACTCTCGCAGTATTAGAGCAGAATTAGCATCATAGCTCGATTCGTTTTCGTTCCATAATTATAGACTACTTATAAGCCTCCGAAGATTGATTGGTGCCAAGGAGCGTTTTCGGACACCGTCGTTCGGCCATGAGCGAGGGATTATGCGCAGATGTCCAGGTACACTCAAAAACGGCTGTATGTTATCTGTCTAGCTGTTTAAAGGGGGCCCATTTATATTTCACAGCAAGATCCGGAGATGTCATCAATTCAATAGCTGAAGAAGCCATTTGCCTTAGACTTTAGACACTGATACAAACTGCATTGCCTCAAAGGTTCAATTCCCTTCCACTAGCCAGGCTGTAATTGGCAAAGGGGACTCGCCTTCCACCTTCATAATAAATTTAATTTTCTGTGTGTTTTCTCCCTTTAACAATTTTTTATGTTAATGTTTAATTAAAGGCGAATATGGAATAAGGGATAAGAGTTGAATATTCCAAAACAAATGTTGCATACAAAAATCTTAAGCCAACATTGTTTACGTTTTTGCTGATAAATCTGTGATTACTATTTTTTTCACGTAGTGGATGCTGGTTTTAGACTATATTTAAACGTTAAATGCATTAATTGAGAGTAAGCTAGGCCATTGAACAAAATTTTCAAGCGTGAAACGTGATTATTGGGGGGGGTATACTTTACCAGGTTTTAGTTGTCAGTAGCTATTCAGTGAGCTAGTTTTGTATTGTACATTAAAACTGCATATGGTTGATCATATTTATTGCAATACAAGCCCGGTAGGAGAACCAATCCATTTTTTTTTTTTTTTTTAAATTTATCAGGTCCCAGAAAGAAGTCCCTACTTTCTACTAATCAGGTACGGGGCGAACGCCTTTCGTCTGACTGTCTGTAAATTCTGCAAAATCCCACCCTCAATAATGGATTGAAATCCCATAAATAATGCAAAAAAATAGAGCTAGACTACAGCCCATCGAATCAGTTATAGTTCATTTACTAACAACAACAATTTATTAAGAAAAAATTACAATCTGCCTTCTTTATTAGGCAATAAGTAATTGAGATAAATGTTATCATTCATACCATATTTACAATATCATTCACTCGCTCATTCATACAATATTTACAAACAGCCCAGAGGCCCCCCAAGTCCACATGATTGTCACCTCCCTCGCATGCGAAGGAGGCAGCGGAGTCTTGGGAAGTCCCCCACGCTCCTACGTCAGCCGCGTCACTGGATAAAAGCCAGCGGAGGCTGACCAAGAGCGCGAGAGCCACAGTCGCTCAGGACATGATTAGAGAAACTGGCCATTGCCAGGACTCCCACTAACACTTAGTTATAGCAGGTCACGAGGCCACTGCCGTTTTAATCTCCGAGGAGGATTATAGGGATGAGTGGTGCATTGCAATGACGGTGCTAGAGAATTAGGGTGGTTGGAACCAATACAAGAGACGGAAAAATGTGTATAGATGTACATAACTTTAAAACAACGAATTATCTCTATTTTGTCTCCACAATATTTATTTTTATACATATACGTGATTATGTACAGAGTTTACTTTAATTATTAATAACGTTTATTGACATTTGCTTATATGAAGGCTCAAGCGTACTTCAGATGCTAGAACATAAGAAGAAAACAATAGAACAATAATAGTTATTGATTTTTTTTTTAACGGTAAAGGTTCTTAAATTACGAGTGGTTCAATGTTCAATACCTATTTTCATTATACTACTTGCAAATTTCATCTAACTAATGTATTTAATTTGGCGCGTTGATCTACCAAGAACTGCTGCAGGTCGATGTCCTAATTAAACTGCAGTGAATACTTTGGAATCGCAAGAAGAAGAATATATGGAGCATCACGTAATTACACATAATTTACAGTATGTGACCTTGCACTAAAGGTATACCATTTGATGTGTGAAAAAACGATTGTGTGAATAATAATTATGGGTGGCCTAACTAATTTGCAAAATTACAGTACTTCATATTTACATATTATACATTTATATATTATTACACTAACCTGTAAATGGTAAATTCAGCGTTAACAATGAAACCCCTGTATTATTTGAAACACCACGCTGAAGGCTTTACAAGATGAGACTTTCGTTAAAACTGTTAAAATCCACCTATCCAAATGCATAGATGAAACAGTAGTTCTTAGAATCCTCCATAGATATATATGTAATGAAGTTCCGGGCATTTTTCTGCAAAAGTATTCGCCTAACTTGAATCTACAACTTAATTAGCCAAGCGTTATGAAGCAGACGTTCAGTGTAAGATATAATAGACCAACTTTATGGCAGCGAAGTCCGTTGCACATATTCCGTGAACTTTGAATACAAACAACAATTAGTGCGGTGCTTTCCAATGATTTCACCACAGTTTACAGGTCGGATGCAGCGTCGAAAATTGGAAACTACCTTATTGAGTGCGCTGCAAATTCAGGTTATGGCGCGTTATATTCGAAATCTAAGGCAATGAATTCTTCTCCTATAATAATAGCCCAGTAATAATTTGTAATAATAATAATAATATGGTAAATTGATAATGCCACTAGAGCGCTTAAATTGTCTACTGAGGCAAATATGAGAGCATATTTAATTAATAATAAATGCTCGATTGACATTTACAAGACAATAAAAACACATTAATCCACTTACCATCTCAAGGAGGGTTGAAGAAGACAATGAATGATAAGTGACAGGTGAGCTTGACGATCAGCTACTAAATAATATTTAAGTGATTATACAATAAAAAATTTAATTTAAAAGTGTTTTTGGAGAAAACCAGAAAAATGTTTTTCTGAAGAAAACTTTCTCAGTCAACCCCTATAGGATTAATGGTTTGTGAGTTGAATATTTGATAATAAACGTGTAAAGGAAATGTTGAAGAAAATAAGCAAGCAATTGAAGTAGTTTGGACATCAAGATAATTTAGCGCGGAAGGTTGAGTAACGAAATCATGAAATGAGAGGTGGTAAGATCAGTGTCCAGTTGAATAATTAAGTGACCATAAGCGTGATACGATAGAGAGAACAGGCATAACAGAAAGAAAAAAGTTTTACTTAAAAAATACTTGTGGCCAGAAGGCAAACAAATATAAATATATATATATATAAATGGAATACAATAATTCAAAAATTAACTGTCCCCGTATTATATTTGATGCCAAGGCTTCACCCCTCTCCATTCGAGACATGTTCTTCGATCTCAGTCTGAAAGACAAGAAGTACCGTACATATATCAGTCAAGTGGGTCATGCGTGGCCACACAATCTCCATAATGAAACCATTACAAAACATCAGAGTCGCTAAACTAAACATTTAGCCCCCACCCAAATCAGGATTAAAGTCAAAGTATGGCTGCGATTATGATAGTCCATTCTTTCCAGTTTTTACTTTCTCGGGTATTCTTTCTTCTTTTTTTTTTTTATCTCTTTTGTAATGTTTGTGGAAGGTTTTTCTAGAAGGCCGAAGATGTAATTTATGAGAATGAAATGGGATCCCCAAGAAAACTAGGCGGTTGTAATGAGCCCAGTTTTGATTTATTTCTTCAGAGGGAGCTGGCCGGCAGCATTATTAGATGGAGCCAGAACATCAAAGATGAGCTTGCATCGAAGGCAACATCCGTATAGCCATAACATTTGATTAAATTTTCTCCCTTTTATACGCATAGCCAAGCTTATCTATTCACATGGGTTACTATATCAAGGGATATCCCGACACATTTTGAGAAATAACAGCTATATGAGTTTTTCATAAAATAAATAATAAATCTTTATTTAAAAATAATCTTAAAAAATCTGCCCTAGAACGGTGATAGACGATGCGTTAAAATGTCGTATTCATACCAAATTTACAATTACTATCATATTTCACACCTAAGATCTAAAGGCATACCTATGTACACCCAATATAGTCTACTGAGAAAGTTGCGGGAATTGGAGAGATGGCCCAGGGCACTGCCGGAGTCGCATCATCGCTGCTCGGTAGAAGTGGAGACTGAAGGAGAGTGCGACAGGTGCAAACGCTCAGAACACAAGGAGAAAAACCTAACCAGCGCCAGAACTCCCAGCGACTAAATATTTACAAAATATCATCGGGTCACTTCCGCTTCTATTTTGAGGTGTTTGCACTGATGGGTGATGCTTAAAAGTGATCTTGCTAGAGTAGTTGGATGGTCAGATAATTTCCGATGGAATTTTAAGAATTTTGGGGAAATATGACCTTGTATAATGGTGGTATAAAATTTTATTACCTGATCTTCTTAGGACGATAGATTGGAAGGCTAGGATACGCTAAGAGTTTAGAGAGGTTAGGTGACTTGAAAAAAAATAAAAATTATAGCTAGTAAGGAAAATGGACATAGTAGTTATTAAGTTTAAAGAGTGTTTGTGTTGAATTTTTCTTTTTACTTTTGTATTTATTTTTTTTTTGAGTGATTGTGGTTTTGTTATGAATAAAGGAGAAAAACAGAATAACGTAAGGTGCGCTGACCGGTGCAACAATCCCATTGCATCGTTTAGTGACTAACCTTTTTTTTTATTACTTTCGGCAAAGCCAGACCAGAAGTGAGTTTATGAAGGGGGACGTCAAATTTTAAAAGTCATATACGCATATATTTGGTTTTACCCTGATGGCAAAATGCTATATCAACGATTTTTTTTCTTTTGTCTTATTATATTACCGGTATGGTTTCCGAGATGTGTTTTCCATCAAAAACGTTTATGAAGTGGCTTGTGAAATGTTTACGCTAAATGATCAATCAACTTTTACACGCCATGATGAACTCAATTTTATTTAGCGGTTAATTATAAGTTAATAACATATAATTTAGTTTTTACGCACAGCCGATAATGGCAAAAAGCGATAAAATATTTACGAGCAACACTTAAGCTAGTCACAAGTAATTATTTTTACTGATAAATACAAACGGTACACCCCTCGAATAAAAATAGTTTTGATCGATCCAGTATAATATTTTTAATAAGTACGGAAAATCACCACTAAGTCCGTCTTAGATAAAGTCATGACTTGCAAGATGAAGTAATGTCTTACTCGACGGCAGTTAAAGACATTAAGAAAATTGCTTGTTTCCTAGTGTATCAATTTAGAGAGAAATAGCCAGTAGGCAATTTGAAGATAATGGCGGGTTTATAAATCATATTTCTGTATCGGCTGGAAAATTATTTTCTATAAATTCAGGGAGTGGAACAGGTTATTGGTTACAGAGTATGGAAGGTCTTCTCTTTGCCTTCGAGTCGAGGGTTACGTGTTTTAAACTCGAAGCATCTGATAGAGAACCAAGACACGTAGACCGACCTCTACGATACATTAGATAAACCATTCCTCCCAGTTTTTAAATGATACTCTAATCATTATATTGATTCGAATCTAATCTATTTCCATTCGGTTATTAGCTGGGGTCTTTTCGGCGTTTCGACGAAGGCGTTAAAAGTTAACTGAGGTGACTAAATTGAATCGGAGCTTAAAGAGAATATATGTGGTCCGGCCACAAACAGAACCGGCGGCTTCCGTACATGTTTATCGTCTAATTCTCAGCTGTGGAATGTTAACAAGGGCACTATGCTAATCCTGCTCTTCGGGTCCTCCAGATCTTCTACCTTGCTCTGAGTCGGACTTGACTGCGACTATTCTTAATCCGAAGGGAAGCTGCACAAACACACAATATCCACATTGACCAAGTATGAGAAGAGATAATCACAAGTAAGCATAATTAGCATATGGCACTATTTCTCCCACAGAATATGGTAAACATAAGCACCACTAGATGCAGACAAATGAGTTCAACAACATACCTACAATACAGCAGGAGACTCCACATTGTTTGTATCTGAAAGCACAGACTAGAATATCGGTTGACCGGCGAGTACCATTTATTTTTTCAAGGTAAATATAAAGTTTTTATACTTCCGCCCACATAATATACAAAACAAGAAATACTTATTGTATTTATGTAGTATGTGGAACGAAAAAACGAATTTGTCTTGAATAATGCTTTTTTTTTTCTGAATCATCAAAATTTGTTTCTGTCAACTACATTCTAGAAGTTCTCAATTGTTGAATTTTAGGACTACGTTGCTCTAAAGATCCTATATTTTTAGTTCTAGTTCATCTGTGCATACTTGGAAAAAAAAAACCAAGTAAGCAAATAAACGTTTGTAAAATCTATATTTTGTAACAAAACAAAAAAAGTGCTTACTTGAACAAACTATGTAAAGTATGGAGCTATCTCAGTTAAATTATCTTCGCTAGTAAAAGGATTAATATAAACGGTGACCTTTGGTTCGGCGATATTAAACGCTTCCTGAAACCGCTTTTGAGACTGGACTTGAAGGTTGATAACATATATTAACAAATTCTTTTCAAACTAATATGTGTATATGTCTCCAATTCTAATTAATAACTAAATATAAAATAATTCGAAAACATTTTCGTAGCATTTCATTCAAACCTTTTCTTTTTTATCGTCGTCTTACAGAGACACACGTGAAACAGTAGCCGGGCGCCATGGAGCCCAGGGTTAGGGAGCCCCTGGTATATATAAAACGCTAACATGATATAGCTAATTGATATTCTTGTCAGTCATCATGGTTAAATGAGCTGTTTTTAATGAAGCCAACCTATTCTCATTACTCAAGATCAAATTTCCTCAAAATCTTTTAAATTCCACAAAAAAAAATCAGACCACTCAAACCATCAAGCAGAATCACTTTGAAACATCACTCATCCCTAAAATCCTCATTAGTTTTCTCTTCTCATATCCTGAGAGTCGGTGGCTCACGCGTTCTTCGTCTGGTAATTAAAAAGTGATTCATATATAAGGAAACATTCAGTCAGGCAACTGATTCTTGGATCAGGTATATTTTAATATAATTATTGTACACATATACTGCTGTATCTATTGTTATAAAAACACCCCTCCGTTACTCCAACCACCCATCAATTATATGCACAGAACTACCTCGGTCACCCCATGTCTCTACCAGCCCGTGGAACACAAATACTCCTGGCAATGATAACAGACTGTTCCAACTGAACAAACGATTGTTAACCGTTCATAATATCGCTTTCAGAGGTCGGATAAAATATTCTAATCACGGAGTCGAAACCAATTGAACAAGTACATCATTAGTACAGTGGAGGGCCGGGGGCGGTTTGCGCTGCCAATAGAGATAATGAACCCGCACAAATCATCCATCAGACGTCTGCTCTGTGGGCACAACAGTCGTCCACGGCTGAGCTGGCAGTACAAACATAGTCTGAGGGTTCGTTATAGACTTACATATGGTCCGTTGTAGCGGCGCCTGTGGTGAGGACAAAAGTATATCCAACCCTCCGAGCAAGGGAGGTGTTCCACCGGGAGGGGGGGAGATTAAAAATTAAAAAGGGTTGAAGGGCAAGATGGCGGGCCGTTCGAGGGAAGGCACAGGGCTGGGGGATTATCTGAAGGGCTGTAACTTTTATTGACAAACAAGGATGACTTGAAATATGAAAAGGGAGCGTGCAGCTACTTATACATGCCCGTGCATATCTAACTACCTCGCTGCCCTAATTACCTTCATTAACCTCAGACCCTCCGAGATGTTGGGCTCTATGGCTCAACAAACATCTGCTCGGATCACCCAGTCGCCGTTATCTTAGCTGCTCCAGAGGGGACTCCTTGGCCATCATAACGAAAACACTGCTTCCAAATGGAACATTATTAATTATTTATTTATTAACAGCACTGGTTTCTGCTTGCCTTTAAACCATTAAAAAAAACTAGTCATTGTAAACAGATAAAATGTTGTTATACCGAATTATGATCAACTGAATACAAAAAATAAATGATACAACCAGTGAATGAAATGGTGAGTGAATAAAAGTAACACATGTATGAATGGCAAGCGGAATACTAATGATGCCTTCCCATATGAAGTATTATGTTGGTGGTAGTTAATTTGAATGAATATATCCCTACTTCAGTTCATCTGGAGTCTTTGTGGCGTGTTGGGTAAGCCTCGTTTTGCTGGTCACAGTATGTGAGGATTCGGGTGTCCGTATAATTTCTGATGGAATCGTCTGTATAGAGTCTTGTTTATGTAAGAACGTGTGGAATTCGTATGTCTTCTGGCATACTGAGGTGCGCCAGTGTCGAAATAGTTTTGATTGAAATCTTTCTATTGTCGGTAGATTTCGTATTCTGGTATGGTGAAATTAAAAAAAAAAGAAAACTTATTGAAATGGGCTGAAACGATATTCAAGTGACCTATCGTCGGCATCTTGCAATTTATAAATTTGTATGAATATGGACGCCCTAGTAGTTTATTTCTGACTGACCAGTGCATTCTAGAGGAAGTTTCACGAATTAAAAGCTTTACATGAGAAATAAGTAAAAACTCTAAATGCTTATAATATGTATAAATATCACATCTTACCTAAAACAAGGGTGTGTAACGTTACGGTTGTTCTCTTATTTAATTTTTTTAATTTTTGTGATGACGTCGAATTTTGTTGAACATTGTGTAGGGCATTACATAGAATATTTTTTATTATTATACAATCGACTATATTTTAAGCTCAAAAGCTTTATTGAACTTAAGATTGACCAATTTTAAGTGCTAAGGACAAACTATAAGGTAAAAAAAGATTTGTATAAAATTATTTATTTGGCACCAAACAGTCATCCACAGAGCTACAACCAGCAATGATTTGATAAGCATTAATATAAATTACTGATATCAACTGGTTCTAATGATCTGAAGATTGTTATTAATAAAAAAAAAAAGTTATATTTTTGACTAATTAACGGTCTTTTATCAGAAGCGGTTGACATCTTTAATTTATATTAATGCTTATCACATAATTAATAATTGTAGTACTGTGGTTTACGTGAAAAGCGCTTTTAAGAGAGACGAGACTTTTCATTTATTTTTAAATAAAACCTGCAAAAACTCACAGTGCTTCATTTAAAAATATTTAACAGATTTCATTGGGCTGATCTATGGAGTAAAAACTTATAAGTTAATCTTCTGTTTTTGTTTTTATTTCATCTCAAATTTCACTAAGCACAAAACACTAAGTATACTAAAAAAAAAAAAACAATAAAATAAATAGAATAAAAAAATGAAAATTGAGACTTTTATTACAATATTCTCCGTTGACTACCTGCGTTGGGTGGGATTATGTAATTACTCTGTGTAATATTAGTGGAAAACTAGAAGCTGTAAACAAAATAGCAAGAGTGAAAGCCTCATAAAACTCGAGGCAAGATATGATGTAATTATTTCACGCAAAGACGTAAACATGTTTCTCCGTTGAGTAAGCTGCCTCATGTTTACCGTTTAATTCTTTTTATCAGTTGTAGTTAATAACTTTGGCAATAAACGTACATCTGCAGGTCTCCGAGATCATAAAGTATAATTTGTTGCAAACAAAAAAAGGTCATACAGATCTCTATCTTCCATGTAAACATTTTCCTGGAGATGTTTTAAACGACGATTATGAATTCTCCTTACGGTCCCCAAGAAACAATAAATTATGCGAGGGAGGTCAGTATTTTCAAACAGAGATGTTGTCTTTTTAAGATTTGTGTTGCTCAGTCCGGGATAGGGCGACCAATGGAGCCCCTTGGTTCTATTAGCCCGTGGTCGTCAGTTACAAGGAAGAATTACTCAGATGTTAGTTATGATTGTTGAGTCCGAATGTAGAGGCTCTACTTTCAAGTAGGAACGGCAATGCTCGAAACTATGTTCAGTGGTAAAAATTATTTAACGTGAAATGTTTCAGGTATATTCAGTAATAGATAAAAACAAAATCTTTATTTTGGAAATACGACGTTTGATCAAAAAGTAAGGAGAATTTTATAATCACTGTTTCTTTCTATTTCAATCGCATAGTGCATTATGAGTTCCTGCCAGAAGGTCGTACGATCAATAAAGTGTATCACTTGGAAGTAATGCACCGCTAACGACCGGAATTAGGGCAAAACAAATCTGGAAATTGCATTACGATAACGCTCCCGCACATACCTTACTGATTGCTCGTATTTTTTAAACAAAAAACAACGCTGTTGTGTTACCTCAGCCACCGTATTCGCCGGACATGGCTCCCGGCTTTTTGTTCCCGAAGTTGAAAAAAACCTTGAAAGGACATTTGACCATTGGTGAGATAAAAGAAGAATCTCTTAAGGAGCTAAGAGCTATATCGAAAAGTGAGTTTAAAAAGTGCTTCGAATATTGGAAAAAGCGTATTATAAAAAAAGTGTATTATATCTAAGGGGTATTACTTTGAAGGGGACAAAATTTCTATCGATGAATAAATAAAAAATGTTTAAGATAAACAAAATTTCTCGTTACTTTTTGATCAAACCTCGTATGTCCCCTGGGTCATTGTCAAATTATTTGACCCATTGGCTAGAGGAAATGGGTCAACCATCTCAAATTTTGCCTTTTTTATTCGATTTCTCTAAATCATTGTTCTTACAACCTGACGAACAGTCACACGTCCCATTGTTAGTTTTTTTGTTTTTTTTAGAGTGTCTTTTTTTCAACTTAGATACTGGCCAACACAAGTATTGCTTAAGGATGTTGAAGCGGGGAGCTTGCATTTCAAAACGTTTCACCCCACGGTCCCTAAACTCTATTGGTGAACTTGAGTGAAGAAAAATAAATTATAACGTTTCAAGTTCTATTGGTTGAAAAATGTCATTCATGCCAAATTTAAAAATAAGTGCCAGAATTCTAAACACTTGTGAAGTTGTAAAGGATAACCAATAAGAAAAAAATTATGTAAAAGTTACTTAACAACCTTTGGAAAAAGTACTTAAAATAAACATTAACAATCAATAAACAAGAAAAGCTATTAGCATTAGGCATGAATGAACAGTTCACAAAAAAATTAAATATAATGAGCTAGAATACACTCGTGACGTTTCTATAAAAAATCACCACTCCAAATTCTCGCAATGAACATGAAAGTTTATCTTCAAAAAAATGTGCCTTAGCTCTTAGCCTTCATCACAATTTTCTTAATTGCACTCTAAATAAAGTAATATCGATTACATTCACGAAAAACAATTATTGAGGTCATGTTCTTAAAGAAAAATTCTGTAGTCTGTCGAAAAAATGGCCAGGGATCCATTTCCAGCAGAGAAAGCACATGGAAAGATTTCTGTTGTCACAAGGCAAGGTTATGGGTGCATTTTTACATGACTGTTAGCCCAAAACCGTAGTAAAACCCGCGATGCCTATATTTTTCTTCAAAATTTATTTTCTCTACCAAATTTTTGAATTATTACTTCAATCAGAAATACTTCTTGATAAGACCCGATATAACACAATTATTCCACAAGGAAGTTTTGGAAAAAAAAAAAAAACTTTACGACGAATTGTCGCTTTGGTAAACAATATCAGTCTATTATTTTTTAAAATTTGTTATGTTCTTATTAAATTCTGTAAAAAAAATTGTTAAATCCTCATGATAGTTTCTGAGCATTGAGAAACATAGGACATGTCCGGAAACTATTGACTACTACTGTAAATTACTGTATATACAAAGCAATTACATACCAACACTTACAATAATAAATAATAAGATTGGCAATAATCCAAAGAATAAAACGATACCCCACACTTGGGAATGTTAGCATATTTAAATTTTATTTTTTAAATCAATCGTAGGATTTTAAACGTTATCTTTTTTGATGATATTTAAACGTATATTTTTTTAATTGTAGTCCTGAAGATGTCCGATTTCCCCTACCCCCCCATATCCCATTATTACAGTATTTAATATAGATTCTGCAAATTAATCTATTTACAATAGGTCACTATATTTCCTGTAGCTTGGCTACACTTTACAGAATTTCTAATTATTATAAATTGTGATCCGCGCTTTTACAAAAGTGTAATGATGTACATTATAGATTAATTTACTGAACATCTTTATGGGTCTCACCCATGTCTGATATATGTCCAGATGTCTGAAGAGCCCGAACGAATATTGTTGATGTAATATAAATAATGAAAGACTTTAACCTTTTTTTTTTTAATCTAATTTTCACACACTATAAATATAAATGTTAGTCGTTAATTATTTACAAGGTTGCAGCTATGGGTTTATCAACAGTAAAATTAAACGCTACAAAATATTTGGAAATAAAAAAAATAATATATGTATGGAAAGTAAATAATAATCACCTGGGCTGTCCATGCTTTGCTTAATATAAATAAAAGTGTGGGAAGAAATCAACGCTTAACAATTAACTAACTCACTTCTTTTCCACTTTTAAATTTCTCAGATCACTGCTAAGATATCATTTAAGCATTTAAGGTTCGAGGCGATTAAAGGATATTTTCAGTGATTGAGTTTGTTTAGGATTATTTATTAAACATACTGAGTATTTTTATAAGTAAGCCCATAGGTGTAGACTCTCACTGCCTTCCCGAATCCACCCGCCTCTTTTAGGCATCCCACACCCCATATCCTTCAAACTTTCTCATACTTTCTTATCTTACATACCATCAATCCAAAATAATTTTTCCACATCCTATTTTTATAAGTTTGAGAGCTATGATAAAAAAAAAAAATAAATAAGAATTTTAAAAACTCGCTGGGAGACCCCCAAAGGAAAAAAAAACTCTTTGGATCATAATGGATGTAAAAAAAATTTAGTTTTAAAAAATAAAAATTTGTCAAATAAAAAAACAAAAACAAAGCAGGATTGTTGTTTCTTCATACACTAATTTCTGTAAACTTTGTCAAAAAATTAAACACTCATTATTGAAATTGTGGGGAAAAAAAAATTTAAATGAATTAATGAATAGAACAGCTCGATTCTTACCTTAGGAATCCGGTGATATTACTTGAAAATCCCCCCCTACTTCATTCCTCAAGTCGTAGTTCATAGACCACAAAGAAATATGAAAACATTTTCTAGATGCTGCAGAAGGTATTCCTAAATTTTTAATTATATGTGGATCCTACAAGCTTAATACAAGCCTACTTAATAAGTAACAGAACAATTATGGCTTTTGTACGTTTACTTTTGTTTTGTCAGTACGTTGTACGTATCGTAAGCAAGGCCGTTACGTGGGTTCAAGAAGTGAATTATTGGCGTAACGATCCAACAGTATATTCCCTTCGACATTAGAGCCTTTGTCACCATGAATATTAATTGAAGTGTGCGGAGAAGTTGTTGTTTTTCGTATTCGTATCCGGCCGGACAATAAACTACGATTGTGGACATTGATGTACTCCTCTAATGTACAATTATGTTCATATGTTCATCCAGCGGTTCTTAGCAAACTCTACGAGGCCATATATTGATTCATTGCACTAGCAAACACCATTGTTAAACACACGTCACGGTAGAGGCATCATATGCTAAGCTCTGAGGATTATATGTGTAAGGTTTCCTGGCTGGTAGGATGACGACTCATGTTCGTCCTATTGGCAGACCGTTGTTAAAACACATGACACATTCATACGGAAATATGTCCGATCAATTCTCCCTGCGGCCTTGATTTATTCTTAGCCCCCTCACATAAACCAATATCGCTAATGATACTGGGAACACTGTTTAAACCGTTAAGGCTACATTAAATTCCACCAGTAAAACGTCTATTCCATTATCAATTTTGTCATCCCACAAGCTTTCGGCAGCTATACTCCCATTATCAAGTTCTCAAAATGTCGGTTATATTTGCGGTGTCAGAATGATACTTACATTTGAGTACTTGAAAATAGCAGTATAGCTACCGAAAGCCCTTGTAAAATAAAAGTGCAAACTTACGGGGAAGACGAAATGGGGTGCTGTTTACATAATCTTAACCCACAACTAGCAATCTTTTATTGCTAAAAAAAATATCATTATCTTATAGAAGAAGACTATTTAAAAGTACTACTATTTCACATCACACACACACACAAAGTAATTCTACCATTTTTCCAGGTTAACACTCGTTATAAATAAAGGAATGTCCAATATAATAACTCTTAAACATATAACATATTGATTACGAAACAAAGCTTTACAATTTGTTATGGTCCCTAATGGAATTATTGGAAAGACCACGCATACGATACATATATTTGTAGTAAATGCAACGCTCTATACGAAAACGAAGTTAATGAGTGGTACATTAATATGCGAAGTATTAGAGAGAACTGACATGATAATAATTAACAATAAACAATTTCTATCGCTTATAAAAATTATATTACAATGAACTAGTCGGTTAGATCCATCGCGATCGAGTAACTTGTATTATAGATTTTTAAAGTTTTTGCAAATAGGTCATATGTATGCAAAAGTTAATTACTGGATAATATAAAGCACTTGTTTACCTTTAATAGACCAAGTTAAGGTGCTGTTCAACTATTTGAAAAAAAAATAAGTCAATCTATTATTACTATACTTAAATTTGCAGGGGGGGGGGGTAACGTACCATTGGAATTTGGAGAATATCCGGGTCCAATTTCATAGTGCCTGTGCCTCAGATTTATTCGTATAATTTTCGCCTCCAGTATCAACAGTTTTATTTTCTCATTTCGTAATAGCTCATTTTGGTGCTTCACTGAATGGGAAAGGTCTCTGTTCCTTTATCATTGATATGGAATATAACCATCTACGATGACCTTAACATTCCCACTATCCAAGATCACGTTTTCCCAAACTTCTAAATCTAAACTTCTAAATCCACTAGAATCATCAACCATCTAAATCCTCTAGCAACTTTCAAGTATCGCCCATCCACACAACCCTCCTCGGAGATTAAATCGGAGGCCACTTCTTATCTTTTGTAAATATTTAGTCACTGGTAGTCCTGAGACCGGTCAGTTTTCTCCCCTTATGTCCTGAATGAATGTATACTGTAAATATGGTTCGAATTTAAGAGTAATTTTTTTAATATAGTATGAGTGTCATCTTTTGCATATATGGTAAGAATGCGATCTGTTATCACAATTACCTACCTATTGGCGGATTGTATTTTTGTATTCAAAGGGAGATTTAAAAAAATAAATAATAACATTAAATGCCCAATGGCTCAAAAATTACTGAGACCATTTTTCTATATCAAATCCTGTTCTTGTACAAGCTGAACTATTCCATGAATATTATATATGACATATTATATAACTCATTGTGCATTAGATGTTAGAGTGATAGCGTAGCGATAGTAGATAACTTAAATGTTTACTGTCCAGAGAAAGGGCTACATCTTGCAGCCAGAGATAGGGCAAGATTTTTCTTTTTTTCTTTCTACATCTCATCTAATACGGACTGAACACGAATATAATTGAATGGCTTGTCTCGGTTTTTGTGCCCCCTTTTACTTTATGTCAAGAGCGAGTTCATTAGGTCAGCGAAAAAATATATTTGAAAGTTTGCACCACGTGTCGTTAGAAGGGACATTTTGCGGCCTCTGCCGCAATCTAAGTACCTCCGGAACGCAATATCATATCATATAATAGCCATTTTACTGCTGGCTAATACATAACGATGAGGATGGTTGGCGATGAGGCAAAAAGACACAGTCTTTAAACTCTCAAAGAAAGACGAAAAAACAGAACGAAACATACTTACAAAAGTAACAAAACATACAACAAAGCCTTTACAATTCCTTAGAGTAACGTTAGACAAGCACCTTCTTTGAGTTCATTAAAACATTCATCTTTACAAAACATATCCATAATGCCATGTATCTAAACTATTTAGCTAGTTCTACAATACCTTCACTGATCAACTAATCTGGACTTGAAAATAAACACGTGAACAGGCGCAAATTCAATATGAATCATTAATAATCAATTAACCCAGCAGTCTTCTGCGGTTTCACCTAGTTTCCTTCTGTTGCACCTGCGGTTACATTTTGACATGACACAATGCCACGTTTTCCAATTTTATATATATATATATATATATATTTTTTTTTATTTTTTTTTTTCCCTAAGCTCTCAAACTTATAAAAATAGGAATGTGGGAAAAATTATTTTTGGCTGGAAAGTGCCTTTCACTAAGGGGAGACCCCTATTTGAAGGATGTATGAGAAGGATTTGTGGTGTGGAATGCCTACGTTATAAAAAAAAAATAAAGAATTTTATATTTATAATAGAAGCTTGTTGATAAAAGCTTACAGTCATATTTAAGTAGAATAGGTTTATTTGGAGGAGAATCGATATTATAAACGTCATAAAACAAAATCGTCATTCGCATGCGCATACGGTATTGGTTGACCTCATCGACAGTGGGTATTTTTATATATAATAAAACGTAACCATTTTCGCTCCGAAGAATAAGTAATAAATTAATGAGAGGAAGAGTTTGGGAGATCGGCTTAGATTGATGATAATCTAAATCCTCTCATTCGACAAATTGTATACTTATGGCATTTTCATCGGAGTGAAAAAGTGTTATTTTATCAACAGGGAAAAGTAGACATTTATATACTCAGGGTGGCCAACAATGAATGCACA
Source organism: Acanthosoma haemorrhoidale (assembly GCA_930367205.1). NCBI lineage: Eukaryota > Metazoa > Arthropoda > Insecta > Hemiptera > Acanthosomatidae > Acanthosoma > Acanthosoma haemorrhoidale. Next base: position 48,960,485 of record OV884012.1, on the reverse strand, counting down.
GCATGGTACGGAATACAGTAAACATGACAAAGGATTCTTAAGAAAATCTCTAGTATTTCGAAGAACTATAAAGACATTAAACAACGGCCTATAAGTCAATTGAAAGATTAACTACAGAATTTACCTCTAATACTCCGAATGTGGAATATTTACTTAGTCATAGAACATGTTACGTTTTACGTAACGCACAACTATGAACTGAACAAAGGAAGTTAGAAAAAAACTTATAATATTAATGAATGCTGCCAGGAGATAGGAATGTAATATAAAAAAAATATTAGAAAAAAAACACGGATGCCAATTAAGACGGTTGCTAAACCCACAGTAAATTATAGTGAAAGTAAACACCAGGGCGGAGTGTTATAAGTAGCTGAAGTGCTTGACAGATGTTTTTTGGCCGATGTAAAACAATATATCAGCCGGCCTGACGCAGAGCAACTGTTACTGACACAGCCCTATATTTTGTTATAGTCAGCCTGCGAAATTTTTTTTTTCCTTCGCAGCTACATCCCACTTCGAGGATGGTTCTAGCTAGAGATATTTATACCCCCTGAATTAGCCCATAGATAAGTCAGCCTATCATGGCTGAGTGATGTCTTGTTTGGCACAAATGGTAGTTTTGAGAATGGAACATGCTGTTTTCCTAATTTGTTATCTCCTCCTCCTTTTTTTTACCTACAAATAACATTATACAACCCTTCTATTCCACCCTATGTACCCAGGAGCCACCAATATCTATTTATAGAAGTATCCACAAAGTTGAATGGAACCTTCTTATCATGAAGTAGTTATAATACTATACTATACTATACTATACTATACCACATGACAGCCCAACCTTACTCTTTTTTGTGTTCAGCAACCCCCCCCCCCCATTCACCTATGCATAGCTGAAAAACCACTGAGCAGTAGACTCTCATATGATCATCAAAATTTACCTGGATTATTTTTTAAATTAACATTACAAGTAAGAAACAAGCACTATCTACTACTAACCCCTAAAAAACAGATTTATATCGAAAGAAAATCATAGATGTCAGCGAAAACTTTTTAAATTCTGCACTACGAAAACCTAAAGTAGATAAAATGTTATGAATTTTAAAACGAACCGATTTATAAACGAAAATTTTATACTAATATTTTAAACTACAGTACCACAAGAGGCTCCACCCTCGGTAGACTCTCACTACCTTCCTGAATCCACCCGCCTCCTTTAGGCACTCCACGCCCAATATCCTTCTCATACATCCTTCAAATGGGGGACTCCCCTTAGTGAAAGGCACTCATCAGAAAATAATTTTCCTTTTATTTTTCCCACATCCTATTTTTTATAGGTTTGAGAGCTAAGAAAAAAAACAAAAAACACAAAAAAAAAACAAAGATTTTAACAATCTTTGGTGAAAGTTAAAAAAAAATAGTGATAGGTTTTAAGGAGGAAGGATTCTAAACGAAAATAATCAACACCGGGTTCATTAATAATAATTATTAGAATTTATGGCAATGAGACTACGTAACAATAATTATTAATAATGAAATAATTGTTTAAAACTTTGTGTTTTAATCACCACGACTATATCATTCATTATATGTGTAGACAATGTAATTGAAAATGTGGCTTTCTAATTGTAGAATATAATAGAATAGAAAAAAACCTTTATTTTGTGGCGCTTTGAATGATAAATGGTGAAACAGGCTTTTACCATCATTATAAGACTTTTGTCTACCTTCGTGTCTTTCAAGTATAGAAAAATATATAGCGACCAAACCAATAATACCACTTATGCAGAGCATAACAATATGAAAATTCATTGAAATATGTTTTTATTTTAAAAGGAATTTTATTAATTTTTAAAGAAATTCAAAGATATCTCAATTAAAAAAATTAAATTTATAGATAAAACTTTTATCCTGTTTTGTGATACACAGCCAATACCGTAAACCATATCAACCATGGCCAATACAGTAAACCATGGCTAGTTAAATTAACTCTATGGTTGGGCAGATAAATGTTGGCTTCAACTCACAATAAATACTATTTTTGCCCATGTAGAATATCACTGTGTGAATTTTAGGATTACTCCTTCCGTGGAAAATTTAGAAAAGTCAATATTGCTGATTATGATGTTAATTTCTATTTTCTATTCAGAATGTTGACCATAGTTTTTAATTATATTTACAATTTAACCATAAACGCCGTTAAGGATTGTGCTATTGCGTGCTAGAATGGTTTTGGCCACTCCATGACCTATCGAAAGATTAAATTTTCCTGTTATTATTATAAGATGTACCTTTCATTTACAATTTATTAACAATTTCAATTTAAGGGATCAAGTACTCCTACCCGTGTTCTCTAATTCTAGACTGACAGGAGATCTATAGCTGCCGAGACAACCAATAGGGTCTGCAGTCTTGAGAGCTTGGGCACGTTGCCCGGGTGATAGAATTTATAGCGTCCCTAGGCGTTCTGATAACCCTTTACCTCCCGGAGCTATTTAAATGAAGTGCCCTTTGAATTCGAAAGGAGTCGCGATAAAGTTTATTTCCAAGTGTCCTCCTTTTCTTTTCTCGTCTCAGGCTTGTGTCTCTTGAGATTCGCCTGTGTGTCTCATGCAACATTCCGAGCACAAACGACGTCGATAATCGCCCTAATGTTACAATTAGCAACCTTTGCTATGTAGTGATTAGAATAAATAAAATTTTATAGTAGAATAATTTTACTTCATAGGACATTACATCTCTCAATAGAAAATAATAAATAATACTAGCCTACAATGTTATACTAAAGCTATTCTGGACATACGGAATAGAGCCATGGGGGAGACAGCATACAAGTTGAACATCAGGCTTATCCAATCGTTTCAATCAAACGTACTGAGGACAATAGTCAATCCCACTTATTCTTCCCACTTCAGCAACAAAATCCTTCATAACGATTTTAGTATACACTACATTATTGAACTCACACCTTCCAAATTTCCATCTCAACAAAAGACTGACATGGAACCCACACACGAGGCTAAAAATACAAGAACTAAACAGACGCTTTGGACAACTGTACAGACTACTTCGAAGGACATCCCATCTCTCAATAGAAAATAAACTACTAATTTACAAAGTTATACTTAATCCAATCTGGGCATACGGAATAGAGCTATGGGGGGCAGCAAAAAAGTCGAACATTAAGCGCATCCAATCCTTTCAATCAAAAGTCCTGAGAACAATAGTAAATGCCCCTTATTACGTCAGCAACAAAACCCTTCATAATGATCTAAATATACCCTATATTCTTGAACTCATCCCTTCCAAGTTCATGAAATTCCATCGAAACCTATCCAACCACCATAATCACCCAGCACAGTCATTATACATCCCTATAATCCTCCTTGGAGACTAAAGCAGCAGTAGCCTAGTGACCTGCTATAAATAAGGGACAGTGGGAGTCCTGCCAATGGCAAGTTTCTCCTATCATGTCCTGAGCGTCTGTGACTCTCACGCTCTTGGTCGGGCTCCACTGGCTCGTATCTGGTGACGCGGTTGATGGAGGAGCGTGGGGGACTTTCCCAGACACTGCTTCCTCTGTCGCCTTCGAGGTATATGACAACAAGGTATATGGGAGGTCTTTGGGCTGTTTGTAAATACTGTATGAATTAGCGAGCGAATGAAGAACTGTAAATATGGTATGAATGATAACATTGATCACAGTAACTTATTTCCCAATAAAAGGTTGATTGTAATTTTATGGCAATAAAGGTTGTTGAATTTGAACATTTAACCAAATACATATTTAATGATTGTGAAACAATTACTCCGTATTTTCAATAAAATATACTTCATAAAAAACAAATATTTCAATTGTTAAACTATCTTCGCCTGTGAAAATATTAAATAGCTAAAATACTGACATATTGGAATTGCCTCAAACATTATCTAATATATATGTTTGGCTCCCAAACCTTTATTTTACAAATATCTTTGGATTGTTGTTTTGCAAACCTGCCTTAAATAAGTCCTCAATCGAAGGGGGTGGGATCAGAAGATTTTAAATATATTCTTCTAGGAGAATCAGGTCAGTTGAAACATTCAGGATTTGTACATACTCTCGTCAGTATATCATAACCATGCCTATTAGTTTGATGGCAGACAAGTCTCAACTAATAGTCAAATATAGTATTAGAAGTAGGTAAGGTAATACAAATATGAAAATAAATTAATTTCTAATTATTTTTCGAAGCTAACATGTTCAGTTTATGATAAATTATGTTCATATTACGACTACAATGAAGCAGAGCCCGTATAATATTTTAAATGACCTCGTATTCCATCAAAAGTGAAACATTAGAAAGATTCATGCATTATATTATAATAAAAGTTAAGGGTGATTTCATCATTTTTTGGACAGCTGTTGTTGAACACTCAGAATGTAAATGTTTCTGACAGAATTGACAGACGTATAGATATAACCTGTTTACAAGTAGGCCCTCCCTCACCTTCAGAGAAACCCTACTTGGTTTACCGGACGTTTCGTAAATTTATTGCAATGCTTACTTTTCTGTACGAACGTAAAGAGAAAAAGTAGTATTATTTGCTGCCTTACCAAACAGCCGATGGCAGACTCCCAAAGAAGTCGTGGCGATAATAAACATTGGCTTTGCCAAAATTTTGCTTCTAAAATTTGCAAATTATGTTTTCCATTTTGAATCATTCAAGTAAGTGCATTCATGCCTCATTTTTCTAAAAAAAAAAATATTAATATTTTTATTAATGCAATATTGATTACTTTAATTTATTTTTCCCTTCAGGTTACCCATTAGGTATATATAACAATGAATTAATAAAAGTAGAAAAATAATATCATTCACAGGGGTGTAGTTAAACTCATTTTGTTGTTTCCATTTTTGTTAAATTCATTTATTACTTATTAAATTGATTTTTAATGTATTTGTTCTTCTAAATATGTAAATTTACGTTACCTGTTCTAAATTGTAGAATTGATTATGTCTGAATCGGCGAAACCTCGACTGACGATTGTATAGTAATAAAAAAGCTATATTGGGGTCCATATAAGAGATAGCATGGGATCCTCCACGCTTTTTTCTAACATAATATTAATCATTTTTATGGTATTACATTGAAGTGTCTTGCCCCAATTAGAAAACAATTTATATCATAATCTATTGTAAACACTTCTATGCAATGGTAGAATATTTCATCGGCTACACTGAGACATTCGCTGGTTCTCATACGGCGAGCGTTGCCCCCTGATAATCGCCTTGCGTTGAGATGTAGATTCAAAAAATCCACCAGCGCCTGGAGGCAAAAAGCCTTTTAGCGTGGCCCTTTGATATGGTGTCATTACAGGGCCACCACCGCCCTCTCACAGCCTCATATTTAAAAGCACCGGGGGTTTAATGGACTTTAGCGACTATGTATGAGCTTCGTCAGATGGTTGGTGAAAAAGTAATAAATTTGTTCTTAAGCAATTCGGGAAAAATGGAATCCGTGTTTTCCATTTGTATTTAATCAAATCGTGTGTGGGATATGGGCACCATTTTTTTTTTTTTTTTTTTTTCTTGGTGATGTTTCTTCTGACTCACTCCTGTCTCCTCCGTTCAGTTACCGACTTGGTATTTTTCTGATAGGTTTTTTTTTTTTTTTTGCGATATGAAATATCAAATGAACGTTCCGTAACTCCTGAAGATGTTGGCAAACATTTGGCAATAGGGAGGATGGAAAAAGCATTAAACGTGTAAAAATTCGAGCACATTCTGCTAACTTTTTGATTTCTCAAGCCACAGAAGAACTTCAGTATTCGTTATGATTGAGGGTAATTCACCAAGTGAATTTTTTAGAGCCAACAATAGAGACAGCGCATTCAATACATCCTGAAGAGGATTTAATGGGAAGTTTTTATTCAATATTTACTATATTTCGTACTTTTTGTAAATTTACAGCAAAACAAAGTGAATAATGCATAGTTAGTCCACAAAAAAATTAGTTTTTCATATTCGTGTAATAACTACTAAAGGTATTTACGTAGTCCGTAACTCGAACCACCATTCAGTAGTGTTCCTTCATTTTCTATGTCTTTTAGTATCTCATTAATGTTGCAAAATTATAGGTGGTAGAAATATAAAAAAAAAAATATAGTATTAATTGTTTAATAAATGCCTAGGGCTGCGAGGCTTACAGAACGCTGAAGTCCAGGACCGAACAACGCCGTCAGCCAGAAGAGGAAAAACTTGTAACAAGAAGCGGCCCAGCCAGAAATTGAGGCCTTCTGTCTCTTTCGCCGTTCGCAACAGAGAGCAGTCACAGGCACCGCCCACTCCCTGTCCGCAAGATCATCTTTCCCAGCATTTCGTTCATCCCGTCAACCCACAAACTCTATCCCATCCTCAGCCACACATCTCGTACATTCCTCCACCTTCAAGTTCTTCGGATCTCACTAGCCTTTTAACCTCATTTCTTACAGAGTTCAGAACCCTAATTACTCCTCTCATTTCCCTACTTACAAATCTGGTCTCCTACCTTATCCCCGTTAAACAAAATCCATAAGTGGATCCTTCCGACTCCTTATTCATTCTCCTTTGGAATGCGAATGGTGTTCGCAACCACACTAACGAACTGACAGCACTACTCCACGACAGAAACATCGACGTAGCTCTCATTACTGAAACAAGACTTACGAGTAAACGACCATTTACGGTTCGACAGTACCAGACTTATCGAACTGATCACCCAGATGGAAGAGCTCATGCAGGTACCACTGTCATTGTTCATAACTCCATTTCTCATCACATAGTTCCTTTGGTAGCACATGATTTACTTCAGTCCACTGCAGTGTCAATCAGCACCTTCCCTTTCCCCCTTACTCTAGCATCAGTGTACTACCCTCCCAATAAATCAATTTCCGATTCCCAATTCATCTTCTTTCTTCGGTCATTGTTTCCTTGTGGGTGGGGACTTTAATGCGAAGCACCAACACTGGAGGGTCAAGATCCACGAATACACGCGGACGTGCTTTGCTGTCTGCACTCACACGGAAACATTGCTCCACGATCTCTCCTGACACAGCCACCTATTCGCCATCAGATCCCAAAAGAAATCCAGATCTCCTAGACTTCTTCTTCTACAATAGTTTCGAAACACTAACCTATTCACTCAAGCGCCTCGATGACCTCTCCTCCGATCATAGCCCTTTATTATTAACCATTTCCCTAAAACCAATTCACAAACTGCCTCCTCCTTCATTTATTAGGAGCCCAGTCGATTGGGACCACTTCCACCAGCTTCTTACAGACTCCATTGACCTCAAAGTGTCCCTGAAAACATCCCAAGACCTTGACGATGCAGTGCATTCTTTCACTACTCTGATCCAGAGGTCGGCTTGGGAGGCATCATCGCCCCGCCATCCACCGAAAACTTACAATCATTAACTTCAGTATCTCAAAGACCTAATCCAATCAAAACGCTATTCCAGAACAGTATGGCAAAGATCCCGACATCCTGCTTATCGCCGCTCATACAATCAGTACTGCAGACGGGTAAAGCGGCAATTGGCGTCCTTCAGTTCCGTTCACTTCACCTATACCTCTCTCACTTCCACCAAAAGCCGTTAACCCCTCCGAGGTTAAATATCTTCTGAAAAATTACCTTACCAAAAATCCCCTGGATATGATCTCCTTACTCCTCAAATCCTCCAACAACTTCCTCCTAAAGCCATAATCTTCCTAACCTACATTTATAATTGCATAATCCGAACTTCGCACTTTCCTCTCCTCTGGAAACACTCCATTATAGTCCCATTCGCCAAGGCCGGTAAACCACCCAATGACGCCTCATCTTATCGTCCAATTAGCCTACTCCCTATCCTCTCAAAAATATTTGAAAAACTCCTATTAGAACGCCTACTTCCAATTGTTGAATCCAGAAACCTTTATCCCACTCACCAGTTTGGTTTCCGCCAACGACATTCCACCACTCAACAAAGCCTTCGCGTTGTTGATCACATATCCTCAGCCCTTGAAACCAAACAATATTGCACAGCTGCCTTTCTGGACATAGATCAAGCTTTTGACAGGGTCTGGCACGCAGGTTTGCTTTACAAGCTCAAAGGATATTTACCGCAGATCCTATTCCTAATCCTACATTCCTACCTTTCATACCGTTTCTTCCAAGTCCGCTGTGGTTTAGAATATTCTAACTACTATCCCATTAAAGCAGGAGTCCTTCTTGGCAACAGTCGCAGACGACACTGCAGTCCTGTCAACCCATCCAGACCCTTATATAGCATCCCAAAACCTTCAAAAACACCTTGACGAGATCGAGTATTGGTGCAACCAATGGTGAATAAAGGTCAATGAAGCAAAATGTCCGCCAGTCTTTTTAAATTTCATTCCTCTCCCTGTGTCTGAGACAGTACGGTATTTAGGCTTCCATCTCGACAAAAGACTGACATGGAACCCACACACGAGGCTAAAAAAACAAGAACTAAACAGACGATTTGGACAACTGTACAGAATACTTCGAAGGACATCCCATCTCTCAATAGAAAATAAACTACTTATTTACAAAGTTATACTTAAGCCAATCTGGATATACGGAATAGAGCTATGGGGGACAGCAAAAAAGTCGAACATCAAGCGCATCCAATCGTTTTAATCAAAAGTCCTGAGAACAATAGTAAATGACCCTTATTACGTCAGCAACAAAACCCTTCATAATGATCTTAATACACCCTACATTCTTGAACTCATCCCTTCCAAATTCATGAAATTCCATAGTAACCTATCCAACCACCCTAATCCCGTAGCACAGTCATGGCACTGCTCCACTCATCCCTATAATCCTCCTCGGAGACTGAAACGGCAGTGGCCTCGTGACCTGCTATAAATGTGCGACAGTGGGAGTCCTGGCAATGGCCAGTTTCTCTAATCATGTCCTGAGCGTATGTGACTCTCGCGCTCTTCATCGACCTCGCTCGTATTCGGTGGCGTGGCTGGTGGGGGAGCGTGGGGGACTTTCCAAGACTCCGCTTCCTCTTTCGCATGCGACAGCCATGTGGACTTTGGGGGCCCCGGGGCTGTTTGTTAATATTGTATGAATTTGCAAGTGAATGATGAATTGTAAATATGGTATGAATGAAAACATTTATCTCAATTATTTATTGCCTATTAAGTATTAAGGCGGATTGTAATTTCATCATAATAAAAAAATAAATAAATGCCTATCAAAACGAACCGAATAAAGTCGCGTCAACTGCAGGGCTTTTTGGCGGTGACTCTTGAGTTAATAAATTATGGATGGTCTTCATCTCTTTTAGCGATTGATTAACCTGAGGAAATGAGGTTGAAGTTTGCATGTACTCCCTCAACTCTTTTATGAATTTTGGGCATTTGAACAAATGTGAGTGTGGTATAATTGGACGCATGTAGGCTAGAGGAGTCCTACAAGGAGATGTAAATGCTTCAGTTCGGCGTGAGCAATCGTCAATCTCATTACCATGCTGCTGATGGCATGCTGCCTTCTTTGAAGATATGTATTGTTTTATAGAGATAAAAAACATATCCCAATATAAAGGCAAAGAACATTGTCAACCTCCAGTATTATAGTTAATTTCTCTACAAATATAGATTTTAATAACTTAAGTATTAAATTATTAAAGTATTAAATTTTATGTAAACTATTTGAATGATACTGCTTATTATATCCTCTAACATTTTTCATAACGCTGGTATAATCCTTACATGTATTTTCCTCGGTGAAAAATCTTTTTTCCCAACGGGATCACTCTCTCTCTCTCTCTCTCTCTCTCTCTCTCTCTCTCTCTCTCTCTCTCTCTCTCTCTCTCTCTCTCTCTCTCTCTCTCAGAGTCTTTTCAGACGAATGGAGAGTACCGTTCATATCCTCCCTTCCTCAACAATAGCACACTTTATTTACGACTGGAACATATTAGTGTGAAATTGCTAAAAAATAAAGGGATATTGTAATCGTAAATTGGTGGTGACACAATACTATTACACTTTTCCTGTTACGGTTTCATAACAAGCAGCTATACATTATCTCTTTGAATGTTATTGCAGAACGTTTGTAATGAAAGTATGATGTTCCTTTACTTTAGAAGCGATCAACCTATTTTTCACAATGTTCCTCTTAAGAGGAATTTTTCCATCCCATTCCTGTTTCGAAATGTCTTAAATTCTTTATCTTAGTATTGGCTTTGATTATAAATATTTAAGAAATGTCTTCAGTTAATGTTACTTTATCAGGGAGTGAGGTCCCACATATATTATACTCGTATGTAGGCATTTGTTTCAGTTCATTGATTTGTATGACAGCAACGTCCTGTAAGCAGATGTTACCGAGTATATTAAATAGAAAGCAAATAAATACAATTATATGAAAATTGGTGGGATTTTTGAAGGGCACAAATTTATTACTAGAGAGTCATAAAAAAATACAATAAACAAATTTAAATTAATATATTAGTGCAATTTAAGTATTGTATTGACATATTCGATTATAAAATGGCAAGCCAAACAATTGAGGGTTAACTCTACTATAACTTACCCTCGTCTAGACAAGTTAACCATTAGTTTCTTATGAATGTGACCTATTTTTTTTCCCGTGATTACAGCAGCATTAGTGTAATTACCTGTTCCTTGGTCTCATAATACTGTTTGCCCAACCTCAGGACTTTCCCCAAACGGAGGTTTTTCGAAATCGGTAAAACCATGCTCGAGCAATGTTGTAATTAAAAGACCCCTTATCCCAAACAGCCACAGCTATAGATCACCGCTTGCACAAGGCCCAATTATCTATCGGTCAACATTTATGATCCAACGGTTCGCGGGTTCGGTTCCTTATATTTGTTTTTTATTGCCTTGCCGATCAATATAACCCATCGCTATCGGGTTATATCGAAATAGATCGTTGACCCCAGATAGTTTTGAACGTTAATACGCGAAGACCTAACCTTTTTTTTTTTTTACTGAGTACCCCTTGATTATATCCATCTTTCAAGTGGCTACGAAATTAAAAAAGAAGAAATATTAGGCAGGAATTCTTTTACGCTGAAATAATTCTAATTAATAGGCATTATTCTTCGCTCCCCAGCGATCTAATCAACTTTGACTAAATTAAAAAGATAATAAAGCCTTTCAACAATGGGCCTTGAATGTCTTTAGTTTAAAGATAGTGTACTCAAAGAATCCGTGACTAAAATTTTACTTACAACATTCAATTACTATATTGTAACAATAATTTGTTGATATTAATATATATATCGAAAGTAAATACAAACATTTATATCAATTTAGACTGCTTCTTACTTATGACCACTCTTTTGACAATTTGTAATTGGTATTTTTCATTTGGGTTGCCACCTGTACATTGATCGGTCCTGGAAAACTTACCAGTGCTTCTCATTACTCATGAATTTTCTGAAAACTAATAGTCACAAATTACCCTCGTCCGCGTTGTTATAGATGAGAGTGACACATTACTCTTTATTGATAAACATTTTAATTTAGTTCTCATTTGGATTTCTCTTCCCCTCCCCCTTAAATACTTCCAACTTAGACAGGAAAATTATAAACTCATTCTTGGAGTTAAATATGTACGTGGAATCATGAGAGAAACGAAAAATGTAGTATCTGCACACTGAAAGCATCCTCTATTCAAAATATATAATTAAACAAGGATTTAATATTAAAAATAATCTGGATGACAGGATCATCCTCATGAGAAAACAGTTAACCGGGTCGCGTCAAGAATAATTTTGTCAGGTGTTTTTTTTTGAGAATTTTCAACTACACAAAGTAGTATAGAAACTTCGTATATTAAAATTATAAGGGAGGTGACAATCATGTGGATTTGGGAGGTTTCTGAGCTGTTTTTAAATACTGAATGAATGAGCGAGTGAATGAAAATTGTAAATATGTATGAATGAGATCATTTATCACAATTACTTATTGCCCAACAAGGCAGATTGTAATTTCATCACAATAATAAGTTTCAATATATATTAAAATTATAAAAGCAACTAATAAAAAAAAACCTTCATACATGAAATTCATAACACATTTACCACAACGCCACTTGACAGCCCACTAGAAATAAACAGTTGTTTCTACCTCTAAGTTGAATCCTCGATTCCAAAGAGTATATCTCTACTATCAAACATAAAAATTTATTTTTATTTCTTGTTTGCTCTATTGTCATCCAGGGTTGGGGCGATCATGTTTCGTATAGAGGTAAGCATATTCTACAAATTTGCTTTAAGCTTGCGATTGTACAAATAATTTAATCTACCTTTAATTTTAAAGGTAGATTCCACAATGATTAGATTACACTGATTAGTTTTTGGTTTAAATAACAAAAAATATATAGAAACAAAAATCAGACTTGAAAAAATAATGCTTAATCATTAACTTTATTATTTAAAATAATTTCAAGAGAATTAAAAAATATATATATTGAGAGCTATAGTCGGTTTTAACACTTTTTTTTTTTTGTGAAATATTTCAGTTGTTTTTTATATTAAAAAGGCTATTTTAAGTGAGAGAGAAGAATTGACAAATTCTGGTCGTCCTTTCTATGTCAATCAAAATCAAAAGTAGTAATTAACAATTACTGGACAGAAATAAATTTTAAAAAATATATTGCTTTTGTTTAATCTGAATGAGCGCATGATAATAAATTTCAAGCGTGCTTATATATTTATTAATTTTATCAGTAAAGCCTTGAGGTACATAGTGGCCTAGGTCAATACTGAAGCTGGCTGGGGAGTCAATAGTGGATTTTACTCGGCTTGGCTGTCAGTGTAGTGTTCGACTAGGATATCCTCACTCATCTAACATTCAATCGAGGCAACAGCCACTCCACTAGCTAGTGTTAATAATGTGAAGGCATCTTGCAGCTAATGTCAGACGTCGTCATGAATTTGTTATAGTCGGGTCCGGATGCGGTCGCTCACTGTACGAGGGCTGAGGCCGGCCCAGTCGCAAATTACCATTCAGTCTAGACTTGTATGTATTGATGCATGTTATACATGCGCGATCATTAGAAACCAAATTTAGCTAAATTTTCAAAATCATGTTTATCACCGTTCTTAGAAATAAATTGAGTTGCAAATACACAATATAATTGCACAGAGCTAATTTAAATGTATATGAATAAAAATGAAAATAACATGTGACAATGTAAGTAAATGTGAGTTACTATTGTTTAAACTTATTATACATATAATGATTAACTATTAAGTTGTGTATACATAAATATAAACCCATATTACTATAACTATTTTTATGTATTATAAAGAAGAAGTAGGTCTTCTTATAATAAGTACATTGTCAGATGTACAATACCAGGGGGGTTCATTATCCCCACAGAGGGACAAAACAACACCTTTCACAGAGAAACGTATTTTCAAGAAATAAATATTATGAATATTAAAGAAAAAAGTAGCTGTTAAAATTGGCCCAGAAAAGTTGAAGTAAGATCCTCCTAGTACATTTAAAGTTTCCTTAATATTTAAAATTGTGCAATACTATAATTTATAAGATTAAATATATAATATATTATTATAGCATAAAATAACGTATATTTCATTTTTATTAGAAAAGTTTTTGACATTTTCAATCCTACTTTTAAATGGCAGCCAAAAATATATCAGTTGTTTGGTATCATGTCTACTTGAAATTGCAATATTTTTCTAGAAATAAACGTCCTATCTTTAAAAGTTCTAATTTTTACCACCAGGCCATCGCAAACACGGAACCTCGTGTTTTTTTATTTTCACTAATTAAGGGTCAATATTTCGACATCGAATCAGGCCACAGGGGTCAGTATACATATTTGATAAATTGTATACTTATTATACTTAGTATACTCATCATTGATTCTGTAAATTACAAGACTATTATATTGCGGTTGCGGACAGAGTACTAGGCCTAACTGTCATAATTAATACATTATGATAAAAAACTAGAAGGTATTTTTGACCAAAAATTAATTCATTTAACATGAAATAAACAACACACACATATTTTAAATATTAAAGAAAAACGAATTATCCCAGAAGGTGGAAGTAAGACGTACTCTCCTGGAATATTTAAAGTGTTCTTAACCATGGAGGAAAAATCGTAAATAGTTCCAAACTGTGTCTTGAGAAAACTTAAGAATTGATAAGATGGAATTGCAATTTTTCTACTTACTTTTATTTTCCTATTTTTCATTACTTAATTATAAGCAACACAATCGACAAAATCCCATGTTTTAAATTTCTGATATACCTATCATTTTTCAACAGATCTCTTCCCATGTAAAATCTCTCATTTTGTACGATGAAGTATGAAAAGGCGAGAATAAAATTGATTTCAAGGAGAACAGATCATTCATTTATGAAACGGTGTTAACTAATTATTAAATCTCAAAAGTTAGGATTTAATAGAGGCAACCTATTTGATTGATGAGCTTTCATTGGCATTTATTTTGATGAATGGATATTGTCTATTAAACAAGAGCATGCCGACCTAGGTAGGGCCGTTATTCACATTGATCTGAAATGGGTTTCATATGTACCAAAGGTTCAAATTTATCATTCCTGTCACTTTGTTTGATGATATTTTGTAGCTGTATGCTATTTATTTTATAACTAAAAATGGAATACTACAGGTGAACTATGTACGTATCGATCACACAATACTAACTGACATGGGCTATTCAAAATACTTTGACGATTTCCTGGTCGGGAAATATATTAAGTGACGATGTTAATTTCTTTTTTATACTTAATATTTGTTACCTAATATTGTTTTTAATTTAAAACGACACAACATGTAGGTATGTTGCCTAATGATGGACTAATGGAATCCAAAACGTCGCAACAAACATGATGAATAAATAAAAAAGGTCCTAGAGAAGGATTGTTGAATGCACGATTGTTTAAAAAATATTATCTACTTTTATATATTTCAATATAGCATAAATTACACGTGATATGTAATTTATGTAAGCCAAAAGTAAATTTATTTGTTAATACCATGTTATTCCCAGAGTATCTTATTTCAGCCTCATTCTAATTAAACGAATTCAATAGAATACTTTCTTCAGAGCGGCGTAATCCAATCAAATGAAATTCAGTATATATTCTTTCGGTATTCAGATCACATTTTTGAACGAATGGATTTCCTGTGTACTGCTAAGTCCGGCTTTGCTCGGGCCGTGGGCAAACCTCGGAATTAAGTCATGCGTGACATTGAGAGATCCGAGAGTTCATCGCTGGCTGAGCCTGGACACACTCTCCCTTTCAGAGTAAATAAACGAAAAGGGGAAAAAAAGTGAGTAAGCCCTTGAGAGGGAGGACAAAGAGTACAGAAGTGGAAAATAAATCAGTAACAACAGTCACTAAAGCACACGCCCTGTGAGACCCCCAACAACTAAGGAACCTAGCGCCTTCAGCTTGCGTAGACGCCCTTCACCCCATAAGTCATAGCTACCGGTCAATTGCTCTCCACAACCTCTCTTTCAAAATATAAATTGGAAAATCAGTTTAGCATCTATCATTTGCTTTTTCTTCTTTATATTACTTTATAAGTTCTCGGGTGTATTTTATTTTTTTTCGATCAAGAAGTCTCTACTTTTAAAGACGATTGAATATCCGTGTATATTATGTTCTGTAGCGGTCATTAAAAATAACTCAAGCTATCTGAAATTTTAAAGGATATATTCTCCAAAACCTTAACAATACACGTATAGAATATAAATATAAGAAGAATTATAAATATACCTCAAGTCACTATTTGTATGTTATTATATAGTTCCGTTTTTTTCCTGAGAATTTACCGGTCAAGTAGCTCATACCCTACTTCAATTTTTGTTTTTTTATAATCCCTTTTTCGTTAACTTTCATTTTCAACTTTTTCTTCTGTTATATTCCCAACTCTACTATGTTTATTTTATACTCGTTTTTTGGTTTGTTCCTTGATACAATTTTTTCTTTCGTTGTCTGTCAAATTCAACTCGTGCATATTTCTTGTAGATGCGTTAAAACGCAGGACATAGAAACACTAAATAACCCGTATTCTTAGGTAATAAATTATAATGGATTAATTGATGGATTTGTAAAAAATATTCAAAATTAATTACACAGCTGATTTATACTCAAGTTTGACGATGATTCCACGTTTTCAATATGGTTATTATAATAAAACCTAAGGCGGATTTATATAATAAGAGATATAAAACGCGATTAACAATATTGAGGATTTGTAAGTAGTTAGTTACAGTTTAAGTGAGGGAAGGTTGATGGGAAATTCCTGTATGCGGGATAAGAGAGTGGAAAAGGCAGTCATTAGCTCAGGTGTCCCCTAATAGGAAAATGCTTGTAACCAATTAACAATTTATAACCCGGTTTATTAATTTTTTTTATATCAAAAATGTTTTATGATGCCATTTTATTTTTATTTTTTTAATGTAAACCTCCTCGATGAGCTTGAATTGGATTGAATGGATATTGGAGGAATTTCACCTCTGAATAACAGTCATACAGTCATACAACAATACAGTATTTAATTGTACCTAATTTTAGACTCTTGAAGATGGTAGTAACCAAACCAGTTTTGCCAATTATTAGTAATAATTTCTATGCTACCATTTCAGTATTAATTTGAATCTAGTCATTTCACACAATTTTATTGAACATCCTTTTTTTCCTGGCAATTCAAATATAATGGTAAAGCAAAAATAATTTTTCTCAAAGAAATAAAAATTTTAATTACGATAAATTTAAAGATTATTTTCATTTAATTTGTAAATAATTTGATTATATTGTAATGTCTTATTTAGCTGGTATGCATTTTATATTTAATTTGTAAATTAAGTTTTTTTTTTTTTGTTTTTTTTTGCTGATATTTAAATACTACTGTACATATATCATTATGTTTTAGACAGTACATGTGAAAGATAACAGAGCATGTAATAACAATTTAGTAACAAGTTAAATTGTGAATAAAGATTTTTTAACTCTTAAAAGTTTTATTTAAAAAATGATGTATTTCTTGTTCAATGTTTTCTTTTCACAATCATCATGATTTAAAAAAAAAAAAAAAAAACTGGTTTCCACCCTTGGAAACTACGGCCCTAACTCTCAATATCGCTCCTTCAATTTCTTCGTCCTTAATTTCATTAATATATAATATATATATATATATTACAATAATAAGTTTTAGCTTATGATCGATGTAAGCAAAAATCGATCGGTATTAAAAACAAAATCTTTAATTTAATATGACGAGAAAAATAATCCTATGAACGATTATATGATATGAAAACTTATGTATTGAAAACATTCAATCGATAGTAGGCTTTGTGCGAGCCTGCATGTAGGAAGCACTCGGGAAATAGAGCAAACAGTAAGCATACAATGCCTGTAGCTATTAGCTCACTCTTCGAAATCCCCTTCGGATAGAACTGGTCTAGAAAGTGGATAACGGGCCAACCCGAATGTCCGCCTCCCTTCAACACTCAGTCGGCCTAGGATCAGTCATTACTACTGAACTTCGTCGGAAGTCCCGTTCACTGCTCTTTACAGTACCGTATTAGTAAATATCTATAAGCCCGGATTACTGCGGATTACCGTGATAGCGCGTGTCACCGTGGTGTATAATAAAAAGTGCTAACATAAACGTTGGAGTAAATTTACTTGGTCAGAAGAAATTTATAACTTGCAACCACATTATTGATAATATAGTTGCGATTGTTTGCTTTATAATTTAAAAAGTAATGAGACGTCTAATCTTAAAATACATCGGCCTAATCGGGGAAGTCAACAGATGCTGACCTACAACACATACGTCAATAATTTTCGATGGCATCTTCAAAATTACCCTCTTTTCATTACTTTAAGACAGAGTACGCTAATGACAACCAACCTAGAGCACACTTCTAATTTTATGATAGGTTCCAACCTATGTATATATGTATGTATTGAGGTATGCAAAAACCTCTTGCAACCTATGTAATAACCAGCGAGTAACCAATATGTATGGGTTTGTTTAATGACAATGTATTACTTGTGGCTATAGATATAGGAAAAGTCGTGCAATGTAATTCTTTATTCAGGTAATAATACTATATCTGTATACGTGTATATATGTTCTGTTTGTATGTTGTATCTTTAGATCTTTAAAGTTTAGATGTATAATATCAAATAAACTAATTACTGTATCTTCAGTTTCAGACTTTTGATGAAGTTAAGATCGACAGACCACTGTGCTGACATAATTTATATCATATAAACAATTTATTTTTCATAATTTGAATATTTTCATTCCGCGACATTGTCAAATGAATAACTGCTAAATCTCGTCAAAGGAATACTTTTTAATTAAGTATATTTTTAAAATAAATAAAGTTAGTAAGTTGAAAAGAATGAATTATTATTTTTGCTTTAAGATTACTGCCCTACATCTGGGACCATTACTTCTCAAAATTTTATTGTTAAGTTGTAGTTGATCAACATGTATTTAAAGTTCTTTTTTATTTTTTAATTGTATCCTTTTGTTAATTTTTACGCCCCAGCAAAAAGTTAAATTAGCAAATAATAATGTCTGAAGGGAAATCAGAAATTCCCCGGTTTGAATCCTAGCTCCATTTTTTTGGCATCAAATTCAGTCAAATATTTTGTTAAAATAAGCCTTTTAACCTGACTTTTTTTAACACGGTTTGGAACTTGTTTGTTATATTATTTCCCTATTCTCCCCTGATTATTACATCGTTTAATTACCATAAATGTTCTTTCAACTAGTATTAGCTTATTGCGTTTACAGAAAAAACAGCTATAGTTGCCATAATTCACATACAATAGTATTTAAATAGGTTACGTATATTATATACGTATTTTTAAGCATGAATAAGTTGTTACATCCCAATTGACAAGCAAATCGTAATTTTTCAAATAATGATCTTTAAAATAAAAAGAATTTTGTTATTGTTGTGGCCCCCTCTTAATGACAAATAATTATCACTATAAAAGTCATAAATAAAGTCATATAAAAGTATAAAAAGTCGCTCTCTTCTCGACCAGATCATATCTATCACTGTTTCCATATGTTTAATAAAGCTTATGAAGTCGGTCGGAGAGTGGGGAGAACAGCCGCTGGTGGGGATAGCCCCCCACCACGACTAGCCACCTATATAAGAAACGCCCCATAGAATGAAAATCAAACCCGGTGTTTAACACTATAACTACTCTCACTACCTTCCTGACTCCTTCCGCCTTCTAGGCATTCCACACCCTATATCCTTCTCATACATCCTTTAAGTAGGGGTCTCCCCTTAGAGAAAGGCACTCCCAGCCAAAAATAATTTTTCCACATTCCTATTTTTAAGTTTGAGAGCTATGAAAAAAAAAAAAAAAAAAAAAAAACACTATAACCCCTGCTCCGTTCCCCCAACGATGGCAGGACGCTGTCGCGGCTGGAACACTCTAGTCCTAGGTTCTAGGTAGAGATTTAGTTTGTTTTGTTTTGTTCCTAGTGTTTAGTGTTGGTGTCGGTGACAAATATAAGGTGAGCCTCATCACCTAGTGTTGTATAAGAACAATGAACTATTAACGACAGTAAAAATTTATTATATTTAGGCACTCCGCCAAATGCATGTAAATGCAGAAAGAGGAGAAACATGTAATCCAAATATTTTGTTATTTTTCTTTTTTGTACATTGTATTGTTTTGTTGAGGTTTTGAAATAAAAAAAAAAAAAAAAAGTGAAAATCAGAAAGAAACAAACCAGCACCTTGAACACTTCTCTCTCTCTCTCTCTCTCTCTCTCTCTCTCTCTCTCTCTCTCTCTCTCTCTCTCTCTCTCTCTCTACACTGGCGCTTGCTGCTCTACTCAAAACCATGGTCTTCTCATTCAACTACCTCTGCATCTCTCTCTCCTAACCTCGCTAGGTTTTAGTCCGGCGTTGTCAGACCCCACACTCTCCTAGTGGGTTGCCATGGCCCTACAAATTTGCCAGTAGCGTATCCCACGGCAATCCAGTCTGCTTCTCTCCGGTTCACACTCGCCTTTGGGATCCAGACGGTTTTCGCCTACCCTTAGACACCGAGTGCGAATTTGTGGTCATTCCAAGACCACATAAACTACATACAAACCTACCCTGTACATCTTTTCCTGAACATAGTGCTTTGTCGGGGCACACACCTTCTAAAGATCTTATGGAGTCAGATCAAAGCTAATTAGGCTGCCTGCCGACTAGGCCGGCAGCCAGGGTGAAAGACCATAGTTCCACCCGCTCTATATCATTCTTGTTGCTCGCCGGACGGCGGCTAAGAGGTTGTAGTGACCCTAGCCCGCGGCGGGCGTCTCCTCCCCACTTTGGGGATACTCAGTTATCCGAGCCCGACAGTTATAAATAAATGTAATCTTTCTGTTACTCGTGAGACTATTTATGAATAATTAATAGGATTATTAATTATTAGTGTCAAAGTTTTCCACTACTATGTTTTACCTGTTTTCATCGATGCAATGCAAGCAAGTTTCAATATGAATTTTATTGATAATGAATCCGAAAAGTAAACCAAACCCACAACGTAGATTGTTCCCTTTGAACTACAAAAGGCTGGAGGTGAAGGCAATAATGTAAAAAGATAAAATAAAAAGAGAGGAGCTTCATGGAAAACTAGACTTTCCGCCGGATTCAATGAAAACCCTTAATTTTCATTTTATTCTCTCTGGCTGCACCCTTTCTATTCTTTAACTGGCACAGAGAAAATTTATCTAATAAAAAAAATATATTTATATATTTGTTTAATGTAATTTAACTGAGTATTTACAAACGAGTAAAAAACAAATTGTTTAAATCGAGAATGTCATAATTATCCTACAACTCGTTGCTAAATTTTCTGGTTCCAACGAAAATTCCACCTTCCAATTATAAGCAATCCCTTTTTTTTTTTCATTAGTATAAACAGGGAAATTGGTATTATGAAACTGGTCTGCTTATTTGAATAATTGCTGTTATTTTTTCACACAAAAAAAAACACAAGTTTGTCGTGGAACTGAATACAAATAAAAGGTAACCCTGAGGTAGAAAAGTGCGCACCATACGCGTACGTTGATTATGGGATATTTAGACTTCCGGTGATGAGGAATAATTATTCGAAAGCAAATCCTCCAAAGCCCAAACCATAGGTAGGATAAGTTCGACAAATTTAAATTACAATAAGCAAAATAATCGATAAATAACCCATTACCTAACAACATACAGCAGATTATACTTAAAAATATAAATGGGAGATATCTGGTGGAGCTGAAGTAGACTGTATTAATAAAACTACTCTTAGCGTTATGACTGCAGACATCCTTAAACACGTCATACTTATTTTAACAAAAAGGAAAGGTTTTTGAGGATTTTTACTTATGTGGATTTCGTTACTTAGTGGTTACTCACACACATGAATCATCATAACGAAGAGTTATTCATTCACGGTTCAGGCGCAGACGAAAACCGAACAACGTATTAGAAGAGACTCGAATTCGAGTTGTGAAAAGAACCAGTCAATTACTAAATAACGAGACGATTGTCTTTGATCCGACTATACGCTCAAACAACACCTTGTCTACAAGTCATAGTTTGATCCGACTATACACTCAAACAACACCTTGTCTACAAGTCATAGTTTGATCCAACTATACACTCAAACAACACCTTGTCTACAAGTCATAGTTTGATCCGACTATACACTCAAACAACACCTTGTCTACAAGTCATAGTTTGATCCGACTATACACTCAAACAACACCTTGTCTACAAGTCGTAGTTTGATCCGACTATACACTCAAACAACACCTTGTCTACAAGTCGTATACAAGTACAAACCGAGCGACTGTGACTGTATATCGAAAAAGACAGTCTTCAATTCTGAGTCCTGCCTCTATGTTACTGAGAACAGTAAACATGAGATTTTGACCATAAGAGATATAAAAATATTAACACAAATATCACGGCTGTGAGAAGGAATCGGTATCCAAGGAAATGTGCCAATGAGCTCTGTCTAACTAACTAAGAACGACTGCAAACTGATTATGATTCCTACCACGTCGCGCGAGAAACCTTTTTTTGTCGACCCCAGAAATGGCAGGAAATTACAGCTAGAATTTTATTATTAATTACCTCTTAAAACACTTCCACAACAAATGGCCAGCGCAAAGTACGACGAAAATTGACCAATCCAAAACCAAACATTAAAAAAAAAAGGTTTACTTAATTTAGAACATCTCCGTTGATATCAGATTCGGGAAGATTAGCAGAAAAGTTATCACCAGCCCAAAATTTATTCTTCCTTTCTGCTGTCAGGACGTTTTGGGAATCTGTCACACCAGTGCAAGATAGGCGTGTCCAAGGCCTTTGGCGGAAGTCACTGAATCAGAGCCGGAACATGATTAACTTGAAATCTGCAGCTATCGTCCTTCGATCTAGTCTGTCTTTAATATGGCATCCGAGGCCCGTTACCATTCCTGTCATTAGCCATGTGATAATAATACGTTTATAAAGTTAATTCTTTTCTTGCGGGCCTGAATGACCCTTTTGGTTGACATTCTTTTCTATATGTTAATTTGCTAGGCAAGACTAGCAAACACTTACAACCTAAAAGCTGATCGATTGACTAAAGATTGCGGTGGTCACTTAGCCTTTCAGTGACGTGGTAGGTGTTAGCGATATTGGGAAAGTTTTTCATCGCTCACTTAGCGAATGTGATGGGGCAGCAGCATGAGTCACCTACGACCACTCCTATAGAAGAACTTACATCGTAGCCGCTGTTATTTCTTATCACAGTTGTATTTATTGAACTGTTCGTCAATAGCAGTTCATTTTTTGCACTGAATTTATAAATGAGTGAATGGAATCTGAGGAATTAATGCACATCATTACGACATGCTATGTGTATCTGGATCAGGGTCCTGGTAACAAGACAAGATAGGTATAAGTTAAAAAAGTGTGACAATAACAAAATTAAGCATACAAAAAGTGATAGAAGTGCATTTATATTATATATAATTATAAAGAATACAAATAGGGGTATACTATTTTGTGAAAGAATATATTTAATGAATGTAACTACAGTAGTTAATATTTACGTATTAGTGGAAGGTTCGATAATCTTTGAGATTTTTTTTCTTATATCCTGCAATATAAGTGTGAAAAAACGAACAATAAAAATAATATTTTCTGCAAGGCTTCCCTTTTTTTCTGCTACCTCATCTCGTATATATCTCTAACCCTATCCAAAAGAAGGAAAAAAAATAGTATCCTTTGAAAGTCGCCGACAGAGGACTAAACGGTCCACCTGTGGCAGAACGCAGAGAATGGTGAGGATACAGCGGGCGACAATCAACATTTCGGGCACACCTCTCGCGGCTTCACACGGTGAAGATGTCTCGTGTTCCCAGGGCGTAGGCGCGACTAATACAATACCGGCTTTAGATTACAAGGCTCACCGAACCTCTTTCGTGCCGCCGCTCGTGTGGGAAGCCTGCGCCCGTACCCTATCCCTTTATTATGTACATTATAATCACCCATTGCCATAGTTCACTAATGAACATTCCCAGCCATCATTCACTATTTCCTCCGATGTGTATGAGGCTAAGTTGTATCTGTCCATTAAGAGTCTGTGTGGATCTACCAACTGTATTATATCTTTTACACTACCCCCCCCCCCTCCAAGCAAGGATGTTAGGATACGTGCAGAATGTTTCAATCCCGAAAAGTGCAAAATGTGTAACAATCGTTGCATGGAGTTCTATATTAGCTGCAAAAGACGGCAGATGCTGCTTCCCAGCAATACGCTGCCTGGGTGGTGAGTCAGTATTGACTGCGTCAATGTGGCTTCAGATAAGGAAGATAACGGTACAGTTTCATATACCGTAAAGACAGCGCTATCGGTAGATAATGATTAGCAACGCGGCACAGATTACACAATTTCCAGTAAATATTGCATATAGCGAATATGATGCCGTTAATGAAAAAAACATAAAATTTCGTCAATGTTATCACACAAAAAAATTTCTAATAATTTTTTGTTCATACGAAAAATTATAATTATGCATACCCTAACAAGTAACTATATGAAAGACCTTAGTAATTCCTAAAAGCCTGCGTGATTTATATTGATTGCTTCTTATAGACTGAACACCATTAAGAATCGGAATATTAAAAACACTTTTCTCCTTTAAAGTACGTCAGTGCAGTGTTCGAGTGAATGCCAAGACTAGCGGGGTAGAGACCGAATAAAAAAAGATAACACTATCAAAATTATTTTTCTTGGTATTGATAATAATTAAAATTTAGAGCAGTGGGATAAAATATCAAAACTAATAAATATTAATTTATTATACAGTACACATTTCATTAACTGTGGAAAGCCAGACTTTTAGCTCGTTAAAAAGCTTATAGCTTAATACATGTGAGTTCTTGTTATTGTATATACGGGTATAACAGACAACCTGATTCTTATAAATAATATTAGAACAGTTGAGTGGTTATTTTTGTTATTGATCAGGTATGTTGTTAAGCTCTTAGAAAAATATATCGAAATAATCCCAGGCATTGACTATCGAACATTATAGCCAATCAACATCGCTGCAATTTATCGACACACAAACAAAATGTCACTTTATCATTAGGCTGTCGATGATGAGGGTAAGGGACATTTTGAAATTCGGTCCCGGGGAGCTCCGTTATGATGACAGTTAAACCGTGTACCCAAACGGCAAATTTTGTACCATCAGTGGAGATAGGGATCAGAACTGAGACGGCACAAATTACGGAGTCCCCCAGGGCTCCATCCGAGCTCCCCTATTATGTTTACTTCTTCTCTGTTTTGACTTAAAATATTACCGAGAGAGATAACTCTTATTAGGGGCCATATTGCGATAGCTGGGCCTTTGTACATACAATATACCAATACCCATTTTTGGAATTATAGGGTAATACTTTAAAATGTACAAATTTATCTAATAGTTTCTAGGATAAATGATTCCGGATTCACGACACTATTTTCGCAAACATTGCCAGGTGAATGTCTATAAAATGCTGATATAATCCATTTATATTATGTTTAATACTGTTATTGAGTTGTTTGTACTCCAAAAGCCAGGCTAGCAGTCTGTTTAGGTATTTTAAACCAGAGCTTTCATATCAACTACTACGTCACTCACTGCGTCATATGAGTATCCTAATAAAGTTAAATTTGGAGTTTAAAAAAATAAAAACATTGCGTCGTTTTGTACAACTGGAATGTAATAATTCATTCATATTTATGTAGAATTTACGTTCATACCAAATCTACACAATATACGAGTATACACACACATTCTCCCCAGTAGCCCCCAATTCCCAAAGCAATTCCTTGAGCAATCTGTACAGCATTATTAATTGGGATATAAGAATTCATTCATACTTATGTACAATTAATTCACTTTCACGCCATCCATGCAATATATACGTACAGGTTCTGCCAGGGAGCCCCCCCCCCCTCAACTCCCAAAGCAATTCCCAAGTAAGCTGGTGGAAGGGCCGGAAACAGCGGAGCTCCCGGAGTAATATTAAATTTAATAATCATTGTGAAATCAATATCGGATGAAATGTTATAAAAAATAAATAAATCAAGTCTTGAAAATAATAAACGAACTCTAATTAATTTATATTACCATTATAATTAACCTTATAATAATTATAACATATCAAGTTTCATGTATTAACCAGCTACTGAATAAAAACTGTTATTCTTAACGGTTTTAACGAGTTATTAATACGATGTGCCATAGTTCAAAAAAACATTATGTATCGTTAAACTCAACTTCAATGTACTTGCCTAATTAATGACTTCATTTGACAATATTCTTTCGTGGCAGTTTCAAGGTTTTGAAAAATAAAATAGCTATCATTTTTTCTTAAAACAATTTCTGCTTCAATGGTTGTTAAATGTTGATAAAATATTATGATTTGAATGTAATGTTCATATATTTTATGTGAACATCCAAGTATGGAAGCGAGCTATAAAGTACATCAAAAAAATATACAATTTATGTGGGTCGTATTTGCAGGTATACATCCCTTCGTCCTTGCATATATTTTGAGCACAAACCTTGTCAGAACTTCTCTCTTTTTTAACTCATCTTTTTATTACCGTATTCATTACGAGATCTTCTGCTCGGCATATCATGAAATCTAAAACACCACGGAGATTCATCAAATGTTAGAATCCAATATTTTAATTTACTCGTAATAATTTTAAATACGAGATACGGATCGAGCGTCTATAATTTCTTTCTTGCTAGCCATCAGAATTTTTTTTTTATAACTAGAAGTTGCCCCTCTACATTTTTTGAATTTACTTTATTCATTGGAAATACTTTTGGATAAAGTAGAACCGTACATATTTAAGGCAGCGAGCGATAGCATGCGATAAGAGCTCTCATCTACAATGATGGAACTTTACAGTGTTTCAAGTTTATTAACCCTGATAATTAGAATAATGACAAAGCGATAAAATATTAACAGATTGATTAATGAACAGAAGATTAATTAACAAGACTATTATACCTTGGTCTGTATGAGTAAATGAGCTATCCGGGTACCGTTTGGAACCGCCTTCAGCCTTATTTACACAGCTCGAGTATGCAATTTATTATTGTACTTGTGTCACAATTTACTCAGCATTCTGTCGTGAATAGGCTCATCGTCCCTGGAACATCTTAGGCAGAAGTTCACGTGAACCAGAACGGTGCGATTTCGATGTATTGAGAGGATACATTTTATTTCACCACGAAACCACGAATAAATTGAACAATTATATTCTCGCTAGAATAGCCTTTAGTAGTAGATTCCTTAACCCTGGGCTCAGTTTGTGAAAAGTGGATTCGATTGGATGTAATCATTGCGATATCGCCTTTTAGTGACCAAAAAGTCACCATAATTTTTACCAAATTTATTTATGGGTGAAGAATATCAGGAGGATGTAAAAGACGGGCTAGTATTTTGTTAATGAAACCAACTATAAAATTAATTTATCTATTAGCTCAGAAAAAAAGAATAACGATGAAAATGGGAAATCATTTTGGTAACAAGTTTAATGAGACAGGAATAAAAATATTCACACAATAATTTACGTTATGATTGCCATAAGCGTAGGCATTTCATTTTTGTTTGTTTTGAGAAAGCTCTGTAAAAAAAACCTGTCACGTTTTCTAACTTTTAATATTTCTCAAATGACAACTTACCTACCAACAAGGGTACATTAGTATTACGAAAATTACCTTTAAATAAAAATTTGGGTTCCAAATAGGGTTTCGGTAAATTTAAACCTAAGCTAGTGGAGTCAAGTTGTAGAAAACAACCAAGGATTCTTAGACTGACTAGGGGAGTTATCTAGTTATGTTCACGTTACATCTCAGAAGCAGAGTATGACTGCTCATGAAGGAACTTTTACCTCTTGAGTGACAGCTTATAATGTTCATGTTACGCCCAGAATAATAATATAATTTCAAAAGTCAATCAAGAGAGTCATAATGATGTTATGTAGAGTTATTTAATGATATGACTCTTCGGTAAAGTTGATTCCGTTCTGCAAAAGGCAAAACAGAGCCTGGCACCAATTGATCGTTCCATTTAATTAATGTACGATGGAACGTCGAACTCCTGACGGAAGGGCAAACGCTCTGCTCCTAAACTGCCCCCTCTCCCATGAATCACCCTGACGAGAAAGGGAAAATTAAGGAGGCCAGGATAAATATTGACATTCCTTCTGCTTTCACCTAGCCCTTGCCAGCCAGCCCTAGGGGGTCCCTTGGCATTCACTAACTAACCAGCCGAGAAAAGTCGGGAAACAGAAGAAGACAAAATACGGGGATTAATCAGCGAGTTGATCAATATATCTCGTTAAGAGTTTGGTTTGTTTTCGCAGGTAATAAAATAAATCTGAGTATGTTGGTCCCTTTTCAATAACAGCCTTAAAGCATACTTATAAAATAAAACGTTGAAAGCAAGTTATGACCAGTAAAACCGGCCATCATTTTAAATTTAGTATTTAATAAATACTAACGCTTATAACAGGATTTTTTGAAAAATAAAATCATATATAAATAGCTAAAATACTTAATATTTTTTCCCTTGCTGAGATCGGTACCACATACCGCATAACATGGATACCACATAACATTAGTCATCAAAACGGGAACATGGAGAATTTCGTGGCCTGTGGTACGCTTAATTCCAGGGCACCTGGGATTGCTCCACCGGTAATAACACCTTGATTCTCAAACCTTCATTATGTTTTATATCACAAATTACACTATTTACAAGTTATTATTTTAAATACCAATAAAAAAAGTATTATTATAGTACTGGTAGAATATAGAGATTTCTGTTATCGATTCTCGAAAATTTAATGATATTTTTACCGAAAATTGCAACCTAAAATAGAGATATGATGTTCACGTCCAATGCAACAGTCGGGGCCATCCATCCACACGTGGAGAAAGGGGTGGTCCTTCAAAATTGAGCTATACGCAGTTGCTACTTTTGGTGACACACCCTTGACAGTTTACAGCTTCAAGTGGAATTAACAGTGCCTACCTTCGGATTAGAATCTAAAATATATATACATTGCAGGCTAGCTTGAACATTACAGCTAATTGAAACCCGGACATCGTAAATAAAATTCTTGAAATGAATTATTTATTCAGATTATTTTTCACAAACCAATCCCTTCGCAAATTTATAAATAAAAAAAAAAGGATTTTTAACATCTGGGTTTGGGCAGAAAAGATCTCAGAAACCGACTAATTCGTGGCTTGTAAGATTAATGAAGTGGAGTTGATTAAGACCTGAATTCATTGAAATTAGGAACAAATAAATTTACGAATGGGCGGTTAGGGGGGGGGGGAGTTGAACCGATTAAGGGACCCCTAACATTAGAACATGTTAAACTGGATGAAATTAAAAAGAGTAATTAGAATGCATTAGCCATGCTTGCCCGCTAGCCAGGTAACTGATACTCGGATTTTTATTAGGTGGAAACACGCGATGGACAGAACGGCACTCCTCATTATCGTAATGTCGGCCTGTGTGTGTTTTAGCCTTCTTCTGATAGTTAGTAGAGAGGGCGCCTCAAATTATATAGAATTACAATCCGTCCCTGCCGGCTTGTCTCGGCTCAATGTCCTGCCATCTCGGCTGGGCCCATGCAAATATTAAATGGAACTCAGACCGCCCGTCCCCCCTTGATAGAGACCCAATAGCTGCAATCTTCCTCTTTGACAAGTGGCCATTATCTTCTTCTTGTTTTAGCTTAGTGTTCATCCGGAGCAGATAGAGCACTCATCAGTACCGCAGACTTTCGGCAGTTGCAACACAGGTCCACAATCTGAGTCATCTATCGAGATGTGGGTGGCCGTTTCCACGTATCTCATCTTACAGCCCTTTATTTGTCGAC
This sequence comes from Acanthosoma haemorrhoidale, assembly GCA_930367205.1. Classification (NCBI taxonomy): domain Eukaryota; kingdom Metazoa; phylum Arthropoda; class Insecta; order Hemiptera; family Acanthosomatidae; genus Acanthosoma; species Acanthosoma haemorrhoidale. The sequence goes on along the minus strand of OV884012.1, from coordinate 48,930,985 downwards.
AGCCAACGAGGAGGGGGACAATACTCCCGTAGTGACAGTCCACCAGCTTTCTTAGCAGAATCGTCCAAACCTGATGGAGAAGGGTATTTGAACAAGCCAATGCAATATTTTAGCCTTCTTTTTCACACTATATTTTATTTTTAATCTTTTTTACCACACTACCCTTCCAAATTGCACAGGTGTGGTCCCGGTGCACACATGCGGTTTTTAAACGGACGGTGCTACTGCGGTCGTAGCAATTAAGTTCACACATGACCGTGAATTGACGCTAGTACGCAATCGGATGCCAACGTTTATCGAAGAAAACTGCACGTCTTGCTGATAAATTGTATCAAAAATGTATTTTAAAACAAAACCCCATTTACGAGTATTCTTTTCAAAATCAGAAACTCTTATAATTTTATTTATGAATATAAATATTTTCCTATCGTACTTTTTTTATGAACTTTAACTACACAGTCATCGGTACTGCAGGTTGGTAAAGCGGCAATTGGCATCCTTCCGTTCCGATTCTTTTAATTATTTTATCTCTCCTCTCTGTCTACCAGGGATAACTCCTTGTGGAATCTAACTAAGAAAATCCTAAAATATCATCCTGTCTCACACCCACTCTGTCGTGATGACGGGTCCTGGGCGGCTTCGGATGGCGAGAGGGCGGAGGAATTCACACTGCATCTTGCCCGTACTTTCACCCCTCATCTTAATCCTCAAAACAATAATCATCGCCGAACTGCTGATGATTTCCTCACTTCACCTATCCCTCTTTCACTGCCACCAAAAGCCGTTAACCCCTCTGAGGTCAAATATTTCTAAAAAAATTACCTTATCGAAAATCTCCAGGATATGCTCTCCTTCCTCCTCGAATCCTCCAACAACTTCCTCCTAAAGCCATAATCTTCCTAACCTACACTTATAATTGCATTATCCGAACGACGCACTTTCCTCTCCTCTGGAATCATTCCATTATTGTCTTATTCACCCAACCCGGTAAACCACCCAATGACGCCTCATCTTACCGTCCAATTAGCCTACTCCCTATCCTCTCCAAAATATTTGAAAAACTCCTATTAAAACGCCTACATCCAATTGTTGAATCCAAAAACCTTTATCCCACTCACCAGTTTGGTTTCCACCAACGACATTCCACCGCTCAAAAAAGCCTTCGCGTTGTTGATCACATATCCTCATCCCTTGAAACCAAACAATATTGCACTGCTGCCTTTCTGGACATAGATTAAGCTTTTGACAGGGTCTGGCACGCAGGTTTGCTTTACAAGCTCAAAGGATATTTACCGCAGACCCTATTCCTAATCCTATAATCCTACCTTTCAAACCGTTTCTTCCAAGTCCGCTGTGGTTTAGAATATTCTAACTACTGTCCCATTAAAGCAGGAGTTCCACAGGGCAGCGTCCTGGGTCCCATTCTCTATAATCTATACACCGCTGATGTCCCCTTTACCACCAATACCTTCATAGCAACAGTCGCAGACGACACTGCAGTCCTGTCAACCCATCCAGACCCTTATATAGCATCCCAAAACCTTCAAAAACACCTTGACGAGATCGAGTATTAGTGCAACCAATGGCGAATCAAAGTCAATGAAGGAAAATGTTCCCATATAACCTTTACCCTCTGCCGCAAGTCCTGTCCACCAGTCTTTTTAAATTCCATTCCTCTCCCTGTGTCTGAGACAGTACGGTATTTAGGCTTTTATCCGTTTATATTTTTATGTCTAACAATAAATTCACAGTATACCATAAACCGTAAATATTGCACTTATCTTAAGGAACCCAAAGGATACTAAAAAAGTACTGAAATTCGATTATCAGGAACATGTTTCTTCCCTATTTGATTCTGATGATCGATTGCTGTTCACTTCATTTTTTTCCCTGGTTTTGTTTGCACAGCTGTCAATTGTGATTTCCTAAATAATAGCACCGTGGAAGATGGTATAAAAGAATTTGAGCTCACAAAAAGTATTTGAGAGAAAAAATCAGGGGGAAAGTAACACCAATATGTTTCATTGGCTTAAACATCCTTCTTTAGCAGGTTGACATTTTTTCACCAATATGCCTACAACGGAATTGAACAAAGCACTTTCATATCATAAAATAATTACACTAAATACTAATCCGTGATCGAGCTCATTTCCATTTAGCTGAAAAGTAAGCTTTAATTTTAATTCTGGTGTGCTACTATTGCAACTCACCAGGAGTTTAATGTGTAATAGATATCGATTATATTTGCCGTCTATCGAACGTGGACGTCTAGTAAACATGGAACAGGGCATAAGTCGGAAATCAGGCTAGGACAGGCAATAAAATTATGTATACAGGGTTGTGAAGCAGATATTGAAAAAGTAATAGACACCTCGAACCAGGGAGGATGTAAACGTGGAGGAACTGAGCGCCGTGAATACCAAATGTACCACAAAGTGGGAGGGGTCTGCCTCAGGGTGGAAATAAAAAAGGGGCCACGCAAAATGTAGGCCAAATAATAAAGAATTTTATTGCTCCAAGCTTCGAACCTTCCCTGTAAATTGGGCTACAATTTCTGTTTGATATCGTTAAATGTATATTTTCCAAATATCCACAAACCGTAAAGCAAAATCACCAACTACGGAATTGAACAAAGCACTTTCATGTCATAAAATAATTACACTAAATACTAATCCGTGTTCGAGCCCATTTCCATTTAATCAAATGTCAAAGACTAGCTTTTCTGAATAGAAGCAATTATTGGGGCAAGCATAAGAAAAGACAATTTAGAATTGAAATTAAAAACCAGGTGCTCAGGAGGCTATTTTTTATTTTAATAATAAATCTTTACTTGAAGAAACTATCTGTCCTAGAAGGGCAATAGATAATTGTTATAAAATAAAGCATCCATATCACATTCACAATTTTACATTTACTATTTCACTCACGGCGTATTTACAATATTGGCAAACATAAACAGCCCAGGGATCACGTAATTCGCCAGCAGTTTTCTCACCTTCCCGTGAGAATTTGGGAGATCCTTCACGCTACTTCTGCAGCCATGCCACAGCAGTGGATACTGAAGGACAGCGTGAGAGCCACAGACCCTTAGTAGATGAGGTGAGAAAACTGACCAGTGCCAGAACTCCCACTGACTAAATATTTTCAAAAGAACACGGTGCCACATCCGATTCAATCTCCGAGCAGTGTTGTAGGGATAGGTGATCCTTAATTGTGATTTTTCCACAGGATTTGGATGGTCAGATAATTTCTCTGCTCTGATGGAACATCAGGAATTTTGAGGTAATATTATCATTGATTGTGAGAATTTTTATGTCATTATGAAAGGTTTTATTCGTGATATAAAAAAAGTGCATAAACTAATTTTCATAGGACTTATGATTGGATGGGCTTGACGTTTAAGTGGTTTGCTGATCCCTACAGTTTAAGTCTGTAAGTCCAGGCTGGCTTTAATATGGCTTCACATATGAGTACAATATCAATATTAATGAGCAATAATAATATTGCTGATACAGGATAATAATGTCACACAATAGCTTGGGAATAAATTTGAACAAACTTACATTCAAACAGACGTGAGTAAAAACAAAATGGTTTCGATCATAATAAGCGTATAAATTAAATTAAAAGTTGGTCAATAATGGTGTTGAACAAAGCTATTATCCAATTTGAATAAAAGCAATAAATGTCTATAATTGGAATATTTCCAGAGGGGGTAAGTAGTTCGTACTGGCTATTGAAACAATAAAATTAACATGCAACTATTTATGACTCCCGCGGAACTTTTAACACCGCCCGTTGCTTTTATTGGTCCTTACCGTTAAACTACTTATTAATAAACAACTGCATACCGTAATAAAATAACCGACGTTCTCCATAGTTATTACAGCTAATTAACAGTGCAAAGTTATTGGCGTTATTATTACCCGATTATTGATCGGTGCAATACCCTTCATCACCTCCACCAGCATTTATAACAATTTAATCATAAATACATGGCTCAGCAACTCTTAAAAAATCTTAGAATTAAATCCGCTATTTTTTTTATTCGTATAGCTACACATAATTCACGAGGCTGAGTGAGCCCCAACCATATCCACCCCCCCCCCCCCAAGGGATAATCCTCATTGCTCCAAAAGAGCAAGGATAATAATCATAACCCTTAACACAATTTTTGAGAACGGTAAATTATTATATTTTAGTATGGGGCTCCCTGACAATAATGTGGGTGAATTGGGGATTCCCTGGGTTTTGTATAAATCCCTATATTGTATGAATGTTAATTGTAAAACTGTTTGAATGAAAGAGAAAGTATAAATTTGAAAATATGATTGGACTGTGACATAAGTTAGGACTAAGGGTAAATATTAGTTTAAAGATAGGTTTAGGAAAATTGAACAGGATGTACTACTTGCAAATAGCTTATAGTTAGTAAGTAAGCATTCTAGTATATAGTGAGAAAATATAGTTTAAGAAGTTTATATAATTATACCATTTTCATGAAGAAAGATGTTTAGCAGAATAAACAAAGGTGCGCTGACTGGTGTAATAATTCCCAAATTGCACTGGAATAAGCGGACCACAGACTACGAACCCCCACTAGTCCACCTCACCAGTTATGGGATATCAATCCCCTAAAGCTGGAAAAAAAGATGTCTCTTAGGTGTGATCTCTTCCAGGGTCTAGTGGTCATCGGAAATACTGCGTGTTCTCAAAATTCTAGATTATTCATAAAGGCATAGGACAAAGATTCCGTAGCGCAATAATAATTGGCTCACCATTAAGCGAAGACGTTAACATTGGACCTAAAGCTTCCTATCTTCAACTCCTGTAAGATTTGAGTTGTCCTCAGGTCGCAATGCATTTGGCCAGGTATCGGCATAAGGCTTAGTGGTACCTAAAAGGCAGTAACTCTACTCCAGGTATCAAGTCTCCCACCGGAGATATAACATCGTCAATGCGTTGACCGATGTAAGGAAAAGAACAAGTGACATTGAACCCTACTCTCTGTACCTCAGATTAAATCTAGAAGGGCAATCTAAACCCTGCAAAATACTAATCTGAAGCTAAAATCATCCATCAGGTAAGGTCTATCACATAAAAGGTGAAACAAAGCCTTGTACTAGTACATCAAAAAAACTATTAATGTAATACAAAAAATATATTAAATGTAGTTACCCATATATATAATACATATATATCAATCATGTAAAAATTCAATAAAAGGATTTCAATATATATCCTCGCCTACAATCCATACCTGGTGGCTCTCTATCCTTCACCTCTTTTACCCCTCCTTTATTGATATCTACCTGACATATAACTATACCATCGTTAATACTGTGAGATCGTTAATAGTATTAAAACCGAGGTCCTGGACATTACGAATTGCCAGGGATAGTACTGTACTATTTAATTCATAACTGGTGTCACAAGCGTCAGGAGGTAGGAATTACAAAATGGAATTCGTCTCAGTTGAAGTAAAAAGAAGTCATTCCACCAACCCTGACTTGGCAACTCTTATCAGCAATCAGCTCGAGTAAGTGGACAAAAAAATTACAATATCCCCTTCCTGGCTTCATCATTATTTTTCTTTTTAGGAATAATGATGAGATCAAGTTAACATAGTCCACTCACAAAGGAGCATACAGAAACAATACAACATCACTTACAAAGTCACTTGTGTGAATGTAATTAAGACCACCTCGCTACTTAAGTTATGCGTACTTAATGTCCAAGCAAGTTACCAGGTGCGCTTCTTCAGCTCTCGCTGTACACCGAACACTCCATCACGCCGTTAAATAACGGCCTCAGAACCCACGTGGCGGTGTAAATAATATCTTAATGATCACATTCTGGGCGAGTGGGTATCCTCACATTACCCACTAACGATCTGCTAATTGTTTTAGCCAATAACTCTGCCCTTGTGGAGCTTCGCCTATAATTACCATTGAAAGGAAAGCGATATTAAAAGGAGAAAAAAATGACGAGGATTTGGGAGGAAAAAAAATGAACGCTTATGTAATGTATGCAGAGGCCATTAGGGAGAGCAAACACGGGCCTTATATGGAGTCCCCAACGGGTTACTAACATCACCCATTATCGCAAATTAAACTACACAGTAAATTCACAGCGACGTAGGAAAAAAATTATAATAAAATAAAAATAATTTGCATCGGAAAACGTTTAGATTCCTTTATCTCAGTGTTAATCAGTCGTTTGATCTGGATTCGCCCTGACGCGAGACCCAGGCACTGATAGCGGCTGAAGCACTAATTTATTCAAGACACCTCCCATCGCTTTTATTAGGTAGGGGGTTATAGGTATACGGCCCTATATACGCGCCGAGTCATACCTGTTATGTCCCACGCCCGGTTAATGGCGGTTGTTTCTGATAATTCAATGTTTTCATTATCTCTTATGCGATTTTAATTGAAACAGATAAATCCGAATCGTTTATACGCCACAGTCTTCCTCCACACATTAACGTGTGCCACCTACCCTTTGGGTTTTAATTGAATTAGGGGTATAGTGGGTTATTTTTGCAGAGTATTGCATCAGAAATGAATGAGATTTTACTTTGATTCCACCCATTCAACAAAGATTGATTTGTATTTAAATTAACGCTAAACTTTCTTTATATTTTATGTTATTCGGTTCCTCATTTACTTTAATAAGGAGAGGGGACTCTGAACCGAATCAGGATACAATCTTGTTAGTTGGTGAGTAAATTTTGCCTATCAGTTCCGAAAGGTAAACTGACTGTAAATATAAGCAATGAATGATTGGCAGCAGTGCCATTGAGGGCCTAAGGCTGATGTCTTGAGGGCGATTGATATGAATTCTTGTTGATTAGATCCAGGCTAAGAACATCATAAGTATTTTTTATATATTTTCGGAATAAGGTTATTTTTTTTTCAACAATTTTCATTCATTGAAGCTATAATTTAAAAGATAGAGTCAAACATTTCGTCAAAGGGTATTTACGTTATGAATAATTGTGATTTGTGTTATTCAATCCTTTTGGTGTACATTTTAATAATTTTCCTGTAGTTGTTCATTTGAGTTCGAATTTGTTGGTTTGATGCATATCACCTGATGGTACCGCCTTTGTAGCATTACAAAGTGTTTTTCATTTCTTGATGGAGAATAGCAACCGGGACGATAATTCGAGACCTTCTGATCCCCCCCCCCCTGTCATCTCAGCTATCCTTGCACTTCCTTATCGCTTAGTGGGTCTATTTAATCCCGAAAACGCCCCAAAATATTAACCGAGTACGTTGGAGTCAAATCTGAAAAAAAAAAAGTTCAGAGTTAATAACCACTAGGAAATTGTTTCTCTTACTCCAATGTCTAGTCGGAGGTTCTACCACCTGAGCTGGCCTGCACAAACGGGCGACCGTCCACCAAGGGGTTCGATGGCTCCAATCATCATCACGAGGTATCTGCTTCAGTAGGTAGTTGATTCAATCATCACATAGCACTGCTATTGCTAATATTTCTAATTAGAAGTAATAAACAACTACGGCAAGACAAAAGTTATCTTAATTAATTAGTTTCTTTTTGCCGCTGTACAATAAAAATCTTCCAATGCGAGAATGTTTTCTGCCAGCAAATCAAATAGAATGGAAGAAGAAGAGGTTGTCGGTGGCCCCTTGCCTCGAGGTGTAATTAAGAAAAATATTGCTATAAGTAATTAACATAAACGTTGCATAAATATCGCTTTTTTAATCTTAAAAAAAATATATGAGGCTACAAGAAAATGCTATTCGGAGATGACCTAAATCTAAACCCCTCCTCTGGCTGATACAATCTAGTTTATCTTTCGTTTAACAAACAAATAAAAACCACATTGGAGATTTTTTTAATTATAGTGGCTGAGCTCGATATTTATATTATGAAACTCATTTAAAAAATAATTAATTGAATTCAATGAGGGGGTATAGATAATCTCATTCGAGCAGCTTGGGGGAGAGGAGGCCATAACAGTATTATTTGCCAATAGTGGTAATCTATGAGTTCCTTTCGACCTCCTAAGGGAAACTGGTCCTACCGACTGTTCGTTCCCACCCTGCTGTCTTAGTTCCCTCCAGGAACATTCCATTATCCCAAGAATGGCTTCCACTTAGTCACGAATATTATTGTTGATGGACTTATGACAGTAGTGATGGTTTCTCCGACGCCGTTTTAATCTGAGGAACAGCATAGCTTGTACTAGAATTACGAAATTATTGTTTTAGGTGATTGGCTGATCCTATTCACTACACAATTTTTAAAAATGTTCTGATTTGAAAGAAATTATTTTTTTTTTAGGGGTGGGTGTTAACGAAGTAACAACAACGACCCTGCTCCCTAGAACCAACACAACAAATCATGAATGAAGTGGGTTATTTAATTAATTGTCAATACTCATATGTAATACTGTGTGAAGGTCTAAGATATATTCTTAATTAGAAGTAGACGATTACCCACCACTTCTGCCCTAATCGAGTGTGTAAGTCACCCCCTCCTAAAAAATATTTTGGTTAAATCGTCAAATCTGGTTGTAACATAACTTGCGCTTATCATCGATATAGTTTGTTTCATCTTGTCTTTTCAAAATCAATGCACCGAACTCTTCGGGAGGCCACTTGCAATTATGTAGTTTGTAGAAAGAGTTTGTTTTTTTTTTGTTAAAAAGGCTGCCTGCTTAATGTATTCAGAAGCTCAGGTCGACGGTCATTATTGCGAGCAAATACTTCTCATAGGATACGGCAGTTTTCGGTTTACATGAATTGGAGATGAGGGGCCAAATTAACAATGGCGACTTAATTAGCTGACCGCCCCACCACCGTAGGAAATAGGGCAATTAGACTGTCACGTGGTGCCGGACCACCGGGCAAGATGGCCGGGGGGGCCGTGGGGGCAGAGCCCCTCCCCTGGTCATGCAACAGCACCTACTCACCGCCTCGGGTGAGCGGCACTCTGCTCGAGATCCTTCTCTATCGGGTCGTGTCATCCGAAGGGTCCTAAGGGGCTTTCCCAATTTTCACCGCTGATCCAAGCCCCCCGACTTATTGTAAATTACAAATTCAAGCTTGTCAAGATAAGCAGATTTTGTTTCTGTTAGCATTAATATCAAACCGATATAATATATCTTGCTGAAATGACTCAGTTGTTTTCGCACATATTTTCACTCCTCTACTAGACTGAGAAACAGTATATTGTTCTCATTCCTCCTTCATGCTGTTCCTTAAATTCCAGGTGGACCACTCTATATGGCCTAAACATATTATTTTGAAAATAGTTGATTTTAAATTCCATGTTGATGATGGCCGGTAGAGAAGATATTGCGATTCTAACTTATCAAGAAAGTTTTTGTTTTTAAATTAAGGACAAACTTTCTGTATATTTTATGATATCAAATCCAACATTTATTTTAATTCACTAAACTACACAGACTATTATTAGTAGTGCTCTATGGGATTTTCAAGAGATTTAATTAATAATAATTAGCCATAGCCCGGAGAGGCTGGGAGTTAAAGTGCCTGAATCAAGAAGAAAACTAAAGGGTTACCGCGAAAATGAAAATAAATGATATTATTTAGTAAATTACAGGGAACCTCTTTTGTAGAGTTGAACGAATACGAAGAACAAAATGTCAACCCTGTAGAGAAAAACTAAGGAAAATAAAATCTATAGAGATCCCTACAGATAAATTTAAAAAAATACATATCATCTATTTATCATAATCACTGCTTATGCAGTTCTAATACTAATAATATGTTCTAATACTTCCAGTCAAATCCAATCAAACAATAGTCTAACATCCACTTACCCACCTATATAAAATATCCAATCTCATTTAGCTGTACTGTGTTTCTTTTCCGAGATTCTTTAGTAAAAAATACATACAAAGAATCAATACATACTAATATTTAATAGCCAAAGAATAACTACACATTCAGGATCGCGACTCGAACCCGAGACCTTCACAATAACTATTCGGGGGCTGTACCGACTGAGCTATCATGCACAAGTGGACGGCCTGGATATTGGGGAGCTCCCGGGACAGAAGTTCGGATCATGCCACTTTATAGTTTTTTTGTAATACAATCTTTCTGAATATTAATAATTACAAATAATATTACAATACCTATTTTTCACCACATTTTTTATTTTTGTCATTTCTTTATTTTCTCTCTATATATATAACGCAGATAGACAGATATAAAACACGTCCATTTATTACTCAAGATGCAGCAACTGTTCGAATATTCTGAACCTCAAGCATTCGTAACATGAATGATTTTAAACTTTACACCATAAGAGTGCTTCCTCCTATTCTTTGGCAGCATCACTAAAATCATCTAAGCATTTAAAATTGAGAAACTAAGTAATTATTCCATTCCTACTGCTAAAAACAGAGATAAATTGATTGATTTCATTAAACTTTTTTGTGTACCTACAAATTACTATGGTGTCATCATGGAGTGTGCATGAGCAAAGAAATAGCTCTGCGTATGAATTGATATAAGGCCACATTTGATCAACCTAACTTACATTCAAAGATATGTTACAATACGTTTTAATAATGTTTAATATGAGCCATGTTATATTGTTTTTTTACACCTTCTCGTTGATGGTAGTCTGTTTTTCTTCAAGGGTACAGGCAAGAACCCTCCTCTAGTCCATTTGCTCTACACAAACCAAAATGACTATTCAAATTCGGTTTACATTTAACTAAGAGTGGTCTGTCTTCCACGAAACCGAACTGGCAATCATTGTAGAACTGGGGAATTAGGTGTACAATTAACTGAGTTTAATAAACAAGCTATTCTATGCAAAATTAATTGGCAATGTCAAATAAAGATTGGTACCGAGTGAAATAACAGATATAAATTATTCCCCAAATACCAAATGGCCCTTTCTATATTATAAACAATGGTTTTCCCTAATAGTAGTTCGCTAACTTTATATGTTACAATATATAATATGTTACATATTACGCCAAGGAGCCAAAATCTTCAATTCGACATCCTTTTTAATATGGTTTTTTAGTAATATGGTTATAGTATGGTGGTAGTCTTTTTTATAACACGACAGATATCGTAGGAAATTATTTACTTTTTAATTAATTATTGGCCTATACATAATTTTTATGGGATCGTTTCATTTATAGATTTTTGTTGGGTCACCAACTAAAATTTTCATACGGAGCATTATCCCTTCAAGAAAAAGTGGGGTTTCGATGATTTTGATACTCTACCCAGTATGATATGTTGATATTTTTTTTTTCCTTAGCAATTTACATGTGACGTTTCATTATTTCTTATGAGGCTGGTTATATTTTACCGTCATCAGAGCGTCATATAGAACTATCATGTAATCTGTCATACCTCTAAAACAAAAACATTTTTGAGTTATAGATGTGGACAACATATGTCCTCTTGTAATTATACTTTTAAAAGCATATTACACATTGTCAATCTTTTTTATATCCAACTCAAAATATATACTAATACTTTGTTGTTATAACAATTACACTTGTGTTCTATGAACAGACTATCTCAGATTTGTCTTCCTTGTATCAAGTGATACATCTCTGGTTTGAAAAGAGGACTTACAAAGAGCAGAACAGGCGGACAAACGTAAGGTTTTTTTTTTTTTTTTACGAAGGTACCAAAATAAAATATAAAGAAGGATAATGAGTAAAATTTAAAAGATGAAATCCTATTGGATATCACCCACTCTTCCCGGAAACAGAATAAATTCATTATCCATCAAGGGATTTGAACCCAGGACCTTCACACAAAGAAGGAATTGCTCTATCCGCTACCAGTACCAGAGTCACACCACTGTTCCGTTTTGTATCTTTCGCGTGTATCGAATATGCAGTCTCTTCAGAGAATCCCACAGGGAAAAAATGTTCTGTGTGCCTTTAGCGGAAGATTGATTTTCACGTACAACAGCAGGAACCTTCGCTAGTGGCCATATTTGATTCGCATACCGTAATTGCATTTTGTTCCGGGCGTGGCATCATTCCCTAATAATATCAACCTGTTCCTTCACAGACCGGATGGACGCCATTCCACGGGAGTGTCTACCGGTTAAGAAGCCATATTTTCCTTGTATGCTAACGGTCCCTTGCAGTTGGCTAATTAAAGAGCCATTAATTTGCCTATCCTATTATAGCGGAGTAGGCCTGAAGCTGCCGAGCATCACCTTTGAGGAGTCGGTACCGTGGGCCCACAGGCATGTTCTCGTTGGGTACCGGTCCGTGATGTATGTTGTGGCGCAGGCCATGCGTGAACCCGGTCGCACCTGTCGCGGCATCCACTGAGTCCACTATCACCTGTAACAATCGACTCATGAATTATTTGAACATTCAACTAAATGAATAGGAATACAAACAAACACATTGGTAAAGAGAATTTAAGTGACAAGAAGACGAGGACGAAGTAACTTACTAAGCAGATGGCTTAACAGGACTGGACTAATGGGTGGGAATCGGTTGATAACAGAAACAAGCCTAAGTATATTACGAAAATGAGTAGAAGAGTTTGTTGGTGAGATCAGCTAATGAAAGAGAATAGTTAGCTTTTAATCGAATTACTTAATGGATATCGTTTAAACATACCGTGTATGTCTGCATCAGGTCTGGATAATTAGTTAAGAACATAGGTTTTAGATATAATTGGTAGATAGAAACGAAAGTGTAATGTGAGTAACTTATTTAGGTTTATTTTTATTTTTCAGAAAATTTTGTGAATATATCATTAAAATATGATCCTTACCATACAAGACAAGACCATACAAGATAACATGAAAAGGGTTACAAGAATGTAATTTCATATATGTAAGTCATGTGTAATTTTGTAAGAAAAAACGCGAAAAAAGTTTTATATATCTATCTAATATGTAACAATTGCTAGTTTTGAATTACAAAGATAATAAGTTTGTATCTACATATTATTTAGAAATAAGATAAACAGGTGTATGTAAAAAGCATGGGTACAACACAATATAAGATACAATGTAAACAGTCTGCTAGTTGGTTATAAAATTTAGTATTCTTTTGTACCTGACATTTATTACAAACTACCAATCAGGTTTAATACTTAAATAATTTTCTTGTTATCAGGACCTGATGCAGAGTTATTTAGTATGTGGAAACATTTTATATTAACAAATTTGATGAAAACCTCTCTCATCAAACTAAGCCGATCTCCTAATAACTCTCATGTAATCATGCCAAACTATATTTTTGTATCACCAAATAAGAGATAAAACATGTGTATGTAAAAATATAGGGTGCAACAGAATATAAGATACAATGTAAACAGTCTGCTATTTTATTCACATTGTTATATCAAGAAAAGTACAAATGGGTACACCACCTCACAGCAGTCAGACTAGAAGACATGATATTGGGCAGGGGACACCCACCCATCTGACTCATGGATACTTGATCACCAATGATACCAAATTAAATGCCTAATGTCTAACAAGGCGAAAACCATCATACAAACTATAGGATTCTTTCATCGGTTTTGTATCTATTTCGCTACGTTTGCATTTCTGCTTGTATCTTTATGTTAAACAATAGCGCCCCTGGCACACATATTATGTTATTTAGTTAGTAAATAATAACAACAAGGCTGCGAAATTAGTCATGATAAAATTCGGCTTATTTCTATGACTGACACACTTCCCTGTGCTGTTATGCTTTCTCAGCTCAAATCTCAGTTTCTGTTTTAGGTTTCAAGTATTAATTTTATTCTCCATTATTAAGAACGTGTTAAATAAGATAACGAGACTATTTAAAAACAAAATGAAGAATATATCCCCCTATCTGAAGATTTATAATTTATGAGAAAAATACTATAAAAAAATAACTATCTTTGATCTAATTTGATTTGATAATCTACTTGATATGGTAGGGAAATATTAGTTTTTTTATGACAAGTAATAGATTAATAGCTGACTATTCGTTATTTTTCATAAAGAAGTTTGTATTTTTATCACCTCTGGATCATCAAGTAATGCAAATTATCATCCCTTCATAAAGCTCTTTAATTTGAACCCTTTATTATTATTATTAATTAATTATTATTATTGTTATAATTCTTTTTTGGCTGATTCATAACTGCAAAATCAAATCATAACCAGCAGATGTGAACGCAATAATAAAACAGGAATGACATGACAGGATGAGGGCGAAGGACATCGATTGAAACTTCCTCATAATTGTATTCAGGATTGGCAGGTCATTTTAGCAGATCCCCACTCTGGATCCTTTAAAACGTCGTGGAGTGTTGTTAATTGTAGAAACTTTGAGGCGATTGGGAGGAGCAGATTGGATAAGTATTAGACATAAAGATAATAGTGCTCCTTACATTTATCAATTATAGTACACGATATGGCTGATGTTGATAGAGTTGCTAAATATTTCATCAGAAAAGTTAGGGGTGTGAGAAGTCGAGAGAATTAATGCTTTAAAAATATTTTTCATTTAAATTTATTAGAGTTTATTAAATTCTCGTGCCTTTTTAGTCACCGGTAGTTCTAGCCTTGGTCAGTTTTATCACCTCATGTCCTGAGCGGCTGAGGCTTTCCCACTCTCCTACAGCGTCCACAGCTACGTAATAGTGAGGCGTTGGCAGGAATGGAATAGAAAAACAAATTTATACCGCCTCAAAGTCCCCTATGAATAGCATTTTTCTGGCAAATAAAAAGAACTATTGTATTATACAAAAAAAAAATGTTATGAATGCTATTTTTTATTACATTTATCGATTGAACTTCTAAGGCAGATTATTTTCTTCAAATAAAGATTTAGCGTTTAAAAAAAAAAAAGAAATGTATATAATACTAATATAACTTTAATATTTGATAAGTGGTGTTGAGTTCAATAGAATTATCCATATATGACTACTTATAGACTGACCACTATGAAAGCAGTCACAACCCAGTATCAGTTCTCAAAAAAGAAAACTGCTATAAGACTTGCGTACAGTATCCCCACAGTGGAGGCCATCGGTGCTAGGTTACAACTATCCAAAGAATCTATTATTCAAAATTTTGTTTTCGCTAAGACGCCATAAAGTTTATAGAAAACACTGACAACGCGGTGGCTTACTGAGTGGATAAATAAATCTTTGAGCTATCCTCAAGCTCTCAAAGGACGAATTGAACACAGAAACATCTGCCACCTGAATGGTGGCTGGAGCAGCCGGAATACATGGAAGGGTTCATACCCTTTTGTGAACTTCCGCTGCTTCCAGGTGTGGTCGCTATTGGCCAATTGCTCTTCAGCCATCATGAATACATTATCTAACGGCTCCTGCGAATCGGGGGCCATCAGTTTACAAATCATTACATGAACGAAAATTCCTTTCTACGTATTTGGGTTGGATGGTCACTCCGACCATTAGAAATCTACCGTATCAGCTAAGTCTCCCAGACCAGAAGCATCTATAATTTTAATAAGTTATAATGCTATCTCTTTATAGTTAGATCGAATACAATAATCCCTTCCATAGAATGTAGAATCATTTTTAAATGGGATCTAAACTAACAACCAATCCCAATTATAAATACGCAGACTATCACCTGACACATTAACTACAGTATTATATCAAAATGGACCAAACTACAATACCAACCTCTTAAATCACCAAATCGGAACACAATCGAAAATCTCACATATACTGAACTCATACTACCACTAGGTAAAAAATTGAAAATTGCTCTAATAAGCAGCTAATGAAAAGGTGGGAAAATATAAACAAAATAAACACAAGTGAACGTGAACGAATAGAACTAACAAATACTAATAACAAATTCAATTACAAATACGTAAGCAAACAAGAATATAAATATAGAGTAATAAAACATACAAAAAATCAGGCCGTCTCTCACCCCCAACTCAATCCAAAACATTAACAGATATATGCAATTAAAATGAACACCCAGCATTAAAGCAAGTTTCAAAATAATAGATACAGATGTAGTATGTTACAAATTAAAAATAGTGTAACGAAGTGAACAAAGTTAATTATATGTGACATACATTGATTGGTAATCGTTAAGACAGAGGCATTTCATGGGTGAGGATGGAGGATTATCCTGTCAACCAATTAACAAAATGAAACATTATTACTGTGCAAGTCTGATTAATATAAAGAAAAAACTAATAACATCGTTTCCAAGCTGATTCGGGAAACATATCAATCAGCGAATCCAATCAAAACTGCATTCTCGTTCTGAAACTGGAAAAAAAAAAACGGTTGTGATGTTCATATTTTTTCCCCCAAGACGACACGATGCTATGAGGTTTCAAGTTCTCAGACATGTTTTTCAGCCCGAACTGCGGAGCAATACCCATGGGGCCTAGGTCATGATTTTTTTTTCCCCCATATCCCCTTGTTACAAAATTATTACAGAATTCAATATAGATTCTACAAATAAATCTTTTTACTTTAGCTTGGCTACATTTTAGACAACTTCTCATTATCCTACATTGCGATTTGCGCTTGCACTCAAGTATAATGATGCACAATATACATTAATTTATTAAACGCGATAGGGCTCACCTTATTTATCATAGACCCTCGGTCATGTCCTGAGCGTATGTGGCTCTCGCGCTCTTGGTCTGCCTCTGCTGGCTCGTATCCGTTGACGCGGCTAACAGAGGAGCGTGGGGGACTTCTTAAGACTCCGCTTCCTCTTTCGCATGCGGGGGAGGTGACAACCATGTGGTTTTGGTAGGTCTCAGGGCTGTTTGTAAATACTGTAAGAATGAGCAAGTGAATGAAAATTGTAAATATGGTATGAATGAAAACATTTATCACAATTACTTATTGCCCAATGAGGCAGATTGTAATTTCATCGTAATAAAGCTGGCATATAAAGCTAAACAGAAAATATAACATACCCTCGGTCATGAACAACTTGTGTTGAGGTTTAAAAAAAAGCATATAAATTCGTGTGGGAGACTTGCGAACGGTTAGATCAATGGTCCTCAGCCTTGTGCCCGCACCCCTTTATCAGATCTGTAATTTAATCTTTAATCAGCTTCCACCCTCTCCCGGTGACCGTTTTAAGTGTGACCACCGCTGTACGACCAACATACAAAAAATAAGTTTTCGAGAAATGTTATGTAAACCTTTTGGACTGGGTGAGGTGGATAGGGACAAGACTATACTGTATGGTTGTGAATATGAGCACATCGACTAGTTTGCAGGGTACATCCACACACTGCTGGTAAATGTGGCTTTTTTGTTCTTTGGAAAGCACCCGGAAAATAGGATGCAGGCTTCTGCCTGAAGTAGATAATTTCGCGCGAGCCGTATTTAAATAACTAAACACATGTTTAGGTCACCTTATATGTCATCCCTTTAATATTTGTTCAGGTTGAAAGGGACTGCACTGCAGAACAAACTTCCTGCCACTTATTGCAGTATGGATTACTTGTTCGACCATGACAAGGGTGATAATAGTAAATGGTGGCTCAATTATTTCGTAGTAGTTTAATCAATGATCACCTTAAACCCATTTGTTGATACTTTATACTACAGTGTTATGAATTAGCTTGTAGCAAATCTTGGAAGTCAGAGAAAATCGTCTCAGATAATAACAACATAGCTCTGTGGAACTTGAATATGACTTTTCGGTATATCGTTATATTCATTTAACAATAATTTTTGGTTTTTTTTTAGCATATAAAAAAAAAGGCTGTTGAGCTGTGAAGTGCTGGTCCATGTAACAAAACACTGATTTGTGGGCAGACACTGTTGTTGAGTATAAACTTAACCCACAATCGGCACATACATCAAAAAATTTAGATCATGAGTGATGCAAAAAAAAAACAGCTGATCCCAAGATGATTCCAAGCATAGACGATATAAATATATAAATTATAAAAAAATCATACTCTCCTCGCGTAGGAAATTAGCTAAATTCGATGTAGGACACAAGAAATATAACAAGTTGGCCGGAGTTTGCCCTGGCTCCTGTCAAGGAAGGGTGTTTACTTAGGAGAGAAGCTGTCTTCTCCTCAGCGGCAGCAACACTGACCGAGTCAAGTTTCTTCTCAAGTGCTTGCTCGAGGCACTTGCTAACTTTGAACCCTGGATCCGAGGGATCCCTCAGCACTTGCTTGGGACAGATTAACACGGCGTCTTCCCGGTCAGCAAACTTGTAGGAAAAACTGTCAGAAGATATCACACACAAAAAGGTAAGTCAGAAATTCCATAGTCTGAACTCTCAAATATATTGTACAAGTATACCCATGTTTGTTTTAGTATTTACTAGTTGGTTCATGAATCAGTAAAATTTGTTGCATCTACTATGAGTCAAATTGTATATTTATCGTCTATTATACGCGAGAGTATGAAAAAGAATGTGTAAAAATAGTATCAAGAAATACTCCCAGGGTATCTTAAAACAACTTATTAAATGATAGTGAAAAAATACTTGGTATTTTTTATACCAAAAATATTTTAATTTATTTGTAAATAACTGAACCATTAATAATATTCAAATGAATTAACCCTCTAAAAAAGATAAATCTGCATTTAAAATACACTAGGTGAAAAAACAAAATTTTTCAAAGAAGGCTTTACTTACCGAATCATGTAAATACAACAAAGTAATTTCATACATGTAAGTCATATGTAATTTTGTAAGAAAAAACGCGAAAAAAGTTTTATATATCTATCTAATATGCAACAATTGCTAGTTTTGAATTACAAAGATAATAAGTTTGTATCTACTTATTATGTAAAAATGAGATAAAACAGGTGTATTTAAAAAGTATGGGTTCAACACAATGGGCATAACACATTTTTATACTAAAAATATTTTAATTTATTTGTAAATAACTGAACCATTAGTAATATTCAAATGAATTAAACCTCTAAAAAAGATAAATCTGCATTTAAAATACACTAGGTGAAAAAACAAAATTTTTCAAAGAAGGCTTTACTTACCGAATCATGTAAATACAACAAAGTAATTTCATACATGTAAGTCATATGTAATTTTGTAAGAAAAAACGCGAAAAAAGTTTTATATATCTATCTAATATGCAACAATTGCTAGTTTTGAATTACAAAGATAATAAGTTTGTATCTACTTATTATGTAAAAATGAGATAAAACAGGTGTATTTAAAAAGTATGGGTTCAACACAATGGGCATAACACATTTTTATACTAAAAATATTTTAATTTATTTGTAAATAACTGAACCATTAGTAATATTCAAATGAATTAAACCTCTAAAAAAGATAAATCTGCATTTAAAATACACTAGGTGAAAAAACAAAATTTTTCAAAGAAGGCTTTACTTTCTCTTCATTTCTTTATTTTTTTGATACAAATAAACAATAAAATATAGTTACCATTTTAAATTTTGTATTGAACTTTGGAGGAGTTAAACCGATTCGGTATGTTATGGGAGAAGAACATGAACCATGGTTGTGAAACATTATATTATTCATAGGTCTGTTGTTACATCCTTTAGATTGTTGCCGATCTTAACTGGTATTATTATTTATATTTATTTTTATGTTAAAAAATAATTAATATTTATAAGCTGTTTTTACGAGTAATGTGTTAGATTTTTAGTCTTGAGATTCCTGAATAGGCGGATCGTCAACTAGCAATGTAAAACTAAAAATAGGCACGAATTAAATAGGCAGTTCAATTATTTTTAGTTGAAATAAAAAGTTACTACCTTTAACCAAGAGAAAACGTCAGAGCTTCAAATCCTAAATAGAACAGATTCTGAGCTGGTTCATGGGAACTCATGAAAATTAGCGTAACAGGCCAGTTATTTTTTATTTTTTAAGTGCAAGTGCTTTCCATGAATTCCCGTTATTGTACATTGGCAAAAAGAAAACTAGCTAATTGCGAGGTATTTTGAAATGTACATTTAAAATTTTAAATCAATTGATTCATTTCACAACAGCCACTAACAAATACAACTTAGTGTACACAAACGTGTTAGTTTGTATGCCTTGGTTAGTACCATTATTTAAGTTAAGGAATTAAATTTTAAATAGACGTCTCATTAGATATTGGGAAGACATGAAAATTGTAGCCATCTCTGCATTCATTTATTAGTTGATATAAAAAAATATTTGTCTGTAAATATTTTAGACTTAAGTGGAACAGAAGATAAAAATAAATAATTAAAAATAATCACTATTGAGACGATCGAGCACTTGAAAAAATTGAAAGGACCAAAAAAAAAATAATAATAGAGCTGTAATTAAAGTCCGGAACTACTGAGCCCCTGCTATTAAAATAATTGTTCAATTTTCAACATCCGTGGAGTGCTCCCTCTTCAAATCGACCTCAAGGAATCATTTCGGATCATGGGGTATAGAAACATAAAAAAAAATAATAATTTAATTATAAAATACTTTTATTTCGGAGTTCTTCTCCATTGTATTTTTCAAAATTATATTTACAATGAAACTAATATTTACAAAATATTAAACAAATAAATACGAATTTACAACAAATCATATTCTTTTCAATTTCTTGACATAAACAGCACCATAATTATAAAATACAGGATAAATATATTTTTTAAAAGATTTAAATATTTTTGTTTTTTTTTAAATATATATTTGTAAAGAAGCTGAAATTATCTGAATAGATTTGAGCACAGCGCTTTTACTATTAAAGTACATAAGACCTTTTAAGTCAATACACACACCCTTCAGTCTTCTCGTTTTATATCAATACATAATTGTGACCGACACAAAATTTTTATAATACAATTTCATTTTTTATAAAGGGACTAGCTTGCGAACTATGAGTATTTTTAAACAAGGAGCGTTTACTCATAAAATAATATTCTCATTTAGCCTATTACAGATACACTGTACAAGCTTAAATTCTGAATTTACAATACAATTTTGATTCTATAGTGCATCTATTGCAAACTATAATAATACACTATGAAAAAAAAAACAAAAAAAAGTAATACAGTATAGGAACAATTCTGGATCTTATAATTACCACATACTTTTCTATTTACTTAAAATTCAATATGTATATTATAGCTTTACATAAGAATTAGTAGTTCTAAAATAACATCCCAAATAATTAAGAAATATTGGGATTTACAATCCAGGCAAGAACCATCTGGCCAATCAGTCTTATGAAAGCTTACATAAATTTCCATATTTAAATATGATAAATTTTTACATTTCCTTTATAACATTGATAACATCTTTTTTTTTTTTTTTTTAACAAAAAAAACATTAATACATTGCTTCCCAGTATGTATCAAACATTAGATAAACGTTATACAATTATTTACATATTCACGCAAGAGCATAAAGGTAATAGGAAATAAATTATTACAAACAACTATTTACAAAATCACTGGTAATCTTTTTTCAATTATCGAATTATTATACAAAGGCCTAATTCTATAAACAAATATATACACGTCTAATTCGTTTATATATCACTATTGAGAAGCATAACTTACACTGGCTAAATAATCACAAATGCAAAGCACGAAGACGCTGTCTTCAAGCACCATGGGCAGCTAGGATCTATAACAAGAAAAAAAACACAAATCAGTAAATTATTTAGTTATTTTCTGACACAAACAAATCAGTAGTGGAAGAATGAACATAATAAATATGTAATATAGGTTAATATTATCAAGTAGAAATCATCTACTTAGGCTATTCTTATTTTATATTTATATCTATATTTAGCTTTCAAATAGAGTGTGTGTACTTGTGTAATATTTTATTTTTCTAGCATTTTCTTCATATATTTTATTTCAGTTTGTAATTCTAATTCTTGAAGAATATGTGTCGATTATTGTTTATTATATGTGTATATATATATGTATAAAATTATAACATGAAAAATTACATTGTACCAAAGTCATATCATTCTTACTCATATATTTTTTTTAATTTGTTGTTGAAGTACAGTCACTTGAAGTAGATCGAATGTGTTCTTTAGTAGAAGCAGATTGGATGGAGTAAATTTAGTCGGCAACGTCGGACAGAATGCGTCAGGCCGCTATAATCACCGGAGAAATCAAAGAGGCAGTGGGAACGTAGATCGGATCGATCAAAATTTATGCCGGCCACTTCGGGACAATTTAAGGGAAAGAGTCCAGCGGGAAGCACCAGATGCATGGGACCGAATAATGCCACTCAAATGATATGAATTAGCCGGTGAATCCGAGTCCTAAAAGAGGACGAGGGGAGGTTAATTGACATGTATTAAAGTTTATCCAGGAAGGAAGAAGTTACCCCCACCCCCCCATCGGCCCGACCTGAAATACGATATAATAACACCGGTAGGGAAACAGAGGAGGATCTCTGGAAGATTTGCCTAATCCCAATAAAGACCCGGTAATAGGTAAAGTTACCGGTTAAACAGTTTTACCTAACTCTTCGGCTGTAATCGCAACGGAAGTTTCGGCTTAACTTTAATACGATCCACCTTTAAATATTAATTTAACTGAGTCTGTTTATAGTAGGGGTCGGGTATTAGAGAGAGCATCGGGTAATAAAACCTCGCCGAGTTAAAAGGCTACATCTGGGATCAAATTTTAGTTTAAAATGTACTTAAAGACAAATTGTTTTCGTTCATAAAAATTCTTCATTAATATTTCTTATATTTTAGTGACTGCATTCAATGATCACGCCAGACAAAAAATCATCTTATTGCCGTGAATACGCATGCTTCATTTCCATTAAGTAGAGTGCCTTTGAATAATTTAGAAATATAAGTTTTATATTTTTATGAAGATATAAATTTTCTTAAAACAATCAAAAAGAGTCAGTCTATTTAATTTGTATAATTCGAGTGTAGATTCTGCCGCCATTTTGGCAGCAGGTGATGGCGTGAGAACTAATGAGGGACCTCCCTAGAAGATACATTCTGGTGAGAAAACAGAATGATAAAAGGCCTATCTATAGGATGTAAGTGTGAACATCGTTTTACTTGTTCGCATCAGGACAGATTGGTCTTCTAATAAATATTTTAATACTGATAATATAAGACAAGAACTAAACCAATGTTAATTACAGACAAGCACGCACTGTCATTGATATTAATATGCATGAATATGTGTTTATAACTTTGTTTGTTTTGTATCTTTGTCCTAACTGTGCCCGAGGCAGCCGGAGGATCCGTGTAAATAAAATAGTTTCTTCCCGAGGGGAAGGTGTAGGCGAGTTTTAATGGATGAGATGACAAGTTCTGGAGAGGTCCCGCAAGGGCACATAAAAGAAACGTGTTGTTTGTTCTCAACCGTACTTGGACGCTGGTAGACAAACACCACTGGCTCCGACGGTAGCCAACATTCCATGATGGTCCGAACACAACAAATGGCCTCTTCCACTTTAACGGTACCTTCATATAATAAAAATATTTAAAAAAGTCATCCTACTCGTGTAACTCACAACCTAAAGTAAACTCTCATAAATGAATGGCGGATTGGTAGTGACAAAAAAAAAATCGCCATTAATGGCGAGTCTCGAGTGCCAATAAACCAGTAATATAATTGGCCTTCACCATACACGCAGGCCTTTTTTTTTTAAATCCGATAGAGCACAAAGGCGGTTCGTTATCCCCTCATTAATTTGGGATCAAACGTTCGACCGTCGATAGCAGCGACTTCTGAAGAGGAACTAACAAATTCATCAAGGAGCCTTGTCTCCCAACTGGGGCGGTCATGAATAATAACAGGGCTGTCGGAAGGAAACATTTATTTTTGGGTTTCGAATTTTTCTCGATTCACTCACAAGCTGAGGATTGCTTTGAGCCACTTGCTCGAATCTGCATAATTCGAATAAAGGTCGCTGGCATTAACATCATTATTTTATCGAAAAATAAGAAATCAAAAACGACAAACAATAGTTTCTTTTCTGAATTTCATTCATTCTTAAAAGTGAATGTTCTGCTTAAACATTCATGTGTACTAAAGAATCGTTCACCTTCCTCACTATAAAATATTTCCATAACTGCAGCTACCAGTCATAGAATGAACAACATTTAGTTGAGGAGAGGGTAGCAGCATGTATATTACTTGCATTTCCAGGACTATGTAAGAGTACATAAGAACCTAAAGCAAAAAAAAAAAAAAAGAGCAACAAATTTCCTGGAATCACCACCCTCGGGTTACCTTAATCTCCTGAAAAATATTTATTGGCCACGGGACAATAACCCCAGGACGGTGTCCCCCTAAATGATAGCCTAAGAACACCAACCGCCGTGAGGGCGAGGAGGAGACATATTAGAAGTTAATAGGAGAGGGTCGAGTAGAGAGATAAGGGCGACCCCCACCCCCGAAGGGAATCCCTTAAGACAGAGGGCGGAGGCTAATGAAGGGCCCGAGGGGACACCGAAACCGGGATTTATAGCGACCGAATCAATAAGCCAGGCACGAGGGGGTAATGCAATGAGGGCATTGCAGCGGACCCGGGGCATTTGTAGGGCTTCCGCCCCCAAAATCCCCCATCACATAAACACGAGTCCAGGGATTGCAGGTAGGACCATCGGCAAATATTTTGTTTGTTCCACAGGATCACTAGTGGTTGGGTGTTCTGTCCATAATTCCTTCTAGTGAGAAAATAAATTCAATGAAGGATTGCTGATGAAAGGAATGACAGTTACATGAGCAAAGAAAGGAGCAGAGAGCATTCGAATCGGCGGACAAAAAACTATTTTCTAATAACAACTCCAATCGGTCGGTAGCGACCACATGCGGTCTCTGTTGCTGTGGTTTCCTGTTCAGCTCGTAAGGGAATTTATTTTTTACTTTTGTTCTGTGCACTGAGCCATAGTTGCAACAAGGTTGCTTTTGGACAAACCACAGATTCATTTGAAATTCAAAGCAAGACAGGAACAGAAAAAAAAGAACACAAACAGGGAAAATAATAATAGAATAAAAGGTACCCCCTCCCTGTACAATGCTAAGATTGTGGGTATAAGACCTCCCTAGATTACACAGCAGACCCTAATTGGCGTCCCGGGTAGATTACATTAAAAATGCAAGGTTGTGGGCGAGAGGGAAGGTAACAAAACGGTTATACATAGGTAAACACTGGCAGGGCCGGGGGGGGGGGGCGGTTAATTCGCAATATCGGCCCGAAATATGCCCCAGCCAGTGGTGCCCTCACATACAAATTGCCGTATTGGGGGGCGGCTCTACCCCTGGATTTGGTGCTACGTGCGCCAATGGAGATTGATGGTAAGTGGCCAACGTGTCCTGGGTTCCACTACCGCCGGCAAACTTTTACAAGAAGGGACGGCCCTTTAAGCCACACTTAGCTGCTAATTACTAGGGCCTAATTGTTATTCCCGACCGTACTTAGGAACAGTTTAAAGCACCTCCCTTTTAAGCACCTTATATACAAAACAGATTTTTTTCCTCCAACGGACTCTTTTCAGCGACTCGCAAGAGGAAGAGAGTTCCGCACATCTATAAACCCCAAACGGATCATTAATAACCCTCTTACTCGGAGGAGATTCTCACCGTTTATTAAAGGGAAAACTCGAACCTTTTTCAACATTTTTTTCTATGGCCTCTGTTTTTATGTTGTTGTTTTATTTTTTTTTAATTTTATCTTGCCCTCATCATTTTTTTAAGCATTCTGATACCGTTCATTAATCTGTTCCCTAAATCTGGGAAGCTTGAACAGAAAGAAAATAATTTAGAACCTGACTTAAAAGTAAATATTTATCTCCACAATGAATAGTATAACTGTCTTCTAACTGAAAATCTGAGAGAGAATAATGGAGTATTATTGCTATTAATCCAAAAATTATGGGATTGACAGATGAGCGTTATACGCTTTAAAAAACAGAAATCAAACCTTAAACTTTTAGTACCCAAAATTATTATTAATAAGTGCCATTGTGTTTAAAGGAAGAAGAAAATTGTGCTTCACATGACCTTGTGCGCCTTTTTTTGGAAAAAAAGGCAAGGACAAGGTTCGAGCACAATTATCTCGAAAGTGGGCGCGTTAAGCAGCGCGCCCAGACTTAATGAAGAGAACTCGTAGGTATTCGGCCTGAAGACTGGAGAAGTTAAAGTTTCCCCATAACTCAGCGAGTGCCTCCCCCGAGGAGACAAAGGCTGGAAATAGTTGGCCAACATTGTTGGTTGGAGTTATAGAGCGATCGGGGCAGAGTTAACCGACGCCATTGGAGAGGATTTTTTGGGCCAATGGTATTAGCCATTAGCTACATGCGAGGGGTACCATTGTTCGTTTCGATAAGGGGCACGCCATCTTCTCACGGCCAGCTGCTAGCTAGCATCCTTCTTCCTCAGGTTGATATGTGTATATATGCTCCATGTATTCATTCTCGATCGGTCTATAGAAACGTTCAGCAAGGTATAATCCAAAATTCAGATCCTGAGAAATACCCTCTGCTACATATGCTTAACACCCAAATAAAAAAACAAAAACATTTAGAATGAGCCAATTTATGCTTACTTGCGTTAACGTTTACACTATACTATCTAAGATTTATAAATTTACAAAGCAAATGATCAATAAATGACAATCATTTTTAATGGGTTTTAATTATTTAACAGAATAACGTGACAACAGGTTTTTATAATTATAATACATCAAAGCCCAAAAACACAATTATTTATTGTAATGAGCGCGACAAGAAGACTATTACTATAGCTATATGGATTAGATGTCAATTGGCGGCAGTGATCGTTCAGTTTATTTTTATAAGCCCAAAAAGTAAAAATAAATTAAAAAGGATTTTAAAAAAAATAAACATAGCTCATTTATTCGCCGCCTTCGAATTTTCATCTTTCTAAAATTCGTCCATAAACCTTCGATTTTAAGGCCGAAAAAAGAAAAAAAAATTATCATACGTGATTGGCCAGAAGTCCACTCGAAAGGTATTAAACCAACATTCGGCGGCCGGAATAGAAAACTTATTACAAAAAAATCAACACTATAAAAACCTAAATATAAGGTGGGAATATAATATATTCCGTAAAAAAAGGCATTTGAATATAAATTTATTACTATAAAGCATTCTTCCGTTCCATCCTTAAGAAAAAAAGAAGCAGATGTCCCTGTTATACTAAACAGGAACTGTTATGCCCTAAGCGGCTTGTGGTACTGGCCATCCCACCCTAATGATTAATTTATCGATTTTATTGCGTGAAAAATATTGTTAATATTCTATACTTTAGTGGTCAAAGAAAAGTTTAATTACGCGCTATCCAGGCATAGTGGGGACATCACATACAACGTATGTTTAACTTAATTTAAGTTATAATATAAATATAGCTACACACGATTATTTTTTATTATTTTTTCTACAAAAGACGGCTTAGGTATCCAATCAATAGTGCTTATCATAATTCTCGTCACTAAAATCTCACGATTCCAATCCGATACTATTTAGATCTATTCAATCCTGAACAGTTCATATGGACAGCTCAGTTTTTTCCCTTCTTACCCCGACCTCGTATCAGTTGTCAAGGTATTAACCAAAGCAGAGGAGGGAAAAATACGTGTACAGTCATGGCTATAAGCTTTATCTTTTATTACGGATTTGGCTTAATGTCACTTCTGATTAAACAAGATTTGTTAGATCGAAAATAGAAAAAAACAAACGTTTTTTCTACAAATGTATAATATTTAATCAACAAACATACGGACAAATTTAAATAAGCATTAAACATACCCGTTCATTATTTTATTTTATTTTATTTTTTTTGAGAAAGATTAAAGACTAACTCCACTGAGTATCTACATAACAGGATCGAATAATCTCAGTCGAGACACAGCTTATCTTCCAAAGGCGAGGGTAGTAATTATCTTATCGTCCAGACTGTCAAGCCGTCGTCAACACTTACATGAAGAAATTCCAAAGTCAGAAATGATTCAAAAATATTGCTCATACTACCCCATGATTTTTTTCAGTGCACTCCTTAGCACCATAATGATCTGAATGAAAGGGACTGACAAAATCTTATTCCATCGGTACGTGAAGATAACTGACACTAACTTCGGCTGACGAGTAAATAAAATTCTATCAATCACTGCGACACATGGCGTTGTAGTTGAACAGCCAATGCGTGCCCGGCTGAAATGTATTGCAGAAGGAGTAGGGAATAAAAAACGATACAAAGACTTATTATATCGGAGTTATTAATCACAATAGGGGCCACCAGGGGCGGTGCCGCCCAACTCGTACGCAGCTATTGAATTAAGATTAACAATTATTGACTTTCAATTGGGGGCAGAAGCTGTCAGGAGCACACACCAGCTGCCTCCCAGGAAATTCAATTCTGGCGTTATCGCTCGGGTCGATAGCGAAACGACGAAAATAATTAAAGCGCGTTCTCGAAACGTCACTCAGGCCGACAGACCTTATCAATTAGGGAGCGTATCAATAGAAAAATATCTCATGCTACTCTAATGAAATAAATCTGAATACCTTAGCTAATAATAATAAGAAATGAATAATAACTATCCACTGAAGACTTGTTTTTACATAATTTAAAAAAAAACACCATATAATTAATAGGTAGCGGGTCGTCCAAAAAACCGCTGGCCATTCAAGACAGATCGATCTATGACAGATTAAAATACCGGTTATTTTCTTAGCAAACTTGGATTCGACCTGAAAATACTTAATCGCCGAAGATGATAGTTGTTACAAACTCACCACGAGAACCGCAAGAATTTATTTGTGTCGTTAAAACCTTTTCTATCGCTTGAAAGATGAGAAATTGCCAGGAAAATCTATTTTAAAGGCAGATGAAAATTAACTGAGCAATCCCGTTCGGTACAATTAATACTTACTTACCGAGAAAGGATATGATGATAAAAAGAAAGTTGTGAGGCTATAAAAGTATAACTGATCGTAAAAATGATGTGCGAGAGCCCGGTAGTTGAAATCGAATAATCAAACATCTTTCAATCAATTACAACACATTATCATACAAACCTCACTGACTATACCGCATCAGCAAAGGTACAATTATATTAAGGCCACCCCTGGCCATTTAATTGCACGTTTGTACAACAATTGGAGGTTGTCGCAAGGGAGTCGGGATCGTGCCCATGTAAAGATGTAATCCCGGGGGGGGGGGAGTGCCGTGCAACTTGTGGACCGGGAATGCCAACAATCCCTGAGGCAAGCGAGGAAGAAATCTTGTCAATTAGAAGGTGTCCAACTGTAAAGGCAGTGTTAAACAAAGGGTTGGTTCCTCGTTAAGCCTGCCACCAATCCCTAAACCGCTCCTACTTAAGGAACTAGCTTGTTCCCCGGGCAACTAACAGCTCAGTACTTTGTAGGGTAATCTACAAGAAGATACAAAAAAAAAATATTAAAACCAGCATTCATATTTTGAATGATATACGCGAATTAAATTGTATCACACTAAGCGAACGCACTATTGTGTTCCTACTTATGTAAGTACAATGGAAGTAAATTGTTGTGTATGCGAGGAGGAGACAATGCAAACAACTGCCTTTAGAAAGAGGAGTACAACTTCTAAACTAATCGGAAAACCGTAACGGTAATCAGGGCTTTAGAGGAGTACGAGCTTTTATATAAAGTCCCCTCCAGTCAAGAGGATGTAGGAGAGTTTTCTTTTAAGTCTTCTGGATCGATGGGAAGAAGTCCAGAGAAGACGACAAGTTTAATCTAATCCCGAGGGGCCAAACTTACTAAACAACAATGAGTTCATCAAAAGTTTTTTCTAGGGCCGAGTATGGGCGCTGGGGGTAACGTAATTAGGAGACTGCGCAGAGGCAATGTACCTTGGTGGCCAAGGGCAGACCACCACAGCACCAGATCCTCCTTCACCGCAGCCTCTAATTCCTGCATCTCTTTCTGCTCCAGTGGCCACCGCGGAGATGGAATAGGATTGCGGATGCCAGATCTTTGCTGCAGTAATGTCTCAACCATGCAACCTGCTTCATGTAACACGATATGGTGTTCGGCAGATGAAACGATATGAAGAAATTTCCGACAGAATCTGGAGAATTGGAGGGGGTAGTCGGTGGGGTGGAGAAGGAAGCAGTAGGTCATGCGAAATAACATGACACTTCAGACGTCCGCGTTATCTACCCCCAGAGTCCTTGTGTTCGCCTTCATTCGTGCTCATTCTATTTGGTCTCCGGCTTAGCGGCACTACCTGCTTGGATACCCCAGGAGGACCCACCCGATAATCGCGCGACAATGGACCAGGTAAGGAGATGTCAACCCCGAGTATTGAAGCAAAGGAACTGAACCACTCGGTAGACTCAACAGAAAAAAAAATTTAATTAGAAGAAGAAGTACTAAATACCAAACCGGTTGTAAAAATTGAAAACTTCCTGATTAATTTTGTTTAACGCCCTTATGAACTTCAATCGACCCTATCTTAGCCGAAGTTGCAACCGAGCTCATTGTGTTATGTTCGAGTAGGTACCAGCCTGTTCAGATTGACGTTTTGAATTTTATAAATATACTCGTAACAGAATAGAAAATAAACAAATGGTAACTGACAAATACTCTTAATAAATACAATTAGATGAGTAAGAATACATAAGAATAACTCATCGTTTCTACAGTATTTAGAATAAAAAAAAGAAAAAAACAGAATCTATTAAAATGCAATGAATAATAAAGGAGTCAAGATGAAAGAAACTAACATTTTTATAATGAAAGTTTTTATAAAGGATTTTTTTCACAAAAGAAATTACCCAAGGGGCGGGGGTTAAATATACCACCGAGTGTACCCGGGGCAAAGGACTCAAGAGGAAAATTAAACAAACAGAAAAAAAAATGAATAATATAAGAAAACGGATTAAAGGAAAATGAGCTGACACAAGAGAAGGGAAGAAAATGCAAACAGTGCAAATTAGAGGGGGGGCTGGCTGTATAAACAATACACCTTAATTGGTAGCAACAAGTAGCCAGGGGGGGATCATCCGAGGCCGACCTCATCGGCAGGAATTAGGCATTATACCGGAGATGGCTTTGTTCCACAGTCTCTCAAGATGGCCACATTCTTTATCACTAGCATCCAATTGTGTTTCTAATCCTTATTACCGTCAAAGGACGCTAGACCAGCATCTAGATATGAATAACACGAAAATTATTGACACGCCATATTGCCTATACTACTTTACACTTATCCACTTCTACAATTATTTAACTGCTCAGACTTCCTTGAAATTATAAAAATCCAGAACCGATGCCTAATCAATATGATGAAGTATTCATCAATAGTTTAAAATATTTTGCTACAATATTAAACGTCAAAACACCATCTGATAATATCAATTTTACGACAACACTAAAAATTTGAAATCCCATTATTTCAGTTAACGATAACTGGCAGCCTTAGTATTTCTTTCCTACCGACCTGCGTTTACTTACATAGTGCACATCAAGCAAAGTTTTCATTCTTATTCATATGAATTTCATTCTGTGAGACTGTCTACAATTATATTGCGTTTTTGCAACTTCCAAAGGAGGAAACAATGCTTATTTTTTTATATCCATGTAATTACAATAATTAAAAATAAAGAATTCAATTGGAATTGAATAGAAGACTTATAGAGCTTGAAAACTATGGCAGTCCTAGTGACCTGTCTGACATTTCTTGATTTTCTCCAGCGGACGAGATGTTGAAGAAGGATTGGAGAAAAA
Organism: Acanthosoma haemorrhoidale; assembly: GCA_930367205.1. Lineage (NCBI taxonomy): Eukaryota > Metazoa > Arthropoda > Insecta > Hemiptera > Acanthosomatidae > Acanthosoma > Acanthosoma haemorrhoidale. Next base: position 48,899,319 of record OV884012.1, on the reverse strand, counting down.
TTAAAAGGGTATAGAGTATTGAGAAACTGGATAGAAAAAGAATAAGTAAGAAATAATACGGGGGGGGAATGTAACATAGATGAAAAGACTGTAAGAGGGATTGATATACTATTATAGAGGCTGGGAGACAGGCGAAGAATGCAAGCATCAGTCTCAAACGGCGGTACGTTTGCTGGGGCCGGCGGAAGCTCTTGACCGGTCCTCTACCCAACATCTGCTGGCAGTCGTTTTTCTCTCCCCTATGGTGCCTACTGTTTTCTTTATGCCTGTCTGTCTGCAGTAATACCCTTCAACTTCTTATATATCTTTAGGACTGGGGAGTCTTGCAGCTCTTCGGGCGACTCTGGGAAGTACCTTCTCTCAGGAAGGTCTATGTTAAAAACAGCTACCGTTTGAATTCGACTTAAGTGATAAACGTTACTCATATAATATAGCACTGAATTACTAACAACATTTTTATGGTTTAATTGCAGGTTGTGGGTTTAGATTATGTAAACAACATCCAATTTTGTCTTTCAACAAGTTTTTCATTTCTATTTCACAGGCGCTTTCAACAGTTTATTCTGCCATCATCAAGTGCCCAAAATTTAAATTACTTAAGAGCACTTGAGAATGGCAGCTCTCAGCGCAGCAGTATAGGCTTCCGAAAGCGCTTGTGAAATAGAAATAAAGACCTTGTGGGAAGAAAAAAATGGTTATTTACTATTAACCAATTATTATTCACTTATTAACTATTTTCTTTTTAAAAACACATAAACGAAATAAATGTTGTACAAAGAGAAAAAATTATATCAAGAGCTATTACTTTCAGGTCTAATGGGACTAAGCTTGGTTTTCTTTGCTACTTATTAAAGAAAAAACACCTTGTATTTGTTATAAAATAAATTGCTAAACCATCTAATGAACTGAAAATCAGTTCAGAAAAGTTGTAAATAGGTCAAATACTGACATAAAAAACGGTTCGGGACGAACCAAATAAGCAATTTCTATTTTTTGAAAAATCATTGAAATTATTTTACTGTAAATTATGTTGGGGGAAAATGCGCTGTAAGTTGAGAAATCATAATAAATCATAATAGATCATAATAAGATAAATCATAATGGTGGTGGAAAATGTATTAAAATGTAATCAATTCTGCGCTAGAACATACAACCACGCCATACATGTTTAAAAGAAAAATTTTCCCATTCGGCAGTGAGCATTGACACTTTTTTTTTTCATTTATATTTTTATCAGTCTTATGATTTTATGCACATTCATATACTTTTTTTAATATTTGGTCAATAGCTAGAGCCATTACTCTAGATTTTGCTGGAACCCCATGGGAAGAGAGGACATTCCCAGGCAGGCCAGATGTTCTGGGAGGATAAGATAAGGGCCTGCTATAATTGTAATGAACGGGAGCGCTGGTAATTGGTTCGGAGGCATCTGGACTCTTGTGAGGGCTTATTGGTATCAGTAATGTGTGGAGTAAACGTTCGCTAAGATCAAATAGCCTCTATTTTTTTTTGGCTAGGTTTGACAGTTTTGACGCTGATAGTTATCAGAAAAAAATTACAAAAAAAATGTGGGCCGTTCGACAAAAACTTTATTCGGGTCCGACTCGATTTGTCGGACGTGTCTAGTAAAAGTGACAAAACGGGAGAAATGAGAGAAACTATACCTCATTGATAAAGGTTTCGAAGCGATATCCCAGCCGAGACGTCCGTGATCCGGAGTGGAGCAATGATTTCTAAACATCGATCACGAACTAAAGAAACCAACGCTGTTGTTGCAAACGCTGTTGTTGGGCAGTGTTCCCGACAGATATTTCTGCAAGTAAAGCGGTTTACCTTAAGCAACCTTTTCGGTCCCTCGGATTGAATGATAAGCTGTATTCACTCGTGAAACGGTGATAGCAATTCTTGAAAAAGTTCAGTCAATAGAGACAATAGAGAATAAGGGTAATTGTATGTGTTCCAATTGAGATATATAAATGATCGATACAGTAGGTGCATATTTATTCAGACAGGTATTCATTTTCCCTTAAGAATTAGCCACCACCGCCAAAAAAAAATCAGCTAAATTAAAGGGCATTAAACTACCCGTTAGTAGTCGAGAAGGCTTGGAGATGTTTCTAATTTTTAATACATATAAATCTACTTTGTAATTTCCTAGCGTATAATAAACAAAAAAAAATTAGGATCTGTAATTTATGTCTTATTAGTATTACTTACAAAAATTGTAAATGTCTTAGAGGAAAAAAAAGAAATTCTGTAATTTATTTTATGCTAATATAATTGCTTCCAAGTATTGTCAAAAGTTATTCCCAACATACAGACTCTGAATTAAATTTATTTTCCTACAAGTTAAATTAGCGATACGCGTCGCGAAGAACTTAAAGGTTACAGAGTGAAGAAATAATATAAATCTGAAAAAAAGATATATGGGGACAGAAACCTGGAATGAACACTCGGGCCCTTAAATCACGCCTAATAGAAGGACCGTATAAATATTTAAGAATCCGAGGAAGAGGAAACGCGACGACGATAAATTAGGGGGTGGACGGAGGGTGCTCATACAGCCACTGTGGTCTACGCACATTCAGATATCGGGGGTGACTTTAATAAGGGATGGTGTGCTCTGACAAGGAAGGGCGCGGAAGAAATCGAGCGTTAACTGGAGGCCAAAGGAAGAAGCCGAAGGGATTATCGGGGCAAGGTAAATAGTGAACCACTCAGCGTCCATTAGTACCGGCCTTAATCACGGATCTTTGTCCCTTTTGAACTTTAACATAAATGTCTTCTCTTTTTATCTGAGATTTCACCCTCGCTTCTTTTCTAATTTTTTTTTTTTTCATTTCACTTATCTCCTCTGATTTTTACATTCCGGCTTTTCCCTTTTTAAATAAAACTCTTTGTTTGCGAGTCTTTTCATCCCGAGGGTCCCAAATTAAAAAAAAAAAAAACTCCTAAGTACTCGTGAAATATATTTCGCCCATTCGAAAAAAATAGGATTCCCGCAGTTCCTCCGAAATTAACCAAAAAAAAAATCCCATTGAAAAGTAACGCATTTAATGAATTTCTGTCGACCGAAGCCAACACACACAGGAACAGCTGTGAGTTTTCGTCAAAACAAAGTACTTCATCATCGACCCCAGACAAGTTTATTTAAGAAGTTTACGACCGTGACATTTAACGTAAAAACCGGCAAGAGTTTGTATTATATCAAAACTTCAAAGAACTGTTTGCAGACATGAAGGTTTCAAGGGAGGTTATTTATTTTCTCTGAAATTTATACCTCGCACGCTTGACACTAGTGTTACCATGTCACAAAAATTTTACAAATGAATTATACATATCACATTCCCATTATTTTAAGCTATATTTAATTATCGAGATGGTTTAATAAATAATATAACGCATTTTCATTTCTATTATTATATTATTTAGTTTATAATAGAATTATAGTTAAAAATCTACTTGTATATTAATTGTTTTGATGGGATTTTAAACAATTTAAGATTGATATCTGGTCAGTTTTGTTTGAAGTAATATGGAGCCCTGTATTTAAATGGGCCAGATCCCAGACAGCAACGGTGTATTTTAATTAAGACAAATGGTTATTTTAAAATTTATTCGGGCACCATGGTATAAAATATCTGTTTTGAAGAGCGGCGATTTTTTTAATTAATATAATATTCGAATTAGTATCAATCTAATACACACAGCTTAATTAAAGGATGAGACGGTAATATATTATAGGAGGACGTCAGCTTGAGGGCAGCGTACCGCAGAATACAGCTTATAATTTATTTGTAATTAGGGCGAAACTTTAAATTAGGACAGCATTCCTGAGACGGGCCTCGAGAGATGAGATCCCCATTACTGAGAGAGTTGCGCAACTCCGGCCGGACCCGGGCTGGATATGTGGAGTGTACGCTTCGCTTTTAATATGTTATGCCTCGGTCGTTTTACGCAACCACATCGGTAACAGTGAAAGCCGATGACTGATCAACAACAATGATCAGATCTAGCCCGTAAAGCCCTGGTATTGACGCATAGGTGGTAGCAGCTATTGCGTACCGCGTTAGGGGTTTCGTGAAGGGTGGCCTGGGGACTGTCAACAATTTCATTACGCCATATGAACGCAATCGAGCATGTAACCATTACGGAAAAATTGTACATCAAACTTATGTTATTTCATCATTCTAACATAATTGGGACATTTAAAATGGCCACAATTAACCTTCTTTTTAAGAAATAATTATTAAATTAAATATATACCATTCGGCCTCTATTACATCTCATTATATTTGGAATATTGTAATTGAGGCATTTTTAATTTGAGTAATTTGCATATAGTCGTCATTTTACCTAATCTAGTTGAGTTATCATGTACATATTTAGGAAACAAACATGTAATTATGCGGCAAGAATAATATTTTCCTCAAGATATTATTATTGTCCTTTTTAACATGTGCGAGAGACAAATACAAGTTGTTTTAAGCCTCCATTCAAAGTTGGAATTAAAGTTGCTTTCAGCTAAACCGACTTAGTGATGAACTTAAGCTTAATAACTTCACAAGCTTCACTCCATGGAGTATATTGTGAGCGACTTACCCTCTGGTTATTAATTAATTCTCACACATTAAGTGCGTGTAACAGTAAAGTGCGGTATTGCAGTGAAGGGTATTTCAGTTAAACCGATAGCCTCTTGCTCTGCACGAAGTCACACGCGATCGCAGTAAAAAAAAATAAATAAATGTAAATTTTTCCCCTTTAATTCTCTTCGTAATCCGCCAACAGGCCAATCATAACCTCGTTAATCTTGGCCAATGTTTTCTTCACAGCCAAGCCGTAAATTAAAATGAGAAACACATAGTCAGCGAAAAAAAAAATCAGTTAAATAATATTTAAGTGAGTGATTCGAAGATCGTGGGAATGTTTGATTAACCACGGGTACCTTTTTATGGACAGATACAATGCTTCAATTTGCAACACTGGGGTAGTCACGTCAAGGGTGAGGTACCATCGCTCCCCTCCAACCCCGAATGTAACGAATTCTCTAGACAACAATAATGGCACAACACTCATATTTGTTTGTGTTAGGTAGCAATGAGGGCGAAATATTACTTTTACAATACAGCTTTTTTTTTTATTACATCAATGTTGTCATTTTTACAGACCCTTGCGGTCACTTAAAATCAATTTACAGTTGCAAATAACTGTAACATTGACAAAAGAATACTAGACGTTTATTAATGTCTCCCCAACTTTTGTTTCCTTGTTATTATTCCTTAAACGTGTGTTTAATCGCAGTGATAACTTAGGACAATGTGCCTTAAGAAATCTTAAGTGATATGGCGAAACAGGGTACATTTTTTACGTTTATGATGTATTTTTCGTACTTCTTGTTATTCCACTTTAACTAAAGTAAAACCAGACGTGTTTTTTTTTTTAATTTCAGGCCGATTAGATCATTGTAGCAACAGCTTTGTGAAAAAATTGATGATGTTGCTTTATACGAACGTTTAATATTAATAATAATATAACGTATTATGGGGGTATACCATCCCAGGTACATGCAAATTCGGCACCCTTCGCTTCCTCCATTGGCGACTAGGACAAGAAAAAAGTGAAAATCTGCAGTTGCTATTCACGGAAGTGCGGCGAGAGCGGTCCGACAGGTTTCAGCGGAGGATGCGGAGGAAGATTGGCTACGTGCCCCGGCCCGGAAGGTATGCAAAAATTAATTACATTAACCTGCTGAGGATTGTACGCATCTGCCAGCCGTGGGTCATAACCAACAGCAGCCATATTTCAGCTTTAATTTGTTTATCCCGACGGCAGGGAGATGTTTATCTCGTGTTTGTTCTAATTTGCCACCTGACTGTTTGTTTAATAGGTTACACACCGGAGGGCACGGCGAAGGGAGGGGGAGGTAGGCTAAGCCATTAAATACGACGGAAAAAAAAAACCACCAGTGACGTGGAAGCACTTCATCATGGAACGGAAAAAGGTCAGGCGAGGCTTGTTCGTACTGTTGAGATCTTCTCTGGATAATTTCAGATCCTCAATTGAAATACAGCATGGAGTCCGTTTGTTAATCATGGTGAGACGCGAATGGCTGTAAACAAAACCATTGAAATGACAAACCACTTCTAGAAATAAAACTTGGCCTGGGTTCGGTATATCTCCGTCAAAGCGTTGACTCAGCTCATCAATGGCCTATTGTGTAATTGTGATCCTCCAACGGTTGCATCTCGAGATGTTTCTAGCAAACAGGCCGCCCCGTGGACTGATATACATAAAGATGGCTCATTTTATGCACGCGAACTGAGAATAAATTACCTCGTAATGCGGTTAATGAAGTAGGAGTAGCTGTGTGGTCGCACACCTTCATATCTCCCACAGCGTGACGAGTTTTTTTTTTTTCTTATCCCGCAATGTTAATGCGGTCTCAGGGAGGGTCTCCGAGAAATTCCTTCCGCATTGTTGGAAATCGCAATTATTCTATCATGAAAACTTCTCGACTTCAAATGTTCAAGCTTGGTAAATGTGATGATTATGTTGTATGAGACATTATTTCGATTTAGAATATTCATTGAGGTAAACATACACTCTGGGCATTGAACTCGCGGCCAAGATAGAATAACTGGAAATATCAGATAAAAAAATAAACATGAAAATTGTCGGGTCTCTTTTAATAGTTTACGTAAGTAAAGGAGTAGCAGATAAAACATCCCTGTTTTTTTCCCACACTTCGTTAAGGACCCACATAGACGTATTTATAGTAAATACAACATTAGAATGACACAATGATTACATGTAGAAAGTATCAGGTCCTGTCAACATAACTGCCTAGCATGCTACCGTTACAGAGAAGCAGTCATTAGTGCTGATCTAGTGGTTCTAATGACCTTATTTCCGCTCTCATTACACTGGGAGCCGCGACATTTTTTATTGCACACTTAGTTCTTATCTGGGCAGACAGGCAGGGGCATTAATGCTCACAATTCATCAGACTGATACAAATGTTATCTGAATCGCTTTATTATTAGAACCTTTACCTTAGCTGTATTGCAACTATTATACGATAAGAAATAAAAAAGATAAGTAATTTATTCAGTAAAATTACGAACTGAGATGAGAATGATTGCATGGGTCTAGTCGTGGGTACACGCTTTTGCCCGGATGAAACAAACGCCCTTGCATAATTCCCCGCCTGAAGATAACTTCGATTAGTGTAATAATAACAGGCCGACATCTTGGAACAGCATCACTAACATAGCCATTAAAAAACGACCGTGAAATTAGTACGGTCGAAGACGAATGCGGTGTATAATCACAATAAGTATACATTTAGAGCATTAACATAAAATAAGAGGATGACGGATGAGATAAGCCTAGAATCGGACAAAGCATTAAGAGCTGTTAGACCGATAAAATTTTCAATTATCTCTCTTCCTGTCCCCGGGAGAGAGAAAGAGACAAGGAAGGAGAGAGCGAGAGAGAAGATAAATAAACAGAAGGAGGAGTCAGCCGAAACGAGTTCTATTGATTCGTAAACGTGGAGCTGGCTATCAGATGATTTTCGCGCTGAGATTAGGAGTATCATTTCCCGAATTGGTCGTAAGAAGTGTAGCAGCGGGTATTACCGGGCCGGTTTCAGTACGTGACCGGTCCGTAGCCGGTAATTATGAGATTATCTGACCGGTAATCTGAGGAATCCCTCCGGTTTGTTGATATATTCCGATACGTGCCGAGTGCCCAACTCTGGGCCTAGGTGGTCTTCAGTACAGGACCGTCTTATCTCGCCTTTAGAGGCCGCCGCCGCCGCCTTTAATACAGCCCCTTTAAACAAACAAATTTCATTTCAAATTACCATACTTATCTTCCACTTTACACAAACGGAACCCGTACAATAAATAAAAATAAAAAGAAGCAAATGCGCACGCCCCACTCCGGTAGTACTCTTTAAGAACGCTCTTTTAGATAAGTCAATCTCAATAGTCTTTATTCACATCCAAAACAAAACGATTACATTACAATACGGACACTATTTTACGTTTTTGATCAAATAAAAATGAAATGTGGAACATTACAAAACGTCGGAGGTTTGCTTAAATACTCTAGTTAAAAGGAAAGAAAAATATATATATTATTTTTTGGAAAAATAAAAGTTAGTTTGTTATAATAAAGTCTCATTTCGTTCAAACAGTGAACTTACAATCACCAAAACTAATAATTATGAATAAAACAATCCATTTTCGTAATATTATAACAAAGAAATGGCTATATTCGAATGAATGATTAAAAGCCCGCAAACAAAAACCTGTTTGAACAGGAAATTATTGTAACTTGACTTTGGTAGTTACATCACGGTCAGGTATTTTTGTTGTTTTTTTCCTGCTAAAGATCTGTGTTAATCAGAAATAATCTTTGATGAGGAGCAGGATTGAGTTTCATCCTGTGTATTCAACTCCTTTCTATCTAAATTCCTGACCGAATAAAGCCATTTAAAATTCAATCCTTTCAGCGCAGTAGCAATATCGCGTATTAACTCGCTGTAATCCCTCGATTACCGTTTCAACAGGGCAATCCCAAATGAAATTAGTTGAAAACTGCTGGAATACAATTGAACTAATCATTACAGTTAACGCTCCGAGGGGTTTAACAACTGAGACTGGCATTTGCTAGTGTAATCTAAAACAACTTGTACAGCCTAACGCGAAGTTTTAGTAATTAAAATGTTGTATCCCTTTTTTATAGCTTTAATATATGCAAGTCTTTATTAAAGCTGAATATTTTGAATATTAGCAGTTGCCCTCCTTAAGTATCCTTTCTGCATGCAAATGCCGAAAGTGACAATCCTTTGGTGTGCAGAGCAGTTCTAGACCTAACTGTATTATTGTTCTTAAATGTAATTATCGTCACGGCAACTCTGGACCAACGGCCAAGAGTAAGGAGAACCGAAGAGAAGAAATTTCCCGCTGAAAAGGACCTGACAACTTTTTCAACAAGTGATCTTACAAGCTAAGGCACTTCTAGTTCTGGGAAGAATGGAAGTTTGTTAGCCGGACTCCTGGGTCGTGACCCGCTCTCCAACTAACTATAAGGAATCACCAGCCGTCCTTGATGGGACTATACGCCCTTGGACCTTCTCTAAACTTAGTAGTCGTATTCCGTTCCTAAACACTATGATTCCACATGGCTCATGATTGTTAATTACAAAGAGGCCTTCACATGATTGTGAAATCGCAGATGGCTATGATTGGCGTATCGCAAGGAAGTCCATTGATTAGATATACGCTTTCCTTGCTTTTGTACACTATAGCACTTGCATCATCCTCAAACACCATGAAAAATTACAATATACAAAAATGGCCCAAGATTCCTCTTCTTAACATAAATTATATATATTTTACCGGTTTGAAAGCAAACTCCATTGGGCGCGAATAGTTCAAGAATACAAATAGTTTTATTCAACCATACATAAAATGCAACTAAATTAAGTTCCTTATAGAAAAAATATAACTACCTAGTGTGGGAGGGCAGCACGAATCCATCGAATGGTTACCTACATTAACTTTTTCGTTGATGGATCACAAGATGAAGGGTTTATTTTTTCTGGGCGGGAACAGAGACCGGAAAGGCCTCGTTCAGGTACATCGGCCGACTTGATGATCTTAAAATGGTGACTAACTGCTGTTTCCAGGAATTCTCGTCTGGTCCGATGAACTGGTGGTCTGACGGGATAAACGACCCGGAACGAATTCTCTCCTGAATCATATAATGTAATGTTATACAGGTATAACGTTACAATGCGAAATAAAATGTAACAGTGCACTTTTAGTAAGATAAAATAAAATATTAACGATTTCCTGAATCAAAAGATATTGTAGACTACTAGAATTCTGCCCTCTTTCCACATTGATAAGATTCCCGCCGAAGAAGTGCTAAAATAATTTCGTTTTGTTAATTTTTTTTTTTTGCTTCTTAAAGAATAATTCGTTACACTGGAAAAACAAATTAGATACGACCGGATTGGCGCTACGGGACTAGAGGAGAAAAGTTATGAAAGGCAGAGGAGCCGTGGCTGTTCCCTAGGGAGAGGCCTGGAGGCGGGCCCTGGAAATTGTAGAGGGACCTGGGAGGAGTGAGCACGATTTCGTGTTCACTGATTGTTCTCAGGGCGATACACTTTCATTATGTTTTTTCTGGAGGAAGACTTGTACAGCTGAGGACTGAGGGGGGAAATACCAACAAGCTCCCGTCGCCCTGTTAATAACAATGATCTCCCGGCAACTCTGCTCTGGCGATTAGCATTCCCAGGTCTTGCCAAGCCGCAGCAGTGTCCGTCATGGAGCACTGATTCCACACAGGACTTTCTTGCAAATAGAAAATGACAGTACGGCCTACGAGTAATCATTTTTCCTAAATGGCTTGCTGAGGTTTTTCACAAACCACATGTGATTGTTACCTATAGATACACGGGATTTTTTTTTCCCATACAATAAAAGATTTTGTTCAATAGCAATAGATGGGCGTGTCCCATCATGTTCTTTTACAATTTAGCAGGTCCCATCTCGCCCTACGCATCCTGCTCAGGAAACTGACGGCCATGGGCTAGCCAATTTTGGCAAAGACAAACAATTTACTCGAGCTTGATTGATACACATCCCTAGATACCTAAAATAAAATTAAAATAAGGGAGTCTGCATCACTCCTGTGGTACAGAAATTCTTAATGAGGAATCAAGTAATACATTCTTAAAAATCCCCCAAAAAAACAAAACCTTAATTCTGGTTGACACAGGAAAATAAGAAACAATAACAGAAAAGTTTTTATCCTTTTATGAGAATGGAGGGGAAAATTTTAAAGTTCTCTTTCTCAACAGAGCTCCTCTCTTAGACAATAGGCGGGAACCGAGAAAGGAACGGCATTTCCTCCTTAATTTCACCATTAGGCTTAGTTTCAAGTTCAGATTCGCTTCTTCCCCCCCCCCACCTCCCGCTTTTATTATTATTTCATTGTCTTTCAGTAATTACGGCTTGTTACTTCTCGACTACTGTTTCTCAGCGTTTTTTTTTTTTACCTATTCTATATTCTACTCTCGCTAACTTTTAAAAGACTAAGTTCTTGTATTATAGGCCATTAATGATATATTATCTGGAATTCTCACCGGCGATGGCAGATTTAATTCGAGTGAATAGGCACGTAGGAGGTAGACACAAAGAAGAGAGGAAAGGAAACTGAGATTCTTCTGGCGAGGCGTGGACAAAACGAATCGCTGACAATAAGCCAGAGAGAGGCCACTCGACGAACAGAAGGACTCTCCGCGTCGCGTCAGCCCACTCCAGGCGAAACTCTCCAGATATGGTCATTCCCGCTGGAACAATGCCTCGTCTTTCAAAAAACCTTACCGTAAATGGACATTTCACCGACTAAGCCATCGCCGGAGGAAACAAAAAAACAATGGGGTTTCTAATTCCCACGGTGATTATATTGTAAAGGACGGATAAAGAAATCGCCCGACATTGAGTATAATTTCCCACTGTTGAACGTGCTGGCGTCGTCGACCTACGACTGGTCGGCAAAAATCGTAACAATGGGATGTTGTAGCCTCATAGATCAGGCGGAAAGTAATTAGTTTGTGATTGCTGCTGTATCTTGGTACGAAAAGCCTTATTAAGCAAACATTAGGGGGGGGGGGGGAGGGGTGAGATGGGAAATCCGTGTGAATTAGCCAATGGAAAATTCAACTTTTTATCATGTAATTATCGTAATTACCGTTCGTAATCTGATGGAGAAACACTTCAAAAATACATTCCCATTTAAGACCTATAAACCATGATAAATAGCTACGGATACAAAACTGTACCAGGAAATGGATTTCATAATCACCAATAACAAATATTCATCATGTACATCATATTCATCATGATACACAAATGTTATTCCATTCTATAAGCACTCAGAGACAAAAAAAATTTGCATGCGGTCCAATACAAGGGTATGAGTTCAAGCGACATCTGCGCTCTCAATTTGTCCTCAATCCCTCCGCTCTTGATGACAGTCCCATCAGAAACAGATAAAGCCTCCTGTCAGGTATTTGATTCCACTCTGAAGTCCCGAATACGGTCGAGGTAAAGAGAAAAAAAGAACACCAAATGAGTAGAAAGCAAAAGAACCAAGGCGAGCCTAGGTCGGGACGAAATTAGCCGCAATGGACTGCGCCTCTGGAGAACTCCTTTTATTTATTCCTTCAGCGGAAACCTTCTCCCTCTATGATGAAACTGCCGGCAGACTAATACAAACGTTTTATATAATGTTTCAACTTCAGATATTAATAATTGTAACCTAAGACCTCAAGCCCAAATGCATATACGTAACATGAATAATGTCATCAGATAATCTGTAATTGCAGTGATATTAGAAAGGAAAGTTTATGCGGTACGAGATGAATAAATAATCTATTAATCATAGATCACGGGCTGCATTGAAAACACACACGGGACAAAAACGAATATAAAGTCGAAGAAATAATCGTAGAAATTCTAACCGACACTTACGACCCACAGAAATCTGATAAAGCCTTCTTCGAGCCCATTGTAATAATGATTTATCGGATTAGAATTAATTACGAAGCTGAGCTCTGTATAGTTGATAGCGATCGGATCCATATATCGTCGGAAAAGACAAATCGGAGACGGCGTACAAGTTTCTTCACTAGGGCCATTGATTACAAGGGGAGGAATTAGCCCAGTCAGCACATCATTACGGATTAGAAGGAGCGACTCGATTGTGTTTGCCGGCTGTAATTATTGATGGCCGCGGATACATAAATTACCAGCGCGGCTCGTGTAATGTTCTGATTTACAACTAACAGGAGATCTACGACCAAAGCTATCTGTGAGTGAAGCCGAGCAGGCCGTAACGGCGCGAGTTCGACTCTCGCCTGGAAGAACTCACTCTATTCACCACCGAATAAACAAGCGACTGGTAATATTTAAATAGCCCACCCTGGGTGTGAGTGGGCCTTTATGATATACTTTTATCTAACAGTTACGCGTTATAAATCAGAAAGAAGAATCCCTGCAAGGGGCGAAGCCATCATTATTAACAAGAAGTGAGTATCGAAGCATGTTTTACCATACCCATTACGTATCAGGATGTATAATTTCAGAAACTGTCAAAACATTGTGAGATGTGGACCGGTATCCATGACAGCGCAGTCCTCCCACACGGTAGCACTCCTGACTTATGCACACCGCAGACACGATAAATAAGAGAATCGAAAACTGAATTTTATCCTTCACCAGGAGCAGTAAACAATTCAATGCCCGAGGCATAGGGTACCCCCACCTCCCCCCACCACCGCGCGGTTATAAATATGTGAAGATTATAGTTTTTTAATCAAATTACTTTTTATGATGGAAACCCGAGGAGGCCCTGGGAGGAGGGTGCGGAGGGGGGTAGACCGGTTCCATAGCCCAGGGCAACAAGCGGCTAGGCGATGTAGACACAAGCTCTGTTTGTTTTAAACTGTAGTCCGCCTGCTCAAAGGCGAGGCGAGTTCCAGCTCAGAATGGAGCGCAAGACGGATCTATCCGGTCTGACAGGAAGTGCGATAGTACACAGTGGTTCCAAAAGGAGGATAATAAATAGAGCCAATCGTACTTGTAGTCTCGCTAATTCGACTCATTGTAGTTCACCAAAACCACCAGAATTATGGAAGAGAGTCGAAAAGGAAAAACTATAAATAATAACTATGAAAAAATGGTAACATATTTATCATTAAATACGGCGGATCCTAATTTCCTGGCAGATCAATCATCAGATTATTTCAAAATTGCATTCTCACAATCAAAAACGAATGAATAGATACCAAGGCTGGGAAACCACACATAATTACAAGAACTAACCAGTGTCACTTTCGACTTTTGTAAATGAAATTGCATAAAACCTGGCCTCGATGAACCAGTTTATTTTTTTTATTTTATTTTTTTTTTTTTAGCTCTTGTCATGCCTGGCGTCAGTCAGTGAATCGGGTTACATAAACGGCACATTTATCTTTCTCCGTTATTACTCTCCTCAAGAAAACTAGCAGCAAAGCGTAACCGAGTCGTAACTTTATGGACAGCGCGGCTGTAAATGCTGGCATAACTGTAACTAGACCGACGGCAAATGGCTCTGGCTAGGAACCGGTTTCTCCATCTCTATTGATATGTGCCCTTTCAGCGGGCAGTCGCATGTCAAATCATTGTGAATAGTCCGAGGTGGGGCATCTATCGCTGCCAAAGGGTCCGACAGCCTCTCCGCAGATTGCCTAACTCCCGACCACTGAAGGGGTAAGGCCACTCTTTCGTAAATATTACACCTAGCACAGGACTGAGTTGAAAGAAAACGACGAATCGACACGCCTTCAATACATTGCCTTCAAGAATTTCATTGCTGCTCACTAGTGAAATGTGAAGTAATACCTTAATAACCTGTACAAAGTACACTTGCTCCTCGGAATAAAGGAACCATGCATGATACATACCACAGCACCTTACAAAGTTGTAGATAAGACCATATGTTTTCTGTGAATATATGCTACTTTGTGAACCCATTTAGGGCAGAGATATTCTATCACCACGTCAAAAAAATTCAATGCACGTCAAGGGATAATTACAACCAAAAACATGACTACGGAGTCATGCGATAAAACCGAAATGTAACCGCCTGCCTAATCAGACCCAGTTACTCAGAGTCAGTGGATTAAAATTATAGTTAATGAGTGATTATTTTGTTATAATCAACTATCACTCGTATGATTCATATAATGCCTTTTTGTATGTGAGGATATTTTTAAGTACGTTTTTATGGTCGAAAGCTTCAATAGTCATCCATGTAAAAGGTAATTAGCGCTATAACATCTAAACAGGTGTTTAGTAATTAGTAAGGTCGTTGCTACAGAATTGTTCAACTCGTCAAACAAGTACCTTCCAGTTTTAATAGCCATTACATGTTGTTGTTTTTTATGTCATAGGAATAATCGAGCTATCTCTTTCATAATTTTAAGGTTTCACAGCATGATAATTTTACAATGTATTTTCACTGGGGATGATGAGATTACCCACCGATAATGTTTGTTTAGGCTCAATAATTAAGACGCTATTACCTGAATTGGCTATTATGAAAACTGTTACTGAACCGAAGAGCCAAGTTCCCAGACTGCTCCTTCAAGCGTGCGCCCTAGATCGACAAAAAAATGCCAAGGGGGTTTTGTAACGTTTCCCTTTAATGTATGCGCGTAAATTTATTTGATGTTGTTTATCGCCGTGTGTTGTACACTTTTAGAATTCTTAATTCGTTACGCCTCTGTGTGGGCTGTTTTATTAAATGAACAGTTGATTATTATTATCATTACGTGGGCAGACCTTGAAATGAAAAATGATTCAAGTATATTTATTGAAAAGAACTTGAAAACGGCAAAAAGATCCCCTTCTTCTAGATTACTTCTCGGATTGCGCATTTTAAATCTGAGGATTTATATAGATTTTGCAGGTATCGGATCAATAACACTATACGTATTTTAGCGTAATACGTATATTTGCAAGGAATAGTTTGAGGCAAGTGGACCCAAATCAGCCTAAATCAATGTAATGATTTTAATTTTGTTATATTAAAAACTGATGTCACTAACAAAAAAAAAAAATTTTATATTATGTAAGATACACTAGAAAAAATTAAGGAATGGAAGGCTCAAATACAAATCCGAAACCAAACTATCTATTTCAGAAGTAAGATATATCTATTTCCTTTAAGAAAATGTCAGCAAAAATCGGAAGGAAAAGTGCTAACTAGGAGAATGGGATATTGAGAATCCACTACTAGAGAGAGTCGCAATTTCCTCAGGGCCAGTATTTCATTACCCCCCCCCCCCCCCCGCTTTCCACCCCCGTCCAGATCAGAGAAGACCCCCCACACTTTGGCAGAACGGGTAGTAGAGCGCGGCACTGATAAGAGCGCACGCGATAGTTCGCTATCAGAGGATGATAGGCCTGCCACCGGTTGCCAAGGCGACGCTCACTGTATACCCTGTACACACAGGGAATACAGCAGAAGTTATTTCAACTAGTGGCTTAGGGGCTTGGCGGGGCCAGGGTGGCAATAACCAGGAATTTCACAGATTTACTGCCTATAGTAGTCGCGTCCAAGGGATTTCAACCGGCACATAGTACAGGCGTAAAATGTTCTACTCACAGTACAGCTGAAACTAAATTTCAATTCATTAATACTTCTATTAATATTGTAATTATGAATGGAATATGAGCTGAATTGCCACACTAAACATGTATGTACCAGGCACAATCATAGTGGAAAACAGCATGAAAATGTATTTGGAATAGATCAAAAAATATCCAAATACAAATTATTTTAAACTAAGATTGTAGAGCAATTGATTGAATGATCAAACCATTGCTGATGTTTAGTTTTGTTTTCTGAACTCGCACAGCTTATATGTAATCAGCATACATTTTCGTGATGTGTTACCTTATAAAATTATTTTTTTAAATCGGTGATTTGTCTTATCAAGCTGATTTGGTTTTCATTCGATGGATAAAATTCTGATAAAAAGTATTGATGTAAAAAAGTTCTGTAATGTTTGTTTTGTTGTGTTTCTCGTAATCAGTTTTGAATTTCATATAATATCTCAAATTTTGAAGATTTCATTCCTTTGAAACCACCCTTGATGTATTAAAATCCGTAAAACATTTTTAGTATATGCTTTAATATATGTATAGAAGTTAATGTGCTGCTACAAGTACATTTTAGAAAGATTTTAATACGAAATTTTATAAGGCAAATTCATCCGTGGTTAAATTATATTAAATCTCGCTCGTGTAACAGCTTTATCGCCCCACAAAGTGGTCTTATAAGACCCCGTTTGACTCTAATAAGAACGGGATAGTGAAAATTAATATAAATTGTTTTATACCATAAAAAGGGACATAGCATTTTATGGACTTGGGTAATACTTCTCATAAAAAGACTATTTGTTAAGCAGAATTTTATTACTTTACAGGCCATAATATAACAGTTAAAACACGCAATATCACTTTTGATATCTTCGACACTCCTTATTTATTTATTTTAAATTAAATAAACGACAGTATATTTGTTTCACTGCTATGTTAATTAATTAATTAAATGTGTTTTACATCTATGTAAGTCTAAGTCACAAAACCATGGACGCTAAACTATAAATAAAAAAACTGTAGCATATATTGTAAAAAATAATGTTAAATAAAAATCAAGAGGGCGGGATAGCAGCGTGGGACTGCCGCTCAGAGGTGCCAATTAAAAAAAATTACCTAGGGCTAAGCCCAGAATTAAAGGTAATTCACTGAAACCGCACAGTATCACATGTTCTCTTGGCATCTCACCAGCGTCTCTCACCTCACCAGCTCAGAAATATATAATACCCTCATGAATCATCTCAAACAGTCCTCAAGTAATCTTTATTTTAACTTTAAACAATTTGTAGTAACTCGGCCGGATCGGTTTCCTTTGAATCAAGATGGATGAACTATTATTAGCTGAAGAATTCTTTAAGTAATTCGGCAAAATCTTACGCCCATCAACACACTTGGTTAATTATAACATACAAATAATGAAATAAATAATTTAAATCCAGAGTATTAATACTTAAAAAGAAACCTTTACGATTTTTTTCAGTATCTCCAAAAAATCTTTTTACTGACGAAAAATCTCCTAAAATCCTTTCGCCTATTCAGGCATCATCAGGGCTACAATTCAGAACAATATAGTGAGAATGTTATATGTTTAAAATTAACATAATACAAATAGAATGTAACGAGATTATTGGGAAAACAAGAAAAAGAGTATAGCAACAAATCTGAGAATGTTATTGTCTATTCTAAGATATGCTTATGTCCCTTGCTCTAAATTATAGTCCTCGTCATATTGGCGAAACGTTGATTGCAGATGAAATGATTTTATAATAAAAAGATTGGTTAGATTCAGAGAGAATGAAGCTAAAACTTCCCAAAATATACAAATAATTAAGTATGGTTGAATTGAAAAGTTTCGATTCTATTAAGTGAAAATCAGTTAATTTTTCACTTCTGTTCCGTTTGCTGGACACTCTACGAAGGGAAAGTGACAGATGAAAATGGAATCGACAAAGAAATTGACTGAAACGAATGAGTTGTCACTGTCATTTAGTTACATTTCGCAATGCATTTCAGACGGGTCTTGATGTTCCTACTTTAAAGTCGATTTCATCTGTAGCTAGCTAGTAGGGCGTGAATAACTCTTCAATGAGCAAAACAAAACATTAAATCATGAATAAAGAGGGCCTTTTTCTTACTTAACCATCAATTCTACAGGAAAATTCAAAAGACGAAGATGACGCAGTAGACCTAATTGGTTATTACTGCATTGAGTTGCATTACAGGTTATGTTGCAGGATGAATTGATGCCAGCCTATCCCATTCCATAATCAAAGCTATCAACTATCATCAGATGCAAGAGGAAACGTCCAGTTCATGATTGAACAATCAAATATTAATTGCGCCAGGATTATGAAAAGTGATTCCCAACGTGAAAGATAATACGAAATTAAAGGGTGTTTCGACAAAAAAGGGTCAAGATTCAGAAAAGCCAAAAAAAATAGATCAGCTGGCACGCGTTGGGTCACCCCGAAGAAGTTTTCAGTTTCTTCGGTAAGGGTCCGTGCCCGAGTGTAACCGGATAGTTTTCGGAGTCGCCTTCCTTTGGAATTAATAATACATGAGTAAATCCTGGCGAGGTTCAGACAGACTCCGGAGGGAAAATCAAATATATACGAGGCCTGACCTGCAGTGTGGATATGGCCAGTGGATTCCCATTGAAGGTGCAAACTGGATATGTGAATGGCCGGGTATAATTGATAGCGACATTGGGGGGGGGGGCGCAGTGAATGCCTCCGTTCCTGGCTATCGAATTACACTTTATTTCTACCCGACAGTAGAAAGCATTGCTGACAACTAAATTTCCCGTCGCAGGATCAACATGTTAATCTTTCTGGGCATTAGCAACTCTTAATGGGTACAAATCTCTTCAAAGTTTAGAAACATGTGTTGGGATTTGCAACGTAGGCACCATATCAATTGGAAATGGAAAGTGAATTTATGGGTTCCTTTTTGGATAAATGCAAAATAAGTGCGTATCTAAGTGTTTTATTTATTTAAAATAGACACCATTAGGGGGAATAGTCAAGTTTTACAACATCCATTCAGACCTTAACAGTTTCTATGTGAGGAAAACTCTTTAAGGATGAAAAGTACCTATAGAACAGTCCATGTTATCCTTTAAAGGGCATTTAAACAAATGAGTTTCAACCTCAACAAATTAATTAATCGTAAAACTTAACGCTGACAGTAGATCTGCAATAATAAATAACGCAACTTGAAGATTAAAAATTCCAAGATTGCATTTAGACTGAACAATCCAATGTCAACAGAAGGTATTTAAGGAACAAAGCTGAGGAAAAAAAAGAAACAGCGGGGAATTCTAAACAGACACATTCCTTTCACTTTGGAGCAGCGAGGTGTAGAATTTAGACTTCATCAGCGTTTGAGAAGTCCAAATATTTATAGCGCCATAAACAATGGGCACTGAGGATTTGGTTTTGATCTGGGATATTTACGGGTTGATAAAGGCCAGTGACCACTTCCAGCCTAACGGGTCCACGTCTCTCACTAGACTTTTTGTACATATTCAACTTGAGAGTTCACTTTTTTTCACCCCTGCCTCTCGTGGGATGAAACTAAACGGTATATAATGGCGTCCATTACACAAACTCGAATGGTTTGGCTGGAAACAATAACTGATGGAAAAAAAAGAGAGAGAGTTCCGCGCCAATAACCCCTGCACGGAGAAAAAACATTTTCGCCGTGAGTCAACACAAAGCTGGAACACAAAATTCTCCAGTGGAGTCGGACAACACTAACTAATATCAAAGTCAGGATGACGTGGAATACAGAATAGCTGGAACCATGAGTAGGCAAGAGCACATACCACATTAAACAGCAAATGCCGTCAATATAAAAATTACATCTGAGCTGAAGGCGTGCATTCGCAGGTGAAATGTGCAAACCTCAAATTAAATGTTCACATAAACCACCCTAATCCACATACGGAGTCACGGGGCCATGGTCGGGGAAGAAAACACTATGAACAAGGTGAGCTATACGAATATGGTACCATACTTAAAGTAGTCGACGTATCCAATCAAAATTCATAATGTTTTGGAACCATTGGTGAATTTCTGTCTTAATGTTTGTTCCTTGTACGTGTCGAATAACATAATTAGATTCATCCGTCATACAAGGACAGTTTGAGGGTCTATTATGATGACTAATGACAAATATTTCAATTCGAAGCTACAGAAAATACAAAAATAATTCATTACCATCCTCACTCCTAAAACAATGTCAGGTGATAATAAAGGGTGGTTGACGAAAATTACTTGTTAATACAATTGCGACAAAAGGAGCAGGGCATTTGTAGATATTCCATAACTCAGGGGAGCAACAGGTGGTAGGAGCTCTTTAACGTTCACCAAAGCAATGGCTGGATTATTTATTAACGTTTCAATAACAAAACCTTTTTGCCGGCAACGAATTTTATCCACTGCCTCTTCCAATATTGTCTCCTAATGGGCTTTTAAGGGACTTTCTTACAAGGGAACTACCTACCTTCTTCTCAACATTTATAACTGTTTCTTTTCTGTCGTAAATAAACAAACCAAATGCTGTTTGTGAGCTTTTATTTTTATATTACTCAGAGCAGGTAATTCAACAAATTCTAAATAAATGCAAAGAAAAAAATAAAATTGAATATAAGAATATGCACACGAAAGACTCATTTCTTATACAGCTGCCCCAAAACGTCAAAAACGTTGTTTTTTTTTACTTATTTGTACGTTTAATAATTAAAACGAACTATCACGTTTAAACAAGGCGTCGCATAAATCAAAACTTATTCTAATTACAGACGATTGATGAGAGAACTTTTAACCCTTTTTTTTTTTTCTTTTGACACCATAGCAAACCGAAACCGCCGACCATAGTAAAACTGAGAAAGAAAAAACTGTGGCTGTGCAGAAAGTAGAGAGGGGAGGGTTTTGGGCCGATTCCAAGCGGGAGGAAAAAGTTGGAACCTGGGCCATGGAGCCTGGTCGTGTTCGGGAACACGACTGTTCCTTAACACCAATTACTCCAACCATAAAACTTGCTTAATTAACCTTTCAATAGTTCGGACCAACTATTCTATGTATTAATTACATCGTTCTGTGTTATATATCGTTCGGGAGTTGTTTGGGAGCGGAGCTTCGTGGTGAGAGTTCGGTAATGATTCCTTCAAAACCTACTCTCTTTCTTTTTATTTTGTCTTAGCCACGGGATTTCTCTCTCTTTCTCTGGGAGCACGCTTGCTTCATGAATTCTTAATGGCACACGACCATCCGAAACCTTTATTAAACAATATCATGTACAATCACACGACTCCGTTTAAGGCATTTATAGCGTTTAAACACTCTGGAGAATCCTTTACCGCTGATTCCTAGATCGTTCCGACTTGATAGCCGCGTTTTACATCCAAGTCGACCTGATACGGGGAAACGTTTTTTTTATCACCTCACCACTCCATCCCAGATAGAGGAGGTGTTGACAGCCATAAATAAAAATTCAGTTCGGATAAGATCGATAAGATGTGATGAAATCGTTTTCAAAAACTCGTTCGTTCTTTTTATTATCGAGACGGAGGACGACTTGAGAGGGGGACATGTGCGACGTTTCGGGACGAGGAACCAGTCATCAGGATCGTTCACCGTGCTACTGTCCCGCTTAAAGGGAAACAACTGTATACATTAAAGCTCCAGATTCCTCCATTTCCATAATCCAGGCGTTCTTCATGACATTGGTGCAACGATATGAAGATGTTTTATGTATGCGTGGGCAGCGGCGAATTTCAATATTATAGCGATGCATATTATGCAAACGCGGTACGAATAAGTTATTTCCACAATCAGTATGGATGCTCAAAATGCAAGCCGTTCTGGCATGTGAATATCCATCAGGTTACGTCACATATAATATGTTTTTTAGTGCTTATTTATTTAAGATGTTAATAATAGTACCTGTCACAGTTCAGTTACGTAATTAGTGACATAATTTTCTTTTTCTCTGATGTGACGTTTAAGTAGTTACTTTTTGATCAATTGCTGATAAAATTTGATTCAGATTTGGTGAGAAATTTGCAAGAAAAAAATGTTCTATCTCTACATGGAAAATAACCGAATACAACACGAAGATGCAGCAGGCATTTGCAATGGAGAATTTTTTTTTACAGGCGTTAACCAATCTTCTTAAAGACAGGCGACCGGAAATTCAAACGCGGCAAGTTACCTCACTTTATGAATACATGCATGAAAAGTAATAACCATTTAAATAGCGTGACTACGCCTTCAATTATAGACCCCCCCCACTCTGTAGGACACAATGTTGTCAGGCGTCTTGAGAGACAATGCATCAACCCCTGATGTCTCAGAAAGGTCAAAGCTACACCCACGTTAGCGACGTGGCGAAAAAGAGTGTACGCGGCATAATCTTAGAGGACTCCTCGCATCAGATTTTCTATAGATCGTGATTGATCAGAATATTAAGGAGAGGATTTATATGCAACGCCCGTAGTGCGCTGGGGTGGAAAATGAAAAAAAAAATGACTGTTTATTAGCCATAGCATTGCGGCATAGGTCAGAGAACTGGAGTTGCTAGGTGATAGCCTCATTGGTATTCCTACAAACCAGATTGCGCTAGTAACAATAGAGAAGGGGTTATATCTGTAGTCACCATTGATGTGATCTTAAGAATTGATTAGTTTCCACTACAAACCTTGTTTAGTGTCAGTTGTACTACAAGAGAGTTACCGCAATATATTCTTTTAATATGGCAAAAAAAAAAAAATCTAAGTCTTTGTGAACTAAGTTCGTTTAGGTTCATTACATATTCCTACGTACGTGCCAGCTTGATAATGTCAGTAACATAGGTAAAAATACGATTATTATTATTAAGAATTTATGATCAAGTGTGCCTGGCACTAAAAATTATATTATTTGTATTGCAGTCTTAAAAATATTGAATTTATGAATCGAAAACACAGCGGAAACGATCTTCAAATTTCTACTTGTGACCTTACTTTTATCTTGTGGTATCCCACAATCCAGATACTAACGTTGTGTTAACAGTGAAATACAAGTGTCAGATGAATGTTAATTGAAAATTAAAATCTTTCAATTTTTATAATTGGCTCGATACAAGAAACCGAGGGTAGAGTCGGATATTGTAAAAGCTAAACGTTTAGTTACTCAAGGTAATTAGTTTGTCAATAGCAGGTGAGGAGAAGCGAAAAATAGCTCGTTAGGGTACGCTATCAGATCCCAATTAATAAAGTCCCTTATACAGTGGCTAGCTGGCTGGTTACACTCGCAATTAAGACAGGGCCCCATAGCCCTAAGGGGCGGAGCCCCCGGTGCTCCTTAATTACTTAGTTTTCTCGCCTTCTTATAACCCTCTTATTTAATAACCCTTTCAAGTAGTCCGCTTGAAAAAAAAAAACGCGCTGTGAAGGGGTGAGTCGTAAATTTAACTCATTAGGAGAAAAGGTCGTAACGCATTGTGTGTTTCTTCCCTAAGCCAATTATCCCTATGAATGTCATTTCGCTTACGATCGGATCAGTAACCTTAGGAATGGTGATAACTTTAATACAGTCGTATACACAAAAAGGTGTTTTAGTGGGCATTTATTCTAGCATTCTTCACGTGATTAAAAATGGGTTACTTTTTAGGTTATTCTAGTGATTACTTTTTAATTTGTGTTAACCTACTCTCCATTGGGATATTAACGAACATCTTGTCTTCATTTTTCGTATTTCAGATAGATGGAATCATTATCTTCGAATCTAATGTCTTCTTCGATTCGAACTAATACGTTGCAAAGTAAATCAACACACTTCCAGCACAGTTATAGATTTTCGCATATCTTTCTGGTGAATCAACAAGTGATAATGAATACCTAAGCGATGACAAGAGAGCCAAGAAGTCATTGTATCGATGATTCTCTCTGCAACTGTGACAACAGCCAGCGGAAACCGTTCAAACAGATGTCCTTCGTACAACATCTGTCTTTGGCATTCGAAGGACTAAAACCGATGACACCACTTCCGAATCCCGGGCACGGTGGTTAAATTATTCTATTTTTTTTTCTTTAAAAAAATTTTCGTCCTGTATAATTTGAGAAGCGAGACAAAAACCAAGCGTCGCCTGGCTCGGAAACCACAACCACGTACGTTCGTCACTCGGCCATGCATGGACTCCTCGGTTTCACCAGAGTGATTACTTTTCACTTGCATGTGACTGTCATGCACGATCCTGGACACATCGTGCATCACAACTGTAAGAATGGAGAAGAAAGTTTACCTTTGACACGACGGAACCTATTTTTGGGGACGATTTCCCTACTAATGTTTTTTTTTTCAAAATTCCTTCCAACGAGGGTCTCCCTAAACGTTAAGCGACCCCGCCCCCTCCTGGCTATAGGCCCGACACAATAAAAACTCTTTGAGAAATTAGTAAATAAGCCTTTGAGAAGAACTTTCAAAAACGCCCTCTAATGGTGAAGAAACATTGATAAAGCGGTGGCTGTTTGTTAAACAGTAACTAGAAACCACTACAGATGGGGAGCAGGTGGCAGAAAAAATTGAGAGAAAAAAGCTGGAAGCGATAAATTGTGTAGCTTTGCGTGGGGAGATGGTGAGGCAGGCGAGACGACTTGACAAGCCAGTGGTGGAGTTATTTCGCCTTCGCTATTGCAGTCAACAGTCAACAGAGCTTCAGTTGCGACATGGCAGACGAACGATATAGTTCAGAAATTGAAAAAAATCTACAATTTCTCGAGAAGCATCAATCAAGAAAATCATATTTCTTAAAAGTATGCACCATATAATATACATGGAATCCCTTAGCTTGGACATCAAACTATCCGGTGAAGAGCAAAAGAACTGTTATTCAACAATAATTTCGAAACGAATGCTTAAGAGCGAATGCCGAACCAAATCGGAATGGGCATTTACATATAAAGCGGTTTAGTTGTAGATTCAAAAAACAGCATGCAGATGTTATACATTCTCGTTCAGTGCTATAGGGTTACAGTAAGAATATTTTTATTGGTCACCAAATAAATAATTCGATCCAGACGATATTGTGTCCTTTACAGTCCATTTGTTAAAGACTGCAGAAGAAGATGGTGTATATAAAAACCATTTACCAGAAACGTGAAATATTGAAGGAGGATTGGAAGGCATTCAGGGGCTGTAGGAGGGAGTGGCAAAGTTTATGTCTTTCATAAGAAGGGATCCCACTTCCCGTGTGCCGGGGAGTAGCCGGGATAACGCTCCCTGGAAACGCAATTTTGGTCACGTAAAAATATCGGGAGTGCCTGGGCTGGTTACACAGTTTAGAAAAGTTAAGCAAGTCTGCGGTGGAGTGGGGGAAGTGGATGGAACTTAGGAAGCCTACTTGAGCTCCGAGAACAAGACATCAAAACCTGGACTTCTTACCAAGGCGCCGTTCTATGTATGTAAAGTATGGTGGCTCCGCGCACGGCATATTTTATAGCCTCAGTCTGTTCATTTATTCAAATGGATTCTTTCTGTTGATGTAAATTTTATTAAGGGGAAGACAATAATATTTACTGCGATGAATAAAGGGAGGGTCCTGTTAATAATGGCTTGCATAAGGGCATTTGTATTCAGTAAGAGTGTATTTTTAAGGGTACTTGATAGGATTAACTCATAAACAGGGCAGCCCTTGGAGAAAAAAAAAATGTTTTTTGTTCTTCCTGGATAATTGTAAAATAAAAAGCCTTTGTGAAAGTATTATTACTATATGGCCCAATGTATTCACGACTAGTTGATATTAAAATCAACAACAATTAGTACAATTAAATCGTTTTTATCAAGTGTGATCAAGGATAATGGCGATTACCTTAAAACGACCTCCCATAACTATGAGCAATTACCAACCATGAGCAGTTACTACATTATAACTACATAACCCCAGCACAAACTGATTGAGATGCAAATAGAGCCAAAGTCGATGATTCAACATCCACTCGCCCCTGTTATGATCTTAATAAGACCGGGGATTGTACAGGCCTCCGACAGGAATAATCAGCCCTACGTTTTGTCATCTGCAAGAATAATACAGGAAGACTCTCTTCGTTCTTTTGTTTAAATTCTGACATGATTGGTATAATGCATAAATGGTGGGATCAATACATTAAATCTATGTTGTTATATTTGGTCTTTGTTTATTTAATAATTCTATTTTGTATACTAGTTTCCCCCAAGGCACTCATTTGTTCCAGTACAAAACACACACACACAAATTCCCGTAAGCAGCCTCCTGATAATGTATGAGATCTAAATCTAAAATAAAAACAACAAAATCTTTAAAAAATAAATACTAGTTCCCAATATATACCTCATTAATTTTAATATAAAACTGCACACGAAATTAAAATTGCTCTTCAGGCAAGATTGATGGGGAAACGACCACCGATTGCAAAATATTTCGTGGTGGTTACGGTCATTTTAATTTTTTATTTATTTATCCGATGTTTGGGTAGTTAATTGGGAGCGCCAACTTGATCAATCAGGACGCATTGTTGTCGGGAGGTTCATTAAATCTGTTCGAATATCATAAACATTAATCAACAGCGGGCCGGCCTTCAGGTTCTTGATGAGAGTTCAGAAACCTCCCAAGGAATCGGATCAATTATAAATTGGACAGGTTTATTCACCGGACAGGTCCCCAATTCCTAGAAGACTATCGGACTATGAGCGTAGGGATAGAGTATGTAATTAAACCCTTCGAAAGGGTTACTGAAGGTACTCTGTAATGGTCAACTCCGGCCCTTCAACCGGACAAAACCGGCCCTCATCGTCTTTTTTAATTAGAGCTCATCCAATTAACTATTCACATCCCCTTTATTAGTTTGTTTAAAAACGGGATTTATAGTCGATATCTCATCTGGCTGTGTTTACCTTTCATATAACATATTTATTTGATGTGGCCACTTCAATACTATTGGGTAATTTAGACACATAGTCGATAGAAACTGTCAACCCTATTGTCTTTTAAACTACTGTTGAATATGGAGGGTCCAATATCAATGTTTTAAGGGCCACTTGACTCTTTCAATATAACTAGATGTCGTGTCATTATTTTGGCTGACATTGCGCCATTGGCATGGATGGGTGCGGCGGTTGTTGCAATTTTGAGATGTTCACTTTAGCACTTCAATATTAACAAGGATCGTGTTATCATAACATACTAGTTTAGCAAGGGAAAGGGAACGTGTAGTCAGGACATGCAGAGAACATAAAATCAGAACACATAAGGCGTAAAGATATTAGATTTTCCTTACCTATTACCAACTATGGTCACCTAGTTGGCCCACCTATATAATAGGATTTCAGAATAAAAATTAATATCAAAGCCAACTTCGGGAAGACGGTTATGCAGATATCCCATCACAGCCCACAACAAGAAAATATTTTCGGTTACTTTTTGAATAAATACTGACACAGAGAATCGCAAACTGTCCGATAAAAAATGTAAGGATTAATTAGATACAGTCACGTTCTCCTCCACCCAACAACCATTTCTCTCGCCACCGGTGCTACCCTTACCCGGAGAGTGAAATATAAATGAGAGGAGGCAAGAAGATGAAACTGGCGTTGGAACAGGGATGGTAGAAAGATGGCCTGGATGTATTAGGGTCGGGGTCCCTTGGGAACCTCATAAAGGAGGCCCATACCTGACCCTTATTTATGCAAGGGTTCGGGCCAATTGTCTAAGGGCGCATCCTTTAATTGGGCCCGGCCTCTGTTTATGCTTCCATAATGATCCCTTTCGTTACAAAAAACCGAGCCGTCAAATGTGAAGAGTGAGTTTCCCGCCTTTTGATTTTTTTTATTCATATAATTTTGAAGTTATTTTAATCGATAATACATGTTGTGTAATCATTGTTAAAAAAATACAAAACCAATTGAAACAAATCATCATTCGAAACCAACACCATCTCCAGGATACACTTTCCCGAAAAAGAGATTCGGGATACCCTACGACTTAACATACCTTGGCTGGAAAGTGACAACATTCCATCATAAAAAAAAGTGTCACATTCTAGAGCGAAGTTGTGAAGGATCACAAAAAAAACATGTGAGAAGTGAACGAAGATACTCGGCGCCACTCGACGTGTCTGTGCTTATTTA
This sequence comes from Acanthosoma haemorrhoidale, assembly GCA_930367205.1. Lineage (NCBI taxonomy): Eukaryota > Metazoa > Arthropoda > Insecta > Hemiptera > Acanthosomatidae > Acanthosoma > Acanthosoma haemorrhoidale. The sequence continues at coordinate 48,870,941 of OV884012.1, read as the reverse complement.
AGGTCAGTGTCGAGCCGTCTAGGTACGTGTTCCTACGAGTTTGAGCGTGTATCTTCAGGCGGTATCTGGGGGCGGTCCAGATCAGCACTCTAACAACAGAATGTACAGTTTTTTGTCGCCATGTAAAGGACAACTCCGCCTAATTGCTACAGTCCCTTTGGAGAAAATAGATAACATCATTTCGAACCTATTTTCGTAAAACTCTGTTTTAAACATCTATCTAGTAATCTATGACCAGGATTATTTACATCTTCAGAGGGCATCATTATACATAAAAGGATGTTTCCTAGATGGTGATGGGTCTGGTTTCGGTCCGCTCAGCCTCGTAAGGGGCAATGAGTGGTATTTAATGAGGAAGATGCGTTTTCTCGCCAAACGTTTTCAAGATCACGACCCGTATGGCTCGCCCGGAACCGAAAAATCCCCCACGACCAGGAGAGGATATGAATTAGAAAGCTGGGAAATAAGTCAAAGGAGGCATAAACGTCAATAGAGAGACTGTTTGAACATGTGCCCGGACCTTGAGGGGAACAGATAGCTCCTCTAATGGCCAGGTCACGACTCTTCAGCCCGGCCTACCGCCCGCTACAGCCCCGATGAATAAATATTTCCATTCTACTGGCTAACCTGCCTCTCAATCACAGGTAGGAATTGTTTTACCATCATTTTTAGAAGTATACTTCATTTCAATACTACATAAACATACTCATTAATATTGACGGGTGAAATTTAAGGCGGGGGGGGGGGGGGGTTAAGGAATCATATTTGCCCAGATAAATAACATAAGTTAGATGCATCCGTGTACAAAGGCACTGTTCACATTTCCAAATGGTGGTTTAACAGCTTGCTCTAAATTAGTATTTAAGGGTTTGTAATTACTTTCCACTTCATAAGGGTATCATACTGACCATCTGCACTTAATGTCATGTCTGTAGCTTTAACAGGAACATACAATAAAGTTATATTATAATATTTCCTTAGTCTCATGAGTTCAATTTCTTTTTTGTAGGTTCAAAACAGAGGTCTGTCTATCCATGATCGAAACAACCTAACTAAAACCAAAGTGTATCTTATGTTAAATGTTTAGTCATATAAATTTTCTTGCTATAATAAAGTTGAATTCAATTTATTCAATTCTCTACTAACAGTCCACATTTTTTTCACGCTGATATTAAGTGATCTGAGAAGAATAGTCAGCAGATCTTCACTTTATAACAGGTAGTCACTGAGGAAGCCTTGGTTTTACAGATAAAACTCTCGACTTTATGACAGGACTTTTCATAATCATAAATTCCGGATTTATAGCTCAGAAGGCGAAACTGTAAAAGGAAGAAGAAAGCCGAAGTTATAAGCGAAGAAGAGTAGGAAGAGGTAGTACTAAAGGAAGAGGGAAAAAATAAGGGAATTACAAAAAGAAGAAGTTTTGATTAAAACCGCACGGTTTGAAGGGAACTAGTGAGCCATCTCCTCAGATCATAGCAATTTCGATACAATGACCGTTCTTTTAACCGGCGTTCCGAAGGCTAGATAATAAGTGACCAGGTTCCCGTAATATTTAAACAAACCTCTCTTAAACCCACTTCCATTCCACGAGGAAAGGGAACTTAAAGGCAACCATTCCTTGAAAAAATCAGAAGTGGCCTGAAAAATCATAGGTTGTAAAGAGAATAAATGCTAATAGCATTCATCGTAAGTACTAACCTTGTTTCCATGTTGCAGACTACGCATCTTATCGGTGTTCCCATATTTAATTTTTTTGATATAATGCCCTGTTTGCTTCCATACTTATAGTTACTCAAAAATGATGCATGAATTTGATGTGTTATTAGGATAAAGAGTAGAAGTATGTCTAGAAATGTTAAGGATGGTGGGAGCGACCGTGAACTACAAGCCTTACTTATACACCGCCTTGACCAACAGAAGGAATCCTGCGTGCTTGCGTTAATATCTATACTGCCTTGATTCCTGGCAGCCGGAGGCCGCGATGAAGCAACAGATGATTCATTTACCACGGGTTTTAATTTGTAATTATATACACGTCTCACCTCGGGGTCACTGGGCCAACGTATATCTTTATCCTGTAGTTGGATAGAAAGAAATTAAACTTTTTTTTTTTATATATAGCTTCATCATAGCTAAGTAACTGTTGCCCCATCTTAATAGGAAATCTCCAAGCTTAAAATTTCCTCACTGTTCCCGGTGAAGGTGAACACAATACAGAGAATATGATTAGGGATGCGCGTATATTAGGGCTTAAACGGAGGAGCATAGAACCATCATAGAAGGGGCATCATATGCCGCATATTGCCAGCCCCGCCAGCTACTGAGTTTATTTTAAATACCAGCTGCGTCAAAATTGGATTTTCTTCGAGGGTCCGACCCCTCCCATTAGGAAATGGCCAGTGCTAAGCGCTTTATAAAAACAGCCGCTTTTTTTTTTTTATGAAGGAGGTGTTTTATTAACAAGTTATATTGAATTTTTTTTTTAGGGCCGGCGGATCCAGGACAAGGGAAGACCGGTGATATTTTTGGTGCTTAGCACAACAAATCATTTCTCAATGTGGATTAAGGTAAAATGGAATAGTATCTAAGTCTAGTTAGCATAAAAGATATGGTATAAAAAGAATGGCTGTATCAGGAGTTTCTTGTGGGCCACCACTTAACTAGACCACAACACCTCCGAGAGGCCCTGAAGCTAGAACAAAACAAAAACTATCTAGAAGTCACGATAAAGCATTTGTTGGATGTTAAGCCATCATTGTCTGTTTATGTTGTTTTTTTAATTCCTCCTACAGTCAAATACTGTTCTATAACGTAGGATGGTATAAAAAAGAATATTTATCACTGATATGACTCGAACCTTTAGTCGAGATAATATCGTTATTTATTGCTCTAATAAATATAATCTGAAATAACCATCGCGATGGCTGCTTCTGACTACGGCTATACGGATATAACAATGTTAATATTATTAGTGGAGACTTCAATACAAGGCTCAGAGGTGGGGATGTCGCAAAGTCATCTCCTGGACTGCATAGTCGCTCGGATATAAGTCGCCCTAATAAACAATAAATAAATCATACCACACCCCCATCCGGAGAAGGGTACAGACACGGCGCGAAAACACGCCGTATAAATAATCATACTCCGGGAAGGGGGAAGAGCCATAGATCAAAGCGTCACTCAACCGAAACCAATTTATTTTTTTGTCCCGAATCCCTCGTGTACGTCGGCCCTAACGATGCCCCTGCGCAAGTGCTGGGAGGGTCGGCACAGGTAAGGAATGAGAGTGAAAAGTGACCATCCCTTCACTGTCAACCCGACCAGAGGATCTTGATAAGACAACACCTGACAAGCCGCTATCTTAAACACTTTACGGCTGGAGGGTAATTTAGATCTCAACGGTATCGCCCTTTTTTTTGCGTACTTTATCTAACCCAGAGAAGGGTTTCACAAAACTTCTTCAATTCACTCTAGCCTGTGGTTCAGAAACTAACGTAAGAATGCAATAGAGTAGCCAGAAACAAACGACTGATAATATTTAAAAAAAAACAGATGGAATTAAATTTTTAAAGGAAAATTGACAAAAATGAGTTGCCGATTTTCAGGAGCACTTCTTCAAAGTTGTAAGGCATATATCCTTTGTGTGTTCTGAGACAACAGTCTTCAAATTATCAGATCGAACTGAAATTTTAGAGGCAAAAACGAAAATATGCATGCCAATCAGACAACTTATGCTAGTTCTTAAGTAATTAAACATAACAACTAGATTATCCGTACATTGAAATACAATCTACAAAAGGTATAAATAAATATATAATGATAAATAGAAAGTATGAAAAAAAGAATAATAGTTGCAAAAGTGATTCAATTGATCTGAAAAATTAAATACGTGAATTTTTAACCTTTTAATGCTTTCTCATGTCACAGTTTAGAAGATATTAAGTATTCTGATTTTTCACCAGAGATACTTAAAGGAGAAGCACAAAGGAATTTGTATTATATTCAAAAAATATAGTTCTTAGAGTAAACGAAAGAAATCTTTCACATTTTACATAATTACAATTCTCGTTAAATACTTAAACGGTCAATATTAACAAATAAAATTAAGTAGTGCTTGTCAATAATAAAAGTGTGTTTTTTTTATCACAATATTTAAGAAATTCAATAGGAATTCGGTGCCCAGACCATCCTCTCAGTATTATTCCTTCATTTTCTAATTTAACAATGTATGTATTGTAATGATTCAAAAATTATAGTATACTTCATAATTGATGTAAAATTTTAAAAAATGGAGAGACAATTGCTACTTGAATACTACCAATTTTAAACTAAATTTGTAGCGTTGATAAGATAATAAGAAAAACAAATAATACTTTTACCTTCCCCTTAACTAACTAAAAAACTAAATGAAGAAAGGACAGAAGGTGCAGTGATTGCCTCGGTTGTTTTCCCGAGATAAGAACAAGAATGCTTCTCTTCTTAAAGAGTGCCTTGGTTAGTTTTACGAGCGAGCGGATCCTGCTCCGTTAAGACAGTTCCCACTGGCGAAGTTAATAAACAGTTCTGCATATTCAATTAAAGGAGAATGTGCCGTGGGATTTCTTTATAAAAGTAAACATTTTCTACTCAGCCTTTCCGACTCAGGCCGGCCCTATTTCACCACTGGGGAATGCTTAAGAACTAAGAAACAAAAAGAAGGAGGTAACTTTACTAAAAAAGTTACAACCTTAAAGGTTTCACTTTCGTAGGTCGGGGACAATCTATTGTTCCTAACTGGAACTAACTGGAGGGCTACTGCCTGGATGACCTGAGAGGCGAAAGTGACTACTTGATTTATACAGTTGTCCTGGTCAAGGAGCAACTGTCAAGGCACCTCAATAAAAGTGAAAACAATAGGGAGTCCCAAGAACTGTCCCTTTTGTTGGAGTATGTCTTCTTCCCCGGTTAAATTTTTTGCTAGGGACTTTTTCAACGTCGACTTCTTCAAAATATACAACGGTATACTCTCACTTAAACCCCGTTGTAAAAACAATCTTGGTACAGAATTATCTAGCTACTAATATTATTCTAAAATAATGAAAATGTCCACATATAAAACAAATTAGACTATAAAACATGCTTACTTAGCTAGTATAGTAACTGTTATAACAATAATGATGAAATAGCTGAAAATATTTATGGAATTCATAAAAGGTAAGAACAGAGAAATTCCCACATAAAGGCCACTATGAGATAACGTTAAATGTCACTTCTAATTGCTGCCGACTCTTCCTCACAGGGAGCCGAGATGTGTTCTCACGGTTCAACATCTGAAAAGGAGAGTCGGGAGGGCAAGAAGCGAGGCGTTCCACTACCTGGGACCGTCTTAAATCCCTCCCAGCAAAAACTACTGCCCAATGACGAACAGCAGTTTAAAGCGTAATTTATTATTAAACCTGAAACGTGAATATGGGTGGCTTTACAATAATAAGATTATATTATTCATGCTAGTTTATAAATTAACTAATATAACTGTGTACATACCGACTATACGAAGTAGGTCCTGCCCTGGCCAGCACCTCCCTGTGGGTCGGGGATGCAGCTATAAACGTGATGGTGGACCTTGGGCCTCTGCTGCTGGTAGTCGATCGAGACGTAGCTGTGAGGCTCCTCTTCTTCGTCGGTCGTCCTCTGGGAAGACTCTTCTGAGACGCAGGTGGATCCCGTCGGTGCGGAAGACTGCGTGATTGAGGCCGGTGACATCCTGTACCAGGTCTCCTGCGATGTGGGGGCTGCGGTGTACCTCGCACCAGTCTTACCCTCCACTACCACCTTCTTCAGCCCCTCAGTGGTCTTTCTCTGTACATCGGGCATCACGTACCTCAGCTTCTCCCAGAACCTTTTCTCACCCCAAGAGATGACTTTGCATGCTTTCACAAGAAGCTGTAGCTCGGGGTCTGGCCCGATGTCTGTGGTGAGAAGGAGGATTACTTTGCTCCTCCTGGCCCTAGTCCTCTCGAGGCAGGCCTGGAGGGCGGCTCTGAAAGGAGGTCGTTCCCATTCGTTCTGCAGAAAGCTGAGAGATAACACTATAAGTATCCTCCTCGCCGCGTCTGAGGCCCCGAGGATACTGTCTGTCAGGTATGATGGACTCATGACGTGAAGATCTCTATAATGCAAGCAAAGAGAATAACCAGACCTTTCCAAGCTAGAAGCTATGACCTGACTCACAAATTCTTCGTCTTTAACGCTGTATACCATGTAAGCATCGTAGAGTCGGTCATCTTGGGCATGGCTCCCACTGCTAAGTACTCTTATCCCGTAGCGTGAATGAACCCATAAACTGACCTCTTTCCTGAAAATAAATCCAAGTGTCGTGATTAAGAGGATGATGATAAAAACTACAAGGCTGCCGGCTACAAACGGTACATAGTCCCCCTCGAGGATGGCTGTATTGTAGAAGGTATTGCGGTGAACGGCCGAAGTCGCTGCGGCAGAATCACGATTCTCACTGCAAGTTCGTATCGTGTCAAGCAGGGTCGTTTTACCATCGGCACACAGTAACTTATCAGTATTTAAAGTGTTCGAGTTCTCTTTTAGCCATGCTTCCATAGGCCCGATATTATCGCAATTACAGGTCCATGTATTCCCTTCTAGAGATACTGTTGCTAATGTTTCTGATGTCAACTGTTCCCATGGCTTGAAATTCACAATAGTATTAGATTCAAGCTTCAACACTTCTAAAGTTTTCATTACTTTGAAAGTATTATTACCGACACGTTTTATTTCATTGTGGTCCAAATATAATTCGTTTAAATTTTCTAATTGGTCAAATTCAAAACCACGGAGTTCTTGAAGGTGGTTGTTTTCCATGTGAAGTACCCTGAGGGAAGTGACTCCATTAAAAGTGCGATTATGCACAGAATCAATATTACTATTGTTCAAAAATAAAACCTCGAGTTTTTTCTTTCCTATAAAGACATGACTGCCCAGTTCACCTAAGTCGTTGCCGTCCAAATATATTTCCGTTGCGTCCATAGGTATTTTTGTGGGTACTGATGTGTATCCGGCATTAGAACAGTCTACGACATTCGCTGACCAAGTGTGGTCATGGTAACAGGTGCAGTTGGCCGGGCAAGTCATCTCGCAATCACAGGCATCGAAGTCACAGCAGTGGCACAGAGCGAAGCAATGGGTCTCGTAGGGGCAAAGGAACTGTGAAGGTTTGAGGTCCATGAGCGGACGTGTCGGACTGCCGCGCGAGTGTGTGAGGTGGCAAGTGACAGAGTCCAGGTCCATCACTCGCGGATGCTGCCTCAAACGGCTCAACTGGTTGATCCTCTGCAGCCATTCCATCGTGCAATCGCAATGGACAGGGTTGTTGCCGAGGTAGAACTGCGGCAAGTCCTTGTCTTCAGGAACTACGTCCAGTCTGAGAGCGGCGAGGTCGAGCGTCTGGATCTTGTTAGCAAACAGCACAACCCGACTCAGGTTACTTTTCCTCTGGAATGTCCCAGGTTTCACCTTCCTAATGAGATTATCATTTAGTAGGAGACTTTCAACAGAATCGGGAATCGAGTTCTCATTGATTTCCGTCAATCTATTGAAACTGGCATCTAACATTTTGATCTGCAAATTCTCTCTTTTTTCGAAGTAATTGCCGAGATCGGCTACATTATTTTTATGCATGTCCAACCACTCTAGACTCTGGGGTATTAATGCGTAATCAAACCACTGAAGTTGGTTGTCGGAAACATTCAACCAAACCAACCCAGTCAAATTGACAAACATACCATTTATATCTTTCAGTTGGTTTCCGTCAAGTCTTATTGCGTGAAGGGTGGGACTCGTGCCAAAAGCGCCTTTGTCAACATGCTCTATTTTGTTATAAGCTAAATTGAGAATTTGTAAAGATGGAAGAGTTGAAAATGAATCTTTGGTCACATTTGTAATTTGATTTTCTATAAGTGTCAAACTGTACAACTGGTCTAATCCTTGAAAAGATGTGTTGACAATATCATTAATTAGATTTTCTCCAAGATGTAAAGTTTTAAGAAATTTCAATTCTGTGAGACCGTCGGGAATAGCACTCAGCAGATTGCCGCTAAGTCCCAGATCGTGAAGATTCGAACAATTTTCAAAAGCTCTTCGGTCAATTATATTAATTTTGTTATGATCAATAAATAACTGATTGAGAACATATAGACCAGTGAAGTGATAAGACTCGATGTTAGCCAGTTTGTTATGGGAGAGAGTCAGAGCGTGGAGGTTGCTAAGATACATAAAAGCGCCCTCGGAAATACATTCAATTTCATTGTGCTCCAAGTTGAGTATCTGTAAACTGTATAAGTCTTGAAAAACGTGTGAATCTATTTTCGAGAGCTGATTATGGCCTAAGTTGAGGACAACAAGCCGGACCAGGCCGGAAAATGTGTCTCTATTTACCCAGGCGCTGGTCAGTTCGTTGTACGAGAGATCTAACACCAGGAGTTGGTCCAGGCCTTCCAGCATTCCAGGTGCCAGAACACTGATGGAATTGTTATTGAGGTAGATCTCACGCAAATCTCTGGTTGACTGAAATAATTCTGGGGGAAGAGCAACAAGTTGATTACTAGATGCATTTAAGTGTTGTAACGATACTAAACCGACAAAAGCCCGATCTGCCATTGACGCAATAGCATTTTCTTGCAATAAAAGCTTCTGGAGTGATCTTAGGCTGGTAAAGGCATTGTCTGGGATGAGAGATACGTCGTTCATCGAAACATCCAATTCTTCAAGACCGACATTGCAAGTTTTTCCGGGCGCACTCGGGCCATCGCCCCAATCAGAAAAACCGAGTTCCAGGACATCTTGCATACGATTTCTAGACATGTTAAGGTGTGTCAGTGAATACAACGGGCAAAACAATTCGTCGGGTAAATTCCAAATATTGTTATCGGAAAGATCCAAGTGTTTCAACTGAGTCAAACCTCTGAATGCGTTTGGATGAAATTCCATAGTCATAGCCGACCAATCGGTATTATGGGTCCTGACCACTAATTGTTTGAGTTCTCTAGAGGCGGAAAGCACGCCAGGGGGCACATGTCTAATCTTACAAAATTCTAACCTGAGGTCGCGGAGGCGGTGGAGCTGGGTGAGGAAGCTGTTGACGTCCAGTGAGCTTTCGAAGAAAAGCACGTCGGAGCACTCAAGCCTGAGGGTGGTGATCATATCCAACTGTGCGGAGGTAAGATTTGAGAGGACACTGTCTGCATTTCCGATGGTACGCAACTTGCACTGTAAGGACACTGTCACTTCGGGCTCATCGCCGACACTCAACACTCGCTGCCAGTCGCAGTCGGGCTCGCTGTGACCGCGGACTTTGCCGAACACCGAGACGACAAAGACGATAGCTATTAGAAGGGCCATCGGGACATTAGCACAGTCCGGAGGCCAGTAGGCGACTGAAGCTGTCTTTGAGCTGCCCCCTCTCGTTGCCTGCTTCTGCCGGCACCCACCAGGTGCCGCCACCAACCGGCTCGATGGGCGGTTCTCTCCCCTCTCCGTCCCCTCCCCTCCTTCATCCATACTTGTTTATTATCAATCCACCAATAAAAACAAACCTCTGCCGTCGGCCACTTTTTTCAAAACTTTTTTCAAACCACTCCTCAAATTAATAATCTGAATATATTTTTTAATGCTTGTGAATTTTAATCAACTAATCTTAAATTATTTAAATTATTGGACATAGTATATATTAACTCAAATGAACATTTAATTTTATTACAACCTTGGGACATTGGTGACAATGTCAACTAAGTTGTTAAAAGCGTATAAGATGATATCTAACATATATGGGTGAAAAAATTATTTTAGTTATCCTTGACACAGATATAAACCGGATATGAAAATAAAATAATTCATAAATGACATCTTGAAAAAATCATAAAGGAAAATAATTATTCTAAACCTGCCTATTATTCGTTCATAACACTAAAAAAAACATAAAATAAACAAACACATAAATATTAAGGACCGTTTATTATCAAATTGGTCAAAATTCCCCAAAACCTAACAAACAAGTAAACTAATCCATGAATATGCCACCTGCAATGTGGATACATGACTTGTTGCATGAATATCTGTAAATCGGTTAAAACACAAAATATAATAATGTGCCTATTACGTCAAGTTTCACAAAGTGGCACTCGACGTATTGTTGGTAGACAACAATGGTCATCGGTTGAATTGTTGTAACTGAAGGTTCAATTAGTTGCTCTCCTTGGATTAACGATATACGTATAAAATAATGTTATAAGAATAAAAACACTAGAAAATATTTTATATTTTTTAATCCAATAATTAACGTGTATTGTTTCCGGCACGTTTCAGTAGTGCTCCTCTGTTTGATTAATGCGTTTGTAATTCAGTCGTGCCTTTCTCATTGATATTTTTTCATTGGTTTAAATTGTTAATCCAGTTGGACAGTTTCATTGACCAAGTTTAAGAAAATGAGTTTAAATCCGCTTAATCTTCAAAAACTTTCTCTTCTTTTACATAGAGAAAAAAAAATCATTGCCTGAAATAAGGTAAATTTGGCTGGATTTTTTTAGAACAAAGAAGACCTGACACAGACCGGTTCGGTACCGAAACAATATTAAAATCAAAACTCAAAAACATCTGCTTTAAAAATTTTAATCGGAGTGCAAGGGAGGGCTTACTCCTGTACTGTGAAAGTTTAATTGAAGCGGAACGGTGTGGGTTCGATTCTTATATAATGCAGGAATTCAGAAATCTTATCATGGCTAGGATAAAGCTACTGTCTACATATACATATATCCAGATAATTTCCTGTATAAAATATTATGTTATCCTTCTACTTGTTGAGAAGAGTGTCAACAAGAGGCGAGTGAGTGAGTTGAACAATATTAATCACCAATAACAATAGCGACCAATGACAAGAAGGAAAGGCCATTCTTCATACCATCGAGCGGTGCCTTCCAAACAATCCTTTCGGGACTGAGCTTATCAACAGAGCCATAGATTCAAGGCTTATACATCACGGAGACTGTGCACAGTATGAGGGCGGTGCCGTCAATTTTAAACAAAAGCAGTATTTTCAGTGAAGAATTACCATTTGCGATTGTTAATTCACAAAAAACAATTGCCGAGATTGTTTAAATATAATTTTCTAAACAGCCTCTCCTTAAAGTTTTTATTTTAATTATCAACGTTTAAACTATTCAACCGAGGCCTCTGCTGGGAATCTCATGGTTGAACCGAGGCAGCATAATTAGCAAAAACCATCAACGATAATATTCTAAAAAGCGTTTTTGATCAATGGAATTTTAGTTTTTATATATGTTGTCAAGTAACATGTGTTTGAATTTTTTTTTTATAATTTTCATAAAAACGAAGCCTGAAAAGGTGAAACGTTGATTGTTGAAAATGAATTAAAGATAATTAAGAAGCCTCATTCAGAAATGTCTTTCTCTACAAAACATTGATATATGGGTATTGATATATTGATATATATGTATGATATACAATATTAAAAAAAAATATGTTTAGTAGCTAATGTCAAGCATAATTTATGTTAGCCAAATATTATTATTAAATTAAATACCATCATGACTAACATAAACCCCATATTTGGGGATTCGTTTTTTTTAATTTTATATTCAGGAATGAAAGCAATTTTATAAAAATTCCCCAAAGTGAAGCGGTTCTCATCGGTTGTTTAAGCCACCAGGCTGTTTTATTTAAATTTACACTTTATGTTTTTTTTAGTTTTTTTTTTATAGACTAGATGCATTGCTTATTAGATAAAGGCTATTTTTATGAAAAAATTAAAACAAATTGATTGAAATTCAAACTGAAAGTCATGTATAGGCTTCTTGTATCTTTTATGTCTAAAAATAAAACCTTTATTTTATTCCATTAACAACATTTAAATTATAACTTTTAAAACTCAAAATCCAAAGATACCTATCTAAAAGTATATTGTTCATTTTTTTATAAAGAACCGTAAAAATAAAATAAAACGAAATCAAATAGTATTTAAGACGTCAAAGATATTATTTAATAAATAATATTAATTTCAACAAAATTAACTTTACCACAGATTATTTGTTGTTTCAGTACTCAACTTTGTAAAGAAAGAAATCCAACACGGTTCCCATAAATAATGTTGTTTAATTAGCTTCACTGAACTAGTTAAGTAATAAATCTTGAAACTGACTAGGGATGGTAGGCAGTCATGGCAAAAAGCCCTTGAAGAAGCTTCAACAGGCTTTATTAAACTTTATATATTGGTTTTATACAGTATTTATGTTTTTTGTTCTCTTGCGCAGTGAAAACGGATTGAGGGGCGGTTTCTCAACTTACCTGCAATGCTTACTAAAACGTTTTTGACATCAATTAATAACATTAGTAATTAATAATTAATAATGTTAGTTTTATTTATCACCCCTGTGACATATAAACATTTATTTGGAAAACATCTAATCTAATATTTGTAGAATTTATAAAGCATTACTACCATAATAACGCCTACGTAATTATTAGCATTTAAAGTTGCTTACATTTCATTATTATTACATATTCATGTAGATACAAAACAAAATTCGAAAATTAGGTTTAATTCTTAAATATACGGGTTCAAGTCTGTACATCAATTAAACACTAGGATTCACTCTAGTTAAGACCGTTTTGTTTGTTTTTTTTTCTTTTTTTAAAAAACACCGGTTTTTTTCAAAGTTATTTATTGTACATTGAATTCGTAAATGTTAGTGTATTTGTGATATTTAAAAATGCGTTTTTCTTTCATTGCGCTACGATATAAGATCTTTCCTTCAATGGTCTAAGTCCGTGAGGCCATAGACTTTCTCGCAGACAGAAGTTTCTCTGCAAGACAGAGTTTCTCGCATTCACATCGACGTGCTACCTATTCAGACATCTTACAGAAGATAATGCATTGATCGAGGCCTTCTTATTTATTTATTGGTTTATTTTTTTACCATTTGTGTTTCAAGGTCAAAATTATGTTTGATTATTTTGACATGCTGCGTGCGCTTTTTTGGAAATTTATTTTTTTCTACATTTAATAAGAATTTATTATAAATTGGGCAAGAGTAGATTATCCGGGAAAGAACGTAATTTTGTACTTTATTATAGATGGATGTCGTTGGTGATCCAACTTGATATTTTATCAACACAATGAAACTTTGATTGTATACTTGCCTGAGGGCCTGAGTCGTCATCTCATCTATTTTACATCGGTATTCATTAGTGTTTTACTTCTTGAAAAGTTTTCAGTTTTCACATACGAGGTGTAGCCACTAAACAAATAAATACACTTCAGTCAAGAAAATAATTATTTTCTCCAACAGATTAAAAATAATCCTAATTCAAGGGTATACTTACGGGAGACTGCAATTTGCGAAACTTTAACACAACACACGCAATTAGACATTTTAAGGCGGCGATACTATTAAAAGTTGAAGTTTTAAGTGCTTTCGTTTTCGCTTATATTCATCACAGTCCCGGGGAGCATAAATTGCTCAAGTTCTTCATTGAAACAGTTCTGAAACGTCTTTAATTTTCCAGACGAGAGCTTTGTGGAGGAACGGTCCAATGTTAAACGCTCCTAATGAAGTAGGTGTAATTGTCCTAAGCTATTTAAGCTATTATTTCCTCTGCAATAAATCCTCTTTGAAGGGTTTACTTACATGCTTAGAGTTTCGAATTATAGTAAAACCTCGATTATCCGGGTACTCGATTGTACGGGAACTCGATCATCCGGGTTTTTTTGGACGAATCAAAGGGTTATAGGTTGTTTTTTTTTAAGAATTTTGTTTCATATGTCTACGGTTATCAGTGCGCAAATGAACTAGTAAGTCCATTAGCTTAGTTTAGCCTAGTAAGTAAGTATGTTTTTTACCAGATAATGCGATATTTCGCCCATCAGAATTCATTTTAAAAACAGATGACGGACAAATTTTCGTCTACTATCTACCACCTAATGTAACTTCGTTTATTCAAACCATGGATCAAGGTGTGATAGCCAGTTTAAAAAGAAAGAGTTTTCTTCGTTTTATTATTGAAGAAAACTGCAAAATCCATGAAGGATTTCTTTAAAATGTGGACTATAAAATATGTGATTTTCGCTGTTTGTGGATCATGGGAAAATTCCCTTCAAAAACACTGCAACTTACATGGAGAAAAGTTTTAGGAGTCAATGAGGAAGGTGAAGAGCAATTTATAATTTCAATAAAGAAGACAAAGATAATACGGTTCAGTGGATGAAAAGTGACAAGATTGATTAAGGGTACAAACAGCAAACCTAAGCGATATTTCGGACATTAAGGCATAATCCCTAGATTCGACCATAGAAAAAGTGGCTACAGATCAAACTGTAGACCAGCTTACCGCCCGTTTTGAAGATAGAAATTCAGAATATGAAAAAAGTATAGGTTTAAGAAGCTTAAGAACGGAGGTTATAAAATAAAATCTGAGAATAAAAACAAAACTGATAACAGACTAAAATATACTTAATACATAACATAACATAATTATGTTGTTTATGTACTTATTTTTATTTTCTCCCTGTATCCGAGACAGTGCGGTACTTAAGCTTCCATCTCGACAAACGACTGACTTGGAACCCACATACGAGGCTAAAAAGACAAGAGCTAAACAGACGCTTTGGACAACTGTACAGACTACTTCAAAGGACATCCCATCTCTCAATAGAAAATAAATTAATAATCTACAAAGTTATACTTAAGTTATACAATCTGGACATACGGAATAGAGCTATGGGGGACAGCAAAAAAGTCGAACATCAACCGTATCCAATCCTTTCAATCAAAAGTCCTGAGAACAATAGTAAATGCCCGTTATTACGTAAGCAACAAATCCACCCTAATCCCATAGCACAGTCATTGTACTGCTCCACTCATCCCTATAATCCTCCTCGGAGACTGAAACGCCAGTGACCTGGTATAAATGCGTGACAGTGAGAGTCCTGTGGCAATGGCCGGTTTCTCCAATCATGTCCTGAGCGTATGTGGCTCTCGTGCTCTTCGTCAGCCTCCGCTGGCTCGTATCCGGTGACGTGGCAGACGGAGGAGCGTGGGGGACTTCCCAAGACTCCGCTTCCTCTTTCGCATGCGAGGGAGGTGACAACCATTTGGATTTAGGAGGCCTCTGGGCTGTTTGTAAATATTGTATGGATGAGCGAGTGAATGATGAATTGTAAATATGGTATAAATGAGAACATTTATCTCAAGTACTTATTGCCTAATAAGGAAGATTGTAATTTTATCATAATAACGTTATAATATATATATTTTCACGAATGTACTTTTTAAAATTAAAAATATTTTGTTTTGAAAATTGGTGTTTTATGTTTATTTACATCAAAGTAAGGCTACAAAAACATGTTTTATTTTACTGTTCGGGAATACTCTCCCCGTCATTACCCCGGATAATCGAGGTACTCATAGAGACAAATTATTATATATTTGGAAAATTTGCTTCAATAATTTAGTTTGTATCTGGAGAAATTATCGATTAAATGTTTATTGACATTGCTTCTATTATGAATAAAGATGTAGAAAACCTCTTCCAGTACTTTCGATTGAATTGATATAGATTTAGCAAAAAATTAATTATAAATAAGTTCTCAATATGAACTCGAATAGGAGGATATTAAGGACCGCTGTGGCGACTGACTTAAATGAAAAACCTTTTATGTGCATATTAAAAATATAATGTGATCCAGATAAATTAAACAAGCCAATGACCCATGTGGGTAGAGCCTCATTGCATACTAAATAAGTAAATAGAAAACATTTAGAAAATTAATTTCAATGGGAGTCCTGGCAATGGTCAGTTTCTCCAATCATGTTCTGAGCGTCTATGGCTCTCACGTTCTTGGTCAGCTTCCGCTGGCTCTTATCCAGTAACGCGGCTGACGGAGCGTGGGGGACTTCCCAGGACTCCGCTCCCTCCTTCGCACGCGAGGGAGGTGACAACCATGTGGACTTGGGAGGTCTCTGGACTGTTTGTAAATACTACATGAATGAGCGAGTGAATGAAAATTGTAAATATAGTATGAATGAGATCATTTATCACAATTACTTATTGCCCCAGGAGGCAGATTGTAATTTTATCATAATAAAGTTTGTTGTCTAGCCCTAAAAAAAAATTGAATGTGTATTTTACGTAAGTATGATTGAATTGTTAAATCCCAATTGATAATGCTGTACAAGTAAATTTTAATTTTTCAAATAAAGACCTTCATAATGAAAAAAATAATTATTAACTCAAAACATTTTTAACAAAATTTGTATATTTTCGGTTGAACATTTGTTTTTCATGATATATAACAACTATTTGTACATAATCGGCATTCGTGAGGTTTTTATTAGTTCAATTTGTTTATTTTGGATTTATGTATTTCTTATTGTTGTTGTTATTTTTTTGTATATATGCACAGGTGTGTTTAATATTTACTAATTACTTCAGGGTGTCACCCTGCAATGAAGCATAGTATTAATATCCTCTTCTATTATCTCTCTACTTTAATTAAACACCACTCTTTACCATGCAGCTCCTTAACATAGAATCCTCGTTTCTTGATCACGAAGTGTGGTAGGCGGTTGGATACCGCTTATATTTTTTCGCCTAGAAAAGTATGTCACGTGGTCCTACTAGCACTGGTTAACATCTTCACTCTGATGCATGCTGATGGTCTGTGGCTCTTTTTGCAATCGTAATTTTACAAATAAACTATTTGGCCTAAATGGCTAAAAATGGCAAAGCGACTATTCCAGTTGGTGTTATCATCATATACTTTTGGATTATGCAGTACCCACTTCATGTTATGAAGGTTCTGGGAGAACTTTTTCTTCCACTTTCAGCTCCAGATGTTGATGGTCCCACCCTTCCTGCCCTTGTAGGAGTACTTGAAGGAGTTTATTTATATCCCTTTGTAGATGGGCCGGGGCTGAGTAGGAAACATGTTGATATAATCACCGTGGTCATTGTTTGCCGAAGGCGGGATTACATATTCCGGTTCCGCTGGACGTCAGGATGAAAAATCTTGCAGCTCGTTACCAGAACCTGGTCTAATTATCTCGTGAGCTGCCGCCTAATGAATGCAGAAAAAGAAGCGACCGGCCAGCCATGGGGAAACGTCTAATTTAAACATGACCACTTCTCAAACGTCAGCCTCGCCATGCACGACCTGCATTCGTAACGGGGGGGCTCCGTGCAATTGCACCATTAGCATGGCCATTATTGTCACAACAGCTGTATCTCAATATTCCGCTCTTCCTTAGAGAGGATGTGGATTCTCGGGAATTGATAATATCAATAAATAAAAGATTCGCCAAGCGCATTTCTACCTATCCATGTTTATGGGTCGAGGTAAGAAAAAAAACACGAACATGGTCAAGTGTACCTTGTTTTTTCATGTGTTTATTTCTATTTTTAGAACTTTGTTATTTAGAATCGTCGACAAACGTTCGAAAATTACAACGCAAATGCAATTAAAATGCTACAGAAATTTTAGAGGCTCTGGAAGTAGTTAAGGACGAAGAGCTGAGGTTTTTATTAAAAAGGCTTAGCACATTCCAGTTCTAAGATTTTCAGATAAGTCGAAAGGAATGTAAAATTCAAAAATCCCGTCTGTCGAGACAGGAATTCAAGAAATTGTGAATTAACTATAAACATAAAAACGTATTATTTGGAATATAATCTCAATTATGTAGATAATTTTTAATTATTTATCACTAGAATTCTAAATAATTATATCTAAATAGATCCCCAAAGTTAATTAGAGATTTCTGCACTTCCAATTGAAAAATTATACATTATTGTCATTATTCCCATTAATTAATTATTGTTCCCATGTCTATATAAGCTAAATATTACCTTATAATATTTAGTTCCTTATTTATAATATTTAGGGCACCCATCAACCAAAAATAATTTTCTTTTTATGTTTCCCACATCCTATTTTTTATAAGTTTGAGAGCTAGGGGGAAAAAAAAAATATATTTAGTAGTTTTAAAAGCAAATAAACAGAATGAAGTTTATTCCAAGGCATCAATGTCATGAATATAATAATAAACACAATTGATACCTGATAATTTATCATCTTTCTAACGATTACATAAATAAGTCATAATCACGATTTATCAATAAAGTTAATTTTCGACTCAGCCCCATCATTACTTATTTCTGACATGATGTTTGAAATTCGACATAATCTAAGTGATCATTACAATATATAGTTAACGTCAACACTAAATGTTACTATGACGCTTATAATCACTTTACAAAGACCGATTGGTGGATCATGATTCAATGAATAAGAGCATCTTGCGGCCGGTGCAAAAAAGTGAAAATCAAATCGATGGTTGCCGAGGTATCTGTAGATATAATTTAAAACTATCTTCTTGATACCATGATCTCTCTACCAAGTTCCGGTAACTCCTAAACAAATTGTACTTTTAATGTAAATTAATAACATTTAATGATTCTTGTTACTTTACAATGGCTAAATATATAATAGTTTACAAGCCAAGGCAGATCTCGAATTGTTGAGAGAATTCAGAAACATTAATAACTATTATTATTATCACTTATTGGTTAAAGAGAAAAAATAGTAGAACAGATGTGCTTCCGAAACTAACAATTATTTATTATAATTTATACCAATGGGATTAAATACCGCAACTAACAATGATTAATTTTCTCTTAGTCTTGGTGTAGGTTCAATTATCTCAAACATCTAAACTGAAATATTTCATGAGGCATAAATACACATAGAACATTAGAGCATTGTAAAAATGATAAAATGTAACTTATATAGAAAACCTGGGTTACAATCGGCTCCATGTGGCGCATATTTTGGGGCGCCATTTTTGTCTAAACTATATAAAAATAAGCAATAAAATTATGTTGTATTATACAGAATCAATGATTATAATAAGTATGCAATTTAATAAAAATATTTGTTAACCTCGGAGGACCGACTCGACGTTGACATTTTAAGCTTAATCTGTGGAAAAAAAAAGTGTGCCATAAATTTGGAATTGGTGATCTACCTCATAAAGATACGACCTCTGGTGATAAAATTGAGATCTAGCGATAATTTTAATATAAAACCAATTACTTGATGATATAAATTTTGACTATGTCATTTGAGACTTTTCTAATAAAAAAACAAGAAAAATAAAATATACAAACCCTTGTACATTTTATCATTATATGCAGGATCTGTTTAAACAAGATAAATAAATATATTTATTTATGTTCAATAATGTTTAATTGCCACTCTTCATTTTGTTTGACTTAAAAAGGGCTTCAAATTAGGGACTGCCCCAGGTTGCAAACGCTCTAGGTATGCTGCTGCATACAACTTGTGCGGTGAATTCACTTTCTACTGCATATGAAGCCATTTTGTCATGGTTACAATGCTATGGTCTTGTAAACTTAACTATAGTAAGTAGTTTACTATTTTTGTAATCATAAAAATAAAATATAAAGCATATTACTAATATATGCTCTATGCTACTTGACCACTGTGTTATATTCTATTTAAATGCCCTCAAAAATAAAAAAAACTTTGAATAGATTAATTATTAGATCTACCAGATAGAATTTTTCATAATTAATTGTGATAGTACCTGCAATCTTACCACCAAAGATGATTCTGAGGTGTTGAGGCAGTCCAGTAGGTGCCAATTTAACACTAAGCGACAGTGACCTGATTAAAAATTTAAAAACAAAATTAATTTCAGTCTTGTTTTTGTATTTGAAGGTAATGTTTTTTTTTCAGTATTTTAAATCAAAAGTAATTTTTCTCGTCATACATTTAGCTATCTCTTTCTCACATTTTTCATAGTCTCCCCTGACACTATTTCCTCCACCATGTTTTCCACATCTTTAAACATGGCTAAAGGTGCATTTACCACCTCCCATTCTAGAATTTGTTTTGGTCTTAACTAGGTTTAGCATTACCTATTTTCCTGAGTTAATTGTTTATATGTTTTAATTATGATTCATGGCTATAAAAAATAAAGTTTGTTTGAAGAAATGTTATCTCAGTTCAACTCTAGAAAACCAAGCCGATATCAAGGTTGTCGCGCCATCTGTTGAGAGATTCAAGTACCAAGTAGTTGCCAGCCCACAATACCTTATTGGTGTTATTTCTGTTTTCCTCAGCTTATTAAAAAAACATGTTTTTGATGTATCATACAAATAGTAAAATAAAATGAATGAATATTCGAATTCAAGGCCAGTGATTTTTATTATTGAAAAATAAATAAATATAGAAACTTTCAATAATTAAAGTTCCAATACTATGTACTATTTAACTAAGGTGAAAATTGGGAATGAAAAGACAACTATTATTATTAATTATTGAAATATTCTCAAGTATCAAGTAAAATTTGTCTAAATGTACTTACTTAAAGAAATAACTGTATTCCATTCCTACTCATAAACCTTGCACACTAAACATAATAATATATACATGCTGCCCAAACTAATCTACAAATAAATACTACTGTATATGCAAAAATCATTGCAATTTAAACGATGCTTATGTAATAATATTCTTTGCAGCCAATATATAAACAAACAATTAATTTTCATATCCTATAACAAGTTATATTATTTGACAAGATCATAAACACTAATGGACAAAATTAATGCATTACCCTTATTTTTTGAAAGATTTCCATTTTGTGCAAATTTTCTTCAAAAATATTTTTGGTTGGAAAATTATTCATTTGAAAACGAAATTATGTTTTACGCAGATAATAAAAGTTACATAATGAGTAAAAGAAAAAAATATTTTTTAAAAAAAAGATAAACTTGGACAAAAGTTTTTTTAAGAAAACGTACTCAATAAGGGGTATTTCGGCTTCTGGCACAAATCATGTCTCTTAAACTCCTTGGCATTGATTCGAAGAGGTATATTGTCCCACAGTTCAACAACAGCCCTTTCCAATTCTTCAAAGGTATTAGGAAATGGATTCTGACATCGTACTCTTTGCTTCAGTTCGTCCCAGACTTGTTCAATAGAATTTAAGTCTAGACTCCATGGTGGCCACACCAAGCGTTCAAGTGCTCAATCCCAACCTCAATCAGGTAATCATCAACCATTTGTGCTCTGTGGGGTCTGGGATTATCATCCATTAACTGGATGTTAACACTGTAGAGCCCTGCCTATGGACGAGTGATGTGCACCAAGCCTCCTATCAACCCACGCTGGCTGCATCATTCCTTTATCAATGCCACATCCCTAATGTAATCGTATTACCTTAAATGCCTTACTAGGGCCATTGAACAAAATTAAAAACGTTTACAAAGAGTTTATGAAGAGAAAGAATGAGTGAGAACAAAATTTATGATGTCTAAATTGGTTGGATCAAATGCTACTGTTTGTGAAAAAGGGATTGAAGAGGGAAAAAAAGCATTATTCATGGTTTATATGTACACTGATATCACCTAAATACCAATTGTTAAACAAAATAAAAGCGGAAGCCAATTTATGCAATTTTAACTAAAATAAATTGAGTGGTGCATTAATTTTGTCCATCAGTGTATTTAGGGTCAAGGCTCATTATCAGATAAAAAATCCAATAATTACTGCAAAAGGAAAATTCCTTTGTTTCCATAATTTTCAATTGGATTTACCAAAGCTGTCTGCTCTCCACATTTCATGGTAAGAGATATTGTTTTGTTCATTATTAGGAGCATATAAAACAGCACTATTACGATAGTCCACTTTTTCTTCCATATTCGGGCAATCATTTCCAATGATAATTCTTCAAAATTGACTTCAAATCTCACATGAAGTTGAAGGTGGTTTCAATTTTCTTTTATTCAATAATGAGATTAATTTATTATTAACGTAGTTTAGATACATAATTAATTAATGAAATCAATAATTAACAAAATAATTGTAATAGTACCTACAAGCCTGCAAAACAAGGCAGCAAAGATGTTTTGAGGGTGTTGCGCCATCTGTTGAGAGAACTTAGTGTTAACCATTTACCATTCGGCGCTAACATTCCAAAATTTGCTATAATTTGATTACTGTTTTTAAATAATTTAGAAAATCCAATAAGTACTGCAAAAGGAAAATTCCTTTATGTTCCATAATTTTCAATTGGCTCTATCAATGCAGTCTGCTCTCCACATTTTATGGTAAGAGATATCGCTATGTTCATTATTCTTTCTCTTTGTTCTCGCTTCATAATTATGCAGGAATGTGGTTTTAATTCAAGGTATCTTCATCTTCGTTAAATTGAAGGTGAGCCCCATCACCTAGATTTGTATTCATATCATTTTCCTATTAACCACAATCTGTATTGTTGAGTAACACGAACTCCTTCAAATGCATCTGTGCATAGCAGGATGAGGAGAAATTTGCAAAGTTTCTTTTAATATTTTCATTGTATAACTTCATGGGGTTTAGAAAAAAAAAAAAAAAAAAAAAAAAAAAATCTTAGTTAAATTGGCAAGTCAGGAAAGGATGTGGCATTTAAAACAGTTAGGGAAAAAAACTGCTTTCTCTGTCTGTCTGGTGGGTGTGTATGTTTGACATAGAGGTCATAAAAATGACCCAACAATAAATCTTGAGTTTGCTAGGTACTTTCCAAAATATTAAACATTTTACTGAATACATGATGGTTAAGACACATTAGCGAATATTATGAAAAAAATACAAAATAAAAATGCACATCCTGTTTCAATAATTTTGATATTTTCTCAATTCTATACATCAAAGACCTACTTTTTTTAATTGATTAAAACATTTCTATTTTAACCCAAAAATCTCATCCATCAATTATCAACTGGGGTTACATATATTGCATTAACACATTACATGATATATTAATAAAGGAAATAATGTGGAGAAATACTTGCAGGACTTGGCATGATTTTCTATTTGGTTGGAAGGGATGAAATGTCAGTTCCTAGGGTTTGAGGCTAATGAAAGAAAAATCAAACTTTAACAATATTATTATTTCTCTTACTGCCCAACAAGGTTTTTATTTCTTGTTCAAAGAAACTTTTTGACTTTGAATCAAGAAATGAAGAGTTTACCTCGTTTTCATTTTAAAATATTTTGTTTTTAAAAATGCGTCAAATGCTGTGAAAAAATGATAGTGAGTTGGTGAATATGGAAAAACTTCTAATTTTAGATCATAAATTTTTTTTTAAAGTTAACTGACAATCATTTCAACAAAGTTTCTGGCAATAAGTCATTTCATGGAGCATCCACTGGTCCATTATTTTGTTTTTCCAATAGCATGAAGATGTCTTATAACAGAATAATGGCTGACATTTAAGTGTTTTGAAAGTTCTCTGCTTATCTGATGTGGATTGGCCTCTACTAAAACCTTTATCATTATTGAGATTTGTTTCTGGCCTTCCCCCAGATTCATGCTCAAGACTTTTATTGCCAGATTGAAGCCTAGAGAACAACCGATACACAGTTCTTTCATTCACTGTCCCATCGCCAAAAGCTATATTGATGTTTCAAAAGGCTTCAGAAGCATTATTTTTGAATTCATATAAAAATATAACTCGTATTTTCTCAGATCCAATTGTTATCAAAAAATTATACAAGCACTTGAATAGCTCACAATAAACTGAAAGGTAGCTTGAAAATGAAAGATAAATGTCTACAGATTAATTTACCTTTTCACTACATCACTAGGCTTGTTACTGATGAAAAAAGGGCCTTCTAGTTGTTTCCTACCATAAATGTCTATGATGTAAGTGTAATACATTTTTTCATCAACTAGGGATTGATATTTAATACCATATTTGTTTGGTTTTGATGGTATGTACCTACTGTGAAAGGGCAGTTCCCTTGAAAACCTGTAATCATTTCACCAATAGCTCTCTTTATTCAGGAATGTACTAACTCTCCTAGGAAGGTTTGTACAAATTTATGGAAAATGTCTTGAACTGGAAAAAGCCTATCTAATTTGTTTCTCTCTTCCCTTGTGTTCTGGTCTTCAAAACAATGACAATGAACCACTGTCTTGAACTGTTTTATAGTCATTATAAGGCCAAACTAACAAATGAGAAAGGTACTGGAAACATAAGATGGCAAGGATGCTTAGGAGTGGGACTAAGAGACAAAATCGCAGATACAAAGCGCCCGACAGAAGGTTAACACTTTAAAAATCACTTTTCCTCATGAGCGACATACAAAATTTTGTAGTCATGAAAAAACTTTCCTCAGAAATATTTCATTATATAGTATTATTACGTTCTTTGAAAGATATCGTAATTTTATTTTTATTCTTTAACTTTAAATTTATCTTATTTACTTATTATCTGATGTTTTTTAGGTTCTACTAACAAAAATAATTCTGGCAAAAGGTTATATTTAATTACAAAAAAAAAAAACTTACATTAATTACGTGTCTATTTTTTCTTTTCCTTTTCTTCTTGATTCTTCTTCCTGGTGCTTTTTCTATTCCGTTCCACTTCAAGGCCAACAACAAATAACTTATAAACATTTTTTACTGTGATCACTAGTAAGATACTTATATCCCGGGCTGATCCCAAAACTAGAGTGAGTAAATGCTGTGTTCTCATCATAACAACTAATACTACTTGCCCTTTTGTTTTTTCCTCCACTCTCAATTGTTTTTATTTTCGCCTTCTTGATATATGATTTGAATAACATATTTATATTTCAATTTCTTGATATAAAAGTCTTTAATTAAATATCACAACAGTATACAAATATATTTTTATCTATTCAAGCATCATTTAAATATTGTGGAATGAAAAAATGCATGACTTAGACCACTTTCACTTTGATAGTCATAGAAATATTTATTAATGTTGGGGTAATTTGATAATTGTACTTGCTGAAGTTCCTGAAGTCATATAGATGTCTAAGTCATTAAAGATTTTTAAAAAAGTCATTAATATAGACTTGCACTATTTAGGTAGGCAAGTAAATGTAGTTAGTTAAGCCTTAATTGGTTTTCACATTTTGTGCCAAAATTAAATACTTGTTCCTTTCCAAAACAAAGTAATTAATGATTTAATAATAACGGGCGTATCACTGCTTCGAGGCTTCAATCACAAGAATCTTTCTTTGCACCAAAACACTTGAATGAAAAATAACATCTAGCTCTAGTACACAATAGTCATAATAAAGAAACAAAGTAATGTCAGTTTATAAAGATATATAAAAATAATAATGAATTTATTACTAACCAAAAGGATAAATAAATAATGACTATGTTTTTATATTTTTGGGTGCAGCAAAATTTGGACCCATCCAAAAGCCACTGGTTCCAGTACACCCCAGGTCTAGTCAAGTTAGAAGGGGCGTCGATTGAATAGTTTTATGAAAGGTTTTTTTCTAACTTTTATTTTCCTTTCTATTATTTTCTTTCCACTTGGCATCTCTGCTGCTGTATTTTCAAAAAACATTTCTGGAGAAAAAAACATTTTTTATCACATTTTAAAATAAAAGTAGGGTATTTTATTGGTATAAAAGTATATATTATATTATACCATACCACTAGTGTAAAATAGAGGCTTTTTCATTTTATTTCTGTTCTTATCACTTTCTGAGGTAATAAAATCGAATAAGTAAACTTCATCGATCTAGGAGTGGCATGCACAACACGTTTATTATATGCTGTTAGGTAAAAAACATGTTTGAAAAAAACATTTCTTTCATTGTTCATTTTTACATAATTGCATTACAAATATTAGTATGGATCACCTCAAGTTCTTGAAGAAATTGATGATCATATTTTTAAAAACTGTTTATTTATGGACAATCAATTTATACTTCAATGACCATGTATTGCCAACAGAATATGTTTTTTATTATTTGTACTAGCAAAATTTTTGTGGTTTGCTTGAAGTCACAATATGCAGAATATATTTTATTTTTTAATGATAAGTTAATCTATAAAGCTTATCAATTATTATTCATTACAGATAGCAAAATAATAATCAATCATATTTGTTATGCTCTTAAATTTTTAACTAGCTGATTAACCTAGGGGAGTTTATTTGAATAATCGTGTTTTCTTCCTGTTTTCATTGTAACATATCAGCAGGTACAGTTACTTTGGTGTTCATTTGAATACTACATAAAAATTATTAATCTACCAGTATTTCTATTGCTTACAGCATTTCCAATGAATGGTTGTAGGTGATATCTTAATCCGAACTTTTGAAGAGATATGGTCAGATTTTAGATTCAAATATTTCCTACTTTATGGAAATATACATTCCGCCCTACCTTACTGAGTAGAGACATATGACATTGATCTTCTGGATTTGTCAATATTTGTAGATATTACATATTTGTAATGTATTTATTTAAGTGGATAAAAAAAAATATAAAATTGTAGAATGATGATTCATTATTTTTTTCATGTGTATTTTTTTGTTAATGTATGTATTCTGTCAACTCTCTTCGAACATACAAATCTAGGCAAGGTAAATTAATATAATTAGTAATAAATTTTAAAAAATTACGATTTAAATTTAAATCTTTTTTTGGGCATCTCAGATAAATAAATAATTTAAGGGGAGAATTTATCATACAAAGAACGGTAAGTAAAAAAATCACAGTTTCTTTGTCCGGGCTGGTGAGAGGGCAGGGAAGGGGGGGCCCGGGACCCTGAGGCCGATGATACATATTTTTATTGTTATATTCACTCACAATTTACTGACAAGTTTAGTCATGGTTCTGTCAGCTCTTCAATGAATGGTAATTTCACTAGGGGTAGAACTTTCAAAAAATTCAAGTTACTTTTTTTACCGTATTTTATTATTTAAGAAAGTAGCTTTTAAAAACAAAGTAAGGTCTAAACAAATTATAAACGGTGAGTTAATGAGAAATTGAGTTGTTTTTTGTACTCTACAACTAGGCTAGATTCAGACAATTTTAAATTATTCACGTAATTTTGAGTTGTAGTATTTGTAGATGCTATCAGCATAATGTTTTATTTAACACCACGTAAATTTAATGTTTTAAAGGTCTAATAAAGAATTCAAAGTAAATCTTAACGTTAATTTCCAGTTAACCTCTGCCCCAAATACCTACTTAAAAAGGAATCCCAGAAGAGGTCCTCTCTCTCTCTCACTCACAGTCAGTCATCGTCAGTCAGTTCCTTCCTGCCTGTTCTTTGTGAAAAGGCCCACAAACTCAACCAGGTAGTACAGCATACCAGGAAAGCAGTGAGTAGCAGGAGCTCCCGGGCAGACAGGGGTGAGTAGTCTCCCTCCCTTTAAGCTAAGCTCCTGCCATCCGATACTTGCCTGATGCACAATTTAGCCGCTGTCGTCCGTCTGATCCGTTCTTTCTCTATTATTGATTTTTTTAAATTAATTTATAAGTAGTAACTCATTCCCGTTTATTCCCGGGGGCAAGCCGGGATCCGAACTCGTAGTTATTTATTATCTCTTATCTAATTATTTACTGTACTACATAAATGACATTATACATGTATTTATAAATGAAATATTAATTATAAAATATCCTAAGCAGAATGGGGAAGAAACTAATAATTATAATTATTCACCAAGTGCTTGTTTTACAAATATGGTGACATTCTATAAAAAAATCTCACAAAATTTAAATGCCAGCCAAATACTTTAGAATTCAAATGGCGCCTTAATTAATTGTCCCCTAAGAATCTATAAAAATTAATCCATAAACTGGTTTTTTATCTTTGTGCTTTGGTTTAAGACGATCATACTAATATATTATATATATTAAATAGATTTGTTTATGGAATTATATGATCCGACTACGTACCATTTTTCAGTGATTAATATTTTCTATTTTTCTAAAATGTCCGAATGATGTATTTATTTAAGTCGGAATGAGCATAAACGTTTCTTGACAATCTACTTTGTAATATTATGCCTTCTATATTCACCAGATGTAAGTTTTAGTTCTGGGATACCAAATAGACCCATCCATGTTTTCAACCCGTTCTCCTTTATATATGTCAGCAACTCTCTGCTTACACTTACACACTCACTTGGGAATGACACTTCATTTTCTACAGATTTATCGTTGTTTTATTGCAACTTTAATAGCACCTCATTTAGAAAATGATCATTAAAAATAGTAGACGTAGTTCAGCACCATGTTAGCCGTGAGCTTTATCCACGTTATCCCCTTAAATTCCTACTTATCGACAAAGCCCCAAGAACAAAAAAAAAAAAAAGACATTGCCATTGAATATTGTTTAGTAGTGACGAAAAATAATATAGCAAAAGGGACTTCCTGACTTTGCCCCTCCTTTTTTAAGCCAACTTAAGAGGAACATGAACGATGAATTACTTGTCTTTGTTGAATGGACAGCGGTTCACCGGATGAGTGGAGTGATCCAGTCAGAGAGGCAAGGAGGTGTGTGGAGAGGACAACCTTCACTACTGTAAAGCGAAATACTGAGCCGGGGTGGGGGTAGACTAGAGACCTGGCCACGCCCCTTTAGCACCAGTTGAAATGGGTTGGTCTGTTTTTCCATCAGTTGTGTAATTGTTTTAATTGTTACTGGTGGTTTTATCACAATTTCTGCTTCACCATTTGAAAATTTTATAAGATTATAGAATTGAGGGTATAAAAACTGCAGGTCTGATTATGTAATCTATTTTTACAAATATCCTTCAGATCAAATCTTTTACAAAAATATTACTTCACAATTATTATTTATATTTAAAATTTTACACCAAAATGCAGAACGTATAAGTAATTAATAAAAAATTAATGTCTGATTCGATAATAATGTAAATAAATAAATAAATATAAATGCTGGTATGTGCATCGATTTCATTTTTACTTACGATCTTATCAGGACACATTTTAATAAAATTTCTATAAAAAGATTACATAGATAAATAAATATAGCTTCACTTGAGTGACATTTGTTGGTACTGAGCAATTAGTAATTATTTCCATGTTATCATTTGGTAGTTCTTTGCCAGCCGCAGATATGTAAAAACCCGAAAACTCTGTTGACTCTACTCCAAAGAGACTTTTATCTAGATTTATTTTTACATTATACTATTCCAAATTTTTTAACACTAAATTCAAGGTTTTCATATAATCTTCCCTTGAAGTCCCCCCCCCCTTAATCAAGATATCATCTCCAAATAAGCTGAACAGTTCGAAATACCTTCGAGAATGATATCCAAAACCATTTGAAAAATCGCTGGACTTGACGCAAAACCAAAAACTAATTGTTTGTAACGATATAGACCAAACACCGTTTTTACCGTTAACAATTCTCTACTGTTTTCTTCAACTTCTAGAAGTAAATAAGTACTTTATTTGTTAAATCTAAGTGACAAAAAAAATTACAATGCACAAATTTATCGAAGAATTCATAGGATAATGGTAGGGGATAATAATTTACTTCTATCTGCGTGATTATGGTATTTTTTAAATCAACTTAAAGTCGTAACTGGCCGGTTTTTTTGGGGCCACGACCAGAGGACTAACCCACCGACTAATACTGACTTTGCAAATAATATCCTCGGAGTCTAACCTTTTCAATTAATTTATGACTTACTGTCATAACGCAAAGGGCCTTCTTCGTAAGCTTAAGAAAATACTGAATTTGCCTCTAGTTTTAAATTTATAATGACTTTAAATTATTGTATGTGTTTTTCCCCATCTAGTTTTGAAAAGACACGCAGATACGCTGCTACAAAATCGTTTATACTTTCCAGGCTATTGAGACTATTACATGTACCAACCTAATACCTCATTCTTACTGATATTTAGGCTATCCAGGCTATATATTTTTGATATTCCTTGCCAATGAGGGTAGACTATATTTAACCAGTTTCTCCCTATAATAAATAGCTTTAATAGATCACAGATTGTTTGGCAGCAATAAGGGCAAAAAAGCTTTTGTTTCATTAACCCTAATTTCAGCCAGCAAATATCCACAAATAGGGAACTCTGAACCGTTGGCAGTGGATAATTTTCCAGGAAACTCTATTCCCCTTGTAAATCCTTTTACAAACACCTCTTAATCTCTTAAGGCTGTAAAAGATTCTGTATCAACCATAAATTTCACATTTTAACCATTTAAATCAATTTGATCATACGTCTCATTATTAACTATTTTTTTCTCTTTCATAGCCCCTTTAAATTCACAGATAATTATAAATCCTCAGGCGAATCCATTTACAAATTATTCTGTATTTCCTGTAGCATCGCTACATTATATACAGGTTTTGTTATTTTATAAAAATTATATAATGAATAAACAAGTATAATGATATACATTACACATGACTGGACTAAACTAGCTAATAAAGGTGATGGGGCTCACCTTTTTGATCAAACTTAAAACAAACTTACATACTAATTCTTAATCTAATTTTTCCCCGACAGTCTGTTGCCATCGATGTGGGAGGGGTGGTGGGGTCATAGTGTTTAACACTGGGTTGGTTAGGTGCTGCAACGAGTCAAAAACTTGATGTGTCTCCGGGGGATGAACTCACCCACCGACGGCAGACCAAGCAACGGGCGCAGGTCAGCGTTCTTCAACTTCTCGAGAGAGGTATGTCGGACCACTTTTCGCATGATCCCATTCTGGAAATGTTGGAGACATTTGGCTGTATTGTCAGTCAAGTGGGTAAATAGCGGGGCACCGTACAGCAGAGCTGGCCGGTGGACACATTTATAGATCATCAGTTTGAGACGAAGCGACAGGTTGGGTGAAGTTAGCAAGTGGGATAGCCGGTAAGACCTTTGTCGTACTTTTTCTATTTTATTACTAAAATGAGTGGAGAAATGGAGATGGAGATATCCATTTTTATACAGGTAGTGCATTGAGAAAGCTGGTGAGTTCTCTTGCCCTCCTATACTAAACGATTTTGGCAAGGATTTTTTCCCCTTTTGGAGGGAGAAGATTACGCAGGCGGTCTTCTCGGCGTTTACGCTGATGTTTAACATGCCCAGTCTGTCACTGATAACGTTACAAACTGACTCGGCCTGTGTAAGAGCTCTTTGTTCATTCATGCTGCTGCTGTAAACCACAATGTCGTCGGCGAAAGCGATTACAGTAGCTTTCTTATAGTTTGTCCCAACAATTTCAGATGTGTACATGCTGAAAAGAACCGGAGACAGAACCGCTCCTTGAGGAACTCCACAAGTCAGAGGGAATGGGCTAGAGAGACAATCACCCACCCGTACCCTCACCAATCTGTTCTTCAAGAAGGAAACCAACATGGTGTATAGCTGCTATGGGCATTCCCAGTCACAAAGCTGTTAGCACAGCATCCCGTGGGACCCTGAGTCGAAACCATGCGTGAAGTCCAACGAGATCACAGCAGTTGCTGTATTCTTGTTGGTACCGAGGGTGGCTTCCGTCTGTACCTTCACAAGCGGATGGTCTGTACACAGATGATCCTGAAAACCTGTCTGCTCGTTCGAAATGATAGCATTTTCCGAACAGAACTCCTTCAGGTAGTTCAGTATTATCTTTTCGAGAATCTTCCCCATGTGAGGGAGGAGACTGATCGGTTGATAGTGGGCGGGGTGGTCACCTCTCTTTGTGGGCTTGCGCAGCGGGAACAAGATAGCTTGTTTCCACGCTGTCGGGAAGTATCGTAACCTGATACATGAATTGTACAGGTTAACGAGTTGGGCAATCCCTCTCCTCGGCAGCTGTTTCAGCAATACCGTTTGCACCCCGTCACCCCCTGGTGCTCGGTTTCCCTGACACCGGCGAAGAATCGCCGTGAGCTGCTTCGGGGAGACATACATATAGTTCTGACCTGTCCTCAGTTGCTGAGGATCGTGGTAGTTACCTGACCTAGCGGCATTGTCTGCGGTATAATGGTCGGCCATTTTTTCTTAGCGAAATAAGAACTAAATTTTTAAACTCCCCTTGCTTATTTAACACAGCACATTATGAATTTATTATCGGGATCTGGCATTTTCTTGAAAAACAACGCCCCACTTTTTCACTCCTAAAACACTTCCATTTTAAAGCTGGGCACGATTCTACATTGTTCTTGACTGTACACTGTACAAATCTTTTTTTTATTGTTCTGCGGGCTCCCTCCATTTTAGACCACTGCAGCCTGCTGACGTTCGCTTGGTGGTGACTTTTGACGACGACTAGAATTATTGACTGGCAGACTTGTATGCTGATAATTGTTATGTGACCTAAACTAGAAACTAGAGAAACTGTACCACTATTTTCTTCGTTGGCCATGACCTGTTGTGATGTCTCGATAGTTTCATACTCCTGCACTAGCTTTACTTTCCATGACAGACCATCCGTCTGAGACAACAATTTACGTAGCAGTTGTTGACTCGGCATCCTCTATAAAAATTGCCCGAAATCACACCGAGATGCCAACTGACGGAGAGCATTTATATATTGAGACAAGGTTTCACTCTCCCTTTGTTGTCTTAACTAGATCTTATACCTGTTGGCAATCTGACGATTTGCTGGTGTGTAATAGTCTTTGAAATAAGATTCACAATCTAAAAAAGTGACCTCAGTTATAGTTTTTGGAGATATTCCATTTGTTTTTTTTAATTTTAAAGACTTATGGGGTTAATACCACACACAATAAGCTTACTTGTTGATTGGCATTCATCTTAGCCAATGTCAAAAACATTTTTAGTCTTTATAAATATGAGTCTATATCTTCTAGATTTAAATTGAAGATGCCGATTGTAGGTTTAAATTTTGAACCGACGACATTGTCGCGTTTGACTTGTATTTGGACTCTCAGTAACATTTCAAGAATAATCTTCCAACACAATTGTTTCCATATACACTGACCTTCCTGCGGCACCTCGTGGGACTAGACAGGGCGTGGCATGGTTTTTCCTCCCCCACGTATTTCTAAAACTCTTAGCTGGAGGAAACTTTTCACTTACATCAAACGAATCCCGACTCTATAACTGTTTTTTTCACTGGTAGAAATAATTTTTATTACCCAACTCAGAATGGAATGAATAAAACCACTTAGTCTTCTTTTTCTGTGTGTTATATTGTATGTGTTTCCAATGTTACATTGGGAAGAGAAGTGGTAAAGATAGTAAATCCATTTAACAAGATTGTCACACATTTATTGACAAATGAGCACTTTCTGGATATTTATTGATACACATACTACACATGGGAGAGACATGGTATGGAAAGCCATACCCACATAGGTTCCCAACTAGCTAAATCAAAGAACTTGGACCCCTGAGTAAGGGCTCATGCCCCATCCCTTGAGTCCCACTGGCTTTACAATAGTATTTATATAAACACAACAGTTTTCTTTCAAATTGATAAGAAAGTAATTATCACTACGATTAACCAGAAAAAAGTTAGTTTCCAAAAACCAAACAAAGTCCAAAATTTTTGTGTTTTTTTTGGCTTCTTCTTACAACTACTAATATAAACAAGATGACCTTTAGAAGCATATGCCCATAGCTCCGTAGTGACTGAACTACTAGGGTTAGAATGGAATGGAAATAAAGATTTTGCAGCTCCAATGTTATCTACAAGACACTGGATGTCATCCTTCTAGCAGCTACAGTATTCTTAATAATTCTTTTATTTTCCTTCAATTGTTGAGATGGTTTTATGATCAACTATCATATTTTGAAGCTGCAGTATTATTTATATTATATAAAAAATAATAACAGTAATTAAAAATTTTTAATACTTAATTTAAATGAAAAATATAGTTGTCAAAATAATTGGGACATAACAAAATCATTGGTGATCAAATGCATGGAATTGTAATAACAAAATATTTTTTTAACTTCTTAAAAAGTATTATTAGTAATATATTTGGTTCAATCCACAGTGTTAAATAGGGTCCAAGCCTACGGAATTGTTTCTTATCCTTTTTTTTCTATTTCTTACTTATTGTTCAAAAGCAAATAAACAAAAATATTTGATTATCATTTAGATTTAAAATTCACACTTTCCCTATAATTTTTTAACAGTCTATTTTTTAATTAATTGAAAAAACGTTTGTCACCCAAAGTTTTGTATCATTTTTAATGTTGCAATAACTTTCGATGGTTCTACTTCAGGTGTTACAACAAGAAGAAACATAGACTCATTTATATCAATCACTGATTCTTGAACATTTAACAGTTTAAAAGACTAAAATGCATTGCTATCCACAATTCAAACCACTAAAGCAGGTCAAATCACTAAAATTAAAAACAAATCAATGCCCATTTTATTATTTTTCTGCCCAATTTATCTGAAATTGTTCCTAAGTATGGTAAAAATAATTAGAATCAAGTAAATAGCAGTCAATCAGGAAATCTTCTAAATAGTTAAAATCACAATAAAAAATCAAATATATTATATTATAAATAGTTAAAAACATCAAGGAATAAACCTATAAAAAGTTAAAATATGTATTGGCCTAACATTAGAAATTCTAAAATAATGTGGTATTCTGCCTTAGAAGAGATGCTATCTCAACGGCTTCCCTGCGACTGGCGGATTAGTTAGGATTTGATGCGAGGGGCCTATTTAAGAGGTGTGTATGCAGGAAATCTTCCTGCTTATTATTATTAGACATTTTTGGGTCTATTTTTATTTCAATATTTTCTCCTTTGTTCATCATTCTATGTTGGTTACATTTTTTTTGGAGACTTACGGTGTAGGATGCATCTTTATGTAGGTATGAATTAAATGTAGGTAGAATGTACTATCTTTTCTGACCAAGTGCTCCTTGCTGACTAGTGTGTTTCTGATAGTTTTTTGTTAATTTTATGGCACTTGCAAATGGTTGCATAACTGACTGCTTTTTGGATAAAACATATAACAATTTGTGGGCAGACATTGTTTTTATGAATATCATGTATATATGTTTGTTTATTAGTTTATAATATGTATGTATGTTTATTAAATAAACATCAGATTATGAGAAATAAATAAAGTCAAAATTAAATGTATGAAAATAAAATAAATTAATAATAATAGAGTGTACATTTTTGGATTACTAACTACTATGGGCTCAATAATTACCAGAACATAATTTATTTCTCTGTACACTGCAGCTCAAGATCAAAACATACGTATATTGTTAAAAATAGTCAGTATGTAAGTTCTATCATATTTAAATAGTAAATCCTCCCCATTTGGAAACCAAGTTGCAGTAGATTATTAACTTTTGTTTTGGTTTGTTAATTAGTGCACAATTATAAATTAAGTGGCCATTTTTTGGTTGCATTTACAGGCAAAGTTATTAATTATGCCAAAGCTAAATAAGTAGCCACATAGTAGTTGCATTAATTTTGATTCAGAGAGTTCGAATTCCTGTATCTTTAGCAGTGTTTGCATCTATTTATCACTGTATTTTCATTAGTCCATTATTCTATTTTTTTACCATTGAGTCAGTTCTTGGTTTGTGTTTAATAGTAGAATGTGGTACTGGTGTATGACATGTGTCTCATCAAATGTTGGTAATTATTTTTTTCTCCTCCTTCAATCTCCCCTAGGTCTGGGATAAAAGCAGGGATTTGTTCATTTTTCTGAGACATCCTCCAAGCAGCTGCATAGCTTGGCAGGAAGTTCAGTAGGTTGGGACCATAAATGTCTCCTCTTATCTTATAGCATAAAGATCTGAAGGCTGTACCAAATGGCCGGAATCACAAAGAGGAGTTTCAACAATGCTAAAGTTTAAATAAATGTGGCCTTCAGAAGGAAAATAATTTCTTGTTCCTTCTGGAAGAGTTTTGGAATTGTCATCTGGACAGTGATGTGGATGCTGACTGCACCATCTTTGGCTAATTAAAAATTTAATTTCTAAATTTTTTTCTGCATAACGTCATTCACCATGATATGCCCAATTCTCTGCAATCTCATTCTTTCACCCTCATCAGATCATCTACAAGTTGACGACGTTCTGAATTATGACCTTCTGAATCATCCCTCTTCAACTTAGATCCCTCTTTCGATCATGCGATAGGTGGTAATTCTGAACTCTTCTCCCAATATTTATTTCTACTGTCATGAACAAGATTCCTCACATACCTCTGTGACTCACTTGATCTCCATATCGTTACATATTATGCCACTCCCCTATACTCTGACATCTGGTTTGATGTCCACCAGCAACATCGTCTCATTCTTCTTTGAAACCCTCTAACCAAAACATAGGTTAATTGGGGCACTATTTTCTCCTTCAATTCCTTTGATCCAATAGTTGACTTCCTCACTTCCAACCTCTTATCCATCCTGGGCATGCATGCTCCCTTGAAATCCATCCTAGCGCAATCTCCTCCCGCACCATTGATGTAACATATCAGGGAACACATTTCTTTTCATCCCAAATACTACCTTCTGATCTAATTTCCACTGTCATGAAATCTCACACCAAGTCCATAGGCCACTATCACTCATCTAGCTTTGTATCCCTTCTATACTTTCTTCACTATTTCACATTTACAACTTTTCTTTGCAGAATTCAATTTTTCTTGCCTCCTGGAAAAAAATTTGTATCCCCTATTATAGCAACATCACCATTCCCAACACTAGGAGAAGCTACCCTCTCCTCTGATTGAAACACCTGACTAATTTTTATATACCTGTAGTTGTTCAATAGTACTTTCCTTTGTAAAATTTAATAAATTAACTAGGGCATGTCATTGTAATAAAACAGTACTAGGTCACAATCCTCCCTTTGGCAGTGTTTGGCCTGGGCCAGTCTGAAGCAGGATAATAAGCATTGATAGCTCAACACATTCTACATTCTCAGTCAGACGCTTGAATTGAACAACCTTCTCTCTGTACTCGTGCTTGCTGCTGTACTTGAACTACAGGCTTCTTATTTACTTACCTCTTCACCTCTCTCTTTCTTATCTGTTAGATCTAATTTTGGTGCTGATGACCTCCACACCCCTCCTAGCTGATACACCCATCTTCTGCCTGTCAGACTAACAATCCTTCGAAGGGACCCCAAACATCGGCCTCAGGGGCACCACACCTGTCAAGTGGAACAACCAACCATGGTCCAGTCTGCTTCCTATCCAAATTGACTTACCTTTGGAAACTAATTGGTTTTTGCCCTCCCTTAGATACTGAGTGTGAATTTGTGGTCCTCAAAGACCTCAACCTCAACTTATACCTCTTCTCCTGTTCACAGTGCCCTGTCAGGGCACACCTACTTCTTGGATAATATATGGAGTCAGATCAACAAATCCTTTCAAATCCACTTCTTTGGTAACTCATTTCTCAGCCCTGATATTATTTTTTTTGTTTTTAACCAGTATTTACCTAGTACTTATAGCAGGAATTTGAAAAGTTTTTCTATGGAAAAGTGTCATTTATTGACGGCTGGTTAAATAAATAAGTAGTTTGCAAACAACAAAATCCTTAACTACAGACATTTACATTCTCATTAATTATTTATATCATGAATTATTTAACTAGACATCACCTCAATTTCTGTCCCCCCCCCCATGTGTTTCTCCCCAACTATTCCTTTATCCGCTGTAATCAGTCTGAACAGATCGGTAATGGTGACTACCTCTATGTCTACAATAGCCTCATACTCCAAATCCTCCAATCCTGTCCTCCCTCCCAGAGCCCTCATATAGAATGGCTCTTCG
Organism: Acanthosoma haemorrhoidale; assembly: GCA_930367205.1. Lineage (NCBI taxonomy): Eukaryota > Metazoa > Arthropoda > Insecta > Hemiptera > Acanthosomatidae > Acanthosoma > Acanthosoma haemorrhoidale. Next base: position 48,833,335 of record OV884012.1, on the reverse strand, counting down.
CTGAAGTATCCTATCACTCTTAATTTCCACCCGAACAACTTCTTCTTTTCTTAAATTTCTCCTTCTGAACTCATTTTCTTAATTATGAAATCAAGAACTAATTCGGTACATCCAGATGGAATTCCCATGAAATTCCTAAAGCTCTGCCTCCCTATAATTCTTCTCCTATTACTTAACATTTATAATTTTTGCCTTCAAAATTCCTCATTCCCCCCTTCCTGAAAAAGAGGTCCCTAACTACACCTCCACCAAAGACTATCTAACATCTTATATCAATACTGTCTAAATGTTACAAACCCCTAAAAAGCCTAGTACAATCGAACTCTTATACTGCTCAATTGATCCCGACATCTCCCATTGCATACCCGCCAACTCCTGGATTTGTCTCTTGTCTTCCCCCATTTTGACAATGGTTGCGTGCTGTATGGTGATCTCCCTGAGAATCTCGATGCTTGGTTAAAGTGGGTTATGAATTGTTTTCTTAGTTTTATACTCAGAATCCCCAGGGACTTTCACCTTTCCCAGCACTACTTCGAGAGGGGATGGCAGTATGCTTCCACCCATCGCCAATACTTCCTTGGATCCCTAATCTTCAAATCATCGTGACTATAAAGCTCTATTACCTTTTCGACTTCCTCCAATTCAAATCAGCGATCAAATCTTGCAATACTAGATCCCACCATTCCGATTTATAATACCCTTCAAAACAAATCTGCTTCCTTTGACCGTACTTTTCATATCTGGGCCACAAACCTTTGGAAATCTATGGCCATCGATATTCGATATTCGTTGTTCATAACTATTAATTTTTTGGTTGGTTATTTGTAGTAATCTCATATGTACATAACCATAAAACATTGTACTATACAAATGTACATAGTATTATTTATAAGCTCATCAAATCTGTATAAAATTATGTCTATTGTTGTTAGCTAGACATTCCTTTTCCGTACCTTCTTGTTATTCTAGGGAACAATGTCCCAGAATAAAGTTTTTATTTATTTCATTTATTTGTACTCACCAGACTTTGGATAAGACAAAGTAAGCTGACCCTAAAGTACCTGCTTACAGGAAATAAAATACCTATGCATCTGGGAATAATGTACCAATGACTAGGGCTCAGATCTGAAATTTCTTTATTTTCCTAGGTAAAGATCACAGATATATAATGGATATAAAAAAAAAAAAAAATCGTCAACGATTTATTAAAAATTTAAATAAACACTATACATATTTATAAAACATAAATATATAATATAAAATAAATATTTTAATACTAAGTAGGAACATTAAAACATAATATTGACAAAAATTCTAATCTTAATAAAATTAATTTTTTATTTGTTTAGATGAAACTTTATATTTCCCCAGGTGGTGAAAACTTTACCTATTCTCCTCAAGTAAATGAGGGTATCTGTTGAATTTTATTATCTTTACAATTAGACATCCTAGTCATATTGCTCCTCAGCCACCACATGATGTCAATCTGATGTGGAAAGCTCTTGGGTTATTTAGAATAAAATAGATTTTTTATAAAAAATAGCAATACCAGAATGGATTGTGACAAAGATTTTGGCGAGTAATAAATCCCCATTATCCAACACTCCAAGCCCCCCTATGCCCTCTATTTTTAAATTTAGGCGGCAGCTCTAATCCTCATGCTGCGCATGCTTAACAGCTGTTCACATCCAATCACCTGACCTTCCTTCACCTCAGTTGTCCGCCTAAATTCGTTGTGACGTGAGTGCTGTTCCTCTTTTTCTCTGAATTTTAAAAATGAGCCGAAGAAAGAAGTCGAAGGTACGTTGAAAATAATAAATGAATTTATGTTTTGGCAACTTGGAGTTTCTGTTTTAGTAACATTACTATGTACAATTAATATTAATATTCTGGGGCGGCACCAGGTTTGTTTTGGGTAGGTTACACTGATGTTACATTGAGTGTTTACATTTTTATCGAACACATGTAAATTAATAAAATCTACATGAAGCTATGTCAGTGGAGAAACGATATAAAGAAAATACTGATAAAAATAATTAAAAAAATATCATGGAGTGACATGGTGTAAAAATTAAGCATTTGGTTAAAAATCAAAATGTTTTTAGTACTCATTTTCTATTATAATTATATATGTTCTATTTAATACCTTTTACTGCTGGGTCATGGGCTTAACGTGATGTCTTCCATTACATAAAGGTTTTACCTGCTTAAAACATACTCTTTGGTGGGGTTGTGGATTATGCTGTATATACATGCCATTGATGTCCCTTTCTTTACTGTTTGTTAGACTAGTAATAACAAAGGGTTTTATTATAATTTCTTGTCCTGGAGAAAATATATGGGTTGTACACTTAAAGGATGAGAGAGGACTTGATATGTCATTAACTTTTTTACTTTCAAAATTGATAGCCAAGGCTGATAACTGAGTACGTAAAAGGATGGGAGCAAGAGGAATGAATAAATCCTACTCAAAAAATTCTTCTAATCTTAAGTTTGTGTTGTCAGTGGTCTTGCTTTCTAGGTTTCCTCTAGGACTCCTCTCATATTTTCTGTCACATCTCCTTCCCATCTAATGTGTTTCAAAAAGAAATTAGGGGAATTGACTGTGCCTAAGTTTTTCATAATTTTCTTTTCAAAACAGTCCATTTCCTCACTTTTATCTTCCAACTGTCCAATAAAGACATAATTGGTACATGACAGTTTATTTTGCACTGAATATACTTAACACTGGTAGCAGCTCATATGAGCGCCTCCCATTTCCATGCCATATTTAGATAGGCCCTTGAAAAAGATTAAGGTATCTTAATAAAATAATTATGTAAATAAATTGTATATTAATATGGTGTAAGGGCATTCTCGTGTTGTAACAGTAATATTTCCATGGAGTGGATTTTTTTTATATTGTTAATATTCTCTCTGCCCCCTTGAAATAAACCAGTTTCACCCTCCTAGAGGGGAGTAGGCCAAAGGGCTGCTCATTAACCAGTAAGTTATTACCATTTAAAATAAATTTTATAATAATGACTTATAATTTTGTTTTGTATTTTTCATCTCTAATTTCTATTAAGTATTTATTTTTTATTTCTAATTTTTACATTTGCAAAATTTAATCAGAATATAACTCAAATGTCTTTGAGATAGATAATGTATGATAGAGAGTGAACCATTTTTTTTCTAATAATTTAAAAATATAACTTTTATTTTTAAAGAACCAATTGTCAGATGGTGAACATAACATAAAAAATGAATTTCATCCTGCATCTTTTGTTTGCCTTCAATTTTATATGTTTTTCAGGAGTTGTAACTGTTAAAAAGTTATCATTCCCCTTTGGCATCATCATCAAATTAAATAATATGTGGAGGGTGGAGGTGAGAGTTAATAGTTTGAAAAAACAAATGAGAAATGGTTTAAAGCTAAAGGATTATTGTCTACCGAATGAGGAGAAGAGCCACCCTAACATCAAATAGCGGTGAAAGTCACTTGAACAGTGTGAACTCCAGAAAGCAAATCTAATGTCTTCATCAATCACTTGTGATTCTCTTTACTTGTTTCTGAGTAATAAATAAAAGAGATTTTTGTTACAGTTTATTACACCTTATAAACACTAGGGTATCTACAATTTAAACAGTTGTCTTCAGGTCCTCCATCGTAAGAACAGATGCATCTCATATTAGTAACAAATATGGTTACTTTTTAAATAGAATTTTAATGTATTCAGAATCACAATAGCATTTTCATTCAAAATAGGCCACAAAATTAAAATGTTAAAACTTTATAAATAGATGGAATTACAATAAATAAAGTTTTAAATTAAAAATATTATGAATAGTAAAATTTGAAGAAATTAATATTAAAAACTCAAAATATGTTCAACCAACTTACCTAACTAAAAAAATTAAAACTATCCAATAAGATATCCTGGCTATAAATAATTAAAATATAATTAAGCTCATGACAAGTATTCACTTAATTAAATTAATTCACCTTCCTTTAGCTGTCACTTCTAATGCTGCCTACCCTGTAACTGGTCCTACTATGAAGATTTGGTGCGCTTACCTAACTAAAATATTTCTGTTTATTAATGTTATTGGACATTTTTGCATTTATTTCATGTTAATTAAGTTCATAAGCTTTTAATGGTTACCAATATGTAGAAGGTTCAAGGTGTAGAATGCTTCTTTATTATCTTCGGTATTTATATGTTGATAATTTTGTTGCATTTTATTACAAAATGTTCCCTGCATCTAACCTTTTGTTTTCTCAAGTCCTACATACATAACTTAATGTAAGTGGCACCGCACTCCCCACATTTGAGTCTGTACTGGTCTTCAACGGGTCTTTAATCATGGTAATTTGGCTTTTCTTGACCTTTGAGTCTAACCGAGGAGTATTTAATGGCACCTATTAAGCCCAGGGAGCATCCAGTTTCCACAAGAGGTCTTTCAAAATAGTAACACCTAGGTTTTGAAAAGTGAATCAGAAAGTGGATAGGCTGATTATTAAGGATTATAGATGGAACTTCAGTAATGGATCTGATTAGGATAGTAGAACCTATGATAGCCTGGGTTTCACAGAGTTTACTCTTAATTTGCTCTTGCTTCCCAAGCCACTGAACAAGTCTAAATAAATAGTTAGCATACACAGTACCAATTTAATTTTTATAATATTTCATTAGATATGACTTGATCCACTTTTTTTAAAGTGTTTACTTTCAATTTATTCAAAATTCATGAAACTACTTTATCTTTTTGATACTCGAACATTCACAAAAATATCCTTTGAATGTTTTAAAATGTAATGTCTGTTTGAACCGTTGTGTGAAATGAACAGAAACCTTTATAGTTTCTTTACATAGAGTGCACAATGGCATTAAACTAATTTAAAAAAAAATGTCTATGTCTGTCTTTTTAGCCAATAATTTTTTTAAATCAATGATAATATTACACCTCATCGGTTATTGTAGTTGGCCGCTTTAACACCACTTAGTTTAAATTTCAATCACCATAAAAAATTCATCTTTTATTAAAGTTATGATTGTACTGAATAAAAAGTTTAATTTTAAGAATATAGGGTAAATCATACTATTTTAAAATTCATAGAACAGTTAATAACAATATATTAAGATGAAATCAATGCATCTGTTCGTAATTTTATTCTCAAGTGTTGTATTAAATGATATAACATAAATATTTAGTGGTACAGGTTACTACATGATTGATGGTTACTTTATGATAGCTCAAACCTGCAACATTCTGCAGTTCAAAACTTTTGGAAGATCTTATTGGTATTCTAAATGCAATGTACAAACTACGAGCTAATAGCTGTCTATAGCAACTGTACTCACTCATCAACAGACATACATCACTAAAATATACTCGTACAACATTATTTTACAAGACACACATACTGCCAGTACTCACTTGGGTTGGAAGTGCTCTAGCAGGTACATTAGGACAAGACTGCCAACACTTCAGAGCAGTTTACTCCAGTTCGTGCTGGGGTACGTTGGCTCGACAGGCATAACCAAATTCATTTAGAATTGAGAATTCAACCAATATCTCATTGTATAGAAGAACTTACAAAGAAGTACCATGACAGTCTGTAATTGTCTTCAGGGCTAGTCTTCTTCCATCTAGGCCTAGGCCAACCAATCCAGCAGAGGCTGAAGCCAAAAATTTATCAAGACCTTTGATTTGTTTTTATTTCCATAGTTTAAAATTGTTATTAATTTTTTTCCTTGTGTAAAATACTAATGTGTTGGTCTACAATGTTCAGTTTCGAGGGCAAATATACTTTGAATACCTATACTCATAAAAATGTATGAAAATATCTATCTATCGATACACTTATATTTTCACCTGTTTTATCCAGAGAACCATGGCTCTCCTCTTAAGTAAAACAATTTATTTAATAAAAGTGAATTTATTTGGGATGCCATTTAATCATTTAAACTACTAGATTTGATTACTCTATCAAACTGAGCGTACTACATTTGTTATAAAATAAAGTTGATTAATATTGATTTGATTTTGTCCCTTGATTGATTGATTTTTATAGTAAAATAGAATTTACGATAAAATAAATGATGTATTTACATTGCTAAAAATATATATATTTTTTAATTAATTAAATGAATAAAAAGAGTGAAATTATGTATGATTACATTAAACTTATAAACTATATATTAATACACATTGTCTCTTACAATATATTGGTGTCTTCATTGAAAAAACAAAGGGTCTATCTAGCCCATCTGTCCACAATCCCTTCCTCTCTCGAAAAGAGGTGGTCTTCTCTATCCCTTCTCCTAGAGCACTCTCTCGAACTGACTTGTTTTCCCCCTTCTGTGAGCGGATGGGGGTTATATTTTATCTTGGAAAAGGGTTGTTATGGTGCCCCAACCTGTACTCTGAGCTCTCTGTCAACCTATTTTCAACTCAGTGTAAAAAGGGTGTTTCTACACACCTCCTTTCATCAAGCGAGTTTGTCAAACTTCACACCTTCATACCTGCTACATCGGGTATATCCCCAGGTCCAAAGTAAGACTGACCTGTTTAATTCTCTACTTGCTAAAAGCCCTTCAGTACCTGGGGGGGGGGGGAAAGGAAGTTTATTACTGGTCCATCTACTCGTCTGTCAAACTCCTTTTGACGGGTGTCGACAAAGTGTGTCAAAATCCTATTTGTCTGTGCAATCATCCTAACACTCATTTGATGGTCAGAATTCAACAAATCAAACACATGAGTCACATTTTTGTTGGTGTGGCTGATTGATGGTCTATCAGAGCGGGGGTTGTTGGTCACCTGTTCCTGGCCCTCCTTAAACGTTTTCAACCAACTCAAAGCTTGAGAAGACGACAGAGTAGAGCCCACTAAGGCTTGTTGTATGAATTAATTGGTATCGATATAACTTATACCAAGTTTGGCGCAGAACATTATTGCATAGTGTTGTTCCATTGTTTGCACCATCTAATGTGACATCGTCTTTGAAACGAGTTTTACAACATCAACTATGGTGACGCAACCACTGTTTGGAGAAGATTGTCCTGGGGTGCATTGTAAAGCCAAGCTTCCTCCTCTCTAGCCCAAGTGGTCCAAACATGCTGCTGCATCATACTTTTGCTTCACAGTAAAATCACTTGAATTATTTTATGAACAGACTGACTTTGGCATTGATTGATATTGGTATTCTGGTTCTTTTATTGTCATTAAAATATCAATTGAGAGAGATTTTGTTCAAAATGATCCATGGCTAAAATAATCATTGGCAATAACAAATAATGACAAACCAGACAAGATTGAGCACTGAAATATTCTTATGATAGTCATAAATATTTTATCATCTGCCTATTAAGAATAGGATCACATTAGTGCTAAAGTAAGCATATCTATGGCACAATTATTGTTAGTGCTTCACTACACAGGATTATAACTAAGTTGAACAATGCACTATTTTGTGCATAATTAAAAGGATATATATCAGATTGAATATCACTCCGATTAAGTAAAATGTTAGCAATTCCCATATCTCAGTCACACAATTAGTGCTGAGTATGTTACTAGCTTGGATCCTGCAGTTATTTTTAGTATTATTATCATTATAATTCAACTCACGCACAAATTTTTACAACTTAACAACTCTTGTATAAGATTGCGGTACTTTCCTGACACATGGAAACAAGTCATCTTGTTCCCATTACTAAACCCAGCTAAGAGCAGAGATCACCCAGCCCACTACCGCCCGATCAGTTTGCTACCTCAAATGGGGAAAATTGTTGAGAAAATTCTTTTGAATTATCTCAAAGATTACTGCTCAGAAAACGACATCAGTCCGCCAGAACAGACTGGATTTCAATCCAGTATGAGCGCAGAGCATCCCCTTCTGAAGGTACAGTCAGAAGTTAGCCAAAACATGAATAGAAACATAGCCACGGCTATGATTTCTATTGACTGCACCCAAGCATTTGACTCGGTGTCTCACGGGACACTGTGTCAAATGCTCTGCGAAAGGGAATGCCCGGAACAACTCTATTCAATTCTGGCTAGCTTCCTGAAAAACAGATCGTTGCAGGTGCGGGTGGGTTATAGCTTCTCCGAAGTTGTGCCACTGACCTGTGGAGTACCCCAAGGAGCCGTCTTATCCCCTGTACTATTCAACGTATACACGTCGGAGCCCGGTACAAAAATACCTCAGTTACTGCTTTCGCAGATGACATAGCGGTGTACAGTAGCAGCATGAGCGCCAAGGTAGCTCTAAGACAGGCTGAAGTAGCCTGTAACCAGATCAGTGAGAGATTGGGGAGACTCAATATCTCTGTAAATGCGGGTAAAACTGACTGTAATTTTCTCTTTTCAAAAGGGAAAAAGCCCACTACCTACTAGCTACATAGTAGGAACGGAGGAAAATTCACCAGCCAACAACCTAATATATCTGGGAATTAAAATGGACAGACACCTCCATTTTAGTAACCATTTTACAAAGAAGTTGAAGCATACTCGCACGAAGTCTTACCGGCTTACGCATTTATTGACTTCCTCCAATCTACCACTGTGTCTCAAGCTATTTATCTACAAGAGCATACTCAGGCCTACTCTGCTGTATGGTGCACCACTTTTTCGTTATCTGACGTATACGACAGCTCGGCGACTCCAACAATTCCAAAACGGTATACTGATGAAAGTGGTCAGAGGTACTTCATTCGAGCAGCGGAGCAACAGTGAGCTTCATTAGATATTTGAGCTGCCTACGGTGGATGAATTCATCCAACGTAGGCATATCAAATTTTTCGGCTCCTTGCAATACCTTACAAATCCGGTGTTTAACACTATCCCCTATCGATGGCAGGACGCTGTAGTCTTAGGTTCTAGGTTTAGGTTTTAGTTTGTAAGTTTTTCTCCCAACTGAAGGTGACCCCCACCACCTAGCATTATATTCCCTTCATTGTATTTTTAACCACAACCTGCATTGTTAAGTAACCCAACCTCCTTCAAATGCATCTGTGCATAGCAGAATGAGAAGAAAAATTTGTCAATTCTCTGTTCATATTTTTACACATAGTATTAAAATTTAAAGGGGTTTGGGAAAAAAAAAAAAAAATTACTTTCAGAGCGATTGACTCTCAAATCTTTGTTAATAATAATACTAATGTTTGTTTACATTACACAGTGTAATTATTGGCTTGCCCATTGTCCACTCGTTGAACACTAGGCTTGGCTCTGTGAGGTGGTATCATTGCAAAGTGCCTATAATAATTACAAAAGAAGGTACATACTTATAATTTATGTTAAAAAATATGTATACATAAAAAAACAAGTTTGTCAGGAAGATCAAACTTATTACTATCTTATTTCCTTTTCATAATTTCAATATTCCTGATGCTGCAGGAATTTCATAAATTAAAATCTGATCTAAAATTAATTTTAGTTCTCATTGATAATTTTGATAATACTTTTAAGAAGATATACTGTTGTTGGCCACTCAATACTTAGCTTTTATTTAAGGAAGTGTTGTATCCTTAAGCGATTAGGTTGGCATTGTTTGTGTTTAAATATAACAGGAAGCTAATAACATGTGATGTTGATAGGAAGACAGTGGTCCAGTACTATACTCATCTGTGGTCCTCATCTGTTTTTACTATATATTTCGTAAATCATTTTTATTAACCAATTAAAATGAAGCTGTTTATGTAAAATAGCATATGGAAATCATAGATCATATGTCTAGATCTTCATATTTTTAATAAACATAAACAGCATTAGGAATAGGCCCAATTCATCACATAAGAATGGTGTATATTCTGTGTGAAAAAGGTGCTGGAGCTTTTGGTTACATAATAATCTTAAAAGTTGAACAATTTTTTATTGATGACGAATAAATTTAATTGTTGCATTATCTTTAAATTTAACTTTTTTTTTTTCATAGATCGATTCTACTGGAGAATTCGCTGGTGAAAATTTTCAAATGTTTTATGAGGATGGGGAAACCTCTAGCACTGGTTCAGACAAGGCCAAACTTGAAAAGCAATCTTCTCCAATCACGGTAATGGAAAGTCCCTTAAACATGCAGCTTCATTAATGTCATTTATCAATGAACAATCAGTTAATTATCAGACATTTAATTTCTTCCTATACACACTATAATTGTTTTCTGGTTATTAAATTGAATTCAATTCTCAAATTGTATCTCTTATATGTTCAAATATATAAAAGTTCATATTTAATCAGGCGTCTGTTTATATCCATACCATTATTTATTTCATATTTTCAGAAAATGTTAATTATACTATTATGCAAAACACTTATTTTAAATGTGGTTTTAATTTTACTCAGATTATTCCTTTGTGAGGGCTGTCATATGTAATTGATGAATGACCTTTTGTATCATAACTTAAATGTCCGTTCTTTGTGAATAATTTTTTAATTGTGTTATTCATTATTAGTTCCGATAATCTGTGTTATTAATTTTATTATGTATGTAATAAGTGTTTACTTATGCCTTAATTAATCTCTTATTTTTTTTTGTTATTCTTGTTCTATTTCATGTTCAAAGCAGGCAGAAGGTAGCACAAGTGATGCTAATTCTGTTCCAAATTCTACTAACAACACTCCTATAAAAAGTGAAAAAGAAGAAGAAGGGGAACCAGATTCTGAGCAGGAGGATCCCACAGGTATAATATCTTTTATATCATTAAAGACCCAAAACCGTGACAGACTTACTGCCTTAACTTCATTTGGCAAGCAGACAAAACTAACTTAAGTTCTCATCTATAATGATGCTGCTACTATTGGTGCAGCTAAAATTTAATGCACTACTTAGAAAAAGGCAATAGTTTTTCATCTATTTATGTGTTACTCCCTGTGTAAATGTAATGATCCCATCGATCCATTTAAAGACTTAAAAAAGGTGTCATTAAAAATAAATTCAATGGTATTCCCATAAATACTATTTTGGGAGCCAAAAATAGATATTGTATATTTAATATAAATGTAATTTTTTGTTAATATTTACAAAATTTTATTAGTTGAAAATTGTGGTACCCTTTGTGGATAAATAAAAAAAATCAAAGTAACCATTTGTTCTGTCAATGATAATTTTAATCACTGCATCACATTGTAATTTTCAAAATTTTAAGGTTATTTAATTAAGTTTAAGATTGCCAATGTTAATTTTACTGCTGTTTTAGGTCCTGATGGAGCAGCCTATCAAAGTCGATTACCTGCTGACAAAATGACTTCATCTGAAGCGTCATGCTTCCCGGACATTACTATTGAGAAACCTGCTTCTGTCAAAACATTTGTCGTTATTCGGAACAGGCTGGTTAGTAGATATTTATTATAGTTAGTTATGAAATAAAAAAAAAAAACACTTTATTCTGGGACATTGTCCTCTAAGAATAACAAAAAGGAATAAATAAGTATGTCTAGCTGACGAAAAAAATGTACCTGATGTGATTAGCTTATAAAAGATGATTTCAATGAACCAACAGCATAAGATCAAAACAAAAAATATAAATGAGTAAATTTGAATAACATTCGCAAAAAATTGCAACTAAAAAAATAATGAAAATATATTAATTATTACAATACAATGGGCAAAAGAACACAAATGGTTGCTGGGAGGCACTGAAATAGGAAATGAATAAAATAAATAAAAAAGATAATGATAAATTATTAATTGCTGGATTACAGAGAAATAAGAAACTTGTAAAGTCTAAATTTAGAGGTTGGGAGAGTTGATAAATGATGAATATAGTCTCTATAGACGAGTAGAATCCCAAAGATTGTGTCACAGATAAAAAAGGAACGGTAAAAAAAAGATTTGTGCGATGGGAAATAGAGGTCGAATGGGTATTGCGAGATTTAACAGCTGATTTGAATTGGAGGTGGTTGTAAAGGCATAGAGGCTTTTTAGTTGTGATAATACTGAAGAGGAGAGATCCAAGGAAGTATTGGATCAGCCTTCCCAAATCGGAGTAGTGGCGTGACATGTGAAAGGTGTAATGTAGTTATGCAATAAAGAATTTTTAACAATTAGCATTGTTTCAGTTTTTCTGTATATTAAAAAACAGGTATAATTATTAATTGTTTGATTAAAGACAAAATATAACGGTCAACAACAGTAAGCAACTATACTTTTGAGGCTCCAGTTTCGCCTCCCAACCTTAATACTAAAATTGAACACTTTCTGATGTACCTATCCCGAGTCAAAAGAAAGCTGCCATTAGACCTTTATATTACAAAATTTCAATAATAAAATGAACAAACTTTTAAATGAAGCTTAGTGCCATTTGGAAACTGAACAATGTAAATTGTGGTTTTATTATAATGGCACGTTTAGAAGTAAGTAGCCATTGCTGATATAAGTGTGGATAGATTTATATACTTACATTTAAGATTGTATAGATTTGGGCATGTCAATATTGTAAGAATAATAACTTTTTCTTTTTTAAATTAAACAACATTACTAACTGTTTAATCATATTCCACCTCCACCTAATTACAAAATGTATTTATCAATAATGTTTATTTGAATTTCAGCTGCAACTATGGATTGAAAAACCTAAAGAACAGCTGATAATTGAGAACGCTTTAGCTCAGATAGAATCTCCATACAATTCAGATGTTCATCTAATCCATAGAATTCATTCATTTTTAGAACGTCATGGATTTATTAACTTTGGTGTCTTCAAACGTTTAAAAGTAATTCACATAATATTATTGCATTATAATTATTGATTTTATTTTCCTCTTGTCTTTTTCCTGAAACAGTTTGTTGTAACATAGTGTCAAATGATAATATGTTAAAGATCTCTTAGTGAATTTTAAGGGGTTTGCTAATTGTGATTCATTTTGTAGAGCTTAACAAACCAATGTTAGTATGACCACCACTTGGTATGAGAGAAAGCATTAAAAGAATTTGCTTTCTTAATCAACTTGTTATGAATTACAACCTAATATTTTTTTTTCAAACTAATTATACCATATACTCTACTAGTTATTTATAATAAAATATTGAATGAAACTATTCAATATTAAGGGAAATGGATCACCAGAGATTTTTAGCAAGAATTAGGAATAGTGATGGGATGTAGCAAATCTTGATTTACTTTGATTAATGTAGTAGACCATGGAATAGGATTATATAATTTTTAATACTTTTGGCAGAGTTTAGGTACTATTTTATTTTGTTATGAATGTTAAAAACACATTGAATGAGTCTTAAATAAAGGTTTGAAGCAACTGCTGACCTAAGGGTCTACTAAGTATAATTACTGATGACCTTAAATAAGTTATGCCTTGAAGCTATTTAATTATAATAATTAACATCCAAACAAAATATATACAGGCAGGATCGGGACTCGAATCTGGGACAATGTACTAAAATATTTTCAGATTTTGCCTTAACATTGGCAAGCTGACTCTCAAAAAATTAATGTAGGGTCACTCGGTGTCTCTGCTGCCAGCTAGGTGCTTACAGTGTGAGAGCTTAGCTTTTTTTTTCCTTTTGGGGATCAATATACCATAATGGGATTTCCACACGAGCCCATGAGGCATCATCTGGGTGGGGGGTTCATAGCCTGTGGTGCGCATATTCCAGTGCAATTGAGAATTGTGATTGTTGCACTGGTTAGTGCACCTGTTTATTCTGTTGAACAGTCTTTCTTCATGAAAAGTCTATTTGTAGACTATATGCAGGGATGCTTACTAACTAACTAACTAATAAACTATTTTCAAGTACTGCCATTTCTAGCTCAGTTGGTAGAACCACTGAATAGATATTAGAGAGATCCCAGTTTCGACTCCCGATTATTAATAATTAGAAATAATTGTGGGATCTATACCAAAACAGAAATTTCTCATGTTGTTATTTAAATGTTTTAAACTGTACAGTTATATGTTAGGTATAGATCAACCCATTTCATCAAAATTTTCTGTTTGAGGATTAAATATTATCTGAATATTTTTACAGCCATTGCCTGTTAAGAAATACGGACGTGTAATTGTCATTGGAGCTGGAATAGCTGGTCTCGCAGCTGCGCAACAAATGCAGCAATTTGGAATGGAAGTTATTGTTTTAGAAGCAAGGGTAATTTATGTTAATATAATCTGTCTGGTTGATTGTACATTTCAAACTTTATAAAATTATTGAAGAATAAAATTTTGACTATTAGGATCGTGTCGGCGGACGAATTGCTACATTCAGGAAGGGTAACTATATTGCTGATCTTGGAGCCATGGTTGTCACTGGTCTTGGTGGAAATCCTGTTAATGTGCTTTCAAAACAAATTAACATGGAACTTCATAAGATACGACAAAAGTGTCCATTGTATGATTCCAGTGGGAAAACAGTAAGTATTGTTTTGTGTAGTTTATATTTTTGAGATTTTGTTCTTGGATTTATTGTAATTTGAATTTAAGTTTTCTGCATCTAATTGCTGTGAATTATATTTAGAAAGTTTTTTTGTGTTTTTAGATCCCTAAAGAAAAGGACGAAATGGTTGAAATTGAATTCAATAGACTGCTTGAAGCAACGAGCTATCTTTCTCATATGCTTGATTTCAACTACTGTAGTGGTAAGCCCGTATCTCTCGGGCAAGCTCTTGAATGGGTGATTAAGTGAGTAAACTTAGGAAAAGATTATGAAGCTAAACATTTTTAATTATGAAATAGTAAAAAACACTTCAATTATATACTTATTTTTTCTTGATTCTTTGGTTAACGGGATATTTTAAATAGAAACAGAAAAGTTATGGCACTCAAACATAGTATGGAATACCAAAAGAAATAAAACAGATAAGATGGTGTAATTAGTTTGATTGGGAAGTAACTATCCTTATATTATTATTGTTCAGAACTAATTCGCCTATTGGCTGATTATAAATCCTACTCGCTGATACTGATACTTAGAAAATTTATAAATTAGTTGAACTAAGAATTACTAGTCTCAGCATTTTTTTTTTTAAATTTATTTATGAACTTTATTGTATCTTTTTAAATATAATTATAAAATATATAAGAAGTAAAGAGATTGTATTATGGAACTCTATATGAGTTCATATAGAGTCTGACCATAACTGCTCAGAGTTATGATCGTAAATATTTAATTTTATTTGATAAACCATGTTGGACACTAAAAATCAACTAATAAAATATGTTATATATAGCCTAATGGTTCATAAATGAAAACTTATTGAAATCGGCTGTGATGTCATTTAATATGCAATTTCTATTATTGGTTTCCAAAACATTATTCTTTAGATTGTTTTTGAAATTCTTTCAATGTGTCCTTAACCATAGAAAAATAATCATAACTGAATAATGACTTGAGAATGCTTAAAAGTTAGTGAAACAGGACTGAATTTTTTACATTTAATTTGTTTTTAATCACAATCCCGTTGTTTTATTTGAACTAACACATAATCACACAAATTATTATATCTATTTTTTGCCTTTTCAATCTGTGTTTTTATATTAAAAGTTTAAAGAGATGTTCTGTTAAAATCTAATATATGACTTATGTCCATGACATTACGTTATAAATGTTTTTCATATTTATTGTATCATCCGTGATGCAATATCTTATGTTGGGACAAAGCCTACTACCATGGTTGCCAAAGAAGATGGTGGAATATGTACCAAAAGTCTAGCAGGTTCAATAGTAAGATTACACTTTACATACTTTATTTCAGTTTGCTAGACAGGATTTTATAGCTATTTATTTAAGGAGTGCCTCTGTTTCCTCTTTGAGCCTGGTTAGATCCTGTTTCTGACCCGAACATCTCCACAAATTTCCTTTAAAGAGCTAAGAATTAAATATGTGTCTATAATCAATGGTCACAACCGATAGATGGCAGAGATGATCTATTATAATATCTGTATATATTATTACGTTTCTTTATCTATATTGTTTATATTTAAATTTAATCTGAGGTTTTATAGAGGTTCTGTTAATATAAAAAAGAATTCTAGCAAAAGGAATATTGTTTAATAACAAATTGATTCATTTGGTTAATATACATCTAAGCACGTATATGATAAATTTTACTCTGTTAAAAACTATATTTAAAATGTACCTTACTATAATCGCGACTGGCCAGTTTTTCTTTGTTGTGCATCGTTTGGTGAATTCTTCTGGTTCCTGGAGCATGGTTGCCATATCTCGTTGTCGTCTGTGTGCAGAGCGTGGTTCTGGTGCTGCCTCATGTTTCCTCCGACAATCGTACCGGACAAGCCCACCTTGTCTTGTCGGTGGGTCAAAATGAATGAGGACGATCCATCAGCTCTCCTTGTTTTTATACCCTCTGTTTCTCGTGGGCCCGTACTTCTGGATCTTTCCCGCTGCCTTCTTGAGTTTTTAACTTTTTATTCTCCAATGCCAGTGGTCTCGGATATTAATAACTTTTCTTGTTTTAAAGTTAATAAATCCAATATTAAAATATTTATACTTGAGTATTGATTTTATTTATATGATAACTATTAATATTAGACATAACGCAACGAATAATTGTTCAACCATTCACGAACCGTGATCCACGGGACCACTTGACCAATAAGTTCATTTATGCCCGCTAATTTTGAGTTTATATCAAAAGTAATATCACAAACTAACAACGTATAAATATCATTTTAAATTTCAAATCGTATTAAATTTTAATTTAAATATCTAGTTCAAATTTAAACATCTTCAAAAACTTTGATTCTAAAAAAACTTTTATATTTTTAGGCTCCAAGAAAAGAATGTCAAAGAAAAACAAGCTGCTCATTACACAAATGTTGTTAATTTACAAGAGAAGCTCATTAAAAACCAAAACCAGGTAATTATTACAATTCTTCTTTTCTTTCTCTTTATTGAAATTCATGTACTTGTTTATTTGTGTATCAGATTTCAGTAAAGCATCTGTGGTGGCTGTAATAATTTTTCTGTAGTGCACAGGAATTATTTGAAGACATTTTAGAATTCTTTAGGTCCCATGGATATTCGGAACTCAACTGCACTCACTTAAAGTCAAAATATCCTTTTAATGTAATGATATACTCTCAGTGAATTATTGATTGTTGTTGAGAAGTGTAAAAAGGATATAAAGGGCGTTGATGCTCTCAACCAATAAGAACAATCACTGCTGGGAAAAAGAAACAAATATATTCCTCATAATAGCCACAAATCAATACATTTTCATTAACAATAAAATGTCTATTTTCGCTTGAGGAAACATCTAAATAAATAATATAAATATGTAAGGACACTGCTGCAAGTTTTGAAAGCCAATCGACTTGGTCCTCCAGGAAGGTGAAGAGAGGACATCAGGAAGAGCTTCTCCTCCCCTTAGCAGGATGATTGAAGAAGAACCTAGGAAGTAGAAGGACCATCTTAGTGACTGGACCAACGAGGCATGGAATCCCAGGTGGATCAATATCACGAAAGAGAGTACACTAAGGAAGTACTTCCCCAGGCCAAGGATAGACTGTGGGCAAAGTGGGTCTCCTCTGACTACTTAAGTTCCCAGGTGCTATCGAGGTATGGTGGATTTCATTCCAAGCTCTAGCAGAAAAGAGCTGCGGACCCCAATGACCCACATTGCAGGAATAGAGATACCACAGAGCATATCGTGCTCACCGATCAAGCTTTGGAACAAGCATGAGCACGGATGCTCCGCTCAATTGTCCGGTATAGCTTGCCGGTTGCTGGTAGACAATGGGGAGAACTATAGAGCCTTCCTCGTCTTTGTGATGAAGTGCAAGGAGCTGCCAGGGAACTTCATCTCTAGGGGAGTGATGTTAATTGAGCAGCCGTAATATCGGAGGTGCTCATCAAAAAGGCACTGTTACACGATAAAGATGGAGTGGAGCCCTGTTCAACAGTGAGCAAGACCCATGAGGGAACCCTGGTCTGGGACATGGATCCTGTAGTGAAAAAAAAAAAAAAAGTTGTAGGAATCTAGAGAATGGCTGATGAAAGTTTCTAGTTTAAAGTGGAGATGAAATGAACAGTATTGATTATAGCTCCTACCTCTGTGGTTTAGACTACAATTGATATACAGTAGGCTAAATGCGGTTACTCACCTGCTTATTAGTCCTCACAAATAATACCAGATAGGTACCTGTATGACACCACAAAGCCTCCTGGGATATCTACAGATATTGAGCTGTAATTTTTGAAGATGAAACAGGTGAGGTATGCTGTCAACAACAATGGGAACAACGTCATCGTGCACTGATTGGCCACAAACTGGTCATGTAATCCATTGCGGCCAGTATGGCTGAACCGAAAATAGCTTGTTGTTTACAATTTAGGTTATGATACCAAATAGTAAAATAATATGCTGCTTTACTATCATCTACCATATCTAGATGCATGTTTTTTGATAAATAAACCTTAAGTTTTTGGCCATAAATGCCTAGTAAATTTAATTATAAATATTTTTAATTTTTCAGCTAATTACACTTAAAGACCATATTGTTGACCTGAATAAACAATACAAAGGTATGGTCGAAGTTAAAGGAACCAGAAACATTGCACATGAGTTCAGTGTGCGTCATAAACTCAGGGAAATTAATGTAGCCTGCAAGGTATGTAAATATAATTATTGTATAGAAAACTTCTATTTCCATCTTATAATTAGTTCCCATCTTCTTAGATTCAGTCATCTCATGGCCATGTATGTATATTTTAAGAACTGTAGAATAAGCTCCTTGAGCAAAGCTTTCTTTAACCTTGGTTTTTATCTTAATCTGAACCCCTTACATTGGTGAGATCAGTAAAAATTATTTATTTTTCTGTCAACTTTTCCATTTTCAGGATGATCCTAAACACACAAAATACAATCGTTCTCGTCGGAATTCCGCGTCAAACTACGTTAAAGTGTCTAGTATCTGACAAAAGTATAGAAAATAATTTAAGAAATAGGGAAGAAATGCTGGTTGTTCAAGCATTTTTTGCTAGAAACAAATATGTTTGTTTTTGCTTGCAAAATGCTTTTAAGAATATAAAATAAACTTATGTCATTAGTTGTTATTGATGGAAATAGTGTTCAATATTGTATACTTGCCTAGTATAGCGCACTTTATAATAATAGCGAACTTTATTATAGAAATCATTTCATGACCTATGCAGCCAACATTGCGTTTTCAATATTTTAGTCAAAACTATATTTAAAACAAAATTAGAAACTTGATTTTTAACTTATTTCACTTACCCTTTGGCCGTATATTGGTGCAGATCATTTATCATTTATAATTATCTTGATAACCATCTAATGAATATTATTTATTCTATTTTGTAGGAATGGGATCAACTTAAAGAGCAAGAAAAAGAAATTTCTGAAAAGCTGAAAGATCTTGAAAACTCTCCTCCGAGGTATTTGTTTAATTTAATTTTTATTTTAGTAGTCAGCGCCTAAGTTATTATGAAATGGTAGTTTGCAAATGCTACCATCTATTATTGGTTACTATCACATCTCCTCACCATTGTTTTAGTTTTAGCTTGCTTATAAATGAGAAAGTGAAAAATGAAATCTTTTTTAGTAGTTCGCGATTGATAATTCATGATTTAAATATATCTTGTTTTTCAGTGATGTGTATCTGTCTTGTCAAGATCGACAAATCTTGGATTGGCACTTTGCCAATCTTGAATTCGCCAATGCGACACCTCTCAACAATCTGTCGCTGAAACATTGGGATCAAGATGACGACTTTGAATTCACTGGAAGCCATTTAACAGGTAGGTCTCATCAGTTATATTTTTAAAGGAATGCCTTAAAAAAATGGATTGTTTTAAAAATTTTCAATTAGGTTTGCATGAGGTGTGTGTGGGGTGTGAGCGCGTGCGTGATTGCAAGTGTGAGTGCTTAGGGCGCCATATAGAATGCTTTGACTGGTCCTAGGGAGTCTTACTACTAGGTCAGGTTTGTTTTTTGTTTATACCACAACCCCCTTTCTCTTTCTATAAATTTCTATTCATAATCGATGTTTAAATTGTTTATGTCCAATTAGTTTGGAGTTACCTGGAGAACATCTGACTATTATATATATATATATAACGATATACGATCTGACTATTTTATATTGTTGTGATATTTGATGTTGCTTTTGATTTGAAATTAGCGGGCATAAAAGGGCGGTAAGACCCGTGGATCATGGTTATGAATGTATGGACATTATTTGCTGCCGTTGTGTAATATTAATATTTGTCGTAAATAAAATCAATGATTAAAGTCAAATATTTTATTATTGGATTTGTTAACTTTAAAATAAGAAAAGTTAAAATATATGAGACAACTGGCATTGGAAGAAAGAAGGATGAAAAAATCAAGAAGGTAAGGAAAAAGAAGAGTGTAAAAAGGACAAGAGAGCGGGAGGTAGGCTTGTTCTTTTTGACCATCCCATGAGACAAGGTGTAAGATGAATATAGTGAAAATTGTAGAACTTTAAAAGATTTTTATTAAATAGTGATTTGGTGTGTGAGAGAACCATTGATGGAAGAAGAGTTTATGAAAGAAGAAGGATTGAGATGATAGCAGTGGATATGTACTGATAGCGTGGCACAACAGCAACAAAGGAAGAATTTGCGGAAGAACAAAGAAACTAGATGAAGCAAACAGAAAAGGACGTAAAATTTAGTGAATCTGGCCAGTCGCGAGTAATATTAAGGTAAAATAAAAATTTAGTTAATAAACCATTGTAATTAGTCACAGATGTGTTTGTATATATAAATTAATGAATAGTTTTGTAATTAAACAATTTTCCTTTTGCCATAATTTTTTTTTATATTAACAGAACCTTTAAAAGCTCAGATTAATTTAAATATAAACAATATAGATAAAAAACATAACACTATATATAATAGTCAGATCGTCTAACGGCTTTAGACGATTAAAAAAAGAAAGAACGAGAGTAAAGGGAAATGATATATGAACAACGGCTAGGTTTAAATTGTCTATATTCCTCTATATATGTTTACAGCCTTTGTTTACATGGGGCTACGTAATATTAGACCTAACATTGTCATACCATGAGCCTTAACACCCCCCTACCAGTTTACAAACATTCCTGGAAAATTTAGGGCAAACATCGTAATGTGCATATTAAAATAAAACTAAGAACCTGTTAAGTACAAAAATTAGCATAAAAAAAGAGAAAAGAAAAAAACTTCCTCCAGATATATACAGCATAATAAACAAAAACTATTATACCTGTTAGAGGCTTTTTTCCGGTACACAATCTTTCCGATTTTAATCCTACTCAGGATATCTTTGACCATGAGATTGTCTCGCACCACCCATCTGCATTTCCCATCCACGAGTTTCACCCGAATGTTCACCTACTGTTTCCTCAGAGCGGTCCGGTTATTCACCACGCGTGCCGCAAATTCCTCGTCGACCGCTGTTCTCCTGCTACCCTGATGCCGTCCTCAAAGTCAAAATTTATGGAGTGATTATATGCCAGAACTGCCTTCTCCATAGCTATATTCGGTTCTAGCCAATTTTCCCCTTGATAGATTCGCATGTGATCGCTCAGGGTGCTGTGTACATGCTCGACTGTTTGGTATTAGGTAACATTTTTAACAGTAGGGCTACATATAATTCATAATTAATTGGTTGGATTGTATTAAAACCACCGCACTTGTTTGTTCTTTTGATTAAACAGTATGTATTTGAATAAAATTTCGATTGGCCTTAATATAGCAATGAATAATTATGATAAATGATCTCATTTATTTCATATCTGATTAATACAGTATTTACAAATATGTTCACACAATATGCCATAAACATAGCTGAGGGAACCCCTGAATTCACTTACAGTATGATCACCTTCTCAGCTATGGAGGAGGATGGATATTCCTTCAGCTGCATCACAGCTACAAAGGGCAGTGGGAGACTGAAAGATAGTGCGAGAACAATAGATACTGAGGATGTGAGGGTAGAAAAGTGACCACTTCCAGAATGATGCAACAATTATAAAAGAGCTTAGGGCAACTTTTGCTTCATACTCTGAAGAGGATTGTAGGAATGGGGGATGTTTGTTGGTGAAATTTTTGGAAATGAGGTCTCATATAATGGGAATTTCAAGGTCATAAAGGAAAGATAGTAATACAAAAAGAAGCATTTACTGATGTTTTTAGGACTTTAGATTGGAAGGATTAGAGGCAACTGATTTTGGAGGGTTTTAGATTGGAAGGATTAGAGGCAACTGATTCTGGAGGGTTTTAGATTGGAAGAATTAGAGGCAACTGATTTTTGAGGGTTTTGTTGCCCCCTCTAGTTCTAGTTCAGATTGGATTTTTAGTGTGGCTCTATAATTTAGAATATTGTTTTCTGAGGTGAGGTGGAATTTTCTGTTGAATTGTCTATGGAATACTAAAGAAGTGCCTCAGGAAATAACGTACCTTTCTCAAATTAAAGCCTCTCACTTTAGGTTTCGAAAAAATATTTTTGAGTTTTCTGTATTCTTCTATTAGTTGTCTATAGCTCATACCTAATAAAGTGGTTGAGTAGTTAGGCCATAAATGATGCAAAACGATGAGAGAAGGCTGTCGATTAATATTAAACAGCGCGGTGAGATCTTAAGGAGCCAGGCGTGAAAGTGTTCTTAAACGGCGGGTAAAATATACCAAAGGAAATCACAGCTTTCTACAAAAAAATAAAATAAAATAAAGCAATATTTTTGCGCTCCTGGAACACGCGAACCCCTGCTGTACTAACATCTACAAAAAGAGCTATGTCATATTTATAGGCCGGGAGTAATTAATCATCGGGCGAGAAACAAATTTGTATTTGAGCCCTTAGTAGAGAATTAATTATGCTTACGTAAATCATGTCTGCATTCCAAAATGAAGGATGTTCGCCTCGGGGGGAGTCTTGGAGCCTTTTGTACCAGTAAAACGTAAAAATAATTTACAAGTTTCTTGCTTTTTGTGCTCGTTAAACACTCAAAGTTCCTTCTTGATTAAGATTTTCAACTAGTTCTCGTGTTTAGCTTACATTAATTATTTATTTGTCGCGCGTCATTTGATTTATACCATCGAATAGACTTCCTTCTAGTGACATTTGGCATTCATTTCCATTAATTCATATTTCAGTGAATTTTGATATTGGTTGAATACTGTTTCAAGATCAATAAAATACTAGCTGCTAACCTATTGTCAGCGACGATACTTACCAACAAATTGTGATAATCCATCTAAGGATGACATTAACAAAGATATAAACAGTTCGTTGGTTATATTTTGTTTGCTATCTATGCCTTTATTGGGAGCATAATTTAAATGTTATATTGTATTAATGGCAGTATTATGTATGGTGCTCGAAAAGTATGTAAAGCGGCCAGAGAGCATTAATAAGAAAGAGCAACAAGTACAATAAACCGAAAGACTATGTTTTCCTCTTGTCCAGTAGGGAGCTGCTGGTGATGGGAAGAAGTTCCGAATGATTTACCAAATAAATAAATTACATTGGTTGGCCGCGAGGTCATAAGTTATTAGTAGGGGAGGTTTAACTAGTTTTCAATTAAGAAGAAGCCTTGTTTACGGCTCTTGTGTCCATAAAGAGGATTGGTCATTGGAAGAGTTATTCTGATTGGCCACGTGGCGGCTGGCAACTAGTTCAAAGCCGTGGGTAAAAAGCATTTCCATTTTCATAGCCTTAACTGTCAACTTTGATGGAATGCCTTCTCCTCATCTTCAGCGGATTCCTACCAACAATAAATAAGCATCTTAAAAGGTTCTATTATTAAACACGTTGTTTCCTTTATTTATTTTGCCGATTGATGCAAATGTGCTTCGGGATACTCTTTATTAGTATTTCAACACAACACAAATTTTGTTTTATAGCGCTGCCAAGGCAGTCCGATGCGCTGAATTAAGCATTATAACGTTTGACTTCAATCAAAAATTGATGGGATACTAACATCTGTAAATTTTGAATCATCATTAATGTTTGTTCTTAATTATTTTTAAGGCTTAAGAGTGATCTAAATATACATTCCTCTTAGATTGTATTGCTACAGATAGAAAGTGTGTCTACCTTTAGGATTCCTGCGACCACTGCCTTTTTCATAAAACAAAAGCTATTTTTCTGAAAAACAGAACTTTTATTCACTAGCATTAAACTAATTAGAGAATATAATAAACAAAAAGTTAACATTCCTACGCACCTAGCACTCCTCGGCAAATGAGCACCTCCACGGATCGAAGAAAATTAACGTTTATAGCCTACCAAAGAATCGTACCCCCAAACAAATTTGAGACCCTAAACAATGAGCACGCGGTGGACCAAACAGCTTTGCAAGTCCCTCCGAACTCTTCCTGCTCTTCTCATATTCGGTGATTATGTCGCTTGATCTCCGAAGCATTGCAAGTTCGATTATCACGACAATGATGGCAATCCAATAAAAACTCTGCTGCAGTTTCTAAGAATAAATTCTTTGTTGAATACTTGTACATTTAATAACTGTTTTTGGTTTTGGTTACCATCCAAAGTGAAACAAGCGGATTTATTGTTGAGCTTAGCGTGATGAAAACACCGTTCTGGTAGAAATATAGTCTGTAACAGCTCGCTTTTATGCTAAATCATAAGGGGTACCTGTTTATTTTAAATCGTTGTAATGTGTAGCCTGTTTAATTGGTGTATTTTATAGCAATAATGAATATTAACGGTTATTGGCTTTACTCGGAGTAGTATAGAAAAGGGGTTTTTGATGAGCTGCAAGTGGTATAACAGTTAACTTCAAGGAGTGCCAGGTTGTAAATATGGAGACTTTAGAAATGTTTCTGTGGTGCTCCTTGCGTCATTTTTACATGAGCATATGACTGATAAGTTATGACCTCTCTGTCATGGAGTTTAGTACATTTGAGGGGGGGGAGGTGTTATTGTGCCTCTCATTTTCTTAATTTGAATCTAAAATTACCACTGTGAATACACATAGCATAACAAATATGTTAGCTTATAAAATACTATTTATGGGAGATGTTTCGATATGCTATGAAGGTCTTTATCCTGGTCCTTGTATGAAATGGTTCCCCAATACGAGTTAACCAGTGAACATCTTACTTCCATCATCTAACCATCTCATTTATACATAAACATTTTAAATGAATTTGATTAGAAGGTAATGTACTTTTTTCGTCTACCATTACCCAACGAATACATCCTTTATAATCTAAATTCATCGCTAACTACGAAGCCTCAATTACCGCTGTCTATATTTGCTGGCTTGCTGTGATTATCGCTATGTGCTACATGTATCAAGATACGATCTCTTCTTGTTCGACTCGATCGTGTAAACCTTGTTCGCCGCTCGGATACTCGGCTTAGGGTAGGTAAACGAACGGTAGCAGTTTGGTGACTGTCTGCGGAGAGTAACGGTGTAGACGGCGTTAATAGAGGCGACACGATGGAGGCATGGAGGCCGGGGTATTCTCCGGAGTTGTGGGTTCGTGGCGGCCCACGATTGCGATTGCCATCTCCCGATCGGTAAGGAACAATATCTTGCCGTCCGGTTAATTAAGGGCGGGTAGGGGAGATATATCGGATAATTGGGTCTAAGGGGATATGTTAATTAAAACAAAAGGCCACCGCCACCGACTCCTTAACTTATATAGCGGCCGGGCATTTATCCTTTTTGATGGCTATTAAAAATATACCCAAGGCCTGGGCTAACTAACAAGCAGCAAGCCGGCCATACATTAGCCCTTGTACAGCCTCCTCCTCCTTAGCAGTCCTCTCCTAGCCTCCTATAAATAACTCACTTAATAATTAATCAGCTTTATTGCAATTGTACTAGACTGCTACATTCTCATCATACTTTGAAAAGATAAAGGATTCCATCTTGAATCAATCGGCAAAAAAACCGTTATGATACCCCAAAATCGCAGTCATCGTTGAAACTTATGCTTGGCCCTTAGAGGTAGGCTTTTGTATTTCTTTGAGTTTTTTAAAATTATTAATAAAAATTTATATAAATGAAAAATGGGAAAAGGTGATGGGGCTCACCTTCGGACTACATAAGGGACTTACAAACTATCTTAAAAATAATATTACACACTAACTTAAAACTAGAGCGTTCCTGCCTCGACTCGATGGGAAAAGGAGCGGGGGAAATCGTGCTAAACGCGGGGTTGATCATGTATTGCAAAAAATCAAAGAATTTGATATGTCTACGGTGAATGAATTCATCCACCTTAGGCAGCTCAAAATCTTCGTGGAGCCCACTGTTTTTCCCTTGCTGGAATGTAGTATGTCGGACGTAATGAATTAATAAGATATAGTTTTAAATCATATTAAATAAATGTCAATAGTAGGTGTGTGCAGTGAAAATTTGATCATAATTGGATTAGATCCATTGTTTTATTTCTTTTCTAAAACATGTCGTTTTTGGAACACATAACACATAAATTGTGAATATCACACTTTTAAACGAATCCGGCTGGTATTTAGATTGATCCCTCTTTTGTGTAGTTTTTGACTTAGTGGGTAGTTGTGACTCAAAAAATGGACAGAAAAAGTCTTAAAAAACAATCTTTTTTCAAACAACTCATGGTAAGGTATGCCATCCCCACCATACGAAAAGCGTTAGAGCATCTCTTACACTGTGTCCTTAAATCTCTGAAAGCAGGTGGCTTTCATTTCTTCCCTGTTATTGTAATTCTTTACCTATTGATACAGTCTGGAGCTCTCGCCGAGGAACACACTAAAAAAAGGAGAAATAACTGATAAATAAAATAACAGCCTGGAACTACACAAAATAAGTACAAATTTTCTTTCAACAACATGCCTATGTGTAGTGGATCTTCTTAACTAAACATGAAGTTTTAAATGGATGGGGAAGTCGGCCGAAGAACTTGACGGACCTCAGTATCAGCTATGCTATCAAAGCTCAGTGAATCACTTCAAACAAAATGTATAATACTTGTCTCATTAGGGCTTAAATAAGCTAAGCTCTCAAGTGGGTCTCCAAGAGATATACGAGTACTATGAGTGAGTGTTGAGCTTCGTCAATTCATTGACATTTTGAATTAAGAGTTCATTGCTAGCTACAATAAGGAAACATAAGACAATTCCATTATATTGACAGTAAGGCAATGATTGATTAACCATGGAAAGACCTTACAGTTGATTGATTTACATAATTTTGAAGTAAATTATTAATTTATTGCCCATACCGAATAGATAGGATAAAGGGTGGTTTTATTGTCTGTAAGTATACAGCGGTCGTAAAAACGATATATACTTACATATAAGATTTGATGTTTCCACAGTACACTCTACCGACCCTTAAGCGTTTATTCATTTGGTGTTTTTATTTAGTGTTTAGGTACGTTTTTTGAAAGATTTTATAGAGTTGCTATAGTTCAGATACAATATCAAGTACAATAAATAATTATAGCATTAACCTGATTCTTTGTTAAGATGTAAAATAGTGCTGCATCGTATTATTTTACCTACGTGTTATTTTTAAATATTTTTTTTTGTTTTAACGGAGGAAATAAACCAATTAAGGTTAGGTGGTTAGGTAATGCGGTTTTCTGTCGAAGTTATTTCACTATCAAGATGGATTTCGATAAGATGTCATGTATTGTGTTTCTCTGATGTTTCGTATTTGAAATAAAAAGAAACTTAAACTAAAATATTGGGGTGCATCCCATCCCATCATGCCCTGAAAGGCCAATTTTATAAAGATTCTCGATAATCTGAAATGGTTTCTTTTTTTTTCTTTCGGACTGTTATTATTAAGATATGAATGTACTGAAAGAATTATTCCACATTCGGTAAGCACTTGATCGATCGCCAGTTAACAGTCGCAAGTGGGTGCACGTTCATTCTCTTGTACAGAAGAAAGAAACTCATTTTTTAAAAAAGATTTCTTATTTCGTATCCTTCCAAGCCATTCTTTTTTGGTTTTTACCTCCATTTCTCATATATTAAAAATAAATCCTTTTGTTAACTTATTTGAATAATATACTTTTTTGAAATTACAATTTCAATACGCTTTTTTGACGGTATTAGAGGCTATTTGTTTCTGCATTTGTATTAATATTTCATAATATTACAAGCTCATTTATTTCAAGCTGCCTTGTTTACGAGATTCTATTGTATTTTAAAAACATGTAGTTTATAGAAAGTGATCTTAACAAAGCCTTACAAAATATTATCTTCATATGTAATTAAATAGCAATTATCTGCAATTATGTGTTGGATTGAACTATCTCCAACACTAATGACTCGCCTTTCATTGTTGAGTTCAGTTTTTTTCTTTCTATTTACCATTCAATCGAAAGACCTACAAAATGAGTGCAAATAAAAGAAAATATACCTTTTTTCAGCAGTAAACAATACAAGAAATCGTGTATTTAATATTGCTCTTATTATTTTATTGTTTTAGTGACCAGCATAGTTTATGAAATAAAATGAACTATTTTTTGGTTAAAAAACCGTATATAATTTAATAATTATTTAAGAAAGTGACACGGACGCTCCGGCCAACATACGAAAATGTCTTGATATAGTAGTTTAGTCACTTCACTTTGTACGTCCATAATTTTGTTGATATATTTTAAAGAAATGAAATTTATTTCATGCATTTTTTTCTTTTCAATTTTTGATGTTGTGAGTGAAATGATTGTGAAACTATCGATCCTTAGGTCAAATATTAGTTCGACTTTTAACAGGTTTGTATGTGGTAAAGATCAAAAAGAAGGCATGAGAGCCACTGACGCTCAGGATATGAGTGGGATAGTAAGTAGCCAGTGCTAGGACCCCATGACATACTTACCTATGTATTGTCTGCGTGGTCACCGCCACTCTAGGTTTGTTGGTATGAGTGTGAATTGTACATGTTAAGCGAGTGGAATTGTTTATAAGGTACGAATGATGTCTTTAATCATAATTATTAATACTGGCTAAGCAAATTATAATTTTACAAATAAAGAATATTCTAAAAAATATTTTAAGAAGTTATCGAAATTAGTTTAAGTATTAATAACGAGTAATCGTTTTACTTGCCGTGATTGTTTAATTTTAAACAATCCCACAATAACCGAATGGTAGAACCCGTGTTCCTTTCCCTTTGTAATAGGAGAGGTTGGCCGCCCAGGAAGATGAAGGGCTAAAGTACAATAGCCCATAATCCCTAATTGTGATTGAATAGTTAGCGACAATACTGCTTCGGTATTTTTTGGCCCTTCCCCCCCCCCCCCCCACCGTCTGCGAATCGTCTGTCGGCTTTCAATTCCCTTCTGTTCAGCCGACGCCTTCACCCCATGGTTTACTCTTTGTCGGCGTCGCCTTCCAGGCGTATACGTTTCGTTTCCTTTTCCACCTCCGACCTGTCAAAGTGTAAGAGAAACTTAAAGCTTTGGTAATCTGATATGCCGGTCTGTTATATCCAGTAGATTTTTAGATCAGTAGCCTTAGGTTTGTAGCTCAACTGTGGAGTGGATCAGGTTTTCATCGTACCTGTCAGGTGTTTTTGACATGATTGTTGATGGATGAATTACAATTTTCGCAACTTAATAGTGGCTGGAACTTTTCTGATTATGTATTTTAACACGTTGTCTAAAAATACATTATTAATTTATTAATAATTAACAGAAAAAAAAAGACTTGCAGCTCTGTCTTCAAAGTTAACGAGGATCACTACGAATGCATAGCCATAGGATTCATATTGGAAAGCAAGTCCACTCGTGCAGGCTAACTCAGTTGGTAGAGCCATCTAATTGATATGGGGGGGGGGTCCGGGTTTTCAGTCTCTCGATCCTGTCTGTATATTTTACCTTTGACTATTAATTATTAATAATTGTAATAATAATAATTGCTGTGATACAGCTACAAAACATGTTAATTAATGCAAAAACGATTTATTAGAATGTTTCTTATATTTTCATATTATGGCTTAGCGTTGATAAATTTGCTTTCAGAAAATTAATTATTAATTATCACACTGTGTCATTGCCAGACTTTAGCAAAAGATTCCTATTTAGAAAATCGACCGCTCAGATGATAAGACGATGTATGATAAGATACATAAACTACCTATAAAACCTACCCTGTTCCTCTTCTCCTGAACATAGTGCTTTGTCGGGGCACACCTTCTAAGATCTTATGGAGTTAGGCCAACATGAATAAAGCTGCCCACCGACTAGGCCGCCAGCAAAGATTAAAGACCACAGGTCCACCCATTTTATCTCTTTCTTGGCGCACGCCGGACAGCGGCTAGTGTTGTACTCGTAGTGACCTTAGCCTGTGGTGGGCGTCCTCTCCCCACCATGGGGACGCAAAAATTCCCGACAGACGATTTTTCGTAAGTAGCCACCTCACAGGGACCTGCTGGGAGATGTGCTTTCCTTTCACAACCTTTTAACTGGCAGAGTGGAAATATAATTTTAAGATAAACAAATGATAATTTAAGGTGCACTGAATCCTGCTCAGAACGTTTTGGAATAAGATAATGCGATTTGAATTAAATTCATATTTCACTCAGTGGTAGAAAGCGTGTTTTTTAATGTTTTAGCTGGTTCTGGGTTCTTAGTTCAAGTAGTTCTTTCTCAATCAACGGAAATGGCTATCGCAAGATACTCGAAATAGATTATTGGTGGAGAAGCTTAAGGGTACGTGGGTGGCCGAAAAGCGTCCTGGGGTATGTTCCAAGAGAACAGAGGAGGAGGAGAGCGGGCTATGCTCGGGGTAACAGAATCTACGATGAAGAGGAAGCTAAGGAAATCGGACTGCACAGAAATGTTTTTAAGGTTGGAGTTTTGGATCCCCAAAATGATGCATGCCATGATAACTGTCTCACCTTACTTTTATATCCTTTGTACCACCTAGATATCTGAGTGTTTACTCATCCATTATGTTTCCCCGACAACATATTCTTCGTTCTGTCAACTAACATTTTTCTGTATGTGCACAGGGATAACCGATCGTAGATCTAGCTCCTACGGACGGGTAACTAATCCAACTCTAGGCGGCCGTGTAACAGATAGCCCATGATAGTGATATAGGGATTAGTATTAACTGATGTGCAGTGATATATGCAGCATACCAGGGATAGAGGGAGCAGTTTGCCGGCCTTCTGGCGCTATCTGATCCAACACGCTATGGATGTGTTTCAGTTCCTCCTTCGTCCGTCCTACTTCCGAGGAGCGGCTTATCCACATGTCCGGGCTTGCGGTCGCGCCCTTTATATTATCAGAATTATTTTTTTATTTATTATGTTGAGACTTAATTTAGTCATTGCCGCGTTTAATAAAGCAAAATATACTTCTCGATTGATTCTTGGGCACTTCTGCATTGTATGGTGAATCTGTATCATTGGAACTTAGTGCAGTTTATGCATCAGTCGGATTTGATCTATGATCATTTTATATAAAAATAACACAAATCGTGAAGAATAACACTGTTTAAAGAAAAAAATGTTTTCAAATATACTTGTTGTACCAACCATACCATGGTTTGTATGCACATATCTTAAAAATCCTATATGCACCAATGTTATTTTCAACGGCTCAAATTTAGTAAACTTTTTCACACAAAGATCAATGACTGTGAATTGAATATTGTTCCTTTCATTACATTTTAACCAACAGCTTGATTAGTAAGTTTCATTAACTTATGATTTTCATTAATAATTTTAGCACACTTTAACCCTGACTTGGTGTTTAGCACTCCTAACTACTTTGACATCTGGAATTGGATTACCTGCTCCCTTTATTATGTTTTCCATGACATTTGGTCAGGACGGACGCAGTAAACTTAGCCCATTGACTGAAAATTAGCTACACGAATTAACTTGGATTAAAGCAAATTCTCTCACAGATTTATAATTTTGGATATTAGATCAAAAATATGGACTATTTCAATCTGTCCGAGTAATGTGAGCAGAAGCCAACTATTCCAAATATATGATGCTCCATTAAATAGAGATTACGAAATAGAACTATTCATTACAAATGTATAAAGATGTGGAGGGAGTGGGGTCAATAATGTAAGAAGGGGCTGTAAATTGGTTCATTGAGATAGGAGCGGCTATAGTAAAATAACATGAATATAGATGCTGGCTGGAAGTGTTTAATTAATTGGTAGAGAGGATCCTTTAGCGGAATGGCTAATGAGACGGCCGCCTAATGACGATGCATGAATAAGTTAAGGGCTAGTGTGTTGTAACCTCCTCCTCCTTCGTCCTCCCCTTACTCGCCTTGCTTTTTTATTGTTCCTTAGTGGGAAAAATCTTACTCCTGAGGCTCTTTAAGGAAGGTCCTCTGCGGCTTCACACAGTCCCACTCACTGGTGGTTTGGTAACTTGCGCTACCTCTTGAAAAACAGTAATCCTTTTGCGATTCAGATGAGGATGAAGATGTAATATGGAAATGAAGACCGGGAGCTGGGCTAGCTCGTGTTGTAATCGTTTGCTCTACTTTCCACGAGTCTTTGAGTGAATATTTATAAACCGATTTGTATTCGTCACGGAAGGGTTTTCTCACTCAGCCGATGGTTGGCACAGAATGATTTTGTAAATTGGTACAGACTAGTATAAAATTATACCTTAAATAATAAAGGTCCCTACCGTTTGGACGTAAATTTTTAAAATTGAAACATGACTCAGAAACAGAAAATGAGGTCTTGCCTTGTAGTTTCAATACCAAGAACAACGCAGAAATGAAGCTAAGTATGTCTACACATGAGATGACATTATTTTTAGGTCAAGTCATTGATGGTGCGTATACACGATTCTTTTCTTATTTTCGATTTTACAACACTAACTTTTATTAACTATTCAACTTTTATTATTATTTTACATCATTCTGTAAGAGAGGTTCAGTGTTTAGGGATTTTTGATTCACTATTAAAACGATCTGGCTATTACAGACTGGCACTGTATATCTTACGGATCCGAGTGAACCTGTTAATGTAAACAAAGCCGATGTATTCCTGAGGCCGGCCGAGGTGCAGGCGTCGGCACCCCAGTCTCACCTGACACACATGTACTTTCAAAAATTTCCTGGTCAGTTAGGACATTGCATTGTGAGACCATTAATTGAGTGCTTATGGGACCGTGTTCTGGGTGGGGTGTAACTTCGGTTTGCGTACATTGAGGATGGCCCTGCTATAGCTTTAACATTTTCCCCATCCCAGATAACAATCAAATTTCGTGAATCAATGTGCAATGAGTTGATCACATAGTCATTAATGATTTACAGTTATTTTTAAGGGCTGAATGATTATCCCATTTTCTTGAAAAATATAAATTAAAAATATTTCTATACTGAATAAAAAAATTATCACTAAACAACTTATTTGATTGTTTATCGCGTTACTGTCATTTGAAATAAAACTATTTCTCTGAAAGACGAATGCATTGAAAACGTTAAGATGTCCAAATATGAAGAATATTTTTAAATTCTTCTTAATATTATTTTTTGGCAAGCAATCACCCGTCTAGGAAATCAAATCAAGTTTGGTTAGTAATAGACATTTTCAGTTAATGTTAATGTTAATTGCTTAATTTATAGCATTTATTTTTAGGGTTTCTTTGGTTTTTTCCAAATACCGAAACCCCGAAATGCCTCTCTGTTTGCTTATTCCCAATCTCTTTTTTGACCTTACAATTTTATTGAAATGCTTTGTTTGGTAACCCATGATCACCCGCCCATGATGTACATATTGTCTGTCTACTGCCAACTCCATGGAACACGGTTAAGGGTCATAAATTAATTACTTGCATAAAATACAGAAATATTTTTCATATCATATCGAGTAAGTAATCAAATATATGTCGGAAGATTAAGGAATTACAAAATTTAATTAAATGAATTTTCGCGCCATAGCGACACCCATTATTTTGTTATCCATCGTCACATTTTTTATTCTCAAGTTATGTAAAAGATTTTTTTACCAAGATTTTGTTACATCAATTATAAACAAAATTGAAAATTATAATACATAAACGACATAATATTTGCCTTCTCTATTTAAACCATACATTTATCTGAGATTGGATGGATTTGTAAAGTATAAGTTTGTTTTTGGGGCTTAGCTGATATTTTTGTTAAAAATCTGGGTAAAGATTTTAGATGTTTTGAAACTTATACTGTATATCATTACAAAACGTAATTTTGATAGTTTTAAGCCATATTAATTGTTTTGTGTGTCTTTTTCGCAGCTGTAACAAAACCCACTGTTGCGTGATTCAGGATTTTTTTCCATCTAAATATTATTTTGGCCAGTGTAGCGCAGACCCTGTGGCAAGCAGAGACGGTTAAGTAGCTAATGAACAGATAACAATTAGACAGAATTAAACATGGTGGTAAATGGCTCGCTGATTGGCTACTCAGTGTTCTGGCCAGTGCAAGATCTCGACCGTAGATCCGGGTTCCTCGCATCCAATTAGTTCCTCCTATGTCTTCTTCTCTTTCTCTTTCTTCTCCCAAGTCTCTTCGTTAAATTTTCAGTTTAAAAAAAACTTTCTTATTTCTAGTCGATCCATGAATCAGTTGCCTCGCAATTATTTACCTAAAGAAATTTGTTTATGTTAACTATGTACTAAATTGTATTTTTTTTTTACATTCATAAACGAAAACGTCGAGAATGGGACTGTGAAGTGGCAGCTTCAAGTGAGGTCCGATTGTATTTTTGTACAGAATTACTTCATTTAATTTTTTTAAAGCTTACGGTCAGTGAAAATCGTCATTTCACGAATAAAAAAATGTATTTACAAAAACAGCTTATAACTGGTTTGTTATAAGTGATCTCGCCATTTTTTTTTTCTGATTATAGCAAGAATTATTTTTAATTATAACGCAAGGCCGGATTAATTATAAAATGTATATAAAGAACTTGAAGGAACAGTATTCTGAGTTGGTCTAGGAACCGGCCGTGTGAGGTTTTTGCCAGAAAATATTTGTTTAACCATCTTGGAATGACGCCTTATCAAAAATAATAAAAATTGTAAGCTAAACTATAGACTTAAATCCTACGCGATTCCTAATGCTGCCACTTTTTTGGAAAATGTTTTGATTTCTTTCGGCCTTGTCATTAACGTGGGAAAAAATGTAAGGCATTAGTGCTGTGGCTTGAGAAAGAACTTAAGAGACTTTGAGGGAAATAATTAAGGGGCCGGCTTAATGTCTAAATCGGGTTGTGGTTGATATACCTTTGGAATTTCCGGACTGTGATGTTCTTAATATGATTTTTACGATCGGTATCGGAGAACACACAGAAAGAGAGACCCCCTGGAAGATACACTAACGAAAGCCAATTTGCCCTACATGTTTGAAAGTAGAACCTCTCACCAAGCCTCGGCAATTATTTATTTTCTAACAAGAAATCTTTATTTGAATGAAACTACGATCTGCCCTGGAAGGGCAATGGATAATTGCCTTGAAAGAGCTTTCATATCAGAGACATACATATCATATTTACGTTTACTGTTTCATTAATACTTTATTCACAATTTACATTTATTCAGAGCCCGGGGATCCCCAATTTCGCAGTTTTTTTCTTTTAAATCATTTTGTTGTTATATTCGATATATTTTTTGTCCGTTGGGTTATTATTATGTTATGGGTTATTATCCGAAGGTTGAATGATAAATTTATTATTTTATTTTAAGTTGGTTGGAACACTTTACCCGAAGTACAATATCGGGGTTTACTTAGTGAAGGGCCTCAGGAAGACTGCTCAGATTTCCGCAAGAGCAACCACCCTTGCGGTTTACTGCCCTGTCCCTTCGTGGCTTTAGCCATCACAGCCTTCCTCCTGCATTTTTTATGACTTTTTTGTTCATCGATGACGACGGTTTTGTGAGAGGAAACTGTCTTGGTGAAACCATACGACAAATCAACCTCAAGACTAGGTGACTTTCCACATCCTTCCGCACAGTCGGAATTTTTTCTTTATTACTTTTTTTTTTTGTCTTTACGGAAGTGGTTAACCATCAAGCCTTATTAAAACGGAACTTGATGACGGAACTATAAAACAGAGTAAAATAATATTGTTGTTCGGCCGTATAGGATTATAAACAACAAAGTTACGTTAGATTGCCGTCCCTTGTGGTAAAACAAGGCAGCTATTTACAGATTTATCACTTGCTTTTCCTCAAAGCTTCTTTTGAAAGATTATTTAGAAAAACCTTGGAGTCTGAAACAAAAAATGATTGATTTCCGGCACTGTTGCTTTAGTTTTTTATTCTATGATATATATAATATTCTTTACTGTGCTAAAATTACAATCTGCCTTATTAAGCAATAAGTAATTGAGATAAATGTTCTCAATAATACCATATTTCCTATTCATCATTCACTCGCTCATTCATACAATATTTACAAAACGCCCAGTGGGGTCAAAAATCCACATGTTTGTCATCCCCTCGCATGCGAAAGAGGAAGCGGAAATCTTGGGAAGTCCCCCACGCTCATCCGTCAGCCGCGTCACCGGATACGAGCCAGTGGCGGCTGACGAAGAGCGCGAGAGGCACAGATGCTCAGGGCATGATTGGAGAAAAGGGCTCCCACTGTCACGCATATTTTCAGGTCACGAGGCCACTGCCGTTTCAGTCTCCTCCGAGGATTATAGGGATGAATGGCGCAGTGCAATGACTGTGCTACGGGATTAGGGTGGTTGAAGAGGCTACTATGGAATTTCATTTACTTGGAAGGATGAGTTAAAGAATGTAGGGTATATTAAGATCGTTATGAAGCGTTTTGTTGCTGACATAATAAGGGGCATTTACTGTTTTTCTCAGGACTTCTGATTAAAAGGATTGGATACGCTTGATGTTTGACTTTTTTGTTGTCCCCCCATACCTCTATTAAGTATGTCCAGATTGGCTTAGATATAACTTTGTAGATTAGTAATTTATTTTCTATTGAGAGATGGGATGACCTTTGAAGTAGTCCTTACAGTTGTCCAAAGCGTCTGTTTAGTTCTTGTATTTTTAGCCTCGTATGTTGGAATCCACATACTCGTATGTGGGTTCCAGGTCAGTCGTTTTTCGAGATGGAAGCCTAAGAACCGTACTGTCTCGGATACAGGGAGATGGATAGAATTAAAATAAACCTTTGGGCAAGACTTGCGACAGAGGGTGAAGGTTATGTTGGGAACATTTTGCTTCATTGACTTTGATTCGACATTGGTTGCACCAATACTAGATCTCATCAAGGTGTTTTTGAAGGTTTTTGGATGCTATATCATGGTCTGAATGGGTTGACAGGACTGCAGTGTCATCTGCAAATGTTGCCAAGAAGGTATTAGTGGTAGAGGGGACATTAGCGGTGTATAGGATATAGAGGGTGGAACATAGGACGCTGCCCTGTGGAACTCCTGCTTTTATGGGATAGTAGTTAGAATATTCTAAACCACAGCGAACTTTTTAGTTTTTCAACGACCATTTGCTAAAAACCACATGGCCATGTTTAACTACAAGTTTTTATTTGGAATTTATATTGCTTACTAAAACAACATATAGAATATTTATGGGAATGTTTTATCAACGGTTATGATTCCTCAATTCCCATCTCAGAAACTGTCTCAGTTCTAAATTTCTGATTTTCTGAAAGGTTGAGGGTGTATTACAAATGCTTCTCTGAACGTTCTACGCCTTAATTTAGTTTTTTAATTGTTGTTTTTATTGGTAAAAATAAAAGTCTTGTATGTCTTGATGTACTTGGGAAAAATTGCGAGGCAACTAATTTTTTTTTAATTTCTGTAGTATATATTTTTCCCATTTCCTCGTATTCTTCAAAAAGTGAAGGATCATATTTGTTTGTCTTATGCAAGTATGATAAATGCTTCTCAGAAGTAATTAGAAATTGGCCTTCTGTCGTGAGTCAGGCCACTTGCGTTCAACTTCCGGTACTGACTCAGTGGTGCGGGAATGTGCGGTGGAAGTCAAGATACCCAAATTTCCACAGACTATCGGCGCGATGATTTGCGGCTGACGGGAAGAGGACCTCTCCGGACAGGCGGACGAGGAGGGATGGATGGCCGGACCAAGAACGATAATTGAATGTTGAGCTCAGTGGACGCCCGTGATGCATGATGTTCGGCCGCCCTGATATTAAACTGTCTGCGCGATCCGTTCTCTGGATCTCTCCCCCCCCCCCCCAACCACCCTCTTAGCATCAACCCCCTATCAGTCAGCTCTTCGGGGCTCCGTTAGACCTCTTCATCACTTCTTCAAATTATACTTCTCATTTTTACCGTCCTATCTTCAGGGGTTTGTTTAGAGTTGGTTGTCTTCCTTCTCTTGCTGCATTGTTGTCCCATGACCTGTCGATGCAAGGGCAACAACAGCTGTTCTATATCCCCAGTTCTGCTGTTATGGATTTGGACAGCATACAATGATTAGTGTTGGTTGTCTGCTTGCAGTTCCCCTCGCACATTTGACGCTTCGAACCCCCCCTAAGCGTTAGAGCATTTAGTGCAGGGTCAACCTTGGTGTTGACAGCTGTCACATGCAGTTGGCGTTCGGTTTCAGCTGAATTTCCACGGGACATTTGTTTAAACCTTTCTCCAAAGACACAAATAAACTTCAAACAATAAATATGCCACTGTTTATGAATGACTTAAATAGTTTTGTCATCGATGATTTTGTATTTTTATACTTTGCATTAATCTCACTCCACTGGCATGGGCCATGAATATTTTTCAATTTCTTTAAAATTTATTACAGCCACCAAGTACGTACGTTTTAGGCGTGTAAATGTTTGTTATTTAAAAGAATATGCTATTATCGAATATTACCTCAGATTAAAGTGATTTATTCAGGAGTGGTCTGACACCTTCCTTCATAATTTACTGTTATAGCCCTTGAGCCTGGAGCGTTCTGCCCCCTACTGCTAACAACGCTGAATAAATATGCATCCGGAACATAAGTCACCCGTAGACCACCGAAAATCTCTAAATTTAAGTTATATATTGTTTCTTTATTCAATATAGGAATTAATCAACATCTCTAATAAAAACAATAATTTTTAAATCTAAAATTATTCGTTTATTGTTACCAACTAAAAAAGAAGTTTTATAAAACATTGGTTTATTATAAGTAATCCTTCCTTTAATTTTTATTTTTTTTCAACTGGGAGTATATTATATTATTACATCTACCGCTATGCTATCTCATCCATATACATATTATATTACATAGTATGTGTTGGGTCGTCACGAGGGGAATCTAGTGACCTTAGCCCTGTTAACGGAGTGAGAGTTGAATAGGCTGTGAGCTAGACGATTGCTTGATGATGGGTCTTACTACAGAGCTATCTGACTCAATATCTGATAGGTATGTGCCCCGACAGTGCACTATGTTCAGGGGAAGAGGTATAGGGTAGGTATTATATTTAGTTTACGTGGTCTTGGAATGACCACGAATTCACACTCGGTATCTGAGGGTAGGCGTCCGGATCAATAAGGCGAGTGTGAACCGGAGAGAGGCAGACTGGATCGCTGGGGGATACACTACTAGGTAAAGTTTGTAGGGCCTGTCCAGAGGTGAGCCGTAGCTTGAATAAGAATAGTATTTTTTTTCCTTAACCCCTATTTTTATGTTTTTTTTAAATTAATAATAAATTTCTTACGATTTACTGGTTGAGGGTGGCTGCTTCTACTGCATAATTTATGCATTTTAAGGAGTTCTTGTCTAAAAACTAACATTATCTGTTTATTATTGAATGTTATACAAATGCAAAAAGGGCTAGGTGATGGGGCTAACCTTCGGGTTACAAAAAGCGACTTAAAAAACTAAACTTACATACTAGCTTGAATAGTCGGCTAAAACTAGGGGGTATATATAGCCCAAAGCAGCCAATGAGCTGGGATTTTATTTTGGCCAACCGCATCGCAGGTCTGCGCTGTTGGACAGCTGGTAAGCCCGGAAGGGGCCACATGGCTACCTCTGAAATCTTCGGCAGCTTTAACATTTATTGTTTAGAATAGTTACTCTGATAAGACTTTGTGGTTTGGTAATATTACTTACGTTTGTTTAATTTAATTTACTACATATTATAACTAATCGGTAGAGAGTGATTTATCTTATGTAGTTAGCGGTCGCTACAATACGTATATTTATTTATAAATGAACAAATGTAGCAAACCCGGATGCATTTTTATTTATTTCAAGCTTCTGACATCCGATGATGAGTTTATCAGCTAATAGCAATATAGTGCAATAATAAATACTGAAAAAGCGTCAGATGTATAACATATATATATACATATACATATACATATATGTATATAAAACAAAAATAAAATTATGAAGCTAATGTTGAAATAAAAATACTCAATAAACTCCTATATTAAGTAAATCAAACTGTCGTATTAATAAATTCAGAACCCGGCTTTTATGTCTCTTAAAATATCTAAAAATATATCAGCATGAGTGATATTAATTATTTTAAGAACAAATTTAAAACCCCAAAAATTCAAAGGCATTTTTCTGTTTTCTTAGCGTCGGTTAGTGTCGCAAGTAAATTTACAATATATCTTTTTAGTTCAAGCCAATTTTTGTAATAGACCCCATTTGCTACTAACAGTGGATTTATTCAGGAGTGTTCTGACATTTTCCTTCATAATTTACTGTTATAGCCCTTCCGCTATAACGGAACTCACTTCCGGTTTTGCTTTTTGCCGCTGCGATAATTTTTAATTAATTCTGTTCGAAAATGAAAAGAAAAAATGTTTAATTCCGCTAGTGTTGTATATAGGCGCTTTAAGGTTATTTAAAACTATTTCTTATTCCAAGTTGAGGGGCTTTAATGTTCGTCGACAGTTTCGTGTTGTTTAGGTTTTTTGTTTAATTTCGTAATAAACGGACATTGTTCAAGGATCGTATGTATTAAAATTCAACCGTGCTGTCGATTATACATTTTCAATGTTATCTAACCTGCTATTCCATAAATTTAATTCAGAATTAAAATGGTTTAAGCGAAGTGAGGATTTTTTAGATGTACAATGTTGCTTTAAAGATATTATCAAAACAAGTGATGTTTGGTTTTAGTGTACAATATTAGCGGAGCACTACCTGATTTCACGATTCTACAAAATATTACAAGTGGTCAAGATTATGAAATCATTACAAATTCATTTCATATAGTTATTTGACTCTCACTTTATATGAACTAGTCAATTTCACTAACAGATAAACTGTTAAAGCTATTGACCCCAATTATGTCGCTGAGTAAGAATCGAAGACTCGCTGGGCCGTATTGTTTGCTATTCAGAAATAATTCAGTCTGAAGCCATTCCAATTCTTCTACGGTGGGAGGCTCCCGTGATAATTGTATAAATAATTAAAGCAAAGCTTAGAGGGCGGGGCCCTGCCCGCTTGGGGTGTTTCCATTGTTCTATTATGTGCAAAATAGTTGTGGGATTCCGGCCGGTAATGAAAAGAGACCTCATTGCACCCTTTCGTTGACATTAGAGAGCCTGCGTGCAGTGGAATATTTCGATGCTTGCTCATTAACTTCTAATAGAAATTCATACGTTAAACCTTACGTCAGCTAGTTCAGGTGTTAAGCCCAGCATATGCTTGTGTACTAAAACGGCAAACGATGTGATATATGCAAGATAAATGTTTTTAAACGTGAGCAGATGAGCTTGTAGTGTTACCAAACCAAAGAGGGTTTTAAAACTCCTCGGTTCCATAAACTCAGTCAAACGTGATGTACCAAACAATATAAAGAGTTAAATTTGACAGAAAGCCTGTCTGCTACAAGGTACAACTCTAATGAACTTTATTTTTTCTTGCTCTTGCTTTTTATGTACGAGGCTTGATGAACATCAGCTCAAGTTATGCCTCCAACACATTTTATTACCCGAGCCATTTAGTTGCTATTTGATAGTGAAGGAATCGTAGAAGAAGAAATACGAGGGTGGTCTGAAAATTTTCCGACCTAACAAAGATACAAGAGGTTTTTTCAGAATTTTTATTTTTCAACATAGTCTCCTTGTAACTCTACACACTTCTCCCATCTCTGTAACCCGTCCAAATAGTACTCGGCGTTTTTCTCTGCAAAATAATCGTTCACGAAGGTGATTGCCTCTTCATTTGACGAAAATCTCTGTCCTCCGAGCGCAATTTTTAGATGAGGGAACAAAAAGAAGTCGCTTGGGGCTAGATCTGGTGAGTAAGGCGGATGGTCAAGCAATTCAAGCCGTAATTCATGGATTTTTGCCATGGCAACCGCTGAGGTGTGAGACGGTGCGTTGTCTTGGTGAAACAGGATTTTATTTTTCTGCAAATGTGGCCGTTTTTCCGCAAGTTCTGCCTTCAGCTTGTCAAGTAATGATGCGTAGTATGCTCCTGTAATGGTTTTTCCTTTTTGAAAATAATCGATTAAAATAACTCCATGACTATCCCAAAAAACAGTCGCCATCACTTTCCCAGCCGAAAAAATAGTTTTTGCTTTTTTTGGAGCCGGTTTCCCCTTTGCATACCAGTGTTTGGACTGTATTTTTGTTTCGGGTGTATAATGGTGTACCCAAGTTTCATCCACAGTAATTAATCGGCGCCAAAACTCGGATTTATTGCGCCAACAAAGCGTTGGAAATGTTCATTCGAACACGTTTTTGGTCTAACGTGAGCAAACGCGGCACCCAACGCGCGGACAGCTTTCTCATCTCTAAATGTAGATTTAATATGTGACAAAAACGTTCTTTTGACATGTTCATAACCTCTGCTATCTCTCTCACTTTAATTCGGCGGTCGTCTAGCACCATTTGGTGAACTTTGGCGATGTTTTCGTCGGTAGTTGCAGTTTTTGGACGTCCCGAACGTTCATCGTCTCGCAAGCTCTTACGACCCCGTTTAAATTCAGCTGCCCAAAATTTCACTGTGGTAAATGATGGTGCAGAGTACCCATACACAGAATCCAACTCATCTTTGATTTGCGTAGGCCTATTGCCTTTCAAAAACAAATATTTAATGACAGCTCGATACTCGATTTTGTCCATTTTCATAAAAACACTCACATTGACTCACTCAAACGACTGTTACACAACAACTCCGCGTCCAAAATGGCTGAAACTTTGGTGAGTAACTGTCAACAGATGAACAACAAAATTCACTAGCTTTTATTTACGACTGCTGCTATCTTCATGTTGAGGTCGGAAACTTTTCACACCACCCTCGTAGCTTTGTACACCATATACGTTAAAATTGTATTGTTGTTAGTTTTTGAGGTGACGTTACTAAATAACTTGTATTGTCACTTTTAAGTGTGTCATTGTCTTCAAATCCAGGCTTCAGGTAGCGGCTGTATCTGATGCTGGTAACTTGATTGCTTGAGGACTGGTGCGCTTTAGTATATTTGATTTTTTTTCGTATTATAGATAATACCTATAATAAATGATACTAAGCTAAATGATTACAGAAATCATCAGTTAATTTTCGGTCAACGCTACAACTTTGCATTTTTTGGAAATAATATTTGATGCAATATGATTGTAGTATTATTTATTTTCAAATTTCCATATCCACTAGTCATATTATACAAGGGCTCGAAAGATTAGCCAACATGTTCAAAATTAAAGGTGTTACTAACTCTCGGAATTACACTGCCCTCTTATTCACACATAGTAAATAAATCGAAACGTTGTTTTGAAATTTTTTTTTGGTGGGGTACCCAGTTTTTTTCTCGTCTTTAGAACTTCAACTAGAAACTTCGTACCTAATTACATCTATCTATGAGTACTTCAACGAGCGTGTAGGGAAGAACCTGACCGGAAACTAAGGATTTTTTTATAGGTACGCGGAATTATGTTTCCAAAATGATAGTTTATTCGTATGATTATGACTTGAAAAAACTATTTTTTATCCCATCAGAGAAAAGAGCATGCGGGCTCCGTTGTAGCCTGTAAATTAATGGGCGTGGGGAAAATATTTGCGATGGTAGTCAGGGCACAGACTACAAGATCCCATCCTGAGGACGCATAAGAAACTGACCGTTGGAGGAATATCAAGTTACTATCTGTTGGCGATGCACCGTGCAGAAGAAGAGGCGGAGGAGTGCGGTGTGGGCAGCGGGGGACAGTACGCATTAGTCCTCAGCAAAAAGGGACCCGTCAGAAAAAGTTGCTTCGAGGTGTGAGCTGCATCGCCCACACGGCGGCCGCCGGTTCCGCTCGTTGTCGCAAAAACCGTCTGGGGATTCTAGTGGCTCAGGAGCCTCTTCTATTAGTGAGGGGTGGGGAATGCATTGATCTTACATCTATCCAACAAACGTACCCTGTCTACATGCACCATCAATCCGAAACGAAAATTTTCCTCAGTACCTTTTCTGGTTCTTTAGGTTACATTTAAGTGTAGTACCATTATAATCCTAACTAAGGGAACACCATGCAGGCGACTTCATTGATCAGAATAGCTGGTGAGGATTCACCCATTTAA
Organism: Acanthosoma haemorrhoidale; assembly: GCA_930367205.1. Lineage (NCBI taxonomy): Eukaryota > Metazoa > Arthropoda > Insecta > Hemiptera > Acanthosomatidae > Acanthosoma > Acanthosoma haemorrhoidale. Next base: position 48,788,959 of record OV884012.1, on the reverse strand, counting down.
GCCTACCTACTATATTACAACAATGCTATTTGAACCCTACTTCTTCATCGCCCGAAGAGAATTCGTTATCACAATACAAACGCATTTAATTGTTAATTGGATGATCATGGTTATTTTGCTTAATTATTCTATCTCTTATGTACTAAATTTGCTTGCGGAATGGAAAGCCTTCCGAGTCACCCACTTCTATTTTTGGAAATGAAATACATTAACCACTCGTTTGGAGCTTTGAACCAATCCTTTATATCATGTATCAATTAGGGGAACCACTAAATCGTAGAGCCCATCATTATATTATTATTTTCATATCACTACATATTTCAGCCAGTCATCGCTCAATTTTACAAGTTTTCATTTTTGTGCATCCTATGGTACAACCTATTTCTATCTGGTACCTTTCTGGTACATCCTTTGGTATCCTTGGGTACGTACTCTTAGTTGGAAAACGCTTATATGCATGTTGATTTCTCATTTGCAGTTTAAAATAGGTACATAACAACATTATGGTACCCATGTACACAGCTACAGAAAAAAATAATTTTTCATGTATTCAACTTTTTTTTAAAATATTTAACAAAAGTTAGCTACCTAACCCTTCACGTAACACAAAAGTTACTTTATTTAGCAGCATTAATTTTTTTTTTTAAACCCCAACCTTTTTTTATTTATGGAATGTATAATGCTGCTTGCTAAATACAAGTGTGAGATTGAGTCACTTTGGGGGTACTTCCGCCATACACGGGACATATGGTACAATATTTTAATTATTTTCCATTCTGTTTCATGAATGTACAATCAGATAAAATTTTAAGGATTTCGTGTCTGCTGGATGACACTTGACATACAGTTTCGAAGGTGGTTTCAACACGATGTCTATTTATGATCAGAAAGAGCTTAGTCAGCATAAGTTGCGTAAGTCTTGGACAAGTTTGTAGCTGGTCGTTGACTTGGCACGGAGCTAGATGTTTTAGATATAGCCCTTCCATTAGCGTCAAAACTCCATCACAATCTTGACGATTCATCTTTCAAAGAAAATGATATAATACAATAATTAATTGTCTGCCAGGTTCGAAATCGCTATATATTTATTGATGTTTTCGTAAGTCATTCTATTCTTAATTTATTCTGCTCCATTGTTCTTGTCAGGAGGCATTTGTATCTACGCCACTTACGTTGAATGGTGGGAATGATATTCTTGTTTATTTTTGTTCTTTACATAAGGATATGCAATCTACATTTCTGGGAGGATCGATATTGCTCCATGGGTATTTTATCAATTTAATTGTTCAGGCTCTCCAATCCACTTTTGTTTCCATGAAATTACAAGGGGTCAAATACGGCCGGAATTCTAAACCAACCAGAAGATGTTAAGAGATATATATATTTTCTTATTTGTTCAGATAAATAGAGAGTTACAGAGTAAATGATTTATGGCAGGTAAAGTTATACTCTAAGCTATTAACAGTCATGCTCTGTTGCATATTTGTGTTTTCTCTGCAATAGTCTTTTTAGAATGTTCTTGGATCCCTGGACTCATAAACAAACATATAATAAGATGACGATGGTGCATTGTTTGCCATGTGTGGATTTGAGGTTCACTAACTCACAATTGCTACCAAAGAATGTTGATTTGCTAGGCAGGATGCATGAGAACCTTAGAACATTCAGATGGGCCTATACCCTGTTAAGATTTATTGATCATTTTTAAGATTAATGTTGATGCACCTCTATCATTTCCCAACGTCTCTAAGAAGAATAGTGTAGTTTCTCTATTTACTGCCCGTTAGTGGTAGCTTATCTCATATGTGAAGAGTGTCAGCTGTTTATTTTCTAGTATGATTGGATTTGGCCTGTGGCGCTGAATGTTCAGTTTTTGACGCTTGAGTTGTTATTTGTTGAGTTGAGTTGTTGCTCTCTACAGACAGCTCCTTCAGACCTATTATCCTTCAGCTCCCCATGTGGTAGCGCCGACACAGTAGCCGGAGAAGACGGAGGTATACAAGAAGCGTGATTGTAGGTTTAACTCAATGCGGTCCGAGTTATCCCGCATTAATGTAAAGTAATTTTTTGTCTGTAGGGGCGCTGACAGTAGCCGGGCCTTTGAGTGATGCGGGTTCCCTGTAATCCCGAGGGCTGTCTGGAACTGATGCGTCGTCACTTGCACCCCGAACATCCCCAACCAATGCCCGGGATCCAAACTGACACCTCAACGAATGGGAAGGACTATCTCATCCCTAACAGATGCAGCGTCAGTGGGCTGTTTCATTCCTTTTATAGTCCCTTCATAGCTCGTCATTTATGATGTCTCTTCTCTTTCAGTCTAATTGGTCCAACATTCGTCTTTGTCTGTATTGTCATTTTGAGGATTCTTAGATATTCCTACAATACTATCCTACTATACTTTACAATCATAACAATATGGTGAGCTCTATGTTTGCTGCGTCATGTAATTGGCTGGTTAAGTTCACGCTCTTTTTTAAATTTTAGGACGTTAAGATTATTTATGTTAACGAGTAAAACCCTTTAAAAAAATGCGTCTCCGTTTCATGATGTTTTCTGTTATTAAACAAATTGTAGTAATTTACTTGTCTCGAATTTTTTGGTTTGGAACACTTGCTCCGTAGGCTTCCATTGGCACAATCTGTAATCCCGACTTTAGTGATTTACACAGTTTCAAATGAAACAACGTGAGACACTGAGTCTCCTTTGTGCAAATGAAGAAGCCTGTGTTAGTGCTGGTTGTGGGGTTTTAATTTTAAGAAATAAAAAGTTTTGTCTCTCCACAAAGTTAAATATTTCGCAAAGCGATTTAGACAGCAGTCATCCTCATTGCTACTACAATTGGCAATCATGTGATAAGCACGGATATTAACAGGATCTAATGATAAACTATTAGTTAAAAATTTACCGATTTATAAATAATAAAATTGATAACAATAACATCAAATCAATAAAACTCTACAAATTAAAATTATATTTATTTAATCAAATATTAAAATTCATATAACCACAATAAATATATAATGCATATATGTTGTATGTGTGTTATTTGGTGTATAAATTAATACTCATCAATTTAAATTTAATTGATACTATAATGAGAGCAAAGGGCTGCTAACTCTTTGAACTTCAGCCCTGTATAGGAGGTTTACCCAATACAGCCGACCGAATTAATACTCTCTTCCATCTGTTTTAAGTTATTGAAAGTGATGAAGGTTTTTATCGTTTCTATCATTAGAACCTGTTAGTTAATTGTACTTTATGTTAATGCTTATCACATTATTGTGAATTGTAGTACTGAAGATGACAGTCCGACAGTCGGGAGCACATTGGGAAATATTTAGCTTTGTGGAAAGACAAAACTTTCTATTTCTTAAAAAAACTAAAAAGAAACGTTTGTTCCTGAGAATGGTTGGCATAGTGGGGGTGCACAATGCTATGCATGAATTTCGATACTTCTTTTAAAATATTAGCAAATAACTCTTAGAGTATATTACTCTCCTTCCCTTTCTTCAGCAATAAACGATTTTTTTTTTATTAATGATTATTATTTGCTGACTCCAAAGTAATATTTTGACTCCAATTCAGTTAGATTCCCTTTGGAGAAATTATATTTTATATGTGTAATGATTAAACGACTATACCGTATATAAGGAACTGTTTTCCGAGTTGAGTCGTTACCGAGGGCACATGTTGCCTGTTTGGTAAAGACTGTGTTTGTGTTTGGACGATGAGCAGGTTGGCTCGCTCGTTGGCAATCGGCAAGTCGCGCCGAAATTACAGGCCAGCCTGCTACTGAATAAAACATCCTTCCCTCTTCTTCCAGGGCTGGAGAACTGATCACCGTTTTTTCCTGTCTGGTTTATATCCTTTTTTATAGCCTTACAGTTCGTACTTAACGCCTAACCCATCTCTCTCTTTTATGAAGCAAAAACATAAAAAGGGCTACAGCTTCCCTTCCGCTAACCTGTTGAATCCACCGGTCGCTTTTGCATTCTTCTCACCTCCGCGGTCCCCTCGCTTTCTTTTGGGATTCTCGTCTCCTTTCTTATGGAAATGTAGTCAAATATTTTCAAAATATAAATAAATAAAACTACACAGCCCGTCCCGGGTTTCATGCGAGTTGAAATTGAATAATTTATGAAGGAGGTACTGGATTTATGACTGAATATATTTCAACGTTTCTTATTAAATCTGGGATATCCGATTTTCTCTTAAATATTTATAAAAATTTCTTTACCGTTTTATATTTATTTATTTTTAATCTAGTGAAGTTGAATTTATTATACATTAAGAGGGAAAACTGTTTGTTGTTTTCCTTATAAATATTTAACTTCATCTTGAGTTCTCTTCACTATGACATTCATTATTCACATCGAAACAATGTTTCGCACTTATAAATTATTATTTTTTTTTTATTTTCATGATTCAGCACAATAAAAACGGCTATTTATATGGGATTTAGTCATTCTTACCCCAATCTAACCGGCGGTATATTTTCAAACCCTTTTGAAATTGTTGTTACTGGAAAAAAATGTCAAATTTTCCTGATTTGAATGCTTGGGGAAAGGCAGAGAAGGTTGACGTAGGGCAAGGTTTTGTAGTGGATCTAGAAAAGAAGGAAGTGAGAAAGGTTGGAGGCTAAGAAATTATGGGAGAGCTGTTGTGAGAGGAGAACTCTGCGATTACTCGAGAAGACTTGATATTGAGAATAGACAAACAATATTAAAATATATAATTCACGGAATTGAAAGTTAAATTTATTTCTTGCTATTTTTTGAACATTGCTTAATCTTATGGTAATATAATTTTTTTTTTCAGGTATTTGGAATTGATTACATATTGTTAATCGTCGTGTTGAGGTATGCTAAATTTACATTATTACATATATTTGATACTATTTGTTCATATGCCCATAAATGAAGAATTGTTTCTTGCTTAGAAGACAGCTGCCGTTGCTTTCTTACTTAACGAACTTTTCCTAATCGATTAAATGTCTAATACTTCGATTTTCATGTATTTAACTTTTTTTATCTTACGGGTCATAATATAATTCAAAATTTTACTTGACTACGCCTGTTAATTTGATGCATAGTTAATTATAGCAATAACTTAAAGAACCCATAAACCCCTGTCTTCGGGTTTCTTTATTACGATTCCTGTATAGAATAATTTTACGTCCTTGAAATTCAGATATAATTTAAAATAGTATACAACTTTTAGGGGATGACAGCGTTAAGTTTCACTCTCTTGTGTAACTGAATGAAAATATTCGGATGGCGTATAGTTATAGTGTCATCAATAGCAAAATTGTATAATTATAGGATTTGAAAAAAAAAAAAAAAAATGTTTATGAGTGACGTACATTCACTACATACATTGTTTGGGATATTGGCTCATGTTGAGGAATGAGTTCTCTAATATGTGTTGAGCAATGCACACCTTATTTCCATCTTCTGACCATCTCACAATAGGATATGTATCATACATGCATAAATTGTGGACATTAATAAAAATCTAACATCTTTTAAACAAATACGCCATATAATATCCGAATTGACGACTAACTCTGGTTTAGAAAAAAACAAATGTTGCTCCCCATTAATGATTGCGGGAGATTCTCCACCTAAAACATAGCCATTCAGTTGTGTACTGTTAAAGGGCTGGATAAAGCAGGACATCGGTTCGGTGTAGCTAAATGCCCTTTGAGCCGAAAGTATTGGGAACAAAAAGCCCTGGCCCATTCAGCGAAAACAAAGGGCCCGGCGGTAATGGATTGCACCCCTGTTTCCTGAGAAGTGGACAACGGGCGAGTTGACACTCAACAATAAGAGGAGTAACCACAACAGTGGAGTGTATGCGTGGCTGCCATTAGTCCGTATTAGTAATTACATCAGGCGGCCCGATTCATTGATAACACTAATTTGATTGTACTACAATGTCAATGGCGAACCACATGGCGATTTCGGCTGAGATTCACGGTGATTGCGTCTATTTCTCTATGATTGGATATGGCCATAATGATCATGTAATCTTTCTACACCGCATTGATCACCACCATTCTTACTTCTTGTTCCTCTGCACCGTCATCCTGGAGTATGATCTGTACTAGTGTCTTCCTTAAACTGCAGATAATACAGAATAAATTCCCCTAAAAATAGTAACAAATTCACTTAAGCTTACCACCCTCTCCCGGCTTAGTGGTACCCCTGACATTGACTCATTTTATTGTGTAGTAAAATAAAGCACTCAAAGGTTACTTAAAAATTGTAAGAGTTAATAATTTAGAAAAAGTGCAGTGCATAATGTTTTAAAATAGAAAGGAAATGCATAAAAATATTCATTTTATCCTCAAGGACCACTAGAAATTGGTCTTTTAGTAGTAGGATTTTTTTTTCGGTTTTCATGCTTATAAATAAATGGATATTTTAGTTTTAGTGTAGAGGTGCTCTGGCGTCCGGCAACTATATTTAATGTACATAAAATGAAATAAAGAAACTTTCTCTTAAAAAATAAAATTCTTAGCGCTTGAGATGGCAGTGACAGCTCAAAATAAATGCAATTTGTTCTGCCATAAAGAAATTAAAGGTCTAAAAGATGAAGGAGATGTCCAAGCATACTAGGACTTACCCAACGAATATGTTATTCACTTTTCTGCACCGACATTGTTTTTTTTATTGAGTATGCCAATTTCGGGTAGCTGCTCTGAAGTCGCATATAAAAAAGTTTATTAGTACTAATAGAATAACTGTGAAGTTAATATAAACAACACATGGTGTTGAAACTTATTACTTGTCAGGTCGCATTGATGATGAATATTACGCAAACATTACATCAAACGTTATTAGCTACTTCAGGCCATTATAAAGTCCATGGATATATTTATTACACAATAAGAGAAAGCCATCAACACCTCCGAACATAAATTTTAATGGCCTCTTCGTAAGATACCGGACGGTAAATCTTCATGCAGCTGAACCAACATTCCCGCCCATATTACGAACTGAGTACTTAGCTAATTTACGAGGAAAATTTCAACTTTGTTTTCTATTATTCAACAATCGCTCTCGGCTGTGATCTCTTGCCTTTTGCTGTTGTTAATCACTGTTTATCGAAAATGCCTCATAGGATGGTTAGAATGATAAATCCACCGATAAAACTAGTGCATTATAATGCATATCAACATAACGATTACCCTCGTGCATACCGAACCAACAGCTACTCTCCAAGACACACAACTGTACTCAAACTGAGGCATTGTCAAGTAGAAAAGCTTATACTTAAAACCTATTGATAATGAGGAATCAGAATACTACTCCTAGCACGAAATAACCAAAAACGTACTTTTAAATTAACATATTATTCAAGTATTTTATTTTACTTTTACCACAACCATGGTTATACATAAAGTTAAAGATACTTTTGTACCCCGAATTTTGATCATTTAAAGGGTATCCGGAACGTCTAAGTGTATCGTTTCTGCATTGTAAATATGAAACTAAAATTTTCCCTGTTCTTAAGTTCCTATATATGATATGAATACATTGGATGATGTATAGGTCGCCCTGTCACCATGCATTCCTCGCCTTTTCATTGTGAAGTCTGGTCCTTTCTTGTGACCTTTTCAATTTATTTTTTATCACATTGTTACCGGGCACCTCGCCCTTTCAGATACTTTCAGAACGTTTTCAAACTTAAATTTATGGCTTTTTTTTTTTTTAATATATAGTAGTATATGTGTTGAAATAAATAACCATATATTGCTTAAAATATTACTGTTCAGTTACTAGTTGCCCACCTGTTCAATCTACCCCGAATTTTTTTTTTGCTGTTAAACATCTCAATTACTGAAAATGTATGCTTGAACGACATTTAATATATATTTTTAGAAAGATTGAACATTAAATAACAAATCTTTCGTCTCACCGCAGTATAGTTTATTAGCTAAAAACGTTTTCTACAGCTCTAAAATGTCGTCTTCATTTGCTAACATGAAAAGTCATAGCATTACAACCTATGGTTTTTCATTTGACCAACTGAAGGTGACCGCTTAGAACTGTACGGAACGTTTTTAGTAAATAAATTATATTGTGGAGAGACGATTTTTTATTTAATCATACCCTTCCACGACCAGCACTAACCATACTTTTATTGTTTTTTCTGAAACAATACTTTAATTGTTTGTTTTTTGTCTGTTAGAGACTTATTGTTATGTGAATCGTGGAATTACTACGTTAAATGGATTATAGCTTTTGAACTGCCATACAAAATCTTAAACGAAAATGCATAAACCGTAATCCATGGTGGAATATGTCTACAAAAGTTTAAGATAGATCAGATCATTACTATGGTGTTACGATAATTATGTTCTTCTATTATCATTGATAATTATTTTATCAGTTAAGACAAAAATAATTTGTCTTGTGTTTTTTTAGTTTTTTTTAGACTTCTGTGCTTTCATATCTTATTCAAGCAGAATGTCCTTTTCATTGACATCAGTTGTTGTTTTTTAAATGAACATTTCGTGTTGGTTATGTGAATTAATAGTAAAGAGTATCTGTTTAGTATGAGTTCATTCATACGACAATACTATTATCAAGATATTGTTGTTTCTAGATATTGTAGGTGAACATCTAGAAATGCCTTTCAGTCCTTTCCAGTCGTTAGTTTTTAAATGTAATTGACGACGAACTATTATAACTATTATAACGAAAGTTATTTCAATTGAGAATTTGTTTTATTTTTAATTGTGAACAATACGTGGTCCTCATTGAATACCCAATAAAACTCGAGCCAGTTGTATTTATATCAAGTGCTACTTCGACATAAGGTATTCATAGTTTTATGTATATTTTTAATGTGACCAAAGATCGTCATAAATCGTTTTTTTATCTATAATCCCCTGAGAAGTTTTGGAAGATGATTATTTCCGAATCAATTCAAAACAGTCAGAAGCAGCTGTAATGTAACAAAATCAGAAATTCTCATCATTGAACAAAATCTCTCATGAGGAATGATGCTTTGGGGTGTGTACACATTTAAGCCAAGTCGGGTGGTGAATAATCAGCCACCGTGCTAATTTGACAGCAGAATCGTATTAAACTACACTTGCTAAACTCAGTATGCAAAACGAAATTTTCTGCTTCTGGGCGTAAAACTTCGCTGTTATGCAAATAAACCAGTCGAGGGTTTATTCGTTTTAGTCCTTGTGGAAAATCGTTCTTTTTTTAAAAAGCTTGTTTGTGCTATGTAAATGTTTAAGATCTTTATTATTCTGAATTCTCTTTTAAAAAGGTGTTTCTCTCACATTTTCGATCATAATCCCGTTATTTTTCGATCTCACGGAATATTTTGTATTAGAGAGAAATCTTTGTCCTGTATAGTTTCCTCGCATTTAACGACTTTCTGTATGTAACGAACAATACAGTTCAAATTGATAAATGGTAAGATAAAAAAAAAAGAAAAGATTCCAAAGCTTCTGACCATGTTTCAATTTCAAAATTTACGGAATAGAAAAAACGAATTTCCCCCTACCCTATTTGGGCTAGATCACACAATATTACAATCAGAGATATACATGGTAGAATATCTTTAAAAAAGTTCTATACTGGCTAAATCACATTTTGGCACCAGAGCTTGACTCGTTTTCGAAAAAATAATGCATCCTACATAATAGAGGGTTATTTCCAATAGTAAATCCATTCTTATCTTTTATTTATTGACTCCAAAATGTTTAAGGAACATTTTCTTCGCTAAATTACAAAAATGACATATGATAGTTATGGAATGCCAACCATTAAAAATCTTTTTTTGGGGCATTCTTGTGTTTCCCTACTGGGATGGGATCGGTGGATGGCCTAACTTTAAGGTTTTTTGTAAAAGGATGAAAATTCCCGAGGAACGTATTGGCGTGATTGATACAAGGCCTTTCTTTAATTTTTTCACGTTTAATTACGTTATTTTTGTATATATGAATGTTTCTACTTGCTATCGACTGCCTCTCAGCTTCCCTTGGTACTTCTGGAATAATATAACAGATAGGTAAATAGTCTCGAAAAGAGAACCAATCCTGCAGTTGACTGCTTCTTGAAGCTCGTGTAATTTTAAAAGACGAGTTCCATCCCTTTTCAAAATACGATACACCTTCTAGTAGCCAACTATGCACACAAGTCTGCAGAGTGAGAGTGCAAAAGCAAACATTTTGAAAGATAACGGACATGACCCTTTTTTGACAATAACTATTGATATCAAATTCGTTTGGGGGAAAAATGATTATTGATTAAAAAAATAAATAAATAAAATAATAGGCCAAATTTAAAATTTCCGATTTAACAATGATTTAGATTGTTGTTTGAAATGGTAATTAATAATTCTGAAATGTTTTAAAATATGTCGGTATCACCTTAACAAGAATTCTGTGCAGAGAACAGCTCTTGGATTTATAAACCCATAAAAGCTGAGACCATTCCGATGGGTCAAAATAAGCACTACTAATTGCCACAAGCTAGACTTGTACTCTACCGCGATAGGATGGTAGTGTTTAAAACACGTTTGTCGCCTGTTGAGTAGACTGAAATATATGGATTCCTTTTCGTAGGTACATTAATACGTGGTGTATAGGCGCCCATCGATTATTACCATATTAACGAGACGTTAAAATTAACACCTCGAAACGGGTGTTTAATTTATGGTGATAAGATTAAAAGAAAAGTGAGCGGGCGGTCCGCCTACACCAGCTCGCCTCATGCATTCCTAATGCCCGACCTGCCCCCACCTGTAGCACCTAATAAGTCAGGTCTTACCGGCCCCTCGCACTTGCCTCATTACTTCAGCTGCCAGTATCTTCTGCGGTAATCTCCTTTTCTGGAAGCCATCCTTGCCTCGCAGGTGGTTCTTCTCTTTGCCCTAGCCTCCCTCTGTCAAGTCCATTTTTATATACCCTCAACTTTTATAGATTAGCTACTTATTGCAGTTATATGCACAGTGCTTAGCCCGCTGCATGTGTACATGTATACAGATATCACACGGTGGAATATATTCAATACCTAATAAACACTCTAGAATTTAACAGATGATTTTGAACTCTAACCTCACACTAGAAAACAAACTTCACACATGCGGAAAGTTACCAAAACCAACGGAAAACTACGGAGGACAGCCAAACCTTATAGCAATGAATCCGAAGTGCTCAGAACTCCAGTCAACGCATCCTGTTACATTACAAACTCACCCCTTTACAGAGATCTCCATCTGCCAACTGACCTCGACATTTTACCCTCAAGATTTTCCAAATTCCATAAAAACCTATCCGCTCAACCGATTCATCTTGTCAACTCCTTATCCTGTAACACTCATCCTCACAATCCTCCTCGTCGTCTAGAACGGTTTAGTAAAAAGCAGTCGGTAAAACGGTGGTAGTGCTGCGATCTAATGTAAGTAAATATTTAAGTCTTGGGATTCTGGCACTAGCCATCATCCCCACTCATGTCCTGAGCTGTTGTGACTCCTCATTCTCCTGGTCTTCCCCTCATGGCGGATCCTTGAAACGGTCAGAGAGGGAGCCCCACTGCTTCCGGCCCTTCCACTTGGTTTCGCAGTGATAGCATGTGGCTCTTGGCCACAATGTGTATGTCTATATTGTTTATGTTGGTATAAATTGTACATAAGCATGAATTCTTACATTCAAAATAATAATGATGTATAAGCAAACTGTAATTTTACTTATAAAGTTCTTATAATTTAAATTAATACATTTAGAACAACACATATTACTTCGATCGTAGAGCACAAAGAGATTGCTTCTAAATAGGAACGGGGACCCTTATGATTAGTGTAGAATGATGAGAGGTATGGCAATATATAAAAAAAGAATCTATGGTTCAATCAAAGATGAAATAAATTATTTATATAAATATGAGCGAAGATGCAATAAGAGTTTCTAATTGTTTATATTTGGTCAGAAAAACTAATAAATAAACCGGAAAATTATAGGGCTGCAGCCGAGCTCGATTTCAATAAAATTTCTTAAAGTTAATATTTTTGCTTTGTGCTTATTTCATCGGAAATAGCCAGTAGCTTATTCTTATATATTTTATATAAATTAAAGGGTAATCATAGAAGAAATAACTGGAATATAGAGTTCATTTTTGAATCCGTAATTCATCCCCTTTTTTCAAACCAGTAACTCTTAACGACTTCTAGGCGAGTCGAAGTGTGGTACATTTTTTGATGGATTAGCTGGCTTTTACCGTATACCTTGCCCGGTGTACTGTACATGTATTTAGTACTATGTACAGTTTACTGTATTTAATATACATGGCACTGGGATCTAATATTAAGGTAAAATAAAGTTACCTCATTGATTGGAATTCAAACCCTCCACGCATTACACCAATTGCTCAATAGATGTACTTGTTTCAGATGCTTATTTCTTAGATGTACGTATATATATATATATATATATTGATTATCAATCTAACACAGTTTATAATTATTTTATACTAATTGCTAGAACAATCTATCAAGTACAAATAAAAATTCTGCTGTTTGTTATCAGATTCTTGTTTTTAAAAACTATCTATTAGCAGTTCAATTTATCTTAATAAGCCTTAATTGTTATAAATGTTGTTGGTTGCTCCAACTTTCAACTGAATGAAAACGTAGTATCAATCTTGAATATAACATTTTACGCCCGTTTTTAGGTACCAATGAGCCTTGATGCTCATTATTGTATTAAATCTAACTACCGATTGTGAACAAAAACTATCGATTGTTTTTGAATCCAGGTGTGTTCAAGAGACTGTCAGAGTTGCTCTCCTAAAGTAGCTGAAATTATCTTTCAAATATTCAAAACAAACCTTTGTCATATTCTTTGAGACCGATTACACGTGGCACGTCATGTTTCCATTACTTCTTTCTAATAACAAGAAAAGTGATATAATTGGGCTGGAAGTTGTTCTGCTTCGGGAGGTATCATTAGGTCAAATTATGAGCTATTGCCCGAGTAATTTTATCTAGTTGAGAGAATTTAATTTCATTAAAACTGGCTTGAGAGGGTCCTTCCAAAATCACCCACCCTTGAACATAAATTGTTGGTATAATTATTTTAATCCGTTGAAAACGTGATTTCATTCCGACGTTCACGCATCTACAATAAAGAAACGCCCCAATTGCCGTGAAGTAGTGCTAGAGGCTACAGGAAATGATAGTTAAGAATGTTCTAATGCCGAAATAAATGTTTAATCTGCTGATTGAGTGACGAAAATCATGATTGGTGATGCCCAATGTGGCAGCTGCACGTCTCTGATCAACTCCAATTTGATATCGATCCGTTTTTATTTGAACTGTTCAACTATTAAAATAAATAGAAATATTTTTTAGTTTATGTAGCCTTCACACGTCCAGTTTTCTACAGTACAACCCGTTCGCGTTTTGTTGAAACGTTATCATATAATATATCTGTAATAAAAATAATGGATTTTCCAGGTTAACTAAATATTACTCTTTGTAACTTCATTGATTTTTGCCTACCATTTTAATAATTTGTGTTTTGTTGACAATAGTCGGCTTTTGTTGAATTGTCTATGTATAGATTGTATTATGTTTTTTCAATATTATGATTCCTTTATATTGATTTATCCATCTCATTTCCTGGATAATATTATTTTTGATTCAATTTTCTTCTCATATTTCAACTGTGCAATACTAACTCTTTTTTGACCTCTTACGTGCCTCATAGTAAATACGAACAAGCTGTACAGTACATAACAATATTTTACTATAAAATAATTTTGATGGCAATAAGATTTGTAATTTCATAAATTGTTAATGGAACGCGATCTGGCTCATACAAGCCGCAAGTGTAGGAAATAAGGCTTTATTGCCCTTCTCTTGTAATATGAGAACGAAATCGTCTCAGTGACATTTTTTTCTTTTTCCTAAAGATTTGTAAGACCTCATTTTTGTAGTACGTAACTAATAACATAAAATAAAAAAGTTCATATTCCTGTTTTGTAATAAACATTCTTGTGAAATGTTTCCTCTTCTACTTTATATTATTTCCCAGAATGCTTGCAGACATCGTTAGTTGCTAGCCTAAAAGAATATAGATTTCAATCCGTCTACTTTTCAATTACTTCATCCAGCTAATGTCGTTTCTTATTGAATTATTTTTCTATTTATTCCTGAAGTAGGACTATTGACCATTATGTACGAATCTTTACATTTATATCTAAGTGGCTTCCATAAAACATCTCTGTATTTTGATAATCGTATGATTCATACTTTAAACGGTATATGAGCATTATTATTTTGACATATCGACAATATATCAAATATATAAATACATCTTTAATTTGAGGGTGGACAAATCATTTCATCCATAATTTTTTTTTCATATTTTAATCGTTAAACACTCGCCATGCGAGTCATCGATTGATATCCAGTTAATGCATACAATTTGTGGTTAAATTTCTTGGATAATTCTTTTATTTGCCTAATTTATTGTAGGGTAATTAATCGACGGATATTTTTCTCCGAATCGTTCATAGGGCCAGTACATGATTGTGTATAATCCGTTAAGTGGAATGTGTTATAGCCTGAAAGCTAGCCATGAAGAAAGAAGAAAAGGTTTATAACTGAGATAAATATTTCATGGCTACGTGAGCGGTGTATGAGATGAGGCTTGGCCCTTTATGGCGAGACTGCACCATCTGTTAACATACTGCCGCCGACTCGTCTCCTTTAAACGGCCGGTAATAGCCGAAGCTGTGACCCTAATTACAGCTCCCGGCTACCATCACCTCTTGTCGGCCATTACATCAAATATTTATTAGTGGCCAACTGTAAAAAAGGCCAGTTCATTTTATTACTTAGTCGCACCAATCAAGTAGTTAAATATGTGAAATTCAACCAACCCCTCTCGTCTGGTTTTTACGGCACCCGCCGACGTATCAAAAGAGCCCAATAAAATTGTAACTCCGTGTCTTTCTCATTTGGAAACGCTTCGTTGGTTCTCTGTCGATGTGTAAATCAGGCGAACAAATCGGGGCTGATATCTCCTGTCAATTATGCTCTCCTGTTAATGTTTCTATCACATTCAACAATAAGCTTTTTTATTTCTTCTTTTTTTTAAACCTATTTTTGGTTTGTCTAGCTAATTTTCAGACCTCTTAGGATATTAAGCCTTATGTAGCCTTTTTCCACTATCAATCGATCCAGTCTCGAATATTTTGCCGCAGCCTCTCCCATTTCCTTTTTTGTGGGGGGGAGGGTTTTTAAAACCACTTTATTTGACATATTTTGATTTACAATATTTAGAATCTGAAAGGAACTAAATAAACTAAAATTTACAAGGTTCTTCTAAATTACGTTGTATGCAGTTTATTAACTTCTTTAATACATTAATATAATGCAAATTATATCCCTCCAGAAAGATCCTGCTCCTCCGTTTCCTCAGGAAGTAATTGTAATCCATTATTCCTAAACCTATTTCGGGAACCATTTTTTGAACATTTTTATCTTGTCTATATACACACTATTTCAATTATAGTTGTGTTTGTTTTTTATATTATTTAACACGATTTCCCTCCATACAAATAACCATCATTCCGAAATGTTTCGAATCTTGCAAATTTGGCCACTCCATTCGAAAAGGTATAACATTTCCTGTAAGGTGATTTCCTAAGTTTTCATAATAAGATTATGCGTTATCGAAGTTTTTAACATCGGTGGACTATGCTGATGTCTCGGTTTTACAGCTGGTAACATCATTTTGACCCACACCCTCCGATCTGTTCTTAATATCAGAATATCAGTCTAGAAACAGGTCGGGCAGAATAATCGCCTGGTTCTCGGTTGGCTTACGTGTTGATCACATTCGAATTTACAAGACATATAGCTATTTCCTTTTACTATAGAATGGTAAAACCTTAACAAGTATCTTTCCATGGGATAAAAAATGTATTAATCTAAAAACATCGCTATTACAAAATCAAGTTGAATAAGGTCCTGCCCTATTTCATATTTTCTGAAAACTTTTCTCTTGCTCTTAATTTAATAAACTAAAAATTACTATTATTTATTTGGTCAATGAGTGGAACTGTGTCAATGAAGCAACGTTTTTTGAACGTTGTGGTGGTAATTCAGAAGTGTTATTATTAAAAAATATGTGGTGAAGTTTAAGTCTGTTCTTATGAGCTACTGTCAACATGAACAGCCTGTTCATGAAACCAATATTTGCAGATGGTTTATATTATTTTTATAAATTTTCAAAATTCCTCATATTAATCCCTTGGATATTCTGTTTCTGGTGATTTCTTCTTTTAAAATACAATATTGTTATTGGGTATCCACAACTCTTGTTTGAATTTCACTTCATTTTCGACTCATGATAATCTACCTACCACATCCATCAGACATTGAGATAGTTCTCTTTATGTTAAATCGGATTTACATACATGAAGGCTACAGTAAATGTCGTTTATTATTTAACTTTCTCAACTGAATACTATCGAGCCTTTCTTACTAAGCCTTGAATCTGCTATCTCATTTACCAACATTCCACTTTAGGTCCGATTGAGGTTATGTCTGTCCTTTGTAGGACCGATCGTGATCTCAATGGGCCTACAGTGGCTCGATTATATACCCTTCTCCCCTTCTATGTGTTTATTTTCCTGCTTTGTTTCAGAAAATGCCCTTGTTCCTTTAATGATCTTATGATCTGTACTGGTTTCCATTTATTTTACGAAATGTCTTTGTCCCCCTTTACTCTGACATTTAAGCATCTCCGAGTTCACTGGCTTAATGTTCTCATTCCACTCCTCGATAATAAAAAAATAAATTGATATTTATTAAAAAAAAATAAGGTTTAGTAAGCCAACAGTAGGACAGAAATCGCATATTGTGAGAGGGAGAGGGCTGTCATTATTTAGGGGATTTTCAGTGAACGAGATGGTTGAACCAATGAAATGAAGTACTTTTCATCAACAATACCATGTAGTTTTTACTAATCAGTTACTATATATAAATATTTTTATCGCGATAAAATTACAATCTGCCTTATACTAATTGTGATAAATGTTCTCATTCATACCATAAGCAGTTACTAAACTGACGAAACAAAAAACCACTTTGTCTCGTCCTCATATCTCTCGATTTTCTTTATAGCTTCCTACATCTTTAATATAGTTTATATTTATTGTTTTAATTAGTAACATTTTAGCTCATAATTCGGATAAAAAATTTAGTAGGTAAAAATGAAAAAAAAAATTAGTAATGAAATATAAAACGTTCCAAGGATCAACTAGTTTATGGATGTTATGCAATATACATATTGAATCCATCATTAGACAACCCTATCAAAGTTTGTAGGTGCTCATGTGGTTTTTGAATACATTTTTTTGTGGATAAACGATGACATACTAACCATTGCCGCTTGCCAAAAAAGATTGGATTCACCTTATATGTGTATAAATAAATTTCCCTTTTCTATTCTCTGTCAGAAGATAAAGGCCCTCTGATATTTTTTGGATGCCAGTAGCTCATATGTCATCGTAATATCATGGGACCATCATTTGTTTATTCGTTGAACAGGTGGTTCATTATGGCCAGCACAGAAGGGGGCACAATGTGAATACTTGATTTCATAATATTCTTTTTTTGAATAGTACTCAAACCTAGACACTTGTATGTTGGTATTTATACTTGTTAGATATAATGCTGTCAGTCTTTCCCTATTTAGCTTTTTTATTTATTATTTAATAAATAATATATTTCATATATTTGTACCTACCATCTTGTCGACGTTTTGCCTATCCAGTCTACTATTTAAAACAAGATGCATAAATTTACTTATTTAAAATAACAATAGCATAATACAAACACACAGTACTTATGTTATTGTACTTCTAAATATGTAAATTTATCTTATTCTAAAGTGTAGTTCTGATGATGCCTACCTGAAGGGGGGAAACGTTGACTGTTGACTGAGGATGATATATCAATAAAAAATTGTTGGGAGATACTCCAAGCTTTATATCTATTATACATGATGATTTGAGGTTCTGAAGAAGGCGATAAACCCATAATAATGTAGAAGCTTTATTGTAGCTAGCACTAAACTGTGATAAGGCAGTTCGACCTGAGAGAACCCTTTATAAAGGACGTATCGCTGTTTGATTAAAAGAACCACTTCCCTAATGGGCCTGCCTGGATGGTTAATACATTAATAACAGACTCCGGGCTAGACTTAGAGCAGGCAGGGCTTGTAGGCTAATGGATCTGCCTACGGACGCTGCTCGACTCTAATTAACAGCAGGACATCTCCCAGCCATTCCTCATAAAGCACTCAGCTTCGTCCAACCTTCACCTCTTGTGTCTTCGACATTCTTCTAACTTACCTTTGGTCAGCCATAGCACATCTTTCAGGCAATCTTCTCTGCTTTTTGATTAGTTTTCGATTGATTTTACTCGAAGGAGAGCAATTATTGTGTTACAGATTTTAAATCGCACAATCAAACAGAAAAAACTATTGGAAGTATTGGTAGTTACATAAAATAATTAAAAACTAACAGCAGCAGTTCACATTTCATTTTTATGGTAGAGATTACCTTCCTGTGCTAGCTTAGGAAACAAAAAAGGATTTGTACATACATTTATTATTGAATGTGTAAAGTGAAATAATATTATAAGTCTTATAACACAAATAGAGTAATGCTTTTCCTATTTATAAATAGTTTGATAATATGAAGAAAAACTTTATTCTGGGATCAAGCTTCCAAAAGAAATATCACCTGACAAAGAAAAATAAAGTGTTAACGCCAATTAAGAAACAAATATTTAAAAACATTATAAATTCATGGATGTATATAGAAATAAAATACAATAAAAACAATACCTTGAAATTAAATCATTCGAGATAACATATCAGATAAACAAAAATAGTAAAGAAATAAAGAATAAGAAAGATCCAGTCAAAAATCTGGATGTATATAGTTAAAAATAAAGTACCTAATAGTAAAAAGAAAGACATAATTCACAAGCGTCTGTCTGGATGGCGAGGTGTTGGAATAGGAGAGTTTTGAAGGTTCGTGAGGATGAAGCATGACAGATATTAAGAGGGAGATAATTAAAGAAAGTGATGGAGCGAACAAGAAAGAAACGTTGGAATATACACTCCATCAGTAAAAAGTTCCTATTATTGTTTAACAGAGAGCTAATACGAGTTGAGAGCTTAACCTGCATTAACAAACTTGTTCAGGTGGTGCATACACACAGTCAGGTTTGTACATATCTCAAGACCATCTGGTGGAGTTGACGAGCATGGTTTGAGAAGGCAATTTGTTGTGACTTTTTTTAGACTTTGCGTGTAATTTATGTTGATGATATCGCTTGTTTCTAATCCATCATATGAGCATGACACCTATGGTTGTGTGTATATAGAGCTTTACTTTAATTTCTATTCAAGGTAGGGATTATATACCTAGTAAGGTATACCTTCTGTTTTCCAAAACATTTAAAGTCTGTCCGTATTGGTATATTTATGCGCTTGGCCGTTGTTTAATTTTATTGGACGATCATTTTCATGAGTTAATGCAAATTTAAGTTGACGTCGATTTAATTTTTTCTAGTTTTTGGCAAAACGTTCTATTGTGAGGTGTTGTTTCATTTTTCATCTATCGTCGCTTTTGATTCTTGTCATTAACGGGTAGAGAGAGTGTCCTTTCGCGAAGTGTTAGAGTGTGACGATCTCTATCTGGGGAATTTCTGATTTATAAATTTACTAGGTTTGGGACTTAAGCGTTTCTCTGAGGTACTTTTGGTTTGATTTATATAGGTTGCGAAGTGGCAATACCCACCTCATAAAATAAATTGATATTATTAAGACAGGATTGTGTAAGTAAATAAAAGAAATATTGTGAAAAAAATATTAAAACCCTATTGCCAAACTCTCTCGTAGGTCTAAGGGATATCTAGGAAGTATTGTATTGTTGGTATTTATACAAATTCAAAAGGATTGGTAGTGAAATAGTAAGCTCCTGTATTTTTCTGTTCTCCTGATACCAAAACAGTGAAAAGATTGGTAGTTAAAATGTTAAGTAAGCTTAGCTCATTTCGCTTTCTAAACAAACATGGATTAAACTACGCTAGAAATTTTATTAATTTCTTGTCTTAACGGTCATTTAAGATGTCCTGTTCATGTTGTTAAACCTTGTAATGGTCGTGACATCAGAAAATATGTCTAGGATGTTTGTTTCTTGTTTCAGTTTCGGATTAAGTTTTAAAAACTTTAACCATTGTATTGAAGTAAATGTCTTAACGTTAAGTATTCTTTATCTTGTTTTTTTATTTAATGTTTATTTCGAAGACCAATCAACAGACAACCTGCCTTACTACTAGGGCATTAGATAATTGTAATAGATCTCATTCATACAGTCACTATCTTGTTAATGCAGTATTTACAATATACATTCATCTAATATATATGTACACACTGTAGAGGGAGATCCCACACCCAATCCCGCGGAGCAGTCTTTAACATTTAATTCTAATAAAGTGCACATTTTAAGTTAGTTTGAATCAAATTTGAAGTAGAATAATAAAATCTTCTGTATTAAACAATTTCATACTTACGCTACTTTGGACCTTACGTAACTTTTAAGAAACAGTTATTAGGATTCAGCGATGTCTCACCACATACCGGTTATCCTTCATTATAGGATTTAAGCAGAGAACTTTAGAAGTAAGTGTAAATGGATACCTCCTTTGAGATTATACGAATATGAAACTTTGCCGTGATCTCAAGTAACTTGGGCTATACTATATAACTGGTAGATAAAACATAAACTGTCGCCAACGCTTTATTTAAAAATACAAATCAAGTGATAGAAATTATATTTGTCGATTATAATTTGCGTTGGTAATTTATTTTTTCTACTTACAGCTATTTCTTAAAATACCATACCATAATGTTTTGCTGTATTTGATAAATTATAGAAGAGACTGTGTAACAGGATACAGGAACTAAGGAAAGAATGTTCAGCGCTGTAAAACTCCGGTCTGCTGTGTTTATTAGTCCTGAATCCCAGTGGGGTGGTTCTGTCCCCGCCTCTGGGGTGTTATGGGGCTCTAGGAACCCCACAAATTTCTCGAGCGCAGTATTCCCGGCCAAGCTAATCATTTGTTTATTTTAGACCCCAGCCCCTACAGACGATTATTTGGAACGGGGTTTGTTTGTAGTGGCTTACTATTTATAGGTCCTAGACTGCGCTTTGAATAAATAATGTAAAGGAATATGACTATCGCCTTCCCTCAGTGCTTTGGTAATATTTTGTGACATTTAGAACAAACAGTCAAAATAAAATAAAATATAGAATTGTTTTAACATTGCTATGTACCCCTTGGTTTCAACAAAAATGTATGCACATCACTACAGCGTCCCAGGATACAACAATATCTGCTTCATTGTTCTTCCCGGTTTGTTTGTACTTAGGTTCAGCCTGCTTTCTCGAATACAAGCATTATTTTTGACAAATTCTTGCGAATATATTATCCATGATTGTATTCCGGAGCGCAAATATTGGGAAGGAATAGGTTACTATTGCTCGTCATATTATCTAACACTGGATATCGTGCACCCCACCGGCCTCCCTTCTTTGTCCCATCGTTCCTGTTGTTTTTCTCAAACTATATACCTACTCCTACAGACTGTTGTGTTGCCATTATTTGTATCTATCTTCTCATTTGTATTGATTTACCATTGACAGATTCTACATAGGTTATTTTGTACATTTAGTTCATAGCAAACTAGTGGACTTCGTTTACTTTGAATCTTATATTTTGTTTCATCCATGTATTTTACATAAACCTGTTTTAATCATAGTACACAGTACATCTTCAACACAGTCAAAACTACCAACTGTTACATCTTAATATCAAATCATGAGCTACTCACATTGCACTTATAAACCACATCCTTTTTGTTTTACCTAGCTGTTGTTACTAATTATTAGCAATTATATTGAACCCCTGCATTATTTTCTTATTATCATGACGCTGACATGTCCAAGCGTTGTCGATAAATAAACTTGATGACTTATATACTTTCTATGGTTTGCTATGATTAATATTTCTTGTTGTCCTATGCTGCGGTTATTTTAGATCTCTGGGATACACGTATTACGTTAGTCTCAAAATGAAACTTTTTTTTTTAATCCAAGTTGTTTAATATTGGTTGTTTTTAAAAACTGATTTGGATCTTCTTACTTTTATTGCCCTCTTTCGTTAAACCTCAACCGTTCAACAAATCAAATGATGGGATGAAAAATTTCATGATTCACAACCGGCAAATCGTAAATGCCGAAAACTCTTTTATTCTATTTCCTCTAGGAACAGGTACGAATCACTCAACTACCTGCCCCATTCTCCTCTGGTGGTTCGAAAACGGTTTCAGTGACATGTAACGAAGAGACGGGAAACCGCTCAAGAGGATTAAGCGAAAGAAAAAGAAAATTAGAAATAGACCTGTCCCCGAAGGTTTAACGCTGCTAAAGCCCCCTTCACGGCTAAAGCCATTAGCGAGGGTGATGTTAGCCCTATATGAGCCATGTAATAAAGCGGTCAGGACCACCCACTCACCCTACCTTCGACCCTACATAAGCCTCGAGGTAAATCTTCTCCTATGCCCTTGACTCCTATTTCGCTCTTATCGTAATGCAATAATTACGAGCCGGTATTTTACGAATTAAATTCTGTTTTTGAAACATATATAAGTGAGGAAGGGCAACACTCACATTTTTATCGAACTCGAGACATCGTATGTTTTCATGTCTAGGAGGTCCACTCTTTACGATCAGAAAACTCTATTGATGCAGTTGTACATACATAAACGATATTCCCAAAATTTAATGTGTTTTTTTTTTCTTTTTCCTAAAATTGGCGTGACTCTACTGATAACCCCATTCTTACAAGAACCCATTCAAGTGAAATGAAGGCCATAGCAAGAGAAAGAACACTATCAAAGGCCACCTTTTGATGATCTGATGTTCATAAATATCTATTAAATGACAAAAAATGATGATGAAGGTCTGAATTTTTTGAGTATAAATACTTTAACCTATTGAAAGCTTCCGGAATGTCATTAAAAGCGTGATTTCTATTGTTAGCTCTCAAAATGGTTTGGTAAGTTTCTGTAATAGCTTTTTATTTTTTTTGGCGTGGCATCCGTGGATAAAAATCAGAACATTAAATCTTTAATGGTTTCTTAGTTGTGGTCTGGTAAAGTTTAAAAGTCAGACGGAACCGTGTTACTTAATAGCTACAAATACAAATATTCACTATACAAAATACCTAATAGGGGAAAATGGCGAGACAACTGATCCTTGCAACATCTAGTGTTCCATAGGAAATATTTTATTTATTTTTGTTAAATGAATATAATAAAGACAACCTCTAATACTAATATAATAATAGAACAACAATAAACAAGAGTAATACCAATACGCAAATAAAAAATACAAGTTGGTTTGACGTCATAAGATCGAATTTGTGTCTGACTGTTTTAGTTTAAATCCTCTGTTCAAGCTAGAGACTTGGAATTTTACTTAGAAGTCCTATTTCATATGAAGAAGACATGGACAATTTAGCCATCTCCATAAAACATGGTGAATTATTCATTAATTAATTGTTTAATTATAAAAAAATCTCTAATTTTTTGTAGGGTGTCGCATTAAATATCTTGAGGTCCTGATTAGTACATGGCAGGTGTAATTAGTGTTTTTTTTAATCATTATATGTCGTTAAAAGGAAAATAAATAATATTTTCTTATCGTGTTGTTGTTTATTAAGGTGTAGTAATTAAACTTCTTGACGCCCTGAGCAATATGTTGTTGGGGCTTGACTAGACTGCATTTGGAACTGTTCATACAAACTGTTGAAAGAGTACAATGCAATGAAGCAAATCTGTGATTAGTGACAGTTATTTACTAAAATATCGAATACTAAAGGCAGTGTACGCAGGGTTAAAATAAGTGCATGTTACCTTGATTTAAGTGTATAATACACTAGTCACTTATTGTATTTAGGCTTAAAACATTTTAAAGGAGTGCCTTCCTTATCCGAACTGATCCAGCCTACGATTTTACACGTTACAGGCAATGTATAAACAAAACAGCACCCCTTGGCATGTGGGGTATGAAGTGGGCACCTTTTTCTCGCCTAGGTGTGACGCCATGGTCACAAAAAACGGAGAAGCCAAGACACTTATACATGTGCTCTCGATGTATTTACTTTCTCACCCCTTTGTTTACTTCGGTTATCCCTCCTACATTACAAACACACCCTTTTTTCTTTTATACAAACACATAGTCGCCAAATGTTCCTAGAGCTCCGCCTTTATTGACAAAACCCAGATGCTGAAGTTATTTCCTTCTTTTTCTGTACCTTTTTTTATATTTTGTGTTGTCACTAATCATCTTTGAAACCACTACGTCCATGCTCAACGTGTCACTATGTCGATAAAAAAGATTATGTTTTAATTATTAATAATTAAGAGTATTTATCCAAAGGTAAATTATACTGGCAGGAACGGGACTCGAAACCGATACCTAATAGCTAGTAATCCCAAATGAGCTAGCTTGCACATTTTACAGAGAGTATTTTTTATTTGGCTGTTATTATTTTTATATTATATTATACTATATGATTTATACCACAACGAAAATAGATGTTTTAAATTGTATTCATTTAAAAAAAAAAAAAACTGTTTACATCAGTGATGAATCTTTTGTTAAATGTGTATAATACTTAGACTTTATGGCTGTTTTATGGATAATATTATCTAACCTTCACAATATAATTTTACTTCATTTTAATTTAGTAATTTTCAGGCTAGTATATATTAGATAAAAAATTGTTTTATAATATATTTCAAGTTGCAATAC
This sequence comes from Acanthosoma haemorrhoidale, assembly GCA_930367205.1. NCBI lineage: Eukaryota > Metazoa > Arthropoda > Insecta > Hemiptera > Acanthosomatidae > Acanthosoma > Acanthosoma haemorrhoidale. The sequence continues at coordinate 48,764,021 of OV884012.1, read as the reverse complement.
TATTCCAAACCTTTCCGATTTCGGTACCCTGCAGATGACTACAAGGAGCTGTCGAAAGTTCTGGTTGAATAACAAATACTCTGCGGAGACTAAAATACCATTCATACTCTACCTACTATACATACTAACCTTAATCATCAGCAAATTACTTTAAGATAGCAATGTTCTAACTTTTATATCTGTCAGTCTAATTATAACTTTAAATCTTAAATAGATTCAGAATTTATGCCAGAGGGATAGTTCGTAAATATGAGACCGATTGTTTCACGTTCAATTTTTATTTTGTATACTTTGAATATCTTAAACAAAACAAACGGGATGTCCTTGAGTATACCTAAAAAAAAACTCATACATCTCGCAGATCAAAGAACATAGCCTTTTTGAAAACACAACTTTTCCTTTTATGTGGGAAACCGAAATTAGTTATTTAGTCACATAATCATCAGTAGTGGTTTCTGATCCCAATATCTGAGTAATCATTAGATTAGCCAAAGTAAATCTCCAGCCGAGAGCTCTCCCGAATCATGCGAATTATTAAGCATCTCTAGCCATACTCTTGAACGATTTAAATCATTATGATTACATTCTAGCCCTGTCTGTAACAGTAGGTTATGGTTAGTCCATCCAGTTATATTTAGCCCCTTTGCCAGGGTATAAGGTGCTGCATGTCTAAGACTGAGGAGTGATGAATACGGCCGCCTGTGATAGCTCATTTATTGTCTCGCCGTGTTATTAGTGATGGGTGACCTATGGCCTAGCCGAGGTGCCCAACACTTCACGGGTCATAGTCGTATCTTCCCCACCTCTCCTAGTACCACTTAGTCACTTATAATCCGTGACTCACTTCATGTCTAGGATACCCCAAAAGCAATATTTGTAAGATAGCTATCCTACAGCGTGGGTTTTCCCTCCATGCCCCACGAAGATTTTTTCGCCTGTGCCTAAAATGTAAAATGCATTTTAATTGTTATTATATTCACATACTAATTCCGTTTATGGAAAATAAAACCAAAAGAAAGCAATACAAAAGTTCGTATGCTTGTTTTTGGGGGTTTATTTTGGCGTGAAACCTCACATCAAAAAGGTCATCAACGCCGTTGCTTGCATCTTTTAACTCATTTGGTTAGCACACCGATGTTAATGTGAGAGATTACAAGAAAAATGGCAGAGGCCACCAGGCTCCTCGGATCCGGTCGCAGCTCAGGAGGCACCCCAGTCCCACATGTCAGCCTTAGATACTGTTTTATGGTATGAATGAGAGCATTTATCTTAATTACTTATTGCCTTATAAAAGGCAGATTGTAATTTTAGCACTAAAGGATTAAATCTAAAAAAAAAAAAAAGATACTGTTTTCGTGGCAAAACGGAAGTGATTCTATCCAGTAAAGATGAACAACAATGTCACTTTAGATTCTAACTTAACGTTTACCAGGTAGCAGCCAGTGTAGTCGGTCTAATTACACTTAATTTAAATACGAACATTAAGTTTATATATACTTATTTATATTATTATACTTGATAATTACTTTCTATGTATTACAGATAAATATCCTAAGAAATAGGTGCTACATGTAATTGGTACGACCATGCCAACACTATTCAGTTTGTTCCTCTTCGGCCTACCCTCGAAGGTGTGAAGGTTGTAAAGTTTTCCTCTGATAACTGATATTTTATGACGCCTAAGACAAACACGCGAGCCCTTGGAACATCATTTTTTGCCCCTCGGGTTTTATCGCTAGCAGTGCCGCCCATATCTGGGGGAAACCCCCCATCCCATATGTTGGCCCGCCTTTCCCGCTAACGGTTGTAAATAAGTTCTCCAAACTTACGAGAGATAAGGGATGACGGACTATCCGCAAAACTGTTGGAGCAGACGGCAAGGTCCACTCATCGTGAGCCGACAACTGCCAATTTTCGATGATTTATTCTTCGGAGAGGATTCAAAAAGGAAGTTTCCTGATTACACGTTCCACAAAGACCATGAAATTGTAGAAATGAGCCTCGATGACCGTTTGGAATAATGGGGCTGGCCGGTCGAAGCTCCTGCGGCCCTCGTGAACCGTCCTCGGACAAGCAAGTCCTGTTGCGGTGCACTAAACTACACCGTGCTGTTAACAGCTTGATACCACACTATTACACCGAGACATAGATCAAAATCACCTTTATTAACACAGCCGAGCTGTCCGTAAAGTGTACCTTTAGCTTACTTAATAGCCAGTAATGTAGTAAAATAAGATGCATTATGCCCTGAGGCTTTTGGCCACGGATCCCAAGTCCCTTGATTTCATACAAACAACCGCATTATATATAGGTCCCGTGTTAGCGGCTTCTCCACACACCATCATTATTTATGATTAATCTGTAAAAATCACTTTGTTTCAATCACGGGTTATTTATTATACACCTACCATTAAACTTAAGAAGCATTCTTTACTTAACTGTGACAATTTATAATTAATTTCCCCATCATTTTTTAAATTAGAAATATTGAAAATCCGGTTATACTTATGAAGCATAAATAAACGAATCAACAGGAAATAAACCTTTAAGCCTAGGGGTTCTTCGGGTACATTAAGATATTCTATGGACTTAGGTTTAAAGTTAAATTTCATGTTCAACACATTTTGAATGCCAACATAATATTAATTTATAAATTACTGAACGATGATTTGACATAGGAATGATGCTTACATTACACCAGGAAGGGAAAGTTACTACATACTTATGAGAAAAGTAATGTACTTAAGCAATGAATAAAAATCAGTTAATAAATTGGATGAAACCCGAGAACAACAAATCAAGTTTATTTCAATATGATGAAATCATAATATTTTGCTACACTGCCTTGGTCGGTCGTGTTCAAGATCTCTGCACCGTACGTCCAGGGTTATGAGTTTTACACAGAAGAAGTTTTGTAATAATCCTACTTGTCAAGTGGTGTCTCAGTGCAAAGTAGGTGTAGTTTGCAGATATTCTTTTTCATCTGATTTCAATCCCCATTCCATTGTTACAGGTAACCTGGGATCCATGGTATGTAAATTCGACGACTTGATTTCAAAAGTAGGTACCAAATTGTACTTTCTCCCCATGCCTGGATTTGTTTGGATACCATGTTCAAAGGTTTTTTTTTTTTTGATCCCTGTACCAGATCACCTCTAATTGATGGAAAGCTTTCCGACCGATCTCCCTGCTGTATCTGTAAAACACGTTCAAGACATGTCATAGTAATTCTTATTACTCTTATAACTTCCGAGGAATTCGGGGATTCCCTCTGTGCATTATAAAGAGCTCCTCGATTGATGCTGTCGTAGGCTGCTTTGAAATCTAAGTAGAAGTGGTGTGTCGTGATCTGAAACTCCCGATCCTTCTCTACTATTGCCCTGAGGTTAAATGTTTGGTCATTTGTAGATTTCCCTCTGCGGAATCCACATTGATAGCGCCCTATTTCTTATATCAGCGAAGTGGGGAAACGATTTAAAAAAATATTGGATAGAATCGTGTCCACGGAAAGGACATGGGATACTCTACGGTAGTTGCAGCTATCATAAGGGACTCCCTTCTTATCTTATAGATTGGGCATATTATGCAGTTGTTCCATCCATACGAAATGGCCTCATCCCATGATATGGCCATGATGAGGTTGTGAAGAACTTGTTCAAGATCAGCGCCTCCATACTTAAGAAGCTCTGCTGGGAGATAATCTATTTCCGGTGCCTTGTGGTTCTTCAGTTTTTTAAGTGCCTATATAAACTCTTCATCATTAGGAGGTTCTATGACTTCTGATAGGATAGGCCTGTCCTCATTTTGCAACTCTAATTCCTGTCCGTAAATGACTGCGAAATGATTCTTCCACTGGTTCGTGCCGTGCTTTTATTTTTCGAAGATGCTGTTGGGATCTTCCAATCCCGCTTTTTACTCTGATAAAGTCAAGGCCCCCTTTTCATTTCCTCTCTTCTCGCGATATTCTTCTACAGTCCACCTTGTCCGTCTTGCATTCATCACTATATACGCTATATTTTTAACCTCACTGGCATGTGCGCACTCTTTATCACCCAAGTGACCTGGGTTCCTTTTCTGCAGGCCCCAGAACTTCCTGAGCAGCCTCAACCACCACTCCCTTGATCGTGTGCTTCATTGACCATTAATTACATGTTCTTCATATTTGGATGATGCTAGTTTCTGGTCAAGTACAGCTTCATATCTTCCTCTTTCTCCTGTGTCCAAGAGCTTTCTTCTGTTGAACCTATTTCATGGCTCAGCTCTTGAAGTGTTGATTCGGGCCATGATGTGGACAGTTGTGTTCCGAATACACGTCCGTAATAAGTAGGATAAAAGATTAAGGAGAAAACTAGACTTAGATAGATTGATATGCAATTGGTTTTTTTTTTTTTTTTTAAATAACTAATTACATGATATCTTTTACAATATTAAATTAAATCTTGTTCACTACTCCACTAGAATCGTGAGATTTTGCAAGGGAGTTATACTTGGTGCCCTTGAGTTTGTTTTTAATTTAAATTGTGCAGAAATAAATAAGTAGAAATATAAATATAAAATCCGCCGTTGCTCATAAGCAATTCTAATGTGTATAGATAGGCGTTGGGAACCTTTCCTTCGAACTGTATTTTTTCCTTATTCTTGGAAGATAAGTGCTTAATTATCTTTTTAGGAGAAGGGTTATTTCCTTTGAATAGGATCTATTATTTCCTCTTCTCCATTTTTTCCCATCTCTTCTGGACTGTTACGAAACGACGTAATTATTCGAGATTCTTTCAAGAAGTTGAGGATGGAGAAAAGCAGGTGGTGGGAAAAAAATGGCTTTTGTGTGTAAGTGTGTGTGGTGAGATAGACAGTGGTGTGAGTAAAAAATAGTTTGGCGGTGTGCGATCCGGAGTAGATAAACACCGTGGAGAAGACTGCAATTAGCCCGTCAGAGAGATAGGATCGGGGGTGCGAGGGAACCAACCCCCAACCCCTAGCGTACGGGAGGCAAGCAAGCTTTGGGAAATTTATGTTATTTCGCTTTCCGACCTCCCGGACCGACTCACAAGGCTAGTAATTAGTCTAGGGTCAGATTGTATTCAATTAAATCATCTAGATGACTGTAATAGACCTATCGGCCTTTCTAATTGTTACCATTCCCGAGGGGAGTAATTTAGTTGAACTATGACGAGTATGTGAATTACTGTTCCACACAATGGGTATTATTAATTATAACGACTACAAATTTAAGTTCTTTAATCATTTATATTAACACCTTCTTACTCACTTATTAGCAAGTAACAAAGTTTTATAGATTGAATTCAAAAGGGTGTTCACCACATAGCCTCTACTTTAAATGGTGTTCTTTTTGAATTTCATTGGAATGCCGACTGTTTGCTCTGTGATATATATATATATGTTGAATTTGTAATCTTAATTTAATAATAATCTTCCTACAACTGTTGATATTTTTATAATTCTTTCTTGAGCGTTCCCTACTATTAACATATGCTTCAAAAATTCTGGTAGCCGTCAGAATGCAATTATTGCCAATAATGATGGTTATTGTACTTTTCTGATGACTTTACCTTCTAGGTCCATCAAACTATTGTCATCTCTCTAGCAGGTCTCTCTGACATTTGCGCTTGATTTGGTTTCGTGAGAAGTGCGTCGTCCAATAATGGTTTCATAACAGTCTTGTAATTTTATTTATATATATATATTCCTAATGTGTGTCTGCCAGATTAGGCGACTCCCGAAGGCTAAGGTAGTGGGCAGTGGGCAGAATGAGTTGCTCGTGGAATGTGTTGATGGGCATGTATTGTGGTGGCGCGTATATAATATAATTTGGGACGATATCTGTTGATTGAATTTAATTTGTCACGCGTCTGACCATTTTTTTCCTAGATTGTTTAAGTGCATTTGAAGGAAGTGGATGCTTGCTTGGGTGGGGTCCAGGTGTGAAATGATTGCAAGTTTCTTTGCCTAAGGCCACACTCATTTAATTGATTATCAGAAATTCATACTTTTTATTTGGTGACTGGCGATAATTGAGTCAATTCTCACCTCGAATATGGTAAACATATTATTGGTAAACAAGGTAACCTGGTTTTTACCACCTGCTAAATAACTTTCGAATGTGATTATAAGCCGGTTTCTTGCGCTACCTGGGCCCATTTGGTCCACTTCCTCATTGAATATCAACCAAATAACTGTAATTATAAAAAAAAAAGAGGCGGTAAGCTGTGAAGTTTTAAATTCCCGAGTGCTATGTCTAATGGGTGAGATGCCTATAATCGGTTTGAATTCGGTTTCTTCTTTAAAATTTACTATGCTACCTCAAAAACAATTATAATATTATTGTAAAACATAATACCAAATATGAAAATTTTATTTTCTGTTTGTTTTGAGCTAAGCATGGTGAACGAGTAGTTCACCACATATCCTCTACTTTAAATGGTGTTCTTTTTGAATTTCATTGGAAATTCATTTAGTATTTAGTATTTAGTTCATTTAGTATTTTAATGACTATTATATAAGATGAGTATAAAAACGTTATAAAAGGTTTCATTTTTTTAAATTTAATAAGTTTTGCTGATTCATAGTGAAATTTTTTATTTCTCGTGGTGACTTCATTTGATGAAGTTTGTTTAGTATCTTGAACATAAAATAGAAAAGTTCTCGGATAAAGTTTTTATACATTAAACTCTGTAATGCCGAATTTTGACTAAATATTTGTATTTTTATTATCTCCTTTTAACGGCATGTATTTAACGTCCGGGGCCTGCCGTCACATTATCCTATGGAAATTTATATGTATACATAAATAAGTGACACTTTTTCCCCACCTGAGCTAACTTGTGGTCCTACGCCCTATGAATAACTCGTGTAGTTAACAGGGGTATATAATACGAATAAAGGGGCCCTTGATGAATGCAATAATGATAATGGATGCTATGAAAGCAGAGTTTGGTTTCTACGATAATGTGTCTCATAAAAAAATCCCTTTATTTAACGATAGATTTATTAAGGTGAAAGTCTCAAAACAATTTTATTCACACTATGTATTAGAGACAAGACAGTTTGTAGGTCGATCGTAGATCAGGAGTACATGTTGATAAACTGACCATGTTCCGGCACTTGAAGGCGATTTGTCTGGCTATGTTTCATTAACATGTTCTCCAACATGTCACTCTTGAGTAATTAGTGCGAGTGAGCGATAAGGCTATGATCGATGGTACTGCAATCGTGTAGCAGGATGATGATGCGTGCATACTTGAGTTAGCACGATTTCTAAGGTAGTGCCCATACATAGTACGGATGAAAACAAATCTTTAACTACTGCTCATTGTATTTTAAACAATGATTGTGACTAATTAATCCAAGGATCAATTGCCTGCTGATTAAGAGTGAAAGTAATCTTATTTTATTTATTTTGTTTGCATTCCTACCCTTTTTTTATTTCAACCAAAAATTAATTAGGATTTTCCTTAATGTTGTAGAACATGTGTTTAAAATTTCAGATCGATTGAATAATTTTTCCCACCGCCAAAATATATTGGAGCGTACATTCATACCATGTGACGTATGGACAAAATGCAATCCTGTTTCTAAATGAAAGTTGAGCCTCACCCTTCGGTGTAAAGGTAATGAAATACTGTTAAGAGGTACATTTTTGTGTTAAATACCTTACAGTATTTAACATACTCATGGTATTACATTATTTTTTAGATTATTAAACCTTCTGGTTTAATACATATTTGGTCATTGAGGACATGCCATGCTCATTCGTTCTATATACTTTTAGCAAAAAGTCATTCTGCGAAACTGGTATAACAACAATAATTTGCCTATAATAATGTTGTTGGAAGTGAATGGTTATCCAGCCGTGCAATGACTGGGTCCGGAGGTTGTTACCACTCGATTGGATTACATTAATGCATCAAATGTTGCACTAATTAGATACATTATGCATATGACGTGTTTACAATGGAAACAGTTAAGTATCCTGACCGGGCCTCTGTTATCCCACGGAGAGGGCCACAGGTGTGTCAACAGTCGCTCGCTCCCAGGTTACCGTTTCGCCTTACTCCTGGACACCACAGCTCTAACCTCCTAACTGTGCTGTATTTTAAAGGTTCCAGCTTCAATATATTGCAATAGCTGACCCGTTAAGTATTGTATTCTATAAAATATAACAGGTACCATTTTTTTGTATTCAAACCTAACAAATTTATATGTTATATTTTCTGAACTGTGAGTTTATAGTCAGTCGTGAAAATGGGTTGTATTTGTTAGGAATCAGCGTTCATTAAAAAAAAAATTTTCATGTATGGTCATGGTAACAGTCTTGGTAACAGACCTGAAAAACATGTGGCTTGTAGAAAAGTACTCCATGGATAATTATGATGAAAATACAAACATAACGAGTCGAACCGATCCCGAAGAAATATACAGTTATATTTTTAGTGCTTCTTTAATTTATTTCAGACATCATTCACGAAATTTAGTGATACGTTCTTATTTTACCTGGTGAAACATAAATGGTAGCAAATAATAATAGCCAACAAGCGAACAATAGTCAAAGAAATAATACTGGCAAAATCGGGCCTGAGATCGAATAGTGGGTCCGCCATAAAAATCTCTTAATAATAATTGAAGTTTTCCACGGTTTCGGCGTTCTTATTGGGAAACCTCCCACTCCTTAGCAAGAGTAATATGGATATGAAAAATCAGCTTGGGATTTAAATAATGGTACCATTGGTACCACGAAGCGGCTCTCTGAACCTCTTTAGCATATCATCAGGAATAGTACTCTGCCATTATTTACCACAATTTAGGATAAGCTCACATATCTCAACCATATTATTCATCATCAAACCTACCAAGCACTTGGTTGTCTAAAAGAAAAAAATACATTTTAACAAGTGTGGTGGAACGTGATTACTGGCGTAGGAAGGGGTTGTGGTGGATTAGTCACCGTAGATAATTTGTCATAGATCTATGTGACAACTGTGATCCTCGGACCTAATCCTCAAAACAAAAACCTGCTACCATCTGCTCCTTTTAAGACACCGTGTGGGATCTGGTTATTTCAAAGATTTTTTCTTAGGCTTAACCTATACCGAATCATTCCAGTATATGTACGTTAGTTGTGATTTAAATGTATACTTATCGACAACAATGTCTGATCAGAAAAGATCAGACTCTCCTGACAATGTTATTGATTTGTTGACATACATTGTTATTGATAAATATATGTGATATAACATGAGTTATCAGCCACATACAAGTCACGTACTGTCCAGATGCCTAGCAAAAAAAGAAGAAGCTTAAATATAAAAAAGAACGGTGCAATAATCTTTGGTATGTATGTTCTATAATATATGTTCTAACAATCCTTTGAAAAAAGCTGATTATACAAAAAGCATTAAAAAATAAAAAAACTCCCTGACCTATGAACTTAACTTGATCAAACCTTATCAAGACACAGTTATGATTTAAAGTTCTACCCCCCCCCCTATCGTTATGGATTTCAAATTGACATTAGACAGGTATTAAAACTAATCCCCTTTAATAAAAAAACAACATGTAAAGAACAGTTATTTGATTAGATCATTATTTTAATTTACTTTCCGATCTCTACCCTCTTGTCACATAAAATACTATATAGTTTTAACAACATAAAATATTGTCTTAACGCCAAAGAATGGACGTTAAAACGCCTTTTTTTTACTATTTATAATTACAGGGTCAGGATGAGAAATTTTCGAAGTTTCGGCCCACTTAACATTTTCATTATTGATGTCCGAATCAAGATCGGAATTATTTATAACCCTTTTGATTAATAGCTGTAATATATTAAAATGGATCTATGTTAATTAAAATAAGTCAAAACAAATTTCAGCATTTTTTTGGGGGGGAGGTGTTTAGTCATAGCCATTTGACAAAATGATACGTTTTCGTTTTATAGAGCAACGTATGGCCATTCGTCTAAGCAGTCAAGATAATAATAATCCAGAGCACTATGTGTGACTAATGGTCACTCAATGGACCACTTTATCCTCTAACGATATTGTCGTTTAATAAAACCGCCTTAAACAAAAGCCATTGTTAAACTGTTTAAGTAACCATTAGGAGAGAGGAAGCATTAAGGTATTGTGGGCAGAGGGCAATTTATGGAAGGCGAGCCCGGAGCATGTACGCTAACTATAAAGGGGTCTCGCTGGGCCATATAGAGGCATGTGGGGCCACCGATGGACCAGCCACTGCTAAAGCATATTTGTTTAAAGCAACCTGAAGGGGAATTTATTAATATTTACACCTTAAGCTTTCGTTTAATTAATAATCCTATCTGATTCTATATTTAAATTTATTATTTTTTTATTTATTTTTTTTTTTATTCAACCAAGTTAAATTCCTTTATTGTGCAATAATTACAATCTGCCTTTTATAAGGCAATAAGTAATTTATTATTAAATATATTATTTGGCTTTAAAATATTCCCCAATATTTAATTAAATATCCTCTCGATTATGGGATTATAACTTATGACATTGCGTAGCTAACATAATAATTAATTTATCGATTCGCATTAAGCATTTCACCTGAAGTTACTATGTACATTTATGGTGGTATTGCTTGCGTGTATGGTACCTACCTACTACGAGGTTCGCTTTCTAGGTCCCATGAAGAGTTTTCCCAAATGATGCTCCTGTCAGGGATATAGAATAACTACTAGCTGCTTCAATGTAAATCGTTCAAATACGTCCTAAAAAAACTAAAATATTCATTTAGAACACGAGTGGCTTACTGCGGTGGCCATAGTAAATCAGAGATTTAGTGTTGTTTTTTTTCGCCAAGAAACCAAACTTTTCATGATTGTTGTAAGCTATTATTAAGTCTACGGTTACAAATGTATGTATCAATCTTAAATGCTAACATTCAGTCATAAGTCAATTCATAGTCTAATATTAAAATATGAAATTTTTAAATAAAAATAATATTTAAAAAAACGAAGTGAAACAATCCTTCTGACGAATGTTAGATGTTATATCTCGTCCTAAATTAAAAATTAGTTAAAATATAAATACAAGAACTAAACAGCCGCTTTGGGCAAATGTACACACTACTTCGAAGGGCATCCCATCTCTCAATAGAAAATAAATTACAAATTTATACTAAAGTAAATCTGGATATACGAAATACAGCAAAAAAGTCGAACATCAAGCGTGTCCAATCCTTTCAATCAAACGTTCTGAAAACAATAGTTAATGCCACTTATTACGTTAGCAACAAAACCCTTCATAACAACCTTAATATACCCTGCATACCTGAACTCATTCCTTCCAAGTTCATGAAATACCATAGTAACCTTTCCAACCACCCTAATACCCTAGCACATTCATTACACTGTTATATGTCCCTATAATCCTCTTCGGAGACTAAAGCGGCAGTGATCTGATATAAATACGTGACAATGGGAGCCTATGGCCAGTTTCTCCAATCATGTTCTGAGCGTATGTGGCTCTCGCGTTCTTGGTCAGCTAACATCTGGCTCGTATCCGGTGGCTGACGGAGGAGTGTGGGGGTCTTCCCAAGAACCCGCTTCCTCTTTCGCGTGCGAGGGAGGTGACAACGATGTGGCTTTGGAAGGTCTCTGGGCTGTTTGTAAATATGGTGAGAATGAGAACGTTGATCACAGTTACTTATTGCTAATAAAAAGCAGATTGTAATTTTATCGCAATCATGGTTGTATTAATTGCGTACAATTATATTGTGTATTTAAACCTCCTGTGTTAAAATATAAGATGAAAAAATTTTCATTTAAAATCAACTTACTAATACCACAAGTCATATGACATACCTAAGATATCGAAAAAGTGCTGTAAAGATACTTGTTTACTCGAGAATGTGGCGCTTTAGAGTTGTTGCCACCTATAAATGAGTTTAATTCCTTTTCTTCAGTCATTGCCTCGGGGGGTGGTGCTCCAAGTAATCATGTATATTTAGTTGGCTTGGACTTTTATCGATTGTAATTTGAGTGATTGTGATAATTTGAGCAAGCAGCATTTGGTTTTATTCCCATATATTCTAAATAAAGATTTAGTCGTTAATTACCTATACTGAAGTTATCCGATTCAAATAATTAATTGTTTAAATTTATGAAAATATTACTATCTTTACGCAACGTATGTTCCTGGCATCTTATATAAAATACTCTTGCTCCCAGCATACCTAAGATAAATATTATTTTTATACCTTTAAGATCGATAAGTGTGAACACGTGCTGAGGGTATTAATCGATTGTTGATACCGGGGTGCGACCTTCGCACAAGGTTCGGCTTACTGTCCCTATCGGCCATCGATCCGACCCCAAAGCGGTCTCGTTTGCATTTCCTTCTTATTTCTTTCTCCCTCCATCTCTTCCAGCAAGTTTACGACGCTCCGATCCTTGTGTAAATTTTATGTCGAAAGTAATACTTTTTAATTAAAACCAGAATCGCACTGAAAAAGACAAAAAAAAACTTCCCGTCTAGTCTTTTTAACTGGCTCATTTTGCATCGTCATTTACTTCTATTTTCTTCACCTTGTGTTTATAATCTTGTCTATTGGCATGAATTACTATATATCGTCAAAATTAGCATATATGTAAAATCTACAATTTTTTTTTTTAAACGTATTAATACTTAGTAATTATTCTGTTGGTTGTTAAAGTAATTGCTGTTGAGCGCTCAGTAGGCTATATTTCAAACTGTCTTCTCTAACGATAACAATTTATTAATTTAAAAAGAAATGTAAAGTTCTCTATTACAAATTAGTCTATTAATCGGTCGTCTTCAAATTTTCTATCAGAGAAATAAATAAGTTAAAATAAATATGGATATATTTATAAACTAATATGGTTGAATAGAAAAAAACCTTTTAGCTCTGTACATACTTTTTGATTACCGTTCATACAGACGCTCTTTCCAATAGAGTCAGATGGTGGAAATGAATAAATATAGACATCCACATGGGTGCACATAAATACTCTTAAAATTAGAACTTATATTATATATAAGTAATTATATATATATATTAGTAATTTACTATAGTTGACGTCACGAAATTAGAAGCTTGAGACCCGCAATACATGTCAAGCCCTGTTGCCGCGCTGTGCACTACTTCTCTTCTATCCACGTAATCCCTTTACTTCGATAATGTCAATCGTTAAGCAATAAGCAAATTAGTGATTAGCCCTCCTCCCGTTCGTATGTGACAACACCGCCCCAAGTAGCTCCTTTATCCCAAGCGTCAATTTCATGACGACGAGGATGGCTGTGTAGGCAGAGCACCTGACCGGAGATCACAGGTTCAAATCTCAGACTTATCAATACCTATTTTCTTAGCCTAATAATTATAAAACCTTTACGAATTACTAGTAACATAATAAAAATACTTTGTTTTGTAGGGCTAGTTTTTCTTGTTTGATTTTAACATCGTTCCACGATTTTATGCCAACGCTTACAATGATCCCTTTTTAGCAGTAGCAGAATAACAGGATGATGAATTAATGACCCCTTTCGGGCTATTCACGAAATTAATTTAATTTAATAACGTCCAGCTAAACCATCTCTTTTATTGCTAAAAATACTGAATTTATTCGGATGGGGACTGGTTTTTGCTGTTTTTTATTTTATCCAATACCCTTTTGGATTTCATCCTATGGGCTTCTACAGGGCCGTTAGTCGGACCAATTTAAAATTTAAGTACCAATTGCGATGGGACGGTAACGCTACCCCGGTGGGTTGGCTACTGTAGGCCTACGGTTCACATCCTATCGGCAAGATCACCGAATTATTTATCTACGAACTGGCAAGTTCTCCCTTCAACGGCTAACTGAGCCCGATATTGTTTAACACATAGTATATATTGGTTAATATTCGACGCCAAATGCGGGTAAAACTATAAATTTTAGGATTTATAAGCATAAAAATGGTCGTGATAAATGAACTTGGTAGGTAATCCGACTACAGTGTTGGTTCATTGGCCGCACTCAAAGTCAACGGTACCCCACCCGTTTAGATGAAACAGATCCGAGATGTTTGCGAGTTCGTGCAAAAAAGGCCAACTAGCACAATTGACGAGATCGGACGTAAAATCCGCCATTATTTCCTTCAAAACGACAATCACTGAGACCCGGAACCCTTTTGTCTCCACCCTGTGCCTCTCGCCTCGTCGATTCGAAGTGAAATACAGCCTTATCGGTTCGGTTTAGGTTACAGAGAGTACGCTTTAGAAATCTGAGCGTTTTTTTTTTTAACGATATTGCTATTTTAAATTCATTATGAATATTTGTTTCGGTTTTTATCTTTATTTTCGGGTAAGTGCATGATAATAAAAATGTATTACTCTTTATTATTCTATACTATTATATATAAGTTATCGTCTCCCGGCTATAGATGATCAAGAAAAAAGAATGAATAAGGAGGTTAATGATATAACGTGATGGTTTGGTTTATAACTGGCTTTATTCTCATCCTGATCATCTATACGCACGTTACGGGTTTGTTTACCTTAGGCTACAAATGGTTGTTTACCATTTGCGTACCACTAGCCATAACTTATATATATAAATTCTTAGCATAGTTATACTATGCCGCATAGACAATCAGCTGAGATTTTCCCCATGCAGAATTTATATATTTTCCCTTAATACCCTGCTAAAATTTTCTGTGAGCGCAGCAAACCAAAAACCTAAATAATTATGACTAAGATTACTTTTAAATGTGTATGCTATACCTACAAATTTGAATTAGCTGCATCATGCTAATGATTTTTTTTTTTGCCTACTGAAAAAATGAATGAAAAACAAAGTTTTATTTTTGCAATTGGCTATTATTTTTCGTATATGATTATGAGATAGTTATGTATATACTTATACCTCGAAGAAACAGTGGATAAATCGACTTTATCAATATACTCGCGAGTAAAGCTCACGAACTATGATATGATCTGTGAAAGTTTGTGCGGTCTAAGCATGCAAATCGTTTCCTTCCTACGGCTTCAAAGATATCATATTTTATTATTTGAGAATAACGGTTTTGCTTGCCTTCAAATCAAAGAATGCGGTCTTCGTTTCGTGAAAATATTCATTTTGTGAAACAATAATACATTGTGGAAATATATTGGAAATAAAGCTTTATATACAACAGCTGTGATATACTTGAAAAAAAAATTGTATTATTTGAAATGTCAATAGGTTACTTACAGAGTAGAACCTAGATGCACGTTAAACGTTATTAATTTGAGTGAAGTGTTTGATAAATTTATATTGAATGTATTTTAGAAGAATTTGAAGATATTATTAAATAGTCTAATCAAGACCAAAATAATATAAAGGATCAGATAATTTTGTGATAACAATTTTAATTTGAAAGAAATGTGGATTTTGCCTCAGCGTTTTGTTCATGTTCTTGTGAGGTTCATCATGCGAAAATTTTCCCGATCCAGTCTTGGCATGCAACATTTACACGGCTTGTGAACACATTTTTTTACGGAGTATACTAAATTCTAAGTAGTATACAGTATATTGTTATTTTTTTGGTAACTCGAACATATTTTGGTAATAATTTTAATTGACTGTTGAGCTCTTTATTCAAGTAAGGGGTGATTTATTCTTTCGGCAAGTATTTTCTACGATAATTACAGCCGTAAAAATTATTCAGTCGATGAGAAAAGTATATTCCACATCACTTCTAGCATGATAATTACTTTTCGGATAAAATACAACGGAATATATTTATCAGTTTTACGACCGCTATGAATGAACCGTAGAATGAACAAGCTGCAACTAGGAAACCTTTTTTACCTTTTTTGCTCAAAATTTTCTGTTATTTTGCCTGCTGATAATGAACGAGATCAGAGCGAGGTGTTATAGTATACACACTTACATTTGAGATAGATTTCTCGAAGTATTTCTCTTTCCAATCTCTGCAAGTTAACCAAGTGTCTCTAAGTTACGTTTGCAAGTCGTAACTTTTGTTTGGAAAAGATAACGACTCAACAAAAAGTTGATTAATGGCCGCTGTAAATAAAGAGGCGGGGGTGGTCGGGAACAGTGCCAATTATATTAGCAGCCTTTGTTAGCTGTTTTGTGACGGTGCGTGGTGATCACATCCTTCGTTAGTGAGATAGGTAGAAAATAAACCTTATCTCGTCCTCCCATCGGGCCAGTGTCCCTCCGCGGTGTCTTCCTGTCTAATTGGTCTGGCTTTTTTGACAGTCCGCCTCCATTGATTGCCAGGATATTTCCAAAGGGGAAGGTCTGATTTTCCATGTGCATTCGCCGTTTACTTATTCGACTCAATTACATCCTTATAGGATTCATTTTGATTCATATTTTTTTTCAATTACTGTCTATAGAAAATATTGCGGAACCCAAAGGAGATACTGGGCAATTGTATTCCGTATGTGTTATTTACAATCTGCAAATTACGGTTCGGATAAAAATACGACAATGCAAATGTACAAAAATTAGTCAGATGTCTCAAGTCAAAACTTTGAACTATTTATGATTTCTGGTTCTGACTTCTTTTCCAATGCCTCATGATTCATTTAATTCATTGGCACATTTTTTAAAAATTTTATTATTGTTTTTTTCAAACGATTTTCGTTGCCTGATTGTTTCATAAGTGAAGGTTTTTTCACATTTATTTAATTAGTATAAAAGAAATTCCCTGGCCCTTATCCTGCCCATAGCTTAATATTATTTCTTCACGATTCACGACCTTTATTACATTGGTATATATTTAAAAAAATAAAAATTATAATAGTTGATATTTTAAAAAAAACACATTATTCCTGGATGATCTTGTAATAGCTCTTATCTAAAATAAAGATACGCCCTGTAATAGTATCATGGATACCACTTGCACTTACAGTATTACCTCTTATTAAATTAAAGTGTAGTATCAAAAGGTGAAGTATTGGAATTTACCACCATTTTCCATTAGGTTTAATTGTTTTTAGCAAATCAGGTTATTATTCCTAGCCAAAAAACGTAGTCCTTATATTTTCTACTGACCGCCCTTTTGGTATCTGTTTTACTTTATCTTAATTGTGAATACTTCAAATATGGCGAATCATCACGTGAGTGCCGTGATGATGCTGGGACACCAACTCACATACAGTGCTGACGTCGAAGTCGGTGCTTCCATTGTAGTGTTCCGCCGTTAAATGCTCAACTTACATCTTACCAACTGTCGGGGAATTTAAATTTACCTTACGGAGAAGTTATCGTCCCTTTACTACGTGCCTACACGGCCGGAGGGACAGACTGTTGTTGGAGGCCGGCAGTAATATTCATCAGGGCTGGACTAGGAGCGACCGTGGGTGGAGGACACTCCGGCCCTCTCGCCACACCCTTGTTGCCCGATCTCGGCCGGCAGATAATGGTGTCTGGAACACTGGTGGCTCAAATATAAAAGGAAGGTTCCTTAGGCTGTGTTGCACTGATGATGAGTGGGTGTGATCCCGGCCATAGTCACCTTCATCAATAATACCGGTCCGCTTCCTTCGCTGGCCTAATGCTGAAACCTTGTCCTCGCGGCCAATTAGCCTCAAACTCAACTGATAACGTTTCTTTTTTATCTAACCTTTCCCTCTTTCACCCCTCATTTCGTTTACATCGAACCCCAGCTGTCCTCGACTGGTTTGTAACATCTGGTGTACTTTATAACCGCATTCTTCTTCGCTTTGGTTCTTTTAATGCCCATAACTTAAATATTTGCTCAGTCTGTAGAAACATCTACTAAACAAACCCATTTCATCGTGCCATCAAACTTTCTGCAGTAAAAGAATAATATCAATAATTAGCAGTTAAAGAAAAAATATACCGACCAGATTGGGTCGTGGGTTGACTCAAGTCTGCACTGTACCCAATATCAGGTTGTGGGGTCTACAAAATGAGGTAGTCCTTCACGAGTGAACAACACCTTATCAAAACGAAGGTATCCTTGGGGGTTGCCATAATCGCAACGACTATTATCATCACACTAAGAATAAAGTGCACGAAAATCAAGAAAAAGTTATTCTAATTTATTAATCAATTTTTAAAGATAATCGAATTCATAACACTTAATTTTACTGATACAACAACAACTTTATTATGATAAAATTACAATCTGCCTGATTGGGCTATAAGTAATTGTGATAAATGATCTCATTCATACCAATTTACAATTTTCATTCACTCGCCCATTCATACTATATATACTAACAGCCCAGAGGCCACCCAAGTCCACATGGTTTTCACTCGCGTGCGAAGGAGGAAGCGGAGTCTTGGGAAGTCCCCCACGCTCCTACGTAAGCCGCGTCACTGGATAAAAGCCAGCGGAGGCTGACCAAGAGCGTTAGAGTGCAGTGTTAGCAGCCGTTGTGTCAACATCTCCCGACTTGATCCAGCAGCCATCTTTCCTCGACGCCATTACCACGCTACGCCTGTTCATAGCGTCTCAAGTGACGCCTATTAAGGTAAACTTTTTAAACCTTTTGCTAGTGCAGTGTTTTTTCGAGCATTAAATGGGGTCGGTTCCCCAATAGAAAGAATTTTACTGTTAATTTGTAAACTCTTATCGGAACAATGGAGATGGAAGTGGACGCTTCCAGGAAGCGACCGGCTACCCTAACAGCCACCACGGACAGTGAAGACGAGGGTTTCGAATACCCTAAAATTACTGTCAAGGTTCAGCGACCTAATAGATCGAAAAACCCGACGAAGATCGGGAACAAATTTCAGGCTCTTGCGAGCGAGACGCCAGAAATCATAAACCCCACAGCTCCAGTGACTAGGAAGCCACCGCCAATTGTTGTCTCGGGAGAGACAACAACCGATTTGACGCACCAGCTCAAAAAAGCTAATATAAATAGTTTCGCCCTCAGGAAGACGAAGGAGGGTGTTACAATTTACCCTGATCAGGAAGAGGATCGAGTAAAGATATTGGCCTTACTCGAAACTGGCGGGAAGGAGTACCACTCATTTGCCCCAAGAGGCGGCAAAAGAAACAATAAATACTTAATTCTCGGACTTGATGTCCAGGAGGACATCAAGGAAATTTCAGACGTAATAAAAGATAACATCCCGGAAGTCGTCGATGTGCGACGTCTTAGAAAAAGTGACCCAACCGGTCGCAAACAGGACATTGCGCCAGTGCTGGTAACAGCTAATGCCAGTGTCACGTTGAAGTCAATGAAAAAGATACGCGCCATTAACCACGTCATAGTTCGTGTCGTGACGTTCAAGGAGCAGAGAGGCGCCCCACAATGCCATCGATGTCAAGAATTCGGCCACACACGAAACCACTGTGGCCGGAAATTAAAGTGTGTTAGATGTGCGGGACCCCACGAGGTAGTGCAATGTCCGAGGAATGATTCAACCCCGCTCAAGTGCTCCAACTGTGGCGAGGCTCACCCGGCGTCCTACAGAGGCTGCACAAAGCGAAAAGAAATACTAGCCAGAATGAAGCCAGCCCTCGACAGAATGCAGCCCCAGCAGAAGAGGCGCCGCCCAGACGTGCCACTCACGAGACCTGCTCCACCGCCATCTATACCCGCCTGGCAGAACCCGCTCTTCAAGCTCTTTCAAGCTAGAGATGAAGAAACGGCTCATCCTTCGAAGACGAGAGCAGCCCCCTCCACGTCAAGAGCTGCCCCCTCCACGTCAAGAGCTGCCCCCTCCACGTCAAGAACTGCCCCCAGAACTTCGCAGGACACTCCGGAAAATAACAATTGTGAGTACCTAGATCCTAGGCTTAAGTTTCTTACAAACGACCAGCGTAAAGACCTTGAATGTGCACCGAAATGGGTAACTGCCCTAGTCGACTTCTGTAGCCAAATGCTCATGGCTATGATATCTGGTAAACATCAACAATGGTAGATTACCAAGTTTTAAATTTTAACGTTGATGGTCTCCTGACCAAAATAGATGAGGTAGAAGTGCTGCTAGCGCTCTACCGACCAGATATTGTAGTTTTGACAGACACTAGGGTATCTGCACAATCGTTCCACATTAAAGGTTATTCAACTGCCATTGAAAGGGTTAACGGATATGGAGGCGTTCTAATTGCTATACGCCTTGGTATCAATTGGAAGAAAGTGGCTTCACCACTGACTACAACTGATCCCAAGCTTCACCACTTAACAGTTAAGGTAAATTTGGGGAGACCCATTTACCTTACCGCTCTATACAGGAGACCGTACGCATCTCTCCAGGAGTACTCAGCCCTGCTACACGCATGTTCGCAGAGATCTAACCACTGGGTGGTAGGAGATCTCAATGCGAGACACACGATGTGGTATAACATCGCAACAAACATGGCTGGGAGACTCCTGTTGAGAACGCCGTTTACGGTCGTTCACCCCCAGACTTTTACTTTTCGACATAGAAGTAACCCGCAGGCTACTTCAACGATTGACTTACTACTGACAAAACAACCCCACCGTATCACTAGTTGCACCGCCCTTGACTTTATTACGTCTGACCACAGGCCAGTACTGTATGCAGTGGATGGTAAAGTGGCGACCCTTCGCCCCACGAGATACGACTACCGTCGTGCTGACTGGGATCTGTATCGGTCGCAAATTTACCATAACCTGCATACGGTGCCAGTTCTCCGCACGAAAGAGGAAGTAGATCTTCAACTTACTTTCATAACTGATGTGATCATAGACGCAGCAAACACTGCGATCCCGAAGTACACTCCCATGCCACCGTCTCTGCGACCACCTCCAGACCACATTCTTAAAATTATTGCCTTGCGCCATACTTGGAAGAATAGATGGTACAGGACGAGAGATCAGCAAGCCAAGGTCGTTGTGAATTCTCTCACAACGCAAATCCGGGGCTTGATGAAACTCTGGAAAACAGCCCAGTGGCATGAGAAACTTCGTAGCACTCACGGAGATCACAGAAAGTTTTGGAAGCTGTTGAAGACTACAAAAGGCAAGACAGCCACTGTCCGTCTTCACGAAGGCGACAATGTTCTGACTGCTGAGCAACAGGCAACAAAACTGGCCGATCACTACGCTAGGGATATTTCGGCTAGGACGGGATACTACCACATGCCTCCTCCGGTAGATGCTGAACAGAACCACATGTTTGTATCACCGAAGCAGCTCAAGGCGATTCTTCGCCGGTGTCAGGGAAACCGAGCACCAGGGCACGACGGGATACAAACAGTGCTGCTCAAACAAATGCCGAGGAGAGGGATAGTACAACTAGCAAACTTATACAACTCTTGTATAAGATTGCGGTACTTTCCTGACACATGGAAACAAGCCATCTTGTTTCCATTACTAAAGCCAGCCAAAAGTGGAGATCACCCCGCCGACTACCGCCCGATCAGTCTGCTACCACAGATGGGGAAAATCTTTGAGAAAATTCTTTTGAATTATCTCAAAGATTACTGCTCGGAAAATGATATCATTCCGCCAGAGCAGACTGGATTCCAATCCAGTATGAGCGCAGAGCACCCCCTTCTGAAGGTGCAGTCAGAAGTTAGCCATAACATGAATAGAAACATAGCCACGGCTATGATTTCCATTGATTGCACCCAAGCATTCGACTCGGTGTCTCACGGGACACTGTGTCAAATGCTCTGCGACCGGGAATGCCCGGAACAACTATATTCAATTCTGGCTAGCTTCCTCAATATTCTGGAGACTCAATATCTCTGTAAACGCGGGTAAGACTGACTGTGCAATTTTCTCTTTTCAAAAGGGAAAAAGCCCGCTCCCTACTAGTTACATAGTAGGAACGAAGCAAAATTCACCAGCCAACGACCTAGTATATCTGGGAATTAAAATGGACAGACACCTCCATTTTAGTAACCATTTTGCGAAGAAGTTGAAGCATACACGCATGAAGTCTTACCGGCTTACGCACTTATTGACTTCCCCCAATCTATCACTGCGTCTCAAGCTACTGATTTACAAGAGCATACTCAGGCCTACTCTGCTGTATGGTGCACCGCTATTTCGTTATCTGACGTATACGACAGCTAAGAAACTCCAACAATTCCAAAACGGTATACTGATGAAAGTGGTCAGAGGTACTTCATTCGAGCAGCGACGGAACAGTGAGCTGCATGAGATATTTGAGCTGCCTACGGTGGATGAATTCATCCAGCGTAGACATATCAAATTTTTCGACTCATTACAATATTTGACAAACCCGGTGTTTAACACTATAACCCCCGCTCCGTTCCCCCAACGATGGCAGGACGCTGTCGCGGCTGGAACACTCTAGTCCTAGGTTCTAGGTAGAGATTTAGTTTGTTGTGTTTTGTTTAGTTGTTTTGTTTTGTTCCTAGTGTTTAGTGTTGGTGTTGGTGACAAAAAGAA
This sequence comes from Acanthosoma haemorrhoidale, assembly GCA_930367205.1. Lineage (NCBI taxonomy): Eukaryota > Metazoa > Arthropoda > Insecta > Hemiptera > Acanthosomatidae > Acanthosoma > Acanthosoma haemorrhoidale. The sequence continues at coordinate 48,741,656 of OV884012.1, read as the reverse complement.
GGTGAGCCTCATCACCTAGTGTTGTATAAGAACGATGAACTTTTAACAACAATAAAAATTTTATTATATTATGCACTCCGCCAAATGCATGTAAATGCAGAAAGAGGAGAAATATGTAATCCAATTATTTTATTATTTATTTTCTGTACATTGTATTATTTTATTGAGGTTTTGAAATAAAAAAAAAAAAAAAAAAAAAAAAACCAAGAGCGTTAGAGCCACAGAAGCTTAGGACATGATTAGAGAAACTGGCCATTGCCAGGATCCCCACTGTCACTTATTTATAGCAGGTCACGAGGCCAATGCCGTTTTACTCTCCGAGGTGGTTTATAGGGATGAGTGGTGCAGTGCAATGACTGTGCTAGGGAATTAGGGTTTTTGGATAGGTTACTATGGAATTTTATGAACTTGGAAGGGATGAGTTCAAGAATGTAGGGTATATTCAGATCATTTTGAAGGGTTTTGTTGCTGACGTAATAAGGGGCATTTACTATTGTTCTCAGGACTTTCGAAAGGATTGGATGCGCTTGATGTTTGAACTTTGTGCTCTCCTCCATAGCACTATTCATTATGTCCAGATTGGCTTATAACTTTGTAAATAAGCAGTTTATTTTCTATTGAGAGATGGGATGTCCTTCGAAGTTGTCTGTACAGTTGTCCAAACCGTCTGTTTAGCTCTTGTCTTTTTAGTCAAGTTGATCTGGATAGGTGGCTGTGTCAGGAGGGATAGTGGAGCAATGTTTCCGTGTGAGTGCACGTCCTCGTGTATTTGTGGATCTTGAGCCCTAATGTTGGTGCTTGGCGTTAATGTCCCCACTCACAAGGAAACGATGCCCGATGGAGTCTAGAAAGGAGATGAATTGGGAATCAGAAATAGATTTATTGGGAGGGCAGCACACTGATGCTAGAGTAAGGGGAAAAGTGAAGGTGCTGATTGACACTGCAGTGGACTGAAGGAAATCATGTGCTACCAAAGGAACTGTGTGATGGGAAATGGAGTTATGGACAATGACAGCGGTGCCTGCATGTGCTCTTCCATCTGGGTGATCAGTTCGATAAGTCTGGTACTGTCGAACTGTAAAAGGTTGTTTACTCGTAAGTATTTTTTCAGTAATGAGAGCTATGTGGATGTTCTTGTCGTGAAGTAGTGCTGTCAGTTCGTTAGTGTGGCTGCGAACACCATTCGCATTCCAAAGGAGAATGGATAAGGAGTCGGAAGGATCCACTTTTGGGTTTTGTTTAGTGGGGATGAAGTACGAGACAAGATTTGTAACAAGGAAAATGATAGGGGTAATTAGGGTTCTGAACTCTGTAAGGAATAATGTCAATAGACTAGTGAGATCTGAAGAGCTTGAAGGTGGAGGAATATGCGAGATATGTGGTTGAGGATGGGATTGAGTTTGCTGGTTGCTGGGATGAACGGAGTGCTGGGGAAGAAGAACTTGCGAAGGAGGAGTGGGCAATGCCTGTGACTGCTCTCTGTTCCGAACGGCATCAGCAAAAGAGACTGAAGGCCTCAAATTTCTGGCGGGGGCGCTTCTTGGGCTACCTGTGGCTGGATTTTCTTCTTCTGGCCGACGACGTTGTTCACTTCTGGACTTCAGAATTCTGTAAGCCTCACAGCCTTTATAGTTTGCCGGGTGCCCTTGCTGGCAGAGCACGCATACAGCAGGTGATTTTAGGGGCTTCTTGCACAATTCGCTTTTGTACTGCCCACAGCACTTTACACACCTTGGAGAGTGGTAGCAGTATGATTTCGTATGTCCATATGCCTGGCAATTATGGCATTGGACTATATCACGTTTCGAGTAAGGCTTTTCGACCTGTACTCTTGTATAATACAAGTGGGTTAGCTCGTAGATTTTTTCCACTCCAGGTGTTCGGTCTAGATCCACATAATACAAGGGCAGTGGTGTCTTGATACTTGCATGATTTTCTTGCCTTTCCTCACGAAGCACATTGGTAATTTGGTGAACCTTGTATCCTAAACTTAAGAGCTCCTTTTCTTTCTGGTCCGCTGGTGTAGTGGGGTGCAGGTTTATAATCACCACCCGTAGCGATCTTTCCTGCTTTAGTTGGTAGGTATGGAAGTGGGCCATAGTTTCTTTCAAGTATTTTATTATCGCTCGGTATGTGTCGGGAGTTTCCGGAGAAACTTTTGTGTCCCGGGACCGATTGAGGCACGTGTGTGTGCCTGTACCTACAATTTTACTTAATTGGGTACATAGTAATTTAAAATTACTAATATTGGGTGCGAATATCGCTGGTGGCTTGTGCTGTGTAGAGTCCATGTCCTCTTCTTCAATATTTTTCAACACCTCATAACTTCTGAGCGTGAAAAATGGAGACTCATGGGTTGTTGTTTGTTTAGATGTGCTAGGTTGACGGCATTTCTTCCATAGAGGTGCTGGGTGCTGAAGAATTCACAGGGGCAATATTTCTATTTGATCGCCGCGGCTTACGTTTGACCGGCGACGGAGTAGGTGTTGGTCCTAGAGACTTCGATTGTTTATTTTTATTTTTTGTTATTACTTGCTGATAGAAACGCATGTTTCATAATAAGCAGTACTTTTCTGAATTATTAAGAATTTTTTAATAAATAAAAAATATTTAGCAGAAGGCAGCCGCGAACGCACGTAATTTTATTAAGAGCCTGTGACGCTACTAGGTGGCCATGGAGAGTGTAATGAGGGTCAGGCCGGACTCCCCTCTCTTATCACTAGCACAGGTGACTACAGCCTTTCAATATGGCCGCCTTCTCTATGAATTGTGAAGTAAAACTTACACTTAGCAGTACAGCCCACAGCTTCACTCTCCACTCACCTGTAGACAGCTCCTCCATGAACAGTTCACGCGATAGTCGGTTGAAACAGTTCTACAAACTAGGCACTTCCTACGAACGGCAATAAAAAACAGTTAGTTGTAGATAAATAAATAAATAAAAACAGTTGTAGAGCGGTACGAAAACGACTTTTTATAGTTAGCGCAGGCGCAATACTTAGCACTTAATTTAAGAAACTCATCCTACTTTGTGTAAAATGGAGGTTAGTGTACTAAAATGCTGTTGCAAAATTCATTTGAAGTCGAAACAGATCAAAATTACATAAAATATTGCAAAGTTTATTCATAATTGCCTATATTTATTCTCCAGGCAAATACTTTTGCACCCATAAAAAATAATAATTACCTGTTTCTTCATACTGAGGATATTATTCTCACTTCTACACTTCGTTGGGTTTGTTGAACCTCGGATGTCGAATGAGCCTGCAAATTCTTTTAGAGTTTATAAATAATAGCCGAAGCTGTCACGGTGCTCAACCAAGTCATGAAAAAACTCCCCCATGAGAAGATCTCGTCTTGCACCGAAGCATTTCGTGTGGCCGATTCCTCCCTTGCTTCTTCCAACTGAACCAAAAAAATCTGTGGTAAGTATGTGTCATGTTCTTTCCTGTACTGCGATCCTCAACACTGAAGTTTTTGCGTTAATTAGACGTAGGATTAACAATTTTTTTGCTGTGGTAAGTCAAGGGCCGGATCTAGACATTTTCACAAAGCTTCACAAAAAGCTTGAACTACTGGAGGTTCTGGGGGGAAAATTTTAAACTAAACGCTTTGAAATCACATTTTACACTATTCTGACACTTAAAATTTAGAGGAAAGTGTTCGCAAGTTTTCTTAATAAAAAATATTTTTAATATAAGACTTAAAGATTAGTCAAGATCACTTTCTGAATTTTCAAAGTACTAAACTTTCATTTATTTCAGCAAAATTCAGGAAAAATAAAACGGATAGAAAGTATTATATAAAAAATTGACGCGTTCTCGGAATTGGCGTGGTTTTCCAAATCCACGAGGTTTTTCGGTGCCTAAATTCGCTATGGGAGAGTTTCACTTTATTAGTTTTATGACCGCAAACTTGAAAATTGAAGTTAACTTGATATTTAATAGTTGTTACCCGAGATCAATATATTGTAAACATGTGATTTTTATTTTCTCATTTATATTCTCCAACAACTCTTTATGATTAATACATAGCACAGAGATAATAAAAAAAACCCAGAAGGACTTGTGAGAGCATATATATAAGTCCTCCTCAATATGGACTTTGTAGAGCCGAGGTGATTTTTATCTCGACTGCTATTTAAGGTATAATGTATGCTGCAGGCGGCTCGGAGTAGCTCACAGATTCCCTACAGAAAATTTCATTCATGAATGGGTCTTTTCTTCCTCTCGAGGAAGCGCCACTATCTACTCGCAAATACAAGGCAGGCAAATTACATGATTCCGTTCGGTTGTTGGCGAAGAGTGTCTATACTTTGATTACTTTTTTTTATTATTCATTCTGGTTAAGGACTCTTCTTCGTCGCATGATTAGTCCTACAAATAAAATTTGAGTCCTGATATCAATGGTTGAAAACTCACCTGCTAGATTGCAAGGTACTGAAATTCCATCGAAACTTATCCAATCACCATAATCCCCTAGAACAGTAGTTATACTGCGTCACACATCCCTATAATCCACTTCGGAGACTACACTGATCTCGTGACCTAGAAATACTTGTCAGTGGGACTTGTGGCAATGTCCAGTTTCTCCAATCATGAATGAGCGAGTAAATTAAGAATTCTAAATAGTCTATGAATGTGAACATTAATCACTATTACTTATTGTCCAATGAAGCAGATTGTAATTTTATCACAATAAAATTTATAGTTGTTGTCTCAATGCTAGAAATTTACTAAAGCGTTGGTAAATTAATCTTTGAAAACGCTTCCTTTCAACAATATATTTTGATGTCACTCCTCCAGAGCATGATGAAAAACTCTTCCCCAATTTCACTATAGTGATATATTGTATTTCCGTTATTTAACGTAACATTGTATGTAAAATAATTAAGGTGCCCTATTTAATTTGGACCCTTCGTAGCTGGTTGGTTGAAGTGGTAGTTTGGTATCCATTGTCAAAAAATACCCAAATACAAAGATATACTCTAAATATCGGCACTTGTTCACTGAGGGGCGTGGGTTACAATCCCCGACACAGGAATGAAACTGATTCGCTGACTGTGATTTTCGTATGTATCAAGGCTTTTATTGTTTTGTACCAAACATAACCCCCTGATTATTATATCAACAATTTAGTATTTTTGTTAATTGACTTAACTACGTTTCTAATTCTCAGCTAATTGAAGTTGACATACAATCGTATTATTTTTAACATTGTCAACAACTACTCATATACAAAAAATTTAATAGAAGTTGCTCTCAATCAATCGAACAATAAAAGCACTACCTCAAAGGGAGAGAATCAGTTGAGTTGAGGCCCCTGATCCTATTAGTCTCGTAAATTATAAAAAATTAAAGGTGAAATTGAAGGAGAGAGATAGAGGGAGAGTGAGAGAGGGTGTGTGGATGTGAGAGAAAGAGAGAGTGTCTTCATTGAAGGCTGCACACCAGGGAGTCTCGACCTCTTCGGGGACAATGCAGGGTGAGGAGGAAGTGTCTGCGGTCCTATCTTCATTCTTCAGGATAACTTTCAGGCCATAAGATAAATCTTATTTAGCTCACACTAGAATCAATTTCAGGGAATTGTTGACCCAGAGCCTTTTTTTTCTCACATGATGTATGGAAGTGATAAAAGAAAAAAAAAATTTCTGGGAGAGATTAGGCCAACGAAGTGCCCACCACAGTATGCTCATGGCGCTGAGGTTCTTAGTGTGGTCGGTAGTAGGACATTTATCTCGCAACCTTATTGGCATAGAATACGTTTGTTGCTAGGGGTAGGAAAACCGTCGTAAGGACTTCCGCGCATGTGCAGCGTTTTTTCCCCATTTACTTTAGTGGGGTTGTGTTGTCAGTGGACTTTGTTGGCGGTTCTTTTTGTACTGTACATTGAGACTGATATTTTTTCAGAACAGAACAATCGTTAAAAAACCAGGTGGACCAAAAGGTTGCTATGAAATAAAAAAACTCATGATCAAATTCGTACCATCGTTCATCTGACACCATCGTTGACAATAAATTAGACTGGTTACCGTCATTCCCGGTTGGTGCTTACAAAGTTAAGATCGACGCAAAAGGATTTTGAAGAGTCATGTGCTGAAGAGTATGTTAAATTTGTATTATATAGGACATGCTCCTGGAATGGGCATTGGCAATTATCGTTCTGTAATTTTGCATACATTACCTTTCAGTTATTCTTCCAAAATAATTCAGAGTACTCCTTTGCGTATTAAATAGTATATAATAGCTCAGCTGCATGCTTATTTCTTGAATGGGTAATTTTGATATCTTAAGTCCCCACTAGAACTCAAATTACTACCTGGTGAGGGAATAAAACACAATTCTGGGACACGCTTTTAATAAGCTGCCTGCGATATCTTTAAAATTCTTGATTAAAATGTTTTTATAATCTTCTAACCTTTCCTTATCAGCCCTCAAAATACAGAAACATTATCATTGTGTCATTTTTTTAAATTTCAAAACATCCGTTAAAGTAGATTGTGGTAATGAAAAATTTTATGTTTAAAAAGTGTTTTTTTTCTCAAATGATTATTATCTAGTCATTCTTTGTTAACAATTATTGATCATACCTTTTATTCTTAAAAAAATATCTCATGTACTCCGCTAATAGAAAAGCCATAAAAGGCATAGGACAAGGATTGGCCCTCTAGTAGAATGACCTATATAACAAAAACAATCTCTGGCCAAATCTGTAATTAATTAGTATCTTTATCATCTTTCTCCTCGTACAGGTTTAGTATCAGTGATTTAGTAGGTGTATGATTGGGTCAGATCATGTTCATATGGGTCCATTTAAACTTCATTTATTTTTATTCATGTTAAGTGCTATGAAAAAAATTCATGAATGTTCTAAATTGCAATCCTCGTGAAACCGGGGAGTAAGCAGCTCACGATCATTGAAGATGAAATCTGTAAATTTAAATATAAATAGTAGATGTGGTTAGACAGTTAAATTTACCAACCACAAGGGCCCTGCTTGTTGAATTCCATATCTTTGGACGTAGCGTGGGGACTAGTGATCCTCGCAGTCACGTTAACATGTGAAGCATATATAGATTTCCGCATTATTACTTCCAAACCACTTGGTGAACATGCATAGCCCCCTTGAAGCTAAAAATATTCCGTGGAATAATTGATTTATTCATGCGATATATTGAAGAGCCCTCAATTTTAAACAGTTTACATGATATCAGTTTTCTTGATAACGCATCAAGGAATGTATCGATGTTGGTAATATCTCACACTCTCTGTTCTTGAAATGTTTTTGCGTGATGTAATGACAAGATTCCAATTTCGCATTATTACTTTTTATTGCTGTTGAACTTTTGCGAAAAAATACTATATTTTCATCAACCATAATAATAATAATATTATTTAGTTAGATTATTTAAAAAACAAATTAGACATGAAATTACTTATTGTTAGAGGCTGGTGAAGTTGATCTCAATTAAAATACCCACAAGCACCACAGTGGAGTTCGATACTTTTAACGCCTCTAGACCTACTGTATTCCCCCCGAGTGGTTCACTTGTTTAAAAGATGACTTTATAACGTTAAAGGATCCTCGCCTCCACTTAAATGCTCTGGGGTAGCGATAAGAGCTTAAAAATACTCTAGGTGAAGTAATCACCAGAATCTTCTGGAAACCCCTTTTCAACAGGATTTTCCTATTTAAAATTGATCAACAAACGTTTTATTACAATTTTTTAAAACTGGATAATATACTTGGCAAATACGTGCAAAGGGGAAAATTATAATAGGTATGACCATAGAGCAAGTTATGTCAAAGTTGAAAACGTTATTTTTGGAAATAGTAAAAATGAACAATTTTACTACAAAAAAATGTTTTTTAGTACATAATAAACTCTAATTGTGTCATTTAAACTGAGGTCCTAATGAAATACGCTGGAAAATGCAATAAAAAAAATTGTGTAGCCCTGTATAAATACCTTAGCGGGAAATCAGCCCTGAACACCAAAAAGACCTTTTTCGTGGCATGACCCATATTGTAAAAACAAATTAGAAGGTGATTAACTAAGCGTAATCCGATCTACCTATGTGAAGTTCCACGGAGTTTGTTGAGTCTACCGTGAGAGATGAGGGTTGGATTTAATTAGGGGAGTTGACGAGCGGCCGTCATCGTGAGACCATTATCAGCTAGACGGCACCCTTCTTAACTTTCAAGCGGTCGCCTAATCAATGCGATAAATATCATTTAATTAAAACTGAACCAATGAGTTTTTTTTTGTTTTAGTTCTTTCTTTTTTTTCCTATTTTATATAGCTCTTACCGCTCCGGCCACTTGAGCCCTTGGGGAGATTGTATTGTCTCCTCCCTTCAAGGGTCGGTGTCTCAGCTTTAATTACCAAGAATTAATGAAACTTGTGCATTTCATCTTGAGGTCTCCTTCTTTGTGGCAACTCAAACTGGCACCCCTCTAACAAGATTTCTTCTTTATAACCAAATTAAGAAGAGAGTTTTTAAAAAGATTCAAATCATTTTTTTTTTTTGCCTTAAGCCCCTTTATTATAACTTTGTCCCCAAGCTCGTGTGAGAATTTCCGCATTTGCTATCGTCGTTGATTCGTCGCAAGTTTGCCTTCTTCCTAATCATAATAAAATAGACTAATTAGAAAACTTTGAAGGGATGATTTGAGTTAGCTGACTGTTTGGTGCTCAAGATGGTGGGGCTGCAAATGATATATTGATACTCTTTGCTTCTATTTTGAAATAGGCATATTACAAATGCTACGGTTGCGCTGTAATGTATGGCCTGTCCTGTGTCTGGTTATTCCCTAAATGTAACCGGAAACTAAACAGTTCGTCCGACATTTTTTTGTGGTACCCGGCTCAGTGTTGCCGGTCGGTTCATAGAGTACAAAAGCATCTGGTGCAATCTATCCGACTGACACTCACTTGTCGGGCATTCTTAGTGACTGTTTAGTCAGACAAGAGTGTGACTGAAGTGGAACAGCTGATCGGCTATTTAGGGTTCAATTCGGTTACCGTTTGTTTTCTTACTATCTTTGAGTGAGTGGATGATCCTTATACTCGGAGGGTCCCGAATCTCTCAACTACTACCTATATTTAGTAGAGTAGAAATTCTAGTCTTTTTTTAAGTTTTCTAGTCTCACCAGAACTTATTTGTCTTGGATAAATTGCCTGAAGACATTATGGTACTGTTAGGTAGACCGGAAAATAACTAACTATAGAGGAGCTCATGATTCTTCTGTGCTGTTTTTTAACTTGCCCTCATAAAAGAACACAATTCGTAGAATGTCCAGTATTGAAAACGTAATAGTTTTCTAGCTTGCTAGTATCACTTTTAGAGTTCCCCAATAAGCTAGGTAGCTCAGTTCCAGCTACATTCAGAACGTTTGAACCAATTACGTGTTTTTATTTCCTAATGAATATTGAATGTAGCTGTAGTGTTACATTTGGTATGAAGATTTTGCAGATCTAGCCAGAAAAAAAATTTTTTTTTTAAGTAAGAATTCTAATAATAAAGATTTACCAACATGTGTAATTATAATTAGACTGAATCTACAATGTTGTTGGTATTATCACTAAAATTTACTTTAAAAGAAATATCGATGGTCATACTTGGAAGACATCTTCTACTTCAAATTAACTGGCACCTCTACTGAAATAAATCACAATTCTTTTTAGGACAGAAATACTAAAGAGTTGGGTTATCTGTGGGTTACCTTCCTAGCCGATCTCGCAATGGAGGAATGGGAAGGGTGTTATTTTCAGTAATTTTCATATTTAATTAAAATTATCTAGACATTATCTCTCAAAAGCTAATTTAGAATGTACGCTGTTGACAGCTTGAGACGCGTTAATTAGGCCGCATCTGTTATTAGTTTGACATCCAAGATATTTTATGTGCTTTTTTGTTGTTTTATTCTACTAACATATTTTAGTTTTAACGGTGTTGACGTTTTCTAGCTTTTTTTCTAAAGCCGCGGCAGTACGTTAGTAACTGTACCGATACTCATCGTTGATTGTCCGATCGGAGATAAACGGCAGCGAGCGCCCTAAGAGATGAGACAAGTAGATAAAATGGTTATTATATATCAGCCGTACGGTAGGACATCCTTCCGTGGGACCGAGCTCTTGTTTACTCAGTGGTAATTCCCTAATGGGCCGCCCATTAGAACGTACTAAGTTGGTAGCCCAAGGCACTGATTAGTCAAGAGTCGACGAAAGAGCTGGTCCTATGACCGGTGTAATTACACCCCGAGTGACCGCGAACCATACATCTTGAGAGAAATGATGGATTCGCCTCAGTTTACTTAAGGATAGCACTCTCTAATATTATAATTAGAGCTGTTGCCGGGAGGTGCGCCCCCCAACCTGAAGAATGGCCCAAGCTCCCGGCCTCTCGTGAACCTCTTTCAAGTTCATCTCCTCCTTTGGTTGAAGTACGACTCTCCACTCGAGTCGCATCCATCACACTGTGTTTTACTCTGTAATATTCCTCCATTATCGGATTACCGACTTCTCTTCGCTGAGAGCCGTGTGCAGTGTGGTCGAGAATAACACTTCGGTGCTATTCAGATCGAGTTGGCGATGTGGACCCCGGCAACACGGAACAGAATGAAATTAAAAAAAAATCAGGCCACTTCACCACTTATCATATATTTTCATTATTTACATAATATAAATAATCTTTGCTAATATACAATGCATCTAGTCTGAAACAACACAGAACTAACATCACCACCCTTAGTTATAATAAAATCTTCATTGAAGTACACTATTTTAATTTAGGAATAACTATAGGTAAAAACTAAAGCCAAAGACAAAAAATAAATTAAAAACTAGATCGTAATAGAAAAATATTTCTATATAATATATTACGCCCTAGGCCCTTGTGTTTGGTTGTTTTATCTGCGTTGCAATAGTTTGAAATAATGCAAACATTTATGAGTGCTTTCGTGTTTATTAATTTTTAAAATATCTATAATATAATCACCATTTAAAATGTCGCGCAGCTTAGCCATCTTGATACCATGCTTTGTCAAATATTAATTTTTTTGTGTTTTATTTGAAGTTTGCTGATATTGGTATGATTTTTTTTTTTTTTTAGATTAACAACAACTTTATTATGATAAAATTACAATCTGCCTAATTGAGCTATAAGTAATTGTGATAAATGATCTCATTCATACCAATTTTCATTCACTAGCTCGTTCATACTATATATATAAACAGCCCAAAGGCCCCCCAAGTCCACATGGTTGTCACCTCCCTCGCATTCGAAAGAGGAAGCGGAGTCTTGGGAAGTCCCCCCGCTCCTTCGTCAGCCGCGTCACTGGACAAGAGCCAGCGGACGCTGACTAAGATCGCGAGAGCTACAGACGTTCAGGACATGATTGGAAAAACTGGCCATTCCCAGGACTATTGGTATGATTATGATCCAAATAGGTACATGTGGGCTTCACTAATGAACTAAAAATAAGAAAATTAGTCTGGATATTAAGGGACAGCCCACAATCAGATAATGCATAGTAAATAGGCACTTTTGAGAGGGAGTTGTAGAAATAGTTTCTGAGATGCGATTTAGGAAGGATTAAAGTTAACTCGGCCACTATTTGATCAGGGTTATCCGAGGTGATTCAGGTCGATTATATTATTCTTACCGCTGTAGAACATTGTAGTAAAACTTTTATTTTAGCACTTGTCTATTTTAATACTGTGTGTATTTTTTACATTGTTTCTTTCAACTTTTGCGGTTTGCGGTTCTATGCTATTTTACCAGTTAAGCAGTAAATAAGAAGAGTGTTCAGAACCACTCGCAATTTTCCCCAAAAGGTGGTATGGTTTCGATAAAAACCTCAAAGTAACAAATATAAAAAAAACAAAAGAAGTAATGTAAAATATGCAGCTATATTGTTCGGGAATATCATGGGGAGGGGGTATTCAAACAATAGCAGTGACCACATAAGTAAGCTGGTTTGTGCCATCTCACCACAATGCCTCTACGGTCTGGAGCGGTGTTTTGCAACGTAATGACCCGCAATTATATCTGTGACCTTGCGCCTCACAATTTGTCTGGCCCGTTCATAGTTGAAATGTACTGAAAGCTACTCTTCAACTTTTGAATTTATTAAAAAATTAGCCATATTAAAATTAGGTAAATGACCCTCTGTTTACAAGTTATTTTAATAAACACTTGTTACAAACATCTAGCATATGTGGTGTAATTATAAAGAATAAAATGATATGTTGACATAGTGCAGAGGACATGGATCCCATATTAAAGCTTCATTTGGAGAGAGTCATACATTAAAAGTTATTATTCTTAGAATTTTTACTGTCCGTAACTAGAATAAATTTGTTTTCAACTTGTCATGTAATACGATTTTACTCAAAGGATAACCGTTTGCCAAGTTAATCGGTGGATGCTCTTAAAATAGTTTGCAGTCTCATTTTTATAGTTTCGTTGTTTTTTCAAAATTAGAAACCCTTGTGTTTTCAACTGTGCGTTGTTCTCTCGGTCTGATTCCAGACTTTCTTGACCCATGAACATGAAATCTTATATCGTGAATTTTATTTTGATTACCCGACGAAATGAAAAATATTTTCTACCCCTTAAAACATAATCAAGGGACAATTTTTTAATAAAACAGTTATTACATAGTAAAAACAGTATTATAATAAAAATAATTCAATAAAAATCAGGAAATCATTCTTTCTAGTGTAATTGTAAAGATTATGGAAACCCTCAGTTGTGTGGTACTGCACGCCTTACTAATTAAATTTTTTGATGTAGTTTCCAAGTCAGGTGAATAATCTAATTGTTAAATATATTCAGTGATTTTAATGAGAAGAAAAATAGGCTCATGTCTTAAACTGGACCTCCAGCATGGCCATAGGTAAGTTAGTTCTTGTGGTTTGTGCATCAGCAAGTCTCAACTTGGAGGGTCCCGCGATCACATCCCAGGTTGGCACTCTCATATCTGGTTCATTTCAGGTTTATGTTTTCGTCGAAGCTTCGTTACTGACCGCGGACGTCAGCCACAACCTGTCGGTGTCGCATGCCTCAACAAAAAAGCAGCCAAGCCCGGGGCACGCGGTGTCTCCAGTGGCGACAGTTGTGTCGAGAAGCCTCTGGTGTGACATATGGCTAGCGTATGGGCTTACCTTGGGCCACCCACCCGCCCTATCTCTTACCATCTTAAAATTTTTGTCGTTTTTTTTATAACGGTCTGGCAGATGGTCTCGTAAGAAGTTATTTAATTTACATTATTTTGGCTTTAGAAAAATAAATTAGCAGTTGTTGAAAAGAAGAAGGATCCTAACCTCCATCCTTAAAGCAAAATTGTTGCTGCCTTATTGGTGAAATGCTTCTGTGGATTTTTAAAGAGTCCCTACGCTGTAAAGAACAAATAATCCTACAATAGATCTCATAGTACGAATATAGCTAACAGCCTCAACTCATACGTCCATCCTATAGGATAAATATCTCATTAGATTATGAAAATAGATTTCGAAATCAATACTAAGTCAACTTATGAGTTGTGGATTTGTAAGCAGTTTTTAACGTTGACCACTCGTCGTTGGTTATTGGTTCAGGTCGCGAATGTCTTCTCTAAACTTCCAATACTTTACAGCATCGTTATAAAATTGGAGATGGCTTCATGTCTAACTATATTAGGAAAATATAAACGAATAATTACGATCGGGTGGGTAAGATAACGGACGATGTCTTGAAAAATATAGGGAAGGAATATGAAGTCAGGTATAATCGAAGAGATATCTTGGCAAATTAGCAGTTGTTTGTCCTGGACGGAAGTGGTACTGCAAGAAAGCTGGAAGATATATTTTTCTTGGCAGGTGTCCTTTGCAGAAGGTAAGAACATGGATGGATGAAGATTGTGAACGGTAATAATTTAAGTAAATTATTTTGAGACATCCTTCATCCAGAAAATTCAGTGGGTGTATCATCAGTTAATAATATAAAAATCCGATTGCTAAAATTTCGTCGTAATTTATTCTACTATTCACCTTTCGATTTTATCTATTACCGAATTTGTTTAAAATATATTTCTTTTCAGTACAAGGTTAGGTCCGATTGCATAATGATACGCAGGAAATGTTTATCAAGTAAAGAGGGGGGAATGGCTGTGTAAGTTACCGCTTCCGTTCCCAGCTCAATGGTGGACCATGCAAATTTACTTCCGCTTTTTTGGACAAATGGTTTGAAAGATGGCTCACCTCACACTATGTGAAGTCAACTACAGCTCCTTAACGAATTGGGGCAGAAAATTATTAGATGACGCAGCAACTGATGTTTTTTTTTTCCGTTAAGTTTTTGTTAACTCTTTGCGGGAGGGACTGCCAAGTGCACGAGATGAGAGGTTTTCGCTTAAAGAAGCTCTAATTTTGTTTGTTAATGCAGGTTAAAACCCATCTTGTACTCTGGCTTAAAGCAGGAAGGTTCTACTTATGCCTTATTATTTTTTTAAAGCTAGATTGGGAATGCTTCCGTCCTAATGTTTCCATTATATTCCGAAAATCGAACTCATTATCCCCGTGATTGCAATTAATTGACTTGTCCTTGTGATAAAGTTTGTTGTACTGCAGCGTATCTTAAAAGCCGACTTCTCAGAAACATTACGAGAAAAAGGCAAAAGTACATTTTTCGTACGAAACTTTCTTTTGAGATCCATATGTCTTGGATGAATGAGATCAGGACACACATTCAAGAACGATTTGGCTTGGAAGATAAGATGTTATAGTATGTATAGGAATAAAAATATTCTGTTATTAAATTGGTCTTAGTAACATTAGTATCTACTATGTTTATATAATTCTCCACACGTTTATATAGAGTACCCTATAAACATCAAGTTAGTATTGCAGACTGATCTTTTAGACTCAGTGTAATACATTTTTAATTAAAATCTACTTAGCCCCTCCCCCTCCTACTGCTTTTTTAACAAGACAATTTTTAATAAAATATTGCATTTATTACTTTGAGTCTATTACTTTGTACGATACTAAATTCGAGACCTAAATTCCAAACCCGTCACCATACCTAATAATGGAATTTAGTCAGCATCACTACACACATTATTTATAAACATTAACGGTATCTATTTCCGGTATCGGAGGTTCTATTCCTACTCTATAGCTGGGAAGATGGCAATACTGCAGGCTAATTGGGGATGGTGAATCCCTGGGGTACGTATAGGGTTTTGCCTACATCGTATCAATGTATAACAATTACGGTATGAATGAAATATTTAATCCAATATTGTAAATGTGGCATACACGAGATATTATCAATCGATCACTAATCAATCAAATTTCAAATAAAAATTTACTAAAAAAAAATAAACATTAGTTATTAGACGCTATTTACAGTAATTATTAAGCAAAGAAGCAAGATCGGGACTGAATTCAGAAGAACCGGGTTCGAGTACTGATCCTGAAAGTATGTTTTTTCTTTGGCTAAGAATTATTAAAGCAGTGATATCAGCTATGGTAGACTTTATGTTTGGTGGCAAGCAGACAAGCTTAAATTACGAGGCAGCAAGGTGGCTCCTATATTTGCAGTCGTTACGACAGTCAAGCCGTAGAGAGTTTGTTCATATTGGCTCGTGGAGAATTCCTTACCCCATTACAGAAGATAACCGTTTCATTGTTAGACTATTTCCTTTTTTAAAAGAGCTCCAGGACTTTAACCAAGTTGAACACAATGGTTTGGGTATGGCTTATGGCGTTTGTCCTGGCCTAGTGGAGCGTAGTACAGCCGAGGGCGGCAGACTGTAGGACCGGAGTGTGGGTGGTCAGAGGACTCGAGAGGGCTCAGGTGTAAACAGTTTCTGTTAAGTGGCCCAGCCTATTCTTTCCAGTGTCTCGAGAGCTGTGCAAACCTGCCGCTCCCATGCCAGCCCGCTCCCAGCTATACCTCTAATCCATCTGCATAATATAATATTAGACTCTCTCTCTCATCGAAGCGGCTATGTTGCGTCGTCATCCCGGTGTCGCTTTGACAATCCGGCCAATGACGGGGTCTGTTTGCCCTGGCCACCGTTTAGTGGTGACTGTGCACTGTCGCCCCAAGCCTCATCAAGGCTATTCTACCTACATAAGGCGGTGTTTTTTCTATATTGGTGTGTAGGGCATTTGTTTATAGACCGCAGACCACGATCGACTTCCGAGGTTATTACAAAGCATTATTTCCTTCACATGGCTGCCTGGAAACCTAATTCGAAAGCATAAAACTACGGCGGAAATGGACATATGGAGATGTCCCGCGGGATCGAGGGGGGGAGCTAAAAAAACTGGGAAGATTATTTTTATACGTATGTATGATTTAGTTGTGTTTCATAACAGTGTTGTTTATATTGGTTAAACTTTTAACATTATATTCTATTCAATCTACACTGATGAGTGGCTTTGACTATCTGTGATAAACCTATATATGAACCGGTTATGTGATTATTTCGACACCAATTATCAAAATTAATTTATTTTACGCAATTGAGCCACTAAAAAAAGTCATCAGGTGTCAATTCGGGAAGTTCATTTCCACTGTGGCTTCTAAATTGTCAATTGAATATGTTCCAGAAATATTTCCCACTCCAATTAATTTAAATAAGGGTTGGTTACCTCCTACAGGCTCTTGAGTATTTTCCGCCCAGTTTCTCCGCGGCTACTATTGATCAAAATAACACAGTTACTACCGGTTTTTTCTAAAACCCATACTGATGTTTTCTTTTTCCCCGCGTCCGACCGACGGCGGAGACTTAATCCTCTCATATTGCTCGAGTTTCTCACGAGAAGAGGATTTTCTTCTTAAGGGTCTCCCTATCTGGTGGAGTCGGGATTATGCGCGAGTGAAGCCACCGCATCTTCAATCCTTTCTTCGGCTAATCCTTATCCTCGAGGCCTGTGTACACCGAACAGAGCTAGGCTCCTCAGTTCTTTCATTTTTTTTTTCCGTCATCCCATAACATCCATTCTATAGGCTTTTGCTTTAGTAATCCGCCTCCATAGCTGTCTGGCTCCATTGATTTTTAACTTAAAAATAACAGGATATTTCGCAGATTTATGTTTCGCTTTCAAACTCATTATAAAAGAGTATTCAATTTAACGAAATACGAAAATACAATTTGACAGCTTAAAATTATATTATGTGATTGCATTGCATAGAAAATTCTCAAAATCTATTCAAATATTTTCTGTAGTCTAAATACACATTTTTAATATGAACATTTCTGTCTTTGGTACTCTAATTGTATTGCCAGAGGATCGTTTTTTTTTTCTGACCTAAGTCACCTATTTATTTTAAAGGCAAAGAGAAAATACAAATAACGAATGAAGGACAAAAAAAAAAGTTCTTAGCTCTGATTTATTAATAAATTGGATTATCAGAAAATATCTACGCAAAATGCTAAATAATATAGTCTTGGTGCATAAAAAGAAATTTTAAATAAATCACCAAGCGATATAGTAATAATTTACCCAAATAATAACTGGGTTGAATTAAAAAAAACAAAAACTTAATACAATTAAACTTATTTTGCGATAACGGCGATGATACAAAACGGAAATCGCCCTGTATGGTTTGTCAATAAAATAACAGATCTATATTTCTTTAAGTTATAGGATTTCTGCGCACTGATTTACAAGAAAATAAAAGTTATCTCATTTGTTAGATAGGAATACCTCACCAAAAACGTTTTAATTCCCCAAAATTTCATTTAAAATGTTCATTATTTTATCGGATCCTTTATTATAATTATCATTCCAAATTAAAATACTTTGTCGATTATTATCTGACAAAAACTTCTAAATGTCTTTCAATATGCAATTTGTACTGGAATAAATTGTTTATACCATTTAAAAATCGAGGTGAATGCAGGACTTACCTCGTAACCGATAAAAATGATACGGTCCTGAAAATAAACTAAAAGTCACTTCGAAGGCGTACGATCAAATCATCCTTAATCTACTTTATGGGAAAAGAGATGAAAAAAATCACTCTCTCGAAAAATGTCCATTGAACATATTTGACGACTTAGGTTTCTTATCGTGTCGATGGTAATAACCTTTTTTGTCCCTCGCGTGGACTTCAGTTCGGTTTTAGACGTTTTGAAATTGTATTCAACTTAAAGTACATGAAAATATCATTTAACTAACAACAGCTATGGGTCCGCTAATGGAAAACATTTTATTTCCCTGCCTTTGACAGAGGTTTTAGTAAAAAAAAATCTTCAAAATGGTAAGTTAAAAAACAATTTATCAACTTACTAAACATGGCAAACCTGTTGTTCATATCAATTCCATTTAAAGTTTAAATCCGATGAGTGATGTATCATCGCTTGATGGCGTCATGCGTCAAATGGCACTTTTTATTCAATTTAATGATACGTGCTTACTTTAAAACCTTTAGTTTACTTAGCCAAGAGATTCAGCCACATTGTAAAATTTTGAAGAGTTAAGGCACAAGCAGTTATCAATAAATACTCTCGTTTACCGAAAATAAAAATTTTAAAAGTTTCTTATAGCTTTACATGTTAGTGCTTAAGATAGCATTACAGCGAGTACTGATTTTTTTGTCGGATATTATGTAGCGGCTGAATCAAACAATTAATATAAATTATTTTTTTATATTATAGTTTCTCTAGTAATGGAAAACTTGCACATCTTGGTTTTTATTTAAAAACAATCTTTATCTGAATAAAATTACAATCTGACCTGATATTAATAATTACAATTCATGCCATATTAGCAATGTTGCCTTCACGCTTTCATTTATACATCATTAGTATAATTTTTTTTATCAGTCCGGATTGGGTTTAGTAGACTCAATGTTTGAGAATTTAGTTTTCTAATATTAGGTGAGATTTTCTGCTTAGTTGTCTGTGTTAATAAAGCTGTGTTACAATTCTGTATGCATCTTCTGTCCTCTGTCCAGGCCTGTTCGACCTGTGCCCGTTAATAATTGTTGACGTCTTCACAGTTTTGTATTCCTGGCGATATTTGTGGTTAAATGTGAGTTTTTCGATTTTTGAGGTGATGAATGATTTTTATCTTTTATCACTTTTCATATTACCTATTTTCCTTTATTTGTGGCAATCAAAGACAAATTGAGATAAAATTGATTACTGATGTATTGCAAGTGAACTTTATGCCTCTTAATATCATACATGTAAAGTGGACAGATTTGTTTTAGCTTTTTTCTTTGTTTTTGATGTGTTCCGGTGAAAAATGATACTTGATGATAATTTCATTCTCGAGCTAATGTCTAACGGCGGTCCATAGTTGCAGCTTTTTCTGCACATAATAATTCCTGATTTTTTCTCATCGATCCAAACATGATTTTCTTTTCTACTACAGCATGAATGAGCGTTAACATAGCGGAGAGGATGCAGTGAGGCGAGGAAAGCTGTGCTCAGGAGGAGGAACGATCCCTTGAATAACTCAAAAAGTCACCAGTTTTTCCCATGACCCCGTCACGCATAATCAATTTTTCAAAAGCGAGCAGTGCCGCCGGATTACATGGACACAACCGTACACGTTCAGTAATTATAAGTCATTTCTCTATGCCAGTTTTTAACCCGCTCAGACCGACCCGTTTAGAAAAAGTGCTAGACGTACTGTCGATAAGCTGTGTCGGGTTGGGTAGCCAAGATAGTCACGTATGTTATCGTTTCCGGTGAAAGTTCTTAAACAAAATACATCTTTAGGAATATGAAAGCGTCTTATATTAAATAACTTAATATATTAATAATTATTATTAACGTATATGTATGTTAAGTTTCGTTTTCTAATATTAGGTGGGATTTTCTGCTTAGATGTCCGAACTGTTTAGATTTCGTGTTTTAAGTCTGGCATGCGGGTTCTTACTGAGTGGTACTTACTTCATTATAAGTGAGAAAAATATGTGGATTGAGCATCATTAACAGAGAATGAAAGAAATAACTGTCATTATGGTTTCAAAACCTTGTTTAAGTTATCCTATCCATAAATTGTCAATAGTAATGGCATTGCGAATTTCGAAATGGGGTCCTATCTGAAAAAGGAAAATTTTTAAGAAACTGAATTTCTTTCAGTCCATTGCAGTTGATTAATTTAAACATTGATTTTTTCAAATTACTCCTAATCCGGTATAAATCATGACATACCAAAGTCACTGATGAATCCATTTCAAAATTCTTGCCGGGACTTGGATTGATTAAGTCGCCAGGTACGTAGTTAAGAGGGTTTCCTTGTTATTAAGAACCTTAACTTCAATGTTATCCTTCAAATTTTACATAATTGTTATTAGTACGAAATGTTACTAAAAAAATAAATATATATATATATTATAATTTACTACGTATTTCATAATTAAAATTATATGAAGCTATGTACAGTAATAATGATTTTCCTATGAATTTATGTATAGATGCAATATTGGTTAAAATAAAAGATTTGTATTTAAGGAAAATTATTTTTAGCCCTAATAGAATACCAGTTGATCCTTTTATTTATGTATTTTTTTATTTTTTTCCAGGTAAGACACGTTATTTATGAATTGAGGACAATTTGGTATGAACATTTTTTTCGCATATATTAGTAATATATAAATTTAAAAATTGTTTTTAAATATCTACTGAAGGCCTAGAGTTTCTAATAAGATATTTATAGAGTCGCTGTAGCCTACTGGTTAGCATGCTGGGTTCTAACTGCGGAGACTTGGGTTCGGGCTCCTGCTTCGCCAAAGGAACATTTCATGGAGTGATGGGTCTGCATTTACTCAGCCTTGCGAGGATAAATCTGTAGCTACTTAAATAACGAAGTAGATAATATGGTTACGAAAACCAAAATTAGAGTTGAGAGGTTCAAAAACCCTAGGTCAACACTAGCACCTCATCAAGTACGGAAACCATCGGTCGGCCATTACCTATTAATGAATTGAGTTTTTATAACGTTTATGTAAGTTATTAGGTCAAAAATTGTTTGAATAGTTTCAGGTAGAATACCAATCTCATGATAATTTGATTAAAAGATATCTATTACCAAAGCTATCTAGTGTCAGGCTTTGCAAAATCTATCACTATCACATCAAGTGTTGAACGGGCGTACGAGTATTCCCATGGCCTAGACTACTCCTGCCCGGGATTGAGACGGTAGGCTTATGAAAAGTGCGGTGGTTAGGAAGAAAGGACAGACTGTGTGTGCTCGAGGTAGAGATGGGATCTGGGACAATAACTCAGTGGTACAGCTAGCTGTGAGGAGCTGTGCGAGCATTGTACCCATGTCTCAGCCTCGTACAAGATACAGGGTCATGCAACCGTTGCGTGCAAGCTGGCTGCTGGCAGGCCGGCCCCGATAGTGAAGTCGCACTAGGAAAACTTACCCCCTCTAATGAGCCTATTGCCTCCTCATTACTTAGACTGCCAGTTTTAATCCCTCTTATTACTATTTTATTGTCCCCTGTGTAAGGGTGGTTTCACTAAGTGTTAGGTTAGGTTCTTTAGTGATTTATTATGTTACATGTGATCAACACGCCAGAGCGCACTAAACTAAATCTCAACATTCGCTTACTTATATGAAGGAAATCTGGAACAAAAAAAATAATCATCAATTAAAAGATTAATGAATTTTTTTATCGGTCCTTAAAAATTAAATGAATAAGTTAATTTATATTCTTCTTATAATTATCCACAACACTTTGTACTAAATTATTAAAGATATTCGTGTAATTATAATATTCTTAGAAATTGTTATTGCATCCTATGGAGTTTAAAGAAGCTACTATTATGGGTTGTTCTGTTATTCTCATTTTACCATTCCTTGAACTGACCAAAATATACCTATTCAAATATTTTCAAGTGACATTAAAAGCTTATTTCAATTGTTGGCCGCAGAATTTAATTTTTTTTAAAATATTCTTAAGTAATTTCGTTTTGATTTTCCGTCTTTAACGTGTACTCAACAAGGGGAAAAACCTATTGAAACATTAAATCTTCATTAACCTCTGAGCAGATTCTTGAGATAGCTTACGTCTAAGAGAAACTTATAAGTTAATTGATAGGTTACCGACTTTTTTCAAGTTCAAAGCGTAGTCTGGTGTGTTCAGGTCGATGCAACAATTTTTGTGGTTGCGATCGAAACGTATATAGTAATAAAATATACATCATCTGCTACTGTTGTTAGCGAACTTTATTCAATCTTTTTCATTTCTTGTCAGTTTGCTCATTTTCATGGTTTTCGTTCAATTTAATTTGCCAGTATGTCCATAGACTCAATGCTATTATTGGCAAGTTACATCCGGATGTGGTTGAGACCATCCACGGAGACAAATTTGTTTGACTGCTTAATGCACCTTACTAACCCAGTGTTTAACACCATGACTCCACCAACCTTTCCTCATCGATCGCTACAGGCTGTCTCGGAAACTTAGTTTAAGTTAGTTTTAGTCAACAATGCTTCTGGAGGATCAGCCCCATCTCAACACTTTTAAATTTCGAATTGCTTGCATTAAATAAGTTATTCACTTGTATGATTTCATATACTGAATATTTTTGTTTATGTTCCTTGCAGGTTCTTAATATTGTAAATTGAAATATTTTAAAATAAAGGGGTTTTGAAAAATAAAATGGCAAGTTATATGGGACTGATGATTGTATATTTTATCCTGATAGAAGAATTTTCTATTCATTTCCGTATGACCTCCTCTCTCTTCGGGCTCAGCAAAAAGCTGAGTGTCTCCGAAGCCCGAGGTGGTAATAGCTGCTAACTGGTATGTCAATAGAGGCGGAATCGAAAATTAACACGGGCTAACGACCCCTGCCCAGCGCTAATTAGACCTCGCGGTGACAGCTGTCTCATTTCGTGTCCGCAGGCTCTCTCCACCCCTCATGATATATATCTGGGGCGTTTGGCCGTCTCGTTTGTCAATGTTGCCTCTAGCTTGTCGCCTCCTTGATATTTGTGGCCTAGATCAACTAGGCAGTGACGAATGTGCCAAATATTAGAAAACTAGGACGGCTGTCAAATTGAAAATAATTAAGTGTGGGTGGGATTCACTATTCTAATTATCTAATAACGAATTAACTGGAAAAGGTATCATTGGTTCCTAAAGTACAACAGTTATCTTTTTTGATAATTTTTTTTAAATCGAATGACTAAATTTTATTTTTTAAAACAGAGATTTATGACATAGAGGTAGGTCGCTGAAATTGAATTGTTTATGAAAAATAACTAATTTTATTATTTAAACCATGTTTGTTACTGATCATAGCTTTTATAGCATTAATAACAAAAAAAATAGACGATAAGTAGAAAGTACGACTAATAAATATTCTCACTTATTTAAGTGAAGTCTAAACTTTATTTAGGTAAAACACATAATATTTAGTTACATTGATTTTTTTTTGGCTTTAATGTAGTGAATTAATAATAAGTGAATAACGATTGTATTATTTTTGTTCTGCATACTACGCAACGTATGGTAGTACTTTGTTGTTGAATACTTTGTTGAAAATCTTCAAAGGGCAATTCGCCCTGGACGTTTGTTTTTTTTTGGGAGGGGGTCTTTTTTATTTTTAAAAGCAGATAGCCGGAGTACATATATTGGATATTGGCAACTTTGGGAAAGGAGATGGTTTGAGTGGTTACTCTTGTAATATGTAAATTAGAACAGGCCGGCCCCTTCCAAGCACCCCGTATTTCCAAAGCAGTTATTGTTGTAATGAAACAGAGAAGATACCTCTTGAAATTAAATAGTCTGTTTGGTTTTGTAGAAATAAATAAATTATTGGCAGGTTTTTTAGATTGTTAAGTGTTAAATTTAATGGGGATTTTCATTGGCTGATCGTATTTTACATATTTTAAATTATCATTCTATAACATATTTTAAATAACCAGACTATAAATACTCATGGCGTGTTCTATGTTCGGTATTTTAATTTGTGTTTTACTGAAATTCTGTAAAATTCGCATCCCGGAATATGTCAATGAACTCCAAAAATACGACCATTGTATTGTTCCACTGCTTTCCGTAGTTTGTGTATTTATGAATATACTAGGTAAGAAAGCTTCAGTCGAGAGTTCCCCCTGTACAAGTTGTTAGATGACCCTGAAGCGGAGGATACCCGATCCAAGAATCCTGATCAGATAGTTAGTTGCCTAGCTCCGGTTATTAGAGGCAATTATACTGAAGCTCTGTGTAACATCGGCGATAAGCATCATAAGGGTTGGTATTTTGCGTTTCTTTATTAATATTTTCTTGTTTGTACGAAACCTCTACAATTTAGGATATATATTTAGGAACAATTCCTTTCCGTTTGAATAAATCTGGAATATTATACGAAATGTATTTAAACAGTTATTTTTGTTGCTCCGAGCAGCATGTCTAGTAGTCCATTGTCAAGTAGGTGAAATATATAATAAGGTTCATATGAGAAAAATTTTATTGGCCTTGAGCAAAAGCATATATGACACAACTCGTATATTACAAATGTGACATTTCTCAGTAAAGTTTATTTACAACAAAAACCCTTGTGGTGATTTATACGTGGCATTATTATTTAGATTGTTTATTGTAAGGTAATGTTTATTTTGTCACCCTGATCAGCACAAGGTAGATTGGATCCCTAAGCCATAGTACGATCTACACAGGCCAAATGGTGTTTTTATTATATACAAATACAGAGGAAAAAGTCATTACTGAATCCAACTAGTCACTGAACAGTTCGGAAGCTTCTTTTCCGTGACATTCTTGAGTGCATTTTGGAACAGTCCTTTTTGAAACTGCAGCAATAATCAGCCATAATGTCAGTATCCCACCTTCCTTGTTAGTGGGGCTCCATATCCTAATATCCTGGTGAAATCTTCCTTACTCTGGTGTCTCCTGAATTCACACGAAAACGATCAACGTGGCTGAGTAAATAGTGCACCTTAATACTCATTTTACACCCAAAGGATTGGAAACTGTTAAGCTCGTTTACCAGTTCAACATAGTTTTTCACCATAGCCTCATTCGTCGAATTTACGAAGGCAGGATAAGTTGTCTTATTTATGGGCCGTCAAACACGAGAAAAAAAGGTATCTATACTCAACTGGGGCATTTCCCCCCTACATATGCTAAGCATGATCCGTTCTTATCCAAGAGCCTTTACAAACTGCTTCATATAAGGCCCAGCTATATATGCAGTGGAGGAAAGATGGTTTTCTCTCGTTCAACTATGGGGTCATTAATGACATTCTTTTCCCCAACTTTCTCGTTTTGTCTCTTTTCTAACCGAATGGTGTGTTATGTCTCTGCTATCACATAGGCACAAGAAGCAAGGATATTTGGTAAGACCACTTGGCTGTCCTAGGAAAAAGTTATGGAGTTACAATCTGTTCCGATTGTACAGTAATCTTAGCCATACGGAAGGTTATCCGTTTCGCACCTCATGCTGCCTGACGACACTTTAACAATTTGGATTATTATTAACTATTGCGACGTTACGGGTTATATTATTTATGGGGCTACCATGCATTTTTCCTGTTACAAACAAGGATTTACCTTCGCTGAGAGTTGAGACTTAATACAAAGGATTCTGGATTTGAGACAAATCAATAATTGTAAAAAATAACCTCATACTGTTACAGCCCAGACACGTTAAAATCACAAGGACAAAGTATTTCTCGTCTCTAGTGTTGATAAATGTTGGTAATTTCCTAAATGTTTGAGGCAAATAGCTGTAGAGGGCTAAAGACTGTAAATTCATAGCCACTTGGGATTTCTACTGTCTATAATGAAGGTAGGGGAACCTTCCCTAACGACGGAATGAAGCGAGTTCGTAAAGTTTACTGTAACGTAACCTAGGTAATGATCCGCTGTTTAAATAGGTGGACTATTAGGAATGGTTGCTGGAGTTGCCATGGAGAAGTGCACACTGTTGTTTATGAGCGAAAATTGTAACTTTCCTGCTGAGCAGCACCTCCCATTAGCATAATAAAAGTTTAACGCGCTACACGCAGTAAAGAAAATAAATATAGCTAATTTTGTTGTAGTTAAACTTTTGATGATGCAAATTTCAGGACAATAAATGATTAGGTACAATGAACCTATCACCTATGACCCATTCGGCTCTAAAGGCAACAGATCGACGATTCTATATAACAACTCATGTCAATGAAGTTGTAACTTTTTTTTAGATTGCTTATTGAATTTCAGAAATAGACATAACTCATTTTATGTTATATTTTTTTCTCTACGATAAGGGCACATTAAAAAAGATATGAAAAATATTCAAAAAGACATTTAAAAAAAAATGTGGTTGATGAAATTTTCAACATTAATGATCTTAATTAAAAAAAAAAGTTTTTTCGGGTTTGTGAATTTTATTTTCTTCTAATGAGCTTTAAGTGCGGTGTACACTGTTAGGCTTTACACCAGCCTTTACTGAATATTTTGGAAAAATCAAAATCGCTATTTTTGTAAGGACAGCCTGTAGTGTAATAACCAAGATGAACCATTTAAGTCAAACATCGACTATAGTTTCGCCGAAGAGGTTAGAAATGACCACTTGTCAAAACATGCTTAATGCACCTTACTAACCCAGTGTTTAACACCATGACTCCACCAACCTTTCCTCATCGATCGCTACAGGCTGTCTCGGAAACTTAGTTTAAGTTAGTTTTAGTCAACAATGCTTCTGGAGGATCAGCCCCATCTCCGGGTAAAGTTCAACGTTCCGATAAACAACAATCAGCGAAACGTCAGACCGTCCGAATATCGTCGGGGAGAAGGAGGCACGATAAATAAGGACAAGTTGACAGTAGGGGTATAAAAGGTGAAGAGGCATATATAATAAGTGGATCTGAATTACGGCGTGAGGTAACAATGGCAACGAATAACCAAGCGGTCGGAAATGAATGGGAGCGGTGATAGGGTCCGGTCGGTGCCGTGGGCGTCCTCTAACGACCTACACACGCACACACTCGCCTTAACCGTCTCGCTCCCGATTAACCGGTGATAAACAAATAAACACATAGGCCGGTTTACAGCTCCTATAATAGTCGCCCCATTGATGTACTTGTTACCGGCTAGTTCCACGGTTCCATCTCTTCTCTGATAATTAATATTCATTCGTCATCTTCGGCTGCTCCCTTCCGATGAGTGCTAACATCAATAATAGGCCTATCAGGCATTCCAATACGGTGGCGTGTATTTGTGGCACTTTTGGTTCTCGTTCAAGCTGGACAAGACTACACCTGTGCAGCAACGAATGGATTACTATTTATTTTAAATAAATCTATATTTCAAGAAAATAAACCGTATAAACATTGACTTCATTCCACATTTTCAAATTTAATACTGTCACCTTCCTAGCTATATAGCAGGATGTAAGGATTTGGGAGATCCTTCTCGCTACTTCTGCAGCCGCAACACCGCTAAGTGAATCAGTGATTTGCGTACCCCCATAAGTCATAGAGGCCAAATTTTTGGATAACAGCAAAAAACTGGCCAGGCCAAAGTGTAAGGCAACCAAAAACGGCTGATAATTAAAATGTGGCTTACTTTAAACCTATTATGTTAACAATTAAGACAATAAGAGTCATTATGGTATTTAAATATAAATTTGCTTAACTTATGGAGTTTTTCAAATCAGTCAACTTCAACAAGAAGTGTTGATTTTTGATAAAATTGTTTATAATAAAAGCATTTAAAGGGGAATCAAACCCTTAGTCATTAGGCTTACTTATTAGTTACTTAGGTCACTCATTAGTCAGCTTCTAATTATTCATTCCTTTCATATGTGTGCCACTGGAAAATATCTGAGTAAAACTATTGAATGTGTTGGTCATCGGGGAATTTTTGGAGATCATCCATGTTTTTTTTTATTCATAGGCTGCATTTTTATTTTTTATTTATGCATTTTTATTCACGTTTATTTTGCACACTTCAGGAGTAAAACAAACGTTGAAAACATGGTTTCAGAGAAACCCCACGAGTCACTGTCTTATGGCGTTTATCAACTAAATGGTAACAAGCCACTATTCTAAAACAGGGAAAATGCGTTGGACTTATTGGCTTATGCTCCTAAAAGTTGCGCCTATCTCCACATAATGAAAGCCCTCCAAATTGTAAATATCCCCCAAAAAGAGACGGAATTTCTCAACTCACCGATTCAAGTAGCAGTAGAGGCTGAGCGGAAGTGGGATAGACATACGAAACATGAGGGGGGAAATTCACGAGTACCAGAATTCCCAGTGACTAAATATTTACAAAATACCACGGGACCACTTCCGTTTCAATCTCCGAGTAGGATTGTAGGGATGGGAGAAACATTGCTTGAGAATCCAAGAACGCGGGGGGGGGGGTGTCTTTTTGAAGGTTATTGCACATCCTGGGGATCACATTAGCTCTGTTGAGAGTAATTTTTGTATAATTCTCTCTGCCTTAATAGTTGAATCAGCACGGAGTTTTCGTCATGACATGTGAAATTAAAATCGATTTCAACCTGCATGATTCTGACAAACTTTCAAAAATATATTGTTTTATGGTCGCATTGCGAGAGAATTGGATTTAACCCAAAATATCATTAATACTACCACACTTTTACCACATTGAAAAGTAATCAACTTTCGAAATAGTTAATATTTAAAAAAACAATAATAATTTAATTAAGTTGTTGCCAATATTTGTTGAAATTATTCGCACCTCCTACTTGGATTACGATCATACGTGATTTAGTTCTGGGCCTAACATCTAGCAAAATTTCAAAAGCACTGAGCGTAAACTATTTTTAATATTTGCAGCAATACAAATGTTTTTCCTGTTTTTGAAGCAGATCAATAGTCATCTATAGTCATAGTATGATCTATGTATATGAAGTGTAAGATAAATTGATTTTTACCCTCTCATGCGTTGAAAAATTGTAAAAATATAAAATAATAATTTATGCAATAATTATGACTTTCTTTACACGTCCACGCGTAGTTACAAGATTGAAATGTTGCAGAAGAGCATTTAGTATGGTAATTTTCTTCTTGGTGATGAATATGTTAGTAGTATGAAAGTAAAAAAATAAATTCGTTTGCATGATCAATTATTTACATCACATCAGTGCTGTTCACTGTATTAATATTACTGGTTGAAAAAAAAAAAATCATTGGGGATTTTTCTGGATCATTTCGTATTCCTAAGACGTTAGTGGATGTTTATCTGCCAACTAAAATCACTGAAGGGTGTAAAAGAAATGTTCACACTCAGAATTTTTTTTGAATATGGACAGTATTTTCCATGAATATAAAGCACCCTTATTTTCTGGAACATTAGTAATATTCAAAATGGTGGAAGTAATAGCGGAAGGAAAAAGCATAAGAGCTATGCTTTTATTCTTTCCGAGGGTTGAAAGGGTGCTCAGCTCTACGAAGAGCGGTTTAACCACCCCAGAAAAACCCTTATTTATCTTCTTTCAATTGATGTGGGGGCTGCTTCACTGGGGCGCAGCCAATGTTATGATCGCATTTAGGTTTAAAACTTTTTTTTTTCTCTTCTTAAAACTTAATATAAAAAAAATTGTCTTCTTTCTTGCATATAGGAATAATTTATGAAGATTATTGATTCCCTTAACTATATTTATTTTCCCACTGGTCAAAATAGAATATTCTTCTACTAAAAATTGTCTTTTGCAAATGTTAACTAACTGAACTGTATGCAATTAAATTATGACTTGAATATGTTAAACAAATATTAAAAAAAACTCTAGATATGGAATCTGCCGGAAAACTGAAGCAATGCAACATTTTTCTTCAACCTAACATTAAGAGTGTGTATAAATAAGATAACGTGTCACTCTTTCACACCTCCCCTGCTTTCCTTTTCGCCCCCTGCCTACTATTTTAGGGGGATTATGATTTTTTTTTTGGAACAAACTATATGTTTACTTTTGTATGTTCCCCCCTCCCCTGGATAGTATGTTTCTGTCACCTCAACAAGGTATGCTTGAATCAATGAAGAGTGATGGTTCCAATAAGTTTAAGCTCACGCATATTGGGAATAGAAAGCTTCGCATTCATGGGATCCTGCCTACAAGTTTAAAATGAAGTAACGAAGAAGATAACAGAACTCTCATACACTAAATTAGGAGTGAAATTTTTAATTTATTGTTTAATTAAACCTATTTTTTTGATAATAAATGTTGCAATCTATATGTATTTTATTTTGCTACTAATATTATGGGATAAATGAAATTCATCAACTGCTACTATTATTTATTATGAGACACAGGGATAAGTATGTATTTATAAATGTTGTCATGCCCACAAGTAGTGGAGGGAGCCTTTCTGTTATTCACACGTCATGCTACCTATGACAAGCATATATAAAGCAGCTGAAATATCTAAAAAGTGTTGCTGTGAATGGAATCCCAACATGTTCTATATTCCTCGCGGGTCAAGTTAGGTTTGAGCTGCACGTCCGGTTTTAATTGCTATGTTCAAGGTCCGAATATATCTCATGAACTAAAGATAAATCTTGCCATAGAGGGTGCGGTTATAGATGTGCACGAAAATGCATTTAATGCATATAAAGCAAGCTGCAGATAAAGGTTATTTCCCATAGGGGACATCCCAACGGCGGCGACGGGTAATCTGTGATCTGGCTCCCCTATTATTGCCTGCCGGAGGGTACACGGAGGCGATAGGGAGGATTGTGACTATGTAAATAAAAGAGAAGGTGGAATTGAAGGCGCAAGATATCAGCACAGCCTCTGCTGCGCAAGATGGTAAGGACATGATGCTCCCGTGCGGTCTCCGCATTTGCACAATATCTGGATCCGGTGGCTATTAGCATAGAATGCAATATTTGTTCTCCAGCGGCTTTGTCCCTGCCGCATATTCAGTAGTCAGGCCAATTTACAGCACGACTTGCACATTTCAGCCATTTCCGACCGCTACGTATTCTTATCACACTTTTTATAGTACCTGAGTGTTAGTGAATTTCCTTACGATGGTATTCATGGTGACGTTAGGACTCAGCTTACCAGGCTGCTTAGTCCTTAGGCAATGAATGGTATTTTTCGAGCTCTTTGTTACTTCACCCTCCCACCCACCACCAATACCAATTTCACTAACACACATTCATCTAATTAGCGATAATATTCGACCAATGTTAAAAATTAGTTCATTTTAAATGGAACTACTACACAGATTAAAAAAATTCATCTTCTACAATACCATTCATCATAGTTTAAATTTAAAAAATACGTAATAAATAGCTGAAATTACGAAATAAACATTGAATAACGTCTATATATACAATGATTATTCAATATGTGAATATTATTCCTTACTACATTATAGTAAGTAATCAAATTCCTTCATCAAAAACGCCTATACCAGCACAGACCGGTAGATCCTATTCATTCCCTTCCAATTCAAATATCCAATAACTGACAAATCTTTAATAGTGACAAATCCAAACCATCCTACTCGCAACTCTTTTAATATTTTTTCTTTTCTTATAAAATAAAATATTCATCTAAAAACATTTCAGTTGCAAATATCTAAGCGTCCAAAGATCAAATTTAGTAATAACTAATTATTTTCTTTTATCGTACCTCTGGGCTCCCCTTTGTGTGATAGCATGTTCAATTGTCATTTGCACCATTAAGAATAATTAAGTTAAAACTGGTATATTACATCTTATATACTCCTATTACCTAAAGCAATTCACAAAATAATAAAAAAAATATATATATAAATAAAAAAATAATCTACATATCAAAGGCATTCCAAACAAATCAGCTAATCCTTTTGTTTTTCACGATCACTTTTATTTTTCATTTAAAATCAACACTTTTTTTTAAATAATTTAAAATTTCATACAATTCTTGAATGCTCTGCTCTGGCTTATACTGTTAAGTTTGATGAAACTTCCAACTTCATAAAGTATAAATGACTTAAAGGAGGAATGCCTATCCCATGGAGAATATCTAATACTACCCATACGTGAAAAACTTTATCTCCCGAGGAACGAGCTGTAAATTGAAATTCCTGACAAACTTATTTCGAATGCTTGACATTTCACGGAATTTCAGAGCAAATAAAACTCCCTGATCGTTCTTTAATAAAGGACAGTCAGGCTTACCTATACCTATACCTAACTAACTTTCGTCCCTTTTTTGTCTTTTTTATTTCTTATTATGTAGCGAATTGTCCGTTTTACATTGTTAAAATATGAAATTTTATTTTACAATCTAAAAAGGATTATTTTTTGTTAGGTGGAATGGTTAAATATATTTTTATTTTTCATAGTTTGTTTCTGGTTCACCTTAAATACAACCTGTTATCAGGATTATCAGGTTGAACCTCTCTGTCTTCGGGGTAGTAAACTGCATTCCGATCATTAATTTGAATATCATTAAAATTAGTCTTGCAACCGTTTATAACATAATATGTATTAAAAAGCTATGTATTAAAAAGCTATGTATCTATTTTTTTAACATCGTAATAGTTTTTTTTTGTTTTTTTTTTGGTGAAGAAATATATGTAGCAATTTTCTTTAACGAAATATTTGTCGACACAACATCGCATACTGAAAAAAACTCTAATAAGTATAATTACGCACGCTTATATAAAAAATTTTCTCGTGACTAATGTTACTTAATTTTGCAAAAAAAAATAAGAAAAAAGTGACAACTAAGTGTCAAGCAAATGAGTTCAGTAAGTCAAAGTCAACAAATTATCTTGCTTTTTCTCAAAGGCATAACGTTTTTGTATTTATATTTTCATAACCTCATTACCTTAAAATGTATAGTATGGTGTTTAAAGCATGTCTTAGATAACAGAAAATTTTACCTTTCCCCGTATGTAAGGGAAATAGTTTTTATTCTATGAATCATTACTTCCTAGCAAGTTAAATAAATATGTCAATTAACCAATTTCTTTAAATCTCATCAACATTTTTCGCTTTGACTCCTGAGATCTGGTGTTATACAATATTTTTGTAATTCTTCTTTTTTACTTACTTATAGGCAATAGATGAAAGCTTGTGATTGAGGCACCTCTGTCGTGGTGGTTGATGGCCTAGACAACTACAGTACAACCTCGATCATCCGGGGTTCTATTTAGGATAAATAAAAATGTTGAAATTTCGTTACATATGCCTGCGAATATCAGTGTGATAACGGTCTTACTAGTAAGACTGATCTTTTACTCGACTATGCGCTACCTCACCCATCAGAACCCATTTTAAAAACGGATGACTAATCTTCGTCTGCTATCCACCTCCTAATGTAACTTTGTCAATTCAGACCATCGATTAAGGTGTGATAGCCAGTTGAAAAGGAAGGCACAGAAAAACTTTTCTACGTTATATTCCGAAGAAAACTGCAAAATCCATGAAGGACAGATGTGGACGATAAAATATGCGATTTTCGGTGTTTGTGAATCATGGAAAAGATTGCTCTAAAAAAAAAACTGTAACTTGTTTTGAAAAGTTTTAGAAGTCGATGGAAAAGATGGCGAGTGAAATCCACAACATGGCGATGGACAAAACGACATTTGAACATGTTTCTCATTTCAATAAAGTAGACACAGACGATATGGCTTATTGGATGGAAAGTGACAAAAATAATAATAATAAAAGGCACAAACAAACAGGTCACTGATGACGAAATAGTTGATATTCATTTGCGAATTTTGGACATTTAGGCAGATTCATTAAATTCGACCATAGAAACATAGAAAAAGTTACTACAAATCAAACACTAGAAGGAGTTGACCAGCTTATCACTTATTTTGAAGATCGAAAAAAAATCAAACCTGAGAGTAAAAAACAAAAACTGATAGACTGCAATATATTTTAAGCAAGTTGACAATGCATTTATATATTTCTTGACGTATATACTTATGTACTTTTTACAAATAAAAATATATATTTGTGAGTTGAAAATTGGCGTTTTTTGTTTATTTGCTTCAAAGTAATGGCCTCCGTGTTTACAGGGATTACTCTCACCAATCGAGGTTGTACCGTATATTTTTCTCTAGTTACGAGTTTTATAAACCATTGTTATTGCATACATCTAGCAATTAGCATCAGTTTTCAGTATTTATCCCAAATTAGTATCCAAAAGTATCCCTTACTGATCGATATTATACTTTATTTTGCTCCCCAGGATAGGACGACAAACCACCTTCTTTGAAAGCACACAGCTTTTCAAATCCTATCACTGCTTCCATCCTTGAATGATTTAATGTGCCCGTTCTATTCTACTCTTGTACTAATCACCAATCCGCCTAATCTAGTAAAGGATTTATTGTTTATTCGTTCTCCTTCTAACTTCTTTTGTTTGACGTAAGTGCCATATAACTTCGCGACGTAGACAAAGCCCTAATTGCTTGAACATTACTGCTTAACTGTCGGATGTTAACATTCCTTTCACTTGGCCGCCATCTGCAATTCTTTTATATGCAATCTTCTAGTTCCTAGATCGGTTTCTCTGTCAATTAAATGATATAAACATCAATTTCCAGTAGCTCTTCCTCTGTGGAGGGAATAATTGCACAATTCATTATTTTAAAACCGAGTAGGTAATCAAGGAAAATCTGTGTTAACCAGTAATAAGTTAGACTGTTTTGTAATGGTTGTTGATGGCTTCATCATTCAATATTAAGGCTTCTCTTGATGTATTGATGGAGTGTGAAAGCCCTTGCCGAAGGACACCGGTAGGACGAGACAGTAGCTCCTGAGGCCGAGATGCTCAAGAGATAGGGACTGCTTTTAGGTAGTGGGGTTCGCGGCATGGTGGGTCCCCACCACCTTTAGGCTCGGCTACGCCCCTTCCCCCTCCAGATTAACACCTCGGCTGCCCCGGGCCCTAGAGCCCCCTCCTCTGCCGGCCAGTTTCCATTATTTAATTTGTGCAGACATCTGTCGGAGGTGCTCTGTATCTCTTCTTCGTGGTGGGGGTTGCACGATGGCTTCCTATTCACCCCCTTTAGCGCACCCCTTCTTCCGGTTCACTACATCATACATGCTGGCAGCCAGCTGTTAGTCCCTAGTTTTTTTGTTTTTATTCTCCTTATCGTATTCTATTATTTTACCAGCTCTATTCTTTTTTAACGACTGAAATAGGCCCAAATGAGAATTGACAGATTTTTTCCCTAATCCTTCGCCAGCTTCGTATTTTTATGGAAACCATTTTACTTAGATAAACCATGGGATATATTAGCCTCCCTTTTTTTTTTAACTCTTCACAAACATTCTTTAAAAACATTTTCAATATAATTTTTTTAAATCGCTTGTTAACTAAATTTTATTTAAATAAATATTTTTTTAAACTAATTATGGGCGTAGTGAGAGACTGAGAAATTATCGAAATACTTGGAAGATTCCACGAGTTTCCTGAAAACATATTCAATTGTTATGAAAAAACGTATTATGCCATAAACCAGTGAGAAATAAGAATTTAATTCTTTAGCAGGTTCTGAGTAGTGGCTTCAGAAAAATAATAGCAAAATTTGTCTGCCTTTTTCCATGTTTAATTTTTTTTTTCATACTTTTCGTGGTTTCATTCATACCAAAAAATGTACATCTTATTTGTGGTTATATCTTATGTGGAATGTCTTTAAAAGTTCATATAACTTCTCCTCCTCTCGTGTATCCTTTATTAACCAAAACGTAAATATACGTTTCTACGTTGAATTATAATATACTGAATTTTATTTTGGGATCGAACTATTGTATACTAATTTGGTTGTTTCTGAGGTGATTGGCAGCTTTATTAGATTTCATTAATGTAGATCAGAGCCTTTTTATTTCTAGTTTTTTATGTATTTAATTCAATAATATTCATTATTCACAGCGGTTAGTTCCAAGCAATAGTCCGAAGCAAGTCACGTTTTTGCGAAATTAATGTAAATTTATTTCGGGTTTTTATGTTTTGATAAATTCATTATTTGTACACAATTACGTTAAAATTTACACATAACATAAAAATGCGTTTATGGTACACTTTTATTTCGTAATCAATGATATTGTCGTTATGTTTTTAGTGATGAAATGTTTACTGTAATTTCAATTTTTTTTAAATGCAACATAAAAAAAATCTGGTATTATCAGTACTGCAAAACCACGAATGTGTGCAAATTCCTAATTTTGAAAAAACGAGGCTTTCAAATACAGGTTTGCATACTTACCTAACCAAACCCACGACCATCTTTGCTCATCAATGATGTTTCATGGCATAATAAGTGAAATAGAATGATTATTTGTAAATAAACACCACCACCTTGCACATAAGTAAAATTTGACCACGTGGTT
Source organism: Acanthosoma haemorrhoidale (assembly GCA_930367205.1). Taxonomy (NCBI): domain Eukaryota; kingdom Metazoa; phylum Arthropoda; class Insecta; order Hemiptera; family Acanthosomatidae; genus Acanthosoma; species Acanthosoma haemorrhoidale. The sequence continues at coordinate 48,705,360 of OV884012.1, read as the reverse complement.
TTTCCTTAGGGCGGACGATTTGTAATGTAGACGAAAACGTTGTGTACCTCTTAAAAGGGCTGTACTTTGTGTAATATTTATTGCAAAATATATACCCCATATGTCTTATAATATGAGTTTTAACAACAATTTGAATTTTTCCAAGGAATTGACTGATGATTTCCCTTGATTGCTTCGATGTGAGAGGTAAAATCACTTCGTCTGTAGCAAATTTCTCCGAGCACAATTCCACAGAATGTTCATGCAGCACTCTCTTATTGTAATTGTCCAGTTGGGGTAGTTGTTAATCTGATAGTCTTGCATGAACATAGGACTTCTTCTGAAGTTGTTATTACCTGTGATTATACTAAGTGTCATTGTCCTCCCGGCAACGGGAAGTAGACAGTATAGTTTACTACGTGAGATGGTTTGCTTAGTTAATTAGTACAAAATTAATTGATACTGTACAATGACAGGCACTGCTATCTAATCATCCGATTTTTCCGTATGCCTGCCCCAAGTAAAGAAAGGTGGTGTGGCTAAATAATGAATGTTATTAGAGACAAAATGAATGCAGAGAGAGGGTAGTTGTTTTCCACGCTGTATTTCCACGCCCCCTAGGAAATAATAGCCTGTTTCCTGCCAAATTATAATTACTCCCGAATACTAACAAGACTGTTTTAGAACCTGACTCCGGCATCTATTCACTTTTTTTTTTCTATCTCAGTGTTTTTTTTTATTGTTTTTTCTCCCCGTATCCTACTGCCGGCGAGCGAGGGTAGATCCTGTACACAAAGCAGTTATTATTTTAATTGTGGATGATCTTCCAGCGGCTCCTCTAATCTTAAGGGCATTAGCTTAATCATTATGTAAACAAGGTCTTAAATACGCACGTCCAGGCGGCTGGTCCACAGCGGCTGTTGGTCACTTCCATGAAACCTACTGTTATGATTCGCTTTCTCTGTTCGCGTGTGGCCTGTTATTCGGGGTGCATTTTTTTTCAAAAGGAGCTGTCGACGACCAATTTCCTATTACAAACAGTTTAAATCCCTCTCTGCTAGGGCGGACAGATAAGCCTATTAAGTTGTCAGAGAAAAGATGACTTTTCTTATATAGTTAATTGCACGCTCTCCTTTATACAGAAGCCGTTTTTTTTTTTGTTCAATTTGACTTCAGGCTGCGCAAGGGTCCACCTGAATTAGTTTTATTTTAAATCAGGCTTCAGTCAGATAATAATTATTTGTTTAATTGTATACATGCAATGCTTATAATTGAGTTCGCCTTCTTAGTCTTATTGTATGGGGTACATCGCAGCATACTTCTGTACTCTACTTTTGAGGATTCCGTTCCCATTACGCTAAGTCCATTACCGCCTCCCTGGCCATCCTAATTCGTTTACTAACGTTCTATTCTTCCATCTCATCTCCGGCAACACAGAGCGACGCCTAAGGCACAGTTGGCCTGGTGACCTCCTCTAAACCAACTAGCATTTTGATATTGTAGCTCTTTGCGATGCTGTGTCAAGTAAAGTGGTTTTGACTAAATCCTTTTTTTCACGATTCAGTAATAAACTGAAGCCATAAGCACTGCTTATAATACTTGCATATTAGTTAGTTTAAATTGTTAATAAAGTTCTGTGAAATGGTTTAAAAAGAAAAAAACTCATGGTGCTAATCATTAATTTTAGGTATTTCAACATAGCTCACGTTATTATGCTGGCAAAAAGTGCGTAAATCAGTCTATCAATGATCTCTGGACATTCATATCCTTGCCCGTGATGACCCATTTAAACTTAACGACTCCTTCGGCTGGGGTAAAATGGTCATGGCATTCTCCGCATAGTGCAGTTTAATTAAACTAAAATCAGAGCTATTTACTAGATTTCACACACATTTCTCCAATCTTATCCATGTACATCTACTGTTCTCTTTGAACTCACCAAATCACAAATTGTCGGCTTACCTGAATGCACTAGCAGATTTGAAATCAACCTCTTAGCTATAAGCGCTAATTTTTGGTTCAAGAGAAAAAAAGTTAGGCCAGTTTTACGCCCAGGCATTACATAATAGGTACTCTATAACTTGGTAAGATCCAAGTGCTTACTATGTTCACGTCCTAGCAGTAGTGCCATCCATCTTTCTCTTCGCGGGTTATTTTAGCTCTTCCTTGACGTTTAGAGCTGTTTTGATCTAGCAGTCAAGATGCTTGCGAGAAGTTTTGGGAGCCCCAAGTTTTTCAACTTGTTTCCTGGGCATGACTTTTATCTGTATGTACAGACTGATTATACAATGCAGGAATGCATGTTTACTGATGTGTAAGCAAATTGTAATTTTTCAAAAGAGCATTAAAAAAAATCCTTGTCCTACCATTGCATGATAAATATCGGTTGATATTAAATGCCTCGTATATTCCTACTTGGGATGCAACCGGTAACATTCATTTCAAATTCAATGAGAAGCAATATTATGGTGAATAGCTGTCTTAATATAATACATTCTTGTCTAAGTCGATTTGCATCGGAAGAATACACGTCTAGTAGGATAACTGGAGATAATTGACTCTCTCAAGTTGAATAATAAAGTGAGTAGACTTGCCTTGTGCTCCCTGTTCATAGGTGAATCGTATTAGAGTATGACAATGGTCTGAGATCTCCTGGAATATTCCAATATCAAATATTTAAGTGTGTAGCTGTAGCCACGGGGGTTCCACATATGTCATGCTGCTGTGGGTCCCAGTCGCATAGGAATGGCTGGATTTGAGCGAGGGACCGGCTCTACGCCTTCAACTCTTTTTGTTTTCATCTTACTCTTTCCATTTGTGTGTCAGCATTGGTTCTGATAGTAAGATTTCTAAATTATTTGTTTACTATTCCGGTTCCTGAATGTCTGAACAACCCTAAAGTAATTAATGAAAAAAAAAGTTTTAAGATCCAAAATTTCTCCTGGGGTAGAAGTGTTCTTCAAAATGATTGTAAAGATTCCTCAAAACCATCTTCAAAAATCTTCGATTAAAGACTAAAAAGTACCGACGTATATGGTATCAAAACAAGATACGGAATACTCAATGCTGTTATGAGAGTGATGTCCAACGAGAATTTCTTTATAATTTATTGTCTTTTATTATTTAGGACCTATATTTTATTCTGCTGATATTCCTTTTACTCGTAGCACTTTCATCGCAGCCTTTGGCGATGGTACAGCAATCCTTTCGTCTCATCCGCATCCCCTGACTGTATCCGACAATCGTCTCACAGAGGCGGGGAGAAACGTTGCATCAAGACAATGATGGCAAATGCGATCACACCACATTTACTCTTCGACGACGGACCATCCGTCACCAATACATGTCATCTAAATCATCACACATGTTCATAGGCCAGTGGCTATTTGTAACTGAATTTTGGAAAGCAATCCATTTTCAGAAATTTTATTATTATAAATTTGATATTAGGATGCTCTTTTGAAGTCGTTATTTCGCTCAAGGAGTAAACAAGTTAGTTTTGAAAAAAAGTGGATTGGGCTGATTTTTATAAGAAACATCATATATATGTAAGTTTCGAATTCAGAAACTTAAGGAGGTGGAGGTTCTCAGGTTATAAATCAAACACTTGCAGATGCAGTTCAGGACTGTAATATTAAACATATGTACACATTAGCTAGCGCTACAAATATAACAATAAACCAATAAAACTTATAACTAACCTGAATCAATACAATTGTCGATAATAGGTGTTGACCATTGTCTTGACAAGAGTACCCATATTCAGGAGGTTACAACTCAGAGCATCTTCGATCTTAGCGCGCTCTGTAGGGACCTCACATATGTGCCGAAGATTGGCGGTAGCGTTCAAACTTACATATATACTTTTTTTTTTGTCATCGAGACATTTTTATTTGTACCTAATTGTTATTCTTAGTAAACGGTGCCCAAGGGATTTTTTTAATATTATTTTTATATTTTAAATGTTATTGATCTTGAGAGTATATGTACAAATGCTGGGCTGTGTTCTACCCACCCCGCCCTTATGCTGACCGTACTTACTGTGTTAGCTTGGATAAATGAATCGTGTGGCTCCGGATGGTGACGAGCCATTATCGCCCTGAGCAGACGGACATCGGAGCAAGGCTGGTTTCAACGCTGACGTGCACGACCAGACGGCCTAAACACAGCCTATCATCGCAAGCCCATTACCCCGCCTGTGTTTGCTCAACTGGGGGGGGGGGATTACCATCCTAGCCGGCCATTTCTCCTTCATCCCGCTCTTTTTCATATGGCCGAACTACCTCTGGAAGGAGAAATATTGTGCGCTCTTTCCTGAATACTCTTTCTTCAAAAAACAAAAAAAAAGCATTCTAATCACTCTAGAAATCTCACACGTCACATATTGGAATAATTAATAACTGGAGTGATGAAGTAAAGTGTAAAGAAAGCAAAATATTATTTTCCGCAAGTTTTTGTTTTTCTTACTCACTAGACCTTTCAGTAGTCTGTACTCAAAAGTACTCAGGATGTTGTAGCAGAGGCCAGAGTGACTGTCATACACCGCTCATCATGTACAGCATTCTAAGCACTTGGGAATGGTAGTGTATGATCCTGAAAGAGCTTGTGAATGCGGATTAACCTAGAGGAGACAAAAATAAGACGTTCGCTTAATCTAAACCCACAACTCAAACCATAATATTATTTTAGCAAGATATAAATTTGAAGCTAGATTTTAGCAGTCCAGAAAACCTTTAAATGGTGGTATAGAGAAAATGCAAAAATAAAGTTTTTTTTAACTACTAAAATGGCTCCAGAACGACTACACCGATCACCTACCGTACTTTACAGGGATATTGAGTTCTCAATTTTCAAATTTTCAAATAAAATAAATTAAGATTTACAGCAGTGGTAACAACGTTGGATTTGGTCAAAATTCAGAAAAGTTTTGCATTTTTGAGTACAACGAAAGACTTAGACGAAAAAACTGAAACTAAACTAAAATTAAAAATCCTCAGGGAATCTAGCCAAATTAATTTAATTTTTGGATGAAGATTTCTTTTTATTGGTCTTTAGACCTGAAAACGAATACAAACTTGTTCTATTTCTAAAAAAAAAATGTTTTTGACTTACTTGAAGCCGTTTTTTGTATGCTTTCAATACGGTATATTCTACGCAAAAAAAAAATATGATGTATGATCGATTTGCGCACGATATTCGTTATATAGATTTTTTACATATAATTTTTTTCCTTCGTATCTGCAAGAACGCTTTGTACAAGTGTCAAACATTTCTCTACTAAAAAAAAAAGAGCTTCATTGAAATCGGTGACTCCCAGGACCGTAGCATTCCCTTGTTAGATCTGTTACGATCTGTAGATCAAGCAAGCATCCTTATCCAAACATTTATACTTGCAAATCCTACCCATTAGGAAACATCTTTTTATCTTCACATCTGTATTAGATCTGCTCCGCTGCAGGTTCGGTGATGGACGATGGCTGGCCTCGAATGGACAGTCCCTTGTAATTATAATGGGTTACAGGATATCCACTCCAGTTATAATACATGACGAATTGTGCTTATTAGATTAAATTACAAGATTATATCGCCATTAATTGATCACATGGAGTGAGGCTAAGGAACATCATTCAGCATCAGGCCGAACATTTTTTTTTTTTATTAAAGATCATTAAGGAGTCAGTATTTGTAAATTAGATCTATTACATTTGGTAACAGAATCCATTTGGACACAATCTAAACTTAGGGGATGTAAAGCTTACACAAAGTAATGGAAAAGAAAAACAAAAGTCATATTTCCCTGTTAATTAAGTAACCCAATCCAAGTTTTAGAAACATCGACTGGGGGAAAAAAAAGTTCGCGAATTTTGGAAATTTGAGAATAAAATTGTATTATTATTAGTGTAGGAATAATATTTGTCAGCCACCACAAAAATATCATTCGTTGAAGGACAACTTCGACCACTCTTCATTATTTTCAACTCAACAGAAGATCATCATTAATCAATAAATGAAGTTCGGGTTCTAGGAAGTTTAATAGGTTGAGAGAACAATTATTCTCACATAATGATCACATCCGGTTTCACATTATAAGTAATGAACTAGATCAAAAATAGTTTCAGTATAAAATATTTGATTATATTAACCTTAAAGATTAATTTAATCTTGAAATATTTTTATTTAATTTGTAAAAAAGTTTTTTTTTGTTTTTTATTGGCCTAGGTAAGTAGGCTATTGAGTAGGTTTAAAAAAATAAAATACAACACCTGCCTCTCCGCAGCCTTATTTATTACACTATTAGGAAATGTTGTAAATACAATAAGTAATTTCATATTAATTTTTTAAGAAAAAACCTGAATAATATGTATGGTTTTATTTTGTCTATTACCTATATATTAGAAATATATGATAAATTTTCTATACTTACCTAACAATTGCAAATTTCAGGTTTTCATTGAATTTATTTTTAAATTAAACTCTGAAACGTCAGCCTTCCGAATCGAGAATTTGAGATATCCTGACGATGTCTAAAATGTTTCATTAAAAAAAAACAATCGAAAATTTAAGAAATTATTGAGAAATAATAAGTCTTTTAATTACTATTAGAAAAATATTTTTAACGCAACTTTGAACGTTTAAATTTCTGATGATGCCGAATAGGGCTAGTTTCTTTTCGGTAAATCTTTCCCTTGGAAGATATCGGTCTTTCTGTTCTCCGGCTTCCCATTCCTTTCTCTTAGCATTCCATCAACCACTTCGTCCTTTTCCTTTTCTCCTGATGCTTGAGATGTATTTTTGACGATCGTTGGGAATTCTTATGGTGTTTTGTACTATTATACATAATTTTTAAAGTTTATATCGTTCTGAACGATTCTCCAAAAATGCAGCCACATGGTTGACACCATGGCCACCGGTTAACCATCGTAATAGAAAAATTCTAGAAAATGTAGCAAAATGGGACCAACACCGAAGTGATTGTATTCAAAATTGATTTACTAAAAGAAGACGTGATGATTGCAATACGGCTAAATTACAGCTATGAATGGAAACTAAATTAACTTTCACTAAGCAGATTAGTGCTATAAAACAATTTGCTTTTTACAAAAACTGTTCTTAGCCATGAAGAAGAAGTCTGGTGATAAGTATGTTTTAAACTTCAGAATCAAAAAGCTCGTTTATAATTTAAAAGACTTTGTCCAATACTTATGGTACATATTATTTGCAATGACATGAATTAAAATAAATGCATGAGATTCATTGGATCGTTTCCTATAATAACCACGCGTACAATTTTCCTGATAGTTGCAGTATTAAAAGTATATTGTGTTGCGAGGAGCCCCAACATACGTGCTGTTGAACCATGTTGGTGCTGTGGTCAGTATCACCCTGCAACCCCCTGTCTAGTTCAGACAATATTATACACCCAGCCCGGTTTTAGATGTGATCAATTATTACAAAAAAAAGGTTAGAAGTGGCCGAAGCAAATAAATATCATTTGAAATAGAATTTCACTTTAGAAAAATGTATGCTTATAATTTATGATTTTATGTAAATAAAGTAAATAAATATCCGATACCGACTGCCATAGTATAGTCCCTATAAAAAAAAAAAGGGAAATAAATAAAAACCAATTTAAAAAAATAAAAACCTATTGGAAGTGTTGGGAAAATGGCCAAAGGCTAATTTATTCCAAGTGTGTATAAGGAGGATTAAGAGTTGTTGGAGAGTTGAGGAGGTGTGATGTGAGTGAAGGATGGTCGGGAGGCATGCGAGGCTGAAGGCGATATCCAGTCAGGGCCCTCCCAAGATTAATAGTGCTCTTGCTTCATTATCTTAAAGAAAGTGTTTACCGCCTCTGCGGTCTAAGCACTTGCCCGCTAACCAGTTTCATTAACATTTTTACTCGACCACCTAACTGCGTCTTTTTTTTTGGATTGTTTTTTCATTCATAAAATATCTCTAATTTATTACCTCAATGTTTATTGCGGGCTTTATACAAATAGATAAATCATTTACCGCATAGAGAAATACGTTGTGCTACTATAATTGAAACTACGACAATATATTATGAAATATAATTAATAGTAATCGGCGTTTTAAAGATTTAATTTATGTAATGTTTCTACTCCTTTCTCCGTCAGTACTTAGTTAACTCTTACGTAAATATATTGTACCATTTAAGTTATAAGAATATAATTGTTCAACTTTCAACTGTGGGGGGAAATGTCTTTGAAACAAAAGCAACAATATTTTTTTGTTGGAGACGTCCGCTATTCTTTATCTGCTATTATAATAATATAGTATCGTTAATGAATATTGAAATCGTTCTAACTCACAATTTCCTCATTTTATCGGGGCCATAAAACATATTGCCTAACTAGGACTTATAGCCTTGTTTCTGGAGTGTTGGGTTTTATAAATTACATTCTTACATATTCCTACGAGATAACCGAAAACCTGTCTTCGATCAAAAGAGGAGGATTTCATTATCGAATGAGGATAATGGCTGTTCGAGAGAAACAAGAAGGAGGACAGTGGAATAGATGAACGAAACGAACACGGACGACGTACAGTGGCCGGAAAAGGCATAAAAAGTACTAATATGAAAGATTTTTAGCGTCTTCATTAATATCTAATTTGTGTTTTGTTTTTGGTTTGGCTTAAAAGGCATTTATGAATGGATCCGACGATACCATGAGGAAATTATTGTTACTCAAAAACATCTTTATTGCGATAAAATTCCAAGCTGCCTTATTGGGCAATGAATATTTGTGTCAAAATGTTCTCGTTCATACCATATTTACAATTCTTCATTCACTCGCTCATTCATATAGTATTTAGAAACAGCCCAGAGACCTCCCAAATGGTTGACCCATCGCTCGCGGGCGAAAGAGAAAGCCGAGTCTAAGGAAGTCCCCAACGTCGCTCAGGACATCATCGGAGGAATTTGTCATTGCCATTACTCCCACTGTTAGGTGTTTATAGCAAGTCACGAGGCCACGACCGCTTTAGTCTCCGAGGAAGATTATTGGGATTTGTAGCACAGTTTGATGACTATGCTAGGGGATTAGGGTGGTTTGATAGGTTTCGATGTAATTTCATGAACTTGGAAGAGTTGAGTTCAAGAATGTAGAGTACATGGGGGAAATTAAAAGAAATCTTCATTTGTGTTCAACTGCTGGTTTTCCAGAATATTCTCGTCGATAAGATCGATAATGTTGGTTTCTTGCTTCTTGGGCTTCCTCTCTCAGTATTCCTAAGGGGTCATTGTGTGTTCCCCTACAACAATACTAAACTATAGACTGACGGAAAGGATTAGATGACATTAGGTATTAAATAAAGCTTTTATTTTTATGTAGATATGAATTCGACCTTGTTTCGATTATTATTGAACAGCTTAACTAACTGAATTTGGCAGATAATTACCAAAACCTCAGGTTCCCGCAACTGGTTCTTGCATTTACCGTTAACACACTTTTAAAAAACATTTTGATTCCTGTTTACACCTTGGAGCAATCCTATCAACTTATCCTTTGAATGTCATGACAATAGGCTTTTTATTTATACTGTAATGGAAATCCGGGAAACTTAGATTTTGATACGTGCCTAAGCTTTCGAAATATATTAACACCTTGCAAATCAGGGTTTTTGCCGCTCCCACTAGGAACAATAAAAGTGTTAACTATCCGTTATTAATTAGAACGGAGGTATATAAGGTACGGCGACCATCATAAATGGGTGGCTGAAATATTCGCCCCATACCATCTAGCCGGGTTCATCTGGGTTGACCGTTGAGCGATTGGACGTAGTAAAACAAACAGCATGATTTGTGCGTTACACCCCGCATAAATAAATGTACGTAGCATTTTTGATTTAATATTCGTTAGAACGGAGCTAAGTGCATTTTATTGTAGATAATTCATATCCGAAGTCATAAAACATCAGGTGATTGTTGCTGTGGATTGCTTTTGTTAGATGCGATCAATTTATACAAGTTTTCAATGGTAATGATGGATGAAGCTCGTTAAGAACGAGTATGTATCGTTCGATTGGAGCAAATAAATGATTGACCGTTTCCTTGACTTAGTTGTTAGCTTAACGTTACCATTGCGTTTAGAGACCAGGGTTCGCCTAAGGTTGTTGTTTTCTTTCAGGAGGGGCTGGGCCAGGCTAGAGTGATTATTATTAAAATAAAAAAGTAATCTGAATATTTTTCATGAAGATTAGCTGCTGTATATAACTTCGCACTGTTTGCTTTTTAAAACGGAAAACCTTCGTGAAAGACACGGATAATCAATGCAATGGGATTCGGGAGCCTATAAATGAAAGCCTATTTATATTAAATTCACAGTTACTAATAAATGCAAAATAAGGCTGTGTTCATTTGACCACCTGCTGTTCTGGGTTAAAATTATAATGAAATTATATCCTGCTTACTTACACTCGGATATTTTTAAGACGTCAAAGCAACTTCCTTTTAATCCTTCACAATTATAAAATGAAGAAACTTTGACACACAAAACATACTTCTCCTGTGGAAGGTACAGAAAATATACAAATACCCACAAATGGGTGTAATTAAAAATAACTACATTAAAAAAAAAAATTTAAAACACTCGATATAAATAAAAAAATTATATGTTTTTTAAAGAAACGTAATAATGTTAATTTACTGAGACACGGTATGTTGTTCACGGTATGGAGGAATTCGTATTGAAATCCTCATTCCGCCGCAAAATAAATAAATAAACGCTATGAGAGCAGTTTTAAGAATGACAGTAAATTCAGGAAGACAAGTAGGAGCGGCACCAATGTTCCGTCCTTTTTTAAGCTACTATGAAACGGCGCTTTTTCATTAGTGGGATGGGAATCCTGGATCTCCGGGATTCTTTCCTTAATTGGATTTAGTCCGGCCTCTGTTCCCTAGGACAGTCCTGATCGATTGCCCTTCCTTGACTTTCACACTTAATAATCCGTTATTATAGTTTTGTTTTAGAAAAATGTACAAAAGTCCATACTAAATCTGAGGGTTTAGAATCTCCTTCTCGGTTTTTTTTTGAGTCCATAGGTGAAACACAGAAACCCTTTTAATGAGAAGCGTTTGCTCGTTTCTCCCTCATCCTCTCTCTTTCTATATTGAAAAGATAATCTAAAACCAAAAAAATGTAAATATATAAAATCATTTTTCTGACCATTTTCAATCTTAAGAGTATTAAAACTCCGCATTTAAAACTTCGCGGTGCCCTATGCTCAGATTTTATTGTTCAATATTAAATTAGAGTAACTTTTAAAATAGTCTAGTTTTGGGCAGGGGTTAAGACGTTTATATCCCCGAGGAACGGTGCCTTGATGAAGTTTCACCTCCCATTTAAGTGCTTTCCAAGTCATGTCCGTTGGTTTCACTTCCTCCTTCACCGCTCCTCGTGGACTTGGCAACCACGCTCCCAGTATTAACTTGTCAGATGTGTGAAGCTCTATGCCATCATTTGAATCTTTTTATTTAACCTCCTTCAGATTTATTAATAAGTCTGTGTCTATATCTGAGAGGCTTATAGCAAACTGGGAAATGTCGGTTAAATCTTGGTAATTCTTCCGGTTATCAGGACTTCGAGTATCCTCTTCTTCCTTCCAAGACACTCTTTCACCACATCATCTTAAGGATGGTAACCTTGTCGAACCCCTTAACAGGCATTCGAGACTGGATTGTTGGAATTCTGCACCTGTTCTCACATTAAATACCTGTTCTTCTTTTTGAAATACATATAAACAGGATAGAAAACTTACCCATCCTATTTTTAGAATTATTTTATCTTCTCTACTAAAGCTTTGAGATTACTAACTGTACAAAACCGCGGTCCCTTCCGAAACAGACTTGATTCTGCTACCAAGTATCAGCGATTTTGTTCCATATCGCCCCGGAGAAGACCTTGCTTTGGCAGCGAAGCGATGCTCATTTACTTTTCACAGCAAGAATACTACCATTATTCGTGATTTTAACATGAACATATCTCTTACCAACCTTTGACCAGCAGACCTCCATCCATCTATAAGTTTTTTTGAACACGGAATGCTCAAATACCCGGCTCACTTGCCGGATGTTGTAATTTCCCGCAGCATTCTTGATGTTTGTGCCCTCTTTCGTTTCTAGGAACTTTGCTTGACGCGCCAACAATGTTGAGAATAACACAGGCGTTGCACACGATTTTACTGGTGATTATCGAGACTTCAGTAATCTCCGAATGTTGTGAAGAGGCATCGACGCATATGATCGATAGGGCCCGAGTTTTCATTTAAGGTTCAAACTGCTTTAGGTCCTTCTGTAACATTGTTGATTTTTATATTAATAGTCCTACCCCCCCCCCCCTAAAAATAATCATTTACTTTGGATAGCCATTGCTTCTTATTTAGTTTTCAAATGTTAGTTAGTGTGCTTTTGTTATGTCTGTAGGTGATAAATGAACTAAGTTCATCATTTGAACTTATTTATATCAACTTCTAGTTTGTTACATGTACACCTGTTAACGGTATGTGGTACCTCATGCAACACCACTTAGTTCCTTAAACGATGGAATTCCCTTACTTGAAAGTAAGCTACAGACGTTTTCATCCTCTACGCCTTATTAAATTGCGGTGGATGGTATAATGGTGGTTTGGGATGGGGGATCATTGTTAGTCAATCTCAGGCTAAGTGCGCAGTGTCGGCAAATGGTGCTGATTGGCTAATCAAAAGTTTATGACTCTTTTAATGCTTCTTTAATGATCTGTTATATAGACGTTAAGTAAAAAAAAAAAGTGTATTTTATTTGCCTCCGCTTGATATTTCTTTTTATTGGTACAACAAAGTACCCACGTAAGCATGTTTTTTTTTTAATATTTAAAGTTCTTTTCGTGTTATAATTTTTAATGAGGCATTAACAATACAAGAACTTGAGTCTTAAATAGCTTGCTAGCGGGGACTTGATATGTCTTAGCATCCCCTCTTACTCCACAGCATATAACTAAAAACAGTGTGAAGATCGGAAACAGATCTTTAAGAGAAAACATATACTATTCCGTTTTACTGCCCCCCTCCCCCGCCGGTTCCTTCTCGACTGACACAGTATCTGCTATTCCCTTTGCCCTCTCTCCCAGCCGTAATTGCTTACCTATCTGAAATATTTAGGTCCCTTCCTCGGGGTCCCTTTAAATAAATAAGTTGTCGATTAAAGTACTCCCCCAAAACCTGTCGCCCCCTCGGGAAACTCCATCCACCTCGACTAACCTTATTTTAATTTAAGAGTTGTACCTTCCTTGCCTCCGAGCCGGTGTAATTGCCAGGTCGGCCCTTCTTAAGAACCCTTTTAAATCCGTTCATATTTTATTCAGTCCCTCCGGAACCACTGCCGGCGAGTGGTAGGGGGTCGGTCCCCAAGGATGGGGAAACTTTTTACATTATGCATCTATGGTTTTGATCCGGTTTAATTTTTTCTTTTTTTTTATATACCCTCATATTCTATGCATATCTTTCAATTGGTGGTTAAGTACCTCAAATTTAATTAGAATGTCGTTATTTTTTTTTTATCTGCCCCAGTACAGCGGTAGGATTTCAATGAGATCCATTTCAGCTCGAGGAGTTGCCATCTTCCACTGTTAACTTATTTGATTGTGGTTCCACTTACAGATTGAACAACTCAACTCAATAATATTTTAAGAATTAATCGCGGTGATGGTACCATCCTTTGAAAGGAAAATATAAGTGCAAATTAAATTGTCATTGCTAAAAATTAAAGGTTTTTTTTTATTATAATCTTAGTTGCCGAGCTTGAAGAAGGTTCTTTCATTCGGTACGATCGTATTTTGTCTGTCTGAATAGGTTAGTAGTAGTAAAAAATCTTCAATTGATATGAAATTTTCGGCTGATTAGAAAAAAATCACGTCAAAAATGTGAACAGAATTCATGACGTTAAGCTACTTTGCAAGACTTCTCAAGTACCATCCCAAAAGCTATTTAAAATTTTAAGTTTTGATTTTTACTTACAGTTAAGTAAAGAGGACACGGGCTTTTAATAAGGGTTTTCAGTTCAGTATTTAGTTATTCGCATTTATTTTTTTGTTACATTTTGGTGACCGAGATGCTTCAAGAAACAAAATGAAGCATTTTATTTTTGTCGTAAATACTGAGGTACAGTTTTGTCAAATTTCAATAAGTTTTTAAGGAGCATGAAGACTTACGCCCCAACTAGGATTTCTTTTGAAATTATTTATGTGTATATTCAGAAAAATACAATTTAGTTTATAATGAATGTGAGTGGATATCTAAATGTTTCATCTAATGAGGGAATTCGGCGAGACAACCGATCCTGACTTATCACTAATTGTTATACGATGGTTCATTCAATAAACTACCGATAGATTCTTTTGTAGATCTATATTTTGTAACAAGGGGATATGGGGGGGGGTCAATAAACTAACCAACTACATATGCAATACTTAATTACTTTTTTGACCTATTTCCAATTAATGATCAATCTTTAACATCGGCCAGACAACCCTTTTTTTTGATATACTTAAGGAGGACTCTTCTAAGAATAGCTGAGGTATTTTTGATTTTATATCGAAACAACTCGGATTTTATCCTTATTGACGTCTTATGAATTTATGTTCAGTCTATAATTTTAAATGAAAATAAAGGGTGGGTTGGACGTGGGATTTGTTTTAATTTGTTTAAAATTTAAATGGGCCGCAATAAAACTGAAAGTGATTTACATATCTATATATTTAAATGAATTATATCCTTCCATTCATTAAAATACTGTCACATCTTGCAATATTTACTGCACTAGAACTCATCAGGATGGATATCCATGCGTTAGTTAGTCCTTGCAACGTGTGTATCGGATTTACGTTGTCAACTGCTACTTCATTGCTGATGCTGCGTAGGAGGGACATTATTATCGAGTACAGGTTCCATAGTTACTGCTTCCTAACGGGTAGTACTTGGCTTCATTGCATTTTTCACAATACCGCTCAAGACAAACTTGAAGGACCTTAACAGTACCTCACAGCTTCAGACCTGCTTCAGGGACCTTGAAAAACAAGCTCTTGATTTCACGACTTATTATGTCAAGGGTGAAGTAAGTCGCAGCAGTTACAACTGAGCCTCCACATAAATGATTTTGAAATTTGACAGCCTGGGTGGAGCCTAATCCCACCCACACACATCAGTCCGATTCATACTCATTGATATAGATCGAGGTAAGGTCAGGTCAAATCGACTCATGGCCCAGTATTTTAGCAGACGCATTCACTTTCGCGGTCAGGTCAGGCAAATCACTCACGACTCATTTTCTTATTCGTTAATGTAAAATTAACCATTATCTAATTTTAGACGAAGAGAATTAATTTGTTAGGTCATGATGGTGGTTATTGCAAATATTTTGGAATGACTCAATACGAGTTTTTTTTATTACGAAATTTAATAATTTGGAGCGAATAGTATTGGAATTTATTTGCTACCTCTTGTTCGCTCCACGAAATTGCGGTTCGCCTGCCTATCCCTGACTTGAATTGATCTGACCTGACTGAAGCGCTAGTTTGAATTGGCCTTTAGTGACAATATGAAAGTAGTGAAAGGTATATCAGCTTGAGAAAATTAATCTCCTCTGATGAAAACCCGTCAGTTTTTCCTCGGTTTCGCTAATTTTCTTCGCCCACTGCAAGTCAACCCCAGCATCTCCGTTTTCTGCATAAACTCCCTTCTCTTTATTGCCTCTTTTTCTAGTACCTTGGGAATTCCACTTTAGGCTTTGTTTGTTATGTGCGCTGAAGCGATCACCATTTTCCTGATTTAACTTTAAGCTCTTCAAATTTAAGAGGATTACGACTCCTCCATTTGTATCCTGGTATATGATCGAAATTATTTAATATTAAGTCATTATTATTATTATTATGATTATTTTCGGAAATGAATGAATGGGGCCAGCCTATGATGACTAACCCAATTATTATCTGTGAAAGTGGTTATATCCCCTCACCACGGATTAGTTAACGGTAATCTGTTTGTGAAGGTGCTAACTGACTACCCGACAGAGATGGCCGGATCGTGTCGGAGGTAATGGTCAGCAGGGAAGGCAAACAGGCGATACGGCATCATGGCTCTATCATTACTGGCTGCCCTCCCACGGCCTTCCTTGTCTTTTCCCACACTGACGCCATCTTACGTATCTCACATCCACCCCCCACCCACTTTGGAAAAATTCTTTCCTCAGTAATGATTTCCTACCTAATCATCCATCATCAGGAATTCTTTCCTAGTGATGGGTACTCTAATTCTAAAGCAAAATATATCAGTGTATTTACTTTAATATGTTAGTTGATTGTTATTTTAAGATCACGAACATTTTTTTTTTTAGGTTTTCAGTTTAATTAGCTCTCTAATTATAAGATTAAGGATGAGGGAAAAATAAAGGGATATTTGGGTTGAGCGGATCCTTATACTTGGAGCACCTGCTTGAAAGTGGTGTGAGGGAATGAAGGAGTGTGGGAAGCCTCGGTAGAGGTTGATAGTTGGTGAGAGTCCACTGGTGGCTGGGCCTAGAGTCCCTCTAGGCATGTAGTGCAGTCTTATTTAGTCTGATAGCAGTGTTGGGTGCCCGTTAGAGGCTTGTTGTTGGTGGGCCAAGCGCCGTGATGTCCACAATTTGATCTGCTTTACCAGATCTTGAGATTTGCCATCTTGCCGGTAGCGGTGGGGGTGTCATGTCTCGGAATAGAGGGTTTTGGCTATGTTTCATCGAGCCAAATAACTTGATGTGTCTTCTTTGGATGGCTTCGGTGATGGTGGGGACTTCGAACTTTTCGTGGATATCGGGAGCCTTCATATCACGAAAAGGGGTATGCTCTATGCTGTACGAAAGCATTCGACTCTGTAGATCACCGTACACTAATGCGACGCCTGAACGAGCACGAATTTCCTGCACAACTCCTGAACATCATGACATCCTGCCGTGCGCAGGATTGTTGTTGTGATAGATTTTGTTGAGGAAGCTCTGGAGTCGAGTTATTGTGCTAGTGTGTAGGAATCGGGAGAGTGGTGTCCCAAACAGTAGAGCTGGCCTCAGGACGCTCTTATATATTAACAGTTCCAGCCGAAGGGATATAGCCGGGCTTGTGATGAGATGCTGGAGAGATTAGTAAGTGCTACGTACTCTTTTCGACTTCTTCTGCAGGTGTGTGTAGAACGTCATGTGTCTGCCTAGGTTGATGCCGAGGTAGCATATGCTGTTGGAAAGTTTGCATTCAGCCCCGTCTATGGTGAAGCTGGTTGGTTGGGCGCTTCCGTTTTCCATGCTGGCAGGAGAAGACGATCCCTTGAGCTTTAGCCGGGTTCACCTGAATATGGACAGCTCGTAGCCTGTCGGTGATTTACTGACTGGCGCCCTCTGTAGCCTTTAGAGCTTTCACTGGGTTGAGGCTGGTGCTGTAGACCCCTATGTCGTCCGCATATGCCGCTACCTCACAATTGGAGTATGATGGGACCGACCCTTGGGGAACTCCGACGACGAAATCTCTTCTGGTGGTTGATATGGCTCCTATTCGCACAGAAAAGGTTCTGGCTGCTAGATAGGAAGTCATGATGTTCCGGAGTTGTGCAGATAATTCGTGCTCGTTTAGGCGTCGCAGGAGAGTACGATGATCTACAGAGTCGAATGCTTTCGTACAGTCAAGGGAGATTATCACAGTGACTCTGTTGTTTCGCAGGTTCGTTGCAACGTGCCGCTGCAGTTTCACTGGATTGCTGTCCGAACTGAGTCCTTTACTGAACCCGGTCTGTTGAGGTGGTATAATGTCTCACAGTGTCTGGTGAGATGGCCGTAGAGAATCTTCTCGTATATTTTTGATGATTGGGTCAGCAGACTGATGGGCCTGTAGTGAGCTGTCTCATATCCATTCTTGGCCGGTTTCAACAGTGTGACGACAACGGCATGCTTCCACGTTCCACGGGGAAAATAGTGTAGTCTTATTGAGAGGAGTTTAGGATGTTCAATATGTGGGATATTCCCTTCCGTGGTAGCTGTTTCAAAATGATGTTGTGGATGTTGTCGTCCCCTGGTGCTCTGTTGCCTCTGGTGCGACGAATGATTGCTGCAATTTTTTTTTTTTTTTTTTATTTCAAAACCTCAACATAACAATACAATGTACAAAAAAGAAAAATAACAAAATATTTGGATTACATGTTTCTGCTCTTTCTGCATTTACATGCATTTGGCGGAGTGCCTAAATATAATAAATTTTTATTGTCGTTAATAGTTCATTGTTCTTATACAACACTAGGTGATGAGGCTCACCTTCTATTTGCTGCAACCTGGTGGTAGGAGGTATATATAGTAGTGAGGGTAGGGGTCCGCCAGTCGGGCGCTGTGATTGGATCACTTTCTATATCCCATCTCAAGTGGTCGGCTGGTATGTCTGTCTGCTCTGCAAAAGACATGAACTGCCCGTTGTTTACCAGTCTTACAGTGTTTTTCTTGGTTACAGATGTTTTAACCAGCCGCCAAAATGCTTTGTAGTCACTGTGTAAACTGCGGAGACGGTCACCCCACATAGAGCTCTTCCACTGGATCATTAGAGATGTTATTTGGGTAGTTAGATCGTTTAGCACAGGCCTCAGGTCTTTGTATTTCGTCCGGAACCACCTGTTTTTAATATTATTACGTTGCCGTATCAGTTGCATGATGTGTTCTGGTGGCTTCCTCAGGGAAGCCGGTACCGGGGTGAACTTTGGTATGGAGACATCAGCAGCTCGGACAATGGTGGCCTGTAACTGATTGATGGCGCTGTAAATATCCCAAGTATGTCTAAGAGGCGTAATTGGGGGCGAATCGGCACTAATGAGATGCTTATATTGGACCCTACTGGCCTCTCGGTAGTCATATCTTGTATGAGGTGGCTCTGGAATGTTGCCTTCAAGTTCATAGAGAATAGGTCCATGGTCTGAAGATTCAAAATCGAGCGCCGAGCAGCTGGTGACCCGATGAGGTGGTTGGGTGAGAAATAAGTCTGGTGTGGAAGTTCTATCTGGGTTACCATATTACCGAAATGTCGGTACGCCTGGGTGGATCACTGTGAACGGCGTCTTGATTATATGTCTGCCGTAATTACTATTTTATGTCGTGAAATAACTTCTTTATCACTGACATGTTTAATTCATGAGAACGATTTTACTGCGAAAATAACCGAGAGATTATCGTTAAACGTGTTGATACCAATTATTTTCATTAAGATTATGAAGTCCATTAACTTTTCCTCCAAGAAAAGTGAAATGTGATCCCAAAGCTTGTTTCCGAATTTTTTTCTCTCCTCTTTTTAATTGTACCTTTAATGGCTTCAGCGTAGAAGCTCTCTTTAATTATATGCATGACGTTAATTACTTTTGAGTCTCATCAAAGGAAAATTTAACTTATTTTTCTACTTAAAATAGACTCCTGGTTTTTATTACATCTGTGAGGTTCTTTTTGAGATGTCTTTTAAGGAAAGGGTGCTTCAATTTTTCACCAGATATCTTCATGCAATTATAAAAATAATTTCCTGTTTATTCAAATATGGACTATCTAATTTTTTTAGCATATTTAGTTGTTTTTTTTCTAAACCCCGTTGAATTTTTAATACAATGTGTAAAAATATGAACAATCTGGACAAAGAATTGACAAATTTTTCTCCTCATTCTGCTATGCGCAGATGCATTTGAAGGAGGTTGGGTTACTTAACAATACAGGTTGTGGTTAAAAATACAATGAAGTGAATATAATGCTAGGTGGTGGGGCTCACCTTCAGTTTGAAAATGTGGGAGAAAAACTTACAAACTAAAACATAAACCTAGAACCTAAGACTAAAGCGTTCCAGCCGCGACAGCGTCCTGCCATCTATGGGGGAACGGAGCGGGGGATGATATTTAGTTTAACATACTTTGTATAATTGTAGTGACATCAAATACTATTCACGGGGAATCGTGAGGCCTAGAGGACCAAATGCCAATTCAAAACTAATTCATCAATAATATGATTTGGAAATATTCATGGAAATATTTTGTAGTCCTCCATCGTTCTCGATACCTCATCGGTCAATATAACAAGATAAGTTGGATCGCTAAAAGTAAAATCATCTTTAATTTAAATGAACTAACCTAACGGAGGTCAAACTGAGATCTAATTTTTTATTGTCCTTTTAGTGGAAATCGAATATGATGAAGTTATTACATCGACGAATATTAAGGGTTCCTTGATTGACCTATGTTTTGAGAGCATATTAAGGGTTTGTTGATTAAGATTGTTGAGGATAGTTACCTTACAAAGGTAATTGTCAAGTGGTTTAATTTTTTTGAACTAATTTAATTATTATATCCCATAATGTATAAGTTAATATTATAAGAAATAATGTATAAGTCTACGACAATATTCTCCATACAAACACTCATTAGTGTTTCATTTAACCGAATTGCAAAGCCCTCTTCCATGGTATTCTGGTGCGACGTAGGAATCATCCATCTTTTCTGTGTCCACTAGTCTTACCTTCCAATGAGCTCCATAGTCACCACCTGTGCCTCTCTCCGCAATATTCAAGTGAATGTGGAGATCTTCGGCAAATATCATTGGCTCACAACCCATCATCCAAATCCTTAATGTTACACTTACCTACACTATCCTTGCTGGTCCTTCCTATCCGCTTCTTCATATCAGTCACAAAGCTCTTTGACCAAACTATCCTAAAATTACCACATTTCCCAAATCTCTCGTTGATCCATTTCCACCCCTCAACATACTCAATCGTTCCTATAAATTTCCTCTACTAACGTGCCAACGCCTGGTTTCCTCTCTTCTCTTCCCACAGGTTAATTATGGTTCCAATAGTATAATGAACTTTTGAGAATTGACTTAAGCACCATTCCCCTTTTCTTGAAATGAAGGCTTCCGACATGCACGAAAAGTTCGAGCTCCCCACCATCACCGAAGCCATCAGACGACGTCACATCAAGTTCTTCGACTCAATGAAGCACAGTCTCTCTTCCGAGACATGACACCACCACCGCTACCGGCACGATGGCAACTCACAAGATCGAGTAAAGCAGAAGAAATGGTTGACATCACGGCGCTTGGCCCACCAACAACAAGCCTCTAAGGGGCACCCTCACTGATATCAGACTAACTACGACTGCACTACATGCCTAGAGAAGACTCTAGGCCCAGCCACCAGTGGACTCTCACCACTGTACCGTAACAATCAACCTCCACCGAGGATTCCCACACTCCTTACTCCTCTCACACCACCTTCAAGCAGGTCCTCCTAGTACAAGGATCCGATCACCCTAAATATTTTATATTTCTCCCTCATCCTAAAATTCTAACTAGAGAGCTTAGAGGGGAAAAAAAAAAAAAAAAAAAAAAAAACTTAAGCACCTGATGAACTGATTCATGAGATTTATATTCATTCGTGATCCATATAGACTGTCGCATTTCGAAGCGCTTCTCTGAGTAGGGTAGGGATGCACAGTATTTTCTTGAACCCCTCTCGCATCATCATGACAAAAATACTGTCTTACTTTTACAATCTTCTACAATTAAAATCATCTATCAAATCTCTTTTTTTCCCCCATTTCAAAACCCCTTTATTTAAAATGTTTTTACTAACAAATGAACAATGACATGAACAAATTTACATATTTATGGATCCTTTTCCTGCATAGCATAACATGCATTTGAAGGAGGGTAGAATTCCAAACATTTGTCATTTTATAGTTAAAATTACAAAAACAATAGACTGGACTAGGTGATGGGGCTCACCTTCGGGTTACAATAAGGGATCGACCTTTTTTGATTATAGTGCTGGTTCTGTACATAGGCATTAATATTTTTTTGACGGGTAGATATATTTATTTATAGTTTATTGTTATTTTTAGGAGTTATATTCCATCCATATTCCAGAATAAAGAGTTTTTCCCATTGATTGCATTTTCTTGTTTAGCATTTTTAAACTTTCTATAACGCTAGAAAAGCTTGTCATATCCCTTCTCATGTCGACGTTTTTATGCCAAAATTTACTCTAAACCAATGTCATTATCCTAAAAGGATATGGTTTCATAATTAGTCGATTTACAAAGTCAAATCGAGGTGTTTAAAAAATGGGCCCGCACTGTATTAGGTTACAATTCAAAGGGCAAAGATGAGGGATGACGGTTGGTTTAGGAAGACATTATACTTCAAGGGGTTATCACCCTAGAAGGTTAATTGATCTTTGCAATATAATCAGGGTATCTACTCCGATAAGCGGCGCAAGCCCAGCTGGGTGAAAGGGGGCTTAGAACATTTCGACATTTGCAATTAAGTGTGCTTCGGTACGTCCCAGTGGAACTATCCGATTACACGCCTAATTCCACTATCCACCCTTTCTCCTTCGCTAATCCGCTAAATCGGGCTTAAAGGGATGTTTAATTACTGATGGAGAGTTATTAAAATACACGAGCTGCCTACTGTCAATTTGTCAATACATTTCCGGTGATTACTCTGCTTATCGAAGCAAATCATTCCATAAGAACACTGGCACTTTCAGGCATATCTACAGTGCGTGTTAACTGCAATAACTAATTGTCAAAGAGCTGCTATTGTTTAACAGGAGTTAAAGGAAAGCAGCAAAAGAGATTGCGAATGGTAGACCGCAAGAGGGCTTGAGAATTAAGTGCTAGTTAGAGATAAGAGGAGAATTAGGGAATAAAGGCGGAGATAGGCTAAGGACCAGTAAACCTCCTGTAATTGTAGGCCTACTCTTTCACTTGCTAATCTATTGTCGTGCTTGGCCTTCCAGTGCTGTTCCAGGCCCACTGGGAGTAGGAGTTCTCGAGGGTCTACCACAACTATTTAGGCAAGTCAGTAACGACCCCCAAACAAATTGTACTCGATTTCACTCTAAATCTAAGATAACATGGATCGCTCTAAAAGTCAAGGTGATGAAAAAAAATTTTTTTTAATTGGGTTAGATTTGCACTTTTGAAATCCCAAAAAGTCAATTTAGCGCATAAATTTGTTACGACTGCGAATAAGTCGCAAAAATGATTTGAATGAATGTTTCAATGACTTTTGTAATTATATATTAAAAATTTCCATTTAAAATTAATGTTCCTAGATTAGAAAATGGGATTCAAAAAGACCTGAACGAACAAAAATTCGGGCTCAGGCCTTCCAGCGGCTACTAGTTTTGAAAAAGACTATGTAAAAATTTTAAATAATTATCGTAACGAAACTCTGATCACTACCCAACTGCTGTTGAACCAAGGATTTTTTAACTCGCCCGATGGCGTGATCTAACACCATGTTCTAACCAAACGAGCTCTTAATGTTTCATTTATTATTTGTCGTTGACGGCTTCTTTCAGGAACATCTAGCCTTCGAACAAGGTATGAGACTAATTGACCTGATTTCTGCAGTATTAAAATGATATTGTTTGAATACATTTTCGTGAATATTAACAATTTAATTTCCGGAATAGCGTGAATCGTTGTCTCGGTAAACCTTAATATTATTATAAATTGTAGTTTTTGCCCTCTCATGATTTACAAAGTTTAATATTAGAATTTTGCACGATAAGATTGGGTTAGTACATGAGAACCAAAAAAGGGACGTATGTATATTTTTAATTTGGTAGACAAAAATCTTTATTCTGGGACCAAGTCCCTCATATAATAATAAATTAACAATTCAATGCTGGCTCACAATAAAGAATTATTACCTGATAGATAAATATAACAAGATGAAATAAAGTGAAAACATAAATTAAATAAATAAATAAAGTTATAGAAATAAAAATCAGTCAGTAAAGTTAAAAGAAAATCTTGAAATTAACACATGCAAGATAAATATAATATACATATTTTCCGCAAAAAACAGCTTACACAGTTTATTCACCAGATTACATTCATAGCCTTAAAATGCAATTGACCAAGACAAATGTCTATGCACTTGTCACTTTGGTTACCTATGATAAACAAGTAATCGCCAACCACGTTTTGTGCAACTAACATACGTACAATATTTTATTTTGTGCCTCTTTCACATCATTTTATCGGGAATTCCGTCCATTTCTTCCATTTGCCGTACAGTGCACGGTCAAATGCTACCGCATTTACATTTAAATGAATTGTACCCTCGTAACTGATACTATTGACTTCTGTATGTAATAACTGCAGGACCATTCACGGGATAGCACAATGGCGAAGCACCTGCCGCCCGTGTAGATTGAAGGGGCTTGTTACAGAGTGACAGATGGTTCATGATCAACCAACATACAAACCTATTGATAACCAACAACCCCTTATTAGGTATAAAGGAAAAAAAAATACAATGATTTCTATTGTCCGGGCTACAGTCATATTTGATCTACTTCCCAGCTGGGTAAAAGATCTATGCAAATGATAGGATGTGTGCCAAATCAGATCACGTCCCTGACGAATGTAACGTTCCTGAACTAATTCATATTTGTATGAGTTTATTTTACTAACTTCGTATGCCTGTTATAATTGTTAAAACCAGTAAATAAAAACTTAGTTTTGTTACAATGATTTTAAAATATTTATTGCTATTAGCTGTTTTTATTTATATATTTCTGAATATCTAGTGGATTATACTAACCCTTATTCCACGTTATTTATGGTGGCAAAAGAATGATGACTGAGTATTTTTCTAACTTAAGTTGTGTATCCCTACAGGCCCTGATTTATTATGCTATCCCTAGAAACCCTTTATGCTGAAGACGAAACAGGGAGTAAGATTAATGTTTTGAGAATAAAGTCGATGTAACGTAATCCAGGAGATAGTCAGCTCTTTAAACAAATAATTGAACAGTCTTCAGTCTACTTAATTGTCGCGTTAGAAGAAATCTTTCATCTTTGATAATGTTCCTTACGCCTTTTTAAAGCTATCTTCTTCTCGATACTGATTGTGACAATTTCACCACACATACTGTGTGTCAGCTATAAAAATATTGTTCTTTTGACTATTGTTGAGTAAATACCCTTTGAAATATGGCGAAACAGCGTTACTCTAACAAGGTTATTATCGTTCGAAATATTTTCTTCTAAGGCTACGAGTAAACAAAGTAAATAAACAAAAAACAATGTATGTATAGTTTAAAAATAATGTTCATCTAATTGAACAATTAAATCAATTTTTCTTAACTAGATTAATCGTCAGTCTTCTGAAAACTAATTACAGGAACCTAAAAAAGCTTCTTGTATTATGTATCTTTATTAAGCTAACAAGGCTCTATTATCAATTAAGTAATTGTGTAACTAGTTTCCATCCTAGTTTTATCGAGACTTCAGGTTTTTCCCTCTATTTTTTTTTTAAATAAGTTAATTACTCATGCATATAATAATACATAATTGTTTCCATTATTAAAAAATATAAATAGTTGTTATATAAAGAATGCTTCAAGATCCTTGTTGATAATAGCCCCTTAACATTTTGAATTGTAGTTGATTGTATTGATATTTCAGTTTTCCAAAATGCTAAGGGATGATTATCATCGTAATTTCGTTTGTATTAGAAAAATTATCGGGCAATACCGTTGTATCACACGTAAGTTGTTTTTATTCACACGTAACGTGGCCTGATCATGCAATTGGGCGCCGTACCCTATTATCAAGAACCAATTTTTGAAATTAGCTGTGAGGTAACGTATTTCAACTGGTTTTAAAGAAGTAATCATGTCGATTAAAATACAGTCTAGTCTAGTGAGTTGTTCTACTGATGAAATATAATTTGATTGTATTATTGTATTTCTAACGTATGCGGGGGACGGGATATGGTGAGGTCTTTATGCAACATTGGTGGGGGAAATTTATTTATTTTAGAATTAAAACTCTTGACTGAAATTATTGAATTACCTATACTAATTAGTAGTATTACTAAAAATTATGCTAATGATATTGTTGTGCTGAATGCCAAGAATCAAGAATGGTTTTGTTTTTTTCAATTGTTTTCAAAAGACCCTCACCCATGTATTGGGGGAATTTATTAGTATTTTGAAACATCAAAGATAGCTGCTACAATGTTATCAATAATATCATTTAATGATGTTTGTAATAATTTAAAAAAAAAACAGACAAAAGATGCAGTATTGTTATCGCATGTTAAAATTTAATATTTTCTGTTATATCATTAATTATTGGTGTTCAGGAAGTTTTTGAGGTCCTCTAAGGCTAGACTTGTTATAAGCATTGACCCGCTTATGGTCAACTTGGCATGACGTTTGGATGGGAATTAGAAATTCTGATATTACAATTCATTCACTATTTCTCGTTGAGGATTTCTGATTTGCTACATTGTACGGCCATATTTCTTCCTTTTATTTTTATTAGGAGAAAAAAAGTGTTGTTTTCTATTTCATTTATTAACTTACACAACAAGCTGTACTATCCATTTGTCGTGTTGTACCAAGTAATAAAATTCAGAATTAAAATCAAAATATTACTGCACGGAAAAATTTTCCAGGTGATGTTTTCTAAAGGTATATTAGTCATCAAATCGATCTTATCCTCTGAGGTACATAGGTCTTTGACTTTGCTCTCCTATCGTATTTCCCTCCGATATTGAAGGAGTATCCGAATACGCTTTAACGCCCGCTGGAAAGAAGATACGGCGAGTTTTATCCCGGCAATGAGGTGAGCGTATCTCCTCCGACTGACTTTAGATCGCCTATTTACGGCGCTATCTGCCCTCGATAAGGGCGGCAGTATACCCCCTCCCCCTCCACCCTGACTGCATCGAACCCTTAGGGAGCCTAGGGCCAAGATAAGCTGGTGCCAATGAGTGTCAATTAACCAGGGCGAGTTTTGTGCCCTCAAGAGCAGCTTCGCAGTAGCCCCTGTAGTGTAGATAGCAGTTCTCCGCTAGCCAAATCGACTCTTCAATAAAACAGTATTGGTCGAAGGTCCTGGCTCCATGGAGAATGCATTAAAGTTTTAACTCCGCTTTAACAGTTTCCTGTCGGCAAAATTAAACGGATAGGATTGCACAATCAGGACTTTGCAACTTTTATGAGCTTGAATTGAAAATTCCCTTTTTTCATTTCTGGATTGCATTACATATTTAATTTCAGTTACTCGGACGGTAAGCTTTGCATTCAGAGAGTGACCCACAACAATTCTTCACGCTCCATATTAGTGATTTTGATTAGAGATACTAATAACTCACTAACAATACGGCATCCAAGGGCCAAAACAGCCCGCGATTGTTTTCTTGCCTTGTTTGTTTCAGCTGTGTCTGTTGTGTGAAACGCAAAGAAAAGAAAAGATTAAATGATGTGGACCAAAATTGAAATTAAAATAAAAATTAAAAATAAAAAAAAACTAGGTGAGCTCTCAGAAGCATCAATGAACGAAGTAATCCTAAGGGAAAAGATTGGTGGTGCACGCTTAATAGGAAAATAGCTAAAGCCTTTCCAGCCTAGTTTCAATATCTTCCAGGTTCACAATGTAAGTAATCGAGCATGCAATAACATCCAAAACTAATAGAATAAATGATTTCCTCGTAATTACATACTTAATGAGCGCCATAAGGCAATGGCACAGGAATTATTTGGGGACCTCTCGCGCTTGTGTGCGGCAACGACATGAACGAATCATATCCCCAACTAAAGAAAACGACAACGGAGGATCAATGTTGGCCACCATGTGGTCAGATAATCACAAGGATATCATAGGTTATTCCAGAAGTTGTATGTAACAAAACATGGCATCACGATGTCGAAAACCTCAGAAATAGTGTCTAGATACGAAGAAGAGGCCTCTCTTCCCTGCGGGTTGCCACTACGAATATTAATAAGGACTACACCTACAAACTTTTGAACTTAGTGGAGAACAGTGACATGTAGAAAAGAACAGAAAACATATTGTTCTCTGGGTCGAAGGCCTCTATGAACAGTAATATCCAATTCGACGTGAAACGAAAACCTTCAACTTAATGCATACCAAATAACATGCAAGCTACATATGCAAAAATATAACGAAGGAAGGTGCCTATATATATAGTATATATATATACTTATTTAGTAAAAGGAAATAACAGTATAAATACTTAGAATACACTTAAAAAATTAATAAATAAATCGTTGTAGGACTTTGTCATAGCAGTAGAACAAATATTATTTTGCATAGACTATAATTTTACAAAGGAGCTGAAAAGTTGTTAAAAGAAGTCACTCAGATTCTTGCCATGACAAAGATGAGATAGTATAGGCTGAAATAATAAATAAATAATATAAGATAATCCCAATAATTTTTAAAAGGACGTCTAAGAGAATAAATAATGAATTAGACATCGAACCGACCGTTAATTTGTGACTGAACATATTTGCAATTTCGTCGGAAGAACAGTAATGTAAGTAAATTTTGCAAAATTGCCATGTAAATGTACCGTGTGAGTGAATTCGTCCGCCTTCGGCTAATAATGACCTCATATAGTGTGCTAGTAAAGATTTCAGTCATTTAAGAGTTCGGCCCAATAACGGTCTATGTTACGTTTTAAGTTACTGTAGTTTTGTTCCAACGGAAACCGACAGATGCCACTTCATAAGGCTGGAATGGTGAGTTCTATGATTGGAAATACGGTCTATGTCGCATTTGCGCAAGGAATATGTAAGAGAAGCAACATGTAATGTTATTTTATCAAAAACCCAATTTCGCAGATATGACCGTTGGCCGAACCCTTAAATTGATATATTAGCAAGATATGTTGCGTTCATTAAACGCCATATTTTCTTAGATCATGAATGATAAAGAATGAAAAAAACAACAACATAAAACGAGTGAATTATTAATCTCTTGTTTTATTACCGTGTCATTACGTTGTAATAAAAAAGCCTATAAAGAATTTTAACTGGTATGAGTAAAAGCCAGTAGTTAAGTGTCCGGCCTGTTGTGGGCGATGGGCTGATAAACTGTTCCGGGGGGGGGGGGGGCTATTTTTCAGAACGCCTAGGTGGATTTTTCAGCCGCCTGAGACAAAAGCAACAAGACGTTTCCTCTGCCCGTTCACAAAGGCAACTGATGAAGAAAATACGTTCGGTATTTATTGCATCTCAGATCCTGTGTCGAGATAGTCGAGATAAAGGCGTAAGTTATGCGGTCAGTCCGGCCCGATCTATGGTAGGCGTTTCAGGAACAAGGCGACCATTGCCGGAATAGGCCCTAATAACAAAAATAAAACAGATATCCTTGCGAGATTTACATAATTTGTAGTGAGGTCCTTGGCATTGCAGATTAATGACATTAGGATGTATTATGACAACAATTATATCCGGGTATGCCCTTTATTTTTAATAACATTTTATCAAATATATATATATATTTGCACCTCTCTCTGATCTTTACCAACAATTTATTTTACACTGATATGGCCACCATTCTTAAGTATGCTATAAATAAAATGATCGAATAGGACATAACCTTATAACTATAAAGTACTTGAGAATGTTACGAGCCGCCGAAAGCGCACGTATTAACGTAAAATAAGTTGTGGGTAGACCGGACAGAGCATAAATTTGTCTACATGAATAACATGTAAATCTACACAAATAGCATGTTATATTGTTTTTTAGTTCCGTTTATAACTAACTGTTATTGCTATTATATTAAAATATCGATGACCCTTTTAAACAATAAACGTTTCGTTGGAATGTAGAAATAACTTTGATGTTCGGAAATGCCGATTGTTCAATTTATAATTAACAAAGTTAATTATCAACCTATCCTCTCCCCCCCCCTTGCCGGGACTCGATTTCTTTGAATAATTCATAAATATTTTTCGAACTGAAATCAATTCGAATATGTGTGTTTTTTGGGCAATATTAGGTAGTCAGAATGCTTGGCTAACATGTTACCTGTCTGAATTCGATCATTTCTAACAAATAACAACTGTGATTAAACTCAAACAAATAAAGATGGCGTCAAAGCATAAACAAATTTATCCAGTTTTGTTTTATTTTAACTATAGCATATTGGTCAACAATCAGATCATGGTTCATGCTCAAATGGTATAACATTATTTTTTATTCTTGATCTTAGCATAATTATCCTCTAAATTATTATAAATTGAATGTATTTAGAATTTAGAATCACAACGGTTTTTATCGAAATCAGTTTCTTAATTAAATCTATATAAAGTTTCTCAAACAAACAGTATCTCTGGGGTTCCGGTACAAGTTAATTATAATATTTTTAAATCTCTTTTTTTCCTTTTATGTTAAACTTTCGTCACTTCTTGGTTCACGTGCAGTAGACTCTTCCATTTCCGGATTAATGTGGGGGGGGGTGATCCGGATATGGGAGAGTGACTTGGATATTGTAGGTTCATCTCTAAATAAAGAAAAATGTAGGTAATTGTTCATTTATTTTATATATTTAGAATAAACTTTTCAATTTTACTTCAAAATATTTGTTTAAAGTTGTTTGTTAACCTTTCCTGAGACGCAATGTTTCGCAAGAGCCTTATGATCATGACATCTATTTAAATTTATAAAATGTTCATTCGTTACTTGTAGTATCGTGTATGTAGTGTCTAACAGGTGGAGGATGTAGTATTTTATGTAGGGAAAATACGTAAATATTTGGTGATACTAGTCGTTTTCGATTATTATTTGATAAGTTAATTGTAACAGAAAGTATAAAAGAAAATCCTCTTAATCCTGGCTATGTGCAATAGCTATCGATATCGGACAATATAAGAAAAACATTTTTCTAATAATAGTTCCATTACAGGTAATTAAATAAAATAAGAAAAAAACTGCTTGATTCATCCAAAAAAAAACATTCTCGATTTTCACGAATATTTATTAATTGATTAAACATTAAAAAAAAACTTGCCACATTAAACTTTTGATAGAAACAGTAATAGCACTAACGAGGTTGTTTGCTTAGCGTTTATTTTTTCTAACGTTCAAAATATTTTTTATAGCGTTTTCTTCTTTATCTGAAGTTCTTTTATAGAATTATTAAATCATAAGAGAAGATAAGCGAAATGATAAACCTACAACCCCTCGGATAAGCTAACAATGAGATGAAAGTGGATTGGCCCCTCACGCACCCCATGTGAGGTTATTATTTTTATTAGCCTGACCGGGGCCGGGCTATGAACGCAGACATGACGCAACTCCTGGGGGAGTGATTATCTTTCTTTGTCCACCCTCCCCTATTCTTGCTTCCGGCTCTACATCACCCCTAGACCATCATCACTGGAGGGACATCTCGATTCGTGTTTTTTTAGTGCT
The DNA here is from genome assembly GCA_930367205.1 of Acanthosoma haemorrhoidale. Classification (NCBI taxonomy): domain Eukaryota; kingdom Metazoa; phylum Arthropoda; class Insecta; order Hemiptera; family Acanthosomatidae; genus Acanthosoma; species Acanthosoma haemorrhoidale. Next base: position 48,674,094 of record OV884012.1, on the reverse strand, counting down.
TTATTGCTTATCTTTCCATCTTATTATGGTGAATTTATCACTGCTTCCATCTTCTCAATGGCCGTAGCGTAGGGGATGGCCACTTGTGTGGTACTTGTTAAATACTGTTACAGAATGATAAATTCTGCGTTTACTGCTTTTAAAATATTAAGGATATAGTAAGTCTTGGATACTTCGTGCAACTTAACTATTACAGTGTTCCTTGTCTTGTCCTGCCTTTGCAATTAAGTGGCTTAAGTTTATTTGACTGTTTGCCTGGTTAGGTCAGTTAAAAGTTTGAAAAGATTGCTTTCAAGACAACTGAAAACGTCTTGTCACAGTTTAATGAACCATCCGTCGCTGGAGAAAATAATGAAACGTTCTTCATGCGCTAAAACTCATAAGATTAATTTTTTTTTATGCTTTATATATTTTCCCAAGGTGATGGAAAACCCCTGTTAGTAGAAATAATTACAAAAGGGTGGGATGGTTTTTCTATATCCGGATGTCAACACTCACTCACTCAAGACAATTGATTGAAGTCATATTAATAGCGGGGTTGAGACTAATTGTAAATATTCTAGTGTTAGCTGTTTCTCTTTAATATAGAGAAAAATGTTACTATGTTTTTATATATGATCAAATAAATAAAACTCAATATATATTTTTTTTAACATTAGTAGTTTCGTACAATGACTAAGTAATGGTAAGTATCTGTCTGATGGCCCCACCGCAGTTTGCCGTTTTATATTAGACTTCCTATAATGCAAAATATGTAAAATTCAAAATTCTCTAACTTCAGTTCAATATTCATAATTTGATATAATAATCTTTTCCTTTTTAATGTTTATATGGATGGTTTCCAATACATTTTTAGTTTTCAAATGATTCCTTATTATAATAATATATTAACCATATAAATATTAACCAGTTATATTTTGGTATTCTGTGATGTGCTGTAAATAGGAATGTATTATTTGAATCATTCATTTACGGGCTTGAAGGGAAAGAAAAAATACTGTCGTTCTACGGACTGGATACCACGTTAACCACTACACCTTAGAAGTAGCTTCCTGGTTCTTAATATTACTCCATGGATTTATTATGACTATAAATGTTTTTAGTGGCTAAAATTTATAGCTATAGCAGCAGACCTTTCCGAAAGTTTACTTTACATATTCAAAGGGGGAAATTATTAAATTGGGAAATGCTCGGGGTGCGCCTGCTGTCATTGGTTTTATATCTCAGTCGAAGTTTGCCGATGCCATTATTCCTGCAGTTTATGCCTTCTCCTCTCCCCTACGGCATTATCACGGGAATTGGGCATGAGGGGAGGGGGCAGCAATAAAGTTATAACTGGGCGAGGAATCGAACCTCCTCGCCGTGGGCTGGTTCTGTTAGTTTATCGTCCATCGCCGCCATAGACAGCCTTTCATTTACATTTTAGAGTCCGAGGTGTCTGAGGGGCCATTCCGTCTATTTTATATACTTTTATTTCCGTTCGGTAAAATAATAATAAATTCATTTGCATCTGTTTACCGTTGAGATGTTTCTCTCGCTCTCCTTTTGGATAGCTCCACAAATATGTTCTTTACGAAATGGTTTATATCTACAATCATTTTATAACTAAACTCGGGAAAAGCAGTTCAGCCAATACTAAGAACGATTCCTAAATTATTCTTCGCCTTATCCCTACTGAACTAATTTAAAAAAAAAATGTATGAATCTATTCTTCTTTGGTGCATGGCAGGACTTATCCATCACTATAAATTCTGATACGTTTTGTTCTATTTTACTGTTACTATTATTGATATGTTACTGGTTACCCTGTCTTGTCAGAGAAGAGTTAAAATGTTTGTGATGTGAGATGCGCAACTTTGTCAGACCTATTAGTCTAGCAGTTGTGCGTACATATGTACTGATTAGAGAAAGGAAAAATAGTTCGCCATTATTTTATCAATTGCTGCCCACAATCAGCAGTCAATTAGCAGCACCAATTCAAATATATTATTAAAACAAGTTTAGAGACCAACTATAAAAACCCAAAGTTTAATTTAGGGAGCGCTTCCAATAGATTTTTTCGATAAAGATTTTAGCTCGTTCACCATTTTTTTAAATAGTTTGCAGATGGTTTAACATATAAAATCTATAGTATTTTGATCAATAATAAATAGCAGAATTTCGTAATTATCTATATATCTGTCCTTTCTTTGCATTCTATGCACTAAGATGACTTTAAAAATTTTAAAAATATAGACCTTAGTTTATATTAATAAATACTTGTTGTGTTATAGATCCTACTACTTTTAATAGTTATTAGAAAATAAAAAGAAATTGGGTTCAAATCAAAGATGGGTGTGGTCCATTTTTGGTGGCATTTTAAAAATATATAAACATTTTTTTTTTTTTTGTTAGTTAAATTCCTTTATTGTGCAATAATTACAATCTGCCTTTTATAAGGCAATAAGTAATTAAGATATATGCTCTCAATATAAAAATTAATGATATAATTATGTTTTAATCAAAAGAGTCAATGATTATATTAAGTGTGCGATATAGCAAAAATCCGTATCCCGGCGGCATGATTCGACGTCGACATATTTACTCTTACGTTTTATGTTTATGCCTACAATCTTTTTAAACAGTCTGCATAAGAAAATTTGTATGTTCAGTAATTGTTAATAACCAGTCTCGATTTAGATTAGTTTAGTTAGTTGAGACCGCCCCAGGTAGCATCAGTTATGCCGCTGCTATTTATAACGGCATAAAAAAATGTCATTTGGTAAAAAATTTAATAATACCGAATGTTGACGTGACGACTATTTTTTTCGAATTTACTTGGAAGAGAAAATAACACCGCTGAGTTTCGTTAAAAAATCATCTACCGACAGTGAAACGGTGAATGAGTAAAGGCATTATACGTGGCGGAATGAGCCCTGTCAGCGGTATTGGCGGACACACGTAGTCGCTGAACTGGGATTGTTAATATAAGGAGGCGGTAAATAAGACAGGGTGAGTGAGAAAAGGGCCGAAACGAGTTAATCGCCCGAGGGGCCTGCTTACATAACTCACGTCTTGGAGGCAGCTATGTATCAGCGAGTTCGTGCCAGCAGCTCGGTTCCTCGTTAGTGGTCCTGGCTCGGAGCGGCTCCTGGCGCTGTAATATACCCAAGTCCCTCTTTATAGCTTCTCAAATCCAACAGTACAGAATGGGCAACTCACCTTTTTCATTGTTTAGTCATTGCATGCCGACATGGTTCTCCCTTAGGCAAATTGGTTTGTTCAATTGTTCTGCATCCGTACAACTTGCATGTGAGCTCAAATACAGTGACTGGAGAAATCCAGTCCTTCTCAGTAAAATGATCGCAGCTATTTTTATGGCTTAGGCATTATGGTAACAATCTGGTAATAACCAGTCCCTTCACAATATATTTATTTTGTACGGGAGCTTTCTACTCAGTCATCATCGTCTGTGTCTGGAAATAACACAATAATATAAGAAAAAAAAGTAAGACACAATTCCTGAAACACATTTTCTCCTCAGCCAGCATTAAACAAAAAATATAGAACATTTACTAACATTTAGAGTCGCCCTGGCACACTTTATAAAACACAAATTTAGTAATTTACTTTAAATATTGGCTTCAAATATTTTTACGTTAAATTTGTAAATAAACTGTATCAAAGTCTTAGTAATTATACTATATAGCCAATACAAATATACATACTACGTACTTTCTAAATATAATCCTATGAACGGTTACATTTTTTTTAATTATTTATTTTTACTTATTTAAACACAATGCCACCACATAGCCAGAAAGAGATTCTTGAAAAATTTATTGAAATAATTATTACATATTATTGTAATTTATGGCAGTTTTATTTACTTATTTATTCGTTTTATTTATTTATGCTGTAAGAGAAATACCGTATCCCTCTGGATTTTATTTGTCTATACTAATGGTCTGAATAAGCCATGGAGATTAAAACATTATCTTCTTAAAATATTATGTTAAACTTTTATGTTACTATAAATATTATTATGGCATGTTAAACCATTCATCTGCCACTTCTTCCTCGGTGATTTTCAGTTCCCGATATCGTTTAGCTAATGAAAATAATTTTTATTTTAAATAATACGATTTTGGCCTTATTTACTGTAGGGAAATTTCAATCGGTTCAAAAAAAAAATAACCTGGGAAAAAAATTGGGCTCGTAGGGAGAGGCTCTACTTTAAAAGTATGAGACTTATATCTTGTGTTTACAGGCTCTAAAATAGTACATAAATCGATTTCAAATTTTAAAGGTATATTTAGCAATATATCTGGCTAATCTATAATATATTAGTTTTGTAAGAATATCTGTTCTAGGTTTGCTTAAGATATTGTAATAGAAAGTGAACATAAAACAAATAGTCGCATCTCAATAGTTGTTTTAGATAATATTGTCAGTGTTTTAAATATCGACTGTTGTTTTATTCAATAATTTAATCAGGATTTTAGAAGCCCTTCCTGTTACTTTTGTTGTTTCCATCCTTGTTTCTTTTAAATATATTATAATTTAGTTCATAACTGTATTTGTTGATAAATTAAAAAAATCTTTGATCCTAAAAAAAATGATGTGTTTTATTATATTTTTTTTATTATTATAAACTTAAATTAACTATATCTGAAAGAGGATCGCTGAAAGTTGTCGGATCCTCCCTGTGGCGCCGCCTATCAGTGGCCTCCCGAACTCGCCGACTCTCGATTGCTATCAGTTAAACTGAACTCTCGCTCGTTGCCGACAATGCCCTGGCTCGGAAAATATTTGAGGCCAGGATGGCTCACGAAGAAAATGGGGAACTAATAAGGTCTCCTCTTATCCTGATTTTGAGAGGGGCCGTCACGACACCCCTCCGTCCCGATTTTCTGATCCTCCTTATCTGACCTCCCGTCTGAAGTGGCACAGGGTCTACACATTCGGGGAGCTCATTCAAGCGTTAATGGCTACTTATTAATGAGTGAGTGCATTAGTGGTCTTAGGCTGGCGAATGAATTGATGTTATATGCTCATTGAGTCAGGTACCGATAGCAAAAAAGTAATCAAGATGTTAAAAGCAGTGTAAAAATTGTAATTAGCATGAATACATATAAGTGTTAATACAGATAAATCTTTTTTAATTTAAAGAATAATACCTATTACAGTTATTAAGTGTCCAGCAGTTTTTCAACCAATGATTGTTTATATTTATAACACAGGTTAATTAATATATTTCTAATTTATGCAGGTTAACATCCTTTCCTACCCAGAATAGGAAAGGTGATTACACTTTCCGCTCCATAATAAATTATAGTAGTTTGCATTTATAGGGAAATTTTATTTATTTATTTAGCCAAGGGATACAATAACTTGGCTGCTTGCAACACATGGACAAAACAATTGTTTCCAACAAAATCCATAAAACGATCTACACATTTTGTACGCGATTGATTTTCCTTTTACTTCTTACCTATAGTGGACGGACTGGTTTGTACTGTGAAGAAATATTCAATTAAGTACGCCTGAATAATTATCAGCATACAGGTAAGATAAGATGGAACTTTATTCACGTATTTCCTTAACCATATTCGTATGGAGTACCGTTTGTCATTACAGGATTCAGTTATCCATTTCATTTTATCTTTTATAACTATATAATAATACATTTACAAAATTTTCTAGTAGTAGGAAAAAAAACTTTTTTAGAAGTTAAATAAAAATGTCTACAAATTAAAATTGAAGCAGTCATGGTCATCATAAAAAAAGTTATATAGAAATTATTTTTAACCTATTTCATTACATATAATATACCATGCCATAATGTATATAATATATAATAATAATATACCAGCATGAACGCATGCCTCGAGGAGCTCAACTTTGGCGCTTGTTTGCTGTTGGCAAAATTAAAAAAAAAATTCTACGTGTTTGTTATAAAGGAGAGTTCCCGGCACGAACACGTCATAAAAGTGTATTTTACTGCCTCCAGGTAATGGTGCATTGAATAATGGCGAAAATCATAAACAGCTCGTTTTTTTTTTTTCATGACCTTTTTTTGCTATCTTAACTGCCATTCCGTATGCTTGTTTGTGACGGCAAAATATTTTCCGGAAAATGCATGCAGTACTAACAAAGAAGATAAATGCTGCTTCTCTTTTTAATGACAACGTCGCAATCATATCTGTTTAGGTGTACTAGACGTACATGCACCATCTCTGCAACAAAACAGATTTTTATACCATAAATTGCCGCGAGGGTGGTCTGAAAAGTTTCCGACCTAACAAAGCTTATATTTTACTTTTATTTATTTTATTATCATCTTCATGTTGAGGTGCTTTGAGGTGCTCAACATGCTATGTTCTGTTCGATACCTACCAAGGAGACAGTTATGTGTCTAAGTATAATGAATTCTAGCGCCAGGTATTTTTTGAATGTTAGTTTTGCTGGCTTCATCCCCATAGCTCAAGTCCGCGCGTCCAAATTGATTGTATTATAAAATTTAATACAGTAGTTTGCTTTCAAGCGATAGATCGTCGTCCAATCCAAGATTTTAATTGTCCCTATCATGGTTCCATTTGTGCCTGTTTCTTATGAATATGTGTTTTCCATATCAGTCGTCTGTCTGGGTACAGCCCAAAATAGCGTACCGTGCCAGAGGTTTGTCGTGGTATCGTGTTTAATGTAACTGATGGACAAGTATTGTGTCGTAATGTGAAGAGTGGATTGAATTGATTTTTGTGTATTACATTGCATTTCACATTTGCTTGACTAGTCAGTAACATCGTTTAAATGTAAGTTTTGTGAAACGATGGCTGCGCCTCTGTGTGATGATAATATTGTCGTGCCGTCTGTAAATGTAGCAAAATTTTTTTTTGAATTTTGTGGAATGTCATTAGTGTAGAGGAAGGGGCTTAGGGAGCTTCCTTGTGGCCCCCACCATTATTGACGTTTGCCACAAGAGAGACTTCTTGACCAACTTTCACGTGATAAAATCGTCTACTAGGAATAGTTAAACAAAAACAAAATCAAATTAATAACAGCTTTTTTAAAATATTTAAATAAAACAGCTGTGGCCATGGTGACAAATATCTAAACACAGTGCCTACGAGGCCATTTTAGATAAATGAATTTTGAATGTGTATGTTTACAAAAATAATCCAATAGAATTTTATATCAATCAATCAAGAGGTGGTAATTATTAACAATATTGAAACCCTTATTTGCCTGTTAGTGCACACTTTTGGGTTAACTTTTCGTTTGTTTAGATGTGTAAAGCGAATTAATTGCTAAGCCAAATAAGGAAAGTTTATTATTCCCTACCGAATTCTTGTCAATTGTGTCATACTTCTCACACGACCGCACGACTTATCCTTAATACAGATACACATATATTTATTAGTGAATATAAATGATAAATATGATAGGGAGACATGCTTAGACACGCTATCTGTTATTGCATCTGTTGCTGCTAATTTATGGTCGCAATGATTGACACGTCGTGGATTGGCCGGTAGCTGGTATGCAAAGCAGCCAGTAGCAGGACCAGACCGGAGGCAGTCAGGAGGCACAATGGCTATAACGACTCGGGATGACAGCCAGTCTGGGTTCAGGGGTCGCAGATAAGAATTAATATTTGTCATTTCGGTTCATTTTTCTTGTTGATTGATTCTCTCTCGGTTCGTCTCACTTCGATTGCTTCTGACTATGTTTTATTGCCTCGGGTATTAACCGTTTATTTATCATCTATGGACGGCAAGCCTCTGGCCTCATATGTCAAATAAGTGTTATTCATGGGCGTTTTAGGTGAGCCAATCGTAATCGTTAGTGGTGGCGCTATTCGTTGATTTTTTTCGCATCTATATAAATAAATTGAACTCGTTAAATTTAATATTATGGTTTTAATCTTGTGATCGTTGATGATTTTGATATATTTTAGGTTCTGGATAGAAAGATAAATGAATCGAAAGATTTCAATCATAACTACTTCGCTTTATCACTGGTGCACCTGGTATGACACGCCATGCCGATTTCGGAGGAAATGGAGTAGGGATTTATTAATTTAAATAAACTACTATCAACATAATCCTTTATATGAGAAAGGATCACTGGATGTGCTTACCCGCATGTCATTGTATTTGTTACTATTATTCTCTCACCATTTCAGTCACTGTTTGTATCATTTATGTTTCATCCTGCGAATAAGTGTGAATAAATCAATGCGGTTAAGAAAATATTGTGGATATGGTTGAAGTTTTTATGTCGTTATTTCTCTTGTTCTTTGGGCATGTTAACAATTTTTGACTGTGAGTAGAGTGTCACAAGTCGACCGGTGGAGTATACAAGGTGTTGATGCGTCCTGCTTGGTGGGACCAATCCTCAATCCCATTACCAAGTTGCTTCTTGACAGTGACGACGGAGGCGTACGTTGTACGTTGCGTTCCTTTGAAGTTTCTCGATTTAAACCCAGTATTTCCTATTCCATTGTTCCATGTTTTTTTCGTCATGAGTTCTTTTTTATCTTTCTTGTGATTTTTGAAGCAGGTACGAAGTTTGGACGATGCAGTTGCTCCATCGAATGCGGCTTTATTTGCAGGTTTGTCAACGTGTACATTTCCGCTGCAACGTGGGAAGGCACCCAGATGTACTGGACATTCTGTTTCTGGCCAACTACTTCATTAATATTGTGGTCTAGTATTTGTAGCTTGGTTTAGTCTTTGGCTAGTTCGTTTGGGTTTTTTTTCATGGAGGCTTTGAGGATTAGACTCCTATAAGTTAATTTGAGATTAATAAGTTAATTACACGAAAAATTTCCCGTTTCCTTTAAAACTCTGTGCAGTCCTAATAATTACTTTGTTAACTATTAACTAATGATGAATTTGGAACTGAAGTGGACAATAGTTCTACACATATCGTCATCTTAATCTTGTTTTGGATGCTATCTAAGTATTTAAGACTTTAGGCAACGCCGGAGCTGACAGGAACATATTTGTTTTGTAGTTACTAAATATCCACACAACCGAGTCACCCTAAAAATCATACACAAGAGTGAAAAAGTAATTTTTAGGATGTTATCCTGATTGTGTATTATTTTAAATTCCCACAATTTTTAACGTGTTTATTCGCGCTTTCGAGAAAAAATACCATTTTTTGTTACTAGATAGATGTAAAATCAACACTTCTTACATTGCAAAGTCATTTACGTTTTGTGTTTTTTTTTTTCTGCTATCTTTACAACGAAGAATGGCTAAAAAAGTAATTGGGGCTACCAGAAATTGTTATTTCTATGATATTAACTAAATATACCGAGTGGACTTGAAAATTGAAATATGAACAGTTTTACTTTTCTAATTTATGCTGACAGTGGTTAATAGCTGCCACGACTCAAGAAAAGAAATAATAAGACAAAAAAAAATAATCTAAAAAGATAAGGAAGGCTAATATTTCGAGGGGCAATTTAAACTTTTAACCCTCCTATTGGGTGGGGTTCCCGCTCCCTGTTTGATGCAAATGAAAAATGAAGTTTACTAATTTAATATTAGTCTGAGGGCTGCAAGAAAGAAATATTACAGGTCAACCCTAATAGCCAAACTTTTGTTGAGTTTTTTTAATCTATTTAAATCAATTTTATTACCTTCTCCGGGAATACTTATAAATTCTGTCGTAAACCGTTCGTGGGGAGGGATTATACGACATTTATTAGTTCATTGAAAGTCTTAGCCGCCCATCCCTGTATTTTATTACTTAATCTTACTTTTTAGCAATAACTTTTATGATTTTTAATTTTAAGTTAAAGTTGTCCTGTGGAGTACGCAAGTGCAACTTATCATCGGGCTATTCCATTCCTTTGTAGAGATTGTGTTTGTACGCAACGTTGTTAACCTCACTTTATTATTCTATTACCCACAATGGGAATCGCTTTTTAGAGACGGAAATGCGATATGTCGGGATTGAAAAAAAAAACTTTTTCAGCGAGTGAATGGAGATTGCCAGTGAAGAGGTGGATAAACGATCTGGAGGAAACAATGGCCGGTAAAGGGCTTGGAATACAGGAGGGCATGGGAGGCCGGAGTATTGCTTTATGAATCGTAACTTTATTCGTAGCTTTATGAACGTTGTAATATTGTTTTTATATATTGTGTATTAATTTAAAAGTGATGACTTGCCACGGATAATACTTAAGGTGTTTTAGTGCATTGTGGAATTGTCAATTATATTTTTATTGAGGGATACACTGCTCGTATCGATACACTATATTTATCCGATACACAACTGAATACGGATGCATAAAACTCGTCGCCTCATAAAAGGCAATAAATAAGTGCTGCATCTTTTCTAAAGATACATTTATCCACTTATATATTTTCCTGACTTAACCACAAACACCACGCTGTTACGCTCTAGTTAATTTATTAGAATATTTAATTTCTAGGGATGCCATCTAATTATTCAACTACTGACAGATTTTATTTCTCAATTCTTGAGTGTATTGCATTAGCTTAAAACTTACGAAATCATATCTGACTCAAATATTCAATTTACTTACAGTTGGTCCCAATTGATTCTAAACCCAAAGTAATTTACCTTAATAAATTAAAGTAGTGAACAAAATGGAAGGAATTCATTGGTAAAATAGAATTTACTAGACAAATTGTTTTATTATCTAAAAACAACAAATGACGAGGAATGTCTGAGTCTACCATTAATTCAAAATGATGAACAGATTACATCTATTTTACTAGCTACAAATAAAGCTTAAATCTTACCATTCTACATCGATGCCTTCAAGCTGACGTAGAAGCAACCTCAAACCCAAGAGCTCCCAATACCCTCACCATCTAAGTCCTCCTCTCATGAGAGCGACTAAGCGAATCCAGCCCAATTCTCGTCTTGGAACGTACCTACCTCTCTTCAAAACATTTTTTTATTTCTTTGTGGCCCTTTGTGATCGTGTATCCCTTTCCGCAACATCTTGCACTTCGGAACACCCATATCAAGATAGGAATGGCATGCCGACAGTCGGCATACTGCACTCCCCATGTCGGGGGTTGAGCATATGACAGTGTATTGACGGGAAGATTTCGTAATTGATGTCTGCCTTATTGAATAATTCGTATTGCATATTTGATGGAATTGTTGACTACTGACTCGCACTCAATTTATCCTTTTATGCGCTTCATGTTGGCTGCAATGTGGTTTTGTGTCTATAATGGAAGTCCATTAGCGTCCGTATAACATATTGGCCGGTCGCTTGTTTGTTCAATAGCATCCCATGGTTCATTGTGAGCCGAAGGAGAATCTGTATTTAAAGAGATTCTCATTTAAGAGAAATTTGAGCCGACATACACTCCTCCCCCACCCCCTCCGTAGCTAACTCCAGGCGGAATATTGCTTTTTTCGAGTGTTGTGAGCTCGGCGTTTCATTACTGTCAGCTTTTTTTTTTTTTCTCATTTAAAGCGTGTATTTTTAAGAAGAATAGCATATTAAAAAAAATTACAATTCAATTAATATAAATTGAACGGACTAACCCATTTAAAAAAGGTTACATTCCAGATGATAACAAATTCAAATGTAAGGGAATGATTGTTTCAATCCGTCATTTGATTCCATTGAAAGCAAATTTTCTGTGCTTAGTAAGAAAAACGTCAAGTGATTCATTACATACATGATACACAATTAGGTTTTATTGCAGCTGAGAAGAAAAATAGAAGCTGATAAACGATGATAAAAATACGAGTATGTTCCTTTGGTAGCACACGATTTCCTTCAGTCCACTGCAGTGTCAATCAGCAACTTCACTTTCCCCCTCACTCTAGAATCAGTGTACTGCCCTCCTGATAAATCCATTTCCGATTCCCAATTCATCTCCTTTCTAGACTCCATCGGGCATCGTTTCCTTGTGGGCGGGGTCTTTAATGCGAAACACCAACACTGCGGCTCAAGATCCACGAATACACGAGGACGTGCTTTGCTTTCTGCACTCACACGGAAACATTGCTCCACTATCTCTCCTGACACAGCCGCCTATTGGACAACTTATCCCAACCGAGATCGTGATCTCCTTGAATTTTTCTTTTGTAATAGTTTAGGGACATTAAACGATTCACTTGCATGCCTCTATGGCCTCTCCTTTGAACATAGCCCTTTGGTTTACATTTCCCTGAGACCAATTCACAAACTGCCTCCTCCTTCATTTATTGGGGGCCCAATTTACTGGGACCTCTACCGCCAGCTTCTTACAGAGTCCGTAGACCTCAAAGTGTTTCTGAAAATATCCCAAGGCCTAGACGACGCAGTGCATTCTTTCACTACTCTACTACTCTACTCCAGAGGTTGGCTTGGGAAGCATCGCCGCCCCATCGTCATCCGAAAATTCACAATCTTAATCGTTTACCCCAGCATCTCAAAAATCTAATCCAATCCAAACGCCGCTCCAGAACGGTGTGAAAAGATCCCGGTATCTTGTTGATCGCAGCTCGTGCAATTGGTAAAGCGGTTATTGGCATCCTTCCGTTCCGATTCCTTCAATTTTCACCTCTCCTCTCTGTCCACCAGGAAAACACCCTGTGGAATGTAACTAAAAAAATCCTAAAGTATCATCCTGTTTCACACCCACTCCGTCGTGATAATGGGTCCTGGGCGGCTTCGGATAGGGTAAGATCGGAGGAATTTGCCCTGCATCTTACCCATACTTTCAAACCTCACCTTTCTCATCAGCGCAATTGTTGAAGATTTCCTCACTTCACCTATACCTCTGTCTCTCTTCCACCAAAAGCCGTTAACCCCTCTGAGGTTAAATACCTTCAGTATTAAGTAAGTACACATAAGTGAGCACACTTTATTAATCAGGAAGTCGAGATCTCTGATTCTGTACCCTACTCAATATGGCATATTAACAAGTGAACATATTAATTTCTACTATGGAGTAATTGATTAATTAATTATTGAAGAATCATGGATACGGGTATGTTTTCTTGTTCTTGTCGGGAATTGAGTTTCTGGGCTCTATATAACTGATGACAAAATAATTAATTTCAAAAGATCACATTCCAGATGATAAAAGATTCAAATGTATCGCGTTAAATATTCCAGTACTCATGTTCTTCCAGCAAGTGTGAATTTTTATATTTCTGGCTAGTTTTCGTGTGAAAACACTATTACCTGATACAATAATAATTACCTAGGTAAAGATAGAAATGTGGCTAAACCAGTAATTCCATCTTCTGGCTTTCTACATTATACTATTTTTCTGTTCGTAGAAGTATGGTTAAAGACCGCATAAAATAAGATAAAAAGAGCAACGCAAAGATAAATTACTCGTATGATGCACGAAGAGGAAGATGTAGATCAGTGTTTGCATACACGAGCGGACCGAACCCAATTGTGCGCAGTCCAGGGAGGTTAGGTATAGATGGCTAGATTTGGGGGTCAAACAAACAATAAGAACTTCTCGTGTCCAAGATAAGTGGAAACTGTTGCTTGTCCTATCGCAATAATCTTACCCGCCTTGGTCAGGAACCTCCCTCGTAGTTTTCCTCTAAGACACGCACAGCAGTTTCTCAAGAACAATTTTGAAATGTCTATAAAAAAAAACACCTTAACTATAACTGGGCCTGTCGCCTTATTGTTTTTTTCTTTTGTAAAAAAACTTTAAAATAATTTTACATCTGTTATAACCCGAATTTCTAATTTTTGAAATATATAAACCAGACAAAAGACAATAGATATGGACAAACATTGAAAAAAATTCTAAGTGTTTTTGATCGAAAATCATTTTATTAGGTAACTCCCAAAACTATATTTTTTGGAATAGCTGAATTTCCTGTATTACTGTATTTTCCAAAGTAATGTTTGGAAGTTAAATAGTTTAGAACGACAACTTGAGGAGTGTTAAAAATAATTGTCTATAACCGAAACATGATCAGAAAAGTTAAAGGTGTGTAGAAGATTCGTTAAACGTAGTAGGTATCATACTTCGTTTTTGATATTGAGAATATATGAAAATATAGACATCTCCATAGAAGATAGTAATTCATTGGTATTGAAAATTCTATAATTATGAGTAAGATATTAAATTATAGACCCCAATGTAGTTTTTGTAACTATAATTACAAAAAAAAGTTAAAACTGTCATTACACCTTTTAACTTCTTCCATTTTAACTCAACCAGTGTTTTTCTGGATTCATGATTTATAGTTTGGTACTATGGATTAATGACCTGATGAGGTCAAAAATAAACCTGTGTCATGATTAAGGGTCATTAATAAAAATATTAATATGCACTATGAGCTGTGGCTTTAGTGGGCTATTATTACAAGAAGCCATTAAAAGTGTCAATAGTTTCGTTTTCACGACCGTAGTGAGACCCCTAATTATGTGGCGTCGCTGTTTACTTCAATTTTTAATATCTATGGTAGATGCATTTGAAATGCGATTTTCCCGCGCATGTTTTAAAGGATACTCTCTGCCCTAAGGCTTGAAAATACATTCCCTCGAGGGTTAGATAAAAAAATATATATATTTATTTTGACCCCAGAAGATGGCCTAGGCCGATTAGCCGCGACTGAGGGCAGACTTCATGACTGCACTTCCCGACAGAGGAGGTTACCTGCCAGCCTTCACATTTCCTCCGCAAGGGTTACGTCACGCCCCCTCTTGAAGATTTAGGATAGTGTTAAAGTATCTTAAGGTTCAAGATTGTATCGTTGGAGGCGAGCCGCTGGTAGCCTAGGGCTCACATGGGCTTCCACCTTGATTATTTCGTAGGCCCAACCAGGGGAAACCCACTTATTACTGATTGGGTTTAATCAAAAGGGACCTGTGAGGAGATTAACGGGCTATAAAAGTAACAGGCACATAGGATGAAAAATTCCTTTATCCTACCGGGAGCACAATTACATCACAACGGCTGTGCCTACAATTCCGCCCAATGACAAATTTAGGGCGTAGCGTTCTTTAATAATTCGTGATAACAGTAATCCGGTTAGCTACGTGACAAAAATGATACCTTACGGGGAAAAAAAACATGAAACCTATCACGAAATAATAGCTTTAGAATTGATATAATAGTCCGATGGTTGCGCCTAGGATTTTAAGCAGCAGTTTCAAGATTCCTAATAGCGCTTATTCAACCAGCCTAGCTTATTGGACTGTCTAATGCTATTTTGGTGTTTGTTGGCTATAGTTATCAAACATAAAACCAACGGCGAAACTACTGACACATTTCCTCCCATTGGTTTTTTTAAAAACCAGAAACCGTTTTCACACCCAAGTGTGTCGATCTGAGTCCCCTATTCAAGCTTGAAAAATAGTTAAGGAAGTCCTTATTGATATTGGCAAGATATAAAAATACAGTCATCTCCGTAACACATGATTAATTATCATAAAATAATTAATAAAACTAATTATATAATGGAACAGAATTAAAATAAAGATTGCCATTTTTATTGCTATCAACTTATTAATTAGGAACTCAGAAATAAATACTTAAATGTACATGCTGACTGAGTAGTTTATTTAAATATCCTGAAGTGTGAATTATTAATATGTATCATTTATGTGGACTTCAAGTGACTATAATTGCAAAAAATCATTAAAATTGTCATAATAATTATGTTTGCAAGTTTTGCCACCCTAATTTCATATATAGGGACTCCATTTTGCAATTAAGGCTTACTTACTGCCCAATCCGGACATGAGAGAGAAAACAACAATTTATTAAGATAAAATTACAATCTGCCTTTTATTAGGCAATGAGTAATTGAGATAAGTGTCATCATTCATACCATATTAACAATTCATCATTCACTCGCTCATTCATACAATATTTACAAACAGCCCAGAGGCCCCCCAAGTCCACATGGTTGTCACCTCCCTCACATGCGAAGGAGGAAGCGGAGTCTTGGGGAGTCCCCCACGCCCCTACTTCAGCCGCGTCACTGGATAAGAGCCAGCGGAGGCCAATCCGGACATGCTAAAAATAAATGTTAGGATGAAATGTTTTGAAAAACGATTAATTACTTGTAATTTGAAAAAATCCTATAATATTGATTAGAGTAATTAAATATGTCGTTGTCTTGATTGAATGAGTGTGTCATTAATAGTGTAGTATATAATAGTGTGTCATAAAATCATGATTTTTTAAAATTTATTTATCATAGCCTCTCATGGTGTTTATTGTTTATGTGTCGGGTTTAATATTATAAACTGTTGTTAAATTGTTATAGAGCCTATTTGCGGAGTGTCAGCGATAACAAAAATTGATTCCTAGTCGAAAATTGAACCAAAAAATAATAATAATATTCTTTTAAAGAATCGGGGAATAATTTAAGATTTTTGGGAGAATAGAACTTATTAAAAAATGTGTTGCTGTGCCGATATACAGTTTTTTTTTTCACCTTACACAAGATGCACTGTTATGCAATTTTCCGTATGTATATGTATGGAAAAACACGACTCGTTTTAATGAGTGGCGTGACTACTATATTTTATTAAGTCAGCGAGTTACGAGACGTGCAGTAACATATTCACATTAAAGGCTTATTCAAAGGCATGAGATCATATTTTGCACAATTTACAACTTCCGGCTCTCTTACAACATCCGTCTTATTGCATGATGTACTGCTCATGAGGTCCGTACATTCAGTTTACCATTTTGTTATGACCCGTGCATTTCCAGTTATAGATATGGATATGCTGAAGTCAGGAACGGGTATTGTCGAGAAGGGGTAAATCATGATGTTCCAACCAAACATTTTCCCTGAACTATCGTAATGAATATTTCAGGTTGCACGTGTGTGTACTATTACGTACTGTGAACGGACCACAGTAGCCTGTTTAAATAATTAGCACTGCCTTCCAAATTTATACTAGAATATTTAGTCTGCTATGTATAGTCCTGATTTTATTTTATATTTAGTAACTAATCCAGCTCTATACAAACTCCTTGTACAGGGTGAGTGATGGGTGATACAGAATGACAGACTGTTGGTGGTACTTACAATTGTTTGGTGAAAGCGAAGAGTTTTCTGTTTTACCTGGTCTAAAATACCATACGTGAAAATGATACAATCTTTCTGAAGTATTAAAAGTATATTTAACTATAACCCGGGGCACGCTGTAGATGATACGAGAAGTATACTGAGCAAATTGAATTCGATAAAAGTCTGCCCTCTGTACATTATTGTCTTGATATATAATAATGTCTTGAAGGTTTGATGTTCGTAATTTTTTTTTCTGATGAGAACGTGTTTTATCGACTGACATGATTCAACGAATAAAAAGAAGTATTTTTCGTCATTCTTAATGATTATTAGCCAAAGTCAACATACGCCGGCAGGATATTGGCACTAACCTGGGACCTGTACGGTTAGTACATTTGTATTGGAACCTTGGGAGGTCCCGAAATTGCTTGAATAAGTTTCTTTTCTTTGCTCTTTATCTATCTCTTGTGTGTTCCTTACCGTGGAGGAGTTACCTCAATCCATCTCTTCCAACCTTCTCTGTCCGTCACAAGTTGCTTCACTTTACCAATGAAGCTCCTAAGTTTTTCTATACAATCATTATATCATATATTATTTCTGGATGATCCTCGAGGACCCCTTCCTATTGGCCTACCTTCTAATATTCTTCCGGCCTTCCTGTGATATCCCATTCGTCAAATATGACTATTTTAGTTTGCGTTGATCTCAGAGACACTTGAGATTGGTCTCACCTCAGCTCTACTCTTATTCTCTCAATTCCCACATAGGCTCTTTTTGTTGAAAATATAATGGCTGATAATTATTAATAATATTCGAGTCTGTACCAAAACATAATTGGCCATTTTTACCAAATTATACCGGGTAGTTTTTTAATTACTGTTGTAAATTATTGTTTCTTACGAATATTTAAATATTTATTTTTACCCGAGCGCCAATCCCCTAGAACACTAAGCTCACATATTGACCCAATAGATTTCGTGATCTAGAAATGTGCTCTACGATTCAGCCGGAAGTTTAGAGTTCCCCGTCGTTTGTTATACTACTTAACGGTGTATTTGACGCATGGCCAATATAAACACTTAACTAGAGTCGGAAGCAATCGGTCATTCCAGTATCAACTACTCGTGTTATTGCTGCCACGGTGCCCTACAGTGCAATTTAATGGTCCGTAGGGTCTTCTGTTCAGATCGCTGTGAAGGATCAGGGACCTATTTATTTATCGCCGCAGTTAATTGTAGTCCTATTCTCCACCTTCCCGCTGGTGGTAGCCGGTGCCTTGAAATAGGGCCCAACTGTTTTCGTATGCAATTAAATAACCCTTTATAGACCGGCTGTAGAAAATTTATCGATATCTATTAGACGCATTGTTCCTCGGCTCTGTAAACAAAATGGCCGCTCGCTTCGCCTGTTGTTTTAAGTGGTTTCCTGCGATTGTTTTATCTGGACTAGCGTCATCCGGTCTGGTGGTCTCGTTAACGCTTCCAACTAGCTAGTGAAGCCTCAACTCTATTTCACATACCACAAGGCTACTATTTTTTTATATTTTACAAAAAAAACTTTGTGGGTGATTAATTTTTAGGAAGAGGTTATTTTGTGATATTTATATCCTTAAAATAACCACACAGGTATATATTTGTGGATTTGTACTTAATTTTTAAGATATTGGACTCCGAAAGTCCAACCTAGGAAAATGGACAACTTTTGTTATTATTCGCATATTGGTGTCCCATAATGTTTTTGTATTCTTTGGTTGCGCGTTGAATAGGTTTATTATAGGTTGTATGCTTTGCTATTAATCAATGTTGTTGATTTTTCAATTCGGCACTCATTCTTTTGACCGCTTACCTACATTGTTTAATAATGAATTGATTGATGTTTGTCTCTTTGCGTTTGATGTACTAGTAGATGCATGCTGAAACTCTTCCAGGCCCCCTCCCATTATTACCTCCAGCGTGCCAGGAGTGCTGCATCGCTGAAGTGTCTTGCTTTTACATTTTGTTTATTATTTAACCGAAAACACATACATAGTTCTTAACTAATATTGTCGATTTATATTAGAAGTTTATTTTTCAATTTATCTTATTTTTTAAATTTGGTAATGACTGTAGTAAATATTATTTTATTTTATCCTCTACGAGTATTATATACAATTCCTTATCCTAGACAGCTTTCTTTTATTGTATTTATACTTAAACGTAAGATAGTTCATTTAAAATATTGAATTTTCAGTTAAGATTACATTCCTAGTTCATCGATTCGTATCTTGTATGTTATATAGTTTTGATGTTTATTATTTTTAGCCCGTTGTTCGGTTTACGGGCGTATTTATTTCTTAAAAGCGTTTTCGTGTACCTTTTAAAAGCGTCTGGAATTTGAATGCAAGCGTTGACGGTTAGAAGTGCATTTGAATAGTATTTTGGAACTGTCTACTCAGATCTAGGCTTTCCTTGTTAACACTACAGTTTACAACCCTTCCATCTATTTAAGGCCGTGAGTGAGATGAGGATTATGTGGCCACTGACATATTCAAATTAGTTAAATACTTTTTGTTTTTTTTGACCTTCCAAGGTGAAGTTTTGAGTACTTTTTCGTCAAGCTCTGTCAGTTGAAATCGTCCCTCATCCATCACAGGCAGATGCTAATACAAATGAAATCGATATAATCTCTAATATAAGAAATAGAACATACTCTAAGATTAATTAAAGTAAAAATTTTTGTTGCCTCACGTTGAGTGTAATATTCTAATAATTTTTTCTGGCAAGGGACACTTGTTCAGATTTGAAGAATAATGTTTTTTTAATATGTGTGGATTTGAAATTCGTTGACTATGAAAGGTAAGGACTGCTCTACCTGCGAAATATAGGAAATGATCTTTTCATTATGCATTGTAGTAGTTTCATAGGATCCACCAAGCTCTAGTTTATATACTAACCACGCATACCCAGGGTCCAACCCCGGCTTCCGTAAGGAGTCTGATAGTTAAGGATCAGTCCCAAACCAAGGAGGCAGGAGTCTTTAATCCTTTCGTGACATTTGTGTTGATAATAGTGTCATGGGAGCACTTCAATCGCTTGATTTTATCATACTTGTTTGGCCTTAATGTTCCTATTAAAAATAGAAGAGAGTTTGAATCCAATTTACCTTTGGCATTTGGAGCGAAATTATTAAGGCTTGATTCGAGATAGTGGAATCATACAAAGAATGTTGCTGCTAATTGTACCTCCTATTTGACCAAATTGTTTTGGCATTATTTTTTTTAATCAGCAACTCTAATATAATTTAACTAATATCCAAAGCCAATTCTTCCAATGGTAATATTAAACAAAACATACAGTGAATGTTTTTAAAAATACGCTTAGAGTGCCGATTATTTAATTCTTACCATCAATGTAAATAAATGTCCTGTATTTTTGGATACACAATAAGTTGTTGAATACCTTTAAAAAACGACAAATCTTATCTATTCGAAGTAAAATACATCTCGCTTTCTCTTTCAACAATAGATTAATTTTTTATTTACCAAAGGTTTCTGAAGCTCACACTAGCATTATAAAAAAATAAGTATATTACAATTGGGCAACTTGGGAAGCGTCATATTTGCTATTTGCTGCAGATATAAGCAATACTAGCTATTTTTCCAGCTCTATTAGTTCTCAGACTTGTCTTAATATTTTTGAAAAGCCTTGGAGAAAACTGTGTTTTTCATAGTAATTGTTTAACGAGTGGGTGGTTGATTGTGATATAACAAAATATGTCCGATATGCACTATCCAAAATTCAATCCGCCCAATATCTAAGCGTAATTCCCCGTTTTTCAATAATGAAAAATTAATTATGTGAATGAAGAGCAAAAGATGAACGAGGTTGTCTCCATAATTGGCAGGTAGCCATAAATAAGCTAGGTGATAACGTGGTAGTTATTTACTTATTACCTCTTGGCTTTAGTTTCTTATATCAGATAGCTTACTTCATTGTTCAAGTAGCCACTCATTTTCCAGGAGGCTCATTAAAATCCGGGGGAGAGGAGTGGAACCCTTATCACCGCAGTTTGCATACTAGCCAATAGTTTACGGGTAAATTGATTTGATTATTTATAGGGTTGAAATTTTACTAAGTACACAAGTACAGATATAGGCCCTTTTCAATTCAAAAGTATCTCTTGACCCTTCGGGCTCTATAGCTAAAGGGTTTAACTGAAGGTTTTCAAAATTTGGCTGTGTTGACATGACTAACAGGCATTAGAAAACACCGCCTAACCTTATTCTGCGGCTTTTCTTATTTTCCTCCAATTCCATATTTCCTTGCGTGCTAGTGTATTTCTAAAATTAATATACATCCACATCGAAACGGGTTATTATTCCATCTCGAATCTGCGTCAATTGAAATTTGAAAATTGGGAGTTGAAAGAATTCTCAAACGCAATGCAGGGTTTTTTGACAGACAGCAAGTTTTCGTTGTAATTAGAAGATCCTTGATGAATAAATTCTTGGCTAAAGTATCAGATATTGTGCAGTGACTTGAAGGGTAAAAATCCTCCAGATTTCTTCTTGAATCAAATTGATAAATCAGACAAAACCGGAAGCTGGGAAGCGACATAGAATGGATCTATCGGCACCCGATAAAAGGCTTCAACCCTGTGCGTATGAATATTCAATAAGGGGAGCGAGGCCCTTGGGCGCTGGCTAGAAGGGCCGCCTAGCCTAGCCCAGGTCCAGCTGCCTAATTAGGGCCTTTGGTAACTAGGTAAGAAGTATTTTAATAGAGGCAGTGGCAGATGTGGGCACCTTGTTATCCTGCCAAGTACCTCGGTGAGTGGCGCACCCCCTCTAATAAGGGTGGCTCTGAGGTGACAGCAGTCGCCGGCGCTCGCTTATCGTCTGTTTATAGCAAGCCGACAAAAAACCTCGGCAGCCGGCAGATGCACCATCTTAGCCTTCCTCTTCCTGTCGGTTCTTCTTTTCTCCGGAGCGATAATTCATATATCGAAATGTTCTGCCGTTAGAGGATATCCCTCCTCAGTCCCGAGTGTCAGCTGTGGCGTTTCCTGAAACCAGGTAGAGTTATCGCCCCCCCCCCCCCCCGTGACTTGATGTTTTCTGGTGTCTCCCACTTTTTGTTATAATTCCCATATCGATGTTTTGATGGCCCGGGAATTTTAGTTTCAGTATTGGGAGCTAAAGCTGTACTTTTCTTTGTTGGACGCAAAAAATCTTTATCAGGTTGACGCCAAACGGTGTCTTATTTCTACATCTAAAATGATCTTTCACTTCTAATTAAGTAATTAAGGTTTCATTACACTTCTGTTGAGTTAAGGAATTTATATTACTTTACTTTTGCTAATATTGATGAATTGTTGAAGAATCTGTGTCAGAGGTTGATATTAAAGATGTTCATTAAGAAAGCTATTTCTCACTATTTTATTTTATTGGAAGCCACTTCAAATTCGTTTGAGACAATATCGAACTCACATGAATAAAATTTTTATTTCCTTCTTTCGTGTTGCTTTAAACAACGTATTCGATGAACTGCCACCGTTTACCCGAAATACAGCAAAGAAGTATTCTAAATATGATATTGTGTAATTTAAACCATTTCTCGATTTACCTCCTTACAAGTCCTTGTGGTCGCGGGCTAGTATGAAAAGGATTACTGCTGTATGTAAATGCAAGCCAACAGTGCTTATTACGTGGATTAAGAAGATTAATTAAGTAAATTCCTATTTACTGTTGTGGTGTTGCGGTTCTTTTACACGTTGATTTTTATATTTGGTCCTATTGCTTGCGTTGGTTTTCCATTTACTTAATGCTTGTACTGATAATAACGTAAGGGGTTCCTTCTGAATGATCATTTACGAAGAATTCACGTAGAACTACGTATTCTGGGTCTTCTTCTTCCCCAGGTCAACTGCTGAGGAGTATTCTTGAGGTCTGTCTTCTGGTATTCGTTTAATACACCCGATCCATTTTGGTATCGTCGTTCCCTGGACGGTTGCCCATAACCTAAGAATTTCCAATATCATATAAGCAGTGGTTGTTTAGTTCGATATTTGTTGTAGTTCATAGTTAAAGCAGTTTCTTCCATAGCCGGCCCCATGTGCGAAACCATGCTGCTCAGCCAAGCCGCTTATCCACTGGACCGTGACGTCTTTTTTTTATTAATATGATAGTTTTATTTCATAAGGAAGATTTATGCCCTTTAAAGTCGTTCAGTCCCCCGTGGGGCTTCTGTATATGAAGGCTGAGTTATCGTGAGGTTGAAATTGATAAGTAGGAAGGTCTGGTGATAAACTGCTGTCGGCGAACAGAGGCTCTAGGGTTACGTCTTCATTTTTTGAAGGATGGTCCTGCCTCTTCTGTACAATGGCTGCCATTGTTGCCCGGGGCCCTATCTTGTGCATGATCGCTGAGGGAGAAAACTTGTAGCCAGCTTAAAGTCAATAGAGCATTGTTGCAGTCCCGGTATCTCCCATGCTCCTGCATTTCCCTCTTCTTCTACCTAGGGCGGTGTGTCTATGGGGTCGTGGTTTTTTAGCATTCTCCGTTGTAGTACTGCTATCTATCCCCTGCTGCTCCACACGGTAGCAGGTCAGGGCTTATAATTTCCCGGCTGGTATATTGTCTGTGGTGCAATTCACCCATGTGCGGTTGTCTTGTCGAATACAATGTCCTGTGTCGATGCCGATTGACAGTTCCAAGGCGTGCTTGATTCTTGAAAGAGTGGTTCGTGCTTGACTAATTCTAAATAGTTTGCGGTTGTTACGGATCTATAACACATTTATTCATAGAAAAACGTTTCAAAAATCTAGAAGCTTCAAATAACAACACAAATAACATTGTACCCTTAGTCAACATATAATGTATATATGTATACAAACATTCAATTTTTTTATTTATTATGTCACTGACAATGTATACACTGATTAAATAAAATTAATTTGATGCGTTTTATGAAAAATTTAATTCATAGATATTTTAAAGGGTATCAATTAATTATTTGTCACTTCTGAGTTGGGTCTGATAGTTGCCCTTTTTACTGGGTACTCTTTGGAACTTACGAAATTAACTGACGGATCGAGGTGCGCCGTATTCCAACCTAGTGTGTCATTTTTCGTGCAAGGAAAAAGGGTTCCTAAATCTAAAATGTTCTTCGAAAAAAAAAGAAAAGGTGTGGACTCCAGTACCTAAATTACTTTCCTAAACCAGTGAAAAGCAAGATCTTTTACATTGATATATTGTACGCATGAATGAGTGAATGCTAAACTGTAAATACGGGATGAATAAGATCGTAGGGAATCGGATCAGTATCATAGAGTATGTTGCATTTTTATTTCAATAAAGAATTTCCAGAACATTTTCGGTCAATTCTAGGCTTACGTTTTAACGTTTTAGACTTATTTTTAAAGACTTGATTATATGTAATTACTATATACAAAAAAACGTCTTTGGAATGTATTCTTTAATTTAAATGTTTATAAGACATGCCATGGATGGAATATGTTACAAATGTAACTCTGTGATTATAATGTTACTGTTGATCAGATATTTGATTATATGCTTGTCGGATTTAAAGTAATAGGTGGAATCGGAGCTTCATATGATAAGAAGTTGTTCAAATATTCAGTCACGTAGGTCTGAGTGTGGAGGTACACTGTAATTAGAGTCAACATATTAGCATATGTAAATACTAAATTGTCATCGAAAACACTTTTTTCATTAGCAGATCCACGGCGCCATTGGAATTTAAATATCTTACCGCTGACGATTACTAATTGACAATCAAACATTTGAATTGTAATAGGTAATTAACTAATGTCTAATGATATACCGGTTGAAAAGAATAATTATTCTGAACGGATAAATGCTGCATGAGTGCCTTTTGTCTTCCCGGTTATGAATTGAATAATAACAGGGGAAGATTACTCGAGTGGCACTGACGTCAAGATTCCTCCTTGATTATTTCTGCCTTTGGCTAGGCTATGGATTTCAATACTGAAACGTACATGGTGCTCCTGATAACTTACTATGTTTCAAATGAATGTTCAAATCTCATATCTAGATGTTAATATTATTGGTTATAGAAAATAACAATGGTGGCAACAGGAGCGAGGTAAAAGTATTACGAAAATTTCTTTCTAGCTGTTATTCAACTATTTTCTTCTCATTTTATTCAA
Source organism: Acanthosoma haemorrhoidale (assembly GCA_930367205.1). Taxonomy (NCBI): domain Eukaryota; kingdom Metazoa; phylum Arthropoda; class Insecta; order Hemiptera; family Acanthosomatidae; genus Acanthosoma; species Acanthosoma haemorrhoidale. Next base: position 48,648,942 of record OV884012.1, on the reverse strand, counting down.
CATTTATTTTACTTGTATGTACATTAGAATACATTTTCTCAATATGATGTACTATTGTAGGGTTATGAAAGAAAATAGATTTTTTTGGGTTTGCAGTCCATGATTGATCCATGAGTGTTGTGATATCGGCTTAGGTTTATAAATGAAATTCTAAAACTTTAAATTTAATTATGGACGTTTCTAAGCACTATGTATGTCTGCATCAGGCATATGCATTGGACTATAAACAGAAGTTAACTGTGAGGTTTCCAATAATCTTTGAAGTCGAAACGTCATAGAAACATTTAATGGAAATCCAATAACTTTCTTTCACCAATCTGGGCTGATATCCAAGGAATTAATTCGTAAAACGCGATAAATGTACAAGCATGGGTTGTTATGCATTCTTTGCCCCCGTAAAGAAATGGAAATTAGCGATTTCGAGTCCAATTGCTGTATCGAAAACACAATTTTACGTCGAATGTTGCAACGTTAGAAACGTTGTCCTGAAAACATGTTTTTAAACTTACCTACGTATACCCGTTACCACAGAAATATACTCATAATAAACACTAATAAGAATAGTTTTTTGTGGCATAAATTTTGGATCACCTTGCATAAATTATCGTAAATAGAAAATGATTGTTTATAAGTGGACCATGTTGCTACCATAACTGAGCTAATCAGTATACAATGTACATATTTGAATCCAACTTACTTTTTTTTTCTGTAGATTTTAATGTATTTAAACACATTAAAAACAATTAAAGCAATTAATTGTTTCAATTCATATAACTATCTAGTCCCTACAATATAATAAGCTTTTCTACTCTGAGGACCAAAATCGGGGTATTGTAATTGCAGTTTATCTTAAGGCTTGCTTGAGGCGACAGGACTTCATAAATATTTAGCTATTCATCTAAAAGTAATTTTATTTTAGAAGCAATAATGGACGCAGCTGGTTGGTGTATGAAAACTGTTCTGAAATTGTTCCTCTTTTCAGTAGCGTTTTTAAACCACTTATGCATAAAACATTACGCCCTAAGAAGGTGCATAAATTTTTGTCTAACAAAAATTAATTGCACTCAAAAAACACTCACCATCGCTGTTAGTTATAACACTTGTTCAAAGTATGCCCGGTGGATTTGGACGCGTGAGGCGCTCGTGGATTCGGCAGCATGAATTGGCCCCGGCCAGAGGTGCCGCTACACCCCCCACTCCCCGTTCTTTTTACGTGATAATTAAACAAAGATGGAGTGAGGGCATATAAGGGAGGGGGGCTAATTGCTTCTAGCCACACCAACATGGCGGTTCGTCTAATTAATAAGCAATTTTTGACCAGTTTCATGACCGTCAGTAATTTTCTTTTTTTTCCTTTCGTGTTGGTTTTACCTCGTAATTGCTCTGTGGGTTCAGCTTAGAGCACTTGATAATAGCTTTTAGATCCTCTCAACAGAAGAGCTGTTCTATCAACTAACTATACACAGTGTTATATAAACATCACAAAACTATAAGTAGATATTTATAAATGGTATGTTCTTGAAAAAAAAAAAATGTAAGGTATTAAAACTGAAGCTAAAGTTAAGGGACTTAGGTATGGTTCAATCCTAGTTACTATTACCACCATGTCTACCTAGATACCGAACAGACATGGCAGCAGTATGGAATGGATCATGTAGCATGGCTGCATACATGGAACATACAGCCATGGGCTTGTATAATACACCAAAACAAGTTTTAGAGTAAAAATAAATAGAAACTTCTATGAAATAGGGCAATGATTTGAACTGCCAGTTTTGATTTCTCAATCTCTAGAAATGACTCGTTGTTATGTGGTTCCATATGAAGTTTAATAATTATACACATTCGATTTTTTAGCCTAAGATATTTTCATTTGATGTTTTTAAGGTAATTTCTTTATTAATTAAGGTAATTTCTTTATTTTATGAATCACTAATATATCTATAAACAAAAAAACACACACGCATAAATAAGAAGCATTTATTTTCTTGTGGGTTCACCATCACAGGCAATCGGCCTCATTATATAAGCCTAGTTCATCAAATATCCTGTATGTTATAAAAAGTATGTTTGCTACTCTAATTAAATCCAAAAAAAATTTTTATTGTCTCTTTTTTTTAAAGTCATTTGGTTTAGAATTATTCGAGTACAATAGTATTAAATTTTTTGTTTTGCACTTAATTCCCTCTGATACTTTGTCTTTAGGGGCTGCTATTGTCAACACATCAGCGATACAACTCCTTTTTAAGCATTGGTACCTATTATTCATCACTTTCCTCAAATATCAGTTAAACAGCTACCATTTATTCATAAGGTCTTACTGTACATTACCAACAGCTGTTTCTTTTCATTTTTTCTGGAAATGTCTAGTGGAAAGAATTGCTTAATGGTATAGGCATGTTGAACTAGCTTTGAGACCGATTATTATGTTATTATTATAACAACTTAATGTATCCATGATATATATGTGATGGTGCTCGAATGCCATCTTTTCAATTTTCTGTCTCAGTTCGTTCGCTCGACAGCCCCATCCGAACCGAAGAGTTATTAATCCCGTTCAATTATCCAGTCAGGGCAGTAAAGGTTACGTCTTATTTTCAGCTTGGATACCTTTCCTTCGAGACTTAACTACCTTTGTCCAATTAAGTGTCAACTAACTGATTGGTAGGAAGCTGTTTGTCTTTCTTTTTTTGCCTTTTAATCACACGCAATCATACTTATATAATTATAACGTCCGTTGTTGAAATGAGATATGTGATGCAGCGTGTTGATGTAACTTTCTAGTTCTTGTATCTGTATTTATAGACGTAATAAAAAGAACTTGAATACGAGAATTTGAGCACCCCCTGTACATAAAATTTGGGGACCCTTAAAGAAATTCCTGTCACGATCTGGCTGGAATTTGATGCTAGTTAGCGATTATCCTGCTCGCAATAAATTTGTTTGCAACTTGTTAACTTCTAAGTTTTTACTACGCCTGACACGTGACAATAAATAATTTTATTCGAAAACATTCTCTCTAACCTTCGCTATTAAATTTGTATTTACTGACCTACATGTAATAAAAATATACGCCGGTGTGGTTTTTAGAACAAGCAATGTCAGTCGCGTGTCGTTTTTGTTTTTTTTCAGAGGAATTATATATTTATGTGGAATTACTACTTCATTATGTAAATTTACTGGACGCCTCATCTCACCTGCTTACTTAATGACTATGATTTACGCTTACTAGACACTTAATTTCAATGGTACGCAGAGGTCAGAAGAAAAATTAATATTTTAATACCTTGGCCGAGAACTCTAATTAAATGAAACACTCCTAACGAAGTATGAGGTAATTAAAGGCGAATTGAATTTATGTGCAGTTAAATTACAGCAATTGTGGTTTGATAAGATACCAAGTCAAATTAACTGTTCCGTAGTGCAAGGTAATTATTCATTAGCCTGTAAACACAATACAATCAATCCCTTGAAAAATATCAGTAAATTCGTCAGGAAACACAAACCTGACCAATATTGAACTTTAAGAGGACTTTTGTATTGTTCATTAGTACGGACTAGAATTCAAATTTAAAAATTGGCGAGAATCGAAATTGTTCCAGAGTGAATATGTCAAACAGCTGCTTAATTCTACAGCTTTAGTGAAAAATTGTGGCAGAATTTTCTGGAACAGGTGGCTGTGTTTCAAATGATGTAATGTGTTCTTCCGGGTGGCTAAAGGTCCCTTTATAGTTGGCAAGCCTTAAGGTAGCTGGCAGGATGTGGTCCACCGCAATAGGCCCATGTTGCCTGGCGATTCTTGCGGTTTTCCCACTTTTGCCCAGAATGTGGATGTGTATATGACGGTGAGATGAGTGTTTCCGGAAAAAAATTAAGAGGAGGAAGGAGGTATTCTATTCAATTAGTTTAACGAGTAGTCATCAACTTCACCACTACAACTATAAGGTATCCATAATACAAACAGTACACAGACTACTTAAAGAATACGCCATATATCATAGTACGTAGGCAGATAATGATAAACAAACGAATTATATTATTAAAAAAAACATAACAATAAACAACCCACACAATACAACACACTTCATAAGGTGCGGGCTTGATTTCCTATTGTGACAATGTGTATATTATATTTTTTTTCGTAAGACCATGACTGTACACTGGTATGATTCACGTGCCCATTTATGGAATTTGTAAGCTCAGACATGAAACCGAGTCCTTGTTAGCTCTTGTTTGTTGGTAACATTTTTTTTCCCTCGATATAATTCTGGGGGTCGTTGCGTAGGAGAGACTTTAACAGGTGGTAAGGTAGGAGGCAGGCTATAACAACCTCTATTACTCTCAGGTACTCGATAATGATACCATGATTAGATCTTCTATGTACAATTTTAACAAGGGTCTGTCCTTCGATAATCATCACAAAAACTTGGTCATCATAGATCTGTCTGTGATGATTTCGTTTGAAAAAAAAAGAGAAAAGATTCCTCCGAGCTAGAGCATTAGTAATATTATTTCTCTACCATTTTAGTCAGGGCTGGAAAACTTTCGTGATATGTTATGAATGTAAATACTATTTCATTTTTACTGTTATATCATTTTATTTATAAGAAAACTATGTTATTTTAAACATTTATGGAATTGATTCTGTGTAATATTTTAAAAATAGACGAATTTTTATCTAAAATTATTATAGATTGCAAAGTTGTGATTTTTAAATAATTTAAAATATTGCAACTACATATATTTGAATTTTATATAATATTCTCACTAAATGTCATATTGAACACAATGTATTGACTTTTTAAATTCCTAAAAAAATATGGTATAGCCTGAAATTGGTTGTTTAAGTATAAAATAAATTGTGGGTGGACCAAAGGGAGGAGTGTCTACTTATTATAAATAACCCACGACCGGCCTTCCAATATTGTTTAAAATTGCCGATATTTCTGAATTATAAACAGTGGTCTTTATCTGTTCAGTCCAAGATGTACTTTTTTTTTAAACAAGCTGGTTCGTTTTATGTAAGTGAGCACAGTTATTTATTGATTTTTCATAACGAGGAAATACTAAAAAGAAAAACGAATAAAATAAAAGAACAGCGATGGAGTAATGTGAAACCAGAGCAATTCCAATTTCTAAGGGGGCATTTGTTTGCTTTTATACACGCCGAAGACATTTCGTCCCCAAAAAGTAAACAACAATCGAGAAAATTGTGTTGAGGCCCTCTTTGAGAGCAAACCGTCTCGATTGCAGTTATTTCGAAAATCATCCTTTGTTCAAGTTTTCAGTTCAATTTACCCCCGTCGGAGGTGCTGATGGAGACAAAAGGTGCTGGTAAGGTGTAGGGTGACGCTAATTCCTCACAGCTACCTCTGTTCTTTTTATTCTCGGTCTAATAAAGGTTTTTTTTGTCTTGGCCATGTTTTTTTTGAGCTTCCCCTAGCTCCCATTCTTTTCTCTTCGCGTGCATCGAGCTCCATTGCTTATTTATTAGGGCTCATTCAGCTTGGGGATGTCGTGTCAAATCGTTCTCCCATCATTGCCGGAATCGTGTATCGCTGTCTTGGAACTAATTCCGTTTTCAGTTTATTAAAACATATTTTAGTGCTGTACGTTACGTCACTTGCCCGAACTTACTCACCAGATTAAACATACAAAGTATATCATCGGCTCACTGGAAAAAACGGAAAAAGTTTCTGTTTTCTAATTTAGAGGGTTTTGATTTGTTTTTCATCACTTTTGTACCACCTGTGTCTATGTCGCAGATAGCTCATTGAGCTATGTTTTGTTGTAGCTCCTGGTTTTGGCAGGAGATACAGAAGTGAAGAAAAAACAAATCTAAATGAAAAACCTCTAAATTAGAAAATTCGGACCAGGTTTTGATAGTAAGTCGATGATATATCCCAGAATTACGCCGCTTTTTGTAATTAAGATACGGTTAGAAAACCTTTCAACTCATTTTTTTTATTTTATATCGATTACTTTTCTTTTCCAAAAACAAATATATATTTATATATTAATCAATAATCTTTGATGTGGGATGGTTCCCAAAAAGTTTTTCTCTGGCTGTTAATCATTATTATATATAACCATGGCACAACTCAAGACAAGACCTAATGAACTAACCAAGATACTAAGCTGGCAAACCACCATCAGACAAATCTAGATATTTCGGATCTCAATCATTAGTGTTCGAGCGGTGATATTTCTCATATTTAATTTAATTTACCAATTTAATTTGTTAAATTATTAATTTGTATTGTTTATTGATTGTTAAAGCATAGGAATCTGCATCCATGACAATATGCAGGCCAATAAATGACTTACATTGCACTTTAACCGTTCTCTAATAAAAAAACTTCATATTTATTGTTTCTTTAATGTCTTAACTATCTGATGATAACTGAATTCCTTTGCGAAGTAAGTTACTCTAGTCATAATGACATAAGCCAGATTTAATATACATATGTCTGTTCAATTTTTTATTTGTACATATTTCTCATTATTTTCCATATTAATCGTTGTTGATGATCTGTTTTGATCTATACAATTGAGTTTTATTACTCAATTTTCGAACCATCCATTAGAGGGAATAAAAATTGAATTAAGAGTTTCCTATTTTTTTTAAACTTTTGATCCTTAAGCTATTATAAAATAAGTCTGTTTCCACGACCCTGTTAACTTTTGTTTATTAGTGCTTTCGTTAGAGCCAATATTACTTTTTTAAAAAGAAACTCTCTGTTGTAGAGATTATGATCATTTGTGTTAATTGTTTCTTTTCAAAAAAAAACATATACAAGTGAAAAAAGGATCTTATGAAACGATATCTATTAAATATTTATGATAAAGGTTTGGTCAAAAATCGAGATACTCAAGCATTTGCTTCAAATGCCGATCTATGTTTCGATAGATAAAACTATGTATATATGTGTGTATGTGAACATATTTAAATCAAATTTCTCCTCATTTCATTTGCTTCGTGTATTTCGAAATAAAACAATAACCTTTAAACCATAATTGGTCACCGGCTATTGTATATTAATTTATGCAGTGGTAAAAATCCGTTGTTCATTTATAAATTCCTTGTTGTATATTAGTGGATGAAAAAAGACGAGAGAGATAAAAGTTTAGAGTGCCGCCTAGGCGAGGTGTTGATTTATTCATGTATTGCCGTATTGACAGCCTAATATATCAAAATCTAATCAAATCTGGTCTCGTTCCAATGGCTTCGCCCGGAGCATCTGATCACAACCAAATGCGTTTCTCAACTAATTCCGCAGTCTTAGTCTTCCTAAAACATTATTATTACCAGCAGCATTAAGAAATCGAGTCATAATTAATTTTCCCTCGGTAATATACAATGACATTAGTGTATTATTATAATTATCCTTATTATTTAGTTTGTAAGGACAAACTACCCCGATAGGTTGGGTCATTCTGATTATCATTCACCAGGCACCATTGGCTAGCGCTGCCGAATACCAGAAAGCACATTACTCTTCCTGGTCTGAAAGTAATAAGAAGGTTCTTGGTTAGTAATTTTTTCTTTAATAATCTGCTAGCAGTAAAAAATAAATCCATATTTTACAGACAGTTTTAATAATATCCATTACTGAAAATTGATGTTTGTTTAATGACTAATACCCTTACAAATTTCAGTTGACTGGAGATGTATCCTAGTGATCAAAATCTTCATAGTTGGTAGATTTAATTTCGGTTTCATTATCGGGATTTGTTACTAACTAGTTACTCATTTATCTCCACGACGCTGAATAAACTTGGTCCGGACCCTTCCTCCAATAAATCCATAGGGATGAAGGAATCAAACCCAAGCCTCCGCAGTTACTAGTCGGTGTGCTGACCACTTAGCTTGAAGTGCGGCAACACATTATTGTAATCTGTACATTCCTGTATGTGATAATTTGAATAATTTATTTATTATTAATAATGATGTGCTGTAGCTGGTGGCGCTACCCAGTGGTGGGACTAAAAACTAGCGATGATCAAAATAAACTTAATTTCAAAGATTTACTATGTAGCGAGGTCTCCACTACTAAGGCAATTGTTAAACAACGGATTAAAACTGGATATTTCTCCTATACCTATCATTTTGAATTTTAAATCAAGTAACTAACGTTTCGTAAAACAGTGCATCATCTTTAATTTAAAGCTTTAACATGTTATCTATGGGATTTTAGGTAATGCTTTAGAGTATTCGCGTAATTTACATAGTGCATGTGACCACAGTGTATCGACTGCGTAGTTAGTAAAAAATGCGTACGTGAGGATGCCAACCAACATTGCCTCAATCAGTTTTTACAAGTTGTTGGAATAAATCCACAATCCATCTCTAGAGTTTGTAATAAAATTATTGCCGATGGGATCACAGGGTTCATGGGTGTTGTGCACAAGTGTACCTTGAGGCCCACGGGCCGGGACAGAGATGGGCAGAAGAAGATGGTGACAGGGCAAGATGGCGTGAGGAAGAGGTAATTGACGGCTCGTTTATCGGAAGAGCTGCTCGGAGCTGATAATTACAGGTTCGGCCGGCAACTCGTTACCGCGGCCTCCGCTCTGGCCTGTTTGCTTTGCCTCCTCTTCTCTTCAGCTTCACTTACCGTCCTCCAGCTACAAGGCATTGCCGAGTCCGGCGGGCCAAGAGCTCTTTTTGGGCTCCTACCTCTTCCCTCTGTCGGTAGGCTGCAATGATGTCCCTTCCCAAACGGTTTATATTTAGGATTTCTTTCATTTTTTTTTTCAAAATAAGAAACCCTTATGTTTTCATCTGTCTACTGATGAATGTGAGTTCTACCCATGAACACGAAATTTTGTATTGAAATACCATTTTATTACCCGAAGACAAGAAAAGGATTTTCAACTTGATTAAGTTAAAGAAATTTCAATGAAGAAAATTACAATATGCTTATCCAACATTATTAACCGTGATTTAACAGCTCATTCCTGCCATATATACAAGTCCACTTACTCAATATGTAGAGATCACACTCATACATGCCCCATAGGATTCCCCCGCTGAAGTTGGTGGAATAATCTGGAGACACCTCACTCTCTGACCGTTTCACTAATTTAAGCGAATTTAAGGTGAAGACGAGAAAGAGAGCAAGAGAGAGACAGGCACTCATGAATGAGGATGTTAAATATTTATTAAATTATTAACTGCTTAGTTAAATAAAATATATATGAGTACGGTATCAAATTCCCGATCTAAATGCCTTGTTTAATTTTTTTTTTAAACTGTAACAAACTCAACAGGTTATTTTTTGGGAGACATGATATTTGGCCTAGTGGTTCTGTATTATTCCCCCATGGCGCTAAAAATAAAAAGAATTACTATATCATAGTGAAAATAATATTTTTTTAATTTTCCAGAAATTAATTAAAGGCATGTAATTTAGAATTTAGAAATTTATATTAAATAAGTAGAATTGTTCATGTTGATTAATGGAATCCCCATTTCAAAATTCATACTGGAAGGTCCAATGTGAGGCTCAATGATCTATATGCTCTAGCCAGCAACGATTAGCAATGATTTCTACATTGAAAAGTAAATGCTTTTTAGATAATAAAACTAAAATTCAAAATAAAGTGCATGGCACACGTCACGGAATGGTTAGGATGACCGAAGTAGTTGGCGTAAAAGTGGTTCGTGCTGATCCTCTCAACTTTAATTTCAGTTTTCTTATGGGATACCCTATTTTTTTATTCATTATTATTTAACCTCACGAAGCTGAGTGAATCTTGAACAGGCAAAAATGCTAATACGAAAAAGCCTCAAGAGGTTTTTCACCGTTAATTCGACTAATTTTCAGGATTTAGGTCCCTGCAGTTTATAATCTAGAATGCTGATTAAGAATTATTTTACTGCTAATATTTATAATATACCATATAATGGTTTTGTTAATGATTAATATAATGTAACTTCTTTAACGGTTACTGGTGAATTATCTACTGAAATCGCTACTATAATAGCATGTCCTTCATACGGTCAATAACCAAGGAACCCTCGGTATCTGTTTTATGGACATCATTTAAAATGTTAATGTGACTTGACGCTGCTACCTCAGCTGTTCATCATACGTACAGGAAGAATCATATCTATAACGAATATGCATTCAATATTAGTCTTGCTCCTCGGGGTAGGGAAAGTAAAATGAAGTAACAATTAAGGGAGATGAATGCCCTCAGTTGTCAAAGTGATTGATCCTTCTCCATTTGTAATTTGGATGACAACTCCCTCTCCTGCATTCCGTTGACGTTGCTTGAGAAGTTGGAGAACTTCATTGCCATTCAAATCTGTTTTCATACGGTTCATCGGTTCTTTGGTATCGCCCTGGTCATTTGACATGTTTTTGTACCATTAAACTAAGAATTATATTTATGCAGTTGCCGTATTGGTAAATTATCTCAGATTTATTGAAGGGCATTTACCAAGCTCCATTAATTAGACTAATCGATACCCTAAAAAAAATTGTAATACACACTTACAAGGTTATTAGAACTTAGGTACGTCAGTTATCAATAAATAGGAAGTAAAGAAACCACGTGATTTTACCCCAAACAATGAATTATATATATATATATTGAAACCTACCTCATTTTTTACCATTTCTCTTTTTACTTTATTTGATCAATTTAACTTAACTAATTTGGCAGGTCCGTCATGAGATCTTTAATTCAAATTGTTTTTATGTCTTTGATATAGGAATTTATCCCGATTGAATCGCCCGATCTTAAGGCTAATGTTGTGGTTATTAATAAATTGAGAAACTAGGAATTGTGAAATATATTCAAATAAGATGGTTATCACAAATAATTATAATTAACATAGATTATTGACAAAAGTATAAAAAAAATATTCAATTCCTTTTAAATTAGGATAATTACTACTAATTACAAACATGAATTTGAGCTCAATTTCTTTTAATGGATCCATAATAAAAACAATATTAATACCACCCAATCGATGATCTTCCTTTTATCCAATCAACGTTACTTTCTGCTGTCGGTTCTTCTCCTCTCTTCCTGTATGGTACCGCCAATTCGGGAGCTTGCTAAGTCCGCTCTTCTCGGCGGTTGTGCTGAGACTGCCCTTTTATCTCATCCCCACTCCTAGGAGCATAAGGGAAGATGCTTACCAGATGTGAGGGTTCCTGGCCATGATATTCTCAAATATCATGAATGTTGCAATATGTATATAAATTATCTTATTAGTCTTATGCTAGCTATCGATGAGTTTTACTTCAACCTCTTCCCTCTTTTTGAGATTCTATTCGTGCTAATCATATATATATATACATTTATTTATATTTTGATAAGAAGGATAAGTTTAACAGTATTTAAATTATGAAAATTAAAAAACATCATTAAATCTTATTCATTATTATAGTAGTAGTTATTTATAACTAACTCTGTTCATTACAGGTTTTATTTTTCCTTAATAATGGTATGATCTTAATTAAGACTCTAAAAGTATCGAATGTGAAAAACCGCATTTTTCTTTTTCATATTCTTCACATTGCAGTTGCTAGAGCGATAGCTGGATGTCGAAAGTGTGATCCGCTTAGAAAGGATTTTCGTCGAGGTAATGTATAAATCGATGAAAACGATCTTGCAGTCAAATTTGAATGCGTTTTTTGAGCCTCATGAAAAGTAAGGTTTTCACATTAGATGTATCCATTCCAGAGTTAGAAATCGTACTCGAATAATACAACCGACTCCAGGGCCTGTTTCTTCTAGCACGCCTGTCTGCCTCAGCGTTTGGAATATGACTGTCGTTACTCTCTTCGCTCGAGTGCTCACATGATTTGTCACGCCCTTTCTAGAATCCCAATCAAACAAAATAGTCCCTTTCATCGTGTAATTATTAGCCTTACAAATATATTTTAAAAGAAAACTTTTGTTTGTATTTATTCTATCAATTGTTATTGTTGTCCATTAATTAACTCCACTAAGAATATTGTATTAATTATCATGATTAGATTACAAATATCCACTTGCTCGTAACTGGTGATGCGGATGATGGAGGAGCGTGGGTGACTTCCCTTTTCGCATGCGATATAGCTGACAACCATGTGGATTTTGGAGGTCTCTGGGTTGTTTGTAAATACTGTATGACTGAGCGAAAAAATTATGAATTGTAAATATAGTATGAATGATAACATTGAACACAATTACTTATTGTAAATTTATCACAATGAAGATTTTTATTTCTGAAAGATTACAAATATACGTATAGATTGACATATCGAATGTCGATTATAAAGAAGTTACTAATTGGAACTATTTTATGTTCCATTTACGGAAACTACGTCCCACCACACAATTTATCAACCAATTTGTTGTATATTCCATGTACCTTAACACTATCCGCTAAAATTGTATGTGTAATTTGCGCCCATCTGAAGTCTGAACAGTGGCTTTGCACGCAAAAATAAAAGTAAATTTGTTACTTGGAATCGCAACTGAGTCCTTAATGCCATGGCTCCATTAAATGTTGGTGAAATCGAAATAAATACATTGCAGCGTATATATTTAAACATTACATAGGCAGGCGATTTACAAGTATAATGGCTTGTTTAACCGAGCGTATTCATGCACACAATGCTACATGGGCATGAATATGAATGATCTATGGCTTATTTAATTGTCTACCTATTGTGATACTGTATGATAATACTATTTCAATACGAGCTTTGCTGATATATAAAAGTATGTAACGTGCTGTAGAGAATATATAAATTGCGCTGTACCATGCGAGGTTGTCTGCAACTATGAATATTTATTATCGTGTCATCAGCCGGCATACTTTGCGCTGATGGCGCGATAACGATGTTTTATTCTAATCTTCGGTCAGTGTATATTTTCATACCTAAATCACTGGGACATCGGTAGATGCTTAGGATGTGGAATTCACTTCATGTCATGTAGAGTCTGAGTTCAAAGACAATTTGTGATACATATACAAGTAAACCTGGCTACCATCACTCGATATAGTCATTTTAGGTTGAATACAATAGGAGAAAATATCTTAGAGTATCTAATTAATATTATTTCAGGCATTATAGCCGAGCCGGCATACCAATCGCGCATTTCCCGCCATTAGCCGGAGTCATTAATGACAATAATAATAAGCTAGAAAAAAACATAAAATCTGAATTTGATAAACCAACCTCGTTGTGGTAAAAACGAAATCCTTAAACGTATATTTCATTTCATCATTTATAGAAGTGGGATAATAACCCACCCATCGTCGCTTCTCTAGCTTGACCAATCAAACAGAGTCAAGATAATGCGTCTCTCTTTTCGTTGAAATTCTTATAATAATACCATAACACTTCGAAATTTAATCGAATTTCACTTTCTACCTTGCTTTACCAAATAAAAGTTGTTTGTTAGAATACGATTAATTAATAGTGTAAAAATTATATTATTATTAATAATTGTTTAAAATTATTTTATAGATGTAGTTGTGAGTTTTTTTTAGTACTATCCACAATCAGTGGAACTTTTTGCTCATTCCAAATATTATATCCTTTAGTCAAAAAGGAATATACGAACACGCTATGGTGGTACTTTTCAAGTATACTCGAAATGTCCCAACTAATTTTACTTATTTTTAACGAAACGAAGAAGTATCTAATTATCAATTAATTTATTGATAGCAGTTCATTTTTTATTTTTTATTATCTGGATATTATGATCAGCTCATGTCTTTAGATCAAACAGATCTGCATACAATCACCAGAATATATTGACTTGGAGGATGCTGAAGTATAGGTTTCTGGTTTTGAAACCTTTGAACATAGATAAATTCATTCATAAAACTCTTGTTCAAAACGATCTCTTTACAAAAGCGTCGTTGGTTCTTATTGAACCTCCACTAAAATGTGATATTCCCACAGTAATGGAATCCGTGAGGGTTTCATAAATTCCAGGCAGGAGCTTCATGTATGGTGCTCAGTCTCTAATGGTTACTGAATTATTAATAAAAGTGCCCGTCACAATTGAAGTAATTATGATTAATTAATGCGGGGGGGGGGAATAAGTACTATGTTATTATGTTATTATTATGGTAGTGTTGTAGACGAAACTATTCTAGTCCCGATATAGGATAGTTTCTGTCCTCAATAAAAATAATGCCTGTTGATGCTAATTCTCTTTTTTTTCTTTTTTTTCATAGCTCTCGAACGTATAAAAATGGGATGTGGGAAAAATAAAAGGAAAATTATTTTGGATTGATGGGTGCCTTTCACTAAGGGGAGTCCCATTTGAAGGAAGTATGAGGAGGATATGGGGTGTGGGATGCCTAAAGGAGGCGGGTGGATTCGGGAAGGTAGTGAGAGTCTACCTAGATGCTAATTCTGAAACTGTGATTGTTGCTATGTTTCGAAAGCTCACTTACTATGCGGGAGACAGAAGGTGGCTGTGGTAATTGTTAAGTTGGAGAACTAGGGAGGAGACAGAAGAGGCCGGCGTGTGACAAAGACAGGCTATGGCAGGAATCTGCAGTTTTTCCATCCTCGCGTCTCTCGACTCGTCAGATGAGTTTTTTACTTTCCTGTCCGGGTAGCCTGGCCGACCATTACTTGCGCGGAAACCGTGTCGCCTCAAATCAAATTCCACTTCCAGCCTCCTTTTTTTATTTGTTTATTTATTTTTTTTGTATTTATTTTATTTTTTTGTTTCTTTTCCCGATAGTATTTTTGTTTGATTTCTTTGGACCCCTTTGCTCTTCTGGGACGATTTTTGAGATTCGAGATAAGAGAGAGTTTAAATAATTTTTTAAGAAGGTCAGACCGGGGTAGGCTTCCAAGAAGGACCGTTTCTTTGGACGATGAGAAACATTCCCCCTGGCGGCTGGTTGTGGAATCTTTTAAACAGGTGTCGCACCCTTTCGCCATCAACGGAATGTCACTGTCTGAGTTTTCGGCCACCTTATTTAGCTCTTCGCTACTTTCCGTCCACCTAATCCATCTAGCGACGTCTTAAACTTCCTCAAGGGTCTAATTCAATTTTTAGTTTAGTACTGGGTAAAACACCTAGGTCATCAACACAGTTGTTTGGTGCTTTCAAACTCATTTGGATCCACCGCTCCCAGCACAAGCACGAAAGGGCCAAGAGCACCCGAGTTAACCCCCTATAACCCGGATGGGGGTTATAGAAAGTGATTTTATAGGATACGAGAAAATCATGTACATCACTCAACTTATATTCACTATTACTTACATACACATGGAAAAGTCCTACTCCTTCCATTACCTTTGGGCTAACACACTGTGAAACCTTCGATGACACCATTTCGTCATTATGTCAAAGAAGTGTCAAGAAATGAATCAATAATACCATGACAATGGTTACCCAGGAATAAGAAGGCCTAGTTTCTTATGACATAATACACTGCTGTTATAGTCTAGCTTTCAATAGAAATATTGCATTTTCATAGCCTTGAGATCTAAAAAACCAGTGATGGGCTAACATTGAAGGATTGATATAAATATATATATAGGCTATTTATATATACAACTGAAGATATATATATTTCAAGATAGTAAAGCGTTGAAAATTACAAATGTAATAAATACTTACATAACATGCAAATAGTTTAAAAGGATATATTTTTTATTTTTCAGGTATGTGCGAGTAATTACCACGATTTTCTGACAATGAGTGAGTATTTAATTTATTATGCCTTTAAACAATAAATTTTAATACTGTCTATTATTTTTGGCATAATTTATATTTTCTGTTAATAATCATAGTGTGCTAAAAAATACACATTCTCGTGCATTTAAAAATACTTGTGAAAATCTCAACTAAATCAGTATATAAAATAAATCATCCTGGTTGAGCTTTTAGGTGATTGAATATTTTTTTAAAACTGATCGACTTGGTTGTTTAGTTTATTCTAGGGGGCTTATGTGTGATTACTGTACAAGCCCTTATGGTCGTTCCGTTCTCATTCATAAACATTTATGCCTTGTACTTCTGTATACTGGCAATGAGTAAACTATGTTAGAAAATTTAATTTATAATATAAACTATGTTATTTATCTGCGTGTCTGAATGTTTATGTTTTTCTAAAAAAAATCTTAATTACCTAAACAGTTTGTTAATATGCGTAGTGAAAAGGAAGGATTTTTCTGTTTGGATGAATGTGCACTTATTAAGTATATCTGTCAGCCAAGGGTAATTTACACTTTTAGCTAAATCTATAGTTTATAATACATAAGTAATTGGTGTTTGGGATAATTTATTAACAATTATCAGCTGTGGTTTGTGGTGGTCCCAGTCTCCTAGAGGTTAGCACAATATTAGAATTTTCATGCTGAATTTTAACTAAGGAGACCAGAGTTCGAATACCGGCTCATTGAAGTTCACTTGACTTCGCAAGGATAAATGAATGGCTGCTTGAATATGCCATTCCGGGCCAAACATTAGGCCGGGTCCAAGTTGAGGCGCAGTTCGGTGAGGTGACTCACCGTAAGTCTTTTTTTAAACTCAGAAATAAATACATTAGCGAATGTTCGCACGCAGGTTGAAGTGACTCAGTGTTTAAGTGCGACCGTACACTGCGAAGTAAATTCGTGGCACAGTTTTCAGTAGTGACTATGCCCTACTCGGTTAAACGGTTCTGTCCCGGCCAAAGTGAAGTCCACGATTGGAGGAGAAACTAATTCAGGACGTTCGAGGGAGAACACCCTCACATGCTGAATACATGAAAGTCGGATTAAAATTGATTGACTCCTTGATGAATCCATGAAGTACGCGCTGTTGATTTAGATCCTCTTTCCTTGTGTTAACCTGCTGGCTCAACTTGCACCCGGCCTTGTAGAACATACATTTAAGGTTGAGGGATAACTGCCTGTCGCCAAACACAGTAGTTCCTCACTGCCACCTACCAACTTTGGCGTCCACCTTCTGTCAGACCACCTATTCATGAGATATTGTGCCATGGAGTCATTGTTATTTTTGCTCTCTTCTTAATTACGTATTAGCTTTATTACGGAGACTAATGTGTGCGTTTTCTCTACTATTTGATAGTAAATTATACTAATGCTTCGATGATATTTATGTCCGACGAGTATATGTGAGATTTTCGCCAGCTGTGAATGCAATGTAAAGTGTGTATAAAGAGTATTTCTTGTCTGTGCCAAGTCTTAAAAGGCAATACGGAGGAGTCCTTTCTAATAAAATGGTTAAAAAGTATTGGAAATTCCGATTTACGTTTTTTTCCAGCCGGAGCAGTCGACATATCCATGGCATCTTAGGCCTCCTTAAATGGAGCTGGGACGATTTGGGCGGCGTAACTGCTACGCTGGCTGAATACTTAGGCACAGCCCCTTCTGGGAAGCTGCTCTAGCCGAGTGGTCAATTGCTTAAAGAGTGCCGGTCACCAGTGGCTATAATTGAATAAATCAGGCCGCTGCAGGTCCTCTAGGATCCACTCGGCATTTAAATGGCTCACTTAGTGAGATCATGTGCACTGAGGAAGGTCTGGATGGCAGGAAAGGCGTCTTTGCTCCGGTTAGTGTTTCCTCTGCAACTCCGCCTAGTTTTTTTTTGTTTTTTTTCCCTCTCGCATTTATTGCACCTCACCTCTTTTATCGCATCTACACTTAGCAACACCTGTCGATTATTTCTTATTTTCTACCGGAATTATACATTTTTCGAATATAACGGGCTTTTCAATAGGGAATGAAAAGATTTAAATACGCTACTAATATGCGAACTTCAGAAAACATGAGCTGTATTTTAGGAAAACGGAACAAGCTGTAGCTTTCTGTTGCTTCAGGGACAATGCTATCAGCTTTCTGTCCCATGGCACAATGGAAGCAGCAAACCTCTGAGCCACACGTCGCCCTACTATAAGGTTGTGACTATTTAAACTTGACTAGCTCTGAACAGATTATGGATATGGCATAATGGAAGGTTTAAAGCTATATTAATTTTAGATTAAAATTGCCATTATTACATTTTACTAGTAGTTAGCGTTGTTTTTCCAATTGGATTGGTCTTTTTTTTCAATTGTTTTTTCTTCTTTTTCAATACCCTCTTGTACCTTTCAACGCTTCAGGTTTGTTGCCAACATAAAATTTTGCCTCTTCTTTTCTTCGCTTATGTTCCCTTGTCTGCCAGCCTTAGGGGCGTTGAGGTCTAGGTATGTCCATACTTCTTCCATGGGTATTTATAAGATTAAATTTAAAAAATAAGTAAATAGGAGGAAAGACCAGGTAACGGGAGAGACGGGATATTCCCCATTAAGAGGTGAGAGAGATCTCGCATGGGCAGGATTGCTAGGTTCCCCTTTCTATGGTTGCAGGATCTCAGAACTAGATATTTTCTTTACTGTGACCGACACGAAATATCTGCGCGCTTCCCCTATATGGAAACAAATTATACATTTAAATAAATATAAATTTATGTTTTCTCACAATTCACCTATTTTGTACTTGCTCTTTTCATTTTTATTCTTTCCAAATATTAATTGTATATTAGTTTATTAGCTTTCTAATGAAGCTATTTTCGCCGTTCTCTGTTGAGATCTCTCCGACCAAAGCCAGGGTGAAAACAATAGAATCAAGCATTTTATAGAAACCCCAACAATGAATTTGATGTGAGGGCAATCTTGACTCAAATTTCATCTCAGGTACTGACATTGTGTCAACTTCAGTTGTCTTTTGCTTTACATTATTAAATCATAATACCAATATCGTTTGCTTCCGTTACATTTTTTGTGGACACCCTTAAATATTAGTTCGGTTATTAATTATAATTTATGGCGTTGAGAGATTCCACTTTGGCCCATGTGTTTTGTTACAGTACCGAACGCTGCATATTGATGTTTTTTATCATTAGCAATCCTCCTATTTTTTTGATATATAAGTAACTATAAATATAATCAATATTATGTATTGATAGTTTTTAACTGGTACCCATTTGCCATTTGATCATTGGTTTTACTCTTTTATCCGATTAATTATGTATGTATATGTAAATGACGCAAAACAATGGCTTTATGACCAATGCTTTGGTATCTAGTTTCTTGAGATTTACCAACATTGCGATCCCAACTCGTGTTAAGGAGGTGTATTGAATCTTTGACAATACTAGAATGCCATCTTGATAAGCTCATACGTGGAATGGAATAGAGATATGATCCTATCTGCCGAGTTCACGAATGCCTGTAAGCTCCGAGTTTAGCAAGCTTGGGACAGACCTTGCGAAATCTTTCACCTTTTGATTTCATCAAGTTACCGCCATTAGACCGCCTCAACTTTTCGCTGTTGGTTTAACGTTCCTTCTGAAAAGCAATCTCGTTTATAATTATAATATTATATAGTTTTTGTAATTTGTATGTAGCGTTATTTCGTTTATCTTGTTGATTATTCACGGTCACATTTATTATTCTGTTTGAGTAGATAATATGCAAATTAGGAACGGTAAAACAAATTTTATTCAATATTTTATTTACTGCATAGCAGAGTAATTGAATCGGTATTAGTAAAATTCACATTTTAGTCTCTGCGAGGTTCAGTTTTCATTCTTGAATTTCTAATAATTTATTACTTCTAATAATCTTAAATTCCTCTCAGCTATTAATTTTTTTCGTCATTCACAATTAATCTAAATGTTTTAGTGTTCTTCATGCTATATTGTTTTGCTAAATTATTTATTTTGGTAACACTCTTTGCCATGTTCAATAATTCACTGAGTGTCCCAATTTATAACGATTATCTTTAATATAATTTTCTAAAAAAAATTCAATTATTCATGCTAATTAAATTTAATCAACGACGCGCATATCTATCACTTTACCACAAACTGACAATATTCAACTGAATCGTACAACCAATCCAGCGTTCGGCCCACTAATAACGTTTTCAGTCTACTCGGTCCATTCTACTTCTCCGCATGACTGACTGTCCACATCATTGTTCGCTTCAACTAAACTCTACAAATGAGTACTTTACACAACGATTAGATAATTCCACTAAGTAAAGACATTACAACCCTCTCATACAATCTCATTCGCCATACCTGACTAAGAATCCACATGGACGACTCAAGAGAAACTGGCAGAGACCTGCTAGTGATAAAGCGGCATCATATCGATGAATCACGTTAGGTATAGTCATCACACAATTAAATCATTGAATCATCACTATATCTTAAAGTAGGTACTGGTTGCTGACGTAAATTATGTTCATTATTTGTAACTGCTCCGGAACATTTTCACTAGGAAGAACATTGGTCATAGCTATATTGACCTAGGTTCTATGCATTTTCGGGAAAAAACGTAATTCCGAGGCTTCACTACTTATAATTTTGGTTTATACGTTTTCCTTGATCGCTGTCATCCTTAAAATATACTCTAGATTGAGGTTTTTATATTAACTGGTTAGTTAATATAATATGAAATTGCAAATGCGCAAGCGATAATGAAGGTGAGAAAACTATTTTTTCTGTCCTCATTAAGATTTTTTTATAACTCTTATGATATTTTATTAGTGCTGCTTCTTCGACAGTAGCGATATTTTAACGAACGATTTTCTTGTAAAAGTAATTTCACACCACCTTTGAAGTAATTTATTTTTACACTAGGGAAATTATTTTAATTACCTTCTCTTCTCAGCAATCATTCCTTTTGCCACAGCCATAGTTACTTCGCTCTTTTAGCTCCTGTTAATAATGCTTTTACATTTTTTAAAGCCGTTCTGTCTTCTCTCTATTATTGGTTATTCTCCATTCTTGTGATTACTGCCTCACGGCCTGATCGGCCTGGGTTCAACAACCTAGATCAGTAAATTTATTAAGGCAAATTTACATTTCTATCCCCTTTGTTGCTCCTAGCTCGTTCATAAAAAAGTGTTTTCTCCAATTAGGTATACAATTAATAACAACGAATCCCCGTGATTTTTCTTTGAAGTATATGTGGGTTGAACATTGATAATAAAATTGTTTTTTATTATTTCTATTCAGTCACAGAGAGTCAGACTTCGGGGAGATTAGAGAAGAGGAACAGGGTAGGTATTTATATGTAGTTTACGTGGTCTTGGAATGACCACGAATTCACACTCGGTATCTAAGGGTAGGCGAAAACCGTCCTGTACCCAAAGGTGAGTGTGAACCAAAGAGAAGCAGACTGGATCGCCGGGAGAGACGCTACTAGGTAAGTTTGTAGAGCCACGGCGACCGTTGTCCGCGAGGAAGAGGTTTCTTCCAAGGAGGTGCTAGTTTTAGCAAGACGAAGGCAAATAATCCCACTAGGAAGGTGTGGAGTCTGACGAACGCCGGACTAAAATATAGCGAGGTTAGGAAAGAGAGATGCAGAGGTAGTTAAATAAGAAAGCCATGGTTCGAGTAGAGCAGCAAGCGCCAGTGCAGAGAGAGAGAGAGTGAGTGAGAGAGAGAGAGAGAGAGAGAGAGAGAGAGAGAGAGAGAGAGAGAGAGAGGGAGTGAGGGGGGGGCTGTTGTATCAACCTGTTTATCACGAATAATTAGAAGTTCCCCTCTTCTCGGTCCAGAAAATATCCACCTATGTTTCCATATTTTAATAATAAAAACCTTAAAACGTCAGTTAAGAGAGGGGGTAACTAGTGCACGAAATTGCCGCAGCTGTGGGAAGTGGGGGTCTCTCTCTCTCTCTCTCTCTCTCTCTCTCTCTCTCTCTCTCAAAAATAAATGTAATGAAAGTAATAACCTGCCTCTCCAATCGTATTTTACTTTACAATACCGAGGCATGTCCTAGTGTGGATCATTGCTGCCCTGGTTCCTAGGCTCTCTAATGGTCAGTGGCTGGTCTAATCGGCCTCTTAGGTGATGTTCAAGGTGCTCCAATAAGTTCTCAATAGGATTGAATCACAACTATGTGCTGGCCATCCCATCGCTTTAACATGATAATTCTATAGGTACTCCTGGTAGAATGAGGACGGACTCTTGCATTAAGATGAAACCTTCAACTCCTGCCTAAGCTGCAGTTGCCAGGGTAGCAACGTTAGGTCTCAGCACTTCATCTATTTAATGTCTGCGTGGTCATAGAGCCGCACTTCCGTAGAGCAATTGAGTTGGATTTTCCCGCCATGAAAATATTACCAATAGCTAAGCATACCAGATTAAATTTAATTTACATTCACATGATGTGTGCAGACGGTTTTAGTGGCTTAGGAATGAGTGCTAAACGCCTGCTATCAGGCATTGTAAACTTGAATGAATCTATCGTTTGAGGGTAAATTTTGAGTTGTGTGCTCATTTGTTGAAACTGAAAATCCGTGTTCACGTGATTGATATGTTATATCTCATTAATTTAAAATGATGGGCGGCTTCGGATGGGGATAGGTCGGAGGAATTTGCTCTGCATCTTACCCATACTTTCACACCTCACCTTTCTCATCAAAGCCATACTCACAGCACAACTGTGGAAGATTTCCTCACTTCACCTATTCCTCTCTCTCTTCCACCAAAAGCCGTTAATCCCTCTGAGGTCAAATACCTTCTGAAAAACTTACCTTACCGAAAATCCCCTGGATATGATCTCCTTACTCCTCAAATTCTCAAACAACTTCCTCCTAAAGCCATAATCTTCCTAACCTATATATATAATTGCATTATCCGAACGACGCACTTTCCACTCCTCTGGAAACATTCCATTATTGTCTTATTCGCCAAACCTGGTAAACCACCCAATGACGCCTCATCTTACCGTCCAATTAGTCTACTCCCTATCCTCTCAAAAATATTTGAGAAACTGCTACTAAAACGTCTACTTCCAATTGTTGAATCCAAAAACCTTTTTCCCACACACCAGTTTGGTTTCCGCCAACGGCATTCCACTGCTCAACAAGGTCTTCGCGTTGTTGATCACATCTCCTCAGCCCTTGAAACCAAACAGTATTGCACTGCTGCCTTTCTTGATATAGCTCAAGCTTTTGACAGGGTTTGGCACGCAGGTTTGCTCTACAAGCTCAAAAGATATTTACCACAGACTCTTTTCCTGATCCTACAGTCCTACCTTTCAAACCGCTTCTTCCAAGTCCGCTGTGGTTTAGAATACTCTAACTACTATCCCATAAATGCAGGAGTTCCACAGGGCAGTGTCCTGGGCCCCATCCTCTATAACCTATACACCGCTGATGTCCCCTCTACTCCCAATACCTTCTTGGCCACATTTGCAGATGACACTGCAGTCTTGTCATCCCACGCAGACCCCGATATAGCATCCCATAACCTTAAAAACACCTTGACGAGATCGATTATTGGTGCAACCAATGGCGGATCAAAGTTAATGAAGCAAAATGTTCCCACATTACCTTCACCCTTTGTCGCAAGTCTTGTCCACTAGTTTATTTTAATTCTATTTCTCTCCCTGTATCCGAGACAGTACGGTACTTAGGCTTCCATCTTGACAAACGACTGACCTGGAACCCACATACGAGACTAAAAAGACAAGAACTAAACAGACGCTTTGGACAACTGTACAGACTACTTCAAAGGACATCCCATCTCTCAATAGAAATAAACTACTAATCTATAAAGTTATACTTAAACCAATCTGGACATACGGAATAGAGCTATGGGGGACAGCAAAAAAGTCGAACATCAAGCGTATCCAATCCTTTCAATCCAAATTCCTAAGAACAATAGTAAATGCCCCTTATTATGTCAGCAACAAAACCCTTCATAACGATCTCAATATACCCTAGATTCTAGAACTCATCCCTTCCAAGTTTATGGAATTCCACAGCAGCCTTTCCAACCACCCTAATCCTCTAGCACAGTCATTGCACTGCGCCACTCATCCCTATAATCCTCCTCGGAGACTGAAACGGCAGTGGCCTCGTGACCTGCTATAAACGCGTGACAGTGGGAGTCCTGGCAATGGCCAGTTTCTCCAATCATGTCCTATTTTATGAATGAGCGAGTGAATGATGCTGTAAATATGGTATGAATGAGATCATTTATCTGTATTATTATTGCCTTATAAAAGGCAGATTGTAATTATTGCACAATAAAGATTGTTATACTAATTAAATTAATTTAAAATGTATTTTCTTTCTCTCCACCTCTTGATGGTTTCTATGCTTTAATTAATCGTAAATTTCTGTGTATGTTTTGATTACAATCAAATGACAACCTTCAGTTTCGCCAATCTTTTAAATTTAGCTGAAACTACTACATAACTGCCGATTGACGTTGAATCATTCGTTGTCAAATGATATCTTCACACACTGTCATCTCTTTGTGTGTTTACTGTTATTTGCCTACTAGGGTAGTTTGGATGGCTAAGAGCAACAAAGTTAAACAACTCAAAAACCGGCATTTATTTATTTTGTTTTTATTCATCCTAATAATTATGTATAGGAATCGTGGTTATTGATCTTGTCTAGATTTTTTCCCTTTTTCGAAATCCCATTCCTGATAGAAGATTGGCCTAATCACCGCAGGGATTATCTTGCCTATCTGAGCCGGCCGGCCGACACCCCACCCTCCGGCTGAAACAAAAAAGCGCCCAGATGAGAAGACGGACGGACGGAGGCAGCGGAGCGTGGAGGCACGAAGGTAAGCCACCCCCTACAGACCCGATGCCTACATAAATAATCACAACTGAAGATTTATGGGCGGGTCCTTTGCATATCATGTTAGCCGAAGGCGCCCTTCTGCACCATTCAAAACCAAATTAGCGCAATGAGCTATGGAAGCCCGCCTAGTCTCCGCGCCGTCACCCCCCCCCATAATAAACCTTATCCGAGCTGACAGATTTAGAGCCTTGCGTCGTCTTTTATGTTTGTGTTAGGGCAGCACTCGGTATTTAGCAATAAGTGCGTCCCTTGTATCACGACTAATTTATGATATATTTTATCTCTTGTTCCACCCTATCTAAGGTAGTTGATTGACTTGATTTATTTATCTTTTTTTTCCAACAATCCTTCCTTTTGTTCCTGTCGTATATTTGGTGTATCCAAAACGTATGTTCACTATGCATGCGAATTTGCAATCTTATCTTTGTAAAATGTAGCCTTTCTTAGACATCGTCCTACTTGACCGTCAATTCATTTTATTCATCCAAGTTAATCTTTGAATCAATAGTGTTGCTTATCAACTTAACTCAAATTCAGTGTAGATTATTTGTTTAACTTTGATTAGCTTCCAATGATTGGCAAGATCCACAAACCGAAGAGGAGTGTAATCGAGCACGAACGCACCTTAAAAATCCTCGAGTTATAAAGAAAAGGACGATTGGGGAATTCAATTAAAGTATTTGTCAGGTGTTAACAATGTTAGGAAATAGTTGAGTCTGGTGTGTAACCTATTGCTGGGGAAACACAATAATATGCATAAAGAACTGGCTATCATTTTGGCTTATATGTTCAAGATTATTCTTTAAGTTCTTATTTCCATGTTAATAAAAGCAAGAAACACTGTTTTTTAAAGGAAAATAGTTCTTGTTTCGCTTAATGGCTGCTGGTGGGTTATTGATACACTATCAAGCACTGATAAGTCGCTGTTTGAAGATAAACGGAAATGCGAATAGATTCTTTATTCCTGGCTGCTAGTGGTAATTGCATAAATAAAATATTAACTATTATACGGTAAGTTCGTTGAAAGACGAGAATTTATAAATGAATTGATGAATATTTTCTTGGATATTGGTTTAGGATGCTGGTACAGAGGCGTTAAGTTTCATCAAATTTATTAATTGACACCGTTTCGACATAATTTGGTCGTCTTCCAGTATGAGAATGGATGATGTAACTGCGGTGTAGGCATAGTATGCATTGAGTTGGTAACATCTCCCTTGCGTCATACAACCACCTCATACATTTCATTCACTTCACTTTCATCGCCCTCATAAGTTTGTATGCTCACATATATGTGCTGTTAACACGCACAGACTTTAGGCTGCTCCCACTGACATATGAAGTGTATTCTTCTGAAACGAGGAGTGCACTTATATGACTTATTACTCTAATAGCATTCTGTGTTTCTGCATATTTGTTTGTTTTTTCTCTCTTTACGCAATTGTTTAGAATTATCTATTGGATTTCTTTTTAATGTAATTTTTAGTAGGTAATTAATATGCTTCCTTTCTTAATTTAGGGTACCAAAAAGTTGTATTTTTAATCGATTAATCAAACTTAACAGTATCAAGATTGTGAGGCACTAACGACAATTATTCGTACCTGCCAACGTCTTGAGAAAGATACCTATTTGCGATTCCTGTGGTGTTTAGCGAATGAGATATTTTGATTTAAAATTAGACTGGATACTTACTGCGTATCAGTACACGTATCTATCTGATAAGCTGTACCCGAATACATAAAACTGTAAGGCCTTATATAAAGGATCTATTTTTCTACGGATACATATATACGCTTATGCGAGACCAGTATTCAGCACAGCAAGCAGCAGACCAGCTCCGGGCAGTTGCCCAAGGACTAAGTCTTCAACCCAAGACCAAGTGGTCAGTACAGCAAACTGCTAAGGAAGACCTCCCAACATCAGAGCTACTAAGTCCTCCACACTTCAATTCAATATATATTCTACAATGAATCTATTGACAATTTATTTATTGTATTTCCTGTAGCTTGGCTACATTTTATACAATTTTTAATAATTTTACATTACGGTCGCCGCTTGTACAAAAGTATAATGACGTACATTATATATTAATTTATTCAATATCTTTAAAAGTGATGACCTTATTTATTTATCCTTCACACTGTCTCGTCCCGAAGTATATATACGTACTCTCGCTTTGGACCGTATCTCTCTTCAACACAAGGAGTTTTTCTTGGACGCCGAGTCCTAGTTATTTATGCCAGTCGGCCTTTCCACTTTTACAATCCCTGTCCCTTAACATTACTTTATAATTTTACACTACATTCCCCATGTCGGGGGTTGAACCTATAACACTACTCCCTACAGCGATGTAAATATTCACCGTTTAGCCTATTTAACTTAACCTACTGGTCTCCTTAGCTTAATCAATGACTTAATACCTATCAAATAATAATTAGTTAACGATTTGACGCTATCAAAAAAACAAAACAATAACTAAACTATCAATATTTAAACTCTACTGTTAAAAATTGTACATTTGTCCCTGCTGTTAAAAGCCTTATTATTGAAATATTTTATCCTGTGTTCAGGATGCACTGTGCGAACATTTACAAAATTAAAGCTGGCTTTAATTGATCATTGCAAGTAAATATCTTACGAATATGTAAGAAAATACTATCAAATGCAGGCAGTAATTAATTCCTCATTTGAGTATCCTCTCCCTTTGAGTATGAAGCTATATCGGATTGAATGGGACGGGTCTCGTGTGGCTGGGTGAAAGTGTTAATGATCTATCAGAGGCGGGACGAGCCTTTTTTAGAATAGTCAGTTTGCCCTCTCTGCAGGTGTCCTGTCCCCTTTCGGAGACTTTTTCCGTTTCTATTTTTTTACCCATAACCATTCTTCTACCCTACGGATATATGTTAATAAACTGCCTCCACCCCTCACACCCTTCTCCTTGAGTTATGGTAAAGCCATAAAATTGTAGGGCTATTGTACTTCTCAAGGATCGCCCGTTGTGCTGTGGGATGTTACATTAGCATCTCGCCATACCTGATTTTCAATGTGCTCTTCTCTGTTTAGTATTAAGTTATGTTTCGACTCTATTATTCCTGTTGTATATTAAATTGGTTACCATATAAAAACTTTAATCTCCATATGCTTATCCTACGGTTATATTTCCACATTAACTTTATTGTGATGTTAATACAGGTAATCTTGGGAAACACTACAGTCACAAAATATCTTGATAAAAGAATCATCAAATTCACACTATTGAACGAAGCTATTATCATTATTCGGTTCCATTAGTTTTAACTAATGGACTTAAATAAAGCGGTTCTTTATGCACATTTCTCCGATCATATCAGTGCATGGTGTCGCTACTGTCCGAAAATAATATCTACACGATAAAATAAGGCATTGAAATAAAATAAACTCTCATTTCTAATTTGTTAAGGCATTAAAGTATTAACTGTTTACTGTATACTGACTGTTTGTAAATATATATTAATTAACATGAAAAATGGGAAAAAAATCAAAATTGTTTGCTTGAAATCGCATATTATTTGCTACAATTTTTTTTTTTTTTTAACGTTTATTTAATTAAACACAATAGGACCACAATCTCGTAATTTGGTAAATTTATATGAAACTTGGCCAGTCTCAAAAGTGTAATGCCAGTTAAATAATAAAGGGAATTAGACTTGACCTCTCGGTGCATATGATCCAGGTGGCAAAAGACAAACATCCTCTGATGTTTTCTGAAGTGTGATTCCTACCTTTAAGAACTTTTCACCCCTATTTGTTGCCCTTTTGCTAGTAAAATGAGAAAGTATAAATACGAAAAGGACATTGAAACGAGAGTGTTCAACAGTGATTGGGATTTCTGGTGATTTGGGGTTTCTGGCGCAAACAAATCAAAACCAGTGTGTTAGATCTGTGGTGGAAATATTTTAGTGCCTTTAAAAGTACAATTTGGAAAGTCAACTCACGATTAATCATTTTGATTTAGATTCCAAGTCCAAGTGTGATCCGGTTAGTTCAATCTTGAGATCGGATTTCATTGAAAATAAAAATTGTTTTGAGTGCAGCAAATCAATATTCAAAAAAACAAAGTAATGAGGTTTCTTCAATGTCAACACCTTCCTATGATAAATCTTTGGTACTATCACAAGATATGAAACCATACAGAGATGAAAAGCAAGTCCACCTTAAAAACATTTTGGAAACAGTCAAACGATCCGAAAATTTCTAAAGTTGTGGGCGAAATAGCTTTGTCTCGAAATACGAGTACAATACTCCGGTGGATTGACGAGATGACAGTAGACGTGAACTAGCAGGTGATTTATAAGTTTTTGAGACGCAACTTTCATCCAAAGGCAAAAAAATGACAACTCAAAAGCTTAGAAATCACCTTCTAAGCTTTTGAGTTGCAATTTTTTAGTTTGCCTTTGGATGAAAGTTGCGTCAAGTCATCTGCTCAGCTGTGGGTTAACGAGAATCTCGAATAGTCCGATTTTACGCTCGACCGAAAAAGGTTGATCGCCGCCACCATAGCTATATAATCTGGTTTATATATTTGATACATCCATCGAAATATTCAATTTTTCATTCTATTGAACCTTAAAATAACCATGACTGTTTATGATTAGAAATTCCATTATTTGATGCTATTTCGGTCACTCATTCTTACATAACTACAGATCTTCTTCTATATAACATGCATGCTGCCCGATCTTAATATTTATTTGACCCTGTTAATATTAACGCCGTTATGTGTTGACTTCTGATTTTAAATTGTAATCAAAGGCCGCTATTGATTTGCTAGTGGTTAGTTTTTTGAAATAATATTTGGATTGCATTTCAGACGTCAATGGGCACTAATCATCGCGAACTGCATCCATTAAAGGCGATCAGAATGAATGATATAGCATGCTTTTTATCTTCTGACGATACCATCATCAAGGACCAACCCTTTATCCGGGATTCAAATTACTTTTCGGTGTCTGGGATAATCTTACCCAATCCTTCGGCTCCACCTTTATCGTCATGATTCCAAATTCATGTTTGCTGAATCGGAAATTGATATTAAAATTGTTGGCCGATCGCTGGACCGTTCTTTTGATTTGGCTAATCGTAGCTTATTTTTTGAATGGCAACTTCGAAACTGATTTTGTTCGCAATAAAAGGAACATTAGAAAACATGCTGATATCGAGGTTATGAAGCTGATCGGTACTTAACAAAATTACACATCGTATTCTCATTTGTCATTTTTCTGCATGTTTTTTCAATTTCAATTTCCTGTATAAAAAAAAGTCTCAAGGCATGTATGATTAAATACATATTCAGAATCGTAGTAATAAGCAAGTGATGGAAAATTCAGGTCTCATTTTTACGATTATGATTGAGATAATTTGAGCTTTCCTTTATATGTATTGATTTCACTGCTTGTCCTTACATTATCCTTATCATAATTATAAATCCTCTTCCAGTGGAATCACGAATGTACTCTCCACACTGCTCGATGTAATAATGTGATTGTTAGTCGCATTGTATATTTCTGATTTGCCTACAAGTATTAAATGATTCTTGATTGAATTCTGGAATGATCATAGTCATGCTCAAAAGAAGAATTAATGACTTTTTGTAGTTTTTCTCTCTTTGCATCTGTTTGTCAGAGATGAGGTGCAAAGGATCTTCTTGATTTGTTGCTCGGTTAGTTTTAATGCCAGCATTGCCATAAAACACTTTCGCGCGCTTCGAGATTATGACCCTTCCATGAAAGTTTCTATTTTATACGCTAGAAGCTTGAGGACACTGACTGGCCTAGGATGGCCAGGGGACACTTTGCGACTAACGGGCCTGGCCCATGTCAAGCTGCTACAGCTTTTTTAAACACCCACGCCTGTTTTATTTAGCCCCTATCTCCTCTATGTTCCTTTAGTGCCTCCTTTCTTATGCCCCTTCCATTTGTCCGCCTGTCCGGCTGATGTACTTTCAGTCGATGGCAAATCGTTTCTTGGCTTTTTTTTGTTTTTAATCTTTCGTGTACATTTTCGTCTTTCTATTCATATCTATAAAGCCTACTTAAATATCGTAATCTAAGTTGCATGCAGTGGCAAACTTGTCACTACAATTATACTGATCAACTGGCATTGGTTTTTAGTTAAATTCTATTTGACAAGCATAGAACTGACTTTAACAAATTCATTGGTACTATTGACTTAACAAACATAAACGTTACCCATCACAAAACAAATATGAGGTATCAACTTTGTTTTTCATTATATTTTGAACCATAAACTTTTTTTTCTTGATGGTTTATTAATTACTATTAATAAAATAGAAATTTTAATGGAGGCCTCCCTTTACAAATACTGTTAAATGTATCCAACACAACAGTATTCTCAAAGACATACTTTAGATTCAAGATATTGAAAAGAGATAAAGCGTTTTCTATTGCTAATTTCGTGGTCATCCGTGTTCAAATACTCCCGCCACCAAACAACTCTCCCCGCAGATCCCCTTAGGTGAATTCTCCGATGTTGGCAACAAGGTCTACTCTTGTACTGTTAAATTCATATGTGCTTTTTCTAGGCTCACGTTGCCCGAGGTATAAGTTTTATTCACCACACAAGCCCACATCAGCGTAGAAAATATATTGCTCAAAGAAAATCTTAAAGGGATGAAGAAATCCCCAACGGAAACCTTTAAATCCATCATTTGTAAAGTTGGAGTTATTGGCTTGTTAGCTAAATAAAAAACTGTTTTACGGCTTAACGCATGGAAAACCAACATATTGCACGTGTGTTAAGGGTTGTTTTAATGTGAACGATATGCCTTTGAGAGGGATAATAGCGAGTGTATAAAAAGTACTATTATATAAGTGTCACAGTGGCTGAGGAAAGTAAATAAACAATTACTACGAAGCTACTGTAATCGTGACTAATTGATGTAATGGTCAATGGAGCTATGTTGCGGTTCCCTAACACTTCCATTCAACTGTGTCTTTGCTGTTATGGTTTTTAGCATGACGAGAAGATTAAATCAATCAAAGCAACACGGTCATCATTTAAGAGCAATTATAACATTCCTGTTATTATATAAAAATGCTGCCTTCTATATTTGTTTCCAGCCAACTGGTTATGGCTAAGTAGGTTTTTTATCCGACTATCGGTATGTTTGTTGCTCTTATCTGATACATATTATGACTACTGCAAACCTAACTTAAAATTGGTAGTGGGAAGTTTCCATTATAGGGTATGTATGAGTCTACGAACAATTAATTTTAAAATTATGAACTGGGAGACTCCTGGGGAGATTCTGCATGTAAATAATGTACTCGAATGAATTTTATTTTTTTTTATTTATGGTACGAATGAGCTCTTAAATCGAAATTATTTATTTGGGATAAGCAAGTTATAATTTTACAAATCAGTAAGTTTCTATTCTATAACAAAAACAAAAAAACGGCCATCAAACTTACTTTCGTTTGCTCTTTTTACTTATAAACAATTATGTATTGACGTTCATTTAACAACTTAGTGACAAAGGGTCTGCTTTACGACTTTCTGTTATCACCTGCTTCCTAGCTCTGTCGTTGAAAAACAGTTACGCCAGGAGGGGAAAAAGAAACAAAAAACTAAGTTGACTTTCCAGACTTGTTTCCAACCTGTCCCACATTCCCCCCCGTTGAAAATTGGACTCATTTCCTGGATACTCCCCTTATTACTTTTGGTTATTTTGAGTCATTTAGAAGGTAATTGACGAGCTGCTATAGCCACAACTAATCAGCTCTCAGATAAACTGTTATTACAGTCTGGCCGAATGCCACCCTGCGGTCTGAGGCCTGCTAAGGAAGCCGTTTATCTATCGATATATTGTCGCACAAGGGGTTGTCGATAATACTTAATATACGATAATTACAGTCGGGTCAGTTTGTCTATGCCTATTTAATGAATTACTTTTCCCCTCAATGAGTTGAAGTTAGTGTGGTTGCTACAAATATTTTAGTTTTGGGAGTCATTAATTTTCAAGCTCGGAAAGTGGGACTTTACTTCCTTTTTTTTTTTTTTTTTCCTGAAGTGATGGGGCTCACCTTATTTATCATAGACTAACAATTTATGCTAAAACTTAAACTAAATCTTAACATGATGCTCCCCGACAGTCTGTTGCCATCGATGCGGTAATGGTGGTGGGGTCATAATGTTAAACAGTGGCTGTACAAATTCTCCCAACTATCAGTGAATTTTAAGAAGTGTTTTTATCAGACAACACACCAGGCTGGATATAATAAGGAGTAGATATAGCATTATCCGCTCCCCTCCAACTTCTTTTAGAGGTTATTTTTATTATATAATTATGTTTTTCTTCTTGTAGTAAGGAGACTAAAATACGGTAATACGAAATTTCAATATATCTCCCAAAAAAAAAAAAGTTTTAGGATCCTGCGATCAAATCCTGTATTTAGTGTCGTTTGAGCCAATTTTATTAGCTTTTGATTTCGTTAAATCTTTTACTTCTTATGTATAATAGTTTTTTGTTAATTTAACTGTTGATTATAGGTGACCGAGATGGTTTAAAAAAGGAATTGAGGTAATTTGAATTAATGAGAAAATACAATTGATCCTTCCTGATTGGGCAATAGTTATTTGTTTAAAATTATCTCATTCATACCATATATAGAAGAATATTACATTCACTCACATTCACGTGTGTACAAAACCCAGGAATCCCCCTGCGTCAATTTCACCTCTTCCGATTTAGTCTTTCATTCATAGACTCTTTCAATTCATTATCAATCATGATTTGTTCCCTGTACCCAACAAAAAAAATTCGAAAGATTATAGTGAATTCTTTAAAAATCAAATCTATTACTTTTCTTGTAGTACTTTACGTTGTATATAAGTGAGTAAAGCACGGGTTCAGGCGAAAGCCGACATGGCCAGTAAATTGCTTGGCTCATTATAAAAATATGACAAAAAACCAAAATGAAACATAATGAAAAAACTGTTCCTTCTAAAGGGGGCCCCTCTTTAAGACTAGTGGCGTCGTCCACTCGGAGATGTACAATTTTTATAAGTGTAATTGAATATAATTCGACGCCTTCTCTTCGCTGCGTCTTCTCCCCTCTCCCGCTGCAGTCGCCCCCCCCCTTTCCCGCGGACAAGCTAAAAGCCGCTAAAACGTCTCTAATTGAGTGACTGAACAATAATTGGGCCCGGTTACTATAAAGAGGCTGCCGACCTAATGGATATAAGATGGTCATGGCGGTTCACACAGTTTCCACCATTAGCTGCCGCCGTTACAAAGGGGGTCGGCATTTCATCTCTCCTCCGGAGGCAAACAGTCATTCACGGTTTGTCCTTTCGGTGTGGGTCTACAATGAACGTCCGACGACCAGGCCACGTTGACGATTTGCTACACAAACTGTCGATAAATGACGAGCTTTTTCTTTTTCCTCCGATCGGACGTCAGTGGTAGTCGGTATCATTTCCTCACCGCGGGCACCGCCTGCCGTGGAATGCGCCCCGACCTGTCCACGCAGTGGGGTTAGGGAAGCACTGACGTAACCTGTTCCTCGGGGTATTCAATCATGTTCTCCGCCTCGTTAAAGCCTTGTTAAATATTTACATAATTCTGTCAACATGTATAATTTTAACTGCCCTGTGTATTTGCTCTATAAAAAATTCTTAGAACAATTTAGGATTTTAGACTGATAAATTTAAAAACATCAGCTTTCATTCAAGAAGCTACGTCATATTGGTTAACTTCCTTCTTCCTTGGGCAACGATTATATAAATTCCATGGTATGTAATATCAAAATAAAACTTTTTTCATTCCGATAAAATCAAGCCTAATTAATGTTAAAGATGTATTAAGTGTCCTATCTTTCGTTAGTTTCATGCCCGATAGTAAATTACCTTGCAATAATTTTAAGAAAATTACATATAATAACCACATATTAAAACAAATTTCTCAATTCCGAGTTCCTAATTTCCTTACCAACGACATTGTGGATAATTTTTTATTGTTTTATCATCCTCCTCATAAATAAATGTTAATCTTATGCAAACAAAAATATTAAGATAAACATTATCCCGTTAAAATCAGCTCAATAAATAGTATTGTCAGTAGATATTTTATAGATAAATGTAAACCTTTTTCTGTTGTAACCAAAATTTGTTTTGTGGTGTTATAAGCGCTTTTGGCTGCTATACCACCATAATCTTATAATTAAAATGATACTTCTAACGGAGACAGGCTGATCTATTACTGCGGTAGAATAGGAAACATCATTTAAACTTTTCACTTAAAATTTTATTTTTTAAACTTCCATGCACTATTCTACCGTTTTAATTATAAAATACATTCGCGCTCGTATCACTATAAACTAAATTGTCGGTAAACGAGAGGTGTTAATTTATTAACATGAATAGCCTTCTCACATAACATTCTTTTATTATTCTTAAGAAATAAAGAAAGATTGGGTTTTGGTATACAAGTGTAGGGAGATTGTATTTCGTTCTTATCCATTTTTATAATTCGGTAAAACCTCTTCTATCGTACAATCAGGAAGGTTTTTAACGATTAATTATCCGGCATGTTACTGATGGACAGAAATCAAGTGCGGAAGTCGATAATATGACCTTCCTATTGTTCACTCCTCTCTTTTGTTGTCTCATAAGAGGAGCTAATGGTTTTCACTACAGGCAGTATGCGTGCTAATTAATTATTCGTGCTTCTATGGCATTCATAGATCTCAGTTGTTAAAACGGTTGTCTCGTAAAAGTTATTAAACATTATTCTGTGCTTGGTTGAATTTTAATCGAGTCTCTGACATGTTGGTATAAAGACATGATTTTAGTTTATATCAGTGAACTTGGGAGTAAAAATTGCAATGTTCAAATAAAACTACATGGAAATTATAATGTCTGTTTGTCACAATTCCAACATCGATGGCTACCGGTGGTTATGTGAACCAAGGCTAACTTAGGTTTGCCAGCTATTGTAATCTCAGCATCAATAGACTTTAGTCACCTCCATAAAATGCAGCATGCCATTAAAACGAGTATGTAATACATAAACAATTTACGTCACATAATTAAGATATTCGTCGCGGTCGGGAAAAAGGTTTTATTGAAACGCTCTTTAAAAAAAAAAATCTTTTCGTTATTATAGTTTAAAAAACAAACATTCCCAATGAACTTAAAATTCCCACTATCCATGATCATATTTCGTCAAAATTCTTGTAATTCCATCCAAATCCTGTTGCAAGATCACTTTCAAGTATCATAATTACCCCACCTCAGATATGGAAGCGGAAGTCCGTGATCTGTTGTAAATATCTATTGACAGGGGTTCTCCCACTGGACAGTTTTTCCTGCGTGTTTAGGGCCTTCTTCACCCTCTACTGCTACGAGGAGTCGATGCGGCTACAGGAGTAGTATCCTACTAATTTTCTCCTAAACCGGGAATTCTGCGTGTAAATTGGGGAATTTCACAAAAATGAATGTGTGCATAGGAATATTGTATGAATGTGAATTATAAATACGGTATGAATGAAATTTTTTACCACAATTATCTACTGAGCAGTTTGTTCAAATAAAGATGTATAAAGCAGACGTCTTCAGTGAAACACTGTCGCATTAACAAACAAATAAACTAAACCGGAGCATATAGATGACAATGATAAAATACTAGTGGTTGAAGCTGTGTGATAGTGTAGACCCGTGACTACCTGAGAAGGTCGGATCCAGGACGTTAGGACGTCGTTACAGGGCCGATTTTCACTTTTTCCCTTGGAGCTCATTGAGATGGGAATAAATTGTCGGGGCGAGGAGGCGTGCAGCCCAGCGGAGGCACAGGCGGCAATTTGGACTCGCCGTGATTATCTGGGTCATTTGGTGGCTGGCACTACCAATCATCATCCACCTCGTTTAATCAGGCACATCGTATTACAGGCTCGGGGTTAATTGTACGTTCTGTGGGCAGAAGTAGCTTAGGCTTGTATTACACACATACGCTCACTCGATCAATCAGTCTGCTCCGGTGCCCGATCAGCTCGGGGAATCTTCGTCTCTCGTTCTTTTGTCTGCAATAGTCACTATAATTTTCTTATATTCATGTCGTACTCTTAGTACCGATAATTATGACTTTCTTTCAAAATACATTTTTTAGGCGCAAATACGTCCCCTGACATGACTAGAAGAATTTTCAACTGCTAAAGGACAGATGATGCCAATGCTCTCATGAAGTGAAATCCCTACTTTAATTTCTTGATTTTTATGCGAATCTTTATCTTGGATGGTTTATGGAAGGTTTACCTTGGATTCTTGGCTATATAATCCATAAACCAATATATTAACGATCAAGTCTTAGGATATAGCCTGCATCTAGCTCCAGATTCTGATTACTTTATTATATTATTATATCTACGATGGCAATGTGCATTGTGGGATATTAAAAATTTAGTTTAGGAACAGTTGGGTTTATCATTGTGTATACGCGCTTGTTGAGGACTAATTTTGAATTATGAAATTAAACGATGTAGCAATGAAAAGGCTAGACAATGTAAAATTAGTTCGTTTGCCTTACTGTCTGAGGCTCTAGCTTAATATATTTCCTTTAATGGTTAAAATGTTCTCCTGTAAGAAAGATGTTTAGGCTGCAAAGAGGGTTGTATTAAACGAGAATTACTCTTACGAATGAGAATATCACTTATAAACTTATAGCGATTTATGGTCTGCTGGATTCGTTCCATTGATAAGTGTCATATATATATAATGGTCTTTACAAATTTTTTATATTATTTACGCTAACCCTCACACTCAAAATATTTTTCCGATAGTCATTGTAACACATGATAATGAAGCGTGTCTGTTGAGAGCCCATATAAATAAAAATATTGTGGCGAAACAGGTTGTTTTTATTGTAATTTTCAGTAATATGCCCATTCATATACATTCCTAATTCCTTCGTATATATTTTTTAAAATAACATTTAGTTTATAATTAATGAATACAATTATTACTTAGATATGTTCAAAAAAGTCTGAAGAGACTCTCTATGTGAAGACATTTGAATGAAATCTTGTATCCCTTTGAAATTAATTAAATTTCAAAAGAAAAGGATATATAAAGATAATGCAGGTTTCATGAATGACACTGGTGAGTCGAGGTGTAGTAGTTGACCTTCCTATGATCCTATGATCCTTCCCATCTGCATTACCCCCTAGTGGTATGACCTAAGTGGTGCCCTAGGTAACCCAAACCCCAGGATGCTAATTGAGAGGGCTGGGGGCCTTAATGAAGGCTAATGCCTGCGATATGGCAGGTATTGAGCCAGGCCAGTGTGTCCCTCGTACAAAGCAGGGCCATTCACGGTAGGAAGGTGTGCCTGCTCATTCATCCAGTCCCTAACACCCTATTTACCGGCTCCTACAATGCACTTCCACCTTTAATAAATGCCAACTACTCCCTGTGTCCTGGCGGCCCTTGTTCTCGAAATTAAATCCTTCTCCTCAGCCCTAGGAGCCTCTTTCGTTTATCATAATTTTTTTTTCTTTTATGACCGTCGCTGTCGAGCCAACAAACAACACCACAGGACATCATTAATTATTAAAATTACCCTGAAGAATACAACGCTCATTGTACGCAGGGAGAGGCTTTCCTTTTATTCAGGTAATGAACGATCGCCTATTTTCCCCCATTATGAAGAACGAAGTAAATACGGTATGTCAAAAACGATTTCAGAGATATTGAAACAAAGAAATCTCAGAGTATTTTTTTATTTTTTTAGCTATTTAATATATTTTTATTTGTTGTAAACGAAGTTTCCTGTAACCCTCTAGCTATGATGAGCACAATCATTTTTACTAACTTCCCCTACCAACCTTCATTTCATACTATCAGGCTACCAGAACCAGTCTATCCTGATTAATTTATAACGCATAAGATAAATCTTTTAAATTCCGAATCAGTTTCTATGTAATAGGATAAGGACCAAAAACGCGTTATTCCAAATCATATTATATCTCTGTGTAAGTAGTGTTTAGGGCAAATACAACTTAATACTTACTTTTCTTCATCATAATTATGATAACTACATCGACGTTAATCGAACATCCATCAATATACATAAATTTGCTATTATCTAACAGTAAACAGTGCTCAGAGCGAACTTATTGTTGCTAAACACAATTTAAATAACAAAAGGATACTCCCTGGATGAGAGAGGGGGGCATTAAACCGGTTAAATGCATCAGAAGTCCGTAATTTTAGTGTGACGTAGATCAGGGCTTACATAGTTTAAGCATTAGTTCTATATTCATTAGCATACAACAGTCTCAAGTGACGTTAATTCGAACTTGTTCATCCTACCTTAATGTTTTCGTATTGTAACAATCATGTTTTTTACGAACTAAAAATATATGTATATATATCTGTAAATTTTGTTCTTTGAGAAAGCTGAACTTAGGAAAAAAGTAATATTAGCAAAGAAAAATACGCTCTACCCTTTTCTACATTAACAAAGGATCTTAATTAAACAACTACGCAGTATGGTATTTTTTTTTTTTCCCCTGGAACTTTTATCTATTTTAAGAGCATAGCCCCTCTGGCAGCGAAAGGAACAAAGGCGTGAATTTACTTACAGCGGAGTGCTTTGGGAAAAAGTCTGAAGAAAAAACACGGACGGTTCACTAGCTCATACAATTTACAGAAAACCTGTTCTGATGGCGGCGTCACAACACAGCCTCGCTTTCAAGAACCTGTCATTTGTACTTTATTCCACGGAGCCCGTATGGGACCCGACGCGATACCTCCAAACCTGGATCATGAACCCTTGTCGGTCGCACGGTTTTTAAACCTATACCGGCCCAGTACAGTCTGATACCATTAAACACTTTGTCCTTCGCTTTATTGGGGCTTTCTTGCTTCCAGTTATCTGTATAGCTAGTAAAATTACTTTAGAAATAGTTGCTCTCATTCATGATTGATG
This sequence comes from Acanthosoma haemorrhoidale, assembly GCA_930367205.1. Classification (NCBI taxonomy): domain Eukaryota; kingdom Metazoa; phylum Arthropoda; class Insecta; order Hemiptera; family Acanthosomatidae; genus Acanthosoma; species Acanthosoma haemorrhoidale. The sequence continues at coordinate 48,609,362 of OV884012.1, read as the reverse complement.
GGCGCCTGAAGGAAACTAAGTATCAGATTTAATAATTTTGGACGCTATCAAGAAAAAGCCGGAAAGATGGTTGCTTGCGTTTTGCCTGACGGAAAAGTGATTCCGACTCCTGTAATTTGATAGTAGGATGTAATTTTTGTTCCCACGAATGCCAACTTTTCCTAGCCACTTGTGAATTCTAATATCTGTAATTACTGCCAGCTTTCGATCTCATTCTAATGTGTCATTTGTTCCATAGGATATTCTAGTTTCCGACGGTGGTTGACGAAGAGTATTTACGGTGCATAACTTGTATAAGTTTTGAATTATTGTCTAGATTGAAAGAAAAGGCTTTACTTTCAAATGGGTACAGCGGAATCGTCTGTTGTCTGCTTGCCTGTTAGCGTGCAAAAAACAAACCTATCCATATACACCGTTGATGTAAGGTAACTAATCTATTCCATTCCATCTTGAGTTATGCAGCTGGCATTTATAATTTTTAAAAATTAATTAGTTCTACCGACAGATCATTGAGAAAACAAATAAAGATTAGTGAATGTAGGCAATACAATTGAGTGGTTTAATTACACCTTGTAGGAGTGTATGTGTAATAACGCGTGCACTAAAATTTTTTTAAATATTTACATCCATCCACAAACCATCAATCGTAACAGCCTGATGTAAACATGGTATGCCATAAAATGACGTCTATAACAGACAAATACAAACCGCCCAATATAATTTCATGGGTAGCTATGATCTCGTGGGCCGAAAATTCGGCGAACCATAACCACGACAAATAAGTACATTACGTAACCAATGGATTTGTTTTGTACTGTTCCTGTGATTATGGACTAAACTGTATGAGATCGGTGAGTTCTATGTTCAGTGGAATTTTGATGCGTGTACATGCGTTTTTCTTTTCCTACATCCATTAATTCTCGAATCTATAAATAGAGAAACTCTTACCACTTCTTCCTCATGTGAATTCGTACCACTTAGATTTATTGCCGGCGTATCGTTGGGATCCATCTGTCTAAAATGTAGGTCGTACACCACTCAGCGAACCCTAAAGATATTCCCGATTGCAGACCCTCCTCCGAGATACCCTAATGCTGCTAGGCAACTGTCCGTCCGTTGGCTGCCAGAGGAAGGACACTTATCTTGTAAAAAGTCGCCGTATCTTTACGACCACATCCGTCCCTCTCGGGGTCCTGCGGGATGGTACCTCTTCCTCTATTCGGTACCCTGTGGTCTGTGCGGTGTCAGCCGGTACTCACACTAATTGTCGCCCGGTGAAAGGTACACCCAGCTATTGGAATAGTTCTCATCTTGGATCGGAAGTATGAAGTATTTTTTCTGTGGTATCCTGTAAAGTGAGTGGTTTGAGCAACTCGTCGAAAATTAGATTGTATCCGTTTATATATTTATTAAAAACTAGCTTTTTTAAAGCAAGATCTTTTACTTTAAAAGAAAATAATTCCTAAACAAAAGTATACTCTTCAGTGTAGAACCTGCTAAAATTTTGAAAACGCATACTCCTCTGTAATTTTTCTACACTACTTTACGGACATTGTGTCGAACTTTGACATAGTACAAAACTATGTAAGAATTGTTGGTGATAGAGGTTAGAATGGTTTACATGTCGACCCTCGCGATGTTTTCTCATTAGTCACGTATCGGCAATCGTTCCAAATTCCTTGTGAAGTAATAAAAATAATTTGAGAAGAGTTGTGAGGAAGGACTGACCCTTTATGTTTTAGCACAAGGTACTATTTCCGCACAATTTTGATGTGAATATCTCTACCCCATTTGAATACCCACATATTTGCATTACACGTCGTACATATCTATATAGATACTTTTTTACTTTATATATTAAATAATTTCGGTTATGTAATAAATATTACACAACGGTAGTAAAAACTACCATAAAAAAAAGTCATCATTATAATGAACTAATAAATTTCAAATACAGTTATGGTATTTAACTAACATGCAATGGGAAATGATGCCTCCTGATTTATATTAAGTCCGAATCCTTCATCAAACGACATCTTAAAATGAATATTAGGTTTTTATGAGAAATGTAAACAACTCGGTTTAATCAAGGAATGAGTACCTAGTTGTGAACTAGACCTAGAAAACCAAATAACTTAGCGAGACTTGAACAAGCATTGACCCCGCTAGTACCTTAGCGCCATCTACTTACTTCTGAGGCAACCAACCCAGTGATTTTTTTCACCTTTTACCTTATATTTCATAGTTACATTAAAATAGGACACTCAGTGATGCTCAGTTTTTTTTAATTTGGTCTTTTTTAATAGACATATTTTTTAGTATTATTGTCTCATAACAAATGATGCATTTTTGGATCTGTGTGTTGAGTGGACATAACATTGATATCCTATCAAACTCACTATGAATTTTTATTATATGTGCATTTGATGTAATATTTTGTAGGTTTTATTAATTATCATTCAATTGTTATATAATATCTCGACTACTATGATTAATTATGTTCATCTGACTTAATTATTTAAGTAACTAAATAATGCCGAAATCATTCTTCCTAATAAAGAATACAGAAGGAGAGACTATGAAGTTTTATTTAAATGTAGTATTTTTATAACGTATACAATACAAAAACCTAAAATAAACAGGCATGTAAGTCTCATTCCTAGGTCGTAACTTGATATGGAGGGCATTCTATATGAATTCTAAGCATTGACGATCAGCCATGTCCTACAATGAATCCATAAGTGATCTTCACAGATCAGCCAGATTATTCTACAACCCCACGACCCGCCAATCTTTATTGCACCACATTTTTTATTTTACTGTCGCCTTTTTTTTCTTAATTTTCCTTCTCTTTTCCTAACCATTATTACTTGAAGAATTCTTCATGGAGGCATTCTTTTATCATGTCCGCGCCATTTAAGTCTTTTTACTGTTTCCTTTGCATTTATCTTTCTTTCCGCTATTAGTTACCTCATTTGTTCATTTCTCACCTTCTCGTTTATCTTTCCATAGCTTTTTGAACGATGTGTGACGATGCCTTCGGAGAGGTTTTTCTTTATTTATTTTATTATTTATCAAAATTACGTCAATTACCATCGCGGATGGCTAACAATGCTTACACATGACATAATCGCAGCAGCTGCTCATCGGTATTTAAATCAGAGACATAACGTTTCGCGAATAAATGTTTCCGTACAAATAGCTTATCCAGTAACCTTATAATTGTCGAATCTTGCAAGACTACACGTAAATAGTGATTAAATTAAACATGTCTGTGTGTTTGTTTCTTAAATGGAAATGGAATGACGAAAGTTTTATTCTGTTCTTATGATAATTGTTTATTATACAATTGGCAGATTTTTGTTAATTTTGAAAAGCAAGTATTTTATCAAATTATACAGAAAGTAAACATTAAAAATGATTCTTTATCTAAATATTAAATCTATCAATTAAATAAAAATGGCTGCATAGTTATCGTGCCAGTTTTAAGCTCTAAGTTTTTGGGTAGTTTAAATTTTTACTTTTACACTCCCTGGTAAATTTCATTTGCAGCTTGGTAAATACAAGCGGGAACGTCTTTCGTGCTGTTAACGTGATCGTGAAACTTCAAATTAAAATATTAAATACTTGTTACATTAACAATAGATTACATAATAAATAACCTAGCCATAAATTTCCATGTGGATAGCTTGTTGCCACCTCGCGCATCACCAGTTGCGAGATGAGAATATTTTTATTACGGGAGCGATGAAAATGGCCTGGCTCCATTTCACACGGCTGAGATCGAACGATGATTATCTGGCTTTGAGCTGAAGTAAGATTGCAATTGTGGTCGGAATAAGATCATAGTGTGTTGTAAACGTGTCATTTACTATTTCCCATGACCGGGATGTTTTTAGGACGCACGACCTCCTTGTTACTGTTGCAGAAATGTGCGACCCCTCCGGCAACACGTTTACTACCGTTTAGCAACACTTTTGTTTTCTCGTTGCCTGTTTCTTCTGTTACTGTTCTAATTGCTGCAATGGGAACATTCAGAATTCTTATCATCTTGGCAAATATATGTATATTTGATTAATACTCCCATCTACAATATTAACGGATATTTTGTGCATATAAATGATTAAAAATTTGTATTTGTTATTTATTAAATATTAAACATGACTCAATAGCAGCGTACAAATATCATCAGAAGTAAGTGCTGAGTATTAATCTCACTTTTTGAAATCTGAATGGTTTGTCGGGAACTAGACTGTGCTGTGTCGAGTAAGAGAAAGTCATCTTGATAACGTCCCATGTTTTGCAACTTTGTTTAAAAATTGTAATCTGCTCTGTTAGGGTAATGGTGATAAATAAGCTCATTCATATCATATATACATTATTTCATTCTCTCTTAGCAATACACACGCACACATTATAGACGTGAGGGGGTTAAAGTCAGAATGTGACTTACCATTTCCTTCATTTTGAGAATAAATGGTATTACTAGCTAGTGTTTACTGTGGTAAATTCACTAGTAACAAATTTGTGCTGGGAACCAATCTAATTTTGAAATGGTAATTAATGGTAATTGTGAAGTTAAACTTCTCTAAATTATAGTTTTGCTTTATACTAAACAACTTAAACCATTTTCCATGTAAATAAACACAATGTTGAAAAACAGCGAACAAATTTTGTAATTGCTAAGGGTGTGATTTAGTTATCGTTTTCTAGCAGCAGGTTAGGGTTTCTGGATTGTATTTCTTGACAGAATAATTGAAAATTTGACACGCTAAACTACTCTGACTTTAACTCCCACGAATATGCCCAAAACTCAGGAATCCCTAAAATTGCTTCCTCCCTATCAAATAATAAGGAAGCGAGGCTCGGGAGAACAATCCCCCGCAGTCACTACTACTAGATGAATGCACATATGCAAATTAAAATTACTTCCAGAGCTGTCGTGCCGAATGGCTGGGATCGATCAGTACTCCTCCGATGAACTTTTCTTGTCTAGTGCATTGCCCGAAGCACCCTGTTGTCACAGAGCTCTGCCTGTGCACCTAGGACTATTGCTAAAAAGTCAGGACTCGATCGGCCAAGAAGCCGTGGACCGTTGAGCCTATAGCCGGTCCTGAAAAAGTCGGCCCCTAGTACGCACCTAGACGGCTAGTAGGTCCGGTCAAACCCAACACCAGCCGCGGTACCTTCCATATTTCCATACAAAACGGCTGGCTCCTTAACAAGCCTCTCTCTGTTTCTCCTTTTTATACTATCCGGCGTATTGCCCCCTCAACCCCCCCATCCCATCTTCGTACGAACGACACAACGTTACGAGTGGACCCAATTTATAAAAATAACCATTCACGCATATTTAAATTGTAACCAGTTCTCCGCTTGTCAATTTCTTATTTTACGATTGTAATTCGTAAAGATGTATTTTTATTCTTATTTAGTTAGGTTATATCACACCTTTAAACCAGACAGGTGCCTGCGAACACATGTCACCTTTACCCTATTTCAAAAGCCCATTGCAAGCCTGTCAGTTTTAAAGATTAGTTAATATACATATTTGAAACCCGGAAAGCAGGTTTGCAAAAGGAGCCATTGATCAAAGTGTTTTTGATTAGAAATTTTGTATGATTGAGGCGTTCAGTTTCGAAAACCAGCTCGATCCTTTTCCAGAAATTTTACAGCAGAGACAAAAAAACAACCCTAGTTTACATAACAACTGAAATATAGTTGAAGATGAAAACTTAAAATAATCTGGGACCTTGGTTTTTTCGAAAAGCACCAAAAATTATTCAATTTCCTGCACAATTAGTGATTTTTAAAACTTTTTTTGACAGTTATATCATTATTAATTTCCTTGGAGGATCATGCTTACCTCCCAAGGGTAGATAAGTGTGTTAGAGAAACGTTTTATTTGTTTTCAGTTCAGTAATTAATTATTAAAATTAAAAGTAAGTAATTCAGTTCTGGGGTCCGAGGGTAGGTAATTTATAGTGTTAGTAGCTTCTTTGGCTACTTAGGAAGGATATTAGTAGAATTTATGTTTTTAGTAAATTATTGCAACTATTTTTTTCTTGAGAAATTACTACCCTTTGGAAAATATCCGGAATACAAATGTACGTTATTATGATTGGAATTATAATTGGTTCAATATTTCACTTCTGAAAATATGTATCGGAAGCTTGTTTTGAAGACATTAAAAAAAAAGAAAAGTATTTTTACTCCGGTAAGAAACGACACGAATATAAAACAGTTTAAATTATTCATAAAGAAGAGTGTGTAGAAAATGTTTTTTTCATATTATAAATTTTGTCCGACTCCTGTTAGTGGTCAAATGCTCTAAAAATTACAATATATCGGGAATAAATCACTGCTTCCTTCCTCTTATTTCGTTATATATTATTTTTCAGTTGAGCAAGAATGGGTATATTTTTTTTGTAGTGTCCTTTTGGGTTGCCTCCCAGCATATTATACAGTCGATTTGTCTTACAAGACTGTCGGTCTCCCTTGATAAATGCTTGCCCCGTGTCTTGTATCCCTGACCCCTCCTGCTCAGTCCCTCGGTTGGACTATCGTTGCCGCTAGTCGGATAATAGACTCGAACAGAGGAGCCCCTAGTCGCCATTTTCACGTCTTATTGCCTCCATTATCACGACCGGAGCCCTAAATAAAATATAATAAACTCCGGTGACAGTTTTATGACCGCCAGGTGCCAGCGAGCGCAGAGCCGTGAAACTTCCCCCCTTTGTCGTCCTCACAACCTTCCCTTGACAATCTTTTTATCACTCTCCTCTTCATCGGTCTTTTCTTCACCCCTTAGGCAATGGCTCACTTTGTATGTTAGTCAAATATCCCTTCTTTGTTGATCTAGCACCTTTCCTGCCCTTCATGATAGTGAAATGTCCTTGTGTGAAAATGAAGATCATGCTCATCAGATTATTTACAGCTCTATATTTTAATTTCGAATTATTTTCTTCAGGCGATTATTACCGCATCTTTAGTGTTCTCAATTTATGGTCACTTGTTTAACGGAATTGCCCCTGTTAGCTTAAAATTCCCGGACCATTAACATTTTTAGGATATTAGCCCTTAAGAAAGGCTTCTCCGAAATCATTCTATTTACATCTTTTGGGTTGAAAATTAAAATCAGTGACCACCCCACTTGGGTTGGGTTCTTCTATAGGTAAGTATTTTCTATTTATTCACAGATTATTATGTAATTTCTAGGGATGGGGCCACATTCCTGTAAGTATTTTTAACTTCAGGAAAGCTGTTACGTGGAAAATTTTCCCTTTTAAAAGTCTAAGACAAGCCCTCCCCTCCGCTGATACTTGATATTTTTCGTAGAAAGAATATATATTTTTATTTTTGTCCTGAGAACTATTCTTCGTTGTAAGTAATTTGAGAGTAATGATAACATTACTCGTAAGGGTTCGTGCTGAGAGGTCCACGATTAATTTTGCATTTAAGTGGCTACTTGAATGTATAATTTCTTAAAGCTTGAAAAAAAACCCAAAATGATAAAGAATTCTTCCGGATGGGCGGTAATTGTGAAGGGAAGGGCCCGGGCTGGTTGTCCCTGAAATAACCCTCATTAGGAAGGGTGCTAGTGCCAATTACAGTGTCTATTTTATGGCTGGTGACCCTTGTTGCCTACTGACTGGCTGGACATTTGGCCCTTCTGGTCAGGAAGCGGGGAAATTGTAGTTCAGTGTGTTGTATTAGTGGGAATTAAGTCAATAATTTCACCTTTAATCGTTTCCTCTGTGTTCGTTTTTTCTTTTTTTTTTTTGTTGGGTTGGCCATTGTTCAAAGTCCGATTATTCCCATATTAATTCCATCCCTCGCGGTGTCTGAAACCAAATGTATGTGGATAGAACGTGGGTATGTCATTATATAATTACGATGTACAATTAGAATTATTGATAGAAACCAGTATATTACTAACATCTACTAATGATATGTGACATTTTGAAGAACGTAAAAGTTGATTTTGATTAAAATATAAGCATAACATATAAGTTTATTAATCAATAGTCTGTTGCAATGGTTCCGGATTATATCAGGCGGCACCTGTACAGTCCAAAAAACCTTAACGGAATAATAGTGACAATTTTACCAGTACAAATTTTAAGCATTATTTCTCTCATTTTAGTAATAAATGTTACTTCGCTGTTATAGCATTCAAATAAAAAATGGAAATGAATGGAATCAGTTATAAAAAAAAAAATGTTTTAAAATATCTCCTGCCCGCATCTTGTTAATAATAAGCGTATGTTGAGTGAAGGATTGTTTGTGTAGTGTGTACACGGTGGATAGTCTAAAACGTTGCAACAAAATATCGATTACAATTTGGAATCATCTTACGCACATCTTTTAAGATTCAGATCTTTAAGATATAGTTTTTCTATTAAATTTTATCAACTGACTGGAATTTACGATAGGCTCACTTTCTCTGATTTTTTAAGAAATACCTATTTCTTCAATTTTTCTTTTTGGTTTTATTTAAACCATTATTTATCGTTTTCGATTTACGTTCCAATATCGTTTATTATAGACGGGCTTGAAACATTTGAAAAATACAGTGCTTCTGACTTAACAAAAACATACAAATGCCTAGGTTTATCCGCTCTCTTGCATTCGTTCGGACGCAATTTCTCGTTTTACTTTAATTCTTTGAGCTTCTTACATTCTTGATGTCTCTTTGTAGCAAATGAAAGTCCGTGCATGATGGGCATGAGAACACCTATGAAGTAACCGATGGCCACAATTACTGTGGCTTAGAGAAATGAAGAGTAAGACATCAGTGCTAGAGATGATCGCTCCTTGCAGAGAACGGATTGAGCAATCATGACGTACTGAAAACGAAAATGATCTGAGTGTACCTTATGGCAGTGCCCTCGGAATCGACGAGAAACTACTATTCAACAGGAGAAACAAACGAAATCTTCGAACTTTTTTTTATTCTTCTATATTTCTTCGAAATGATTCAATAGTCCTGCCGAAATATATTGCGCAGTAGTCAGCATCTACAAAGCTCTCAAGTTAATTCGAGCTACGTAAGGACTTATGCTAACTAGTAATTGGATGCTTCGGTGCTTGGCAGGGTGAGATGGCACTTGTACAGCTTACAGGGTAAGCATAAGTGTGGCCTGACATGGCCATTCCATTGAACAGACATGTACATCTGAAGCAGAAAAGGATTGGCCTTTTTTTAAATATTTGTTTAGTAGTGGTTTTCGCTAATGAGACATTTCCCTCCAAAATAACAAGACGTTATAAAACTGAAGTCTTGACCTTTAAATACCACGTATTGATAAAATTGTGAATAATTGTTACATTGGAAGGGGACAAGGAACTGGTAAAGTATTGATTTAAAGATCGGGAGGGTTTAGGAATGACAAATGTTGATGGGAATTTCAATAAAGATGTTTATTGGTTGCAATTGTAACAACAGACTGGTGGATATTGTATTATTAAAGTAGTTGATTTTTGTCAGCTGTAAGCTGTAGGCATACATAAATATATAAATTTAATAATTAAGGCCAACCCACTATTGGTGAATAGTCAAAAATAAAAAGGGCTACTGTATTGCCAAAATGGTTAACTAACAGTGGTTTGCATGGAAACCTTCTTGATATTTTCTTCTGTTCTATGATAACAAAGGGCTGGGTAAAAATCATTAATAATTTCGAAATACGTCCAGAAAGTTATAGCTCTCCTATAAATTAAACCCCATAAAATTGAATATAATGATTTGATAATTATGCTCGTTGTAAAAAAATCTTTTGCATCAAAGAAAAAGGTTTCTGAGATTCAGAAATGTAAATTTGGAGGATAGCTCCCAAAATGGCATCGCTGATCTCTAATCATCTGATTTATTGATGAACCGACTGATGATTACTGGCCTCCCAAAGTACTTAATTAATTGAAATCGATAAAAAAAAAAAAAGTCGGAATTATTGGCTTGTGCTTATGTTATCGTTCTACGCTCCCTTATTTCGGGCCCATTTCCCTTCAAGAGCGCTTAATTACTTATTTCGGAACGGGCCGATAATGGCTGCCTAAATAAATCACAGTATCTAAGCAATTAAAATGAAGTTGACATTTGTATCTGATATAGGTTATTTATTATACTAATTAGCAAAAATTAAATGCAAAGATTAATAATCACTTTTTAATTCTGCTTATACTGAATACTGAGTTTACTTTTTAGTATACAGACACCAACGACTGTACCCACTCATGAACAGAAATACTCCAATAAAACATATTAGACTTTACTTTACTTAAGTATCATATTATCGACACTTATTTACGCATGACATGTACATCACTGTCCTAGACCAGCTGATTAGGAGGAATCTGTTTTGTCAGTATTTGAACAATTCATGCAGGATTTTAAACCGCGATAACATCATAACAAATAGAAGAGTCCTTAGGTTGGACTGTCTGCAATTATCTTCAACTTATTCAACACAGACCCAAGTAAAATTTCTAATTTTTTTTTATTCAACTGAAATTGTATACCATGTTTAACAACAGTACCTGCACTATAGTTTTTAATATAAAAAATCCATTCTTAATTTAAGGATATAGTTTTAGTCGTTTGTAGTTTAAACTAAGATGGATAGTTAGGTACCAACCTGAAAATTGAATGCCTGACAAATTCTATTGCAACTTCTGACATTCCATGTAACCACAAAAAATTGTTTACTACTCCCATTGTAATTAGGATAAGTTTGGACTTATGCCCCCCCCCCAGGGACTATTACCTGTAAGTTTGTATTTTATAAACTCTAGGCATATGGAGTAAGGTATAGGGTACCAATCATATTTACTCTACACCAGTACTCATCAGCCTTATTACACGAAATGCTCTTGGTTTTTTTCTGGATAGTGATTCCTTATTGTTATTACTACTTAAACGAAATACACAATAAAAACCAGGCAACCTTAGATGCCCCCATACTTGTCACATTTTGACCTCTTCCAAGGAAGTGGCTCAAGCCCAGAAGTTCATCCGAAAAAGTATAAAATAAACAAAATTAAAGGAACATAAATATTATTAGATTACAATATTATGATTAATCATAAAAATTGTGTATTAGAATATAAATTGTATAATGGCGGTTCTGTACCTCCATCTACCGAATGAACGGATATCTATGATTGATATGAACTCAATGTTAACGTTACAAAACGTTTCCGTGACGACTCATAAAAAATTAGGACAGCTGGATCTAAAGGGCAATTGTAAATAGGTGGGTAGGGCCGTGACGGTAGTTCTAACCCTGCATTTTCTTTCTCTATTCCTAGGGCTAATGATAGCGGCCCGTATGTGCCGGCGCGTCCACTGCATGAACTCGAACCCACCTGTCGTAATCTTCGTGTCCGCTGGTGCGGTCACACTCCTCGTGCGGGATCTATTGGACCATTCCTGTTACAGATTAGATTTTGGTAGCTATGATAGAAAAACAATACAATGAAAACTAATAAGCTGATATTGAATGTTAAACCCCTTTGAGTAAAGCTACCAAATTAATCTTAGGCAGTTCATTTTCAGCTGTTGAGTACGAAAAATGGAAAAAATTTCATAAGTAATGGTTTGAAACCGACCGAAGAAGATGATGCATGAAAAAAATACTTTATTCTGGTACATTTTCCCCTAAAAATAAAAGTGTGTCTATATGATAAAAAATATATAACAATACTGTGTTCTGATTAGTTTATAAATAATAAATGGCTACAATGAATGAGCAGCAAAAGATTGTTTTCTGTAGAGGTGAATGGCATTCACTGACCATTGCAACTAAGAAAATGTGAGACAAATTATAAGGTCGAAAAGAGTGGGAATGGTTGCTGGGATGTGTAAAAATATGTAATTAATAATTAATAAACAAATAAAAAGAATAATAGAGGCAAATTATAAATTGTTAGATTGGAGGGAGATAAGGAACTGGTAAAGACTGGATTTAAAGATTGGAAGAGTTCATGAACGGAGGGTATTTACGGCAATAGAGTTCCTATAGTTTGTGGATCGGATAAGAAAAGAAAGACCAAAATATTGTAAAGTTAAGGAGGATCCAACAAAGCATCTCAACTCGGAATGGTGCAGCGAAATCCTGAGTTTAAATCTTAGGAGAATTATATTTTGCTTTATATAACATTTATTAGTAAATGGTTTATATACTTACAAAACATGTGTGTCACTGCCGGTGCAAGGAAACGCGCTAGAATTTGACCTTTAAGGGAGCCAAATTGTTATAAACTAAACTAACATCGTAATTTTGTGTTAAATGCTGTCTTATTTGTTAACTTTTTAAAACAAATAGTAATCTTAAAACATGAGAAGGAACGACTGAAATACATAATGTAGTGCAATTGAAAAACAATTGTCAAAGAGCGTTGAAGAGAGTTTTTGGAAAAATGTATTAAATAAAAGGTTATTGTGATTAAAATAGCACGATATACATTTTATTTTAGCCGCTTTGAAATTAATACTTGTTGGTTAAACTAGCAATAATGGAGTAGGAGATATATCAGAGGGCACCAACGTTGATACCCCCAAGTATTTCGTAATCTCTTCGTAGGGAAATGATAGAACGGTGGGAGACGGAGACCGAGAGAGATTCCGGCGGTTTGGTTTTTAATCCGTAAGATTAATCCCGACGCCGTATAAGGCGAGAAGTAGGTGCTTTGATAGGCCGGTAGCCAGAGATAGGCCGGCTACAAACGAGGCGTCCCAGTCCCGCAGTGGCCTATATTAATTGATACAGGTACTTGAGGCTACGTGCCGCGTACCCAGGTAGTAGTACCACGGCGGTGCGAGGCGAGAGGGTCCCCGCTATCCCCGACCGGTTCCGCCGCCTAATCATAGTTCAATTATTCCTCATAAATTAGCTCTTTCTGGAACCTTGCTGACTCGTGTTAAAAATGTGGACAATAAATCTGTTGGTTGCGCCTCGAAATGAGCGGTTAAAAGGCACGTGAGGGTGCCGTTTATTTCTCTTATTATTAATGCCTTTTGTTTTATTTTGCTTCAGCCTGACTTTCCATTTTATTGTTTTTAGGCCGGTCGGCTTTTTTGTGGTTTCTTTCAATCGCGACCCGGTCTCGGCTATCTATCATCTCTGTTAGCAGCGGGCACTCGAATCGCAGGCACAACATGAGCATAATCCTCAAATCTAATACGACAAAAACAATAGCAAACATGTTGGTTGATCATTTTCCAATCATCTAAACATTTATTGATTAAACAAAAGATATGATAAAATATAAAAATAGGTAATGAACAAGATGGAGATCTGATAAAAACAAATGACTAACCTTAGCCAATTAACAAATAAATAAAAGTTTTTTTTATTAATTAAAAATTTTTATTAAAAAATATTTCTAATATTAATAATGAGGAAGTAGCTTAGAATATTAATAATTAATAAGTCTCTGAAGCACTTGTCTAATTATGTGACCGGTTATGTGAGGTCTAGTTTTTTTTTTTTGGGGGGGGGAGGATTTATTTGGGCAAAAAACCCTCAGGTCATCAACGCCGCTGTTCGTATATATTCAAGCTCACTTTGTGGATCCCACCGACGGGTGTCCGAAAGGACGACAGCAGAGCCCAAGCTCCTCAGAACCGACTAGGGAGGCACCCCAGTCCCACATGTCAGGGTGGTTATAGATCTTGTTTTGTAGGACACCAGGTTTGATAGGAGGATATGAATAAAAAAATGTATTCATCTAGCTTAAATTCGTCAGTACAATCTACCAATGCTTACATTTTCATATGCAAGGAAAATTACAATCCTCCCAGCCACTCTAAGCAACACAGTCTGTGAGACCGCCCCAAGCAATGGGTACTACTGGGTTTCTGGGGACAAGCTAAGCCTGATAATTTGATGGGGGGGGAAATATATAATAGTAATTAATATTATTTGTGTAGTATTATCGATGTCAAATACTACATATTTCTGAGTAGATTAGTTTTGGAGAGAAATTCTATGATGGTATTTGTGGTCGGTTCGTCATTTTTCAATGCTGCTTGCAATCTCAGTGGGACTTTGTTGCTGTTTAAAATGGATCTGTAAATGTGGCAATCTTGGAATAAACAGACGATGGTTGCATTTTTGGCATCTTGGAGTGATTCTCAGGTGTTATGGCGACCACGTGTGAGTTTGCAACGTCCTAATTATTGTAAGTAAGTGCTACTTCTTCTCGACCTCTGTCACGGCTTGATCTACTGCCATTCGTTTAGCTTTTTCTTCTTGTAGTGGGCGTGCAAAATCTCACGGATTAAGGACGGCTATACTTCGCCTTGTGACAAATAATTCTGCACTGGTTACTCTATCGACCATTTAATTCCCCGTGATCTCTACAAGTGTGTATGGAATGGACTGGTGAAGTCTAGAGCCGAGAAGTGCAAAGTAGTAGATGACGGGCCGGACTTCGATGTAGTCGAAATCATTACAATGGACGAACTGATAATTAACTAGAGGAATAAAATATGATAAAATTCAAAATTACCTAAAGAATAGGCAATAAATCTCAATTAAACCAAAATTAACCAATTTGAATAACTTAAGTATAATACTATATTCAAAATACAACGTTAAACTTGCAGTATTATTACCAAAAATGTTGAGCGTTAGCAATTGTAGTAAATCAACAGATTGTTGAATTTATAACATTGGAATCGGTACTAGCTCATAAGAAACTTTTAAGTTTTGAACCCTGCGTCCCCTGCTCGGCCCACAGAGATATGAAATTTCACTCAGAAATTGCATTTATTGACCAAACAACCTGATTAACTAATTGACAATTAAAAACTACTCCTACTAACTGTAGCATTCATTGAAATCATGCAATTTTAACTCGACCCACGTTTTATGTAGAGGTAGGCCATTCCGAATAGTACTCCCCCCGTATGATGACATCCCCGACAATGTAATAAATAAAATCAGCCCCCGGAAAAATAATATATGACCTTCATTTAACTATTTGACATTGAGAAATAATTTAATGCCCTTATGGAATATTTGATTGATTTTATAGCTCAATAGTGTCATTAAGTTATTAAACATGTGTATGCGACCCAATTTTCACTTTAAGGTATGATATTCTGTATAATAGTTTTACTCGAGCCCCAAAACTGTTGAAAATAAAAGTAATTCCATAAAAAAATAATGGGTCATTAGCTAATGAATTACTCCAAATATGCCCTAAAAAGGCTATAGATAATTCTGTGATAAAATATCGCATTCATGCTATATATCCAAAAAAAAAATTTAATCTTTCATTGATGCCGTAATCACAATATACACATCTTTATTAATCACAAAATGATCCCTTTACATTATCGTTTATTAGTAGAGGCAAAATTAAAGGCCCCGAAGGGCACGATGTGCAATATGAGCTTGAACTTTATTGGCCTATACATAGGAGTCATTTAAGTTGTCATTAGAATCGTTGAGTTTAACTAGTGGCTATCTCCGTTTGTTTCCTTCGTTGAAAAAAAACTTAACCATCAAAGCAACCTTACCATCATTATCACTAAGGATCCTCAGTAATTAATGCTTAGTAAGTAAGGCATTGATGTAATAAGTGGGCACTTCATTTTTATTATTTCGTCTGAGATTTTGTTTTTTAATGGGATACTCTAAGAGCGTACTGGGTAATGCTCCCAATCAAGGAATGCTCTATTGAAAATATATTATAGTCATAAATCTCACTTTATGGAGTTGTCCATTGGGATCTGTGCTGATTAGGTTCGAAGACCTGAAAAACTTTCACTTTTTTTTTATGCTGCTATTAAAATATGACTTGAGTTTAACACTCAGTATAGCTTGATTATATGAGCGGTTAATTACAGCGGCTGACCATTTAGTGGCTATAAGCCATTATATAAGTATAAGCGTTCGAGGGTAATGGGCATGTAGGGGCCCTTGTCCAACCTCTTCATTTTGGGAATTCACGGCCGTGAGAGATTTGTTGATTTAGCAAGGTCGGATGGAGCAGATAGCACTGTCACGATAGTGCCGGCGTATTTAGTAACAGTCGCGTTGATAAACATTTGCGATAGCCTTCATCGCTAAACTGCTATTTATGCCAAGTTATGAGAATACCAGAATGGCATCATTCACAGGGCCTGGTCTTATTATAATTTTGGCTATGTTGGTTTTTCTTAAAACCAAAAACCATCGTTTTCACTGTTGTGGTTATGGGGTACCTTACCTAAACTCCTCCGTCCTCCTTACGTAGGCATCTTATTGGTTGATGAATGTAACTGACCTCTTCACACCCTTATTACTACTGTTGCCCAGGAACACGTATTTATTAAATTATGACTGAGCTTTGAGACGAAGATCCGGTAGTATTGTTTCCAGTTTGTTATTTATTTATCGAAATCATTTAATGTGCATACAGACAATCTGCAGATGCAGTTTTCCTGTGGTGTGCTTCCAACGGTAAGAAATCTGCATAGTGGGTCAAGCAGTGGGATAGGTTCCCGTAAGCATAATAGCCTATGAAATTGTTGTGAACACGTTACGGTCCGAAGATCGGCTTGAATGCAAAGTTTGCACTCTACGGCCTGAAGAATTGGTGTCATGAGTGGCCGGATAGGTGCAATGAGTCTCCAAGATGCACTTGGAAGTCTAATGACTGTCTATTTCTCGACATCGGCAGCTGTCGAGTTCGTCGAACCCCAGCAGATGTGGTCCGTCATCCTACGGGGTCCACACAAATCTGGGCTCCACACGCGGTTTTGGGCTCTTATTTTGGAATGCCCCGGTGTCTATGTATGAACTTGATCATCTCAGTTTCAAAAAATGCTCAATTATTGTTAATGGCAAGGCACATAAATCGTGTAAAAATTAAATGATTTACTAATGAATGATTGAAATGATTAATTATTGGCACTAAATTATTTTTTATGGGATTGCCAGTATTTTTCGTGCTGTCGGTTCACTAACCGAAACTATTTTCTTAAGCATTGTTTCTGATAACGAATTATAACATATATTGATTCTGTGTGTAGCCCTATGCTTTGCTTAAAAGCTGATTCCATTAATACGTGCTATATAATGATTATTAGAAAGATTATTCAATATACTACTTTTCATTTGTTTATCATTGCTCGTATTGGTATTTCCTACCATATATCCTAATTCCTCTCATTAGAACTCTCATATAATAGAGAGAGGTTATGAACATTGAATCAATTTCATTTCCATGGTAATAAGTTGGTGGCTACCTATAAGATAACCCTTAATGGCTTTTATATACACCCCTACGGTGTAAATAATTAAATAATAATAATAACCTCTCAATTCTTTTGAATATAGCACTGATTGTTTGGAATTTAGTAAAATTTTCCGATTTTGTAATGTTGTTAATAGCTAAATTAATTTTGTTTTTGGAGTGAGTGTTACGTCATGAATGAACTGTTTGTCACGAATTAAAAGGAAGGTCGTGCAATGCTACTGGAAGCTTCTTACAGTTATAGGTCTCAAGTGAATTAAAAACGTGTAAAGTTTTTGCCTGAATTCTTCTATTTAAGGATTTAGGTGTATGAGATTTTTTAGGTTTTTTGTTAATTTTCATAAAAAATGTTAGAAAAAATTTCTTAAACGATTTCTGATTTTTTAAGTACTTTTAAGTAAAATGGATTATTGTCTTAACAAAGTTTGGCAGTAAGGTTACTAATTCTGTATAACATTGGATTATTAAAATATTGAAAAGATAATGTCATTCAAAGGTGTATTGTTGTTTAAATTACGTTTTATTACTTCTCTCTCTCTCCCTCTCTCGCTCTATCTCTTGCTCTCCCTCCTGGAGGGTAGAGAGGGGTCTCTCTCTCTTGCGCGCGCTTTCGCTCTCTCTCTCTCTCTCTCTCTCTCTCTCTCTCTCTCACTCTCCCTCCCTCCCTCCCTCTCCCCCTCCCTCCCTCTTCTACGGTTGCTCTGAAAATGGGTCAGTAGGCTTAATATCGACAGAGGATGTTAAATTATTAAAATAAAATAGATGTAAAGGGAGAGACTCCCCTGGTTTGTATTTTAACCATATGTAAATATCATTATACAGGTATTCTAAAAAAAAAATATTATAAAATAACTTAATGCTTAGAGAAATTCGGAATTATTCCTAACCAGTCTGCTTGTGATGTAATTAAAAATAATGTATTTTGGTCCAATCCTTGCCATTTTAAATAATGAAAAAGTATGAAAGCTGAAAGAGCTTTAATTAGTCATATCTGATACAAGGTGATATGGAGGAATAAAACCCGGAGAGGAGGGGGTGGTCGTTGTCTTTTTAATTACTGGCCGATTGTATGCCATTCCCTTTGGCAATTAGGAGATTGATACCCAGCTCACGTAACGGCTACCGAAACGAAATGAGCTTTTAATGTGCTTTGCATCATTCCTGCTATCTGGGAGAGTGGTGCGTTAATGAAGTGGCTCTTTGCATAAGAAGATACTACTGTCAGTGATAGACGGCGGGGAAGCGGTTCTGGCCCACGTAATACCCCTCCCCCCCCCCGGATTTCCTTTTTTCCGCTCTCCGTGTGCTTTATATACTTATTTTCATAGATGGATGGTTGATAGCAGCGGAGATTGTTCGTTGATCAAGTTATATCTGTGTTAGTTAGCCAGAGGGAGATACGGCATAAGAAGCCGGCAAAGAAGACGACGTTGATCTAAGGCGGACACGGGCAGATGGGACCGATAGTGGAAGGCAGTTTTCCACGCGCGTCCCATAAGAAGGATAATTAGGTGACAATGGAGCGATGCAAATGGCCGCCACTCTGGAAGGTCCCATTGTCAGCGAGTCTCTCACGGCCTGCTCTCCCGTGACCAATCCTCCTCAGCCTCTTCTACTATCCTCGACCAGCTTCTTCATCTCTTTCGTCATTTCACTTACCGTTAGTGCCCACTCTCTACGGCATCTTAGTCATCGGAATGCACTGCTGTTTCCCATCTGTTCTATCGCCGTCATCCAATCTTCGTTCAATTTGCATATTTTCGATGGAAGAAGAGGCTATACTTTGTAACATGTACAACGACGAGGATTGTGTCATGCTAGGACATTGAGCATACAAATTACGCAATAAATCTAAAGATGGTTTATATTTAAATTATTACAGTATGCTTGTATAGCATTATTAATTGGGATGTAAGAATTCATTCAAACTTTTGTACAATTCACATTCATACAATATATTCTCAGGAGCTTCCTCCACTCCAAGGCTATTCCCCAGAACTAGTGGAAGTACCGGAAGAAGCAGAGCTCCCCCAGCCTGCCTCTCCGACCGTTTCGCCGTGTGGATCAGAGAGAGTGCAAGAAAACCACAGACGCTCGGGAGTGTGTGCATTGACCCATGACATACAGTTCTATTTTCAATAGAAAGTATACAGTAAGCGACCAAGGTATTAGTGTTTCGAGTAGTTTACCTCGTCTGGAATATTAATAACTTTCGAAGCTCCATCAAGAACATTGAAAAAGACTAATGGTCAAATTTTTACCTTTCGGTGCGATTCATCATGTTTCCTCTTCTATTTAAATTTAACAAAACGATTCCATAAATTCAAACGACGAAACATTGGCATAGTGGATAGCGAAACAAATATATCAAAGATACTATGGGTTGGTAAAAGTTTCCATTACATGACAGAAATAAATCGCTTCGCCTATTACATTGTAAGAGCTGACTGACTGCTTTTCAACCGGGGGAAAAGTAAAACATGAATAAGTCATTTGCATCAACATACTATACTTATTATATATGCAAGCACATCTTGAAAAATCTGCCTACACTGTGGATTCTACCTAATTATTTTCAGCTCTTTTTAATTTATTACGTTTCTTACTTTATGCTTGTAGGGTTATTAACTCTCTTACTTTTCTTCTGTAAGCTCCAAGCTAATATATTTTCCAAAAAAACGGCATTATTGAAAGTAGTGGAAAGTACATAACATCTTCATTTTCAATTACGAAAAGAAATTCATATTTAAGCTCATATGTAAGCATCCTTTTTCAATGTGCATGTACTATAAGAGTTCAAAAATGACATTCGAAGAAAAAAAATAATTCTCTTCTTCTTCTCCGACTTCCAACAATATAAAAAAATAAATAAATAAATAATAAATTTTTAAATCATTAATGCCGGATTGTGGAAGTGCTAAGTAAAATTTTTATAAATCAACTTTATTATGATGAAATTGCAATCTGGCTTAATACTTAATAGGCAATAAATAATTGAGATAAATGTTTTCATTCATACCATATTTACAATTCATCATTCACTCGCACAATCATACAATATTTACAAACAGCCCAGGGGCCCCCAAGTCCACATGGTAGTTGCCTCCCTCGCATGCGAAAGAGGAAGCGGAGTCTTGGGAAGTCCCCCACGCTCCTCTTTCGGCCACGCCACCGAATACGAGCGTAGTTGACGAAGAGTGCGAGAGCCACATACGCTCAGGACATGATTGGAGAAACTGGCCATTGCCAGGACTCCCACTGTTCCGCATTTATAGCAGGTCACGAGGACACTGCCGTCTCCGAGGAGGATTATAGGGATGAGTGGAGCAGTGCAATGACTGTGCTACGGGATTAGGGTGGTTGGATAGGTTACTATGGAATTTCATGAATTTGGAAGGGATGAGTTCAAGAATGTAGAGTATATTAAGATTGCTGACGTAATAAGGGGCATTTACTATTGTTCTCAGGACTTTTGATTGAAAGGATTGGATGCGCTTGATATTCGACTTTTTTGCTGTCCCCCATAGCTCTATTCCATATGTCCAGATTGGCTTAAGTATAACTTTGTAAATAAGTAGTTTATTTTCTATTGAGAGATGGGATGTCCTTCGAAGTAGTCTGTACAGTTCTAAGTAAGATAGTACAGCTTTTTATCTTTCCACGACTATTATTTATTTGTCTTTATTCAAAAAGCACTCTTGACAGCTCTAAGCGTCAGTTATCTAATTGATTATGCGGGATACTTAAAACTTTTCCAACGATTAATATTACTTATAACTATAAACTATTTATGCCGTATCTCTTCGCTCTATGACACATTCTAGGTAATAATCAATTACATGACAGTTCAGAGCTGCCAAAAGCGCTTTCCGAATAAATAAAATAAACAACAGTTGTAGAAAGACAAAAAAGGTTTATTATCTCAATAAAATTGTAATAATAAAAGTACTAAGGAAAAAAAATCAAGACAAGTGTGATGTGTACCCCTCTAGTAATGGCTTCGTTAGGACTAGGAAAAAGTTCATAAAATACAACATGTAAATAATAAATCACTATTTCGATGACAATTGATTATTATTTTAATCAATTGTTTTTTTGGAGACATGATGTTTTTGAAAATTTGACTATCACCAGTTTATTGGTTTTTTTCACGAACTTGAATTTGAGGCAGGATATGCATTTTATGTTTGCCTTGTGAAACTGGAGCTAGGCACATCTTTCCTGGCCGCCATCAACAAGCAATATGATTGGTTGAATAATTAATTACTATGTAATACAAAAAGAAGTAATTTTCTATAATATTGCGTAGGGTAATTAATTAAATGCCTCGGGGTTGCTGTTTGATGTAATGTAAATTTGGTCTTGTGACTTTAAACTATAATTGCAAATAGTCATCATCATTAATCATCATCATGGCGTTAAAATTGTCTTAAAAAATTCAACTTTTTGCAGTCTTTAATAAACCGTTGTATGGGTTTTATACATTTGGCCTCCATTGGAATTTTTGATATCAAGACCCGAACACTTATTGAGGACTGTTCGGAAAATATTATCGTTTGTGATATTATAAATTGTGCTTCATTATCACCGTTAGTGGGGTGTGTGCCCATATTACGTAGGCGTCTCCTCGAGGTGTCAGCCGGAGAACCGAAGCAGTCCGATTGTGGGTCGGACCTTTCAGAACTCACAATGGCTCACTTGATTTGCTTCACCGTTATATCATCTGGCTGTCGTCTCGTCTAAAGAGAGCGTTTGGTGTCTGCCGCAATAACATCTTGTCTAACAATCTGGAAAAGGAAAAAAAATATATAATAGAGATGATTTGAATTTTTTATTTTGGTTTAATTGGACATCCGAAAAAGCAGTTTGAGTTACTTTACATATTCATTGCAGTGAACAAAAGCTGATTTTATACTGTTATTATTTGTTGATTAAAAGTGGTATTATATTTATTTATGTTAACATATCAATAAAATGATAAAATCTTATTATGCAAGATTTGTGGACTTTTTGACTCAAACCGTGTAGATTTAAAGGTTCTGAAAAAAATCTATAATTTATGCAAAACTGGTGACCCTGATCAATTTGAGTAGATCCCCATCGCTGGATTAAGGAATAAATGTCCATAGCTAAGACAAATAATGTAATAGACCATTAAAGCCTTTTCGGAGCCAAATCGCTCGATATTGAAAAACAAATGGTTTACAACATCAAGGAACCAGGAATTGTTTAGAGAAACATAAGAAACGGCATTTGAGTTTTTTCCTTAAAATTCAATAATAAGCGCATCCATAAATAGACTTTTGATGTGTTGTACAGAATTATTTTCAACATCAATTTAGCCATGTATTCTAGATTGCCATCTATCAAGTCAAGGCTTGTACAAATGAAATTCTCTTGTAAAGTTTCATTGTATTTATAACATTTTCTGTTTAATGTCTATTAATTTCCTCATTCAATACGATGATGGATTGAAAATAGTTTTATAAATTTTAGTTAATTGATAAGAATAAGTTGAAAGTTCTTCACTTCACTCAGATCCAACCATCACTCATTTGATTAATTTTTAGTTGTTTTTTCTACTGTTCTCATGGTGTAGGGTCTATTCATTTCTATACCTGTATTTCGTGTTCAGTAGAAATGTCTTCCTTAGTGTGACTGGTGAAGGAAGTGAAGGTTGCACACAGAATACTACTATGGGAACATATCTTAGTTATCTCACATAAAAAAAAGATAAAAAGGGAATCTTTGACATAGCTATTTGAGGTGGCGGAAATATCTGACAAGGAGTAGTAAATCATCCATGACAAAAGCATCAACTCACTTGTCCATGTTTAGGAAACACATCTGCAGTGATAATGTGGTCAGAAAATTCTTTTGCTGGCCCTGAGAAAACTGACCCTTCCATTATGAGCCAGAAGCCACCGACACAGATGACACTCCCAAAGGACCCCGGCTCCTGGAAGTGCCGAGACCTGTTAGCCACGCTAATATGCCGTTAAGAGGTTCCTGATCGACTGACAGACAGTAGCCCTCTGGCTAGCATCCCTTGTCCTTTTTTGATTTATTGCCCTAAGGGTAATTGCTCTTAACTGCCCTGTGCTAGGAGCGCCTTTGCTTCTGTTTTATGAACGAATGAGTCTGTGTGCTTATTCATGATCGTTCATTAAGGGTACCTTACGGGCAGAGGGGCTCATCACATAGTCCGATGCGTAACTGACTAGTGGTGTTTATGTCATAGAATTTCAATTTTTCAATTACGATTTGAAGATTTCAATTTCTTGCAATGTTCATCCATGCAGTTTATTTTAATATGTGTAATTAAAAGGTTTTTCACCATTATATTCACCCATTTAAGACATGGAAGGGCTTACTAATTTGTTAGCAGATTCTCAATGTTCATTTTTTGAGCCTCGTGGCTAGTAAATATTAGTCTGTCTAAGAATAGAACATGCATTTCTCCTTAAGATTGGTTGAATCTCATACTCTTCTCTTGTGAAATAGGTTGCTATGATGGCTGCTTAGTATTGTGGAGAAAACAAACAAAACAATTTCGTTGTCGGAGTTCCCCAAGGGTCGGTGCTCAACCTATACACCACGCACATAGTAGGAGCATCATACTCCAATTGTGAGGTAGCGGCATATGCGGACGATATAGGGGTCTACAGTACCATCCTCAACCCGGCGAAAGCTCTAAAGGCTGCAGAGGGTGCCAGTTAATTAATCGCCGACAGGTTGCGAGCTGTCCACAGTCAAGTGAACCTAACCAAGACTCAGGGTTTCATCTTCTCTTTCCAGCATGGGAAAAGAAAGCGTCCACCCAGCTTCACCATAGACGGGACTCAATGCAAACTTGCCAACAGCACCTGCTACCTAGGTATCAACCTAGGTAGACACATGACGTTCGGCACACGTTTGCAGAAGAAATTGAAACGAGTCCGCAGAACTTACTACTCTCTCCAGCATCTCATTCATCACAAGCCAGGCCATATCCCTTCGACTGAAACTCTTAATATACAAGTGCGTCCTGAGGCCAGCCAGCTCTACTGTTTGGGACACCACTCTTTAGATTCCTACATGCCAGCACCATAACTCGACCCCAGAGCTTCCAGAACAAGATCCTGCGAACGGCACTCTGGCATACCCCCTTTCGTGAAATAATTGCTTCCTACATGCACGAAAAGTTCGAGCTCCCCACCATCACCGACGTCATCAAAAGAAGACAGATCAAGTTCTTCGACTCGATGAAACACAGTCTAAACCCTCTATTCGAAGACATGACACCACCACCGCTACCGGCACGATGGCAACTCACAAGATCGAGTAAAGCAGAAAAAATGGTGGACATCACGGCACTAGGCCCGCCAACAACAAGCCTCTAAGGGGCACCCATCACTTAAATCAGACGAAATAAGAATACACTATATGCCGAGAGAGACTCTAGGCCCAGCCACCAGTGGACTCTCACCACTGTACCGAAACAACCAACCTCCACCAAGGTTTCCCACACCCCTTAATCCTCTCACACCACCTTCAAAGCTGGTACTTCTAGTATAAGGATCCGATTAACCTAAATATTCTATATTTTTCTCTCATCCTGAATTTCTAACTAGAGCTTAGGAAAAAAAAAACCAAAGACGTAATAAGTGAAAGTGATGGTTAAAAGATTAAAACTCCTGAAATGATCATAAATCATCTGTGATTTGAAAATTTTGGTAATTTTCTCTGTAATTTGGAATGTTAATTATTTTTGTTTAGAAGAAGCCACCGAAGTTGTATAACGTAAGTAAAATCAAAGATATAAATAGAACCGTGGAACGTTGTCATGAAATCGAAAGTCATGAGTTCTCGTCCCTTGAAAAGTTCTAACTGTTAGCTCTGTGAGAATGTCAATTGGAACTGATATGAATGAACTAGGCGAGTGTTAGCACTGTTTACAAGACTGAGTGTTCGGTAGACAGTGCGGGTGTTATTATCTTGCTGTTGTTACGTTTGTTCCTGTGAAGGTGTAAATATCAGCGGCGGTAGAAGATTACACAAGAGGAAGATCTGTGAACTGTGAATCCTTCATTAAAAGGCCATTAGACTAATTTAGTCAGCCCTGTACATGTTCATTGTTCGACAGAGAGCATCCGCAGCCGCACTCACTCCGTGTAATTATTAATTTAATTTTTACATTCTCCGTGGCTGGCGTGTCCAATCCGATCCCCGGCAGCTCTGCCCTTTTGATCCTTCCCGATGGGTTTGTCTTCTTCATTCGGCCCTATTCTTCTGCCCTTTTTCCCGGTTTATTTTTTTATGATGGAACAGATCCTTCTCATAGCTACCCGCCGCACACCCTTACCCAGCAGTTTTGTTTATTGCTTTTTTTTTCTTTTTCTTTTTTTTTAAATATTTCTTTTGTTCCTTAAAAGCTTCTGCCCTTTCTATACGTACCGTGACAGGATTCCAATCACAACTGAACTCTGTCTAACAGTAGTTTTCATCTCTTAATGACAGTTAATCCTTTTTTCTCTTGTTGCGTAGTGACCGAGTGCTAGAAACTTTTTTGTCGCGTCTCGATGACTAACGGCGAGGATATATAAAAATGATTCCCTTCCAATGTATTTCGCAGGTCAGGGTACTACGGTCAGAACCCTAGTATAGCTTAAGACTAAGCTTATACTTTAAACGCTCGAAAGATAGAAGCAATACTTCTAAAACTCACAATAAATAAATATTTCAATTCACAAACTTATTTTGAAGCTTCAATTTTTTTGGGATTTATGTTTTGCAAGCTAGTTTCTTGGACACCACTTTAGCTTCGACCGGTGTCATTTGACTCATAATTCAAAGGAAATTTCATTTAACATCTAAGGGTTTCAAGCAATAAAACGTGGATTTCGTGAGGTTATTTGGACATGCACTTAAATTTATACAATTATCTACCTGCACTGTGGTCGGCTTTTCAAAGTAATGTCAGTAAACTGGCTGTATAATTGCCTTATAGTTGTTGACACCCGTGTGGGATTTTTTTAATTACTTTGTATCTCAATTTAGCCGACATGTCATAACTATGCAGAGTGTTATTCAAGCAAGCAATCAATCAACAGTCACGCCTACATCAACCTGTCTTAATAAATGTTACACAGAATTGCGTCAATCTGAGATAATGAACCATACACAAGTAAAAGAAAAACTTCAACTTTTACACGCAGTGGTTTTTAGCTTTAAAACATTCGACGTGTTTAAATATTTTTTTTTTATTTTGAATATAAATATCAGTAATGGGAAAACGAATTTCCCTAGAACAAAGTTTTTTTTGTTTGACTGGCTTCTTTTTTATCTTCTAAAAAGTGATTTATAAAGGAAATGAAAATTATTACTTAAACATCATTTAATTAACTTAGCTAATCAAGATTTTAATTTAGTTGAAAGGCTGAGGGCTGGGAGAAAGAAATCAGGTCTATCGCCGTCTCCCGAAGAAGTTTACCCATTTAGTTTAGTTATTAAACACAATCCAATTTTTTTTTTTCTTATGTCACCTCACAGGATTCATTTGGGTGATTGTGATATGAATGAAGCTCGTGAATAACATAAATTATGACGTGGTCCTATTTTTAAAATACCATTATTATTTTCTAATTACTATTCACATAAAGTCTGAAAGCGAATTGGGATATATTGATTGATGTTTTAATCAAAACTCAACTGAAACTAAAACATGGAACGTAGGATTTTTATTTTTAGTCTTGTGAGAACAATGATCGATATTTAATAGTTTAGTATTTATGTAATTTAAATTTAAATAATAAATATTTGCTGGAAACATGAGAAAAAGGTTGTATGGACAGTGCAATACTATGAGATAAAAGAGGATGACAACCTGTAGATAGAAAACGCAATTATGCTCTTAAAACCCCCTTGTAACTATTGTAGGGAAAAATAAATGGATTTACCTAATAATAATACTTATAGCCTGCGTGGATTTGCTACCAACGCATTGAATCTATGCCTTACAGTAAAAATTGAACTTGTATAAATACTATCAGAAGTAGGAATGTTAGGGCTTGCATGTATTCACTTATTTCGAAATAATGGGACCACACAAACTGCAAGGAGAAACCGCTCTTCTAGGCTCATTTAAATTCCGCGAGTGTAGTTCACTTTATGCCCTCCATTGTCGGCAAAGTTGATATTTAAGAAGAACACGGCCTCCGTAATTACTTTGCGTAACCAGAAACAGTAACTTCTACGTATCAGAAAACGACCGTGAAGTAACTCTTGTTTAATGGCTACCGCCTTTGGCTAATTACTTTTGGAAATAATCCTAATAATTTACTGGCCATAATAACTTAGTATCCCTAGAACTAACTCGGAGAGCTCACTGGCGAAACTTCATAAAATGGTGATCCATTTTGTAATTGTGAAATTTTTGTAAAAAAAGAATACGGAAAGTTTCACGAATTTATTATATATTTTTTTATTGCTAAAAATAACATTGATCTGCTATTAGCAAAGGTGATGGCTTCATCTTGCAGTCTGTAATGCAGTTTTAGGAAAACCCCAAAATGGGTGGGTGGATGAAAGTATTTGTATGGTATAGATTGCGTGTCCCTGAAATTCGTAGTAGATGTCTGTCTTTGATTATTTTGTTTAAGTATTTGTAGATTATATCCTTGTGTAATGTCTTCTTTAGCACGTCCAAAAATACGGCGTAGTATAGTTAACTATTATTAATTATAATTGCCTCGTTAGAGAACCTGCGGATGAGAATGCTAATAACAATAAAAATAATTCAATGGGAACTAGATCAATAAAATCATCAAAACCCTTAATTGTGTCGCACCAAATACCAATTGAATTTTCACAGCTTTTGTGCTCTTCCTTTTACGCTAAAACGTTGGGATTTCCTGATTAACGTGCCTGCATCATTGTTATGGGGCAAGTTCCATGGAGTTACTTGGAACCGAAATCCATGTCCCCAGCCAAAAGAGTCTACACCATCAACACATTAATGCTTTTTTAACGATTAATCTAACATTCGTGATTTTTTTTGTTACTGTAATTGCAGAATCACCAAATAACATCATATTATCATACTCAGATCAGCTACACCTTAAATTTTGATATCTTACTCATATTGATGATACTTATTTGTCTACTATGGGGTATTGTTTTTTTGAAGAATAATATTTTATTGTCCAGGTAAAATATTACTACTAAATATTAGAAATTATTAGGAATGCCCACTGTCAATTTTGCCCCCAATGGTGTAATTTTTGATAGTTAATACTGAGCTAATAATTCTTTTTTCGCTGCCTGACGGAAGAAAACTAGGTCACAAGACACTATAAAGTAATTTAAACAATGACTAAATTGTAGTTAGCTTTGAAAAATCTTCCATGTTTTCTGATAATAAACGAGACATATTTTCGGTAAAGCAGGATATTATAATCGTGGGAATAGACTGACAGACATTAGATTAATAAACGCCAAAGTAAAAAGTTGTTGAGTGATTATTTATTCCAATTGTGAAGAATTAAGCTAAAACGTTTCCCCATTTAAATTAACACCGGGATAGTAAAATTGATGATAAGGTTGCTATGGTAATTTAAAATACATTGGAATTCCCCTAAACATTACTGCCCCGCTCCTGCATAACTCTTCCTTAACAGCCGCTGCACAGTTAAATAATTTGCTTCAATTTGATTTCTTAGCGAGATAAGCCGGTGCTTAAGGAGCCCGCATTTAAATTTCGTGATCCTCCCGCGGTATATTCTCCTCTACTCTGCGCCATTTATTTGTTCTAAGTTTATTTATTTTTTTTCTTCCCTGTCTCAGGACCGCTCAATCTTCAGTATTTTAGGCTTAGTGATGATTGTTTGACTACAATTCTCTTAGCTATGAGGGATAGTTCCCAACTATCAAATCCTTCCCGAAATTTAATGTGATGATTATTGATTTTATGGAGGCCCAAAATATACTACTGGGTCTTAAACCATATATCTGTACCTCGGAGGGATACAACACTATGTCCATTTTTTTGTCCAAGTGAAAAAAACCCGTAAAAAAGGTTTTTTTTCATTTTATAACAACTGCATGATGTAAATAACAATAAATAGAATGTTCTGGTAAAATATTGTTTCAACATCTCAATAAATAGCTGTGCCAATACAAACACTTTTTGTTGAAAAAAAGTTTAAAACTCCTCTCCTGTAAAGTTATGAAAATGGACATAGTGTTGTATCCCTCCGAGGTACAGATATATATTGTTACGAAAATTAAAATCACTGCATTTTCTAATTGGATAGTTTATACTTCAGAATCATATCAGAATCAGACAAATAATATGTCGTATAAACCCTTACTGCGTTTTTCTAGATTGCACTACCCTTTATAACCGTATACTTAAGGGTTATTTGGACGTAAGATTACTTCAGTTTAATTTTATAGTGTTGGCTCGATACCAAAAATATTACTATCTTTACCTTTGTTTGAAAAATTAAAACAATTTTTTTTCATCGTTGGAATCTTTGTGGTAGAAGTTATGCTCATAAAGATGATCTGGAGAAAAATGGTGGCTAAAGGTCGTTCAGATTGGCCTTACTACGTGAACTTCAAAATATTCTTGATATAGTATTAGCAATGATGTACACAAACAAGGGTGTTAGTCCAATCTACCTTTACCGTTCAGGTTTGATGCGTATGTAATTTTATAATCTGATTGCTTAGCTTCATACCAACCTTAAAACTTTTAAAACTACCTCAATTCTGTGTTTTTTTCTTAAAACTTTTATTCTTACACTCCCTCATATAAGGTACACATTGCATGACCGTAAACTATGTCTGAAATGAGCGTTGACTGCTTCGACACAATCCCAATCCGTCACCCTGTCCTTGAATTACGCTTGAGCATGAATTTAATTAATAGATTAATTATTTTTAATAGGATTATGAATGATACAATGCTATTAGGATGATTGCGTTAGGGTCTATAGATATGAACTCTAGTGTAAGAATGATTTAAAACCGCGGCAGGTTGTGAAATGGAGAAATGCTCAGCTCTAATTGCGCAATAAACCGCGAAGATCGGAGGTTAGCCTGCTTCCTTTGTTGTGCAAAGGAGAGGTCCTATAGACAATAGGATGTTTAACTTTTCAATTCAAAATCGAAATAATGATAACATTTTTGTTAGATTCCATTAGTGCAGGGCAATTGGAAGTTGGTGTGAATCATCAACAAAAGCATATTCATTCATAGCAATAACATCTTTATCATATTATTTAAAAGACATTTCTTTATTTTAATTGATTATGTCATTCTTACCTATTGTTAAAACCTTCCTCTAAAAGTGAACCGTTCAATAAATAATAATACTACATGGTTAAGTGTATACATTTGTTATAAATTGTATATTTTTTTTTGGCACACGTTACTGCTGCTTGTTACGCTTTGTGCAGTTTTAAAAAATATTATCATACTTTGCTTTGGTTACTATTTTAATATAATTACTACTGTATGATATTCAACTATATTGCAATGTTTTATAAACGATATATTTACATATAAACATTCACTGATTAGATACAATATCCACTGGATTGATCTTGATCGACAATATATGACTAATAAGTAATTTTACAAGGAATTCTTTCCAATTAGTCGTCTAGCCAAGAGTTCTTGTTCTTCTGTCTTACTCACTTTTCCTTTAAAATCATATTTATTATTTATTGTGCTTTTAAGAATAACCAATAAAGCAAAAGTTATGTTGAATTTAGTTCGTGAACTATCTGGGAGGGGGGGAAATATGTATATTAATGAATTTTATTACTACAAAACCTACAACACAATGGAACAGTTCAGAGTGTTAGAGAATCCATCTTCTTGGTAATAAGGTTTCTTCTTACTTATGTCATTTCTTAGATTAGGATTCTTCATGGTTCTTAATGGTTATGAATTCATTATGAATAGATTTGATTTGAAATATCATTCAATATTATTCCTAATTATCTGGTAGAAATAATTAGTTAGTGTGATGGCTGGGAACTATTCATTATTTTAGTGTGCCTCGGCAATCCTCTGAAAACAATTTTAATTGCGATATCATTTCCAAGGTTACTATTTGTTTTTCAGGAATGGTCATAATTATTAAAATCATTGCAGTTGGATTACACTCCACACTTGATAACTTTTTATAATATTTGTTTTTTTCCTTTTTGAATTGTTTTGTAGAATAAATAGATATCTGTGACATTCTTGGCGGATATATATATATATATATATATTTATTATACATATAATATTTCTTATATATATTATAAGAAATGTTATTGTAATGTCAGAGTTGGGCTAACGGGGTTGCCTGTCAAGCGACGGAATTCCTATCGGTCACTTCACGGTCGAGCGGAGACTTGCACTTCCTGATGGCCAGTTATCGACAGAACTATAATATTGCAAAAAAATGTTTCTTCATTGTATTAATTTTAAATATACTTTAATTTAAAAAACAATTTAAACGAAAACCCATAAAATCTGAGTGACTGGACAGAATTAGTTGCTCCATCCATTCACCACTAACGGAGTGCGCGATCTGTTAAATGTCTCCATGCGACGTCATTGTTTACAATCCTGTCCGTAACTGGGACCGCAGGACTAAGAAATAACAATCACTCCCCTATTATTACGGGATAATTTAATGGCAGAGTTGCGGTAAAAATAATTGCCGCCTAAAACACGGATGCTGGGTCCCTTTAACAAATGATGCTGAGCCCTTGATGATGTTTTAATTGCTTTTTTTTTCCGACGAGTCACTTCTCTATTAGAGCTGCTATTAGTCGGAGTCCGGTCCTTTGGTTGCCCCTGTGAGATCTAGTATGTCAGATCTTTGACAGTGTATTAAACATTTGATTGCATTATACTGTTTGTTTGTATTGTTAATACGAAGTATACACCTGCTTAGATGTGATTTCCTATTAACTTGATGTACTTTCCTATCAAGGGCTACTGTAAGCATAGTACTGACGCATACAATATCTCCCGTTTCACCATGTGATGAAGACTACAGAGAAGACATGAGAGCCGCAGACGCTCAGGATGTGAGTGGACATCACGTCCAATGCCAGGACCCAATATTTTATTTTGTAGTTTTAGGGATATCGGAGTGCGAATCACCCGGAATAATTGTAGCATTATATTTAAATTTATTATTGCGTAATGAACGTAAAATTTCCTCCAAAAAAATATGTTTCGCTAAACTTGAGACGTCCCTAAATCGGCCAGTACTAAGGTATATTGTTTGTTGGAATGTTACCTTATTTATGGCGTGTGACCGCGGTAAGTGTTATGTGCATGTGTTGTGTGTAACCAGTGACACATGACTTGGCATAGGCTGTAGGTAAGCCGCCTATGATGTAGATACATAGCTGAGGGGTAGATGTGCGTTACCGATAGCAATTAAACGGCTCACTGGGATGGTTGATTGGTGTAAAAGGGATTTCACGGGCGGAGATCTTCCCTTTGTGTACATGGTAACCGATTCGCTTTGTTGTTTTGCCGACCTGTTTTCTTTCAACTTTTTTGTTTTGTCTCGCCGGTTGCCTGGCTCTCTAGGGGCAGGCCCGAGCCGCCTGCCTCTCCATTGTTCTGGCCAACACCGACCGCGGATTCATTTTGTCTCTGATCCATGACCCAGTTCATAGTCGACAATTTACCACCTCCTGAATCTAGTTTTTGTTCTCTTTTTTTTTTATCCCTTGTTTTTCAAGTTCACTCTCTTTCGAACACTTCTCTCCTATCAAACTCCTTCTGACCTACATTAACTTATATTGTGTCTCTAATGTAATGACATCCATCAAGCATTTCATTGTGTCAAGAACATTTCATATCACCTTATGTGTTATGGTCACAACTTTGGAGCTAGGCGGTTTCGTCCCCTTTTGTCACTTTAGCATGGAGTACTTTTATTGCCTCCCTTGTTCGGTTCTAAGGGACAGAAATAGTATCTCTCACATTTATTATTGGTAGCTACTGTACATAATGAAGTTTGAAGTGAGCTTCAGGCACGCATTAACAAATATCTTTTTTATTTATTAAGCATCCTCATGTTTATTAGTTCTTTATTAATTAATATAACCTTATATGGGATGAATGAGAACATTTATCACAATTACTCATTGTCCAATAAGGCAGATAGTAATTTTATCACTATAAATATTTTTAAAAAAATGTATAATCTTAAATGATACTTAAATTAAGTATTATTACCAAGTACGTAATTAGGTATAATTACCAATGTCCATATCCTAACATAAATCATTGTCTATTAATGTATTGTCTGTTAACCCAGTGGAACTATTATCTTATCTTATCTTAATTGTGAACAGAAAAGAATTGATTTAATTTTCTAATTATATAACAGTGACCTGCCCCAAATGTAAAGAATATACAGAAAACAATACTTAAATTGTTTAATTGCTGGCTTGTAAAGTAAATAACGTCCTATTTTTGTCTTCGCAAAATTTATTTATTCCTTATTCATAATTTACTTATTTTATTCAGCATATTATGCCGTTTTCTAGGGCTTAGCTGTTTTTAATGATGTGACACGTCTTGCGGTTGTGAATGAGTAATTAGTAATTAGCAAAAATCATTCAGTTTTTATTGAAAAAGAATAAAATTGAAAAACGAGTTTATTGAATAATTTATATTGTGATTATATAGTCTGGATTCGTTGTTAATTCAATTGTATCAATATTTTCTTAAGATTAGAGTGGACCCCCTCACTACTGCTACTGATCTAAGTCGTAAAATTAGTCCTCAAGGGTGCAGAGAATGGTTCCGGGTTTTCTTAGCAGCCTGCCACTTATTTTTCTCCATTTATTTGATTTAAATTATGATATTTTTTTTTTATTATTCCTCCGCAGACATTATCCCATATACTATATCAATGGATGTCGCTATCTTGTATTGAATGAACCGTGATACGGACGGAACGGTCCTCTGAAATGTCTTCAGCAAGGGTCCGGGAAAGGAACGACTTAGAAACACTTAGCAGTCCATCGGCGATGCCTGAGACGGATAGACAATGGAGCGAAATTGCTCGGAGGATTGCGAAACGCATCCCAGTTATCCATCCATTGCTATCACTTTCAAATGCCAGGGGCTTCAATCATTCGAACCGAGCTCGCACGGGAACAGTCCACGGCTAGATGTGGTGACGTTAAAACCTTGTCGATGTAAATAATACCATGTTTATGTTTATCATTAGTGTGAGATTTAGACTTACCAGGTGAGATCGTTTGATGCTCTTCAAGGATTTTAATGGCTTGAATTTACTAAAAAAATAACATAATTTTTGGTAGAACCAACAATTAATTTTACTGCATTAACCCATTTATGAGGTACGTTTAAACATGGCAAATAGTCTGCTGTAAAACTGAACAGACTCTGTACCCTGTTTTCTCCAATGCCAACTAAACGCTTTTTTGCGTTAAACCTCAATAAACTAAATTTAATCTTACCGAGCATGTTTTTTGGGGATATTTTGTGTTAACAAATTAAGAGAATAGTTGCTCTAAAAGTTATTTTTACCCAATTATTTACCACAAAAGAAATAATTAGCAATGCTCCATTTGTTTTTCCGGGGGTATACGGTTGGACCCATAACGTGATAAATGTGATTTGCTAACACTGTAATAAATGTCGAAATCAAACTGCCTCTTGGGTTACCACATAAAAATAGTGTTTTATTATACAGGTGTAAATAGTAAAAACGTCAAAGGGAAAGACACCCTTGCATTTCTTAATATTTTCTGACCTAGTATCGCGAAAAAATGTTTCATTAGGTCTCTCCCCCCCTAGACTGTGAGTTTTACTTTTATTTTTTATTTCCTTTATTAAACTTTCCTTTCGTTTGAAACTTCATAGTATCTTAGAGTTTGAGCATTGCCCCCCTCCCTGTTCTATGGGGGCATTAGCCCCGAAATACACACAAAAAAAAACAAGTATAAAATATCAGCGTTGAGAGCTGTCATCCTTGAATTGTTTTTATCCAATGCAGTTTGTTTGCCTGTGTGATCGCTGTCGTTTGTCAGCTCTGCGGTTTTACACCGGGCAGTTACACAAATGCCAGAAAAAGCGCTCTGGCCAAAGACAGAGAGAGAGAGAGTGAGAGAGAGAGAGAGAGAGAGAGACAGAGACAAAGAGCCCATTAATGGACCACATGCCACCATTAGAGGAGTGACATTTTTTCAAATGGCCAGAATCAAGGTCCCACCGTGTAAAGTGGATAATGAGAGACGAACGGGGTTGGAACTCCTGAGTGCACCGGGAAATAATGGCAGTCTCACACTGATTCTTCAAATTACCTTTCCACTCCTAGGGCAGCCCTAATTTGTCTAATGAGAATCGATTGAGGAGAAAAGGAGGAGTAGCAGGGAAATATTTCCGAGCATTTCCGCTGTGAGGTGGTGAGATGGTAAATAAAAAAAACCGTCAAATTAGCGGTCATTTTCCAGGTGATGAAGGAAATTAACGATTTCAATTTATGCGCGAAGGGGGGTTCAGAATAAACAAAATCCGTTTCAGTGGTCTACTCGTAATAAATAAGTTTTATTCGTACTTTATGGAGTGTAGAAATTTATGATAAACTCTTTGGCTGATGGTAGTACCTAAGTATGTTTTATGTAGGATTCAATCATTATGAAATAATAATAATATTGGATGTTTGCTCCCACACCTTGTTTACAAGTTTTATGTAGGATTCAATCATTATGAAATAATAATAATATTGGATGTTTGCTCCCACACCTTGTTTACAAGTTTTATGTAGGATTCAGTCATTATGAAATAATAATAATATTGGATGTTTGCTCCCACACCTTGTTTACAAGTTTTATGTAGGATTCAATCATTATGAAATAATAATAATATTGGATATTTGCTCCCACACCTTGTTTACAAGTTTTATGTAGGATTCAATCATTATGAAATAATAATAATATTGGATATTTGCTCCCACACCTTGTTTACAAGTTTTATGTAGGATTCAATCATTATGAAATAATAATAATATTGGATGTTTGCTCCCACACCTTGTTTACAAGTTTTATGTAGGATTCAGTCATTATGAAATAATAATAATATTGGATGTTTGCTCCCACACCTTGTTTACAAGTTTTATGTAGGATTCAGTCATTATGAAATAATAATAATATTGGATGTTTGCTCCCACACCTTGTTTACAAGTTTTATGTAGGATTCAGTCATTATGAAATAATAATAATATTGGATGTTTGCTCCCACACCTTGTTTACAAGTTTTATGTAGGATTCAGTCATTATGAAATAATAATAATATTGGATGTTTGCTCCCACACCTTGTTTACAAGTTTTATGTAGGATTCAGTCATTATGAAATAATAATAATATTGGATGTTTGCTCCCACACCTTGTTTACAAGTTTTATGTAGGATTCAATCATTATGAAATAATAATAATATTGGATATTTGCTCCCACACCTTGTTTACAAGTTTTATGTAGGATTCAATCATTATGAAATAATAATAATATTGGATGTTTGCTCCCACACCTTGTTTACAAGTTTTATGTAGGATTCAGTCATTATGAAATAATAATAATATTGGATATTTGCTCCCACACCTTGTTTACAAGTTTTATGTAGGATTCAGTCATTATGAAATAATAATAATATTGGATGTTTGCTCCCACACCTTGTTTACAAGTTTTATGTAGGATTCAGTCATTATGAAATAATAATAATATTGGATGTTTGCTCCCACACCTTGTTTACAAGTTTTATGTAGGATTCAATCATTATGAAATAATAATAATATTGGATATTTGCTCCCACACCTTGTTTACAAGTTTTATGTAGGATTCAATCATTATGAAATAATAATAATATTGGATGTTTGCTCCCACACCTTGTTTACAAGTTTTATGTAGGATTCAGTCATTATGAAATAATAATAATATTGGATGTTTGCTCCCACACCTTGTTTACAAGTTTTATGTAGGATTCAGTCATTATGAAATAATAATAATATTGGATGTTTGCTCCCACACCTTGTTTACAAGTTTTATGTAGGATTCAGTCATTATGAAATAATAATAATATTGGATGTTTGCTCCCACACCTTGTTTACAAGTTTTATGTAGGATTCAGTCATTATGAAATAATAATAATATTGGATGTTTGCTCCCACACCTTGTTTACAAGTTTTATGTAGGATTCAGTCATTATGAAATAATAATAATATTGGATGTTTGCTCCCACACCTTGTTTACAAGTTTTATGTAGGATTCAGTCATTATGAAATAATAATAATATTGGATGTTTGCTCCCACACCTTGTTTACAAGTTTTATGTAGGATTCAATCATTATGAAATAATAATAATATTGGATATTTGCTCCCACACCTTGTTTACAAGTTTTATGTAGGATTCAATCATTATGAAATAATAATAATATTGGATGTTTGCTCCCACACCTTGTTTACAAGTTTTATGTAGGATTCAATCATTATGAAATAATAATAATATTGGATGTTTGCTCCCACACCTTGTTTACAAGTTTTATGTAGGATTCAGTCATTATGAAATAATAATAATATTGGATGTTTGCTCCCACACCTTGTTTACAAGTTTTATGTAGGATTCAATCATTATGAAATAATAATAATATTGGATGTTTGCTCCCACACCTTGTTTACAAGTTTTATGTAGGATTCAATCATTATGAAATAATAATAATATTGGATATTTGCTCCCACACCTTGTTTACAAGTTTTATGTAGGATTCAATCATTATGAAATAATAATAATATTGGATGTTTGCTCCCACACCTTGTTTACAAGTTTTATGTAGGATTCAGTCATTATGAAATAATAATAATATTGGATGTTTGCTCCCACACCTTGTTTACAAGTTTTATGTAGGATTCAGTCATTATGAAATAATAATAATATTGGATGTTTGCTCCCACACCTTGTTTACAAGTTTTATGTAGGATTCAGTCATTATGAAATAATAATAATATTGGATGTTTGCTCCCACACCTTGTTTACAAGTTTTATGTAGGATTCAGTCATTATGAAATAATAATAATATTGGATGTTTGCTCCCACACCTTGTTTACAAGTTTTATGTAGGATTCAGTCATTATGAAATAATAATAATATTGGATGTTTGCTCCCACACCTTGTTTACAAGTTTTATGTAGGATTCAGTCATTATGAAATAATAATAATATTGGATGTTTGCTCCCACACCTTGTTTACAAGTTTTATGTAGGATTCAGTCATTATGAAATAATAATAATATTGGATGTTTGCTCCCACACCTTGTTTACAAGTTTTATGTAGGATTCAATCATTATGAAATAATAATAATATTGGATATTTGCTCCCACACCTTGTTTACAAGTTTTATGTAGGATTCAATCATTATGAAATAATAATAATATTGGATGTTTGCTCCCACACCTTGTTTACAAGTTTTATGTAGGATTCAGTCATTATGAAATAATAATAATATTGGATGTTTGCTCCCACACCTTGTTTACAAGTTTTATGTAGGATTCAATCATTATGAAATAATAATAATATTGGATATTTGCTCCCACACCTTGTTTACAAGTTTTATGTAGGATTCAGTCATTATGAAATAATAATAATATTGGATGTTTGCTCCCACACCTTGTTTACAAGTTTTATGTAGGATTCATTCATTATGAAATAATAATAATATTGGATGTTTGCTCCCACACCTTGTTTACAAGTTTTATGTAGGATTCAATCATTATGAAATAATAATAATATTGGATATTTGCTCCCACACCTTGTTTACAAGTTTTATGTAGGATTCAGTCATTATGAAATAATAATAATATTGGATGTTTGCTCCCACACCTTGTTTACAAGTTTTATGTAGGATTCAGTCATTATGAAATAATAATAATATTGGATGTTTGCTCCCACACCTTGTTTACAAGTTTTATGTAGGATTCAGTCATTATGAAATAATAATAATATTGGATGTTTGCTCCCACACCTTGTTTACAAGTTTTATGTAGGATTCAGTCATTATGAAATAATAATAATATTGGATGTTTGCTCCCACACCTTGTTTACAAGTTTTATGTAGGATTCAATCATTATGAAATAATAATAATATTGGATATTTGCTCCCACACCTTGTTTACAAGTTTTATGTAGGATTCAATCATTATGAAATAATAATAATATTGGATGTTTGCTCCCACACCTTGTTTACAAGTTTTATGTAGGATTCAGTCATTATGAAATAATAATAATATTGGATGTTTGCTCCCACACCTTGTTTACAAGTTTTATGTAGGATTCAGTCATTATGAAATAATAATAATATTGGATGTTTGCTCCCACACCTTGTTTACAAGTTTTATGTAGGATTCAGTCATTATGAAATAATAATAATATTGGATGTTTGCTCCCACACCTTGTTTACAAGTTTTATGTAGGATTCAGTCATTATGAAATAATAATAATATTGGATGTTTGCTCCCACACCTTGTTTACAAGTTTTATGTAGGATTCAGTCATTATGAAATAATAATAATATTGGATGTTTGCTCCCACACCTTGTTTACAAGTTTTATGTAGGATTCAGTCATTATGAAATAATAATAATATTGGATGTTTGCTCCCACACCTTGTTTACAAGTTTTATGTAGGATTCAGTCATTATGAAATAATAATAATATTGGATGTTTGCTCCCACACCTTGTTTACAAGTTTTATGTAGGATTCAATCATTATGAAATAATAATAATATTGGATATTTGCTCCCACACCTTGTTTACAAGTTTTATGTAGGATTCAGTCATTATGAAATAATAATAATATTGGATGTTTGCTCCCACACCTTGTTTACAAGTTTTATGTAGGATTCAGTCATTATGAAATAATAATAATATTGGATGTTTGCTCCCACACCTTGTTTACAAGTTTTATGTAGGATTCAGTCATTATGAAATAATAATAATATTGGATGTTTGCTCCCACACCTTGTTTACAAGTTTTATGTAGGATTCAGTCATTATGAAATAATAATAATATTGGATGTTTGCTCCCACACCTTGTTTACAAGTTTTATGTAGGATTCAATCATTATGAAATAATAATAATATTGGATATTTGCTCCCACACCTTGTTTACAAGTTTTATGTAGGATTCAATCATTATGAAATAATAATAATATTGGATGTTTGCTCCCACACCTTGTTTACAAGTTTTATGTAGGATTCAGTCATTATGAAATAATAATAATATTGGATGTTTGCTCCCACACCTTGTTTACAAGTTTTATGTAGGATTCAGTCATTATGAAATAATAATAATATTGGATGTTTGCTCCCACACCTTGTTTACAAGTTTTATGTAGGATTCAATCATTATGAAATAATAATAATATTGGATGTTTGCTCCCACACCTTGTTTACAAGTTTTATGAAGAAAAAATTAAGAAGGTGCTCATATATTTGTTTTATTATTCTGAGTTTTTACTATCTTTTGGAGCGTATGCCAATATGTTTATATTTATGGCTTTGGACACCGAACATGAAAATGTTGAATAACTGTAAAAATGATGTGAGTACTACCAATTCCTTGTTCAACGGAGTAGCCAGCCCTGTCTCCTTGGGTTTTACAACTGTATATTGGCTCATTTTCATAATGACCCATATATA
Source organism: Acanthosoma haemorrhoidale (assembly GCA_930367205.1). Lineage (NCBI taxonomy): Eukaryota > Metazoa > Arthropoda > Insecta > Hemiptera > Acanthosomatidae > Acanthosoma > Acanthosoma haemorrhoidale. The sequence goes on along the minus strand of OV884012.1, from coordinate 48,568,382 downwards.
TGACGCGTTGGATTGCTTAACATTTATTTTGGATTTATATTGTCTTTTATATGTGATAAAGCTATCGGTGGAAAGTCAGGTTCCATTCACAGGTAGCATAACAATTGTATCTGGTGGATACGAGTACAGTCCTGCTTCATTCCGCCCTGTAAAAAACAGTGCAGACCGTTTCAACATGATACAAAATAATTAAGGGTAACTCTGCTGTCCCATGTATTTAATTGGGTATGTGTAATGATGGTGCAATGTTATCAGGTGATCGCTCTAACATGTTATAATAAATGAGCGCCTGGTTAGAATCAAATCAACTCATGAATGAATGTCATTATTTTTCTCTTTAGCCCATTGGGGTTATATAAGAGAAATAATAATCGTTCATTGTGTATGAGTAACTCGTGGCTCGTACGGCTATAGCCAGATGAGAGATAGGACCTGACTGATCGAAGGAAGGTACACTATTGTACAATGCAGCACCTAGACCTGAAACCTTGTTGCGCAATGACAGGCTGCCGGTAGTCACAGTTTGACACATGAGCGATGAACAACCCCCAGTCGACCGGACTCGGGAGCTAACGACATCCTTCATCATCGGGCAGGTGGAGTCCTCCTCCGTGTTCCATGGACGGCTCTATCTGGACATCTGTCCCTGGCTCCGGGCTCCAGTTTAGCTTGGAATTACTGAGCTCATTATACGAGCGCGGTCGTCCTGTAATTATTAAGCTATAAGGGCCTCGGCCCCGTTCGCACGGCTCCTCCGGCTAATTACGCAAGCCGGGACCGCAATGCACTTTCTTACGCTGTTTCTTTTGTCTCCGCTGTCAGGGGCAACGTATTAATTGCACATCGCCGAGCTGGAAAATATAGCGTTGGCTCTGAAGAAGACCTCTGGGTTTTTAATTGTCTGACACGATCAACGTGGTCTTGCCCAATCTAATGACCCGAAACTTACTGCTTTGGCGAAAATGTACGTTGAAGATCTTACCGGCCTGTTTTCGAAAACGATTTTCTTAAGAAGTATGCTTATAAAACGTTTAAGTTTTTTTTTGTTTCCTCTTTCTGAAAATCTCACCCGTAATAATCTGCTTTAAGATAACACGAAAATTATTTGGTCAGGCTTTCTCCCCCCTCCCCTCCCGTTGACATGCTTTGACTTTGTTACATAAATTAGGGACTAAATTGAAAAGTGAAAACTCTTCGTCTCAAACTGATGATCTATAAATGTTTTTTCCTCCGGCCAGCTCTGCTGTACGATGCCCCACTTACTGACATTGCAGCCAAATGTCTCCACGTTTCCAGAATGGGATCGTGCGAAAAGTGGTCCGACTTCATCATAACTTCAAACGTTTAATATATCTTGAGATGTACAATATTGAACTTGTTGAAAAACGGACTCTTTTCATAATTAATTTGTTTTTTTTAAAGTTCATGCAACTTTGTCATCTACACATCATGTTCAGATTATATGAAGAATTTTTTATTATAAAGAAAAATTAATATTTTTGCAAATTAACGATTATCACGTTCATCTCAATGAGATGTATTTGGTATTATATTGCTGGAATATATATAAAAATAATTCTTACCATAAAGCAAACCCGTCTTATTAATTAATTACTCAACGTAACGATGAAACTATATGTTTTATTTCGAGGAAGTCAAATGAATATACAAATGGAAACACTTTGGTTCCGACTACACCAGTTAGTACGTGGGTGTAGATAGATGGAATTTGTTTTATCACCTAGGATGGAAATGCGTGTAAGATTTATACTGGTCATTTCATACATTTTTATGTAAAAAAGGCACCTGCGGTTCGGAGAAGTCATCACCATTAGTTAGCTATCAGTTCGCTCCTACTCTTGGCTGATGACGATGTATAGCTTCTTCAACAAATGAGTTTAATTCCTCATGGTATTATTTTTTTAAATCCTCCGTATAGATGGATTACATTGTCAACTGTGGAACATTAATTTCTAACAGGTTCTCATGGAGTAGTTTAGTATGTAATAGGTATTTTGTATTGTACATCCTGGAGGAATGAACTTATCTTCTTCAAAAGATTTCCCTATTTTCATGTCTTTCGTAAGGGAAATCGGAAGGTTAATGATCTTTGGATGTTCACTGGAATTATGTTTAGATGTTCGCTGCCATTTTGAAGACGATCTCATAATTTAGGCATCAATTGGCTTATTTTCTCCTAGGCAATTTTATACGTAATCTAATAAGACGGTAACCTAAATAGGAATTTCGTAAAATTCTTCTTCCGATTAATTAATTTTCCTTTTGACTGATTTCATCTTTCTTATAAAAATATTATAAACAATTTATATGTGACGAATAAATGGATCTAAGCGGTAAATAGACGGGTCTTACTTTATTTCTTGGCCCATATATTGACTTTCCTAGTATTCGGTTCTGATTCAACATTCAAAAACATAATCTACGATTTAATATTGATGTGTTGGAGGTGTTCAAACGTTTTCATTTTCAGTAACTTTTATTCTTGTGCTCACCGCTCTGTTAAATGCCACGGATGTTTCCTGAAGTGATGATCCCATCTCTGGAACTCCATCTCATACAAAATCCATTATTGAAAGAGATCTTTTCCAGCGTTTCGTATCCATCTGCGAAGTTTCTTGCACTTTGCGAGCTATTCGTTATTCTATTTGTATTTGTCTTAGTGAACTTAATAGTTATGGTTGGACGTCTAGGCACGACATTTTACAGGAAGGTTCTATTTAATTACAAGACGATGTGATCTTACTCATGAGTATTGTTAATTGATTAATTATACGTACTCTAGTTAATTAATATGTTTAAATAAAATCATCAATATTTTTTATTTTATACGGTAATTAATAAAAGTCATCCTGACCAGTAATTTGTAAAATTTGTTCCAAACATAGTTGATTATTATTACAATAAGTCAAAGTCAGCTCCATGCTACTTTCCGAATTTAAGTTCTTCTAATACCATTGCTGTAGTTCAGAAAAGATCTATTGAACCTAAGAGAAAGTTCAATAAACCGTTCCTCCTCCAGTTATAAAGACGTTTTTCCCGGTTCAAGACATACAAAAATGAAAGAAGTCGCTTTAGGTCCAGTTTGGTCCCGACAGGACATACAAGTGAGAGGCCGACGGCTAATTATCCGTAGGGAATGGACGGGAAGTGTAAAGAGTGTGAATCCCTTTAAAAAATGACCACTCTGGCAGGAGAGGTGGCGGAGGAGATGGTGGATAGGGCTAATGTAGATGTCCCCGGCGGTAGAGAGGCCCTATCTCGCATCTCGCCGCTCATTTCAATAATTCATAGCACACGGTCTCCGATCTACTGCCCTCCGCTTTTGTCACTCTGTCTGCCTCAATTCGCTCCTTTTAGCCTCTCCTTTTGCTTCTTTTCAGTAGTCATCTTCCCCCCCACTTCATCTCTCTCCCTCTCTTATGATTCATTCACACCTCGACAATTATACCTGCCCGATAACGGAGTGTATCCATTGCCTCTTAGATCACGGTGTCATTTCCTTAAAGAAGGCTAATAAACGTCACATGGTTAATATTGTCAAATCAAGTTCGAATTTTTTTTTTCTCTCTTTGGGAATCTCTTTATTTGTAATTTGCTTATCTAATTAAACATCGTGATATAAGAGGTTATTCAAACCTCATGCACAATTTTTCTCTTTTGTGTACAGTTCACACTCGCACCAACATTTTATGGTTTAATTGCTGGATGTGGGTTTAGGTTAAGTAAATAACGCACAATTTTGTCTTCCCGCAAAGTTCACTCACAAGCGCTATTAAGCAGCTTATCCTGTCATTCTGAAGTTATTAGAATGTTGCTGATGATAGCTGGGTTAGGCAACGCTTTGTACTATATCAAAACCAGTAGCAAAGCGGTAGTACGACATTTGCAAAGCTAAACGACGCGAAGGAATAATCAAGAGTGCCGCTACAGCGTGCTAAGCATTATCGGAACCTGAAGAGGCATATAGAACACATCTTGCTGTCACAAAGTAAGTGATAAGAAGTCAAGCTGTCAGCCCAACTTCAAGATGATGCGATCTCATCTCAGCTACTAATAGTGCAAATATTCTGCACGGATCTGTCATATTGTAGTAAATACACCTCGTCTTCACCGATGTGGGGAAAAAAGATCTTAAATGATTACTTTAATTGAATAATTTCAAATTTTTACTTTCTCCGCTTCCTCTTTCGTATTCGAGGGAGGTGACAAACATGTGGATTTGGGAGGCCTCTGGGCTGTCTGTAAATATTGTATGAATAAGCGAGTGAATGATGAATTGTAAATATTGTATGCATTTATCTTAATTACTTATTGCCTAATTAGGCAGATTGTAATTTTAGCACAGTAAAGGAAGTTCAATAAATAAAATTTTTCTTTAATAAGTGTATGTTTACCTTTGAAATTTTAATTAAACGTTTTTCAGTGTAGTAAGTAAACTTTGTGAAGATTCATTTAAGTGATGTGTATTCATCCCTCATGTATTCATTCCTTCAGGTCACAGTTATTGGTGCTTATTATTATTATTAGTCAGCTGTACACCATATTACCAAAAAGTGTTTATTTGCAGTCTTTATGTAGAATTAGAAACACTCAAAGCTAAGGCTTTGGTTCATCATTATTTTATTCATTTTTACATCTTGCTTAAATCTTCCCTTAACATATTTGTCCATTTTTGGTTAATTTCTATTGAATTTGAATTTTCCTGTCAAAGATAGACATCGCCCAAAGTATTATTTGATTATGAATCTACCATTCATCTCCTTCAAAGCAATGATTTGCCAGAATTTTCATCAATCACATATTTGCTATATAACAGATATTTCTTCCAAAAATTTATAAATATCACTTGTATTGTCTAGCACCAGTTATAAATGATAGTTTTTGTGTGCTCCACTTTTCTCTTCTTTATTTGATAAATTCATTTTCCACTTCTATTATGTGGAAAAAATATCGCCACCTGGGAAACAAAGAGTAAGCTAGACCACGCCCTCAAGCTTATAAAAAATGCCTGTGTCAACTTCTTGGCCATGACTGGGCAAAAGCGTGCAGACTGGCTAGGGGTGTTAGAGATAATTACGATGGTACAATTGGATCTGGCCTGCAGGCCGAAACAGTCATCTGGAGTGGACAGGGCGTTGACAAATATGAGGGGGACAGATAAGGCAGCTGGATATTGTAAATGGGGGTAGCATTAAGGTAGGGGGTGTTTGGGTGCAGCTGCACTTGCGATTAGTTGACATATTGCCAATGGGGGGGGGGGTGGCAAATCAGATCACCAAGTCCGGGGGAACGGCTCAAGCTTGAGTAAGTGGCTTATCAACTCTTCAACAAGTGAAGCTTCTCTGCACTCTCTTTGGTTACTTTCCAATCTTCAGTCCACAAAATAACAATGATAGGCATAATCTAGAATAGTTGCTTGTACAACAGGCATCTGCACCGGTCCCATGCTGTATTTTTAGGCAGGTTGCCTGTGAAATCCACTATGAACTATAGGCAGCGGTTTTTAAAAGGTGAAGAACCTGTTTTGATCACAGAATACATATTTGACAAATATACATATGGTTGGGTTAAGTTTTGTGAAGAACTGGAAAAGAACGGTGGCTAGTATTCTACAAATAGGTGAGATAGAAATGTTAAATGTGATCCATATTCTACTGCTCTGCAAAGACTCACCTGTGAGCAAAATATATTTCAAGATATATCTTCAACGAAGGACTAAATTTGACGACGTCGTTGAATTTTAGCGTCAACAATCAAGACTTTTCCAAGAGAAAACGACTTTAAAGAGTAGTTAGTTAGATAGATGGATGGAAAATAGTCTTATTTGCAAAATTATAATGATAGTAAAAGTGTTGCAAACAAAAGGCACAGTTACAAAAAATAACTTTTTCGTCAGCAACCAAATTTTGTTGTACATAGCCTAATAAATGTAATTAGGGGAAAACATTCAAAAAAACTTTTATACTGAACATAACCTTAAAATATAGAAATATACCCTCTGGCAAAATACTGATCTTAAAGTAATTTGTAATACCTTGTCAAGAAAAAAAGTATAGTTTGTTGTATTTGTGTACTTGTCTATACACCAAAGTGTATCTGTGGTCGACCCTAGTCCTCAAGAAATTCCTCACTTACTGGTGAATTTTACACGCTTGATAGTATTTTCCTGTTTGAAATGCATTTTATGGTATAATTATGACGATTTGATTTTTTAATTGGACGGACATTGTATCTATCTTTAAATGACCTTTAATCAATGTTTATAATTATATAGCATAGTTTCGCAATCATAATTTTCCACGAATATTATTTTAATAATTAATGGTCTACACTACTAATAAATAACTAGTCCTATTATCTCATATAATTCAATTTAAAAAAAACAATCTACTGCTTAAAGCGGTGAAGATACCAATTGTAATGCTTTGCTCGCAATGGATATTTTTTTGGTTTATCTGGAATAATAATTTGAAATTGCGTCTTGACTGAGAATAAAATGCAAAACAAAGTAGTAATTACCGCCCCAGAGGGAATCCATAGAGAAAGGGGAAAACTCCCTCTGAATTATAATTACCCAGGGACAGTTAGCTCTCCTCTTTATAACATTTTTGTTTCCTTTTTTAATGTCTATTCGTTCCCAGTGTACATTTAAAACAAAAAAAATATATTATCTCGGTTTAGGAAACGCTATTGTTTTTCATTTTATTCTTTGTACAGGCTAATGTTGATATAATAAAGATAATTTAACGAAACGATGTTTAAAAATTATTTCTATACAAAAACTTTTTTTTTTGACTCTCCCTGGCTGGTCCCTGGACTGAAGTAATGGAACTTCAAACCACCCTCTACCGTTGTTAACTGTAGTTCAAACAATTTGCATTGTACAGCTCAAACTATGTTCCCCACTATCCAGTGACACAACTTTTCCTTACAATCCAGTAATTAAATATATTTTTTAAGAAATAACAAGGATTAGTTATTGCAATACCCAATGTCAGCAATTGCGCAATTATTTCGTTTATACAAATCAGTAATAAATATTAATGTGTTTGCATTAGATTGCTACTTACTGTTTTGAATTCTTACAGGAGATGCTATTATATTTTTGACCAAAGTCCTTGATACAACTAATTTTTTTTTTTTTAATCGGTTTTGAACTGAACTGTATATAAACGAAATAATGAAGTGATGAAGCTAATATTAATTGATTTCTAAAAAATAACTGTATGTTCTACCAAATCTTCTTTTAAATAAAAAATCTAAATAATCAAAACATGATTACAAAAAAAAAATGTGTCGGAACGATAAATTTGTTTTACATTTATCATGTCCAGACACGTGGAGGGAGGTCTTATCTAGGTTGTGAGTAATGACTTGATAATACTAAAAGCTAGCAAATATTCTGTCTACCTTTTAGACATTTAAAAGTTTTTGTCGTACATTATTTTATTAAATACAATCTAATAAGTTTATAGCGTAGATCTGATTGTTTTTGAAAAGGTCAACTTTTAGATCGAATTCGGGCTTGCTATACGACTCATCATTCAAGGTAACACTAGCGATGTAAATCGTTGACTCACTGGAGTTGTATTGAAAGGAGCATCTGACCAATTTAACAATTTCATTCAGATGAAAGAGAAGTTTTTCAAGAATTAATTTTTTCCCCTTCTAAATGAATCTAAGTGTTAATAGGTTCTTGAAGCCGGCGCTGCTTTTTCATTGCTCAACAATAATTGCCTCCGGGTAAACTCTTTAAAACGCCGCTATAGCAGTTTTATTGCCAGGTCTCAAAGAAAATGGAAAGTATTAAAGTAATTCTGCTTCTCTCTCTATTTCTCTCTCTCTTCTCTCTCTCATTCTGCCGGCTCTCTCACTCGCTCCTAATTTAATCTAAACCGCTTAGTAGCTTTTTTTTTCTTCTTCAAATGACCTTTTCGTTTTTTTAATTGGAATATTCTGAAGGGGCTTCTCGTTCCAAAGGATTTGTCATATTTTTTTCCCATTTCCTCTGCCATTTTTTTTTAATTTATCAATTCTGTAGGGAATTTAGCAATTGTTCTATCACCTCTTTATACTTTTGTGGGAGGGGATATTGGAAAGGGACTTACACGTGTTTCTCGGCCTTAATTGAATATTGAACTACTATTGAAGTAAATTCATTACAAAACTAATTACTTAAATTTTTATTAATCGGTTTACCCTCCATTTTAGATCGAAACAAGCTTATCAGTGACATAATTATTGTATTATTTACTTTTGATCAAAGATATTCAAGAAATACACTACTGAAAAATAGCTTAATATCGTTTCACTCTGAAATAAGGATCAGCCAAAAAATGGAAACCAATTGCTGTTCTGATACAGGCTGTTCGGCCGTGAGATTGTACAGTTAGTAAAAGTTCACTCACCAAGAAGTGTCCGCAACCAAGTAGTCAACAGTAACACTTCATCAATCGCTTGCCCAGCTCAGACTAACTTCTCTGACCTCGGTCTCTTTTCAACTGACCAAATCAGGATGAACTCCCAGATCTTGACAGTTTTATAATTTTAACTTTTACAATGATAATTTAAAACCACGAAAATAAATGATACAGTAACAATTATTCCAGTTACAAATCACATAATGACATATCAAATATTGACTACTAAAGTACTTTAAAATGTGTGGAATAACCAAATGCAATTATATAGAAAATATCCAGGTGTAACAAATATTCTCTGCCAAAATTTTCGGGAGAAAATTATTTTTCTGCCTGCTTGTGCTATAGGAAGTACAGAGGTAGGTACATGCAAAAGGGTTTTTGATTAATTTAAAATAAAATGATTGTGAAAAATCTACATCAAAAATACTTTGTTTTATTTAATCACTAAAAATTGCCCTTATTTGATAAAAAGGCTGGGGAGTAGATGGAGCAGTTCCTGTAGTTCTCAAAGTTTTATTATTTGGCGTAGTAACGTATTTTTTTAGTGTTATCATACTTTATATCGCCTTTAACTTTACGGAATTTAAGAATTTTACTCTCAGAAATACTTGGAAATTTTATATTTAAGATTGGATCAACTGTAATAGTTGTCTGGGATGACTGCTGGGTTTATAAATCTGTTGGGTTGATGATCTTGATGTCTCTTAAGTACTTGATGGTGTTAGGTACGTGTTTTGGGGTTGTGAACAAATGTGACTGTGAACGGGGTGATTTCATTCGATGTAGGCTGGTGGAGTCCTGCAAGGAGATGCATCAATCCTGAGTCCTGTTTACACGTTGCAGACTCTTAAAGGCAGTGATAATGGAGGTGCACGTGGAGTGTGGCGTTCCTTGAAGTTCCTGACATGATTTAAGATCAATGGTGATCAAACTTTGTTCCAATTTCTCATCGCCATAAGTTCTATTTTTCTTTTGACGTTTGGGAAAGGCAGTTGTTCATTAATTGCGCCTTCTTTGGCAGCTTCAATTCCACGAAGGAAGGCACCCACAAGTATTAAACATCCTCTTCTGGGTCAATTAAAATTTTGAACATCCCATTGATTGACTGTATACATACCAAGGAAATCCTTAGTTCTGTAAAATTATTCTGTGTATTTTTAATTGGTTGTGAGCAAGCCTGTTGTCCATTGCCGACAGATCTCTCCGACTCCCACGGACTTGGGGAGGACTGAGGCAAGAAGGAGCTCAAGCGGGCCGCGGGCCAGTCAGTCAGATTTCCTGATTGCGGATTCGTGTTGTTGGCCGAACGCCGTAGTTGGCATGAGTAAATAGATAGCGGATGATTATAGCCCTTCCTTTCGCCTGACGAGCTTCAATCACCCAGGGAATTAGGACAGGGCTCAGCTACAGCTTGTTACCATAGCTCGTCCATCGTGAACCAGTCGGGCCCCTATTCCCCTATTCCCTAGTCTTCTCGTCCGTGACCTCTTGATTATATTTCACCAGTCCGTCGCTGTTAATTACAAGTCTACAGCCTTTATCCAATTGTAGATGGCTCCTTCTAATGAATGATATTCTTTTAAAATCGCTCTACTTGCGATTAATGAGCAAATTTGTTAATTTCAGGCTGGTTATTAATAATTCACAATTATTATTTCCTGCTTATTTCAAATATATCTCTGTAGCTCTGCGGTGCACAATATGCATTCTCTGGGTTCGAACTTCTCTCAGTTGAAGATGTAATTGACCTGCCAATTACCATTAAATAAATTGATGAGTAGTGCCTTCTCGGAGTTTCGGATGTAAAGTATACATACACCGTTTGTTTATTATTAATTATTAATTCCTACGCTTTGGAAAAAAATAAATTCCAGGACCAAATCAGCTCTTTAAAAAAAAAAAAAAAATGATTAATTTGTAAAATATAATTTTGGCTTTATTGTTCTTTGATATTTCTTTTATAGATGTTTATCTTCCTCTACCTGAAATTTATAAACACTTTTTACACAGTATGCAGTACAACAATGTCGTTGAAAGAAAAACTTTAGAAGGAAGTAGAATGTTTTATTTAACATTCAATGAATATTTTTATGTCTGCACACAGTTTATTGTTTTGAAACTCGAATCTTTTCGATGGGTTACTGTGCTATTGTCTGACAGGGGATGATATTTTAAAATATCGAACTGTGAAAACTCCAAATATAACAACAAAATGTTTTGTTTTTTTATTAAAAATTCATTATGTAAGTGTAGTAATGGGTAACTAATGGTAACATAACAAAATAAATAAGTGGCTCAATTCGTATTCAAATAGGAATTTTAAAGGGATGTGGTAAAAATGCATCGTAAGGACTTGGTAAGCAGTATCGGAGAGTACTTACGGTATTTCACATCAATTTATTAATTACTAATGAACCGAATGACATTGTTAGCGCATGAACTTATTTTTACTTTTATTCTGTTACAAGCTTAAATGTGTCCTTAAAATTAGCATTGATACGGAACTTAAAATGTAAATTACTTAAAAATTTCTTATGCTTTTTATACTTTAGAGAAAGGATTAGTTAACTATGAAGATAGAATAAGGAGTACAGTACATCAGCAAAATAACATCTAGGAATGACAAAACAATGGTCAGTCACTTCCAAATATATTTGCTGTGTAGACTCGGGAGCACAACCTGCAGTTGTGAGAAAACAATTAGAGCTGAGAAGCTTAAAACTGGCGGTATGTTCCAATTTCTATATAAAAGACTCAAATGCTGTTGCCATCTCCCAAATCTTCATTCGATGTTGAAGGATAGCGAAGAGCAGGAAACCGAAAGGATCCCTTGAAAATAACGATTGATTAATCATGAGTGCCTATGACTTCTGTGCGGAAACACAGTAATAAATTGAGACAATTTGAGACAACTAAAACTACCAATAATTTGGTGTTCCTATTTATCAATATTCTATGAAAGTTTCATATGAAAACTACTATTTTTATTGTCCTGTTTCATCTTTAACTATATACGATTATTCCCATTAAAATTTTCGGCCGATTAAGTCATAGCTGCAACCTTTTAATGTAGTGAGCCAGTGTATTTTAAAGTTATTACTATTCTTTTGCCTTCTTTTCATTTAGTTTTATGTTATACGATTTTCTTATTTCGTATTTATACGAATTGTAGAATGGTATTATTTAATTTGAGGTATATCTTTAAGATGTTTTATGTTCTCTCCCTGTGTGATGCAATGTTTCCTCTTTTTTTGGTTTGATTTGTGTTTATTTATTCCTGCATTGATATTATTCATAGGGGACATGAATCCAGCAAATAGGTTTTTATTTCTATTCTATTCTATAAATTTCTAAAAAAAAATGGTTCCGTTGACTAATGCATCGCCCTTTTATTCACCACATTCCTTAGATTTTTTTTTACAGTTATTCCAAGCGTAATTGATTATCAACTCGTGCACTGTCATATTTCTTAATTAACAAAGGACGGTTTAAATGAACTGTTTTTTTGAATTTTTTTTTTCTTCTCCAATCAGACAAAGCAAGTGGTGCCAATTACATCGTACATCAGTAATGATTCTGTGAGATCGTGTCTCGATGAGCTTTATTAAAGCTCTATTTATAGCCCAATGAGCACAGCGTCCAGCAATTCAGAGCGTGTGACGAAATGGTGAGAGGGGAATCGATCGTTAGCCTATTTGGTTTGTAAGCCTTTTATTTATTCAGGCTTTTGGGCGTTACTTCAAATCGAATTATCCAAATACCACAAATACCCGTTTTTATGTACCAATAATTAGACACTTCATTACCCGTAATGCTATAATATGCCGTAATACACCACAGCTTCCCTCAACTCCACCTGATTGGGAAAAACAATGGTTTTCAAAATCACGGTCGGTTTCTAACGAACAAGAGAGCATTGAGAATCATCCTTATCAGTTTATTTTGAACTTTTTGTAGTATGTAAGTGGCATTGAGTGACTGAAGCCAAATCGAACAATTGTACCGCAAAAGAGGTCCAAGTAATGATTTTGTATTTGGAACCGAACAGTTTCATTCCATTGGTGTTCGTATGTTTAAAATTGGAGTAATTTCTTTAGCAGTGAATTGGCCAGTTGTAATTTGTAGTTAAGGATTAATCTTTAGTTTAGTCGATGTCCAACTTAAGCCCTAAGTATTTGACGCTTCTGTCAGTATGGTGCTATTGTATCGGGTATCTGTAAATTTGGATTAACAGAAGTTCGCTAGACATTTTTTCTTAACTGTAAATATATTAGTTTGTGTATTTTTAGAAATTCGTCGTAGTTTCCATGTACGTAAGCATAGCAAGTTAGCTCGAGTAGAACTTGGGAAATGCGTTGATGACAGTGTAGTGTTGGCAGCTAATGAGATGGTGTAAAGTCCTGCAAATGATCACACTGGCGTTGAGACGTCATTCGTATAAATATTAAAGATAAGTGACCTTAGGATGGCTTCTTATGGTATTCCTTCATCGAGTGCTTGTAAGACTTTTCTCAAACTTCAAAAATTTGGTCTTGCAAGAAAGTGGAACAAGGTGGGTGGTGTGAAAGAGATTTATACCGAAAATACTTAGAATAAAACCACTCCATATCGTAGAGTATTGACTTTGATGGTGACGAATGCAAATTGTTTGCCCATTGAAATAGTAAGAAGATCACTTTGACATGGAATCAACAATTTACCGTACAGGAATTTTAACAAGCATATCGCAGCGAGAGCCAGCCGATGGAAAACGGACAATAGCTTAGCCATTACCTAGTTTGTGAAGTGTCCTCACGACATAGACATAAATCCTTGAGGCAGGTGTCTACCTGAGAGTTGTTTTTCAAAAGTCTGAGTGGTATTTATCTTCTGGTTACCTCAGATATTTATGCGCCAGCATCTGTCAATAATGATTATCTCCTCTTTTCAATAGCATTATCACGCAAAGCGGCATTAAAGTGCACGTGCCATAAAAACTATAAAAAGGGTTATATACTTATTTGAAATATCCCATGCATCAGTCGGTCATTGATAAATTTTACCAAAAAACGTTAGTTTTGTACACATACACGAACAGTAACAATAGTTAATTAGTTGATCGAAAATTGACACGAGATATCGACTGTCCAGTCCATAGAAAAAGGTTTTCTTTCAAACAAGTTACTTATGTTGTATGTTCGTTCGTAAGAAATCAGTCTAAAAGAATTATTAAATCGTTCTGAAATTTTCAAGCCCTATTCCGCAACACCTCGATAAGTGCTGATTATGTACTGGTTAAAATTCTCAAGCCACATCTTTGTAGCTATTCACGATGTAAAGTTCTATTATTTTGTCTTATTTAAATCTATCTTGGATTGTAATTTTCTTTTGATTTCTTCTGGCTTCCTCAGGGGTGTCCATCTTGATCTAAAATCCTGTATTTCGTTCCTAAGATAAAAGACGGTAACGCGAAAATAATTTTAAATATATTGTAAAAAATAATGTTTATATAGAATACCTTATTTTCCGAGCCAGTAAGTCTTATTTGGAAAATAATGTTGTTATCTAGAATTTAATGATAAAAATTCGAAGTTCAGTGACCGAGGTGTTTGAACATAATAATTGAATTATGTTTGCTCTCAATTATTCCTTGGAGTAACTCTGATAGTTTTTTCACTTTCTACAAAATTTTTCCCTTACCTATATTTTAAGAATTTAATTTTGTTCAAAATTTTTAGTCGGTAAATCGTTGGCTCAACTAACACATAATGTCTATGTTTGACACTTATGTTTTATAATGAATTTATAACTCTCTCTGGTTTGCTCATAATTTATTTTATAGTGATAGGATCGCTTTCGGTGGCTACACCAGCATTGCACTTATGTTATAATTTATTGTGATAAAATTACAATCTGTCTAATTGGGCAACAAGTAATTGTGATAAATGTTCGAATTCATACCATATTTACAATTTTAATTGACTCGCTCATTCATACAGTATTTACGAACGGCCCACAGACCTCTTAAATCCACATGGTTTTCGCCTCTCTCACATACGAAAGAGGAAGTGGAGTCTTGGGAAGCCCCCCCCCCTCTCCTCCGTCAGCCGCGTCACTGGATATGAGCCAGTGGAGGATGACGAAGAGCGCGAGAGCCACAGACGCTCAGGACCATGATTGGAGAAACTGGTCATTGTCAGGACTCCCACAGTCACGTATTGGCGTATTTCTAATGTCGCGTATTTATAACAGGTCACGAGGCCACTGCCGCTTTAGTATCCGAGGAGGATTATAGGGATGAGTAGCGCAGTGTAATGACTGTGCTAGGGGATTTGGGTTTGGATAGGTTACTATGGAATTTCATAAACTCGGAAGAGCTAGTGTTCAAGAATGTAGGGTATATTAAGATCATTATGATGGATTATATTGCCGACGTAATAAGGGGGGTAAACTATTGTTCTCAGTACTTTTGATGGAAAGGATTGGATACGCTATGATATACGACGTGACTACAGAAACGTTTTGATAATGTGTCCTCTGCTCTGTGTCAGCTGTCATCTGAGGAGACTTTATTGATACTTTTCTGTTCTATCAATTTAATTATATGATACATGAATATGTTATTGTATCAGTATAAAATAAATTGTATGCAGACAAGAGAGAGGTATACATTCATTATTATAAATTGCTCACAACCAGCCTTCCAACATATCATCGTTTTTATTCTTGCCACTATAATGGTCAGGCTTTCTGTTACCTACCTGATTGCACGATATGCTCATTCATCACACATTTCAACGGGGCATCCCATCGATATTTTTTAGAGGGTGTCGTGGGTGTGTTCCTAGACAAACATTGCAGCTAGCCGATGGTGACAATAACGTATAGGTGTCGCAGCGATATAGCTCCATGATGGAACGACTCCCGACGGAACCCAACACCACCTCCTTGCAGTAATGAGATCTGTCCCTGGCCGATAGCCAACCGGTAAGGTTCTGTTGTGTCTGTGAACGATTGTACCTTTGTATCCTTCAATGTTAGTCCGGTGTTACACACTTCTGTTCGGTTATTAAATATAATTGGGGCTTTGATAAATGGCCTCATTCAGATATGATGGTATGTTACTGCTGGCAGGGTTTTCATCATCTGCCGCAGCGCGTCTGGGAATGACTTGTCTCGCTGGAAGTTAATTCTAGTCTTAATTTAAACCACCAAAATATTACATACAATATGTTACTATGACTAGATCTAGTACCGTTATATTTTATTATTTTTACCTCTGTTTCTTTCATTTCTGTTTCTAAGGCATTACTGTTGTTTTTATTATAATGAATAATTTAATATTTTATGTTTTAGCACCTAAATTAGGGTTTTACCTGTCATAAAGATAAAAAAATACAAATAAGACATAAGGGGCTATCTATTATCAGTTCATGCATCTCATTTACAAGTTGTCCAAGGCGTAAAGATGCCAATAATCAGTTTATTTGATTCGAAAAAGTTTTCGTTTCGCTCTGTATAATTTCTTTCTATTTTGGTTCAACATTCACAATTCGTTTTTCTTGGGACGTGTTGAATTTCCTTAATTGCAGAATGTAAAAAACCAGTTGTATTGTTTTTTTGTTGGTGTGCTGTTTTTGTGTATTGTTATTTATTATTCGATCGCCTGAAAATGGACTTGACTTTCGTGTATGTATGCTGTTTTTCTTTGCCAAAAAAGTTTTGTAACAAACAAAAATGAGCTAACGCATAAAAATATTTCATTTTACCTAGGTAATGTTTAATTGTGGCCCTGAAGGGGGTAGGGATATCCTCAAAGCATGCAGGTTTTCTTTAACAGTTACGAAACAATCGAAAAAAAAAATAAAGAAAAATAAACGTGAAAACATCCGACCACGTTTTCTAACTCTTGAGATTTCCCAAACCATACTCAGAAACTATTGAACATTTAAGTTTTATTCTGTTTATTGACATAAACGCAAAAAGAATTTCAAAGATATTCTGTAAAAAGAAAGCGCTGACAATATTAATCGTGCATTTAACTAACAATGCAATATTTTGACTATTTTCAATTTTTTTTCTGACAAATTTCTGAGTAGTAGTAATACAAACAAGTAGTTTTTACAGCTCCTTTATCCTCTCTTACATCGTTAAGATATACATTCCAAACGGTACAATATTTTAGGGGTTATTCAATAAGATAGGGTTGTAAATTAACTGTCGATGTAAAATGAATAATCTATTGTCTGATGGGAAGAAAGTGGCGTGGGAATATCTAATATTACTAAAATGTTATTATACTTTCATTTGGACGTGTTTTATTATTAATATTGGCTGATATTGCTATGCTATTGTCCACCAGCGGGCGATAGGAAGTCTCGACTGGGCCAGCCGCCTGGACTCCTACCATTGAAATAGTATAGAACAATAAAGTTTTCATAAGATAGGGAAGACGGGCATTAGAGTGGCTATCTTGTATCGGCCTGAGGAAGGCACATTGTCTGCGGGGCCCAGTATTTCACATGGCAATTGCACCCATGTCATATTGGCCATCGGATCTCCTTAGATGGCCAATAGTGTGGACCCCCGCTCTATTGTTTCTGTCCCCTCCCCTAATGCATTCTCTCTAATGCATTTCCACTTATTTGTATTACGTCATCGTCTTTCCCTGCCCTCCGTCCTATTAACAATTTAGACCATCTTATTCTCCAACGTGCAATTTAACTTTACTTTGAAATGGACATCCGTTGTTCTATCGGTTATGTTGTATCTACTGCAGCATATAAACATTATCGGATTTTACTAAGAGTTATATTGAAAATCAAACAATTGGATTGGAAGATGTATATCGCTATATTTGCACATTTAGTATGAATGTTTGTCTCAAATCATTCGCCAAGCACAAAATCAAATTGAAGCACACAGCTTTGACGTGTTTATAGATACGATGTTTTTGAAGAACATCTCTGACAATAAATCTTCTTCATGTTTTGTTAGTCGGAAAATTTACGTGAACCACGAAGCGAAAACACTGCACTGGAAGCTCATTGAAAACCGGTAGGGGGTCCCAAACAATTGGGGAGTAGTTTGAGAAATACAAAAAAAACATGGACGAAAACTCTCGCTTCGGAGTCTATTTGATATCAATCGCCACGCTATTTGAAACCAATGAATTATTCTTTGAACAGACCTAACGTTCCAGAAACCTCAAACCCCATAGAGAACTAAACCAGAAGAATATTTTGTGAAGGACTCCTCTAAGTCCACATTTTGAAAAAAGAAATGTAACAAAACTATTAAAATGTAAAATAATTCAGAAGCTGACAAAAAATTTAAATTATATGAAAATTTATGATAGAAAGAATAGGTTTTGTATTACCGTCAGGAGTTGAATCTTAAAGCTGTGCCTTGGGAGTCTACGCGGGAGAGTACGCGCACCGGGCTAAGCCAGCTCCTAACCATCTCAGGACTTCAATGTTGTACCTGTCAAGGATTCTATTACTAAATTAGACTTTTCAAATCTATTTTCATATTGCATCTTTTGGATCCAAACAATTTATTCCCTCAATAAATATACGTGCTGCCATGCAAAGATACAAGTTAAAATTTTAATAGATTTGTATTTAAATAAAAAGATTTACGCAAAAAAAAACAACAAACGGTTATTACTTGTAAATGTTTTGCAACGAGAAAAAAAAATGTCTGTTACTAACAAAAAAAAGTCATACCAATTGTTTCTTTGGCCTGTAATTGTTTATAAACTATAATCAATTTGGCAAATGTTGCTAAGAAAAAAACAAAACAAAAAAATACTAGAGACGTAGAGTAAAGTTTTAAGAGGTAACAAACCTATTTTAAAGTCTATTATTATTATATATTATAGTATATTACCATTAATTGGTAAGTATATTATTTCAAATTTCATAAGTTTTTTCACACCGTCATCCGCAACTGAAGTTGATACTTACAATAAGTATTTTACGAATAAAAATCTGTTAGTGTCAAACTGCGTGTAGTGCATTAATAACAAAGTGAGCATAAATAATGACTTATTTGACTTTCTTGGCCCTTATCACCAACAATGTCCTCATTACATTAAATTAAAAATCTGTTAAGAGACAACTTTTCATTGTCATCAGATATTATTTTCAAAGTTATTCTGAAACACAAAGTTTGAGAACTAATAGCTTAATTTATAGTAGATCAATATTTTAACTATTTTCAATTTTTTTACTTATTAAAAAGGCAAATTTCTGAGTCCGGGACGCATCTCTCAAAATTTATCGTTTTCTTTATTATTATTATTATTTGTTCCGGCATTTGTGCACCGCGGCCTCACTGAGACCTATTGTGCGCCGTCCATGTCCCTGTCCTATATATGTGACAGGCCCACGGCCTTTGCAAATCTGAGGATACTGAATGGATCGATCAGTTCACATAGTTTGGGGTCTACAATGCGATCACTACCAAAGTGAAGGTATCGCCTTCTAGCTAAGTTATCACAGTCACATATTATATGACGTGCCGTTTCTCCCTCTTTCTTGCAGAATCTGCAGATTGGTGATCCCACTATCCCCAAATTAAAGAGGTGTTTATTTAACCGACAGTGACCTGTATAGAGTCCTGTCACACTTTTGAGTGTCCACCTGTCCATTGATAGAAGTGCTGAGCTTCTTCTCTTACAGGGTCCATTAAGAAACAGTTTCGAGTGTTCCTGTTTCTTAGTTTCTCTCCAAGAAAGTCTTGCCTTGTCCTCTAAAGCTAATTTTATACGCCTTTTAGCGTAGCTGAGGCTGATACCACATATGGGTTCAGGTGCAAGAGGTGTCTGTTCTGAGCCCACCCTTGCAAGGCCATCTGCCTTCTCATTGCCTGTGATGCCTGTGTGTCCTGGCACCCAGTCGATTCTATTTCTTTTCTTTACTCTCCCTCAATTACGTACAAGATTACAATTTGCTTTATAATTTAAACAATTTAATTTAATAATGTAAACATCGATACAATGTTGGTTTAAACCAAAAACTCGATTGTCTAATGGTGAAAATCTCTGAAGAGACAAATTTTTTATTGTTACATACATTATTTTACTTTGAAAAATAAGAAATTTTGGGAGAATTTTCATATTTTATTTTTCGAATCCATCAATCTCAATATTATCCATTATAAATGTTAGCAAGATTGTGAGTATAATGAAATAAGGTGAACGGGCGATATTAATTAAATTTCCCAGCGAAATGCCGACTAGTAGATAAATTGGTGACAATGGGAGGTGACATCCTGCGAGCCTGATGAATCGGCCCATCTCCATTGAAATGGAAACAATGGATGAGGAAGGTGGAAGGTAGGCCACCCAGTGAAAGTCCCGATCTCATTTTCTGTTTGCCTGCCGTCAGTGTCTGTCAACAGAGGTGCCGTAGCTGTCTCTTCTGTGTACCTTCTATCTAATGAGCAGCTTTTCAATTTCACCCAGGGAAATTCCTCAGTACTTTTCTACCTTATCTACCAGCTGTGCAGTTCATGTTGTAATTAATACATTATTTGTATGTTGTTTGGGGGGGGGGTAACGAAGTGTGGGTTTAAATCTCACTTAGGGGAGCGAGTAAAGTTTATTTTGTGTTGGTCAATTGTAATCCCACAGGCAGACCCGGTAAAATAGACACTGAAGCGAAAAAAAATGTTAGTTATTTAGGTAACATTCTCTAACTTCGAGTACATTGCCTAATATTTAACTCCAATAACTTGTACTCCAATTTAACTACCTTGGATCCTCCATTTCTTAACAATTCTTTAGTCGTACCTGTTCCTTGTGTCTTGTGAAATACCAAACAAAACTTCCAAATTTCGTATTTTGTATGCAGACCCTTTGTCTGCTTTATAATTATGGATAAAATTGGGAATGATTAAATACAATCCTTCCTCTCTTGTCTCATAACGTCATCTGCCAATGAGGGAAGCCTGTAGTTTCATTGTCAGAACCCCCTCCCACTCATGTTGGAGATATAACAGCTGGCTTATCAAATCCTTCCTGCCAAATTATAATCACTATCTTTAAAACAACAACGGACATAGATATTCGGCTTAACTTCACACTTACTGTTTTTTCTGTCTTGTTCGGCGTTATGTTGTTTTCTGGGGCATATAATTTATAGATCATCGTCTTAGCAATTATCGTTATGTTCTATAATGCCTCTTACATGTACTGTTCGAGTTAGTTAGGCTCCTAAAAGTCAAAAGATAAACGTTTCTACGTTTTTCGTTATTATGTGATGATGTTTCAACAGCTTCTGTCTTTTTAACATTGGACAAATGTATGGAGATAATGAAAGTAAGTTTTATTTTAATTTGAATATCTGGGTGGGTTTAGTTAACCGATAACCGACAAATTATTGGTGACAGCACAACTTATGTGAGAGGAATGGTTTCAGAGAGGCTGTTACCAACATGTACCTTCACCGATGGCTTCAGGATGGAATGGTCATCGAAGCTGCTCGTTGTCTTGAGCTGCTTTGTACATTCCTGATCGTTGAGGTGCTGGCACAGTATCCCATGGGACATTGAGTCATCTAAAGCCTACGTGCAGCCCAAAAATAGTTATTTTGTTTTTTTAACGTTGTGGCTGGCTTCCAACCGAAACTTCTCAATGCATAGGCTTGAAATGTTGACTGTTCTTGCGTGATGATTTAACTTCAGGTAATTCTGTAGAGTTTTCTCATTAATCATCCCCGTATTAGGTAGTAGGCTAATCGGGTGATGGCGGGTATTGATATCTATTCGCTTTACCTTTGCTTCAAAAGCGGTAACAAGATGGCCTGTTTCAGGTAAGAAAGTATACTAACCAACCTTAAACAAACCCTGAATTGGTTGACGGGTTGAACTGTTCTTCTCAATGGCAGTTGTTCTAGCAATACAAACCCGTCTTGCCCAGGTGTCTGGTTCCTCGGCTTTAGCTGTTTTTGGAATAATAATTTCTAGTTTTGGCTTATTTAAAGCAGCTAAGGTGCGTGGTAGATAATTGTCCCCATCGCAGTGTCTGTCGGATTCTTTGCCTGTCGCTAAATTGTAAGAAGGTCCGTTTTACGTCAGTGATGGAAGATTTTTGAATTATTTTAAATGTGTTCTTCAGCAGGTTCTAAAATACTCGGAAATTCCCGTGTGCTCTGCGCAGACGCTCGTGCCCCTTTCCTGTCCTACGATTTCTCATGAATTCTCTTATCAATTGAAAATTAATTTACTTTCTTTACATATTGGTTTCTGGCTCTGCACCACCTGTTCCTCAAATTATTAGCCATTATTAACTTGAGGAATGGGGTCGGTTGGGGACTGTAGTGTATATGTTAATGGGCTGAACTTGCGGATCTTTTAGGATAGTTTGATGATAAAATTTATTCTAAAGGAAAAAAAATTGAAATGAGTGAAAAAATGGTTTTAAGATTACTATATTAAAATTGTTATAGTTACTTCTCGTGAGAATCCGCACCAGCCAATACCAAATGTTCCAGCAACTTCTTCCTTTCTGTAAACAATTTGGGTGCTCCGGTTGAATAATATATAAGCAAACTTATTATAGTTGATATTTGGAACTTGTTGGTCTGCAAAGTTAAACTTTATTTTAGTTTCGAGTATAATTCAACTAAAACGTTATTTTTGTATGCTCGTTTATTAATATAATTTCTGTCTTTCTTAAGTTAATGAATTGTGACTGTTATTTCTTTATTTCTGTTTTCTTAAAAATATTATTCTTTTATTTGGCTTGCTTGTTTTACCTCTTAACTTTTTCATGTTTTAATAGGTTTGCCCCTGCTAGTTGATAAACTAAATATATGCCTGCAACTAACGTACATCTGGATTTTTTGTTGCGATTATGATTTGTTACATATAAGTGAATTCATAGAATTATAAAAGTTGAGATTTCCAAAGTTCATTCTCCTATATTGTCTGGCGGTCGTAAGTCAGACCCCTGGCCGGGTGTCGATTCCTCTCCTCGCTTCTCCTCTTACATATTTTATGGATATTGGTTTCTTTGCTCCGGGGGTTGGCGTGTTCGTCACCAGCCGTGTTAACGACGCCTTGAAAATAAAAGAGCGCTTTGCTCCGAGGTTGTAATAGTGTGATGAATGGTGTGCCAGCTCAGCCTCCCGGTTTGTTTGGCCAGACCAACACGCACCTCCTGCTACGCACAGACTGTGTTGACATAGCGACGCCTCTCCGCGTCCCACGTTTGCTCGTCTGCTCCATCGAAACTGTCTTACACGAAGCTCGCTTACTCTCCACATAGTGCACCTATTCGGCCTTATCTCGCGTGCGGTCGAGGTTGCTATCCGATCGACCGATATCGCATATGGTTCTTCCGGGGAAGGGTCTGTAACTGTATTGTAACCCAAGAGCCCTTATCTGGAACCTTTTATCGGAACGAGTCATTGCCTTGAAAAGCGTACTGCTGTTATATAGGCTCCATCAGGGTCTTAAATTAAGAGTAGATCCATTTTTTTGTCTACTGTAGTAAGTGATATTATATATTTGTACACGTTCGTAAATTATCAGAAAATCGCCAATAATGTATGGTAAAAAAATAATTTCTTGCATAGTATGGAGTTCAAGGAGTCAATTACAGTTGATTATATATTATGTTATTAAGGATTATGGGGGGAGGGCATTCTCATAGAGTACCTGACTACAAATTCGGTACATCCCGGATTCAAGTCTTCATCCTGGCAACACATTTTGTCTTTAGCTTGTTATTATTAACAATAGTGGGATCTATACAACTACTAAAATTGACGTACGCCGAGATCGTTTATTTCTTATAAATTGTAATTTCTAACAAAATGTACTAGTGAATGAAATATGGGTGGCACATGGGTGGTTGTGGAAAATATGAATTTTCTTTGGAGTATATAATATATATTGTAACATACCTTGTTTCCTATTTTTCTTCTAGTCGTCGGTATATCCAATGATTCTTCAGCAACAGTGCTATTTCTTGAAGTGGCGCCCCACCCCCGTCTTAACAGTAGAATTATTCTTTATTTCGTAGTGTAATTGTTCTTCAATAATTTTATAATAATCGAGAGTAGGTCCTTCTCGGGAGGATAGGTGTGAACTAACCTTCCCCTCTTCAACGCCACCCTCATTGGCCTAAGGAGAGGTCAGGTGTTCGGAATTTTAAATTAATCAAAATTAAATTTTGGAAAATTAAAAATCCAGTATATCTTAATATATATATTTATATGTGTGTGTAGTCTAGAAAATTAATATGAGTGGAATAAACTTACTTCGTTATGCTTTTGAATCATGTCATTAGTCCTTAGAAGATATTAGGAAATAAATAAAGCTTCACTTAATATTCTTTTAACATAATAACATGCTTGCGTTCAAGTTTATCATTCCGACATTTCATCAAAGTAGTAGCGTAAGTACGTATCACGGCATGCATGATTACATGATTGAAGGGTGTCAGTGTACACAACAGTTGCCGGTCAATCCTCACAACTGCTCCGGCATGTGTCCAGCTGAGCAGACCGGCCACATCCTGTGCCCATAAAATTGCCGTTCTTTGAACTTTTCATTTCGTCTTCAACATTTTTTTTTTTCTTCTCCCCCTATCTCGCAATAAAATCAGACAGTATTGACTGAATTTTGATTTAGTACCCTCAGGAGAGATAAAATGGCCATAAAACCCAGCGTTCTCGGAATAAATTCGCATTTATAAGCAGAGTGGTATTTGTGTAAGGGTCAACTTTATTATTATTATAATTTTTACCTTTATTTATTTTTTTGTTGAGAGTGTGTCCTATGCTATAAATACACGTTTCGTTATGCCTTTCCTTATCCGAAAGAGGGGTCCATGTCTATATCAAATTAATTCAAGTGTGATAGGACCGTTCATTTCTCATCCTCGTAGGCAGGAGATGAAGGGGACGTCATCCGCAAAGTAATCTAACTGATTTATATCAAACACATTCCCAAGTGTGGCTTATTAATGTTTAATATTATTGAAGTGTATAATTGAAATTGCATTATTTTTAAACAGTCCTTCCTAGTATACAAAGAATGGTTGGATGTACGGTTTTCATTGTTTGATTTCACCACTGCATGGATGCGAGCTAACAGTTGGTCATATATGCAGAAACCAAGGTGACCAGTGTTTAATTCCCGTATGTCACATTATTATTTCCCCTCCCCCCCCCCCAAAAAAAGCTAATGATATGACCATAGAAAAGTATTCGACTATCAGCCATGCTACATTTGATTACTTTACTCGCGTCACAAATTCAGAAATGTGACCTAACATTTTTACCGGGGATATGGTGTTATTGTTTGAAATTCGGTAACTTGCCCTTTACTGGATCGAGGGGAAACTTGACAGTAAGCAAGTATCACTTTCCTGATTTATGGAAATCCTATTCCTTGTATCAAAGGTCTATGGCAGATCATTATGATAATAAAGCGTCCTGTCTGCTCGGTTTGGCCCACGTGCTGTCTGACGATGGACTGAAAGTACTCGCAGTGTGCTTCCTCCAGTACTCTAGAGAGAAGTCTGCAAAACTTTCAAACTTTATTTGGAAATTACATAGTTGCATCTAAGAAGCCATCAATTGCCAATTAGTATGTAACAGTCACAATTTGACAGCTGACGGTTTAGGGTTAGTAAAATTGGAGCGTGGCACGATAGAACAACGTGTCTTTATTCTTGAACATTATCTTAAAAATAATATAAGTTTGGTGGCCGCATTCGAACATTTCATACAAAATATGGCCGGAATAGTGTTTTGACTTCATCAACTGTGAAGTGATTAATTGATAAATTTAGGGAGACTGGATAGGAGACACTAAACAGCAGACAAAAACAAGCCGTGTGCCAATATGTGGTTTCCACAAGATGGTGCCACATGCCATACATCCTATGAAACAATTCAAATACTGCATGAGACATTTCCAGGTCGTGTACTCTCTCGTTTCGGTGATCAGAATTGGCCCCCTAGATCGTGTGATTTAACACCTTTAAATTTATTTTTATGGGGTTATTTGAAGTCAAAGGTGTATGTCAACAAGCCCTCATCCACCCGTGCATTAAAAGAGGAAATTCAACACTGCATCAACGAAATACAACCACATTTATGCCAAATGGTCATGGAAAATTTCGACAAAAGAGTGCGAATGTGCCAGCAAAGTCGTATAGGCCATTTGCCCGATGTGTTATTCCATAAATAACCCTATCCTATTTACTTTATAATTCAATAAAAAAATAACAACAAAAATACTAAAAACTGTGTTTTCTATTTAAATCAAATCTTGCGCTAATTCTAGGACACCCTTTAGAATTCCTCCTTTTTTTCAGATCGATGAGCCTCATCTGTCGTGTGACAACTCTTCGGCTGGTGACGTTGTTTTGAACCTATCTGTTTATTTAAAAAAAAAAAAATCTAATTCGAATTGAACAACCGGTTCTGCCTTCTCTTGTTTTCAACTTTCGTGTACCTTATTCTATTTGAATACACTCCCTGTTTTTGCATTAGTCTATCCATGATAACATTCACCCTTATTTAGCCTAGTTTCGTGCTCCTTTGTTGTTTTTCCCTCTATATATTATTAACCCTCCATGAGTTGTTATTACCGGCTTGCTCTAAATGCATATCTTGAGTCTTCTGTTGGCGAATTATGCTCATAACGAGTATATAAAGAAGTGCTTATGTCTTTCTTATTTCTAGTGTCTATGTGTAGTAATTAGGTGGCTGAAGTAAGTTAGATTCACGTACTTCTGTATGGGTACACTAATTACCCAAACACCTCCCTGTGCCTGGTCGCTGTTGGGATCGCCGTGGGCTTGAATCCTGCCGAAGATAGACAGACCCACAGGACATGTAAAAGAAGCGAAGACGTGCCATTGGCAGGAAAGGCTGCTAGTTGGCCAGCACCGGGATGACTGACTTCCCTTGTATTCAAATAGGCCGGGCAGATGATATCGTTGCCTCGTCCATCTCGGCCCTATCAGATCCGGGCTGTCTCTTTGTCTTCCGCGTCACTCTCTCGTCCCTTCTTACTTTCTTTAACAATCCTCCAGTCGTCATTAAAGAATGGCTCTTTTATTTTCCTGCTCTGTCCCCTACGGCCCGGTGCCATTGTCCCTCGACGTCGGATCAAGTTTAGCACTCGGGAATACACACGGACTTACTATCTCAGGGCTTAATCATGGTGGGGCTTCACCTCCGCTCATTGTTTGAACAGTGCGTTTTTTTTGGGCGTGCTTCTTAGCCAAATGTACTATTGATTATAATGTTCAACTAATTAATGTCCAACAATTATTTCAAAACATTTACTTCTTCAATAGTAACAGACGAATTTGACAAAAAAAAATAGCAATGCTCTATTTGAGTGTAGATACGATCTGCTTGTCTCTAAGCTATAGCTACAAGATTTTTTTTTTTTAATTATATGCAATGACAGTTCTTGTGTGACATAACATGACACAGTTACTAACAAACTTTATCCTCTCCATCCAAATATGGTTGTACTTATATCTCATCGTTATGTTATATATCATGAGTGGAAAAAAGAAAAAGAAAAACCCCAGCACCTCCCCTTTCTAAATGAAGCCTATATTAACACATCTCTCATTCTCTTTCTAACTAATTTATGCGTGTTTTAAACTCAAAATCAAGTATAACTAAAATAAAGTCTACAATTAATATTTTAAAAATCTGAAAAAACCTCAGCTGCTTTACTGATGATAAGATAATTTATCATTCCTTGACAAGAAAATTCTTTCCTCTTATCCAACATCCTCGTTTTTAGAATGTCGAAAAACTTCGCAAAATCGTCCTGGATGATTGAATGAGTTGTAAAGAAATTCTGAGTGACTTTTAGTGCTGTACAGCGAATTTTAAGTGAAGATTTGAGAATGAGATTGGTGGTTGCAAAAGTTGTTCCTCGGCTGCTGACTGCACAGGAAAAACAGGGTCGCTTGGAAGATCATCGCAAGTGACGAACCATAGTAGCTACGGATACAATCCTGAAACTAAGCAACAATCAAGCCAATGGAAGATTCAAATTTGCCAAATTAAAAAAGTTTTAAGGATATTGACTATTATTGACTTTCAACAGTTAAAAAAAAAAACATTTTGAAGACATTTCTTGGCGATTACTGATTTTATAGAATTTGGATTATTGTGAAAATCGCCAATATCATGCACTAGGGTCAAATGGTTAACTTTATTTTCCAAATCTATATAACCTCCACCAACACACAAAGGGTTGTTTTTTCTGTGACGTATATAATGCTTTCCTCTCTAAATCTTTGAAATAATTTTTTTTTTGTTTTAACATAATTACATTTAAATGTATTATTGATTCACCATTTTATAATTTGCCTAACCAAAAATGTTACCAATTTGGTTTACGACAATGAATTAATGAGGATTTAATGCTTATCACTAATATCACTCGGCGGTGTATCGTTTTTTTTTTCTTAGAATTATTGCAAATATGTATTTAGCACTTTTATGTGTTTTGAATGTATTGTTAGAATTTTAGTCCTGAGGATTCCTGAATTGACAAAACGTTGATTATAATAAAGAAATGTCAAGCTTTTTTTGAAAAACTACTTTTAAGTATAAGTATTAAAATAGCATTCGCAATCGTTTACGTCTATTAAGTCTGAGAAAAATCAAATTTTGAATATCAGAAGCATTTTCCGAATAACAAGTTACAAGCACGTTAGATATTTCAGCTTTGATGCTACCCTCCTGAACGGTGACAGATGGGTTTGGACGACTATAAAGCGAAATAGGATGAGAGACATCGGACGGCTCATTAAAGGCTGGGCTCTAACGGTGAGTGGCCAAAGCACCTGGACAGCATTCCACCATTGCCGCCTCCGCCTCTAGCCTTGTCCTCTTCGCTTAGTCACTGCCCTGTCTGTACGGGGACATCAATTCGGAAAGCAACAATAGCAATAAACCAAAAAGTTTACTTGTTTACAGAAACAAAAGTTTCAAAACTCCCGTAGTCTACAAAATGTACATTACTACAATTGTAAATAGATTCGTTTGTATAATCTATATTTTTTATATTTGTAACAAGGGGATATGGAACAAAAAAAAAAGAAGTACATTACCAATAAATGGTGTGCATTACCTTACATAAGATTATCAAACAACCCAAGGAAAATACTGAAGAAACAAAGAATGACTGCTTCCTCCATCA
Source organism: Acanthosoma haemorrhoidale (assembly GCA_930367205.1). Classification (NCBI taxonomy): domain Eukaryota; kingdom Metazoa; phylum Arthropoda; class Insecta; order Hemiptera; family Acanthosomatidae; genus Acanthosoma; species Acanthosoma haemorrhoidale. The sequence continues at coordinate 48,539,757 of OV884012.1, read as the reverse complement.
GCTAACATATTTCTCAAATGACATCTCTCCAAGCGTAAAGATCCTGTCCCACTTACCGACTGTTCCTGTGTGTTTAGGATGGATTGTGACTAGTGCAAACCATCTACAGGAAACTGAAGAACAGATGTAAGGAGCACATATCCTACAAAGACTGGTTTTATTGTATTTGTTAGTATTTTATCTTCTATTTATAACAATATTTATTGTGCAATAATTACAATCTGCCTTTTATAAGGCAATAATAATACAGATAAATGATCTCATTCATACCATATTTACAGTCATCATTCTATCATTCTATGGTAGTTTTAGCTTTTAGGATTTGACAGTAAATACAACCAGGTCGCGTTGATCGATTGATTCCGAGTCGGGCTGTCATAAGAAAAAAAAACTATTTTATGTTACTTTTTGGCAGGTGTTTGGAAGGTATGAAGTATTTTGGCTACAGGTTTTCAGTTTTTTAAAAAAAACATTCTCGGAATTAAATAAAAACCAAAAATTTGTGTTCAGAAATACATCCGTTATCCCACCCTTACATGTGTACATTTCGAAAATGACGAGTATTAGAGTTGTTCACTTCTTTAATCAAACGTCTCGTTTCAAAATTCAACTACTCCGACAACCTAAAAAAAAAAACACAATAGAAGAGGCTCGTTAGTTATAAAAAAGGTTTACACAGTGTCGAGAAGAGCGTGACAGGATCGTGGACCAGTAAGCAGACACGGAGGGCATTCCATTGTTTCGGAGACCGGTGTGGGGAAACAGTTTAGTAGCCACAATGGCACTGAATAAGACACCCTCTCCTCAGCCTCATGAATAACCAATAAGGGCTCCATATGTATGGCCTCAATATGATTTGAATTCCCCTTGTCCCAATAGCCCGCCGTTGCTCGAACCGACTCTGTCTTCGCCAACGCTAGACATATCCGTAGTCGCATCCAGCCTCATGCTCGGGTGATTCGTAACACTTTTATTGTTTAATGCCTGGATAGTTGTTGCATTTTATGGCGAGGTCTGAACATTGGCATGGATAATGTCTTAAGTCTTAGGAGCTTTTCTCCATTCAATGCCATCCTAGTCATTTTTCTCACTCGTTTGAAAAATAAGTACAATCTTCTCTAATAGGGCTGTGGGTATTTGCGGTAAATATAACATATAACATACACCCGTACAATATAGACAAATTACAAAGTCTTGGAATCCTCAAAAATCACCTGCCATGTCATCAGAACAAATAGAAGCAGGACATGAGGGGATTATACTGGCCAGTATAAAGTCCTTATAAAGATTTAAAAAAAAAAGTGCAGAAGGCATTGCCCCTTCAATTTCCGAGGATGTAGAGGTAAGGCGTATTAGATGACGATTAGGATGTTCGAAGAATTTCTTGAGGAATTTAAAAAAATGGGGAGTGATTGTGTTCAAGCGGGTATTTTAATATCAGTTCGGAAGTTATCGTTAATGTCGAATGGGTCATTTACTAATGTTCCGAGGACTTCTGATTGGAAAGGTTGTATATTCGATTACTTTGCTGGCCCCACAAAAAAACAAAAAAACCTAATCATTAATCTAGGCTTGTTATAAAAAATAAATATTCGACTAATTAGGGTTATGTTATCAATACCCTGATTATTTATTTAATAAACATTTGAGGAAGTTATCTGGATATTGCTAATCCTTCACCTCAATTTCTCGAATTTTTTTGTTTTCATTACCTAATTGGTGTGATATAATCGTATTTGGTAAAAATTAATTTCAGTTGTAAATAATTAAACAAAATTACATTATTCTTGAAATACAAGCTCTAGTTTCTAATTAAATCATATTATTCTCATGGTTTCATAAAAAATGGGATCTTTATAATATTGATTTCTGGAATGTGGGTTATCATGGATGAAATGAAGTTTCTCATTATGTATTATATAAGTAATGCCAACCGAGGGCCCTAAAGTCGTTTTAGGGAAATACGAAACTAACCGGAGACTACGTGGGACGAAGTACTAGAGTGCAATGAATCAGCATTACTCGAGGCAGAAGGCCTGCACTCTAAATCAGGTTTCTCCTGTACCTAGTTTTATTTTTTTTCAACCGCGGTGAGCGAGCGATGAAAAAAGCTGTCTTGTCCTCTCGCCCTATCAACGGCGGTCAGGGCACCGAACCATCTATGTTTGCCTTCCATCTCGTGTGCCTGTTTCTACATTCACAGTGTCCGCTGACTCTCCTCACAGCGGATATTTTATTTTTTCTTATCCAATCGGTGAGCATCCATGAGATACTGACGAACTTGCTTCAAATGCTAAGTGGAATGCTGACAAATTTGAATGAATTCATCAAAATTCCATTGTAATATAATAAAGCACTTAGCAGTTTTAGTACATAATAATAATAATGCATGGTACTACATACATACTGAGACATTCCTGTTGCATCCTTTATGTATAACCCTGTTGGAATGAGCCTCTGAACGGTGAGCAGTGCCTCTTGGTTCAAATCCCAGCCGTGATACTATTCCCTTCTATTTGGATTGCGCACTTGGGATTGCATATCACAGCTAATAATTAAGTATCTTAGTTAAGTTAAGATTAAAGTACCTTATTTACTTAATTATTTATTTTTTTGTTTCAGGTATGTCCCTTTTTTTCAGTTAATGCTACTCTTCATAAATAGTATGGAAAACGACTAAACAATGAAAATTAGTAAGTGATAAATACATATAATAATTTTATGGAATGTAATACATGGATGTATATGAGTGGATTCCATTATAGTATCCCTCCGGTGAAGTTATTCGCATTAAGTTTGGTACATATGGAATGAATGAGACCATTCACCCAACACCTAACGGGCACCCAACACTGCTATCCGAATAAATAAGACTGCACTACATGCCTAGAGGGACTTTAGGCTCAGCCACCAGTAGACTCTCACCACTGTACCACAACTGTCAACCTCTACCGAGGCTTCCCACACTCCTTAATGAATGAATTCATTCCCTCACACCACCTTCAAGCAGGTACTCGTACAAGCAGGTACAAGGATCCGCTCAACCCAAAAATCCCTTTATTTTTCCCTCATCCTTAATCTTATAATCTTTGATCATCCAGGGGGGGGAATTGATCCAAATTACTAAGTTTAGATTGTAATTTTATTTCAGCGGTAAGGTAGCGACATGAATACTAGTTGGAACTAATCAATAAAAAACGGGCGTCTTGAAATGGTTCCTTATTCTGTCATTTTGGCGATTCGAGCAGTGATAATAAAATACCGTTTTCCGGCTTATAAACTTGATAACTTATCCTCTCCTTGAAGCTTTCCTCCCTGTGGACTCACAGGAAACTCTACGCAACGAGAACTAGTATATCATCAACAAGCCTCATCACTATTAAACATGTTCAGTAGATTAATGTATACTACATCATTATACTTTTGTAAAAGCACAGATCACAATGTATAATAATAACCCAACCTACAGGAACTATAGTGACCTATTGTAAATAGATTCATTTGTAGAATCTGTATTGAGTACTGTAATAATTTTGTAACAAGAAAATGGGGGGGGGGGGAAATCACCAACAGCTCAGAAAATGATTTGGTTCGTGAGGTTGCTGCTGTAGTTTATGTGTGAATCTTTTGGCTAAAAATTTGAGTAGTGAAGTACTATAATAATTCAACAAGTATCTTAGAAAATATGGACCTTTATAAATAGATATAGGTCCTTAGGACCTATTTTGATTGATTGGTCCTACAACTCTTTTTTATATGCCCTTTTTGTCAGTCCCTGTATTATAACCATGTCAACGCTACTGCTCATCACGGAATCTCCTTGACCTATCAATTTATTTCCATTTCATATATTTAAGTTCTCGTGAAGGAATGCTGCCGCATAAGATGTCAAATCCTAGTTTGCCGAATGCTTCGCATTCTCTTAAAAAGTGGTTAGTGGTTTCCTCCTCCATTTTACATTATACCCCTGAATAATACCATCTGTAGATGTTTTTCATTCCCATTCTATTTGGTATATATATATATATATATATATATATATATATATATATTTTTTTTTTTTAAAACTTAGGTAACGAATTCGATTGGTAAAAAGATAAAAAAAAAAACTATCACTGATTCATTGATAAATATGATTTCTACTAATGAAGCTCTACACCTTTTAACTAATCTATAAACTTCCACTTACGAATAATAGGCTAAAGACTCGGAAGGCCCAGACGAAGAGTGGAAGAAGTGGACGTAAGAAGCGAGAAGGCCCCTTGGGATGTGGGTGTGATGCCCTGCGGGCCGAAGGCACTTATGTCTACAGCGATCCCTGTTATTTGGCTGGACCAACTATCCGCCACCAATCCACTCGGCCAGCTCGCTCTTCAATCTTGTCGTCAGGTCGCAGGCTTTATTAGTTCTCTGTAGGCGATCCTCCTTGTTGGCCTCTACCTCTTCCTCTCTTCCTCTGTTGCAATCAACCCCTCCGCTAGCGGTCACATTTGCGCTCAGTTTCCGTTGGCATGAGTAAGATTGTATTTTTTTATTTTTATGAACATCATTAAAAAACATTAAATCTACCCTACCAGTGGTAATAAATAATTATTTTAAAGTATCTGTTTCGTACTAAATTTATAATCTACATACATGAAATGTATACGTTCATACTACCCCCCTCCCCCCGCAGGGAAGTAGGAATCAGCACGATTTTCATGCATGAAGCCAGTTCCAGCTTGCCCCCCCCCCCTATCTCCTTGTTATCATAATTATGCAATTCAATATACGAGTAGATTCTATGTAGCTGGCTACATTTTATACAATTTTTAATATTTTGACTATATACATTATAAATTATCTGTATATGTCTAAAAACGTGATGGGGGTCTCCTTATGAATCGGAAAACTTAAAACTAACTTACATCCAAGAAACAAAATCTTAACCTAATCCCCCCCCCCCCCGGCAGTCTGTTTCCATCGATGTAGTAAGTTCTTGGGTAGTGGGTATATTTAAGTATGTATGATTGGTATATGAGATCATTTACTAAGGTTCTAAGGACTTTTGATTTGATAGATTGGATATGCTTTTTGGTCAAGGACAGCTTCAACACCCCTCCGTCGTGCCCAATACTCATAAGGACCTCTTGCAGCCGTACAAAAATGTCCCAACATTGACCACCAATCAGTTTGATGACAATCTGCAAAAAAAATGTTCATAGCTTACACTGACCTATCTGATAAATTGTTGAAGGAAAATTTTTTTTTATTATCTAAGTGGTCCGGGAATTGCCGTTTAAAGTTGCAATATATAATGGTGACATTTTTTACAACTTTCAAAGTAGATTGAAACCTACAACTTGACCAAAAAAAAACAAAAACGCAGGCCTTACCATTAAATATTTTTTATACATTTATTTTTTTTTGCGATCCTACAGGATCAGGTGAATACTGGTGATACGCGGGTGGAGTTTCATGAGGTAATATTACATCTATGGCGAAACCGAGGCTTAGATGCCCTCAATGATAATTGCCAACAATTCTTTTTCTTACAGGGTCTCTTGTATTACAGTGGGGTTGTTGGCTGGGTATGGAATTACCCGCCTCAGCAAGTGTTAAGTGCCGACAGCTCGCCCTAACGCCGAACCTGCATCGTTCTTGCGGTTACCAACACATCATTACCTACAAATATGGCCTTTCGTATAATGAAATTATGCAAAATAACACCGTAGAACCTCTTGACTCTTATAATTTCCTTTGGTATTTGTACGAGCTCTAACATTATGTTTCGTGTTTTTGCAAACATTTTGTTTCCGTAACTGTATTATCTAGCTTGTTACTTCTCTGTACCAACCATAAGAGTATACTTGCCCACTGGTATAATTTTTTTTCTGGAAGAGGGTCGTAAAAAAACTAATAAATTATATATTGTTATAGTTTTGTTGAGAACCTTGTTAGGAATTTACATTACATTTATTAATAGACATTTTATCATAATACTCAACATTTTACATAAATACTATACTATTGATCAGGAAATCGAAATCTTTAGTTTGATTCTCATTGGAAGATTGGAAAGTATTTATTATTTTAATTAATGATTGACTGTACATTATTTTTCATAAGGTAACATTTTGTTTATCAGAAAGCAAAACTTTCATCAATATGAATCTGGGAACGCTAAAAAAATTCATATACATCTTTGGTATAGTTTTAATGACGTTCATCACGCATATTATTAACAGTTTGATATCCTCCTATAAAATATTTGTTTTTTAATTACAATGGATTGATTCATAATTGGCCCTCTATTTTTATTTTTTTTTATCAGGCTGGTTTTATTAATTGTTGGTGTCTTTAATTCATTAAATAAAATTACCATGAGAAATAGCATGCCTCTACAAAATCACTGTTAGAGTTAAAGATGCTAACACAATATTAACGAAAGTTGTAATTGTAGATTGAAAAACCAAAACTAAAATTGCTTATTTTTAATCAGGACATGGAACTCTTTTGGTACCCCACAAATTATAGAAAAATATACATGTTTTAACACCAGCTCATGAATTCATTTGTGCCACTTACTCTTGTTTTAAGGAGATGTGTATATTTTTCATTTCTTCTCAATATTGAATGAAAACCTCATCTTCACCGCCCTTAAATTTCACGCTTGAATAAAGACCAGACATACTCGAGGGTGGAAATATAAGGATTTCTGATTTGGGAAAAATCTACAAAACCCTCAAATAAATATAAAATGTTATAAGAAGTTTCAAACTTGCAAAGAACAAGTAATTTGTAGGATAATTCAAATTAAGTACTTATGCAGTAAATAATGGGACAGTAATGATACAAAATGTCGATTTTTTTTAAATTTGAGTATCTTCGGGATTCCATCTGACTACACTCCACTGTTTATGGTCTCACGTATGCGTTAATTACGTATTACATGCTTTTAATATATCTTGGCTACCGCAGCCACATTTTTCAATTTACAACTCTCTCATCCATTATATTACCGTTAATGTTGTTATTATTATTAGTTGATAACATTCATTTATCAGTCATTCACGCGCGTCTACTTAATAAAGCTTCTGAAACTTAAAGTCCCAGAAAGCCATGGGTTTTTCTGTTATAAATTTTTGAAAACCAAAAATCTACTGTTTTTTGACACATTTTTAAACATTCATAAGCTCTTAGCTCCAAAACCATTTGTCCTAGAAACCTGAAAATTGTGCCATTCTTTTCATTTGTCATCATTTGTGACGTTACATGACTTTACCAAACCAATCTTAAAATTTACAAAATTTAAAAAACACTGCAACTTGCATGGAGAAATATTTAAGAAGTCAATGAGTAAGTAAGTAAGAAAGCAAAATCCACAACGTGGTGATAAACAAAACCCCATTGAAACATGTCTTGACATATTAGAAACTATATTTTAATAAAGATACGGTTCAGTGGCTGAAAAGTGACAAGAATGGTATAAGGTACAACCAGCAATTTTTTCCCCGAAAATCAAATACTGACTGGCTTAATGATTTAAACCCCTGAACACTCAGCGAGAGGGTTACTTTTTTTGAATCCTGTCTCTTAAAACATAAAGTCGTTTCCTACATTTGAAATTTGGTGATCGTCGAATTTATTTTCCATGTCGAGACATTAAACAAATCAAAACATGATTGCATCGAGTGATATAGAAGGTAGTGGTCTCAGTGGAGTTTAATGCAACGGTAAAAGTATAAGATTAAGGTTATCAGATGAAACTTGCGTAAGTAATCTTTACTACGAACTAATTTCTATCTGAGAATATTTATCGACCCATTTTATCACAGGTGACGGTTCGACTGAGTCTTTATCTTTCTAAATTATTAAACACATAGACATTTTTTTAAATTATCCCTTGCTATGCTATTTAAGCCCTATAATTATGAGCCCTAGGTAAATTACAGGTAGATTGTACTTGGATAGGTGGTGAAGGCTGATAGGATGTGCGCGTATCGGAAAGATGATCGGTTTTGATCTCGGCTGTTCATATTATTTTATGCTTCCGACATTAACTGGTTACCTTGATAGCTTTCGGAGTATTTTTGTTTCTTTCTCACAGTCAACTAATTCTGCTGATAGTGCAACAAAGCCACGTATTAATAATCGGTCCTTCTATGTATTATATTTTTACTACCAACTAAGCCAAGGAATTTTCAGTGTTTTTCCTGTGAACAAAGACTTAATTGCATTTCTCTGCAAAAGAAGGAAACAACATTTAAAGCCTTTACTTCAAATATTGTTCTTTCATAATTCTCTAATTCCTAACTAAACTTTACCCAACACTACAATTTCACTTTACAATCCACCACTCTCTCACACGACATTCAGTTCTCGGCCCTACTGTGCTGCCGTTGCTACGCCGGGTTTTAAAATTAAGAAATACGATGACTCAAGACGTGTTCTTCACAAAGATATATATGGCATGTTGATACAGATATACAGGGGTGCAAATATATGGGTTTAATGTTTAAAAATAAAATAAAAGTTCTTTTTTTTGCCCATGGCTAACTATATTTCAAAAGTTAATGCTTTGATCTCCAACTGTGGAAATACTCTGATTTGAATGTGAATATATAGTCCTTAATAAAAATTAAATCTAAGGTTATTCTTCAGAGTAGTAGTAGAAAAGAAACTTGGAGATTCTCCCAATATATCTTGTTATATATCTTGTTTATTGATATACCATTCTGAGTTTTTTTCCCCTAAGCTCTCTAGTTAGAAATTCAGGATGAAGGAAAAATATAGAATATTTAGGTTAATCGGATCCTTATACTAGGAGTACCTGCTTAAAGGTGGTGTGAGAGGATTAAGGGGTGTGGGAAGCCTCGGTGGAGATTGGTTGTTTTGGTACAGTGGTGAGAGTCCACTGGTGGCAGGCCCTAGAGTCTCTCTAGGCATGTAGTTATTCTTATTTATTCTGATTTCAGTGATAGGTACCCTTGTTGTTGGCGGGCCTAGTGTCGTGATGTCCACCATTTCCTCTGCTTTACTCGATCTAGTGAGTTGCCATCGTGCCGGTAGCGGTGGTGGTGTCATGTCTTTGAATAGAGGGTTTAGAATGTGTTTCATCGAGTCGAAGAACTTGATGTGTCTTCTTTTGATGAAGTCGGTGATGGTGGGGAGCTCGAACTTTTCGTGCATGTAGGAAGCATTCATTTCACGAAAGGGGGTATGCCAGAGTGCCGTTCGCAGGATCTTGTTCTGGTAGCTCTGGAGTCGAGTTATGGTGCTGGCATGTAGGAATCTAAAGAGTGGTGTCCCAAACAGTAGCGCTTGCCTCAGGACGCTCTTGTATATTAAGAGTTTCAGTCGAAGGGATATGGCCTGGCTTGTGATGAGATGCAGGAGAGAGTAGTAAGTTCTGCGGACTCGTTTCAATTTCTTCTGCAAATGTGTGCCGAACGTCATGTGTCTACCTAGGTTGATGCCTAGGTAGCAGATGCTGTTGGCAAGTTTAAATTGAGTCCCGTCTATGGTGAAGCTGGGTGGACGCTTTTTTTTCCCATGCTGGAAAGAGAAGTATAAAGATACCATTCTGAGTTAACGTTTATATATATATATAAGTTATTATTCAAACCATATATACGGTATTATATAATCGGTGATAAACTTATTAAATAATTCTTAATGGAATTGTGCCTAAGCATTTGATCTATGACGCTTTCAGTTATCGATGTCAATCAATCATCAATTATTGGTGGAAAATATGGGGAATTTTTTTCGGGACATGTTTGGGTAAATATTTTGAAAGTATGGGGAATTTTTTTCGGGACATGTTTGGGTAAATATTTTGAAAATATGGATATTTTAATATTCAAAATAGGTAATACTAAAAAAAAATGAGCTCCTTGGTTTCTTGGTGGACAAATGGTATACAAATATGAGACGTGATTTAGAAAAAGTGTATCATTCAAAGAGTCATGAACATATTCAGGTGAATAGGTGAAATGTTAACTAAGTGATCGTAAAATTAAACATTTCGAGAAACTGTAAAGCTTTATTTGAAAAATTTGTTTTTTTCATGCGTGATAATAGATATTTTGGAAACTACATCATTTTCTGGGTGAGGTGTCAGTTCCATGGTGTGTTTACCATGTGGTCTAGCCACCTCGTTTGAATAGGCCCATTAAGGGACATAGGGCTACCTGTAAAACCCTTGGGATTATTGAAGGGAAGTGGTTTATTGGCTGGAAGTGGACCGTGCCTAGTGGAATGGAATAATAAAAAAGGAAAGAGGAGACAATAAGAGTAAACTGGGAAGAGACTGCTACCGACAAGAGAAAAACAAAGAGGCGCTGGTGCGGTGGTGGGCAGCACTGGCGGATGGCCGGCCTGGTGAAGAAGATTATAGACCGCCTTGGGATCACGGAGTCCGTTTATTGGGGCCGGGCCTCCTCGTTAGCATACCTTGGCACTTCTCTGCCTGCCTCTCCCTTCTATCTTCTCTCTTCTCTCTCCATCTTTTGTCTTACAATCTTATTTATCAATATCTGCTCATTCCAACTGACCGAATGTCTGTCCAAGGAGGAGGGGGGTAGATGAAGTCTTGTCTGTTCCTACAATCCTACAAAACTATACCGAATATCATATATATCTTAGCCTAGGATTCAGTTGCTGCATTTTGTTTTTTATATATATCATCAAATATTTTACAATTTCAAAATCTTTATTTGATAAAATTACAATCTGCCTTATTGCGCAATAAGTAACAGTGATCAATGTTCTCATTCATACCATATTTATAATTCTTCATTCGTCAGCTGATTCATACAGTATATATAAACAGCCCAGAGACCCCCAATATCCACATGGTTGTCACCTCTGTCGCATGCGAAAGAGAAACCTAAGTTTTGGGAAGTCCCTCACGCTTTTTAATATGTAGAGGCTGACCAAAACCGCGAGAGCCACAGACGCTTAGGACATGACTGGAGAAACTGGCTGTTGCCAGGAATTTCACTGTATTTATAGCAGGTCACGAGGCCACTGCTGCTTTAGTCTACTAGGAGGATTGCGCGTGGATGTGTTGTGTAGTGTAATGATGAAATTTTAATTTGTATTCTTAATTATTCCTAAAAATGGAGTTGTAATAATTGCATTTTTTTTTAGAATTTAACTCTCTATTAATGTATCCACTTTTAATGAAGTTATTTTTAGAAGAGATTTTGTAACTCTTCTCCAATAATGATGTACTGTTGCACTCTTCGTGTTGCTGCGATTCCCGATCGAACTCTAGACGTCCAGTTACTTAACCATTTCTCCCAGTTTTCCGTTTTTCCATTTACCTCCGATCCAAAGGAGCTTTGCTAACTAATTCCCTCTTACGAAAGCTTTTCTTTTGCCTATGAAACGCTCCTCTCCTTCCACACCAGAGTTTTTAGCGATTGTTTATCGTTCAAGGATATTAGTGTTACAAAATGTCCACTTTGTTTTGGAGGTGTTGGCTCGGTGCCAAGGAGGACCAAGGATGTGCTGCGTTAGCGGAGGGTGAAAGCGAACAAGGGAGTGACACAGAACGGAGTAGGAGAGTAGCAGCCGTGAAGGAGTTATGTGCGGCAGGCTAAGTAGCCCCGGTCCCTGATGGACGGACAGCACAATCACCGCCGAAGAGACCACAATGCCAGGGCCTTTATCTCTTCCATTGGCTGCCATCAGAGCGGCTCTGTCGCCGAAATGTATGCCAGTACCGAGGAGGCAACAGGGTGTCCTTGCGTTGTCTCAGCCCTTTGCATTACTCAGAACAGACGGTATTTGCCGATAGAAAGTATGAAGAGATGTGTACATACAGTTTACAGTAGTAAGAGTCGAGAACAAAGAACCTAATTTTCAACATAATTAGTTCTTATACCACCAAAATCAAGGTGAGAATTTTGAAAACATCTGCTCTTATTTTTCCAAAAATATACATGCCCTACTATCACACCTGTCTAAGCCCGAATTCGTATTGTCTCTATTCACCGGAATAAATATAATGAATTACTTGTAAATGCAGGCAACCTTGGCATTTTTTTTATTTTCGTTAGTTTATTATTAGTTCAGGTTTTACCAAGTAAAGTGTGTATAGTATACATGCAAGTACCTAAATAAAGACCTATAAGTATATAAAGCAAAAGAAGAACGTAAAAAAAAAAACCTAGTAATGATGCAAGTGTGAACTGGGCCCTGAATGATTATCTTGAACATTAACACTAATTATTGAAGACACTTACTTAGTCCCTTATGTACCTCTGGGGATTGTTTATACATTCCTACTTGAATCATTCTTTTGATATATTTTTTAAGCAATTTACTGAATTGCTTTATAATCTGTATAACTAATTATACAAACTATAATAACTAATATTGAGGTATATAATCAGCACGAAAACCAATGTTGGAAATAGATCCAATGTAGAATCTATATTTCGTTAAAATGTATGTAAAACAAAAAAAAATTGATTCTCTAAAATCATAACAAATATTACATATTATTTATCAGGATGTGGATATTATTCTTTAGTTTGATACTCAATTCAATTTGACAGGAAAATACCTTTTTTTTTACTAATATTTCTCTAATAGTTTTCGTTATTAATTGCTGCGTCATGAAAACTGGGGTGTTCAGGAAAGTGTGAACCTAATTGTAAACCAGATTTCTATGGCAGTTTTAATGACTTTTTGTAATTACATTATTATTAATTATTATACAACACAAGTTACATATTATTATATTTTTCGTTTTGTTGAAACATATACTGACTTCCATGTAAAATTTCATGTAACTAGGTTTGACTGGAAACAAACATCTAAAATGTTCTAATGTTTAAAAACTGAGGAGTTCTTGATTAAATATTATCCATACATAACCGGCACCAAACATATACCACATAGCTTTGAAATGAAACCCTAAAACTTTGCTAGGGAAGAAAACAACCCGTATGCAAGCAATTAAGTTAAAATACTGTTGGGCATTATCAGAAGAAGAAGCAGACGATGGAGGGAGAAGACGAGTGCCTCGAAATATTTATAAGGGAGGAGGAGGAGATGCGAAAGTGGCTACGGGGCGGTTGTAATTAACGCCCGGCTTAGGCTTTGTCGTTATCCGCCTATCCGGCCATCATCGCTTCGCGGATAATTGCCATTCTTCGCTGACCTCGGGCGCCTTTTTCTCATTCCGAATCATCTCCGAAGGCTACCGAGCCGCTAACCAGGATTTAGTGCGCCCCTACGGCCAATTACTTGGCTACGCTCTAGGGTGGTTAGTTACACATAATAATGCACTCTATGGCTCCGTAAAAGGGGTTTTACCCTTTATTGCCTTCACTCGCAAACTGCTTCACCAAATAGTTCCTCACCGTTTTTAATTAAGCTTCACAATAGCTACATATTTATTTGATTTTCTTATTTGGATGCTTCAGTGTGGGTTGAGGTACGAGTATTATATAGGTGCAATCCAATACATACTGGACGTATCCATCGATTTTACATAGATAGTACCATGTACATTCCTCACTCTGCAATCCTCGGTCTAATGACATACCTTTTTGCTTATTCTACTCAACTCGTGAATAATTTTATATTTTTATCTGGATGATTCGTTAAACAAGGGTTTTCTGTCCTGAAAAAAAACCAAAACATAGTATTGTTCTTCTTTTACCGTTTCTATTGCCCAACATATCCAGGCTCTGATTTTGTCCTTGGGCTATGGTGCAGGCAAGAAATTTCAGTCTTCGTTCATAAAGCACACATGTCCGAATCTATTTGGGCGACGCTTCTCTGGCAAGCTCTTTCACCTCCTCCGATTTCTGTTGGAGTCTATTTTGGTTTTCCCTGCCACTGTGCACGTGTAATTTATTTTGGCTTAGGTGATCCGGTTCACGTGACTTGTTAAACATAACCCAACCCTCACTAAACAAGCACTTAATTTATATATTTAATTGCGGATTATCTGCTTAAGTCATTTTATTAATGAATAGAACTGAATTTTTACTTTTACTGAATTATTTTGTACGACTTTTTTCCTTTAACAATATTCTGACTTAAAGGCTTCTGTAAAACTCCTTAGTCACCTTTGGCTGTTTTTATTAAAAGAATATATGATTTTTTCGGTCCACTTTCTAGGATGGAAATCTGCTGCTGTGGATATTTTGGTGAATATAACGCTTGTTTGCCTGTTGTTCCATCTTGTTCTGCTCGCTTCAGCAGGTCTTTCAAAGCTTAAAAGCCTGAAATGCATATAATGATAATAACCACAAATCTCTACAGCTTATCATTCATGGTTTGAAATGACAGCTTGTTTTCACAATTCGATGCTTCCTGATTCAGACTGCCTCGAATTGAAGTTGATGAAGGGTAGGGATAAAAATGGAATATTTATTAAAATAATGCCCAAAATTGAGCATCTCCAAACGATTAAAACGTTTTGTGTTATATAAGGAAAATCTAATTATCTATAGCGATACCCCTCTAGACAGATATGATGAATGTGGCAGTCATTTTTAATTAGATATCACATATTTAATTAATTGACATGAGCATTCATTGGTATATTCATTAACAAAATATGGAGATAGCTTTTTATAATTAGACGAACATTATTTTATCAATAAGCTCTGTGCCTGTTTCCCATTACACATCCGCGATTCATCATACATTTTTAATACTCTTTACATCGCCCCCGTTCGTTATCCATTTGGTTGTTCTCCACCAAAACTAGGGACTAGAGATTTTATGGTAACACTTATTAAATATACAAGACTAAGATGTTTGTTGTTAAAATGAATACTTGAAACGGTGATAAATATGGAAGATTTCGGATTTTTTCAATGAACTTGTGTGTACTACCTCACCTGGATGGAATGATGGAATTTGTAAATTAGTTTACTATTATTTTGATGTAAAATATGGTTATGTAACTAAGTGCAAAAATTTTGGAATATTTTTCCAATATGAAAAGTAGTTGATACTGATGATGTTCCCGTGCCTATTATGTGAAGATGGTTTCTTAGCTTTCTAATGAAATGGGCTAAGTCCGAAGTTTCCTTTAAACGCCTTCTTGGGGTAATTTTTGGGTTTTTACCAGGCTTTAACGATTGCTGTTTCGTTAAACCGCGTTAACGATGGGTTTCGGACTGACTATTTCTGTGTTACTAAATTATAAGGCTGAGGTATCTCACGTTCATCCTTTGCGAACAAGGTACCCAAGTTTCGTGAATAGCCATTTTATTGCTGAACACCTGAAGCCCACAGCCGGACACCTGAAGCGGTGATTCGTCAATATTTGAGAGCAGCGCCTTGTGCTAAGCGAATGTACACTGCTCACATACTCACAGGACCTCACACCCGGCCCTTAATAAACTGACGACTTTATAGTTGACACCTCGGCGCTAACTGACGGACCAGCGCCTGGCTCACGGCTCAGCCTCTCTTAATCGCCTCGACGGCCACACCAGCTAGCTCCGCCTTAGTGGCTATGATAACAGCCATTCCTCGCTATATTAGTAGTAGTTTTTACATCGAGCGGAGATAATTGACTTGTTGATTGCCTGCAACGGTATGCGGTGATACCGCAGTGCTGTTTTCATTGTCATCGGTATAAATTGTCATTGAACTATTAAGATATTAAACCGTTCCTGACATGATGATAAAAACTTTTGTTTTATCCCTTTGATATTACGGGCTGTACTCTACTAAGAGGGAAAGTACGGCCGTTTTATTTATAAATTATCAACGTTGGCACATAAGTTTCGTAACGAGGTGCTTCATATGCAATATCTATGCAAGCTATATTCCTCAAATAAACTATTGGACGACATTAATTAACTGTTTTTTTTATTGCTGGCTCTGAGGTATTATGATTCCAGGTAGGTATATAATTTTTTTTGGCGTTCATGAAAATTTATTACGGGTTACTGTTATCAGACGTACCTATTATCTAATTAATTAAATTTAATAACAATTTTTTATTGCTGGAGAGAGAGAGAGAGAGAGAGAGAGAGAGAGAGAGAGAGAGAGAGAGAGAGAGAGAGAGAGAGAGAGAGAGAGAGAGAGAGAGAATCTTTATTTTAACAATACAAATTGCTTCTACTGAGCATTACGTATGTATATAAAGGTCTCTAGCATAATACCAAACTGTTACTGGTTAGTTATGTATTGTGTTCATTAAGCATGTACATTCTTTAATTAAAAAATAAACTGGATATCATATCTTCTCAAAAATAGTAAACAGAATCGATGAAAGCCAATATGCGTATCGCTATTGCGTACGAGGAGACAATGATCCTTGAGGTGACACTAGTGACTGTGTTGTTACTGATGGACCGTACCCAGAGCTAGCGGTCCACTTGTGTTGTCTCCGACACGCTAGTTTCTCATTGTGCTCTCATATGATCTCATCGACTTTGAGCTGTGTACGGTGTAGTAATGTGGACGTTTTGCTGGCGTGTGTTTGGTTCGATTAAACTTTAAAGGTGTTATTGGGCAGTGGACAGAGTGATAGAATTGGAAACAAAAATAAAATGTCCAGTTTGAGGGATTGAGAAATCATACCATAGATCCTATTGCTTTATTTAAATTTATTACATAAAGTTTCGTCAAATCTTTATTGGCCTAACAATGAATGCATCGAATCAAAACTTCTGAATGTGGTGCAGTTACAAATGAAAAAGGCTCATCTAGACCAAAGCAAGAACAGGCAATTTTGTTTTTCGTCAAAATGAATCGTAGTATTAATTTAAAGTGTAGAGTGTCAAGTTTTTCTAAATGACCCCCTAGTTATTATTAACACTGAATGTTCTTATTTTATTCTGAATTATTTATTTCAAATAATACAAATTATTGGGATTGGTTGTTCTTCCAATAATCCACAAACGTATAGTCGTTATATATAATACGATGAAGTAAAATAATTGATAAGTTAGTGTTAAATAGTTTAATTTGTTAAGATTTCATTTAAATCCTATTGACCAGAATCGGGAGCTATTATTTCGTTGTTTGAGGATAACATTACTTACTCATCCTGGTTAGCTCTGGATTGTCTTTATTTATTAATTGCAGTTTAAACTGGATATAATTTCAAAAATAGTTGTCATAATGACACCAAGTTTTGCGAATATTATTCCAAACCGGATTATAAGCTATTTTCAATCTACTTCTCATTCATACGGCTTTAACCGTTAACTGTAGCAGTTAATGTCTAATTAGATATTTTTTAAATCAATTGTTCATTCAATGAATAATTTATAGAATTAGTGATAATGTGGTTCTTCATATTGTAAATTGGAGTTGAATGCTTTATATTCATCTTCAGTGCGTAGCCTTTGTAATTAGGGCAAATATCAATCTATTGATTGATAATTGTGATATGAAATTCTAAATTGGATCGGTAGTGTTATAGCCCTTGAAATACCGAATACAAAACCTTTAAGGTGGATAATAAAAATGAATCTATCATTGTAATCTTCTTTATTTTTTTGGTGTTGAGTCATTTTTTTTATTTTGTTTTCCCATCAACGACGGTATGAGAGAGAAGAAGAGAAAAGAGAAGAAGGATGCGAACAAATAGAAGTGGGATAGACAACAAGGAACAAATTACACATTATTAGGGCACGTAGGAGAGACGAGTTAGCCTTAGGAGTCATGAAATCCTAATTATTGTTATCGTCTAAAGGCGGATTCGATACGACCCTGCCTCCTCCGACACGAACTCGTTCTCATCCTCAGAACAGTAAATCTTTTGGGGTTATGGTTCAACTTGTCAAGCCGATCATTGGTTATTGTTTATAGGTTTTATAGGCAGGGGTAATGCTGTTATCATTACAAGATGTCCCTTTCTTTTTTTTTTAAATATATGTATGGTTCCGGAAAACTAAGGATACTTTATAATAAGCGATTTTGGCTGTATCCGGAAACACCCTTTTAAACTAAATGCTGGTGCAAACAAAACGAATGCTCCTATTTTTATTTATTTATTTTTTAAATAACTCAACATAGACGTTTTATCAAGCTGATCGTCGGTTAAATGTCCGCTGGAATATATTGGGGATTAAGAATATATTCATATTTCAAATTAATATGTGACCCCAAAGAAATGAAATATATGCTGCATACAATAACTGAAACACAAACAACTGGTGGTCGCGACTTCATTTCTTTGAAAAGGTAATTTCTTTAGTATTTTAACTTGAAGTTTGCCGTGTCGAACCACCATTGTACTGTAATAATTATATTTAGTTTTACATGTACTATATTAAACTGTGTGTTTATTTACACAAAATTTGACAAGAGTCTGGTGTTTAGTTGGGAATCGTATCAGGTTATCGAGTAAAATGGTGTGTGGATGGATCGGGTATTATTAAACTCACCATTAATAATACTTCTTGTTTTCGAGAAATTGGTCCATTAATAAATATGACGAAAATGTACCATATTTTTCCCACTAATTCAAACCGATTGGCATCAAACCTACCTGACCTATGATCTGATGATATTTGAGAAATTAAAACCAAAGAATAGTAGAATGAAATAAAATTTAAACATTTCATTTTAACGATAAGCTTTTGTGTTCATTTAAGAACTGGATCTAATTTAGAAGGGAATAACCTACAGTTTGATTTCACAGATCGTCAATTGTATTACGTTATTGGGATTGGATAAATTATTTCGAATTGAGGAATTAGAATTCCCTGAAAAATATGAATAAGAGAAGAGGAAGCCAGAGGAAATGGAAACCTTGGATAGGAAGAATAGTCCCCTCGGTAGAAATCAAGATGGGAGGAGATACTTCATAGCACTAATACTGCTAATTACTAAGCAAAGAATTAACTACAAGAAAACATTAACCGTAAGTTAAATACAACTACAGGGGTATTAAGGTCTGTTCAACCGTCACAACAGAGCACTCCTTAGAGAGAGTGGCGCATATGACATGGTTCTGCATTTAAATGCCAAAATGGAAAATTAATTTAGCCCTGATTGCTAGATCACATCACCAAACCATAAAAAATAAGTTATTTCCCGTTTTAAGTACTATGCCACGCTCGGGATGGCCTGCTAGATCCTATCCCCTATCTTTCTTGCCGATAATACTAAAACCTTTATTGATGCCCTTTAATAGTCATTGATGGCTGGACCGTACAAGGGATCGGCTCGTTCCTTTTACAGTGAAGAAAACGCTTGCATCTGGTAAGCACGCAATACCTGAGGTGAGTGTGGGGTCTCCTCAGGTAGATGGCTCTTTAATTAGCTCGTATTTTATGGGTTATTATTTAAAGCCATCAAAGCTGGATATTGGTGCTTTTATGGAAATTGTTCATATGGCCTGCCGACATAACTTCCTGTATTTGTCTATTTTCTTAACATGGTCATATTGTATTGCAATGCTTGTATTGATTGTAAAAAGCCTCCTTATTTTGGTAAATACTTCCTTTTATTTGTTAACGCAAATCGGAAAGCAGGCTTTTCGACGAATAAAAATTTCAAAAAACAGAAATTTCAGTAGGGTGTATCCTGTTCCTCGGTAATGTTATTACTTATTCCATCAACAACTATGTCTGCTCTTAGTATTTTTTTTCATCAACTTTATTATGATAAAATTTCAATCTGGGCAATAAGTACTTGCAACAAATGATCTCATTCATACTATATTTACAATTTTCATTCACTTGCTCATTCATACAGTATTTACAAACAGCCAACAGACCTCCCAAGTCCAGTTGTCACCTCCCTCGCGTGCGAAGGAGAAAGCGGGGTCTTGGGAAATCCCCAGCGTTCCTCCGTCAGCCGCGTCACTGGATAACAGCCCGCGGATGCTGACCAAGAGCGCGAGAGCCACAAACGCTCAGGACATGATTGGAAAAACTGACCATTGCCAGAACTCCCACTGTCATGTATTTATATCAGGTCACGAGGCCACTGCCGTTTTAGTCTTCGAGGAGGATTATAGGGATGAGTGGTGCAGTGTAATGACTGTGCTAGGGGATTAGGGCAGTTGGATAGGTTACTATGGAATTTTATGAACTAGGAAGGGATGAGTTCAAGAATGTAGGGTATAAAAGATCATTATGAAGGGTTTAGTTGCTATTATAATAAGGGGCATGTACTATTGTTCTCAGGACTTTTGATTGAAAGGATTGGATGCACTTGATTTTCAACTTTTTTCCTGTCCCCCATAAGCTCTATTCCGTATGTCCAGATTGGCTTAAGTATAACTTTGTAGATTAGTAATTTATTTCCTATTGAGAGATGGGATGTCCTTCGAAGTAGTCTGTACAGTTGTCCATAGCGCCTGTTTAGTTCTTGTCTTTTTAGCCTCGTGTGTGGGTTCTATGTCAGTCTTTTGTCAAGATGGAAGCCTAAATACCGTACTGTCTTGGATACAGGATCCAGGAGAAATGGAATTTAAAAAGAACTAGTGGACAAGACTTGCGACAAAGGTTGAAGGTCATGTGGGAACATTTTGCTTCATTAAATTCGATTGAGTTGTGCACATGCGCTATTATCAACAAACACCTCTCTATTTCGTTCTTTATATAAACAGCTTATACTACAGTTTATAGACCGTACTTCAGCTCTAAAACAGTCTCAACAGGCAACTTCAGTGAGCTGGTCACGAGGGAGCCCTCAAGAAGTGAGTGAATCACTTGTTATATTTGTTTAGGAGTGTAATAGTTGATATTGAACCGAGAAGTATCCATATTGGACGATCCTAGGACTTGCCTCTGCCGGATTACAGATAACATCAAGCAATAGACTTAGTAGGCTAGAAGGCTCTAATAGCCTAAATTCGTGAATTTGAATCCCCTCGGCGCAACCTATTTTTTATTAATAATAAAATTAATTTAAATATTAATGAATATTTATAATATGATAAAATGCGATTTTATCAGCAGTTGATGTCACAAAATAAAATAAAAAGATCAAGCTCTCTAGGGCCAACTCCGACACCATCGCCTGTTATACGAAAACCAAGACGTTCTAATATGAACGTACAAATAACATCCTCTGCAGCTAGTGCGATGGAAGAGATACCATACCGCCACTGGCCAGCACATCCAAAGAGGAAACCGCCGTTGAGTCCCCTTTCTTCACGCCAAACACCTTTGAGGCGTTGAAAAATATTCAAGCAGATGACATGGAAGTAATAAAAACACCTACACAGGCCAAGCTGCCTGCAATATTCGTCCGTAATATAAGCAACTTTAAATTGCTATGCTCACAAATGTGTTAAATAGTAGGTACGGGAAAATATACGTGCCTCAATAGGTCACGGGAAACGAAAATATCACCGGACACTCCAGATACATATTGGGCCATAATTAAATATTTATAAGAAACTAAAGCCGTCTTTCATACTTATTAGCTGAAACAAGAACGATCGCTACGAGTAGTCATCAGAAATATGCATCCGACCACACCAGCTGATGAAATTGAAGGTGAACTCGCAGCTCTCGGTTTCGCCAAATAACGAACGTGGTCCGTGAGGATAGGCAGCAAGACGTAGCGATCAAAACACCACTGCCCTTGTTCTTTGTCGATCTAGAGCGAACACCAGGAGTAGAAAATATCTACGAACTGGTCCACCTTTATTACACTAGAATACAGGTTGAAAAACCGTATCCCAGACGCGACATCGTCCAGTGCCATAACTGTCAGGCTTATAGGCACTCAAAATTGTGTTGCCACCACCCTCCCAGGTGTGTAAAGTGCAGTGGGTAGCACAAAAGTGAATTGTGCGAGAAGCCCCTGAAAATGCCCAATTGCGAGGCTTAAAGAATCCTCAAGTCCAGGAGCGAACAGTGTCGTCGGCCAGAAGAAGAGAAGCCAGTCACAGGTAGCCCCAGAAATTTGAGGCCTCCAGTCCCTTTTGCTGATGCCATTCGAAACAGAGAGCAGTCACAGGCACTGCCCACTCCTCGTCCGCAAGTTCCTCTTCACCAGAATTTCGTTCATTCCAGCAACCATCCTTACAGAGTTCAGAACCCCAATTACCCCTCTCATTTCCCTTCTTACAAATCTTGTCTCCTACCTTATCCCCGTTAAACAAAACGCATAAGTGGATCCTTCCGACCCCTAATCCATTCTTCTTTGGAAAGGAAATGGTGTTCGCACTCACACTAACGACTGACAGCTTTACTCCACGACAAAAACATCGACGTAGCTCGTATTACTAAAACAAAACTTATGAGTAAACGATCATTTACCTACTCTATATTCAAAACTCCATCGGACATCGTTTCCTTATTGGTAGGGACTTAAATGCGATGCACCAACATTGGGGCTCAAGATCCACGAATACACGAGGACGTGCTTTGATGTCAGCACTCACACGGAAACAGGATCTCTCCCGACAAAGCCACCTATTGGCCATCAGATCCCAACCGAAATCCAGATCTTCTTCTTCTACAATAGTTTAGGAACACTAAACTATTCACTCACGCGCCTCGATGACCTCTCCTCCGATCATAGTCCTTTATTATTAACCATTTCCCCAAGACCAATTCACAAACTGCCTCCTCCTTCATTTCCATATTTCCACTTCCATAAATTAATATGACAGTCAGTGTAAAATAATAGTTTCACATGAGGCGCTGAGAGCAATAGTAGGAGGAGTCCATATTGGTTTATATTTCAAGACTAATATAATCATTAGTAGAGGTCGGCTTGGGAGGTATCGTCGCCCCACCGTCATCCGAAAACTCACAATCAAAATTGTTTACCTCAGCATCTCAAAGACCTAACCCAATCCAAACGCCGCTACAGAACAGTGTGGCAAAGATCCCGACATCCTGCTGATCGCCGCTCATACAATCAATACTGCAGACTGGTAAAGCGGCAATTGGCGTCCTTCCGTTCCGATTCCTTCAATTCCCACCTCTCCTCTCTTTCTACCAGGGATAACTCCCTGTGGAATTTAACTAAAAATATCATCCTGTTTCACACCCACTCCGTCGTGATGATGGGTCCTGGGCGGCTTTGGATGGGGATAGGTCGGAGGAATTTGCTCTGCATCTTACCCATACTTTCAAACCTCACCTTTCTCATCAAAACCATACTCATAGCACAACTGTAGAAAATTACCTCACTTCACCTATACCTCTCTCACTTCCACCAAAAGCTGTTAACCCATCTGAGGTCTCAAATACCTTTTGAAAAACTTACATTACTCAAATCCCCTGGATATGATCTCCTTACTTCTAAAATTCTCAAACAACTTCCTCATAAAGCCATAATCTTCCTAACCTACATCTATATTTGCATTATCCGAACTACACACTTTCCGCTCCTCTGGAAACAATAAATGTTACTGTCCAATTAGCCTACTCCCTATCCTCTCGAAAATATTTGAAAAACTCCTATTAAAAGGTCTACTTCCAATTGTTGAATCCAAAAACCTTTTTCCTACACACCAGTTTGGTTTCCGTCAACCACATTCCACTGCTCAACATGGCTTTCGCGTTGTTGATCACATTTCCTCAACCCTTGAATCCAAAGAGTATTGCGCTGCTGCATTATTTGACATAGCTCAAGCTTATGGCAGGGTTTGGCCCGCAAGTTTGCTTTACAAGCTCAAAAGATATTTACCACAGACCCTTTTCCTAATCCTTTCAAACCGCTTCTTCAAGTCCGCTGAGCTTTAGAATATTCTATCTGGTATCCAGTAAAAGAAGGAGTTCCACAGGGAAGTGTCCTGGGACCCACTTCTATAACCTATACACCGCTGAAGTACCCTCTACCTCCAAAACCGTCTTGGTAACATTTGCAGGTGACACTGCAGTCTTGTCATCCCACTCAGACCCCGATGTAGCATCCCATAACCTTCAAAAACACCTAGATGAGATCGAGTATTGGTGCAACCAACGGTGAATCAAAGTTAATTTTTATATATTTAAATAGAAATCGGGCATTTATTACAAACCGCGTTAAATGAGTTTTAAGGGTTGGAGATCACCTACGACCCTTTATTGGAAACATCATTAGCACCTAATACCAGCGTGATCTGTTCAAAGCAATAGTGCCTCTAATAAAGTACTGATTATTGGGAAAAGGAGCTCTTAGGTTTAGGGTGCAAGGTTCGCCAAATTACCGTTACCGGAATTAATTTTTTCTTCTGTAATCTTAATTGTTAATAAAAAAAACTTCGTCGCGTCAAAACAACCTTATTACCATGGAATGTATTAAATCTAACCTAGACCATTTTTGCCTGTTTAGACATAATGGAGCAAAATTGCTTAGAGATAAAATTATTTTTTTTTACTATCTTCATGTGATCTGGCAGACAGTAGTTAAAATAATTTTAATGTATTTAAATGCAGAACCTTTCTTATAAAGTTTTTTTTTATTATTTCACAGGAAGAAATTATTCGAGGGCAATAAAGTGCTGCATCAACGATCACTGAAATCAAATTGTTAGATTTGATTGTAAATTATTAGATACTTAAGTGAAAATAAACACTTCTCTTAAAAAAGTAATTCTCAAAGTTCTACGATTACTTACTACGAAATAACAAAATCTAACCATATCATATCTATAGGTAGACGTTTTGATGTCGATTGGCTTGAATTGATGGGAAAATGTGGTACATTTGTGATGTTATAAATGAAAAGCATTTGAAGGGCGGTGAAGAATTGATAATACGCAGTGTCGCCTATTACAATTTCTTCGTTCCGGTCATATTTATAACTACGTATTACCACGTCAGTACGTGATGGCTCACTAATCCCCAGTTCCGCAGACCACAGCATCCCCATGGATAATGTCATTCCACCTGGAAGATTAAGGGAGGGAGAGGCGCACTATTACAGAACTAAATCAGAGAAAGGGAGGGGTCTGTCAGAGGACAGAGGACGCTGTCTAAGTCCCTAATCCCCACGATACAAATATCAGCCGATGATGGCTACAGTGCGAGCACAACTTAGGCTTAGTCTTTCATCGAGCGACCACCCGCCGCTTGCCTCGACCTCCCTTCATATAAATGTACCCGCTGACAAATGTAGGATTTGGATAGTATTATCGTTTTGTCGGGTCGTTCCTTATTCAATTAGGCACTTTTTTTATTGTTAAACCCGTTCCATGGGTCAAATTTTAGAAAAAAATACAAATCATCCGGGTATAAATAAACCATTTGATTCAAGGACCAGTTTAGTAACTATTTCTTATCATTAAGTTTTATTAAGTTATATCGTATATGCATAGTAGAACTGATCATTAAGATATATAATATTCAGATAGATATTTATAGATCATTCATTGTTAACAGTTTATTGCTATATATATATATATATATATATATATATATATATATATATATATATATATATATTTCCCGAAATTATTGTCCCACCCTTCCACTATTACATAACGAATTAGTAAAATTTCCTATATGTTTAAAAACATCCTATTGCTTATTTTCCTGTCGGATGGAGAATAGAAATGTTATTTTATTCCCAGATTTTATGAATCTTAAGATTTTACTTGGAGATTAGTGGTAGAGTGAAACGACTATTTTGAAAAATTATATTATTTACAGTCCTGAAGATGCCTACGATACATCGACTGGTGATCTAAAAAGATCTACAAAAAAAAGTCGAGAGTTCCTTAAATAATTACGGAAGACAGACATTAATGGTCGATAATATTTCATTTATTTAACCACCTCGTTCATTGGAAATAAAATTAATGTAGCTAAAAAGGCCGATCGAAGTCTGCTGGGACTCGTTTATATATATATATATATTTATTTATTTATTTATTAGGCGTTGCCTAATGATGTTACCATTCAGGGTTTTAATAGTTTTATTTCTCAGTTCTTACATGTTAACCATAAATGAAACGCTGCGGGACCGCAAAGAATTTTTTTTTCTATTTCTAATTGAACCGTGAATCAGTGTTTCAACTTAAAATACGGTTTTTACGTTCTCCGATCTATAAGCTCGGAACATATGACTAAAGGTATGTCAAGTTAATTTACTAGTGACTAACCGTTCGTTATAAATTAGTCAGTTTTATAATTTTAATCAGTTTCTTATTAGATTTGTCATAATAATTGTATTTAGATTAGTCCTGGGTAAAACCGCATGACTAACCTTTATTCGTAATCTTCTAGGTTAAGTGGCTATGTTTTTGCTTATAACACATTTAAGTTGATTGAGTGGTATCGATCAGAATCCTAATTGTTATTAGTTGCTGGCTATACATAAACATCGTCTGCATGTTGGCCATCCAACCAATCAACTTATCTTTCATTCTCAAAAGTTCTTTTTGAATTTTAAATTAGTTGTGCATATTCTTGTTAATCATTACGATAGAGCTGTTAAGTGCTATTGGCGTCTGAAAGTGACGTCTAAAATAAGCTACTAAATTTATATTTTTAACCTCGAATTTATAAATTACCGAATTTAAGGGGATCTAAAAACCTGCTATTGCTGCTAATTGAAAAGAAAAAAAAATAGAATCTCTCTTAAAACCTCTTTTATACTAGAAGAAGTGCACAAAGAAGCATAGTTCTTAGAATTGGATTTTATAATTGCTGTAAACTAAACAAAAAGCAGCATTCTGATTAAAGATATAAATTAATATAATAAAAACATTACTGCTTTTTATCTGTTGCAAGTAATAAAGGCGTCAAGATGCCTTAATATCCCGCTGTATTAAAAAAAAACAAAGAAAAAACTGATTGGGTGTTTTTATGGCTCTTAATTATGAACCTCTCCTCTTTCCTCTTTCTTCTCCCTAGCTCTTTCTCCATCTATTTCTCTTCCATTGGATTTATAGTTCTGTGTGCATTTTCCTTCGTAATGGCATATTTCATTTTCTTTATAGATTTTTCTAAATGTAACATATATATCGTCTTATCTCTTCACAAATTTGTTTAATTACCAAAGTACTTTCGTCTATCAATTAGTCGTCCTTAGTGCTATAATTGACAACAATGTGATATGCTTTAATATAAAGTACGGATATGAATAGGTTCTAATAATATCTTTGTTAATTAGTCAGAGCTATTTCTATATTTTACTATTGCTTGTGAGAAAATTAATTCATACTTCATGCTATTCAAATCTCACTTAATTATATCTAACATAGATGGTTGTGAGTCACTGTCCAGTATACGTACTACCTGCTACCAGATGAAACCAGGGTTCCAAAAAATGGGAATTGTTGGCTTCTCTCAAGGGTAGGTGCCATCCCTGTAGGGGATGGAGTATGGGGTACATAACGGCCTAGTCAAACACTTCTATTGCCGCAATAATTTTAAGTCCCTGTTATATTGCTACCATGAAAAAAAACTAACGGTCTAAAGGTCTAACCCTTCTGTGCCCTAGTTTCACCAGGGGTGGAAAAAAAATTTACAACCCCTATTGTAAAGTCGAACGACATGTGGCCGACGGGTCCGTCATGGGTATTGTCAATAATTGAAGAAGACGAATTGCTTAAAGTGGAAGCTCCTGAAGCTACTGTTTCAGCTTTTAGCACTCTCTAGTTTTCTATTAAATTTCTTAAAATTGTTTCAGCAGTTTTAGTCTCTGAAGTTTTCCCGAAGTGATGTTTTAATATTATGTTTTATCACATGGATAAGAAATATTTTCCTTTAATAAAATACTTTATAGGATTTATAACAGTTTTTTATTCTTTTCGGTTTTTTATTTTATAATTTTTCGGTTATTGAAAATTATTTTATAAGATGTGTTGAGTACTTTATGTCGTTTCAGGCTATTTCAATAAATCATTTTGACCAGAGTAACATTTGTTGAAAAGGTGTGAGTTTTAGTGCCTTAGGTTAACATTTTAATTATTTAATACATTTTTCACCTGAATTTTTTTTGTTTTTACTTACTATGTCTAATATGTCGTTTATATATATTTAAAAAAGTATTCGTTTTATTTATTCTGTATTTATTTATTAAAAAACAATAATTTATAAGAATTGTAAGGCCACTGATCCATGGGTTAATCAGTTGATCAATTAATGAAACTTGATAACTTTTAGCCGTACTTTTCCCTGATTGGAAATCTCATTTTAATTTTCATCCCCGTAGTTCGTTCAGGGGCCTAACTACCGCCGCAATAGGCAGATATATAGATGCTATAAATACTATGGTTTCCTGTTTTGAAAAAAAATCCAAAGAACCATACAAGTTAAGTTACACTTTCTACAGTTTCTGTTAATTTTCAACAACGGCCCGTACAGTCTTAACTGAATCAGATGAGTCTTGATAACATTTGATTGCATGAATCTTCGGTAACACTTTTTGGGACTAAATGCACAGACGTTAAGATTTACCAAATCTGTTTTTTTACATACTATTCCCACCTCTCCTCTCTTTCTACCAGGGATAACACCCTGTGGAATGTAACTAAAAAAATCCTAAAGTATCAACTTTACATCATTTGATGGCCTGAGAATGGTAGCAGGCTGAATATAGTCAATTTAGTTTTGGTAATACTAATATTATTATTATTTAAAACTGTAAATATAACCACTATTACTAATTAAGATGATAATAGTCTCTTAGTAGAGAATAGGTAGATATTTTGGTAGACTGATTGAACTCAATTCGCTTTCGTCATCAGTTCATTTTATGTAATTTTGCAGAGCTGCTGTGTCGAACTATTTAACTAAACAATTTTGGGAAAATCTTATATCTATTTTCATTTACCCTAACCGATGACTAATAAATACATTCATTCAAATCTTGTTTCACTGCTAACTATGACCTTTGAAATCGCCGTTTAATTCTTGCTGAGTATATTTTAAGAAATATAATCTGCTTCGTTTTAAGCACGTTATCTTTTCATGCCGGCAGCATTTGATTCAGTAAGCGCACATTAATCCTCCCAATTTTAAATTATAGACTCGTTAATAATCGAGGAAAAGTCCGCGTACGCTGATTAACAGTCTTCCAGATTGAGTTAGTTCGTGTTGTGATAGTGTCACTCCTTCCGATGGAGAAATATAGTCAGTCCCCATTGGCCCCTATACACTCCCAGGCGTGTTTTAATTGCTCTTCTCGATATTTATTAATTGGCGGATTTGCATTTAAATTGCATTCCTTGCAATTTAATAGCCGCCATTAGATTTCCTTTTCCGATCGGTTAAGGGTGATTTATTTTTCCACCCTCCCCTGTGGCATTGTATTGAAAGGCCGGTGTACCGACTAAATGAATGGTCCGGACCTGTTAAAATATTATCACTTAATCGATATCATTTATACATGTTTGTTGATTGAAAATTCTACCTGGGATAATGTTTTCTTATTGGAGAATTTTTTGTTTTTATAGTCAAACAGTTCATCGATTATGTTTTTAATGGTTATCGTCGCGCCTGAATAGACGGATAGTTCAACGGATAGTTACCATAATCTAGATAAAGTCGATCTCAAATGTGAAAAGAAGAAAAAAACATAGTCAAATAACCTGATTAGTTTTTGTATAAAATAAATTATGAGGAAATATTAAAGAAAATCGCTAAACTTGAAATTTCTCCGGTTCGCCCAATAAAAAAATCAGATTTTTAAAAACAAATTATGATATGAGAATACAATATCGTCGCTGCCGAGTTCAAAATTTCCAAAATATGTAGCAAAACAATATTTCTCACGTGTAAAATTATGAATAGGAGTGTCTCTTCTTCTCCCTTCTCACCTTTCTTCTTCTTTCTTTCTTCCCACCTTATTGAACAAGCTATCGCCCAGGATCGATGGTTACCGGTAGTATTGGCCTAGATTAGTAAAACTATCACATTTAACATTGTGGTTTACAACGAACCGTTTTACTTCAAAGACATACCCTTTGAATGTATGCCCCCTATGGGGGCTATTTGACCAGAATTGTTTATTTGCTTGTTAATACCTTACTGGTACGATACCTTATTGGTAATTGGCCCTCGATAACCCTCCTGACGTAGTCACTCCTATTATGAATATTTTTAATGTATATATATTTCTTATATATGAATATTTTTAATTTTTACAATGTCAAATACGTAGTATTTATTAATCCATCCAAAAAACAAATAAGTGAAGATTTTATTGCTGATTTTTGGCCAGTTTACACTACTACAAGTCCTACATTTTTTTTATTTTTTTTTTCATCAGTTGTCTTTTTATTAGTGGCATATCTTAAAAAAAAATGTACAAATGCTCCCACTTACAACATACATAAATTGTTCAGTTGATTAAATTTGATAATTCTTTTAGTATAATTAAACAATGTATAAATCTAAATTAATATTTAGACCACATTAAACATTAAGAAAAAAAACAAAGCCTTATTTTTCTCCTAGTTCATGATATAAATTATCGAAACGAAAATTATAAGATGGTTTGAACGAATTCGGGCGTGACGGTTTGTGCCCCACCAAACTCTCAAATTGTCAAATGTAATCACTCGCAATGGCCAAGTTCCAGTTTTACCTATTCGTCCCTGGAGTTGTTTTTGTTTCATAGAAGAATCGTTAGGAGCCCAATATATATATTGGCCTATTTATGAAACCTTTACCTAACATCCTCAGGGGAAGGTTCCACTCCAACGACATGAATGACAACAGCTGTTAAATCTCGCCTCGAGTGACGATAGGTCGCAGTAGCCACCTGGACAGATGGGCTCGGTTACCGGGAAAGATACAATTTGAAGTCTACCTGCTTGAGCTTGGCCGCTGAACACCTGACGGCAGGATGTTTGCTACCTGCTCCCTGCCCTGCTCCAGCAGTTAACCTGTAGTTTGCCTCGTCCTATAACTGCAGTAGCTAATGAAGTCTCATAATGGAACAGCTAATAGATTGCCTGCTTGTTAAGCAATAAATTATATTAATCAGCCAGTAGTATTCCTCGTGTTTGTAGAACGGATCTCGTTATCGAAAACGATGTGATGAATTCGGCCAGTTGGCTTTTTGATGGGGCTTCCGTTTTTTAGGTAGTTTCAAGCAACTAATTGTGTTTTGTTTTTTTCAGTCAATCCATCATTTCCAACTATGACAGGAACATTTTAGATAATCAACTGGTATCTTCTGAAATCGACTTTAGTTACCGATGTGTAACGTAATACTATCATATGATGATTTTAATATGTCTGTATGTATTTACTATGTTTATAATGTCTATGACTGATAAGTATGTTGTATCGCACATGTTACAACCATTATTGCTCTAGCCGCAAAAGCAGGGAAATCGAACGTTAGGAAAATATAATGACCGTTGTTCGTGGTACTTTCAGAAATCGCGAGAGTTTTTGTATACTTGTATGATTTGAAAAGACTGCTGGATATTTATTAACAATAAAAGCGGCTACAGCAGGTACTCCTAGTACAAGGATCCGCTCAACCCAAATCTTCCTTAATTTTCCCCTCATCCTTAATCTTCTAATTAGAGAGCTTAGGGGAAAAAAAAAAATTAAGTCAATGGCTGTTCCTCCGTGACTGCTTAAAGTCAAGTTTTTTTTGTCGTTGTTTCCTTCGAAGTGCTGAGGTTAACGCCGAATGTTGGTCGGCGATTCCTTGGAGATTAACTAACGCTTTTTTTTCTAAGCTACCCAGCCATCAGAAGTACTTGATTTTCTTATACTTTGTTTTTTCGCCTTTCCTGAGCAATAATTATCTACGATACCTCCAACTGGAAAGTTGGAAGCATTTCAATTACTTGTGTTTAGTAGGTGTGTAGTTAAAGGCTAACTGGAGAGCTCTGGGTCCGGCAAAACCACTAATTTAGTTATCAGATCTTGGAGAACCTGTACAGGGCCAGGCGAAAACAAGGCAACGAGAGCTATGGTCGAGGCCTGGTGCCTTT
The DNA here is from genome assembly GCA_930367205.1 of Acanthosoma haemorrhoidale. Taxonomy (NCBI): domain Eukaryota; kingdom Metazoa; phylum Arthropoda; class Insecta; order Hemiptera; family Acanthosomatidae; genus Acanthosoma; species Acanthosoma haemorrhoidale. The sequence goes on along the minus strand of OV884012.1, from coordinate 48,507,971 downwards.
TCTGTTTAATTGGCTCCTGCCTCAGACCGAACAAGTTTAAAATCAATGCTATCTTTGTGCATAAATGACGAGAATTTACTTGTCTTATTTTTGATATTTATATTAGTCTGCGGGATTCGTTTGGTGTTGTCTTATATCGGTAATACGGTGAATTATTTTAACGGTTTAACAACAATTTGATTTTATTGCATTCCAACTCCAACTTTGGACTTCCCAAAACATATTTTCTAACAAATCTCTGCTAAGGTACTTACATTAAATTACATTTCATCGTTATGAGATTACAGATTGTAAAAAAAAATTGATAACTGACATTGCTACCACTTAACCATTTAACTACCGTATGTGGTAGCAATGTCAGTTACCAATTTTTTTTTTGCATTATACAATATAAACAATGCAAAAATAAACAATTAGGCATTGACAAATTAATTTGCTTACCTAAGTGTCCGAGGATCGTGCTTAATCTCCTACCTGCAGTAATCATACTTAAAGTGCTTTACCTAAAATTACCACGGGATAATAACCTCTTGATACTTGACCATGCCCGAAACACTATACAGACGGTTTCAACCAAAAAACTCACTCCTTTAAAATCATCCTAATTCTAATAAATAAATTTAATTTAGTCATAAAGATGACATGACAATATACGATTTCTGTGGCCTAAACAATGACTAATACTACGCTTTTCTACTAATATTCTACTATTCTGCTATTCTACTACGCTTTGACGTAGTAGGAGGATGGTGACAAAGCTTTACTCTTGCGGCAACCCATACAAAAATTCAACCTAAATAAATAAACAAACAGGTAAATGATTCATAATGACATGGCAGGGATCACGAAGGCTATTGGCAACCCCAATTTAACGTGCGGCAGAACTCGTTGACAGCTGTTGTCTCTTAACGACTGGATTTTTATCTCTTCTTGAAAGTCATTTTTCAATATATTCTTTTTATACTCTTTGAGGGCGTGCAAATGATTTTACTTCTTCTTTGAAAACCAGTTTCCGCTTTAACTTCATTAGAATACTTCAGCTGCAAAGTGTTAACTCAGAGAACCATTCATTTATTTTTAACCTTTTAAAACATTACTTTTAATATCCAAAAATAAGAATTCAAGTATCTTTACAATAGCACCATAAAATATTTATGTTTGTAAATTTATCTATATACATACATATTCATGGTATAGGATTAACAAGGGATAGTTTATTATTATTAAAATAGAACAATCCTTCGAATTTTCAATATTTTATTTTTGAGTAATTGTTTCCTAGTTAAAGTTTTGTTTGGTTGTATTATGAATAACGGGTTACAAATTATGCAGTTGCCGGTTTTGACTTAAACGTTAGTAAATAAATGAACAAATTGGTATCGTACAATTTATCGTGTGGTTTACAAAGTAATACAAACAGATTTCGATAGTTGTAACAATAAACTGCAAGCTGGCATAAATTTACAGCATTTACAGATGATTATATATGATTATAGATCCTCAGGTGAATCTATTTACAAATTACTTTTGTATTTCCTGCAGCATCGCTATATTATATACATGGTAGTATATATGCTTATTAACAGTGTTTTTGTTGACATCTGTGTAGATAGGGTAATTGGGGAGAACTAAAATAAGAATGAGATATAATACTCATTATATTGATATTTTGTAAGCATTGTTATCTCTTTAATACATAATCTAAATAGTGCTTGTGGTTATATGTCAAACAGGCTTCAGCCTTTTTGTTTCAATTCCAAGTCAAATTTAAAAAATCTCTTGAATTCAGCCAATTTGATATTGTTATGGTGCTTAAATCATCAATAAATCATCAATGCTTATAAGAATAGTGGTCTTTATTTAATTTTTTTCCTTGGTGTACTTGAACTGCATCTGATTTAATTTATATATTTGCCCTAAAGTCAATGAATAGCTGTAAATTACAGGACATGTCGTGGATTAATTGCTACGGATGCTGAGGTTAAGTTCAAAAGCTTCCTTGCATTGACCAGCAAAAACAGCATTGTATGTGCTTAATTTCTCTTGATTTATTCCTGAGGGAGACTCTAGTAGTTTTTAACTCCTGTGGGGTAAAGTCTACTGACAAACCAGCTATCTATGTCTCTATTTAATCTCTTTCAGGCAAGTTCAAATTATATCACGTGCTAAGGTACAGACTTGATGTATGAATGTAATCTTCGTCCTGGGTAACCCGTTATGTGAGCTTTTAAATTGTTACTCTGTATGTTGAGCCGCCGATATTAGCTATTTGTTATTAAACCTATTTAAAGTATTTTGATTATTTCCTGGGTAGTATATCTTCACCATTTGAAATATTTTCTCTATTTTCATCCTCCCTCTACTCCTGGATCTAAATAATAGCCCTTGTACCCTAGCTATTTATAAACAACTAGGCTTAGGCAGGACACCATCGATGCCATTAATAAATACCTCTTAGGCCTTAATAGATCTATCTCTGTCTTGCAATCGAGCATTGTAAAAATAACGTGCAACAGATCCAAAGATTTGATTCATGAAAATAATTTGGTAATTTTAAATTAGTAGTAATTGTCAACATATTTTTTTTTGTTTCAGGTAAGCTGGAAGTCCGTATTAGTACCCTGTGCTTTTGGTGTTTAGTCGTGAGTTTTATTTAAAATTTTTTTTTAACACTCGAATTTGGATTGTTATTGTCGAGCTCGAAGGGAGAGATTCTACTCTTACAGAGGTTTGATTGTTTTACGTTGATGGTCGTAAAGATGATTCAATCGATCTGAAATTTTAATGGTAATTCCTCCATCGCTTCGAAATACCCGGATTAGATTTTTTTAAATAAACAACAAATATAGATAAGAAACATTAACAGGAAAAAAAAAGTGCCCGTTAACAAAGTCCTTAGCTCAGAACTTATTATACTTTGGATTCGGCTCCTTATTGAGGACACTTTTAATGACTGTAAAGCTAAAATAATATCAAAGATTGTATATTTGAATAATTTAGCTTTATAAACAGTTGTTTTTTATTTGTTAAAAATTTCCAATTTTCTATTGGACGAGATTGTTTAACAAAGAAGATGTATTATTATTACTCTGTAATAGCTAGGTATTTTTTTTTACAATCGTTTTAAAGAAACTAAAATGGAGATTAGACCTGAGCTCGGAATTCTCTTGATTTTCTTTTGATGTATATTTCTTTAATGATTGATGTAAAAAAAAAAGTACTCGTCTTGTAGTAAGAACAAAAAGGGAAACTGGTCAGGCATTCATCATCATATTAGTACGTAAACATAAATTCATGAATATTAACAAATTACTGTCAAGATCAAGACCCTCGGTGACTATCATGTCTTAAGCAGCTCTTCCCGATATGAAATGATAATGATAAATGATAGTGGGACAAATGTTTTTGTTTTTTCTTATGAATTCGTCATTCAGGTTTTGAAAATGTAATAAATTAGAAATTGATTCCGATCGGTAGACTTTTTTTATTGGAAGAGTAGATATCCTAGAAATTTTATTTTATTTTATTTACTTATTTTTTATTTAAAATTGTTTCTCCCTGTTATTCGAGGTAATTATAGTTGGCGGTTAGATACTCTCACAGATTCCTGATTGAAGGAGAAGCCGTATCTTCTTGCTGACAGTGTCTTCGGAGTATGCCGGGGCTTTTTCTATTGAGTTGCTTTGTAAGATTTCACTCATCATGTTTCATTAAACTTTTTATTGTAAAGTTTTATATAGTTTTTTTTTGGTGTTACTGCAACATCAAAGTAAAAGAAGTAATTAGACGGAAGAATGTCTCGTTATCAAGTTGTTCCTCGCCGTTTACCCGCCAAAGGCAACACCCTCAGGTGCCTTACTAATTAAATTGGTGTTGTACAAGGGGTGCCGTTGTATAATTGTGGCACCAATTTCTTTTTCTTGTAGAGCCGAAGCGCGGAGCTGGCTGGTGCTGTACTAATGCCAACGGGACAATTAAGACGCCAGTGTGTTCTACTTGGTCCTCCTTGTTCGCCCACTCCCTCCTCACCTCCCCCTCCCTCTGCAATACACCCATTTACATTTCCCACCGCTTATAATAATTATCCGACCGGAAAAATATTTTTGTATTATTTTTGAACTAATTAATTAAGCATCCAACAAGATCTGCGCGCCCGGATTACTTTCGGGAGGCCAATTTGTCTGCTATTATCAGATCTGTATATCGGATGACAAATTGATATCTCCTTCGGATAAATTAATGCAAATTAGATTATATTCCATGAGGATTAATGGGGCATCGATGAAGGAGGTACAAAAACAAAAAAAAATACGATAGGGATCAGTGCCTAAGCAGGAACGTTTGTACAATTCATATTGTGGTATATATTAATGACTGGTATCGTTATTCATACACTGTTGCACCCACACGCCCCTAGAGTTAGCATCTGTTATAACAGGATATATCCTGTGCAAACGAAAATTCTTAAGCCGGATTTCTAAGCCTTGATTTTTTTTTTTGTGGAATTGCTCAACCTCAAACTGTAAAGTCACAAAAATATTTAAAAAATTCAATTGTGACATACTCATTTAAGGTCCTTTAGTTTAAGGTTTTAGACTGTTTAAATATCTCTTCACACTTTAGACAATCTCTCTAAAAGGATCAAATAAAGGCACTTAATGTCGAAACGTCATAAATTAATAAGGTGAAAACTTGTCAGAAACCCAAGCCGACTCCAAAGGATGGCATTTCAAATTTATTTATTAATTTACCCTGCATCATGATACAAGTGATACTGATACTCTTTTGTAGCTTTTGTTCTAGTACTAAGACCAGCCAACCCTCGACTCCTTTATAATCAATGTTATACAATATGTATCGAAACTTGGCGATTACCCTATTGATGTTGGAAGACCAGTGTATCAATGTTTCTATCACGTTCTCTGAACGATAAATCTAAATTAGATCCTAATTCTAAATTATTTCTTAATGCAGAGCATCTAAATGTATAATTAATTGCCTAAAGCTTTGATTTATTTATTCCGTAGCGGACATCATACTGATTTTTATGTAATATAAAATCTAATTTATGTATATTTAATTTATAGTAAAATGTACATTCAATTAAAATTGAAAGGTTTAACGATAAATAATTAAAACGGTATTAATCTGAATATTTAGTTGTAATTTTAATTTTATTAGATAACTAATAAGATCAGAATTTTCGGCATCATCGTGAGCTAATGTCAAATCACGCTTGGTTTGAAAAGGCAGATATGAAAAATTTAATAAAATCGCAGTCGGGCTCACTAACCAATTTTTCATTTAAATTACTATTATGGCTGCTGTGTATGTGACGCTCAAGGTCTTTTCGCAAGTCCAAGTTTCGATTGATCTCATTTCACTTATAATGCTATGTACTTAAACGATCATTTGCTTAATAAACAGGTATGTTGTTGAGTCGAACTGTACATTTCGAAGTTTTACCAGGATATCAGTTTTTAGAATCTTATATCATCGGAATAGATCTCCGAAGATCGGTCATTAAATTAAGCACTTTTTTTATGACATGTCCCATGACTATCTGATTTGCGTGCATTAGTTGCACGATCCCGGAAGTGACTCAGACTGAAAAGATCAATATTCGTCTCGTGCCTTATTGAGCTTCATTGAAACTTAATTGGCCTTATTATGATGAAAATCAATAGAGCTATCCTGTGTTCCTGAGTTACGGTAGTATGAGATTAGTAAACTTTCATCATTTGCTGTGTATCAAAAGTTCAACTGTTCTGATATGTATAATAGACAGGGTTTGATAATTTTATTTATTGTTAAACGATTACGAAACTTTCTTTTGATAGTAGGAACTTGTACACTAATTTACTGAAACCTCCATTTTACATTACAGTCACTCGACGTAATAAATAATTAGGATTTTTCCAAAACACTTACAGTTTGTAAAACAATTCTGTGATCCATCAAATTTTAAACATCGAAAACTCTTTAAAACTTTGGATGAAAAGTTTTTGGGAAAGGAATATGAAAACCTTTTGAGTAAAATAAATGCATATCATTCACCTATATATTTCAATATATCTGTATCTAATGGTTTAGTAAAAAAATGATTCACAATGTGTCAATTACAATTTGATTCAGCAATCAAATCCCTTTAATGTCCATCGCATCTCTCTCACTATCTCGTCCAAGCCCCAGATAGCGTGGAATTTTTCTTTTCAGCAGAGCTGCATTGACTAATAAATCTCACGATACAACTACCTTCAACCATTTTCACATAGATTCCTAAATTTTGGGTATAATTGAAATTTCTGCAAGTTTAATTCGTCATTTCGCTAATTTTGAGATGCCATTGTGGGTTGGGGCTTGTTATGTTTCTCGAGGATATCCTTACTTTTAATTAATATTGGCAGAGTTTTTAATTGTGGTTTTAGACAAGTTTGTGTTCCAACATAAGACCTAGGCCATACATATTGTTAAGCTGTCGCCTAAATCGAACAACAGTCAATTTTTGCACGTTATTTTACCTTAGCCTAAAATCTTTTTTTTTTTCAGATAGTTCTATGTCTGTAAAATTACCATTTTGTTGTTTAACAATTAATAATTGTGGTTTCAGCTCATTCATACCTCATAAATAATACTCGCTCCATATGTACAGTCCACACTCATACTAACATTTATGCAATAAGCATATACAAAATCTGCCCCCGGGGAAACCTAAAACACCCACTAAAGCACAGTTGATGAATAAGTGATCGTCAAAATTTTACTATATTTATGTATGTCTCTAAAATGGGCATAGAACATGAAAAAACATACCTAGAGTTGTTATATGTTATATTATTTAATCTAAGCCCCTAATAAAGAATGCTGCGTTTCTTTATAGAATGCTAGTTTCTGCTAATGAGCGTTTAAAATACTAACGATTTTTTTTTTACAGTGCCAACTTTTTACAGTGGCGTTGCGTAGTCAAAGCGGAGGTAAAGAATCGCCAAGAAAAACAGACCAAATAAGAGCGAGAAAGCGTCAGGTACTGTGGTACTTTTTGAAAAAAGGTCTAAAAAATACGTACTCCTGAAAGGCAGAGCTCATTACAGAAGGGCGGTGACTCGCTGTTTTTAGATAACCGCAGGACTGTTGAAGAAGCAGACCAGGCTCCTTGTTTCGTTACAATACGGTCACTTATTGCCGGCCGAGAATGCTCCTTTCTTGCCACTATTATTTTTTGTTTAATTGTCCTGTTGAGCTATTACCCCGACCGCTATTGTTGTCTTGTTTTCTTGGGAAAGAGGTTTTATGATGATGTCTTTCTTCGGAGTTGTTAAGGCTCTCTCTCATCTTGTCGTCTGTCATATCGGCCCATCCATCTCCGCCCAGTCACTGTCTTTGTGAATTAGAGGCTTGAGCTCTGACAATCTCTAATGGATTTTTTCTTATTTCTAGCGAGGTGTCGTTAGAGGTGCGATCGATGTTCGCTCTCTGATGAACCGGTTACAGAATTTTAACGAATATAACTGAATTCGTCTCTGAATAGTGGACATCTAAAAAGGAAAATTTCCCTTTCAAAGAATGAGCATGCCCGTCCACTTGATGTATATTGGCCGACTCACCTTGGACGATCGTATGCATACGTAGAGGGTAGCAATCATACGTTCTTTGAATCGCGATCAATAACCAGTTTTGGAATTTTGAATTATTAGAATTTATGTTTTGATTTTGGATGAGTTTTGGTTTGTATTTACAAATAGAGTACAATCGAATATTTGACGTCATAGGAATAAGAGGGGGGTATCCGTTTATTTATAGTTTATAACTATAAAAGTAAAATAAGAATTCGACCAAATTTCGCTATCTTGTAAGCATACCAGGGATTAGACTTAAAATTAAGTTTAGGATTACCAACAATGAAAATGCCTTCTCTTCCCAGCTTATTCTTCCTAATAGGTTTATTTTCTCTATATTTTTCCTTTCAAGATTTTTTGATTAGTTGAATATCTGCTGTTTTGTGACCAGTGAGGTTTAACAAATCAAATTAAAAGTTTTTATTGTCAATAAGAGGGATACTCGAGCGGAGTCCGACTTGCACCTTAATCTCCCGATATTATCGCTGCTTATTTAGGTTTATCTTTTATATAGTGACAAAAACCATAGCCAGGTTACTCGAGGATAAAACAGGTTAATATTTTTTTGTGTTTCCATCTTTGATTTCTTTTTAGTGGCTCTTAATAATTAAACTGATGTTAGAGGTTGGTTGGTTGGTCTTTTTCCCACTACTATATTATTTTCCAATTGTGATTAAAGATTCAAAAGGGTTGCTACAGAATAATCGAAAAAGATTTTTTTTTTTCATACCTTTGCATTTGACTTAAACAAAATGATGTTTTGCCATCAGGTATCCAGATTGTAAAAATCAACCAAAACCTTAAGAATCCTTCTTAATACCTATTTGCTGTTATTTATATATAAAGAAAAGTTATGATAATGGTTATATCACCTTAACCTCCACTTGAGTTTAATAATGTTTGACGAGTAATAGATGTCCACATTTGAGTTAAATAGATGATGTTATCCATCGTCAATCGAGACGACTTAGATCCTGATTCAAGCAGTGTGTGTAATTGTCACTATAGCTCACGTAGGTTAATGGACCTTTAAGGTGATTGCCCTTAATTAGGTATCATTCAGATTGGCGTTAACTAAGGTAGTTAGGTTGGCAAAGCCATTCAGAGATTTAGATCTCTTCCAGTGCCATTCTTACTACCTAATAACTTACCGATGTTAATTACTGCAATAGAGAGTATAATTAAGCAATTAATAACAATCAATGGCTAATTAGGATCTTAAATACGCATAAGTCCATTTGATACTTATCAACTATTGTTTTGTTTTTTCGTGACTACAGGAGAATCCTGATTATTTCATAAATATTTTCTTTTCTTCTGGCAAAACTCAAGAAATTAAATAAATTATCACTTAACATCGTTACCTGATGTTTTATTGCAATGTATAATTAATTTAACCATAGATATAAAAAAAATTGACCTTACCTTTTTTTCTTTCTGTCTAATTGATATTTTGATTTGCCCTGATCGTACCGTCGCTTTTTAAGGATCAGATATATTGAAATTTTAAGATCTTCCGGGATATGATACAAAAATAAACTTCTCTTCATAGAATATTGTGTGTAAGAGTAGGAAGGTTCTCCTACCCAAAGACAACCAGTTTTATAAATAAAGGGGTATGTATTCACCTATCGCAGTTCATCCCTGCAATCTAGAATAGTCTACTTCCAAAATCATCCATGGCTGTTTAGGTAGTGTTGTAATTACTTTGGGTTTCAAAGGCAAAATACGCTGTAGAAAAAACAAACCATTTTTACCTTAATGTTCTTCATCCACCATAATAAATTTCTGAAGGTTATATTTTTAGTTTATTTCTTCGGTTCGTTTAATATGGATTAATATGCCATTTATTTTTTTGATCGTCCAGAGATCGTATTGACACAACATTGAAATTATGAAGTTAAGTTAATAATACTATTTGGTTGTGTATAACGCATATGTCTCATTTTATGCTTTAATGACAAAAGTTGGTGTATATAAAAAAAATTATTTTGAGCAGAAGCATCTTATTTATTCTCACGAGGCAGAGTGGACCCCGACCAGTCCCTTCCCCGAAAAATATTATCATCGTGGTAGCCGGTGAACGGACCCCAGGTGCTCAGCAGCTAAAGTGTGACTATGAAAGTACAAGTTACGTTTCTGTCATTTTCTGTGACTAATTTTGATGTGAAATTGTCGGCCAGTAATTATAAGTTGCAGTCGGTACATCCATTGTACTGGTTTGTCTGGTTTCCCCTTAATAGAAAAGAAGTAATGGTCTTTTGAAGTAGGCAGCTTCACTAATGATACACTCGCTCCCCCATTGCTGATGTAGATCTGAAGAAGAATAACACCGTGACAAAACGCCCTGATGAGTACATTTACGACATAATCACATGGCAAAGTGCCCGGTCCTGGAATACATGTCCTTTGGCTGGAACACTTCCGAGAGACAAAGATATCTCAGGCCTTTATTGTCGAGTTTCCTATGCGGGCGGCACTTCAACACATGACGAGCACATCGCCCTAACAACGCGCTCCTGAAATTTGATTGATTCTACATGTTTCTTAATTAAAAACATATTCAGTATCTAAAAATAATAATATCTTTAAGTGAATAACGTTCAATTTTGTCTTCCCACTAATATTTATTTTTATTTCACAAGCACATTCTACAGCTGCTATATTGTTATCGTCAAGTGCTCGAAATGTGTTTTAAATTCACCATTTCAGACTTTCAAATCAAGTAAAAATGTTGATCGTTATTTACTTAATATTTTGACTAGGAATTAATGTCCTTTGACAATTATTAATCATATGACCCAAGAACAAACATTTATTTCACAAAAAGTTTGTTCTTTGACACTATCAGTTCCTGCCAAACATTTCAATTTGCAGAGAAATAAAATCTTTAAAATGATGTGTATATATATATACATATAGTTATTCGTCATCAATTAAAAATATAAAATTAAATAAATGTAAATGAAAACAATATGAAGAAAATAAAACGTAAACAGAGATTAACGATTGGATATTCACTTATAATATGTAAATTTCTTCATCCATCACTGTGTGGTTTTTCATCAGTGAACAACTCGGGGTCGATAATTAAACCATAAGAAACGATCTGATTAAAAATAATTAAATAATTTGAGTCTTACCCATCAATGTACTTCTGTCCTACTGAAGTCATCATGTGAGCAAATTCCCTGTGGATAATTGTATTGCGAATTGATTCGAAGAGTAGATTAAACTGTGAAGTCGCGTTTAACCGTGAAATTAGGAAGGTGGATAGATAACTGTTCTTTAGGTTCATAATATTATGTAATAGTACAACACATCCGTAGAAAAAACCTAGATCTATGGTATGACAGAACACCGTTGACCCAGGCCCCTAACACTCCAAATCTTAATATAGTAATACATCTGATTATCATAGTATATCTCATAGTTCGAAATAAAATTATAGCCAAATACATGCTATGAACATAATGGCATGTTTTTCATACATCGATAATATGGAACCATCAATACTTATCAACTCTCGCCAGTTGATTATATCTCGATGCATTCTAAAATAACGAAACTATTTTCTTATTGTATAATTTGTATCCTAGTTAATTTTGAATATTTTACACTATTATGTCCCAGGCTCGTTTAAACAAAAACAACTGCTGACCTATACAGGATGTTTTCCAAACATATCTTCCGAATGAAAACCACTCAAAAATCAGACATTGTCCAAGAAATGGAATGTGTTCGCTGTTTCACTGGCACTAAACACTGAGCGTAAATAAGAGAATTAATTTTCATTTAAATTTATTGTGTTGTCTTTCAGGTACTCATTTAAACTCACGGACCTGATTGTACTGTGGCCTAAAATTCTCATATAATCCCTTTTGATAATTTGAATACAATAGTTGTATGTCGTTATATTTTGAAAGTGTTTAACCCTCTAGAATTAAATTTAGAAATCAAATATGTAATAATAATTTCTATATTCTGTATGGCGAAATTTCGTAGGTCGCTGATTCAGAAAATAGCGTTTCTAATTTCATCACTATCCAGAACTGTTATTAGTCTGTTGTCAGTTAGGAACTAATTCCTAAATGTTTCTGTGTGTAAAAAATTTAGCCCTGAATAGAAATCAGATATGTATGGCTACATTTGTTGGGATATTGGCTTAGGTTAGGAGATTTTTGATTGTCTTCGAGTTGAATACGATTCAATTTACTATGTGTGTCTGCATTAGGTTCTGCCTAAAATACATTTCCTTTAGATGACAGGTTTCACTATTTACCCATCTTAAAGACACTATAAAGACTGGTTATTTAATGTTTAATTGAATTTCAGAAGCATTATTATTCAAGGTCCTTTGTGCAACTTCGAAGGCTGACTAGACCATAAAGATCAGTTCATAACTGTTTAACCTTTGCTATTTAAGAATTAAACATTTATACAAGTCTATTAAAGTCAATTGCGAGGGCTTATAATCTGTGTGATCAATATCTCCCTACACACTAATGACTTCACGACGGTTTGCGTTGAAATTAAAATGGATTCGAGTTTAAAAACTGTCGAATTTAAATATTGGCGAATTAAAAAAAATAACATTGTGTGAGATTTCTAATATCGACTTGAGAAAGGAAAGCTTGAATGGGCTCGAAGTAATATGTCGTAACAGGAACAGAAATCTGATACTTCTTAGGCTTCTGTCTTGAATATATTATAGTCCTAAGCATGTAATGACAAAAAGTAGCTTTCTATAATCAGTTTCAATTATGGAACTAGTTGATTAGTTTGCCAATGTTCATAGTAGACATAAAAAAACATCATATTTTGTTTATAGATTTAAATATATTTAAGTGGACCATTAACAAGGTATCTGTTTATTAGTCTTGTATGGTTTATTATTAAAAGTTACCACTTCGGTTTTTACTACGATAACATCAGTAAAATTCTCATTAACTCTTTATACATTCTTCCTTTGAATTTAGGTGTCTGCCATTAAGTAGTCATTTTTACTATTTTTTTTTTTCTTTTGATACATACATAATTGTTGTTTATTTCCAGGTATTTGGTTTTTTTCTCATTATTTAACTTTACTGTTAATCAAACCTTCGCTGCAATGTTTTTAAAAGAGTAACCACTAACATTTATTTATTTTTCTTCTTATACTTTTTTTTTGTAATTAAATTGTGTTTTATATTTTCCCTCGATGTTTACAAACTTTTGTATTCTAATTTGAGATTTGCCCTTTATTTTTTATTCGCACCTTGTTGGTAATCGTAGTAATAAATCGATAACATAGTCCCACAATAATGATCTAGTAAAGGTGTTTCAAGGAGTATCTTTACTAACAGCACGATATTTTTTCACTTAAACATTTTTTTTTGTTATTGTCGTCAGTAGTACTGCTGCATACGTACTTAATTTACTTGTCTAGCTTTCGCATGGCATAGGGATTCAGATAGGGGCTTCGTCGTGACTTGGAGTTTCTGGGACTAACTAGTCTTAGACTGGAAGTGAAGTCAAGGTAAATCAGAAGAAGTAGGCTCCGCGCATTATAAACTTCCCTTCTTGTACCGGTTCGAGTGTACGAGGCGTAAAAACCCTAATGAAAAACCGAAAAAAAACAACTATAGAAGCGTTTTCATCCTGAGAATTATTAACTGCCTCCCATGACTGTGTTCTAATTCGCCTAATAGACACTATATCGCGGAACGGTGGAGCTCCAGATTAGAGAAGAAGCGGTAAAGGCCTGATGAAGGTTCGTGAGTCTATCCGAAACGTGTAAATGCCGCAGCCGTAGAGATACGCCGCTCTTAAGTGGTCGCATTTATTACCGGCAGCCGTGATGTTTCAATTGATCTACTTGCCCCCTAGCGGAAAGTTGAACACTTTGATTTTCGGATTTATTTTTTTTCGAAATTAAGTGGTCTAGTCTAGTAAAGTATCGTAGCCCGTTTATATGTTGCCCTCATTCTTAAATCAGTATGTTGATTAGGATGGAGGTTCTGTCCTACTTGTTTTCTGTTTTTGTTTTATGGATAGTTTAAGTCGGGTCATGCCCTCTTAATGATTTTACTTCGACCAAATATAGGAGCGGCCGTCATGAAAAGCATACATTGACATTGTTCCAGCTAGCTGGAGGAGGGTAAGCAATTATTTCGAATAGGTATACATAGTTTTGGCTCTTGTATTCATCATACTAATATTGTAGTAGTATTTTGATGTATGAACGGTTAGTTGTAGTGTTCCATCATAAACGAACCTAATAAATAAACCATATAAAAACAAATAGAGTCGGAATATTTACTCCTCAGCCCTTCATCATTTTTTATAGCATAAGTAAATCAATATTTGTCTTTTAAATCCTGATTAATTACTATTAAAAATAAATTGTGCAATGTTACAGTTAAATCACACGTTTTTCTAAAATAATATTCTTACCTGCGCGTATGGAGGCAAATTAAATTCTATTATTATACCCAATGGCAGTCCTTAAATAAAATATGATCCAACTAACTGTGCTGAACTGTACTTAGTTTGAAATTGTCTTTCTATTCTACTAAAATTCAACTCTTAAAATTTCCAATTATTTTAAAATTTCAAAATGGGACACGTATATTGTAAATAATTAAAAAGATGATTAAGAACTATCTAATGACCATTAAAAAACTGTCAAGAAGATATTAACAAAATTTATAAAAAACTTACCACACAACAATACATCAATTTCATGACTACCCACGCAATTGATTATGTGGGATATTTTTATATGTTTCAATTTAATTTGAATTATACATACACATAAATACATTCACTATATAAATACACTTGAAATAATTATAAAACGTTCTCTATTCCAGCTTGGTGAATACCTACACTATATATATATATATATTTTATGACCTGATTTCGCAACAAGTAATCCAATAAAATATGATATTAATCTTAAATTTGAGACGCATATTCTGCAACACTATGGACGTCGCTGGTGGTAGTTCAGAAACGAGTATGAAAAAAAAGAGAAGACAAATAAACATAACCTTTATTTGGTCCCTTAATGATTGGCTAAAATTATAATTCACCAAAGTGAAATAAACTTTGGGAGGTCACTGATTCTTTGATGTATTAGTTCATAATTTGTTTCGGATTTCGGTTCTCGGCAATAACCCACTTAAAAAAGGGTTAGGAAAATTAATTTTTAATCATTAGCTGTTAAAATACCTTTAGCAATAAATGGTACACTGGTTAAAGGTTTTTTATCAATTGAAGACCGTCCTTCTCACAAATATTTGACAATGTCTCTGAATGTTGTATGATATTAGGATTTATCATTATTTATATTGGCCATATTTCATACCTGTTGGTGTTTTCGTAGCAAATCCAACTCAATAAATTGTGACTGTAGATATCTACTACAAACAACTGCGTCGTCTATAATGCTCTATTGCATTATCTGCTTGCAAGGGGGTTATCGTTTATCAATGCCAGTTTATCTCTAGGTCGTTTTTACGATAGGTGGGTATCTCTGGGCCTATGTGCTCTGTAGGATGTATATATGGGGCGAAGTTAGTTGGTATAATTCGAGATATTACATGAATGAATTATTGTGTAGGTAATTCATACGGTTAAATAACTTTCCACACTGACCAAAGCAATTTTTTTGTTTTATTTCTGGCTCTTAACTTTGAAAATGCTGACAAAATACTTTATATTAAGACACTAAAGACCCGAGATTTATATTGACTGTAAAAAAATTACTTTCCGTAATACATTTGAATTTTATTTTGCTTTTAATTTGTTCATAAAGCTACTTGTAAATGAGTAACCATTAATATTAATTTATTTTTCCTCTTTTTTTTTTTTTAATAAATTAAATCGTGTTTTATATCTATTTTTTAATTAAAACAGATCTTAATATACCCTACATTCTTGAACTCATCCCTTCTAAATTCATGAAATTCCATAGTAACCTATCCAACCACCCTAATCCCGTAGCACAGTCATTGCACTGCTCCACTCATCCCTATAATCCTCCTCGGAGACTGAAACGGCAGTGGCCTCGTGATCTACTATAAATGTGCAACAGTGGGAGTCCTGGAAATGGCCAGTTTCTCCAATCATGTCCTGAGCGTATTTGGCTCTCGCACTCTTCGTCAGCCTCCACTGGCTTGTATCCGGTGACGTGGCTGGTTGGGGAGCGTGGGGGAATTCCCAAGACTCCGCTTCCTCTTTCGCTTGTGAGGGAGGCAACAACCGTGTGGACTTGGGGGGCCCCTGGGCTGTTTGTAAATGTTTGTAAATATTGTATGAATGTGCGAGCGAATGATGAATTGTAAATATGGTATGAATGAAAACACTTATCTCAATTATATATTGCCTATTAAGTTAAGGCAGATTGTAATTTCATCATAATAAAGTTGTTAACATGTAAAATTTAAAAATTGAAACAAAACATTGGATTCCAGTTTACAGTTAAGCCATTATTTATTTATTTGTACCTTGTTGTTAATCGTAGTTATAAATTTATGTCATAGTCCCAGAACAATGATATACCACTGGTTGAGACATCTCTAATAACAGCACGATGTTTTTACTCTTGTATTCGTCGTAGTAATATCAAAGCAGTATTAATTACGGTTAATTATGGTGTATACATGAGGCGAAGTTTATTTGTTTAATTAGATATATTACATTACTGAATTCTGCTGTAGTTAATAAATACGACGAAATTACTTTCAAAATTGACCCAAGAAATTTTTTAGTTTTATTTCTGGCCTTTTATTATGAAAATTGCATTTTTCAAAAATGCTAACGAAACAATTTAAGACACTGTGGAACCGAGATAGGTGAATTATTTTTGCTTTTTATTTGTCGATGTAAGATTAATCAAAATATTTCTTAATAGTATTATTTTTTTGTAAAAGTATGTCATAGTTAGTGTATCTTTCGAGGATCGAGTGGTTTATGGTAGCTTCATTGTGAATCCCCGTTCTCGAGTTTTGGAAATTATTTAATTTTTCTTGTATTGTATCCTTCTTTAGTATTTTGTAATTATTTTTCATATTGAATACAACTTAAAAAAAAAAAATAATATATACGATGAGTATAGTGCATATGGAATGGTAACATTTATTCTAATATTCGATTGAAATTTATTTGCCTTACTGGCTCGATTTATTCTTCGTGAAGTCCAACAGTGCGATCCAATCTGAATTTTATAATGGGGACTCGATCCGCGGTACTGTTGAAAAATTACTGGTTCGTCTATCTCGATGAACGCCATCCGATAATAGAATAAGGAAGGAGTCGGTAGGTAATTGGAAATACACCTAGTCCCGGACGCAGTGGCGGTGTGTAAGCGGTTAATTAAAAAAATACCGTAGCTTCTCTGGGTGATTCATATTTGAAATGGATGGCTTCGATTGGAGAGAACCTGTTTCCGATAAGTTAGACGGCCTCTAACGAGCCCTGACATATAGGAGTCGTTCTCAATATATATACTTTTTTTTTTCTGACCCCCGACGAAAACAAAGCGACCGCCGAGATCACTCCGGTAAACTATTACCGCCAATGGAAGGTCGAGGAGAGGAAAAAGTGGTGATGTCCGTTTAGTATAAATAGAATTAAGTATCCCAGATTGTCCTGGTCAGGAGGAGACCCTTCTGGTATTTTATCTCGTAAGTCGTTCCCCCGCTAACTCTTCAAGGAAATAACTATTTTAACGATCTTTGGGAGAGGTGTTAATTTATTTTTATTATACGCTTAGAGTATTTGCGATATACGTAATTAATATAACTTGCTATCGCTGTTACATTTATCCTATATAAAGAAGGATCCACTTAGAATTTCATAGTCGGACGTGGGATTTGAAACGATAATCTCCATTCCATCTATCCTTGCCCCACTGTGAAATTACCGATCGTACTTTTTACATCGGCATACTTGGTTTAATGGTTCGAACAAATGGTACGGCCACGTTAGGATTAATAAAACATTTTCTCTGAACTTTTATGTTGAACTGCAGAGTATAGCAAAATTTTCTTATTTAAACGAGCAGATCTCTGATAAATTGAATGACACGAACACAGCTTTTTATTCCCCTTACTTTAAATATTATTAGTGAATTATATTGAGAATAGTTTTTCAGTATCTACATAAAAAAAACATAAAATAAACTAACAAATAATCCCTCCTAGTGACATAAATCAAAGGCGTGACCTATGTAAGTTTTGAAGAATACTTTCTTTTAATCACCTATTATAACTCAGGAATGTTACCAAAACCTATGCTATTACATTCATACGATGGTCCAATCCAACCCTACCATTTTTAAAACCTTCCCAAACATGCTTTTGGTTTTGTTATTATTCTTACAATTAACCATCGTATTGTATTTCAGGACCATTTTTTAAAAATTGCTTTCTATCATTCCATTTCATGAATTTGCTGAATGGCCGTGTGGTGAGCCCCAATTTTTTAGCTGTAGTAAAATCATACCACCAAGCTGCGCAATCTACGAGCTAAGCAGTAACTCCAGTAATATCACAGCTATTAATCACTCACTAGCTTCATTTTTGCCATTTTGATTTACACACAAAATCAAAATGGTTTGGTTGCACTTTCTTACATGTTTACCGTACTACTTGTATTAACTCGGGTAATTAGGTTGTCACATTGATTTTTTAGTGTATTTCTACTTTTGGGCAGTGTCTGATAATTAGCACTTTCAACAAAAATAACTTTACATATCTAATTATCTCCTTTTATCATTAATTTTTTCTGATGGTCATTGAATCAGATTCTGCGCGCTATTGCTCCGAACTGCCGCTACTAATTGAACGTTGCACATTCGCCGTTGATTGATTGCAACTTCGCGGGCAATAAAATTACAATCGGCGTTGTTTACTGCCCTTAAAAGATACCAGACTTTCATAAAAGTAAAAGAAAAAATGAAATTATAATTAAGGGATTTATAGCGGCGTGGGCGGTGCCCTAGGGGATTTATCTGAAACACAATAAATAACTTACTTATTATCTGCGTGAGGTATCGGGGAGCCGTCCCTCTCCGCTTTATATTTGCCTTCATGAGCCTCTCCAGCTCTGCTGAAAATTATATTTAACTAGTAATAAATAGTGCTCCTCCGGCCGAAACAGCTCCACTTATTTAGATTGTGAATCGGAAATATATCATGGCCAGCCAATTCCGCGTCAAGTCCTCGCGTTTTTATTTTATTTCCCACTCTTCGTCTTCCGTTTATTATTGACTGCCGGTAAAATAGTTTTTTTTTTTTTTTAAATCATTGCTGCAATTCACAAATTAATTCTCTCAGTATTGAAAGCGGCCTAATTTTAAACGTTAGCTGTAACGGCACTACAGAATACTTCCCTTCTAATTTTTTTTATTTATGTACATATTTTATGTATTATAATATTAACATATTTATTATTATTTTATAATGCTTTTAGAATAGGTAATACATGTAGCAACCTATTGTTTATACGAATTATTTCATCATACAAACAAAAAGTATGTTATAGATAAATGTTACAGAATAAATTAAAGTTTATAAAAATGGATATTTATGTGGCTTTATGATCCCAAAGTTATAAATAAAAGTAGTTTTAGATACTTGTAACCCTGAAATATACAACCAATAAACTGTTTTGGCCGAAAATGTGGAACTTTGATTAGTGTATATTATCGCTCAAATCTAGGTTATTAGATTCCCAAATTAAATTGTGCCCATTAAAATTTCTGCTGAATCACTAAGGACATAAGAATTCACATGATAATTATAAATTTGTTATATATAATTTATTCTAATAAAAAAAAGTATTTGGGAGGAGAATTTTGACAATCGATATATTCTTATAAACATGTTTACTATTAACATTTAATGGAGGGTGTTGACAAATCACTATCAGCTTGTAATCGACATTTCATTACTTTAGGTCAGGTTAGGGAAACTGTAGATAAGGTCTTTCTTCCTGTATTTAAACTTCGAATATCAAACGATCTATGCAATCCGTGGTTTATGACTCGTTGAAAGTGACTATTGATGAGTGAATATTGATATAAGTTGAGTTATATGTAGTTGTTGTACATATACGTGAATTTTGAGTTTTCATGGTTTCTCTAGGCTAAGGGTGGTTTGATGTGGGTGGAATACACTATCGACAGAACCACTTCTGAGATTTCGGAAACAGTAAAAAGCATAAAATTCTGTGATTTTTCTCTACATGTGGATATTCAGTCGCTCATATTGAACTACAGTTGGCAATGTTGCTTTTACCTGAGCTGCCTGATTACATAACCAATTAATAAAAACTTAATACAAGTGTGTTAAGCCACTACTACTTGCGAACACCACTATATCCAACATTGTGCTAACGCACGAGAAGCCAGACAAGTTGTGCCCTTGGTTCTGTTGTTATATATTATAGCTAAGTTATAAATAAGGGGACGATGGGATAGACAGCGCGGTGTCCTGTGGTCTTGGAAGCACGTGCGGTCAGCGGCTGTGTTTACACGTCTCACTTTCCCATACGTGGCTCAAGTTCTCTCGTGATGTCGCATGGTCCACTGTTGTGTTTAACGCATCGTCGATATCGGCTAGTGTAGCATCTAGGATCTCTCCCGCTTTCAACCTGATAACCAGAACCGAAGAAGGGTGTCAAGATGAAAAAAAAGTAGCCTGTTTGGACTGCATGATTTTCAGCAAACATAACAGTAGTATATTAAAAGTAGATAATTATTAGTTCGATCAACTTACAGTGAGGTGTCTGATGCGCATGTCTTAATTTTCATAAAGAGTCCACAGCTCCTATGCCACGAACTAATTGACGTATTAGCTCAGATATGGAGTCTAAAACTGTGGAATCAATACTGTATATATATTTCTACAAATACTAGATTTAGAATACAAGATATACACAATAAAACACTTGGCCAATGACCAACTTATAAACCGTCTGTTTGGGAAAATATTAAAATACCCTATTTCTTTTTAGGGATTTTTAGTCATGATTTTAGATTTTTATTAGTGTAGAAACTCTGAGTGACACTCTTGAGAAGTATGAATCAACAACTGAAGAGAGAAACGATGAAGGCGCATGTATTAATTTTGAAGAACCACTCTCTTCTTCAACCGTGACTCCAAGGCTTTATATGTAGGGTTCATCATTTTGTCTAGTCTAGCCTTTCCAAAAGAAGGGTTTCACATTCTCTATAGAGCTTTAGTTGTATACCCATCGAAGATCCTTCCCCACCATGAGCTGTGGTAAATCACATCGCGCCCAAGAATCCCCCCTCCCTGCTTTGATAGTTGTTACCCTTCCTATTAGGTAGTTGGTTTATAGATATTTTCCCACCCTTGTCATGGAAACCACCCCTAAAATTGCTCCATCGATTAGAAAAAGGGTTCAAACCTTAAAATAGCACGTTAAGGTTAACCGCCTTCTATTTAAATGATTCCGAAGACAACAGGCGAATTTTCTTTTTTTTACTTTTTCTACCACAGTGTGGATATATATATGTGTATATAAACAAAAAAACTGTAATTTCTCTCATGTGAAAAGTACGTGACAAGTCTCTACTCTACTTTGATCACTAACATATGTTTTGAAACTTTATCACAAAATACAACATTATTTGTTACTACAGCATTAGATGTAATATTTTTTTCACCTCTTGACATACTGTAATGGATTGGTGTAAAAGTAAAACTATTACCACTTAAGCTGTTGCGATTGCGCAAGAACCGCCTAGTCACGTTTTCGCTACTTACTAGACGGGCAATTAGTGACCTTTTATGCTAAATACGAGTGTAATTTTCTATTTATTTCGCACTTAGATTCCTTCATAGGGTATAAATTAAAAGCTTTTTTTCTCTTTGTAGAACATATGAACTCTGATTCTGTTAACGTTTCATGGGATTTAAATGTTCTGGACCCTGTTGGTTCATGGCGTTCTGGTCCGGAGTGAAATTTCGCAAGGAATTCGTGCCATAGAAGGTGATGGATGACCCGGCCCTTGCATGCAACGCGCCTCCTTTTAAGGCCGAAGGAGTGAGATTGCGAAGGGAGCCAGCCGGCTGCTTTTGTATGAGGGATGTGAGGAATTGTAGTGAAGAAGTGCAACCAGACCGACCAGTGGGAATTGGATCGGAGGGGCAAGTCTCTCACAGGGACAGTGGTAGTGGCCAGCCAGTTCTTATGTCTGTGAGCTCGCACATGCGCGTTCTGGATGTTTCTTCTCGCTGGCTGGAAGTAAGACATAAAACGATTCGTATCAAAGTCCCTTACTTAAACTAGTGTGAATTTAGCATAAAATAAAACGTGTTTAAGTTAAAACCTGTAAGCAGACCTGAATCGATCCATTACATATTACTCTAAGCTTTCTTTCATGTTTAAATAATAAATATTTTGTGCCAATGGATTGTAATGACCAAATCTGGTCATGACTGTTTTTCATGGACATTCGTATTGAAACCTACCTGGTCGTCCAAATCAACTAGCATATTGTTTATAGTGATCTCAGTGTTGCTAAAGTAACAAGTGAAGTGAGTTTGTTATTATGAGACTCTTTTCTGAAAATAGTACTTAATACACTCATATAAAAAGTTATCCTGCGATTGGATCAAACTCATCGGCATAAATATTACGTATTATTAATCAGGAAGTGAAGATCTTTAATTTGGCGCACTTCCGGAAGAATTATGAATTTTAGATTATTGTAAAGAATTATATATTTTTTTAGCACCAATTAATAGTTAAATGAATGACGTCTATTCGTGTTTCGGTCGATTTGGTAGTAATTTTCGTGTATTTGGTCCATTAAATCAAACATTCACGACGAGTATATGATAACAATCACTTTATTTTTTACGGAAGTGAAATATAATGCGCTCACTGTACGTAAAACTCCATCCATAGAGCAGCTATACTTGCCAATGCATCATAATTGAAACCTGAAATGAATTGATAGCGTTTGAATAATAAATATTGTTACCAGATTGAATAAAATGGTCGGTGCAGGGTATGGCTATTCTATTTCTTTTAAGTTTTAAATTGTTGTGATTATAACACTGTACGTTTGCTCTAATGCGTGTTTGGCACTTGAATGTAATTTTCAAGTCACTTAACTTGTAAGCAAGTATGGAGGAAATGAGTACTTGAATATAACCGCTTCGAGGTTAGATCTTCGTTGAACTCATTCTACCCTTGACTCCTTGAAATTAATTAAGAGTTCCTGCAATGCTTGTTAATTATAGTTTCATATGTAATTGGCTATAAGGCTGTTAAAATCCTTTTACACTTTTAATTTTCAAGGCTTTCAAGCCAGGAGGTTCTCATGATGCCGATTAGAGCCGGATCGGGCCATAATGAATTAAAATCGCTATGGCGTGCACACGCCTATTAATTTGCTATTGCATGTGTCATTGATGAATGGTGTGGGTGAAAGGGCGAAATCGGTTATCGTGGTGACGAATGAATGATAGTTGACAAGTGCTCATTTTAGAAAAAAAAATGTAATAAATAAAACAGCTACCTTGATGAGATTAGGCTTGTTACACTCAGGTATAGATTATGAAATAAAGAGCTTGGCTGAGCCAGATCCGGTCAGGAGCCGAACCCGCCGACAAAGGTGGTGTGTTATAACGTACTGCCGGGCAGTTCGGTTTTATAGTCGCCAAACCCGAAGCAGACCCCGTTCGGCTAATCCCTTGATTTATTACCTTTAATTGCCTATCCGTCTCTTTCTTGGAGAATTCTAACTATTTGCCCCCCCCCCCTCTACCATTTCCCTCTGTTTTGGTTTATCTTAAAATGGAGATCATGCCGTATTATTATCGCTTCAATCTCTGTAGTTGTGTTTGTATCTTAACGTCATAAGAACTTAACTAGAAACCCTGTTTTCATAAAGTTTCAGTCTATTCTGGAGTGAGATTCCTGATTTGAGAAATTAAACTTTGCCTGAAGGTTTCATTTGGTTACCAACGACATGACCGACTGATTGATTAATGTTAATTCAGCAATAAATAAATTTTCTGTAGATTATTAAATTAAAGATCCTCACGCCTTATTGAAAACACGTTTTATGCATTGGAACTTGGAACGGACTATAATCACAAACGGTTGTCAATACTGTCGTTCAAATCATGTCCGCGCCTTTTTGCAGACAGAAAAAACATCAGTTGTATTGTGTATCTAACTTAAATTGATTTTTTTTTAAATAGCTTTCGTCAAATATGTGTTTATTTTTTTTATTTCTAAAATCATATAATTCCTATGATACTGTGGTCATTTATAGATCTTTTAACTGCTTTCACGAGCAAAATAAAAAAGAGTCGTTAAAATTTTATAATGTAGAAAATTAAAACTGGAATTGCGGTGCATCTTATGATTTGGCTGAAAAAACTATAGTTTCAATAGAATACTAAAAACAAACACTACTAATGTTTGACAACCCCAAGTTGCTGAGTCGCGAGCCAGAAGGAAATCTGTGAAATCAGGAAAATCTAACAGGCCGGAAGCAAACAGATCTGCTCCCCCCTTGTTTGTCTTGTTTCGTTTATCAATCTTGTTGGTTCATTGATGTTTCATTGCCCTTAGCTACACTGTTAAGGGGTGGAATGGCATGATACAACATTTAACAGGTACCGAGATTTGCTTGATAGGAATGAAGGCTTTACATAATATGAATCTGTAATAAATAACATCAGAAATACGAGTTATAAATATTGATCAGTTATAAAATAATGATTAGTATGTTGCGTAATGAGTTAAATAGAATGAATTATTATTGATATTAAGAAGTTTTCGCAATCATGTATAAAGTTTTAAGAAATCAATTTTCTCCCTTCGGGCCAGGCAATAAACTATAAAACAATAAAGATAATGATGGATGGGCATGACTGAAGAGGTACTTCTAGTATAGTTTTTGGAATTCCCCAAGCCACTGTTAGTTTTCTTTATAACTTGAAATATTATTACAAGTTAATCGAGCTAATGGGAAGTTGCCATCTGGTCTATATCGCTGCCCTCACTGGCGACATGACCTATCGCCCTCTCTGTGTAGAGGGAACGAAGTAGGCCTAAAATTAACTCACATCAAATTTATAACATCTATTTTGAGATGATAAAGAGGGGAGCAATACATAATCTTGACATTGACTGTTCTGAATGAGATGATGCAGACTTTTGGAAAAGTGGTTATGACTGTCCCCATGCGGCTGTTGAATCACCAAGTCCTACAGAGGAATCAGGGGAAAAACGAGCCAGTAGAGTACATCATGGACGGTAGACACCTGGCATCGCATGTGCACAGTAGCTATTGACGAATTCGGTATTGTGTATTGCCCCTGTGCGATTACGGATCCTCCTGGACTCATTGGACTCAAGAGTAAAAGGACAAGTTGGAAGGTCTACAAATCTCATGCTTCATTAAACTGTGACTTTACTCAGAACGTAAGTCCAGGTTTCCGGACAGTTGGAATCGAGCCAAGAAGAGACCGACCTACCTCACGCCTGCAAACATTATGCAGCTATTTCGCTCTTTGTCCAAGTCACTCTTGAAGCATTTTGTACGCTTAGTCACAGTTATGTGGTGGATAAGAGTAGAAGAACAATTTTCTAGCAACACAGCCAGGAAGACATCAGCAACATGGGACTAGTCAAAAAGCGCTTTTTCATTTACTAATAGTTACTGTTGTGTTTACGCATGCTATAGAATCACTTCGGGGTGAAATATTCTTGATGTCTAAATCTTCCAATTTAATGTTCAAATGTCGAATCCAGGTACGGCCCAGTAGAGGTGTAAATCCGTCCGGAACCACAAACAATATTTCTGTCGATACTATATCTCTGTATTGAACGGGTGCTTCCACATAACCCAATGGAGTCACAATTTCAGATGTGTATGACCTAAATCGTATGTTGGTGCTTTGAATATTTGCTTTAAGTTGAAGTTTATTAAAAATAGACTTGGGTAGCAGAGTCTGTCCCGCACCAGAATCCACTTCGAAGGTTTGTAACTTGTCTTCAATTTTGACATTAACAAAATATTTTTGCGCATCTTGAATTGTTTGAAGAGATTGCTCAGCATAAATATCAATTATCTGGTAAACATCATATGTTTCTAATGAACTTGAATCAGCATCCTCATTATTAACAGAATTAATATTTTTCTTGGAAGAGATAAGCTTTTTTAAACAAACTTTCTCAACATGTCCTTCTTTCTTGCAATATTTACACTTTACCTGGTTGAATTTTACTTTACATTCTTTAGCGTTGTGATTATTACGGCCACAGCGAAAACATAGTCCTTCAATTCCAAGATTTTTAAAATCTATTGTTTGTTTTTGTCGGAAGCGTGCAGTAGAGAAAGATCTTGTAGGTCTTGAAACTATATTAATTGAAGAATCATGTGACCTTTCTCCCGAAATCTCCCTGCTATCAGAGATAGATGCCTCTAATGCCCGAGCTTTTGTTATGGCTTCATCGAATGTACCAGGGCTCTGTAGTAATAATTGCTGTCTCATCGACTGATCGCTCAGGCCTCTAATAAACTGTGACAACAAGAAAATATCTGAGACTGACTTTCCACATTCACATACAAATTGGCATTTAGGAACAAACTTTTTCAATTCGTGTGCATATGTATTTACTGGTTCATTAGAATTCTGCTTCTGTGATAAAAATCTATGACGTTCGACAATTACGCTTGATTTGGGAATTAACTGATCCTTTAAAATTTCAATCACTTCTTTGTAATTTAAGTTAGAAACTTCTTTAGGTATGGCAGAAAATTTTAAGAGTTCATAATGTTCTGCACCTATACTATTTAAAAGAATTGTTTTTGATGCAAATTCATTATTTTCCAAACCTTTCATTAATAAATAATTATTGAATCTTTCAAGGTACTGAGAAAAACATTCTTTAGATTTATCAAAATTTTCAAAATTACAAATTATAGATTCGGACTGTTTTTGAATTGGAATTACACCCTGTAAAAAGGCTTGAAATTGTGCTTGTTGAACAGCCATAAATTGTTTAAATTGTTCAGGATCCATATTTAATTTTTTTTTTTTATCTTGTTTAATATTAATATTGTAACTTACTTAGAATTGAATATAGTTTATTTATGATTACTTGCAATGTAATAATAAAGATCCAAGTTCTTGAACACGATGTAGACAAACTATTCACAGTCAGTATTTATAATAATCATAATTCACAACTATTAACAGTTCACTGTAACACACCCAAAGTTCGCTTTTGATCCTCGTCGCCAGTTTATTATGTACTAGTTGAATTTTAAATAGAAGAAGACTTTTGAGAACACTGCTTTAATACGTGATTGAAACAAAACTGAACATGAACATGAATCCGCTTATCCTTAGATAACAACGACTTCACCTAATCGATGAATCGATATACGATAGTTCGATAGACACAACAGTTACATTTCATGTTTCATTTAAAATAGATGTTTTATAACCGTATTTATTCTAAATTATTCAATTTTGTTTTACTTATATTGTATTTAGGAAATGTAGCAGAATATAAACAAAATAAACCAGGGTTTTGTATAATATACCTTTAAATGAGTTGAAATGAAATGAAAAGAGTTGTTAAGTATTCGTCAATTTTATTCAGGGACAGGGCTTCGGCATAATATGTACGTCTGCATCAGGACCGCGTGATGGGTAGATTGATGCCGACTGTTTAAGAAATTTGGCAATTTGAGTTTGGTAAGTTCATTTTTTTTCATCATCCAAGCCGATCTTCCTACAAAACCTTCATCTCATTTATATTCTCACGGGTAACAATGAACTCACCGTGTTGTAGTATACTTTTTCTAATTTAAAATAGATTGTATTATGTTTTGGGGCCCACTTGTAGAATATGTATATAAAATAATATTGCTCAACACCTTTGCCTGGCCGACTACAATCCATTGCCTAGGTGCCCCTAGGCTCAACCCTTGGTAGACTCTCACTACCTTCCTGATTCCATCCGCCTTTTTAGACATTCCACACCCTATATCCTTCTCATACATCCTTCAAATAGGGGACTCCCCTTAGTGAAAGGCACTTATTAGCCCAAAATAATTTTCCTTTATTTTTCCCACATCCTATTTTTATAAGTTTGAGAGCTAAAAGGAAAAAAAAAAAAAAAAAAACCCTATTTATCGTAGAGGATCTCCTCTCTTTAGATAGGCAATAATTTAAACTATCCATCACCAATAGTTTAATCGTGAAATCCACCTTTTTTTTTGTTCAGTCCACTTCAATATGTGTATTATTACCAATCAATTAACCCCCTTACAACGTGAACAGTTCAACAAACAACTCAAGGAAATGATGTAACTGAAGTATTTCAAAACAACTATGCTATACATAATTAATACAATGAATACAAGATTATTTCATTATGAGAGACATGTTTATCACCAGCTGTAGTTATTATAGGCTTGGGTCCTGTCATAAAAAAAGTTTTAACAGTTTTTAAAATGTTCATAAAAAAAAAAATATTCAGTGATTTTGCACTTTAACTTTAAACCTTTTTAATGAACGCAATCCAGAGGGTTTAAATTCTTAGATAAACTATCTAACTTATAAGTTATACAAAAATAATTAGACGGTCCATAAAAGGAGTGCCTTTAGTACTATAATAAATCGAATGTTAAAAAAAATGTGATGTAATTATTATTTAAAGCATATCTTTTAGTGCCTACCATTCTTTGCAAGCATTTTTGCCTACCAAATTGTTTAAACTGTTTTTGTATTATTTCTGCATACTAAAGATTGTCGTATCAAACCATTAATCTTGACTTCTGATTGCTTACTATATTTCATTTCCAAATAACCCCAAACCCTGGTAGTTGAAATTTCACTTCGCGTTCATCACAATTTGTTTTTGATGGATTCTTGTACAGGGTTTCGTTTTTCCTTTTATTCCCTTACTCCGTGGCAAAGAGACTCCATTGAAAAACAAGAAAACAAACTGACAACAACCAAAAGCACAAAATGCAATTAGTCTGCCAACCCTTTAGTTCATAACCAATCTTAGTAGTACTCATTCCTACTATATTTACTATATCCACTTCATAGACTCAATACTACTAACTATTAACTATAGATTTTATGCGCACAATTTTAGTTGGGTATATGTTTGTTTTTATATTTAATAAATTATGTTGCTAAAGTTTTTTAAATGGATTTGGATGTATTATCATTGATTTACTCTATTTAAATATCCACTGATTCTTTTTGTAATAAATAACTTAATTTTATACATAACACATTCCACACAGGATCCAGACTAAAATTATTTATATAAAGTAAGCAGAATATAAATTTACATGTTTTCCAATTATTAAAAATTCCTACAGATTAAAAATTATAAAATAGTTAAAAATTCCCCGAAAATGATTAATTATTTATTTAGAATATAGCAATGATAGGAATTTGTAGACGAAAATAAACACTATTCTGTAGGAAATATAATATTTTTGCTTATTAATGATAATTCTCTTATTACAGAGCCCTGATATGAGTTACTTTGAGCTCAAAAATAAAATGATATACGGAAACCCCCTCATTACAAAATGTTATGATTCTCAAATTTTTTTATGAATGAAAAAACCTATTGTTTTATTTGGCTTTATTTATCTTACTATTTTCGGAAATCCGTCCATTTTTTTTTAAGGTAAATAGCGTTTATTATTTTTAAAACTAGGTACTAATAACAAATAGTAAACATCTTAATTTCTTATTGCCTTAGGAAGTACTGAATATTTTTCGTTTCATTTTAACAGGATTTTCTTTTCTCAATGAGTTGAATATGACCTCTACTATTAATTGTGGTTAATAACTCGTAACCATTGAAATAACATAAAAAAAATTACAACAATATAGAGACATTTTTGTTATTGATATACAAGTGATGCCAAAACTGTTAATTGAATATATCATGGATAATTATGAATTTTGTGATTTAATTTCATTTCTAGAATTGGTTATATGCTTTTACAACTATATATGAATGCTCTATTTAATTTTTTGACACAAAATTAAATTAAATTTTTATTTCATTATTATTCAAACAAAGGGCGTTTATTACTTATGTCTGTATTTATGTCATCTGAGTAATAAACAAATTTAATAAACGTTTATGCTATTTATGCCGTTAAGTCTACCGGATTAAGTCGTGAATGTTGAAATTAGAATGTTGAAATGGCAAAGTACTCCGCCTTCTGTTTATGTAAATATATGAAAAAAATTACTTAAATGCATTCCCTGGGCGAACAAACTAACATAAATAGTTGAAAAAATAAATTGAAATGAATTAAGTTAACACTTTATTTAGAAAATGAAATAAATAATGGGCAATTGATACACGTCAACCCAACCAACTCTAGACAATCATTTGAAATCTGTAGTAAAGCTTACAATTTCTGTTATATGAATATTCAATTAAACTCTATCAACTGAATGACAGTCATCAAAAACGAAACTGAATGAACTGAAAAGTTATAATATAACGTCTGCCGCAGTTCAGTTTACAGGATATGTATCGCAGTTTTTAGAGTCACGACTTATCGTGGTACACTGTCATGTCTTTCAGCATTTCGGGCCTGGAATTTATCAAGAAATTTTATAAATATATATGTATGTACATATCAAAATGTATCTATTTTTGGAACTTGCGGTTTCTTACACATGATACAAACTTTTCCAAATTTTATAGGGAACTGGCTCAAAACTAATTTAATGATTTAGAAACTAATTTTGCATGTCTGATTTTAACTGTATATGTAGTAATGATACTATAATTATTTCTGTATCATTATCCTATCAAACTATGCAAATTATCGTTATTATAACAGATTTGATCGTTGTGTCGTCGGTGTTTATTGAGCGGAAGGTTTTAAATATAATTTATATTTTTCATTCAATGATGGCATTTAATCTCGGCGTTTGCTCTAGACGTGACAGTTGATAGTTTTTACGAATGGATCGTTAGATGTACCCCGCGACCACTATGTTACGAGACCTTTTTAGTTTCTTCAAGTCGTTAATTGTCTGTGTACACAGCCGCTGACGATTTATTGGAATTGCTATAAATTAAAACCATCACCGGCTACTCTGAAATAAAATAAAAAGGATTCGAATCAAAATTAAAAAAAATAAATAAATAAAAGAAAACGACAAGACAAGAACCGTTTAAGGTAAACGAAAAGTGGGTTCCTAACCCCCCCCCCTTCCAACGTAATTATTACACGAACGAGTTTACAAGGAAGGCCCCAGCCTGTGCTCCACCGCTGGTCTGTCGTTATCATCCTTTTTAGACCGGTTGAAGTTTTAATTGAGGCGTTTGCTGGTGGTAATTTGGCCCTGAAATAATAGGTTAGACCCAGCCCACTAACTACATCCCTATTTTATAATGCCGATTAGTCTTTAGCATGGCTGCCAGTCGTGATTCCTCAGCTACAACGCATCTTACCCAGAAACAGGGAGTGAGGGCGACGGTGGGCATCTTCGGCTGGATCAGTCTGTCTGCCGAATATATTGCTCTGCACTCATCATCTTCTAGATATCTTACTTCAGCTACTTTATAAAGCAGACCTTACACGACCAGTTTTTATTTCATTACTTTCTAAAGTATTTCACGATTATTCACTACTCATTAAATGATCGTGTAAGGTTGAAAAGTAATGATGACTCTTGAATTTAATGCCATTACAGATAATGACATTAAAACTGATCATGTAAAGTCCGCTTAAGCCAATTCATCTCTCATGCCACTATTTATTGCGTTTCATTTGCTGCTTAGCCGGTAAGCATCTTGCTTTAGAGGCTAGTGTCCGCTTAGCAGTGCATTCCCCCCATAGGTATGTTTTATTACATTGCACGACGCTAAAGAACTAAATCTTACTAGATTATAACAATTCTAAAAATAGTTTTGAAGACATTAAAATAATCGTTGGGCACATACGTTGTAGTGTTTTCTTTTTAAGTCCCTGGGTGGCTCCTTGGGTTACCCGATTTTTATGGCATGAATTACACGCGTTCAAAAATCTTAGAACTCAATAACAATAACAAAAAAATCGATGCCTTCCTCAAGCCTCCTCAAAATTTCTGTTTTACTAGAGACATAACAAGAACTACCCATAAAAGATTTTTTATGAATGATGCGAAATTATTTTAGTAGCGAAAGGGAAGGGGTTCATTGTTAATATCCAATCGTTAATGGTGCTCGAATTTTATTTGTTATTGATAGTTAAATTATGCATAGGAATCTCTCACTAAACGGATCCTGTTTTAATTATAATCTGAATTTAAGAAATTCTGTGTGAAGAAATTTAGAAGCATACATACACTAGAAAAAATAACATTATTTACGCTGAGAATTAATTCCCTACCTACAAAATTTGCATTACGATTTGATTTAATTTTCGGTTTTATATCCATACTTTTTAATAATTTAAACTGAGGTACTTAAAATTATGCTTGCGGTAATAATGGTACTGTTTGAACGTATTTTGTGCAGAAAATGAAAATGTGGTACATGTTTGATACTTCGTCATGTTTTTACAACAAATCGCAATTCCCCGCGTTCAAATCATCCCTGGTTTGACCCTTTGAACGGTTATTTGTGGGTGAAGGTCTATCTTTACCCTCAGCGGTTAAGAAAGAATATAAAATTTTATTCAATTTTGGTTTTCTTGTATTGCACAACAATAAATCAGTAAACATTTGGGTGAAAGTTTAATTAGAATTGTTTATTGATAAATCCCAGAAGTAATTACTGTTTGAATACACACATGTATGCATTCCGCAAGAGTTTAAATATAATAACATAGTTTACTAACGAATTTTGAACAGTAATTTACCAAGTTATTTATTTAATATTGTGTAATTAAATGTGTTCTGTACTAGTTAACGGTGTAAATAAATTGTGCATAGAGCAACAGTGTCAAATAGGGCGTAAAATCTTTTACAAAAAGTATCAACTTTAGGTTGAAAAATTAAAACCAGCACAGCACATACTTGACAGGAAACTTGAAAATAATAGGATAGTTGACAGAAAACTCATTACTTAATAATACCGAAATGTCTATATTGCTTGTTTTATAGACACAGTCTAGCCGAATCGTGGACGAGAAACGAAATCATGTTATTGTAAAAGTGGTGCTATTTAAATGATAATACCGGAAAATAAAATAAACTGTGATCGAAAACTTTTGACCCCACTCCAGGATCTGGCTGTTATAAAATGTCATGATTAAATCTCGAAAAACAGGCTTGGGAGGATGGAACCACATAAAAAGAGCATGGGGAAAAATTCACCTTTTTGTTTCATCGAATCAAAATAGGCAAATGACCAATTTAATACCGGCTCCCATAAACATCAACACGGGTACATTAGCATTTTGTTTATGATTTTAGATAACATCTTTAAAATCTGATAAAATAAAATTTAGAGACCATCAATGTAATTTTTATGAGACCAACGTTGTGTCTAAGTAGTAAAATGCAATTTCGTTTACCATTACAAGAATAAAACCATTTAATTTCACCACCCATAAATAAATGGGGTATTTAATATTTATGAATTTTAGATATTGTTGTAACAATATTTTCCCGATCTCTTGGAATATGATACTTTTTCATTTTTTTATATTATGCCAATGCATTGGATACTTATATTGAATTTATGAACGTTGATAGTGTTAATTTTATTACAGATTTTTCTGTTTTCAACTCGAAATTAAATCTGTGTGTAAAATGTATGATATACAACACGCGTGAAATACAACATCGATTTGTTGTTAGTCTTAGATATACATTACGCATTGCTTCTAATCATTATTCAAATTAATTTCATTGTGAGTTTTCAGAAATAGTACCTTCTTGATAATATGGCCAGAAAAACTGATAAAATCACATTTTATACACTTTAATAAAATAAAAAAGTTCCTTCTGGTACTATTCTTATAAATGCTTTGTTTGTTTATTTTCTCTCTCTATGAGTTAAGTCAGATTAGTAATAAATGATTTTTAAGTGTATTGAAATATACTACTCAAGAATTAGATAATTTTTGATCCTTCCTGCTTATGAGTTGCTGTCTAAATGTATTATATATATATTATTATTTTTTAACAAAGCATATTAATTATTAAATATTAGATGTACCTGTAACCTGATTCCTGTAATTGTAATAAATATAAGATCTCTCAATAAGATTTTTCTGTTACTATCCAGTTTAAAAGTTTCACACACATACACATATATATATATATATATATATATATATATATATATATATATATATATATTATTGGAAATAGTTATGGTTTTGATTTTTTTTTGTTTGTTTTTTCTTTTAACTTATTTAGTTATCATTAATTATTATTAAATTTTGTTTGTCATTCATATGGTCTTACTATTGACCTACCTATTTTATTTAGTTATATTGCATTTTGCAAGCCAACTAATACCCCTATACTTTTTTTTACTAATCTAATAAACCTTGTTTTATTTTTATTTGCATGCAGCTGTGTTAGTTGCTCATGCATAGTCATTTTTTATCTTTTGTTATTTATTTTTTTAGAAAGTGGATAGTTTAAATAAAAATCTTCAAATAAATTTATAAAATGGGATTTATTTTTTATCACTAACATCCCTTAATTGCGATTTAAAATATACATTATAAAATTACAAAAGTTTTTGACTTATTAATATATCACACAATCTCTTTTTTCAGTCGTTTCTGGTGAAATTATATAGCAACAATAAATTTACAAATACTTTACAAAGCAATTTACAAAATACAAGTAAATATATAAAACTTTTTAACAAAGATTTGTATACATAACCAGATAGCACCACGCAAAAATAAATAATCTGGCGTAAACTTTACACTTTAGTGACTTGATTCAATTTCGTATAGTCTATTTACAAGTTCGAATATACATAATTTACAATTTTAAATAGGATTTACATTTATACAGTCTCTTGAAGTGTAAACACTTATTTTATCACAGAACTCACTTTATATATGAATGGCAACCGACCTGGCGTTGTTGCGGTGGACGTGGTGGTGCCTGCCCGCCGTGTGGTGTCCGCCTTTGGGCCCTCGTTGGTTGTTGGGCACGTCAGGCAGCGCGAACTTAAGCTTCTCCCAGAAAAGCTTGTCGCCCCACTGCAGGTAGGTGTTGGTCTTGAGGTAGAGCCGGATGTCCGGGTCCAAGTCCTTCTGAGGAACTTCTCCGAGGACGATGACGATGAGCCTCTTCCGCCTGTCCCTCAGCACCTGGTGGTGTGCAGATTTGAACTCGAACCTGCACCACTCCGACTTGATGAAGTTCTCCGATAGGACCATGATCGTCCGCCGCGACGACTCCACGGCTTGGACGATGGTGTCGGCTAAAAAACCGCCGACCGGGAATTCCCTGTAGTGGAGACAGAGCTTGTAGGAAGGGTCTCCGTTCTCCAACATCGGCGCCAACTCCTCAGCGACGAAGGCCTCGTCCTTTGCGCTGTAGCTGACGAAGGCATCGAACAGCTTGTCCCGGTCGTCCAGCTCGATGTCGGTCGTCCGGTAGAAGAGGCGCACGCCGAACTTGGAGTGGAGCCACACCCTCATCTCTTGCCTGTACATAAA
The DNA here is from genome assembly GCA_930367205.1 of Acanthosoma haemorrhoidale. Taxonomy (NCBI): domain Eukaryota; kingdom Metazoa; phylum Arthropoda; class Insecta; order Hemiptera; family Acanthosomatidae; genus Acanthosoma; species Acanthosoma haemorrhoidale. The sequence goes on along the minus strand of OV884012.1, from coordinate 48,472,685 downwards.
TATTAGACACGAGAAGACCATTATTGCAAAGAATACAGCCAGAGTGGCCACCAACAGCGGTATATAGTCCTGTAACTCCTGTCGATGGATTATAGTTGTAGATGTGTAACTACCGTTAACTGGTGACTCAATAAAGTTACTAATGTTCTCTTCTAGACACGTTATATTGTCTCTTAATATAGAAAAGCCCGTTTCGTACTCGGTCCCATTATAACAGCGCACTTGTTCCATGTCTGCTATGGCACTACTACTATATAATAAATATTCTTTGAACCTTTGAGTGTACTCACAATCACAGGACCAAGGGTTGACACCTATGCTGAGCTCTGTTATGTGGGACGACAGCTGCCAAACGGCGTATTTGAATAGCCGATTGTGATCCAGCCGAAGTATTCGGAGCTGCGTCAGCGAGGTGAATGTTGAATTATGAATGGTCGAAATATGATTATGTTGAAGATATAGTTCTCTAAGACTAACCAAACCTTCGAATTCGTATCCGTTGAGTTCCTTGATCTTATTGTTGTCCATTCGCAGGAGCTCAAGATCCTTTAGGCCGTTAAAAGTCCTGTTGTGAATGACATCAATATTAGATGAATTGAGAAATAGAACCTGGAGCTTCTTCCTGCCGATGAAACTGTGGCTGCCGATGACTCGGATGTCGTTTCCGTCCAAGTACAGTTGAGTAGACTCCATGGGGATCCTCTCCGGGAGGCTGTCGACGTAGCCGGCGTTGGAGCAGTCGACGACATTGGCCGACCATGAAAGGTCATGGTAACAGGTACAGTTAGTGGGGCAAGTCATCTCGCAATCGCAGGCATCGAAGTCACAGCAATGGCAGAAGGGGAAGCAGTTAGCCGTGTACTGACAGAGAAACTGGTCCGGCGAAGCCTCTTTCAAAAGCACATATGAGCTGACCCGGTTGTAGAGCAGTTTGCAGACGACAGAGTCCAAGTCCATCAGTCTGGGTTTGTTCCTCTCCTTCAGCTCTCCGGGGTACTGCTGGAGCCATTGCATTGTGCAGTCACACTGGAACGGATTGTTACCTATGTAGAATTCAGGTAGTGGTTTTCCTGGTGGTATTGTTGAAATCCGCAAAGAGTTCTGTGAAACAATTTTTATTTGGTTTCCTACTAGATCTACCCTGGTCAAATTAGGTTTCTTGAAAAATGTATATGATTGCACTTTCGATATTAAATTATTGGATAAGTTCAATATCTCAACACTGTCCGGTATGGCGTTACCAGTTATTTCGGCTAATTTATTGCTACTCGCATCAAACATTGTAAGATGAAGCTGACTTTCGATTTCGAAATAGTTGCCCAATTCAGTTATTTGATTGCTGTGTATGTCCAGCCATTGAAGTCCAGTCGGTATGTAAGCATAATCAAACACATGAAGCAAATTTTCAGAAATATTTAACCAAACTAAATTAGGAAGTTTTGAAAAAAGTCCATTGATTTCTGTGAGATAGTTACCATCTAATCGAATTGCTAGAAGATTCTTGTTTTCGTCGAATGTGCCGTTTTCCACTCGCTGTAATTTATTGCTGGACAGATTTAATATTCTCAGAGATGCCATTTTATCAAAAACACCTCTATTTATATTTGTTAAATTATTTTCAGTCAACCTTAGACCGACTAGTTCTTGCATGTGTGCAAACGATGTGTTGACTACTTCGGTTATGAGGTTGTCTCCGAGGTCAAGTGTTTTCAAATGAGGAATATCTGAAAGAACTGCAGGTACGTCGTATAGTTTATTGCTGTTGAGGTGAAGATCTTGAAGGTTGGTAGAATTTCTGAGCGCTTCCGGGTCGATGTATTGAATAGTGTTGCTGTCTAGTGAAAGGACGTTCAATACATAAAGGCCGCTCAGAGTATTGCTGTCTATCCTAGTCAACTTATTATTCGACAGAGATAAGGTGTGCAGGTTGTTGAGTGACACAAATGTGTTATCTGCAATATATTCGATGACGTTATCTTCCAGCCTCAGTACTTGCAGACTGTACAAGTCCCGGAACACAGAAGTTTCTAATTTCACTAAGTTATTTCCCGAAATACTCAATATAACTAGCCTCAGCAAACCGGAAAATGTCGCACCATTTATCCACTCTTCGGTTAATTCGTTTTCAGATAAATCTAAACTTAATAAATTACTAAGCCCATTAAAAAGCCCTGGTGCTAGTACGTTTATCGAATTATTTTGAAGATGCAACTCTTTCAATTCTCGGGTATCGGCAAATATTTCGGGCGGCAAATTGACTAGTTTGTTATCTGCGAGGTTGAGATATGTCAGGGACGTCAGGCCATCAAGCGCATGATCTGCCATAAAAGTTATCACATTACTTTCTAAATGCATCTCTTGCAGCCTACCTAGCGAAGTGAAGCCTGATCCCGGCAGAGAATCGATGCTATTATTAGATAAATCTAATATCCTCAAATTGAGACCACACCTGTGTCCTGAATTTCCAAATCTAAGAGCAGGTATATCCCTTAGCCTGTTTCTGGTAAGATTAAGGAACTGTAAACTGTGTAGTGGGCAAAAGAGGGCTTCAGGTAGGCTCCAAATATTGTTCATACTCAGATCTAACCGTTCTAATAGTCCTAGGTCTTCTGCAAAGACACCATTATAAATCTCTAACGACACTGGTGACCAATCGTTGTTGTGGGTCCTCAGTGTCAAGTTTCGGAGTTGCCTTAGACCTCGAAACGCCCCGGCAGTCAAATTGGCTATTTTACAGAACTCTATCGAGAGGTCTTTGAGATCTGTCAGAGTCTGCAGACTTCCTGGAGTCAGGGAACTGTGGAAGTACAGCTGTTCAGCACAGAATATCCGCAGGCGAACAGTGTACTGGGCCTGGATAACAGAAAAGTTCGTGTTCTCCAGTTCTGAATTGATCGTCTTAAGCCTGCATATAAGGGCTACCTCTTGATCTGGCTCGGTGGCAGTAGAAACCTCTTCTTCGCCGTAGGAAGTGACAGCCATCCACTTGCACTCGTCGGGTGCCTGGTAGCGGAGTGCCTTGGACAGGGAAGCAGTGAGGACGCCGAAAACGGCTCCGAGGAGCAGCGGGAAGACAAGGGCTCGCATCTCCAAGGTCAGAGCACCATAGTTTCTGCAGAGGACCACTCAACTCACTCATGTACACACTGTAGCTCACTTAATCCACACTCGTGAGGCGCACACTGACACTATCATTACGGGCTCTCGACTCGGACTGATGGCCAGCTCTGGCTGCATGGCCTTGTTCCCTGGCACCCCCCACTCTTCGGCACTCGTTAGAGACCTGGCCACTAGGGGCGCCCCTCCCAGGCAAGGTCACCCGTTACACCCACGTTTCACCTGGTTAGTTACACACCTCATTCTTCTCAACACTCTCTGTCTCACCGGTTGCAGGGCCTTCTGCACTTTAAATTCTTATTAAGTCAGTCCCAAACGAAACGGCTCGCTAACCGTATATCTCTAAAGACTTTAACTCGCCTGTACGGTGGTAAAACAGTTCAGTGTTCTTTTTGGGGTGTTGGTGAACTGCAATTTTGATAAAAAAAATTGCTACATTTTAGCATGTATTATCAATGTCAGAGTAAAATTAGTGATTTGTAGAAAAACATTTGATGTAACTGGAATATAAAATATTGTACAATTCGTAATAGGATTCGTAGTTTATTTACCGTGTGAAATCATCCTAAAAGTAGGTATTTTTTCTACGTTTAATATATTGCTGTTTTATTCTGTATTGAATTTTATCATATTTTTACTCGTTAGAAGTTTTCTTAGCATTTGGGTGTTGATTGAGGTGAATATGGTAGGAATAACATTTTGTTGGCAAGAGGAATATAATTATCTTGTGCAGTTCCACACTAATTTTTTTTTTATCTAAACGATACTAAAAACCAGTGTATCGTAGTGCAGTGTTCGTTTTTTAGCTTGAAATAATTTTTTTTTTAATAGAAAGTTGCAAGACAGGCCGGGGAGGGGTTAGAAATGAATAAAAGGACTATTCACAACCCCTACGTCAAAAAATAAAAAAAGTAAGAGGGAGAAAAAATCGTCACCGACAGTGACAAAGCACCCTTCGATCGAGTCCGCTTATACACAGCTGTTTATTTGTATTGGCTTCTAAAATAAGCTGTATAAAAATTTAAAATGGCAGGCGGGCCTCCGTAATCCGGATTAGATTTAGTGAATAAGTAGAGGGATGATTGTGAGCAATAATAGGATTGGAGGGGGTTAGAGGGGCAATTAGAATGAAATTGTCGTCAATAGAGGGCCTGGGACCTGACAGATACCTGGGGCGGACTATTGTCCATGCCGACGTTAAAGTCTCCCACGGGGGGAGGGGGCGTGAGGGCCAATAAAAAAATGTCCTCCCTTCGATCTGTGACACACTGAACCAGTATTCCTTCAGGCTATGCCTATCATTACCTCATTGGCCCTACATGTCCCTTTAAGACCTGTGCGATGTTACTGGTCTAAATCCCTGCTTCGAGACTTTAATGCCGGCGGGCTTTAATAAAAACGTTTCCTGTGAAATTGACATACATTTTATAATTACAGAATTCATATCGATAATGCTATCAGAGTACATTACATTAGTGAATAGCGTGCCTAGCTTATACCTGAATAATTTTATCAACACTATGATATACTTCCTTAGATTTAGAAATAATTATTAAAGTATCATGTGCCATTTAAAAAAAGTGATAGAAATAGAAAGCTATGAGTTTTGACTCCACAATTGTCCGTACTGATTGGTTGATATTTACATAGTTTCTTTTGTAGTCTTGCTGTAAAATGTGGCTTCTTATGGCCCAGTACAATTCCGTTTTTGAGGTACTGATAAAAGACGTGGCAATATAACATTCACATGGCTTGAAAGGCATGCTATTCTATATTAATAAATATGTACCATTCATTACATTCTTATCGCTTATTATACAATTGCCTGTACCAGTTCTTCTGTGCTGTAATAAAGTTTTAAGTGACAGCGTTTGAAAACTGATATGAAGCAGTGAAGGCAGTTACGGCGCACCGGGCCGAATGCCGATTGGCTGCTTAAGCCGCTTGCCAGAAGACACGATGATATACACCTGGGGTGATGGTACAGATGATGGTGTGAGGCAGAACCTGAGATAAACAGCGTTCCATTGGACTGTTGCGATCCGTCGCTGGATTCCAGCCTCCTGGAGTGGCTTTTAGAATTCCCCGGCGGAGGGGACCGGCTCATTTTTAATTAGATAACCCCTGGAGGCTCGAAAACGGCTAAATAGTCTGCCTCCATTCGGAATGATTACTTTAACAACTCACTTTTCAGATAATTATCGCCGGTGCTGGCTGGCTCTTGTGTGAAACGTTTCCGTCCGTTCCTCGTTAAGTTTTGACGAGGTCGCCTCCTTCCTTTTTCCAGCAGAATTCCTATGATTTTTTTTTCTCGTTTTATAGCCCTTGCATCCGTTGCGGAATGATAATTAGTCGCACATAATTATATTTTTAATTTCCCTTCTGCATATTTAATTGACATTACCAACTCAGGACTAGCTACATTCTGATCTTGTTAATCTAATTGCTAAAAAATGTATTAGTGATTTCAATATATTCTACAAATAATTGTGCAGTAGTTTTTGTTTTGTTAATTCACTTGCTTAATCATTATGAGAACAAACAATCTTTTTTCCCAAAGAATTTTCCTTTTATGTTTCAGTGTAACTATAGTTTTAATTACTTTAGAAATACGCCAATAAGTGACTGTGGGAGTCCTGACAATGGCGAGTTTCTCCAATTTTGCCCTGAGCGTATGTGGCTCTCGCGCTCTTGGACAGCCTCCGCTGGTTATCCAGTGACGCGGCTGGCGGAGGAGCGTGGGGGACTTCCCAAGACTCCGCTTCCTCTTCCGCATGCGAGGGAGGTGACAACCACCTTGGGTGGTCTCTGGCCTGTTTGTAAATACTGTATGAATGAGCGAGTTAATGAAAATTATAAGTATGGTATGAATGAGATCATTTATTACAATTACCCACTACCTAATGAGGCGGATAGTAATTTTATCATAGTAAAGTTATTTTAACAACTTTTTTTAACGCCATTTGCAATAGCTTAGTGAAGCACGTTAGCAAAAGTAATAAAAGATAACGAGATGAATACCCCCAATGAAATTTCTCTAGTTGTAGGCATAATAAAAATAATACCTGTCATTTGTCGATTTGGATTAAATGGTTAGAGTTAGTCGATGATAGCTGGGGCATTTGTGATTTAGATAAAGATCTGAGAATCGATCAGTGCCATGTAGTTGAGTGAACCCGCTCCATCTGTTTGCCTAAAAATGTCAGAATTACCGATTAATATTTATAGATTTGAGGAAACAATGTGAAACAAAAAACAAAACAGGTCACGTTAGTTAGCTGGTTAGGTCACTAAGTATCCACTGACCATTGAACGGGACTCACTGCACTTATTTTGGGATTCGAATTGAAGTCCTCTTAAGGTTACGTCCCCATTTTATTCGCTAGAGTATATTTGAAATTAGTTTCACGCTCCCATCTTTGATGTTTTCGTATGTATTCTTCACCATCTGGTGGAGGGGGATGAGAAATCTAATTCGTTTCAGAGTTGGGACTTGCGAAATTTTAAAAGTTACATATTAGTTTTAGAGCCTCTCCATTTGTGCTTGGCCTTCAGAATTACTATGGCACATAATTTAAAGGCATACTTGAGCAGGGTGGATATTTAAATTCAAATAAATGTATTTCCAATGTTCGCTAATTAAAATAATGTTTTTCTAATATGCATATATCTAGTCTAAAAAAAAAAGCTGAATGCGTCACACAACTTGACTATTGAAGTACCCCTAGGCTTGCCAAATATTATTCTGTATGTTATAACTTTTGGAAAACCTTGATTGATCGTAACAAAGGTACGCTACGCATACAGAGGAAATATCAATACTGGTTTAAAGGTGGCCGTGCTGGCGTTATAAGTGTGAAGCCTTTGACCGTTGTGTCATGACAAACTGGATCTGCGCTATTAATCCAACTGATTATGCCTGCGTGGGTGACAGATATGTTAATGCCATTTGTTCGGTTGAGAAATGTGTGGCCGATGGCAGCCTGCTTTCCCGGGGGTTGCGCAAGGCTGTATCGCCTTACCTCTCCTCTTGCGCTTGTCGCGGTGTCTCTGTGACAAATAATATATCATGGGTCTTCAAGATAACTAGCCCAGCTGATAAATGAGCTCCTTATTTATTTATATTAGATTTTAATGTAATGACATACGCGGTGCAGATAGACAGTGACTTATGTCTCGTGTGTTCTGTTTTTTATTTAATGTTAATCATTCATGATCTAATCCAGTTATTACGCAGTAAAAGGTATTCAAAATGGAGAGTATTTATTGGCATAAATATCAGGAATAACATAATATCAGTCATACGATACAACACGCACATAATTTAATAGCAATTACATAATACGTTTTATAATCTGATAAATTTAAAAAAGTTACAAAGAATGAATAGTCTTTGGAACTAGATAAGTAATTGATGGATAACTGCTCCCTTCCTTGCTACCTGGAATCGACCCTTCCCATTCCTGCCTGGCTGGGAATGGTATCCATTTCTGATAAGATATAGATACTCTCCCAACATATCCTGTCCCACCTTTCCTGTCTCTGCTTTTAACGCTAACAGTAAACAAACAATTTCTCTAATGGAGCAAACACATATTTTTACTTTTATTTACTCTTTTCAATTGAAAGAAATCCAAGCATTTATCACTTCAATTCTTGCATCCTATAAAGCATATATTCTACTCTTCTGGTCGAAATTTTATCATTTTTGAATAAAAATTTTGCAAATCGAGGCCATCCTACACTCATTGATTAGTTGGCAAGGGCTGGGAGTTTATTGTTCTTCGCCGATTCAACGTTTGTACGGCTGTGAACTTGTTAGAAGCTGTAAGAAAGTGGTCGTTTTGAACTTGAAATCCTAATAAGATTCTTCAATACATTTGGAAACTGCAGAATGTCAGTGTAGTAGCCTTATTTTAGTTGTATTTTCTTTGTCCAATAAGTATTGAAATTTACGGGATTACGTTAACTAGATTTCCTTCGTTGTTTAATGTACGTATAATAATTCAGTTCATAAGATCCGTCCTGATTTAGTCCCATTCAGCCATTTTATATTTTAGTAAAGTATTTTTTTAAATTATCAATTAGGCATTCCCGAATTTGAAATCCAATAGTTTATGAAAATAGTCCTACACCATTGAAATGAATGGATCCAGCATTTTTCATTATACTGGACGAGCCAACTGTTGCGGCAAGAGGCAGGTATAGACATGATGGTCACTACCTAAGGTCACGGTGACAAAGGGAATGGTCCCGGTCAGGGGCGTTTCTCACGCATAAAGTAGGTCATACCTATGGTCGAAATGATACGTCACACTTTCTTGGAATTTTTAATGCACCAACTGATTTTATTATTAGTTATCTAAAATTGCTTCAGTCAAATTATCCATATTGTTTGCTACCCTAACACTGTATTTGTAATTGTTATTATTTTTAATTCGTTTTGTTTTGTGTTAAGTACATGGAAAGAACATACATACAATTCCTAGCCGTTGGTACTAAACACGTGATTGATGGGTAACTGCTCCATTCTTTACTAGCGAGAACAGATTGTAGTAATTACTATTTTTATTAGTTAATAATAAGTATTTTTGGAGGTCAGATTGACTCTGATTAGGCTCTATTAAGTGCCAACGAGTTTGATGAAGTTGTCTTACGTCAGGCACCTTCGATATTAAACAATATACCTACTCACCTTTTAATTAGTTGAATATGTAGAATTATTTTATCAAAAAGAAATTGAATTTCGTGATAGATTTGTAGCTAACGTGGCTTGAATATTTTTATTTCTACTCCGTCACTTGGAATCAGTGACAAAAATAAGGTATCTCAACTCCTGTATTTTTTTAACAATTGTGGAAATTAATTAACTAATAGGAATTACTTCTTAGCAAGCGTTGATTCAACAATAGAAAGTTGGTGAAATATTGCAGGGACCAGTAGACGCCGTCAATTAGCCATGTGCTGGCAATTGTGCAGTCGTTCACACTCTGCTGCGGGGTCAGCGTCACTCGGACCTGAATCGGCGGTATTCCTTAATGACCAGCATGAAAGCTCCGTTCTCTTAGAGACAAATGATACTTCCGCTGTCGTATCTTAACTATCCGCATTGCCGCCTTGATTGGGTTCGGAGACAGAAATGTTATTAATTGTTTACTAATTTTAATTTTTTTTATTTCCAATACTACTCCACGTATTGTCTTATTGTTATTTGGGCAGATTCCGGCCTTTTATAGTTTTCAGCACATTAAGGACAAAGCGGCTCTCTCATCTGGTGCAGTTGCTATGGTAGCTACTGCATGACGTGAATTAGGTACAGTGTACAAAACAGTAGTGCATTATGTCATGCTTCTGCAATAACCAATCCTAAGACAGTAACGTTTAGTTTGCTCATGAAATACGCAAATTTCTAATTTGAATTAGCCAATAAACAGACAACAATGGATTAGTATGAACATTTAGTATATCTTTCACAGTCCTGATGATGCCAATTTAATAATGTATTATGAATCTAATTTTTTTTTTTTTCCCTTCTTGCTAGTGATCCTGAGGAGTTTCCAAAACTTACGGAAATCGCCATGTAAGCCACGAATTTGCGTTGTGAGAGAGTTTACTACTTTCTTGGCTTGACGAGTTCTATACCAGTTATTCTTCCAATTATTGCGTAATGTAATAAGTCGAAGAATATGGTCTGGTGGTTGTTGTAGCATGGGTGGCTACGGGATAAACTTAGGGGTAGCAGTGTCAGCTGCATCGACGATAACCTCGGTTACGAAAGCTACCTGTCGATCCACTACCCTAAAAATATTTGTGGAAATTAGTTATCGCGATTATACTGAATGGTTCTATGCAATGCTAACTGCATCTAATATTTATAACAATAAATGTACCATACACAATTGGAGATATTTGAATTGTATTAATTTCCGACCAAGGTAACTGTGTACCACAACGTACATCGTGCGACCAACAACGCTCGGGATCCGCCGGAGCTGGAGCCCTCAATCGGCAGAATGGAAGCCATCCTGACAGCCGAAGCCCAGAGCTTGACTGAAATATGCCTGACAGATACTAGATGGCCGCTGGTGATGTATCGAGATAGGAGGCTAATGCGAAACACCACATTACATAAGGGTCGCTCGCTACCAACATTGATTTATTATTTAACCTGTTTTTCTCGACCGGGGCCTTGACAAATACCCAACGGCCATGTGTGAAATTTATACCGGCCCAGTGCAGACTTATAGCTGAGTCTAGGACGCTCCCCCTTTCTTTCTGCCTTTATTTATTTATTTATTTTTTTTTGTTCTTTTTCCTCTCCACTTCTTGCCTACTATTCTTTATTAGGTGTATCCCTTTATAGAGGCATCTGCCGTGGCCAGAACATACGGAAAGTGGAGGCTTCCCCCTACCCGGGCTGTCTAGTCTCTTATAAATATGCTATCCAAGAAATTATCCCGCCTTGCCATTTATTTATTTTTTTATAAAACTGTTAGACTTAGTAGTGCGGTGTGAGGTTCCTGACTCGAAGGCATCTGTATGCCATTTACATCCCATGTCTAATTTCTGTAAATCAATTCAAATGTCCAGGCCATTTTTTTTTTCTCTTCTCGGCTACTCGTGTAGGATTTCCTATTAATAGCCACCAGCGCTGAATCCTAATAGCATTTCAGTTCCCCTATGCTAGCACTTCAGCTCTAATAAAACTAACCCTTAAAACATCTAAGAAAGGTTCATTAGCAATAAAATCGCTGTGAAAATCCACTCCGATTGTATACGACCGTTTTCAGTAATTAGAAACGTTGCTCTTTTTATTTTATTTCATTTGTTTGTTTGCTATAAATATTGAATGCAATTGTGTTTGGTAGATGTACTTATTCTTTTTTAGCCTTAAGTGAATACATTTTGTTCGAGGACTGAATAAAACAAAAATATATTTCTTTTTTTTAGTGCCTTTAAAGATCAATATATATGTATATTTTTTTTAATATATTCGAATGGTCTTTTTTCTGAGACATTTGTTGGTTCTGTGACAAGGATTCCTAAGAACAATGGTTACAACATACACAAAACATAAAATAAATTAAAAAAAAATGAATCTTCATATTTTAAAAAGTTTATTTTCAAATCTATTTATATATTGATTTGAGATCAATGTATTACATATTGCTTTTTCTTAGCGTTTAATGAAAAATGGATGTAAAGTTAAATAGAAAACGTTGGGCTTGCACATCGGATGGGTTATAATATGGGGGGTCTTTCTAATTAACTCCTGTCATTTAATTTGCTATGTTATTTTTAATAAGCTTGGTAAAGTAGGAAATTACCTGGGAGGAGAGAATAATTAGTTTTCAATAGCTACTTAATTTTTAACTCCAGGACTATTCTTCCTGCGCTTGACTCAAATAAGCAGAATGAAAAGGTCATTTACTCTTTGTTTTTTCTTGTTACGAAGTACGAAGCAATTGAATCGTTACCCCAACGTTTTAATGAGATAATTAACGACTGACCCGTTACGAAGGGTTACAATTCTTCCTCTTCTTGTCCCCCCCCCCCGCCCCTGCCATTAATATTTCAACATTTTAAGATTAGCAAGCAGATAAACAGGAAGCTAATGCATTATTACTGAGTGGGTCAGCTAATTTAGTATTCTAATGTGCAAATACAGTGTATTTTAAGTGGTAAATTACCCTCTGTATTTCTTCGTTCATTGTGGCAGAAGCAAGCGCCTTAACAAACAATACCCCATGTAGATCGGAAAAACAACCACTGCGATATACATTGAAAGGGAGGACGGTCTGGGATACACACAGGAATATACTGCCCGCCCCTGAGTCTCCTTTTCTCTTGCCTACATTAAACATAAATCTCCTTTTGTATCTCTTGTAGTCGCTAAACAACTCATACAGGCCCGTAGTTTTTCCCATAACCTATAAGGGATAATTTTAGCAAAGCATCTCACTTGCAAAGATGTACAATTCCTAAGGCTTTTGCTACTTACGAGTTTCCTTGTTAAATATTTAGGTCTCGCCTTTCAGGGATTCTGCTGCTGCAAGCTTATGTATCGATTTCGGAATTACAACGATCAGCTTATCGTGTGCAATATTCATTCGGGAAAGTAGCCGCTTTAAGTGTAGACTCATTGCTGTTCGGTAAGTTTACAGAGATAGAACACTACAGAACATTATCATCGCATAGGAAAATCTAAAAAAAGTAGGCACAAAGGAAAATTCTTTCCGGAATACTTGTAATTCACCTCACTAAATGTTAAACATGAAGGATGCCAAACACCCATTGGGCATACCAAGTTTAATGTGGTGCTTGGGCAATAAATAAGAAAGAATAACTCTTTTACTGCCAATGTATTATTCCGTTTTGTCTGTTTGTGTTGCAGTAATTGTTGTACTCATTATCAAGTTGTTGTACCTTCCTTTATAATAGAAACATAAATGACACGCTATTACATCTATTATATTAAATCATTGGTTTCTGTTTTTATTTTATTCCCTCTGAATCATGGCTGTTTCTTTACTGATTCAGTAAATAATTGTTCCAAGAATAGCAGCTAACATATAAAACTGTTTAGTTAGCTTCGGAGTGCTGTGAAGAAATTGTGTTGTTCGCATTATTTTTTTTTATTTTTCATTGTTTTTTCTATTTGTGTGTGTTTATTTCCATCGTTTTGATATATTGATTTTTTATAATGTTTCCAATTATTTCACTGTGGCATATATTTTACTTTTTTTTACTGAATTTTAGTTGGAGATTTCATTTTATGTTCCAATTAGATAAAAAATACTGCTGGCCTTTTTTTTCATTCGTATATTCAGTTATGATGATTTATATATCCATTCAATTTTTCTGTCAGGATCAAATAAAAGATCTGTTTACTAATGTTAATCCCGTCTTATTAATTTTTAAAAAATAATAAAAGTTCTATAAATATTAGAAAACTTGTTTTTTTTTCCTCTTAACTCCTTGAATTTAATACTATATGTGAAAAAATGAACAAAGTAAATGAACAAGAATTGACAGTTCTCTCCTCATTCTGCTATGCGCAGATGCATTCGAAGGAGGTCGGGTTACATATATAAGATTGAAGTTAAAAGGAAAATACATAAATACATTACAAGGTGATGGGGCTCACCTTCAGTTTATGTTAGAAAACTGTTATTAAAGTCGTATTTGCATCTTTAACTCGTTTAATTGAGGTCGAGGTATGAAAGTTTAAATTGTGCCCGCTGTGATGTTAAAAATATAATTAATTTAATTGTGTAGTATACTTTAGTTTACAGTGTAATATGTTTCGATCTATCCTATAACTTATAAGTTATATGAGGAAAATATCAGGTATCAGAAATGATTCACGCCTTCGCCTGGTCTGACCTGAGTGCTTGTGTCGCACAACAGCTCCGTCAGAGCGCGGATGATAAACGAGTGCTCTCGTCGCTAATTTTCGCATAATAATCCCCAGCTAATTAGTGGACGAGATAAAGAAAGGTCGAAGGTCGCCGCCCCCCTCCAGAACGGCCCCCCACCCCCGGAGATGTCCTATTGTATATTAATACTTGGCGGGCAGCTCCGGTGATTATGATTGATCGACAAACGGACTGACGTACGTAGCTAATCACCAGCCGCCTCCATCCCTCAATGTCCGCCACGGCGACAACCACCGTATCCGCGCTACACTCCGTCCTCTCTCCATTGTCTCCTTCGCTAATGTTCTTCCTATCTCTCCCGCTTAATTAGTAAACATTTATGTTGTGTTCCTTTTTCCGTTTTGGGCTGGATAACAAATGGTCGTCGATCGAATGGATATCGATTTATAACCGCGATAGGTGTGCCGATAAATAGTTATTCAACCTTCTGTAGTTCTTCAGTGGTGAACTAGTGAAGTAGTATTTTGACAAATCTTCTAAGATATTTCGATAAGTCCAATTTATTAATCTTATTGCTATGCCCTCAGTGCACAGTTTTTTAAACTAATTTTTAATTTATGTGGTTCTGTGATGTCCTCTGTCGGACAGTTACTATAGACTATAAAGTAACAATAATAGTGAATTTATTTATTATCTGGGTGGACTACTATTTAAATGGAGCTAGCCTAAACTCATCAAAAGTTTGGAATACTTCTTACTTTCTAATTTGATCCTATTTGGCACTTTAAGGGAGAATATGTTTATCTGGATCAGTGGTCACCGAATGACGGTTTTTGTACAGACCGTGAAAAAAATGAACAGAAAAAAAAATGTTTCAATCGTGAAGGAGTAATATAAGATAGCGGATTTTAAAGTAAATATTCACCGAGCAAAACAGCATCATAGGCTAGGTGAGTACTTAGAGTAGTGTGGTGGAAGGGTTGGGGAAGTTTTTTGGATCCTATAAGTTTTGAAATGGGCCTACGGGAAAACAATTGGTGACAACTGATCTAGGGTCTCCCGCGTCATTTTATGGCAGCGAAGGGATTTGGAACCAAAAACTTCATAGGAGCTCAGCTTCGTAGAACCATGTACGTCACGCGAGAGCCCCGAATGTCCGCACTTGATAACTTTTACTCTAATCTATGTATTTAGGGAAAAAATAATAATTTGTTCATCAAGATACACAAAAAAAAAATATTTAATTTATGATATATAGTTATAATATTAAAATGGTACAATATTTTACCGAAAATTTGATGGATCAATATTTTTAAGTCAGAGGCTTGGATAATTATAATGGAGGATACGATTTTTTTGTAATCGTTAGTAGATAGGATGAGCTAGCTAATCGTACCATTTGTTTTCATAACATATATTAACCGTTGGACCTATAGTGGATTATTATGGACCACAATCATTCACTAAAACTGCGTTTAGTGCTTATTTTTAGTACATTTCAATTGTGGGTTTATAAAATGCACTGCACATTCATGTTATCTATACATGTAGTATTTACTGATATCATAATTGGAGTTAATTGAACATAAACTTTAGTAACTGAAAAATAAATATATATTAAATGAAATGTGTTTGTGCACTTGAGTAACAGTCGTTCATGTCAGGGTTGTATGGGTTTATCAGATTCATTACTCTAAAGCATGTGATTTGAAAAATAAATTGAGCTCATTTGTAAGTTCAATTGATCACTTCACAATTAGAAGTTTCTATTTTGTACCTTCGTCGGGTTAATTTAATTCCCCTTAAGATGTAACAGATTTTAGTAGACTGAATGAAAAAAGGTGGCTACTTAAGAACAATTCAAATTATCATTAAGTAGCGTTTACATTTCTCTTGAATTCGAATAAACGCGGTTTGAGTAGAATAAATGTGGACAATAAAAATGATATTTTATGTGATACAAATATAAGTTGTTTTACCATTGCTTTATTTAGTGTACATATTGTTTAGGTAGTTATTTATTTTAAAATTGGCTAAAATCATTTATACATGTATAATATAATTGTGACATGTATCTGCATAATATGTAATCTACATGAATATATATTGTTTTTACCGTGTTATGTAAGTTTCGACCAGGGTCTAAATAGCGATTTCCTCCTGGACTAATTTTTAATATAAAAAATCACTTTAGCCGCTTTTTGTATCTGAAACAGTGGCACGCCAGGCAATTTCGGAAATTACAATTTTTCGTAGACAGAGATCAGGTAGGAGGAGTAAAGGTGGCCAAATTAGGGAGTCTTGGCTGCGTGTCTCCTGCTTGCGTTTCTTATAACGGCACCTGCCGTAGCCCTCCGTTTTCTTTCAAAATACTGCTTTTGCTTTAAACTATCCCCCTTATGAATATAAACATATGGGAGCTGAAGAAAATCAACATTTAACCACCTAATATACAACAGTTCATGTCGTATACTCATGTCCACATAAGTATTATGTGTGCTAGAGGCCAGGTTTCACGGAAACAAAAGATTGTTATAAAAGAGAAGAATCTAGGTAATTCTTCTTCAGTTTCTGTAGTTCGAATTTGGTGAAACAGTTAAAGATAAACCAGAATGATATCGTTTTTATTTTCCATAACAAATTTGAGCGTGAAGAAATAGGCAAGTCCGATGGTTCAGAGTCGGGTATCTTACAAATAAATGGTGAAAAATTTACTTTGAAATTTCTCAAAAAAGGTGACATTTTTTTGAAAAAATATGAATACATTTTCCGATTTATGAGGAACAATGGAACTCTAAAAGTGCTAGTTTGCCTTGGCTTTGGCCTACTGCGTTTTCCCCAATAATCCCTACATTGATATATAGGTCAGTAGGTCAATCTCTATTTATCTTTTAACTCATGTTTGTTTCTTCTGAATTTTTCTCCAGGGTTGTCCACATCTCCCTCCATTTTGTCCTGTGCTGAAGAAGACCTCTTTAAATACTTCTACCTTGCAATCTTTGGATTTTTTCTAAATTTTCATAGAAAGTAAATACTTTCTGTTTGTTATTTAAATTAATTTTGACCACTCTCTTCTGCTTTGAGTTCTATTTTGGCTTATGTTGGATGGGACCGGTTACGGAAGGACCTTGATAAGTTGGACTTTCAAGAAGCCACATGCAACATGCAAACTCTGAATCACACCAAAACCACATGGTATGAGAATGTTATGTCTTTAGTTTCACAAGGAGGTGAGGGATCCCTTAGGATAACAATTACTCATTACGGATGTCCTTATCTCGCCTGCCTATGATTCACATGTTAGCACGGAGCACGCGGAGTGATGAATTCATTAGCTTAGCTCAGGCTCGAGGATGATTCAACGCCTTTCTGTTAGTTTAACAGTTGCCCTTTCTCAAATAGAACTGTTTATTTTTCTGTCTGTTATCTTTGTCCAAACAGTGATTGTCATTTGGTTCGAATCTAACGGGACTGTGTTTAATAAGCGGGCTGGGCTCTCACCTACCATTTATATATAACATTAGAATCAGGTTATGTGCAGTATGTATGTGGATTCCTTTACGTTTGAATAAAAATAATTCGTAAATTAGAAACTACAGTATTTAGGTTTTTTTATTTCGCATTTTCCAATTCATGACCTCGTCCAAACCAACTAGCATTTTGGGTACGTTGAGCTTAATGGTGACCACAAAAGTGACAAGTTTCGTAGTTTTGGCTCATAAGCCTTTTTCACAAAAAAAAGTAACAAGGACAACCAAGTTCCATAATTTGGTTTCATTCACCCTGGGGACTTTGCCAAGAAAGTTCGACAATGTTTTTCATTGTACTTTTTCTTTCCTTTGAACACTGTCCTGATACATTTCTGAAATCCCCTATGTTGCCAGGAAGTTTGCATTTGCCGCCGTTCTGTTTACCTTCAGTGGAACTTCCGAGCTATTGCATGTTACAGGATAGAAACCCTATTTCCGAGGACGTGGTGGCCTGGGCCGGCTAGAGAAACTGGTCCTACGTGACGGAGCAAAACGGCCCAATTGTGGCCACTCTAGTTCATATCCAATCCTACCATCTTGTGGCTGGGATTACGGTCGTCCGGGTAACCTTTTCATGAATAGCCTCTGCCGAATTGGTAACCGGAACCATATCATGAGAGGGAATGGTTTGTTCATCTAATTGCTTCATGCCTAAAAAAATATGAACTCCATTTAAAATCCTCATATATTTAATACAAGGCATAATATAAATCATTTTTACTCTTATATGTCTATATTTATTTAGTTCATATCGTATGGTACGAACTCAACACGGGATTTAACGAAAAAAAAATGGTTAATTTCTTTGACTCAATTATTAACAGGAATTGTTAGACATTTTATGTTTTTCCGTTACAAATTTGTTTTCTACACATGTTTATTTTTTTTAGCTGCCCCGTTTGTGCCCGTGTTTTAACTATTCACTTCACCACCTGCCCCTTCAGATGGCGCTTTCAAACGCCTCCAGGAATTTCTACTGATGGCTATTTATATTTTATGCTGTTTCTGTTCCAAATGGTCTGATTATAGGAGCAGAAACAACTTGACATATCTTCATATACTGTCTCTCGTTTATTTATTTATTATATCTTTTAATTTCGCAAGTATGACAATTAAGGACAAATGATTTGCTAAAAGTAGTTTAAGAATTAAACGAATTAGAAAACTGCTACTGATCGTCATCCTTACACGAGCCTGGTCGTGCATCACGGTTCTTTAAGCAGTTCCTCCTTTCAAAAAGAGTTAAGCAAGAGGTCCCAGCACGAAAATCCTTCTGTCCCCGAGCATTAATCTCGAATTAGTTCATGGAGTTTCAACACAGCGCAGTATATTATCCATAGCTGAACACAGCAGCAAATACGTTTCCATTGTGTTCACTATTAGCTAACTTCCAGATTGCCTTCTATATAAGTTTTATTTCTGATGAATGTAGTATTATCGGACGACAAACAATTTTGATTTGAAGATAAGCTTACTGCCTGAATGGCTGAAAACGTATTTAAAATCCTCATAAAGATAACTGATATGAATTTATTAACTATTTACTTTAAATTGTCACACAGTGTAGTGTGAGAATACCAAATTGACCCTAAAAAGGAAGCCTTTAATTAATTGTGTGTTATTTTACACTGTTTTATAAGATCTTATACACTACCTGATGAGAATGCGAGAAAATTCGCCTAAGGTAATCTGTAGGCATTTATAAATTTCTTCTTTGCCTTAAATTGGTTTTCTGTTTGGTTATCTCAAGAATTTGCGAATTACTTATTTATCAAATAATTAACTTTTCTTACGATATTCCACATTGCCATGTATTTGACAGGTCTCTGATAAAATTTAAAGACTCTTTGGAGTTAGCTCCGACACACAAGCATCTTATTCCAACATCAAATCCTAAAAATCCCATATATCAAAACAAAAGATATAGTACCCGTTTTCAAATGCTCTGGTGTATATTATATTATATTATTATTAGTATTTTATATATGGAATATAATATAGGCAGGACCTTAAGGAAATCAGGCATCAGAGACCTAAGACATGTTTTTGGAAAAAAATAGTGCATTTTACTAGCACATTCACACAGAGGGTAATCCCATCGTTCGAATCTGCCCACTGTACCTGTGTGTGATAGCCAAAGAAAAAGAAAATTGCTGGAAAACCTAGAAATTAAATAGACACAATAAAAACTCTGAACCCTCTGATAAACTCTAGATAAACAGAAACCCTTTTATTTAACTATAGTGAATTACTTTTATTTATTTTCGAAAGTTAAAAATATTCCTAATTGATAGCTCATTTTGTATAACACAACCTTACATTGCCTTTTAAAAAAACCTCCTATTTTGACAATGCCAACAAATTTATAATACTTACATTTTATTTTACAATTATGACTATCACTATTAAAACACATCATGTATCTGCTATTAGGTGATTTAATGTTCTCTTATAGCTCTGAAGATGGCAATTGATGAAAGCGCTTAGAAAATATGTAATTTCATGTGGTCACATTAATGTTTATCTCAATTTTGAATTATTATGGCACCTAATTTACATCGTCTACCCTAGATAAATAATAAAAATGTAAGCCTGCAGAACTAGGATACAAATCTCACTTGCTCTGGAATCCAGTTTAATAATTATAAAATGGACTCGTGTCGTTTATTTACTTAAAATCATTGGTTTCATATTTGCATTTACGGTCTGAGGCAGCAACGTTATAATAAATATGCTGTATGTAAATCTTGTGCACCGCACGGTTGTCTTGTACTAGGTGGCTCACTCGCAGACTATGTGCCATACTTTATTTTTGACGATTTTACGAATCCCTGAATGACTCGTAGTAGAATTCGAAATTAGTACTTATTTGTTTTTTCGAGCCGTTAAAGAAAAAAAGAGAACTGGGTCAGCCCAGTCGGCGTGTACCGTTAGTGATAAATATCTGACGGAACCCTTTTACGAATCTTGGAGAAACAGTCTCTCATTAACGAAGTGTGTTAGAGAGAATGAGGTAGTACTGGATACGAATATGTTCTTCGGAATTTCTCCATCTCCCGCCACGAAGAGGCCCGAACGAATTCCCGGGCCGACTAAGCGTTTATACGCCTCGGGTGCCCGTGTGTGTATGACAAACATATGCTACACTCCAATAAAGATAAACATTATTTTTCGGTCCGTGTCCGTGAGGAAATATGAATTAGGGTCAGTTCGTGATGAAGTCGTTTCTGTTCCAGATCTGGATCTTTGGGATAGGTACGCCGCTGGCTGCTCCTCTTCCTGTGGCTGCTGTGATAGGGTGGGGATTTATTTTTTCGTTTTCAGCGTGGAGTATATCCATTTATTTATTCGACATCAGTTAGCGTGTGAGTTGTGTGCCAATGTTAATTGGCTCAACGGATCAGGATTTGCTCTTAGGGTCTCGGCCTAATTGCTCACAATGTGGTTCCGATAATACATAGGTTGCCATATTCAGTCAAAATAAAAAAAAATATGCACGTGTTCTTTTTTATTTTTTCCCTGTGGTATCTCTCTAGTATCTGTCTACTATATATTTTTAATTATTAACAGCCAAAAAAAATAAACTGATTTTGAATTTGCTTGATCAGTGTTCCTGGGTACAGAGGTAGACAGACCACCCAGCCTTGTCAAAATCTAAATATTCAAAAAACGTTACGTGTTTTTTTTGGCGATTTTGAGTTCCTCGTCGGCCTTAAAGGGATGGAATTTCGCGTGTACGTTCCTCTTGATGGTCTATAAACATCAAATAGATCATAATTATAAAACATTGTGGCAATAATAATGGATTTACCTGTTACAGACACTGTTTGTTAGCTATATACAAAAGAAAATCTTAACTACCCTAAATTTTCCTGTATATCCCTGACTGTTTATTTTTTTCTTGCTGTTTTTTATTTTTGTTTTGAAATCTGTTAATATTCTTCTTTTTGTTTTTTGTAGGTAAGAAACTTGAATTTAAATTGGTGAAGAAACCAGGTGCTGCCCCAAGTAAAGGTACAATCATTGAAATTTCTCTCTTTTATTCTGTGTTTATGCATCATACTATTAACAGTTCCCGTTCGATTGCTAAAACCTTTTTATCGACACTTTTAGTACTAATTACTTTGTGTTATAAGAACCCCCTAAAGCCACAAAAGATGTTACATAACGTTAATCAGGCCGTCACGTTCTGTAATTTGATACTCAAAATTATAGAAAAATAGCTATAAAAAAACAACAAATTAATTAATGAAGTCATGTTTTATGGAAGTGGCTTTATTTCTCCCATGTAAAATGTTATGCGTCAAGCTAGAATCAGTGACTCCAATACAAGACGAGTCGGGCGATAAGGGGGGTTTCCAAAATATTACAGATATTATTAATAGTTATTCTTGCAAAAATGGTGGTGTCGTTTTGAATATTTTTGGTCTATAATTGCTGAGTGGTAATCCTTTATTAATCATTAAAAATTTGACAACTGTGCAGCTAGCTTACAAGGTCGCGACCGTGTAGTTAGTAAATATAAATTATATTGTGAGGGATAAAGATTATTTAAAATTAAAATGAATTTTCTTTTGATGATTTTATTTAATAGTTCAAAGCTTTTCGTGCTAAGGATAAGCATATCTCCCTTTAAATCCGAATTTGTAATTTATATTAGAAAAATCAAGCTAAGTAGGCTACTCGATGAATTAGCCCCTCGTTTGATGTTGGCGAATGGCGAGTCCTGTTTTCGTTAAATATTTATCATTACGAGATTTGAGTGGCTACTACGTTGTATTATTTAAACAGGGGCCCCATTCCTAAATAATGAATTATGCATGGAAATGTTCAGGTCAAACCCGTGGCCGGAGCATATTAAGGAGATCTGAAAAGTGAGTATCGTAAGCAAAAATAAGATTTTTTCTTCTTTTTCTCACTGGGCTGAGGAGTTACAGTTAGTAATTAGTTGTAAACATTGTGTGCTCATTAGAAATTTCAGTTTTAGTGTTTAACCATTTCATTGCCAAGTTCGAACGAGATTCTAATTTCAAATAGATGATCAATCAAGTTTAAGGCTCTATCGTTTATGTGTTCCTTATGTTTATGTCTATCGTTGAAAAAATACAAGGTCAGGAATAATGAACAAAAATAATCAAATGTCAAACTTGTGAGTGTGCTTCGCTTCTTTTTTTTCTTTTCTTCTTCTCAACCATCTTAAAATTTAAATTCATGAGATTTATTAAATCGTAGGTCAGAAGAAATTGTATTGCCTATTTTTTCTCTCTATGATTGAGAACACATTAATGCACGATTAATTTTAAAATATAGCAAACATTAAATTTTTATGGAGAAAACAGCAGTGCAATAAATAACTTTCTTAATTTTTTAAATTGACAAGAAGATTTTTATAGTGCCGAATAGTTATAGCAAGTACCATCAAGTATAATTTTCGATCAGATATATCGAGTTACTTTTTTACTAAGATACGTTTTATTCTTGGAAATTGCTAAAAATATTTATTTTTAGGGGTAAAAATCGAGATGATTATGGATAAGTTTTCTTTTATTTAGCAAGGTGTAGTAGTAACAAAAAGTAAAGTCTTTAACAGAGGAACCTAAATATACTTCCACTTTCTACTGACACTTTTCTTTCATTAATGACCCTTTCAGTAGGGGAAGTAAGAACCTTTCAAATCCGCCCTTTCTAGGTCATTTTTTCTTTTACCTGGAAGATTAGTCAACGCTGATAGTTGCAATTATGTAGTAAGCTGAACTTGTCAAGTGTAATCCGGTATAATGACTTTTTTGTTTGCACTTAGCTGTAAACGAAAGAAGTTTTTAAAAATGAGAGTTCATTTGTGCAGCTTTATACAAAAGAGTAATGCACTTCATTTTAAAAATAGTTAACACTGTCAAACCATAGTTCCACTGACATTAAAAATATTAATATACTAATGATTTATGAAATTTTGTATTGCAAACTTCATAAGTAATGTACAAAATAGAATGAAACTGATTGTTTAAACTAAAAAAAAAAATCTATTGTTTTAATAATTACTAAATATCCTCTAAAATATATAATACAGCAATACATCACAATTGTTTTCTTGAAGTTGCTATAAGATTTTGTTAAAAGAACCAGCTAGTGTTAATGTTAGGATTGATTTGTTTTGTGTTTTTGTTATGTATTTAATTAATATTAAATTTATTTGGAACCACAGTGTATGTACATATGAACTCTTAACCATTGTGATACATCTAGTATGCAGTATCCATGGAACATGTGCTGTTCATGAATAAATTCTCCTTTCGTAGGTCTACTTTGGAATGAAACACTTGTTTAAAACAATTTATAAATAATTCCTTTTGATTAATTTTGAAATATAGATTAAAGTAAACATTTTAAATTTGAATGTATTGTGAATATAAAAACAGCAATTAAAGATAAATTAACAATAAGGTTAACCACTTAAGAATTGTAAAACATTTACTAGTTGATAAAAATTTGAAATAATTTCTTTATTTATTTTTTCATTAACTAGCCCTTATAATAAATTAATCAGAAAGGTAATGTATCATTTACGTGAATGTAAAATAACAATCTCAAAAATAGTTGATAAACAGAAATCAGATTTTAAAACAATTTGATTTGAATGTAATTTTGTTACTGTCAAGGGTTAAAACTTTTTCTAAGTTTATTTATACTTCTGCTGAGCTGAAAAATACCACTTAATAACAAATAAAATTAATTCCTGACTATTGCAAACATACTTGTACATACTGAAGCCAACATTTGCTCCAGAAAGTGTGACGTGAAAGCGTGATATGTGGGATGGACCTACAGGAAGTTCAAGAAGGAATTGTCTTGGATATTCACGAACTGTAAACAGCCTCATGCTATAAAGCCTACGGTAAATATGGAACGATTCGAGCAATCGGTGACCTAGAGATTCAATTCACTTACGAATTATCTCATAATGTCTTAAAGTGATCTTTAGTCGTATATTTTAAAACTGCTGCAATGGGTCAACTCAAAAGGTGATTTAAACCGCAACGCTGGGTTTCTGTAGGTAAAGAATTCTAAGTATCATCAAAGTCGAAATTTCTTAATATTTACCTTACATGCATGGCCAACTCTTTCCAAAGTTTGCGTTGTTCTTTTGCCTGATGTTTCATGGATATTTTCTCTTTATAGTGAGCGAACCGAGTTCAATGGTGACTCCAGCTGTTCCACCATGTTCATACTGACGATGTATTCACGATCACAATTACTATGATATTGTTTAAAATGGTACGTTTGCGTGAATGCCATGGAAGATCCGGTAGTATTGCATTACTAAAGCATGCAGTCCTCTCTCTAGGAAGTACAATACTTTTTCATTGACAGTACTGCTTTGAAGGACCGCGTGAGACTGGTTGCCTAGAAGATAACTCCTCACTTCACCGCGCTATGGCGAAAGGTATTATAATTCACGCTGGCGTTTGCGTGGTTGACAATTGCACAATAGAGGCTAGATATTTTTCTTGGAGCAGCTTCTATGGATCAATACGGCATAAACAAGTCGGATGAGGACCGTAAATCCTTACGGTAAAAGGTGCGGCCGTCTGCGGATTAGTGCGATATGCTCCCGCATTGCGCAAGTGGTTGAGCGGTGACACCGGCTGTCAGTGTTCGAACGGGCGCTATCCTTGCGCAATCCCTGACCCCGGCTCCTGACAGAGTATCACTGACCTTTTCGGCTCGCCTTTGCACGGTCTGGCGTCTGTCCTATAGACGGACGTACGTCTTCTTGCATTGTGCTTCTTGTCGAGGACTACGGCGAAATGTCAGATGCTTTTGCACAATGTGATCTCCCGAGACAAGGCAACCATGTAAAGGTGTCTGCTTGCTTATTGTTTCCTTCCACTAAACTAAAATGTTGTTGTACACTCGGTTGTTCAGGTGGTACGACTAATCAAAGAACTGGGAATAAGAATACATTCAAAGATTTTCCAAAAGTTTTTTTCTTTCAATGGCGTATTTATTGTCTTATGAGCCAATTTCAATTCTTTTTTGTGTGTGAATATTTTAGCTATGTACTTATATTTTTTGATTTGTAGAAAGGACGATTTTCAGTTACCTTGGGGGTTCGGTTAATATAATTGTTGATGAAAAACGCCAACAATTTTAACTAGACCACCTTTTGATACGCCCTTTTATTTTCTACGTCTTTGATTTGAATACAGTAATTCCATATTTCATATACAGCATAACTATACACCATAATATTTCTTGCAAACAAATTTAATTGCTAATAACTAAAATTAAATTTCTTTTGAAATAATTGAAAATGCCTTCATCATTCTGGAATAAACAAACAAGTTATCATAAGATTTATGCATTATTAAAACTGTGAAGAGTGCATTAAGGATATGGCTCCATTTCAAACGCCTTGCATAGACCGGACAAATCTAATTTCCGAGCATCCATTTCATCCTGCGCCAAGCCACTTCAAAATGGTTCTTTGGTCCAGTCAGTATCTGCATATAATTATGCCTTATGTTAAGTTTATAACATATAGTCATTATATTGAATTATCCAATGTGTGCATATCTCATTTCCATCCTTTAACCATTGAGGCATGTTTACAAAGTAGGCATAAGCTTCGTAAATTTGATAGAGCTCTATCATAATTTTTTTCACCAACCTAAACCTATATCCCAATTAATGTACACATCTAAATTCTAAGTTAACTATTAATTCCAAGTCTAATTAATCTCATCATCATACGGGATTTATCCGGTGAGCTTGGTGAAAATGGAGCGTTTTTTTTTTAAATAGATTTATTGTTCATTTGACGCAACATTACATTATCGAAGACATATGTAGAAGTATTTAATTTATTGCTTCGAAGAAGTAGTATAAGATGTAAATTTATACATGGAATAATTTAGTATACAACAAATGTTTTAGTTTCTTGCCGGTGTTCAGCTGCCGTTTCCATAGGATAGGGACCCTCCCCCCCCTGTTTGCACTTTATTGCAACCTTAAAAGCCTCGTGTGCAATTAATTTCGCTCACATTTCTTAGTCTGACCGTTCGTATTTTATAAAGAACAAACCTGTACAGAATGCGCAAATTTATGTTAGAACAAAATTAGGATCTTGAATGCAAATTAAAAAAACAAATTTCATAGTTTTTGTATAAAAACAGTTGTTTCTCCAAAACGTCTTAATTATCACAGAGCTAACGCTTCTAGCTGTGCTTCAAGGTCATATTTAGACCTGAAATGAAATAAATTATTGTCCCAAACGTTTTTAAAAGATATATAAATGCGTATCTATATGATTATTAGATGTACCGTCAATCAAATATAAAATCAGAAAATAATAAAAAACTGATAGGCAGCATGTTATAAATCAAGCAGTAAAATATTTACAAAACGATTACAATATTTATGAATAAATATCAACATTTGTGCATTTGACTTTTTACTACTGATATGGTCTTAAGTAAATCATTCAGTAGATGAATTTAGTAAATTGTTAACATCATGTAATTCCAGTTTCAAACTTTTACTGGACCTGTCTTGTAAGTAAGGGGTGGGGGGTGGTTCTTCATCATGTCCGTGTTCAAAAATTATTTTTCATTCAGTTGCCTGTAATATCTAAATGTAAATCTCCAGCTTATTTGTTAGTCTCATTTTAGTGACATTATGTTATAGTGTCAATTTATTGCACCTAATGAACATATTTGTTTATGCTCTACATAATTCCTACTGTCCTATTACGGGGAACTATAACGACAAAGTAAATAGTTCTTTTAATACAAGGCGTCAGTAATACCTCTTTTCTTGATTGTTAGCATTTTATTTATTAGTGGTAAAACATATTTTATAGAGGGTCCGTTTTACCCTGGGGTCTTTAAATAAGTTTTGAATTATTGTTTTCACATTGAGAATTCCTCAGGTGTTTTAATGATGCTACATCTTTACGTCTCATATAAATATGTAGTAAGAGAGTAAAATACGATCCGTCAATACGTCTGCCTTCCTAATCGCTATTCCAGAGGGCACCTCTTGCCCGTCCTCTTCAGAATTACCATTTCCTCAGCAGTATTCCGTTGCCTCGGTCAGAACTTATTGCTAGGGCTGTTAAATAGCCCTGCGTGTGACTGAGCAGCCATTAAATCTTCGGTTTGGCACTGTTCCCTTTCTCCTAAGACACTCTTCCAAACATTCTCCTTATTATCGTGTCCTGCCTTGAGGCAGATCTAACCAGGGTCATAGACCTCCCCCTCTCTCTCTTTCTCTCTCCCTTCCTCCTCTCTCGCTTCTAATCTGCTCTACTTGCCCTCAGCTATTTCCCATATCCGAGAAAGTTTATCACCTCTTAGCGGCCCCCTCTGAAATATGTAGCGTTGCCTCCTCTCTTTGGAATTAATGATGCAATTACCCAACCTTAATAGCGACTGCATTAATACCCTTGCAGTCTCCTTGAGCTAACCGAGTCCCTTATCCGAGATACGTTCAGCCAAGCTTTATGGAATTTTCTTCACAGAGAAGACCACCAAATTTTGCTAAATGATATTTTTATGTACGTGAAAGTTGATTATGGTTAAAAGATGTACATATTAGCCTTCTCAAACTATTAATCATCAGTCGTTTGTCGCTAGGTTTTGGACGTATCTACGTCTGATAAGCTGATTGTCCATCGTCATTTAACATAGTCACAACCAGAAAAACACTTTAGTAGGACTTTGTTGTTACAAAACTTCCGTAGTGCTGTTTGTTACAGTTTCACCTAAATAGCATTTGTCTATACAGGGTTTGAAATGAACTCTGTATACTGCTATATATATCCCTAATTAAATTTTAGGTTTCAAGTTTGGTAGGCTATGGTTGAGTTTATTATTATTGTATTCAGAAAATTTCAAATTATGGTGATCGTACAGTTTAAAATATCCGATAACCATGTTAAGAATATATTTAAAGTGGCTGCTAATTTTGGTATATAATTGGATCAGGTTCGTTTTTGCGCATTACAGAAATCAGTAATTGGTTAGTTTATCAACCACTTTTTTTTCTTTTTTTTTTTATGTGGAATTTTAGCATTCAATCAATTGAATTTCATATCCAAAATTTCATTCTAGGTTAGGTCACAAAGGAGCTTCGTTAAAGGCATTTCATGCACGAAAAATACTTTGTACCCTACCTTACTTTTCATGTTTATTTTTCATTTATTATTTGGTTCCTGTATTTTATTAGTTAAATTGTAACGATATATTGGTTGATATTTACTAGCTGTTACGTTAGAGTGAGTCGCACAAGAAAGTAAACAGAAAACACGAAACAAATCTGTTTGATTATTTTTCTGTTTTAATTAATATAAAAACTTAAAATAATAATAATAAAAGAGGTAAATGACCTTAGCTGTATAGAAAAAGAATTAAAAAAATATGGTCTCGGATGGGAATAGTGCCCCACAAGGATAGGACTGGTGCATTACACAACTGTATATTTTTTTTACTTCTCGGTAACAGGGTTTTTTCGCCTTTAATCTTGAAGCTGAATAACCGCCTTCGCCTTGAACAGTAGAACGGTGGAATGTGACATTTCTCTACCCTCGTGTTAATGTTTAATCTCACGCTCTAACTTGTAACACTTCGCCGGCGGCAGAAAAACACTAGCCTTTTATAGTAGCTATTAACGAATCAATACATCAGAACGAAAAAAAAAAAAAAATTGGAAAGATAAGGTCATTCTAGAGTTCATTGAATCCGATTGGCTTTGCTTCTCCTTTACCTCGGCTACATTTTTTGGCTTTATTCGATTATTTTCTTCTTTATCTGTCGCAACAAGAAATATTGGGCTTTAGATAAGATGTTGAGTAATTGTACTCGCTTCGGATTATTTTCAATTACTAGCTTTTAACCTCTATTATTTTTGTTGAAAAAATATATCGCATCTTATGGGTTGCTACAAAAGACATTGAAACCAGAATGTCTACCCTTAATTTTATGCCATGTATGAAGGTTAGTCCTTTGGTTTGTATAGGATTGAGATTACGTAACTTATAAATACAATAAAATCGACGAAAATGAATTTTATTGATTCTGAGTGCATTTGGTCCTTACCGATGCAAAGGGGGTTCATTTTTATCAAACTCATAATTTTAAGAAATTTTATGATGTTGAACGTTGCCCTAAAAGTATTCGATTTTAAACTTACTTTAAACCTTATTCCTCGAAAGATGCGTGCACATATCATTCTTTCTTCACTTTTAATTTATTTAGTTTAATTCCCCCCCAAGGTTAGCAATTAATTAATTAATAAATAATTAAATTGTTAGTAGAAAGAGCTGATTTCTTCCTGTGTACAGTGCTCAATACATACTTTCAGTTTTTTATTCGCTGCTCGTGAATTCAACAGCCGAAGTCATTGTGATTGAATGAAAATATTGCTTTGTATTACCTTAATAAGGACTTGTTGGCAAACAAAATTACTCGTACCGTAAATAATTTTTTTGATTCAAAAATATCAATCTATTATTTTTTTAAACTTCTTATGTAATTAGTAATAAAAAAAAATGTTACCCTCATCATAGTTTCTTAGTATTAAGAAATATATGATCAGTCCGGATACGTTACACCACTGCTGTGATGATGGGGACCATGAGCCCATGTGACATAAAATAAAATAAATAAATTATCCCCCCCTCCCTTCCCCTTTCTCTCACTGACTAACTGACCGGCTTACTCTAACTCTCCCTCATTCTTTCAAAAAACTCCCTTGCTTTTAAAACAGTGTGATATTAAGGTTATGTACACAACCACAGAACATGCTATCCACACGTTCATTGGCTAAGTTTATATCACGGACGTGTTATGTAAACTAGGTATTTATATTAGTTATGTAACAGTCATTTACTTGTCCAGAATAGCATTCGTTCTGTCTTCGGTCGGCCGTCAGGAATACCGCTTAAACCCAATATTTACTAGGAGGCCTGCCTCAGGAGCGGTAGGTACCAGCCGCCGGTGGATTGGCCCGGAGGTCAATGTAAACAAGATATCTCCCAACGAGGCAGACAAATGTAATTTATAGTAAATCACGTGATGTTCCGTGCCGGCGGGGAGATGAGCTCTTTCATCAAGTCTTATCCCCCGAGACAATAGCACTCTAATAACCGCCTCAATTGAAGGCTCTCACCCGCCTTCCTCCCTCCCGATCCGTCTTCGCTACTTTTATCTTCTATTTTTATATCATGTCGTTTCTTTTTACATTTTCTCATACATTTACCTGACTCATATTTCGAAAACTCTATGTAAATATCTCGACAGGAGAGAGACGGCCGAGTCGTGAGGTCTTTTCGCTGAGCATTCCATTATGCTGAAGTTTTTTGTTTTGAACAACATTATTAAAACTAAATGCTCCATATTTATTAGATAATGCATTCAAGATAAGTCAAGCCTTTGTTTCACAAAATAATATAAGTGTTGTGGTAGTACATTATAAGAAAGAAAAAGAAGACAAAAAAATAGAACATACGAAAAAACAATAATGTAATTTATTTTTTTTATTCCTGTTTCATACTCGCTTTAGCACCTTATACTGCCATTCTCTACTTCTCAGAATGGTGGCTGATGGGCTTGTGAAATATTTAAAAAAAAAATTGTGTGAATACAAACTCCGACGTTATTTATTCAAGTAATATGACATTTATATAACGAATAATTAAGAAAATGAATAAAAAATGACACAAAGGCACGATTGTATCGCATGTTACGATTTAGTTCATTTTAGTTAACAGATGCATTTAACAATGTAAGGTAATCATTGAGTCAACTCTGCACCCGACCATGTGTGGATAGGCCATGTGGTATATATATGTCCATGTTTTAATATTTAACTTGTTTGAGAGCTTCTCTCTTGGTCCGTGGGGTACAATGAAATTGGATGTTCTGCGGTGTTGTCAAACAAATACGTTTGTTTTTGTCAGTATCTTTAAACTAGTGCAAATGTCTTTCCTCTGTGTCCGGTCAGTAAATGAGGCAGTTTGTAATTTAGATTTGTATTTTCTGTCTATGTGTAAGATACTTTACCGCTAAATTATGCCTCGATAAATATATATGTGTTGGTACTAGTATCGGTCGCTATATTTGTATTAATTCAATGATTTTTGCTTCATCTCATAAAATATAGCCAAACTGATAATTGTAGTATCAATTATATGAACAGAATTATGGTTTTGGAAACATACATTAATGATTACGTGTGCAGTAAAAAAATAATACAGTGGTATTGTTTATAATTTATACTTAGATAAGATTTTTAAAAATATTATTCTATTACATGTTGGTAGATCATATTAATTCTTGTTTATTTTTTACTGATTAAGTACACGTATATGTAATGAAACCATAGGAAAATACAAAAAATAGACCTACATAATGGTAAATATACAACTATTGGCAACATCTCTACAACTAATATCAAAATCAGTACGACAACTAATTATTCATAGGTGTAAAAATAAATTAAATTTTTTTAAATTAAAAAAAAACAACTAAACGTAATAGAATTACTACGTTTTTATTTATTTAATTATCATCTTCATGTTGAGGTCGGAAACTTTTCAGACCACCTGTGTATTACAGGTTGAAACTAGTCCATAAATATGTCTTGTATGACAGTAGAAATTAAACTTAATTGAAATGTATTATTTCCCATTCCCTAAACATTAAAAGCGTTTATTCATTGCTGTTTTTAGTGTTCTTAATAATTGGGAGTTTTTATAGTCCTTAACTGGGATTTGTGAAATTGTAACAGTTTTTTCCCCTAAATTTCCATTTTAAAATATTTTATCCAAAAACTAATCAACATATATATATGTGTTGTGTGGAATATTGGTTTAAATTTATAGCTAGAGAGAATATCGCCCATACCTCATTGGCTATGACCAATAATTGTACTTATTAGTACAGATTCTCAGAACTGCGAACAGGATCGCTTGGCGAAGACTTAAGAACCCAGTTAGGATCTAATGAAGGAGACAGCCGGGAGAAAGTACCAATCGCCAAGAAGAAGTTGAGCCACGAGGTCGTGGGTATCGCCGAATTAGATTCTGCCTCTTCTCGACCCTGTCCGGGCCTCAGACCGCCATTGTACAGTTGGACGATCTGGAGTACGGTCACTGAACTCCAACGGACTGACAGCAGGGTCATACTGGCACTTACACACCATTGGTCTTAAATTAAGACTATTGATGCCCAGAAGAAATATGAAGCCGAAGCTAGTATTAAAGTTCAGGAATCACAAAACAAGAAAAAGCGTACAAGAAATAAAATCATATATTGACTGTAAGCAATATCGATTATACTTTTGAACACATATCAGAAATGATATTTTCACAATATAAAACATATAATCATCTTTATGAAGATGACGTTCGAGGGTGGGGCACAAAAGATGACCAAGTGGGGACCGCAGAGGACGTTTTGGACAGCAATAATTCCGACTATGGCTTAAGGATCCAAATTACATTGTGGTGGTCTGAGTAACAAAATAAAGACGACCTAGAAGTAACTTAGTAATCTAAATAAATATAATAAGTAATCTAAATAATATAAAATATAAAAAGTTAAGCGGAGGAAATCTATAAACGAAGAGCACAATTTTATTTTACAAGAGAGAAGGAAGTCCCCCTGAATTGCAATTGGAAAATTGGTAAAACTACGAAGATTTTTACGGATTTTGTCAATAGTAATGGATCCAGAGCGGGCTGCGTTTGTCCTCATCAGGGTATTTCTAGTTGTACTAATTACCAAGCCCGAAATGAAGCGCTATACTTTCAAAGAGGCACATAACCATCCTCTTCATCTCACTGTACGTATGTGAGTAGAATAGTGGTTACAAAAATGCATTCTAATATTTCAAAAATACATACCCACAGCACCGCAGCTAAACGGGTTTTGATTAAACTACAGAATTAATTTCAAAGGTTTATGCTTTTCTCCCTTGGTTAAGGACTCGTTTGAAACAGCAAAGTATAAATAATTTCAAATATTCTTATTCTGAGCCGCTTCATGTATTTTACCTATGATCACCTAGCTTTTTTTAAAGATATAAATGTTGATCCGAGTCGGGAGTAAGAAGTAAGTATTATTTTTTGCCATATTAGATTTTATTGGACATATTTGCCTGCTTATTACTCCATACTTGAACCATAATTTTGTAAGGTGCACCATGACTGCAACCTCTCAACGAGTTATTTGAAGATTCCTTCATATATGGAAATAAGGCAATCATAGAGCGCGCTGACTCCATTCTTCGGAATTAGCTACGATTTCCTGGCATGACTGGCGAAGAATGAAAATAACTTTGGCTGTTCAGTGCTCCCATTGGCCGGAGGGTTACCACGCTGCACCCTCGGACTCCTGCCTGGATGGTTCCTCAGTCTGAGTCAGGTCCCGAGAGAGCGGACTCCCCCACACTCTATGTAAATGCGGCGAGGGTAGGCCAGTTTCATTATCTCCTACACAATGCAGTAAAACCTCACCCTGCTTGTTTTACTTATCAGTACCGTCGAGATAGCGGAACTAGGTTCTTGCAGGCCGGGGTCATTACCATTTAGCTCACGGGTGTTCCTGCCTCCGACCGTCTTCAATATTCGCTCTTCTGTGTATTATGTTCTTCTTATCTGGAGCTGTTATCTTGGTTTGGTGGTTATCTAGCTTTCGGGGTTATCGTTCAAGGTGTGCTGCCGGTGTGTAGTGTGTTTATTGAGAAATAAAACACCTCCCGTCTCCCTTCAGCTTTATCGATTTCTACCCGTACGTTCCCGGTCTCAAGGGTCAAACCGATGTCAACTACAGCACTAGTCTGTTGACTGTCAAATGACGTCTAGCCAGGGTCAGCTCGAACTCTCAAAAATGAAGGCCTAGTCTGTTGAAAAAGTGCGGGTTGTAATCAATAAAGCTTTGGAGAGATATGTGTTTTATATTCATTAGAGATATCCTTATGTTCCTCCTACAATAAACAATCTGTTTTCTTTTTTAATACATTGTTAATCTTCACACACACAAAACACATAACATTCTAATATAGTTTGTTTTCTATTGTTGATTACATGGTTGAATACTTCCATAAATTTTTCTATATGCAAAATATATAATAATGTGTATTTTTATCTTGTTATACTTATTTATACAAGGGTCAAGCCTTTATATAAGACCTCTGTTGTGTTATTTATACTTGTATATTATACTATAAAAATGCTACTAAGAGTTTATCAACACGATATTTTTTATTAATTTTAATTTTGCTAAAAGATTGTACTGGCAAACCAAATAGCCCATTCATTGTTCGGGTTATGTAGTTTTATAATTGTATATGAAAACATTAAATTAAAACTTGAACGATTATTATTACTTCAACTTAGTTTTTTAGCTAAACATGTCTGAATATATTTACTATTTAAATTCACACAAGGTCATCATATAATCATGGGAATTCACACGGGAAATCATACACACCACAGGGTTGTCTGCTAGCTTATAAAGACGTTACATTATTAGAAAAAATCACAGGAGGGTTTTTGCGTATTTCGTTACCAAGTAGTTCCGAGCCTAGTGTGCGTGTGCGGAGGGGGGGGGTGAGTTAAGGGCCCTAGCTTCTTTTCAAACTAGATTTCCTCATTGCATTAAGTTAAAACACTTACACGCCTTGACAAGTTGCTAACTTTTGATGATGTTGTGTCGTCCATTTTGTCTTTTATTACATTTACCTCCTGTTCTCTTAGCATTTAGATCGTATGTGGGCAACAGCCGGCCCGCGGGCCGGATCCGGCCCGCTGTAAGATTTGATCCGGCCCGCGAGACATTTTGAAAAACCCAATTTAAAAAAAAAAAATACACTACTTACTCATACTCATGGAATCAAGTGAGCGAGCAAGCCGAGTGGCGGTGATCATCAAAGAGTGAGGCGGCAAACATCAAAGTTCAAAGCCATTGATGTTTGCCGCCACACTGGCGGCGCAACAAAGGATTATTGCTTCGCAATTGTATTGTTCTACACTAGACGATTCTAGATCATTCCTTCATTTTGCCTATATAAGCGGGTGGATGGCCGGAACTTAGTTCAGTCCTATTCGAGCTACCGTGGTGATAAGTTTGCTTTGTGACTTTGTGTGCATCTTGAGTGCTTACTAATTATACCTATTTTCTTATTAAGTTTATCGAACGATAAGTAAATGAAAATGATGTCTGGTGGAAGGAAACGAAAAGTAGATGCAGAGGGTCGCCAGTTTCAAGAAAAATGGACTGAAGAATTCTTCTTTATCTTGCACAATGGTAAGCCTATTTGTTTGATGTGTAATGAATCCATTTCGGTGATGAAAGAATTCAATATAAAGAGGCATTACTCAACTAAGCATCCTACGCTGCTCTCACTGACAGGACAAATAAGAAAAGACAAAATCCAGAAACTTACCGCAAATTTGGAAAAACAGCAGCAAATATTTCATAGACAAAGAACACAACTTGATAATGTTGTGAAAGCTAGTTTTATAGTTAGTTCAAAATTGGCAAAGTCATTGAAACCATTTGCCGAAGGAGAATTTATCAAGGAGTGTATGTCAGAAGTTTGCAGTGTTTTGTGTCCTGAAAAGAAAAATGAATTTGAAAAAATTAGTTTGTCAAGACGAACCGTTGTACGACGTATAGAAATGATGGCTAATGATATAAAAACAACATTGACTGGCCGTATGACTGGTATTGAATCATTTTCCATAGCATTAGACGAGAGCACCGATTTGTCTGACATAGCTCAACTGGCTATATTTATTCGAGGTGTTGATAAAGAATTCACTATTACTGAGGAATTGCTTGCTTTACAGCCGCTAAAAGGAACCACTACAGGAGAGGACATTTTTAATGAAGTTCAAAAGGTATTCACAAGTTTTGGCTTGCCATGGTCGAAATTAGTTGGAGTATGCACAGATGGTGCACCTTCTATGGTCGGCTTACGTAAAGGTTTCATCGGAATTTTGAATGAAAAAGCAACTGAATTAAATGTGCAAAAAGATGGTTTGATAGTCCTTCATTGCATTATCCACCAACAGAACTTGTGTTCTAAGTCCATTCGACTCCAGAATGTTATGAATGTGGTAGTAAAAACCATCAATTTTATTCGATCCCGAGGGCTTAACCATCGTCAGTTCAAGGCGTTTTTGGATGAAATATCAGCCGAGTATGACGACGTAACATATTATTGTGAAGTCAGATGGCTAAGCAAAGGGAAAATGCTGAAACGGTTTTACGAGCTTAGAAATGAGATAGCAGAATTTATGCAAATAAAAGATAAACCACTATCTGAATTGAGTGACGCAAAATGGATATGTGACTTAGCATTTCTTGTCGACCTTACAGGCCATTTGAATGATTTAAATTTGAAACTTCAAAAACAAGGACAGTTAGTAAATGATTTGTACAGCCATTTGAAAGCGTTTCAGAACAAAATCCGCTTGTGGGAGGCACATATGCTGTCTGGTAACAGTTACCATTTCACCACGCTCTCTGCGTATGAAAATATTGCTTACGCTCAATATGCTGAAGAACTCAAGTTACTGTCGGAGCAATTTTCGATCAGATTTAGCGATTTCAAACACATGGAAGACTGTTTCAATTTATTTGCTACTCCAACAAAAAGTAATGTACAAAATGCTCCAATACACTTGCAAATGGAGTTGATCGAGATTCAAGAAAACTCACTCCTAAAATCTAAATTTGAAGACGTGGAGTTGTGCGATTTCTACAAAAAATACCTCGAAGAAGACCATTTTCCGCAGCTTAGAAAATTTGCAAGAAGATTGATTTGTGCGTTTGGCAGTACTTATAAATGCGAACAGTTCTTTTCATTGATGAAAGTTAATAAATCAAAACATCGTACAAGGCTGACTGACGATAA
Organism: Acanthosoma haemorrhoidale; assembly: GCA_930367205.1. Taxonomy (NCBI): domain Eukaryota; kingdom Metazoa; phylum Arthropoda; class Insecta; order Hemiptera; family Acanthosomatidae; genus Acanthosoma; species Acanthosoma haemorrhoidale. The sequence continues at coordinate 48,435,736 of OV884012.1, read as the reverse complement.
TTTGGAAAATTCTTTACGTCTTTGTACCAGTGGAATTAATCCAAACATCGATGAATTAGTTTCCCAAATTCAAGCTCAAGTGTCTCATTGATTTCGGTGTCGCTATTTAACTTTCGTAGTTTGTAACAATTCTAAATTTAACGATTTAATTTAATGCTGTAGGTACCTATTTTTTCATTTCATTTTGTTATTTTAATAAATTGTGTTGTAATAACATTGTCGTATTATTTCATGGCTGACTGATATCTATCGCTAAAAATTATGAACACTACTTTAAAATGCACTACTTTTAAACGCGGCCCGCGAACGTATTTGCACACTAAAGTTTGGCCCATAACATGTCAAAGGTTGCCCATACCTGATTTAGATAGTTACTCCCTCAGTCGTAAAACAGCCACTTTGCACTTGAGATATTATTCTCATAAAATTTGCCTGTCGTCCTTATTACATTAGTTTTTTAACTGTTTTTATTCTGTCATATGACACATTTTTGTGATAGTTTTAAAATCTAAAATACTTAGATGATAACACGATATATTCTGGCTTCTTTCGTAAAGATTGAACAATCTAGGAATATACTGATTCTGCGTTTCGACATCTCATTAAATCCAACAAATCTCAAAATTACCCTTGTGGTTGGCAAGCCCTTCTTGTCTCCACTTATTACCTTGTTTTTCAAAATGATGAATTTCTCATGTATTTATGTAAAATGAAATGTAAATTGAGTTGGACATGAACCGATTTAGATAATATTTTATATACTAATCTACTGGGCACATTTAACAACTAATTATCTAAAATTATGTTAAATTGCCTTGCTAAACCCCCCTCCCTCCTAAGATAATTGAAAGTAAATATTATTTTATTGTTTTGCGTTCGAATTAACATTAATTATAAAAATGTGTTTCTTACTTTCACCCTTTGCTCGCTTCGCTTGTCGTGCCGCAGTCACCTGTTTTATGAATAAGAGAAGAGATAGGACAATTTTCTCATTCGTTTTTTATTCGTTCTTTGATACAATTTATTCTTTCGTCGGCTGTAGAATTCATCATTGGTCTACCCATATCTTATATATATAATAAAACGTAAGGCGGATAAACCATATTCTATAATTGATTTGAAAAAAATACTTAAAATTGATTACACAGGTGATTTATACACTGTTTTCAATATGGGTATAGTATCGTACTCTACGTTATCAATTTGAATAGTGTAATTATACGTAAGACGGAGGAACTGTTTTAATTAATAAAAGGATATTAGCCTATGATTAAATGATAACAATCGTTACAAACTCTTCCTAAAGACACTTTCTATGTGGATGTTAGGAGCCCCTGGTGGTAGTTTGATTAACAGCCATAAAATGAGTTACACATTTCATCAAATCATCGTGACGAGTTTTAATTTTGATAAACCTCATGGTTTTACTGCTAAAAAGTAAAGTATTTTGGACTGTGTATTATCTGGTATAAACTGTCTCAGATACTTGTGCACATAAAAAATTATTCAACTTTGAAGCAAATGGCTTATGGTAGTGGTTTAGATATATTATTGTATGTCTAGGAGGACAATGCTTTGTGTGTTGCTCACGTTACAAGTTGAAGCGGTGATTCATAGGTGTGTTCTGGATCTGTTGAGGAAGTATTCAGAATTCCTCTACGACAATCGAACTTGAAACATGGCCCCATAGTTACCATTCATTTCGTCCAGGTCTGTAATTTCTTCGACTACGCCTGTAGGAGCTTTCGTAATTGACCGGATGCTCAGGCGAATATTTCCGAACTCTCCCATGTGACCGGACCGACTCGATGATTCATAAAGCTTGATTTAATGGCGTTATTATAAAAAACAAAATTATCGATCTCTCCAAGATTGATTCGAACCCTATATAACAAGCTGTTGGTTTTTCCGAATCGTAATTGAATTTTCAGTTAATCTTTTTTTTTTTTTTGCTTCGTGGAAGGTGGAGATCGTCGAAATGAGAGAAATATTATCGCCTTGTTCTGAATAAATCAATCTTGCCTGAAGCATTGCATCCATGTACATCCGCCACCCAGCAGGTGCCTTGCAGATTACAGACGGGCTTGCAGAGTCCCGGCCAATTCTACTGAAAGGGTTCACTAAAAGGAATGGGACGAACAATTGAAAAGCCCAGTAAGGTATGGCTCGTTGAATAATCCTTAAATTATGGAGCCGTAAAAGTGTGGAAGGGATTGCCGGTGCGCCTTATTCGGGATAGCGGCCAGTTAACGACTCCTAGGATTCTACCATCTCATGTCGTTCAACTCTTCCACCGTTTCAGTGCCTTACTCTTAAAGGGTTGACAAAAAAGTTGGTTTTTTTGGTTACGATTTAGTGTCAAATCCCAAATCGAGTTTTGTGAATTTATCCCCTTGAAAATATGTTATGTCATCGCATTTGTGATGATTTAATAATGATTCATTTGTAAAGTTGAACAAAACTGCTCTATATCCTATTCATACCTAAATTGCGTGTTGAGTATATACTACCTCCTGTTTTTAAAGTATTTGGCATATCCTAGGACCTCCTGGAGCGATCCTAATGAAAAATAGCTCCTCATTCATTAACAACTTCAAAAGTGCTTCCTCGTATCAAACCCAGCTCGTGTCCTCCGGCCCATCACGGTACAGTGCCCCACTGTATACTCACTTGACTGACAATACAGCTAAAAGTCTCCATCAATTTCAGAGTGGGATCATGAAAAGTGGTCAAACATACCTCTCTAGAGAGGTTAAAGAGCGCCGACCTGCACCCGTTGCATGTTGTGCCGTCGGTAAGTTTATCCACTGGAGACAAATCAAGTATTAAGAGGAGACACTTCAATTATAAAATAATTAAGAATGATGACATAGCCGCCTTATGAGGTCGATTTATTATAAAATAAATTATGGGTAGACCAGAGAGAGGTGTATATTTATTAGTTGTACATATCCTCATGCTGATTTCTGTAATAAACCTTGCGATTTATTCATTATAAAGGATTAATAGCGCATTAATCATATTTATGGGGCCAATTCATCAATCGTGTTTTGTTTGCATGTATTGTTGGAAGTGCTATTCAAGAAGGAGTTATTGTTTATAGATCAGCGTACAGCGCACTCTTTATATTTGTAGCGTTATTATTTCAAGGTTGCAAGGTTCAAAAAGTGGCGCATTTGTGAGTGGTGGGACGTGGAAGGAGTGATGTCGCCGGGGACTCACGCTGCAGATGGCCGATACGGGCCTGGCCAGTTTTTCCCACACTCCTCGGACCAACTCGTTTCTTCTCTTCCCTCTTTACAAGGCACTGCTTTTTAACGCCTCTTATCGCCAGTTTGAAAACACTTCACTTCAGTCCCCGGAGTCAGCTTATTTTGTTTTTCGTAACTAAATATTATAATATATTTTATTTATCGATAACGATTTTTATTCTGCACCGGTGATGCACTTTTCTGGTGGTCTACATTGCTTTGTTGAAAATCAAGATATGATTTCGTAACTGTTAGTTTACTCAACACGTTTAATGATATCGGCCCCTTTCATGCAAAACAAAATTTAATCAGTAAAAATCAATGCATCTACTTTGTCACCTCACCTCTAAATTTTGTCAGTCAAGAACTATACTCAAATTTAGTGACAGTAGAAAGATTTCAATCAAAACTACTTTGACTTATTACTAGTACACTTCAGCCTGTTATCAATTTGACCCTACATACAGGCTTACATATAGTGTTTGTATGTCATTAATAGTAAATTTCTTTATACTTGCAGATATTGAGACGTAATATGTTTTTAAATTAGCAATATTTTCAATCATCAACATGCCAAGAAATCAATCCATTGTGTTGGCATTTTTTATCCTCTCAATGATGCCACCTAATTCTCTACTTGTTAGTTTACTTCAGTCTTTATTCTTGAGCAGATGAAAAATTCTCTAAAATAAGATTCCTTCGCTATTTTTCGTTAATTTAATTTAAATTTAACATTCCATATTTTGTAATACCTTTTTTCTTTTCTATTTAATGTTACTTTTATTTTTAAAAATGGGATATCATATTTTTTGCTGAAATAAAAGAGAGTGTTATGATTAACTTAATATTGCCTTTAACTGAAAGAAGAAACGTTGGGAGTATGGATTTGAGTCTAATCAGTGTTATATGCCAGGTTAAATAAAAATAAGTAAATCATTTATAGCACAGGAACACATTGCCCATTAGTCAAGGAAGGAAAATATTCATTTAGCTAAAATAAACATTTTTGACATACTGTCATCAGCTATTCTCATTTGTTTCAATGCATTTTAACATTTTAAAACAGTATTATTAAAATTAAATAAACTGAACACACTATTAATTTGATTACTGATTCATATCATACTCTTTTCGTATGTGAATTTTATCCGAATTCATTGGTGACTGGATTAGGTTGTAAATTTGTCTCGTTTAGGCTTCGTAGTTTCAATGCAAAATTTCTTAAATATAGCGAGCATGTGCTTTTTGGCAATTGCTACATTTTGGTACGAAACCGTATATTGACGCGTTAAAGTAGTCTTTAGTCAAGTGTTTTTCTAAGCATTTTAAACAGTCTCTTGTAGCAATTAAGGGTCAGGTGATTACATTCTTGACACAGACAACATTGGGTTACTATTATTGTGCTTTTCTCCATGAAATTACAACGTTATTACAATTTTTCATTTTTGATAGTAGTAATTTATTTTCGAGGCTATTAAAATAGGTAGTTTCTTCTCGATTCCATCGGATGTTTTGATCATTTGGTATGTATTGTTCACCACCAAGCCCTGGGCCTTCAGACCCGTCATAAACACGATAGCAATAGTAGCTTAGCTTGGATGAAGGGGGGCACCCTACATCCTGTAATAATTCCAAAGGTTCCCAGCGGACGAGAGGCTTCTGACTCACCCTGGAAGAATTATGTCCGTGGCTTTGGTATTAGCTTCTACAATGGGAGATTAAAAACTTTTTGGTACATATGGCATTTCCTCTTTATTTCCATAGTAGAGCTGGGTTAGTTCTTTTTTTTGTTTTTTTTTTTGGTCTTATATTTATTATTATGCATGTTAATATGCAACTAACTCATAATTATTTCGTATGAATCACCTCTCAACTATGTAATTCTTTTCTTTCTTTTGGGTTGTTAATGTTGTAGCAATTTTTATGAATTATTTAAATTTAAATCTTCAATAAAGAGCTGCAGCAGAAATAATTAAATAAATGTTTCATTATTTATAATATAAATTTAATTTTTCGAAAATTTAACTAAATATAGCTGAGAATCATTTGTCTTTTCTTTACGAATAAACTTTTTTAATTAATGTTTTTTTTTTAAAGTGTATTATAAATTTCATTTGCGTGTTAGCTCAGTATTTTTTTTATCACGTAAATATTGGAAAATTTATTTGTTTCCATTAATTTTTTGTTTGCTGTCACGTGAACACTTGGGAAAGATTAGATTTAATTTTGAATCGATACGCATAATTATTTATATGACAACTTATTTTTGCTTGTTTTAAAATCAGTTTGTCTATTAGTATATAATATTTATATATACATTATGACAGAAAAGAAGTTCTACTCTGCTTTTTTATAAATATTTATGATTGAACGAATCTGGGGACGGTCTAGAACTTGCATTTCCGTTAAATAAAGCATAAAGATTTTTTTTTTGAAATGGTCAATGCCAGTAATTAACATTCCCACTTTTTTTCGGCAAAATAACTGTAATTAATGAAGCGCTTTTGTGACAGTTTGCAGGGAAACAACACGGTCCTTTTGGCCAAGTCTAATTCCGCCATTGGCTGTGTGACATTACAATGAAGTGAAAGGCCGGGTCGTATGTAAACGAAGTGCGACAGGGGGAGAGGACATGAGTCACTTCTAAACACAATTGTAGGGAAGAATTTTAAATAGAACTCTGACGGGGTGAATAATGGGACAGAAATTGGACGAACCCACTAAGTGATGGCTAACCCAAACTAAATATAGAGTCTGTAATTACTGTCGACTGTGTAGCGTTTAACGATTCAGCCTCATGCTCCTATAGACGACATGCCACTCTCCTTTCCACTTCTATATTTGATCTCCACTTCCTTCACGACTATTTTGAACAGCGGGGCTTGGCTTCCAACTTCTTATGAGCAATCATTGACTTTATGGTATTACCTTTCATCCTTACCAAAGTTTAAAATACAGGACATCAATTTCAAATTCACTATATCCTAAAATTAACTAACCAAACGTTCACTGTTTTTATTTTTACATATAAATCCCCAGACTGGAGGGTGATACTTTCAAACAAGTAATATTATACGGTATGTGTTGGTATATCCAGCAAGCATCATCTTTACGAACCTTCAAATCCTTCCTATTCTATCACCATCAATACAGGCACTTGCTTGTTTGGGATTACAGCTATTCATTATAATATATTTTTATTCTTTTATTCATGGGATTTCTATTTTTATTTTGTTGTTTACTATTTACACACATTTATATACATAACATACCTCGTTGCCAATTTTGTTTTTTATTGTCATTGGTATGTCCAATGATTCTTGTAAGTCGTTTATTTTTCTTGAAGCGGCCTTTATTCTTCAATATTTTCAAAATTACCCATCACTTTGAAAGGGAGTACGACCCTCACTCCCTCCCTCCTCAACGCCACCTGACTCACTCTCATTGGCCACATGTTCGGCATTTTAAATTAATCAAAATCAAAAATATCAGGTGGTGGATTATGGTAAATCAAAAATCCAGAACATCTTAACATATATATTTATATATCCATATTCTGCGCATTTGGCTGCACCTTCCATGGTGTTTATTATTGTATATTTAGCTTATATGTTTTTATTAATTTAAATATTTTCATTTAATTTAAAATTTTATTTTACTGATTTCTTCATATTGTTTTTTTTTCATTTGTATGCGTTTATTTACTAAATGTAGTCAAACAATCTTGTTCTAACTATATATTTTTATAGAGTTTTACACTTTATTTTACTTTGTTATTTTTCTTGATGATGTAATAGTATAGTCTGTTTGCCTGAAATTAATTTTGTATCTGTACGGCATTGTTATTCATATGGGACTTGGTCGCAATGTTTTACTCTATATTGTTAATCTAATGTAATGATTGAAGTCGGGGAAATAATTCTGTTGCTTTGATATTCCGCAGGTGCATAATCCAACACCTTAAAACAGGTTTTGATTGAAGTCTAGCTGTGTCAGACATGAAAACAAAAACTAAACGTAAAAATGGTGCTCGTTTCTCTAACTTTTACGATTTCTCAAAACAGTGCTCGAAACCCTATTTACGATTTATGTTATAATTTTTTTCTTTAAACACATTAAAGACGGTAAAGTAGATAGCGAATTCTAGAATGTTACAGAAAATAATGTCTTGGGTGCCTACAATAAAATACAAATATATATATATAAATACGTATTATATTATATAGAAATTTACATGCGATGGAACGACAACCATCCGATTGCATACATTTTACTGAAATTTGTAGCGCCCTAGATGGTTTAATATATATAAATAAATTATATATAGTTGCATGTATGTTTTAAAAAAATAACGTGTTTTTTTCGCTATCATTTAATAATTTACTAGAAGAATTAATAATTATTAAGATACGGATAATCCAGCCCGAACTCATCCTTTGTTGATATTGTTCACTTTCTACGCTTATATCGTTTTTTTTTTTGGTATAAAAGTTAAATAGTAAAAAATTACAGTTTAATTGGAGATTGTGGGTTAAGATTGAGTTAACAACGTCTAAATTTGTCTTCCTACAAGTTTGTAATTCTTTGGTACTAGAATTTTCGACAGCTATACTCAGAATGTTGCTTTCATTCTCGGTGTCAGATTTAATACTCTACCGTGGAGTACTAGATAGTGGTCCATTTCTAATTAATTAATGTAAACAGATTATTCTTTTTTTAAATAAATAATTTAACGGACTCTTGCCCATTGTAAATTTGCATTAAAAAAGAACATTTCACTCATAGTATATATTTATCATGGAGAAAAATACTGAGGCAACTGGTATTTTGACTATTAATTGCTAATTTTAGTTTTAGTAGTTGTCTGTTGTGAATTTGTTTGATAAAAAAATGAGGACTTTGGTGGTGATTTTACTATGTGATGTTCCTCGGTTGAATAACTTATCAATACAGTGATAACTTCAAACGAAATATCTACCCTGACTGCCATTCCCAGATGCTGCACTGAGAGTATTCCTGTTATGATTGAGTTCTATGTCATATCCTCTGTTGGGTCTGTAGTTTCATCATAAGATAACGGAAAACATTTTCAACGCTTAATTATTAATTTCTTGAATCAGCCACAGATGGGGCAAGTCGTTCTTTAGCTCTGTTGGAAAGCACTACTAAAAAACAAAAATGCTGGGAAGGGTGCGCGATCATTTCTTTGTCGATCACTTGGATTGTGATCAGATCCGGAGAAGGTAATGTAGTTATTGCCTCTAGTTTACGACCTGGAAATAACAGTTTCTCTCCCGGAGCCATTATACCATCTCTCCCCAAAGTATGAAGACGTATATTTTTTAATAACAGTGCCCCCGCGCCTATCGCGATCACAGACTCAAATAAATTTTTGGGCTCCTTCGGCCCGGACCCAGGTATTATAGTGCTCCGTTCTGGGACCTAGATACTCCGATCCGGATACCTTAATGTCCAATGAAGTTCTTTACTTTGATTACTTTATTCAACTACATCACTTTTATTCAATTATTCTACTGCGATTTGTTGCTATTTTGTGACATTTTATCATTTTGGTAATTTTATTCAGTGGATAGGTTTTATCCAATTCCAGAATCAGCTATTGTTTGATATCACTTGAAGATGACAACCCCTCTTATAGCTTGTTTATGCTTGAATATTGTGTTATCATATAGATCTCAAATCATCGTCATAACACAATCGATTTACTAACGCAGATTGTAGAACGTGAATGAAAATGCTTTATTTACAATTGCGATTTTATGATCCGTTATCCTTTTCATCTATTAGGTATAACATCATGATGTATATTGCAGGTTGTGCTTTTGTTTCAATAAACTCTCAATAAATTCATGAAAAAGAATTTTCGTATTTTTGTTCGAGAGCTCTGCTTCACAGAATAATCTCATTGAGACTAAGAATGTTCCTAAAACACCAACTCTTACATTACTATCTTTATCTATCCAAACATGGAGAACATAAAGGCGATGAAAAACCTTCTGTTTCCATTAAATGGACGGTATATGTGCAGTCTTATTTATGTCTCTTTCACAGTGATTGTTTTGCAGCTGAGAGATTCTACACTTTCAATTACCGGTATAAGGTTACTCTCGCAGTTATTGTTGTCTCAGGAAAAAACACAAAATAGAGAAAGTCTTGCATTGCAACAAGTTTATTGTCTAAATTATATTCTTCTCTAAATCTTGCTTACTAGATTTTCTTATAATTTTTTATTTGAAGAAAATTACAACGTGCTATGAAAAGGCACAAGATAATTAAAACATTTACAATATTTTGTTGTATATACACAGCCAAGAGATCCCCCCCAAATTCACCGGCAGCGTTTTTAACTTACCGGCCCCATCATGGATATGTTGGTGCAGTGGAGGTTGAAGGAGAGCGAGAGCCGAAGACGTTCTGTAGATGTGGGGGAGATCAGTGCCAGAAGTGTCAGTGACTCAATATTCATCAAAGATCACAGGGCCGTTTCAATCTGTTGGGAAGGGTAGCTTGAAAGTGACCTTACTAAAGTATTTGGGTGGCTGGTTAATTTTCAGAATTCTGAGGAAATTTAATCTTAGTGGTAATTTGTATTTATCATGGAGGGTTCTATTTTTTATGTGTATTAATAGGTGCATTAATTGATGTTCTTAGGACTTCAGTTTGAAGTATTGGGTGCCCTTGATGTTCGAGGGATTCGTTGACACCCGCAGTTCAAGTCTGCAAGTCCAGAATGGGTTTATATATGACTATTTTGTTTTATAGTGGAGGGTGGGATTTGTTGCTGAGCGGTCTATAAAGTGATCACGTCTGTTGAGCCTGAAGTCTCGTATGTGGGTTCTAGGTTAGGCTTTCGCCAAGGATTTTAATTATGTCTAATATGGGAAGTGGGAGAGCGTCGAAGAGGGCTGGTGGTCAGGATCTGCGTCGTATGGTGAAAGTAATTAAATACAAATTTAAAAGCTTCTTATACTGCATATTTTGCTTCAACCCTTGGTTTTGGGCTCCATCGCCTATTTCAAACAACATAAATACAGTGAATTGCGCTTTTGGATTTTATGTTTAAACTGCGAAACGATGTCTTACATAAGAAGAGAAGGTAGGATTATCCCGTGGAAGTAATAGCCCTGAGCCCACGGGATTAGACGGTAGGTAACCGGTGATTGGCCCGACGCCTATTACCGCGCTCAGATGTAAATCGCCTTTACCGTACGATCTCCAGCCGCACCGAGGAGTACCAGTGGAGGAAATGGGCCCGGTATCAAATTGATAGGCGTTGAAGTTAATTTCATATTTGGCGGGGGAGCCGGCAGCTGCAATTCATCAGGCCTGCTGCCTACGAACCTGAGGCATAACTCATCCCTAACGAGATTGGACTATTTTTACGAGGTCTCTCTCTCTCTCTTCTCTGTCTCTCTCTCTCTCTTCTCTGTATCTCTCTCTCGCTCTCTCTCTCTCTCTCTCTCTCTCTCTCTCTCTCTCTCTCTCTCTCTCTCTCTCTCTCTCTCTCTCTCGCTCTCTCTCGCTCTCTCTCTCTCCCTCTCTCCCTCCCTCGCTCTTGGTTACTTTTACGACCGGTCTGCGCCCGTTCCACCTCACTTTGCCGATTATTCTTCTACCATAGCTATTGATATATTTAATTTTTTTTGGATTCCATTTTTTATTTATAGAACTATGTATCTATTTGTATTCCGTATGGTTTCCTGGAATATTCCTTCGAACTACATGTGACCAAACGTTTCAAATACGACTAGCAATCGTTGTATGTAGAGCATAGAATTATTTATACTTACTTACTAATATCCTACTGCAAGTCGCGAATCTAAAGAGCCCAAATTGAGATCTGTACCGAATAGATCTAGATAGATTACATAAAAACGTCAATTAAAATAAAATGGATGGAATCGCATTTGGATTGAAGCAGTGTAATTAGGGATATGATACGAGTGAGCTTTTAAATGACCGTTATTAATATGCTAGTGATTTAAATAAATAATTTGGTTTAAATATTCTTTTCAAATATCAGCAATATTAGTTTTCTGACCATTAACCCCGAATAATTAAATAGAAGAAAACGTAAGGAATGAAGTACTTCAAATCAACTATTGGACTTGGTGTGGTATGTGTGGTATTACACATAGTATATATTTTTTTTCAATCAAGTAATTATCTAATCTGCCGCTCCTAAATTCAGCAATTCTTGAAATATTGGTTTGAAAATATTTTTTAAAACATTTCCGAAGCGATTCATTTCATGCGAAATTTAACGTTTATTAGTGCATTTCCTTGATATATCGATTTCCTTTTATTTTATTCAAGAAAAAGGGTTTTAAAAAAAGGTGTCTTGAGGACTGCTCGCTGCATTGTATAGGATATGTTTCTGCATTTGCATGAAATAATTTCCTTTGCGTTATTATAAACTTGAAACATAAATGATATTATTCAATTGATTAAATAGGTTTAACCTATCTTCAGTGTGTGTTTTATTTTTATCGTTAAAAAAAATTGTATAAAAATAGAATCCCACTCACCTTTGTTCATTTCAGATTCAGTAACTTATCAGCTGACTAATCTGAAAAGAAAAACCAAATGCTGTAGATTACCTCAACTTATTTCTAAGAAAGAACATAGCTTTGCATTTAATTTAGCTTTACAGCCCGTTAAACAAAATGCATTTGACTGTCGTAGGCACAAGAGAGCGTCAAATCTATCTGCAACCGCTAATTGGCGCAATTTAAGAGAGAATCTTCAGCTCAGCTGCTGTTCGGAAGACATAAACTGTTCATTACAGTCATTGGACAGACGGATCGCTGCGCTAATCAGTGGCATTAGAGGCTGTTATTACTTGTATGCCGGCCCCAATGAATCCCGTTTAATTTGCATCGAAAGCTCACGGCCGAGCCGAGATAGTTAGTTATTAACGAGCTAAAGAAACAGTCCTTTTGCACCTTGCCTGCCTCCCTCGGCCCATCCGAGGTGTCAGCAATGGGAAAGGTTGACCGGTTATCGCACAGGCATCTCAGCTTATGCAATGGTAATTTGAATTGAAAGAGCAAAGTATTAATCAGCGATAGGGCTTGGAGTGCAGCTTGAATGATAAGGAGCCGCGATACCTAATATTTAAGGAGGAGGAAGTAGGCGCCTACACAATCTCACATCTGTGGGGGGAGACACACCTCGCACTTGGCCAGTGAAAGCTCCAGGCCGTCCTATGCCATAATGTTACTAACCTCTTGTTATATTAACTATTCAATTGATTGCATCGATAGAAAGTTAATGTCGAGATGATCTTCCTGCTCTTCCCAAATAAATTTAAACATTACCATCTACAGGAAGGTATGCATGCCATATATCATATGCATCCAATGTTGGGGCTATGTGTAATTTTACAGTGAAGGATCATTTATGGATTAACAACTTTGAAAAAATAACATATTAGGATGTGTAGTTATTCTACCTACTATGCTAGGAATGTTCCTAGCTCAACCTCTCATAATGATCGCGATGTACCTTCAGTCATGATTAGACTATAAGATCATGTCTAAGTTTGGTGCATGAAGTATTTTACTCTTGATACCAATTTACACGCATACCAAGATATTCATTTATCGAATATATCAGACTGTATACGAATATATAAAACGTAGAAAGATTTATAAAGAATCTATCTTTCTACAGATACATATATTCATTTTATATCTACCAGTCGTACCATCAACTCCCTAGCTCTACGCTCAAGATGAATAACTCAAATATTTTATTTAAAGGGATGTGATTGAACTATTCAACTACTAACAAATTATGTTATCAAATTCTGGGCGTATTGCATTGCCGAAAAATTATAATGAAAATAAGATTTTAATGAAATTAAATAGTATCCCAATCAATTCTAACCCAATTTTATTTAATTAATCTTAATAAATGTATGGGGTGATCAATAGAAGGAATTTTATTTAGATAAAATAATTTTACATTATACTTTGTATATTTAAATGTTTAAAAGTATTTTATAAAATAGAGTGAAAAAATTGTATGAACTCAAACGATAAAACAGATGAGACTTATTTTAATTAAAGTCCGGGCCAAGATCTCAGCATCTCAATGCCTCCGTACTCAAGTCTTCCGTCTGTGGTCTTGTCCCAAAAATAAGTGAATTTCGAGCTCAGTTACCAATGAAGATATATATATATATATATATATGGATGAGAGTTAATGCATACGAAATTGACTATAGAATTTGATACAATTCCTAAATGTAATTGATAAATATAGAAAATAATATTAAGTGGTACAAGTTGACTAGACTAGAGTGGCCATAGAGCAAAAGTTACTTAACTACTGTCATGAAACTCAGATCGACAGCCCATAAGTAACCTATGGGAGGTCCGATGAGGCTCCAAGGACGTGTTTGAATCACGCCCCAGCTTGGTGTTAAAAAAATATTTTTAACACAGAGAAATCAAAGAAATGCCTCCTGCCTCCTGCCTCTCCTACCTGCGGTAGTCAATTTCGTACGCATTAACTCTTATCCATACAATCCTGTGTTAATAAGCGAAGCAGTCGGAGGGTCTGCGTAGTTGCCCCGACTTCTTCACCAGTTCACCGAGTGAATCCTATCACCACTGCCTCCTGGGCATCTCTTGTGTTCGAGGGTGAACTCGTAAAAATGTGCACAAGGTCAAATGGGCTGTTACACCACATTAATCAATCCTGGATAGGCGTATTGTAACTTAATAAATAAAGAACTTACAAAAAATAACGAAGAGAAAACAATATTTTTTTTATTGCTGTGGCCTTGCGATTATAAAAATGATTTAATCGATCCGATATTTTAATTTATGTGATCTCGTTCCATCACGTGGCTATGCTCCATATTTCAATATCGTTGATTGTCGTATGGTTTATTTTTAAGCGTCTCCTTTGTAAAGACGTTACAAAACGTTATTCAAATCTCTTCAATTAGTTTGTACTCGTTATGCTTGAGCAGTTGTTTATTTGAATTTACTTGGAATAAATGGAGTACATCTCTCCCGAGATACAAATTAATTCCTGCTGATGTTTTAGTATTCCAGTGCAACAGTTAGACATAAATAACACCAGTTCGTTTCAGTCTGCTGTCAGTATCAAAAACAATTTCAACTTCAACTCCGAAAATTTGATATTTCAGTTAATATATATAACAGAGGGCTTGTAACTTTCTCCAAGTTTGTTCCTCCGAAACTTTTGTTTCCACTAAACAGGATTCGAGTTGAGAAACTGAGTTATTTGGTTGTGACCGTTTCAACAAATGTTAAAAAGAGAAAAAAAAAGTCTGAGAGCAAACAATTCGTATTTGTTGACACTAGGTGTCTGGGAGCCGCAGTTTATTTACCTTCTTCGAGCATGTGACAGCTGCCTGGATTCTCTTCTGTCCACTCAACCAGCCGCGCATCTTGCGCAATGTGTTGTATTATTTAACAGTAGGCTGAGATACCTTTCTTTATAGATGATTTTCGTATATGAATGTGTTTGTGTGAGTACACCATTTCCATTGTTTTTTTAAACTTTTAAGTCACAACTACTCTTTTAACTCCCAATTCGTTCTTTGAAACATAAGAGGCATCTTATACATAAATTGAATGGAATCTTTATTCTCAATCTTTAAAGCCTAGTGCAACAAGGAAACAAAGAGTATGTATAGTAATGATATTTGATAGTCATTTTATCTAAAATAGAATTTGACCCAAGTATAAAATCATTTTTGTTTTTACAATGCAGTGAGGTCTCACAGTCATGGAATAATCTTCATTACCCGTCATAAGATGTTTTGTCAAACAGCTCTTTCTTTTATGTATGATAATTTGTGACTGAGAAAAATAAATAACTTTTAAGTAAATATGAATTTTCACACAACACAAAATCTAGGTCAGTTATGTAAAAGAGATCATTGGGTGGACAAATTGAAGTGGAGTACATGTACAGTATAATATGACCTGATGATTCTGAATATATCTTTTTAAATCGTAATGGTCCGTGGAGTGAATTATGAGAAGCAATTGCTACAGCACAAAGAAAATTGTATGGTGTAACCATGTTCAGTTTCTTGCAGATCTGTATTTTAGTATTTATAGAATGAGTTCGAGACATTTTTTTATTTTGAATTTTATTATATTTGTAACATAGGGCAACTCCGGCGGCAGTCGTTCTTAATGACCACCGCCTTCGTTTTAAACTGTGACTTTATGTATATTTGAATTATATATTAAACTTTTTTATTATTATTACGTGTCCAGGCCATTACTTATATCCTGAAGGAATTTTGATTTATAGAAAAATGATCGTATGTTGTAGGGTAACCAAATTGAGTCTTAATTCAGCAATAAACGCTATCCGTTAATTTGTTGCCTCTATTTCTTCCTTCTCTCTTACTATTATCACAGAAAATTTTGATATTTCTGTCCATATGTTTACAATAAATAATTTTTCGATTATTCTTCGGTCATTATTATTATTATTACAAATGTTACTGCATGAAAGTTTATTCCGATCCAAATCTAAAGCAGTAGCAACTCATTGACCCCATTCACACCAGACAAATCTGAATCAAAAAGATTCTTGTACTTTAGGGTACTTGCAATTTGGGGTTCACGTTATTAAACTTTGAATTAGTATATGTCATTTGAATTTGATTAATTTAGATTCAGTTTTTTCCTGACATTGGAATATATGAATTTATTGATTCATTTCTCGTAGCTTTCCATTCCAAGTTATTGATTGGGTAGTAAACCTATAATATTAAATATAAATTTTTAAATTACTTACCTACTGTTGCAGAGGTTGGTAATAAGCGTATATTGCATACCACCTGCCTGCTGAATCAGTGTTTCAAACCTTCTCGTTGTACTTCCTGAATAGTTCGTAAAATTCAATTTTGCGTAACGTATCACGTAAGGAGTGACCCTACTATTCTCGGGACGAGGGTTCCTTAGTTGGTTTCACCAAGGTGAGTCGGCCGCGTAACCACTTGGCACAGTAGAAGACAGAGAACCCGTGCGATCGTCGGCTTTCCCCACATATTCACTAATGGCTACTATTTACCTCGAGTCGACACTTCGGCCACTTTCGGAAAATAACTGCATGACCCGTCCGTTCCCAGGTAATAGATGCTCGCACAGCCGTACAGTGAGATGTATAGACGCTGGAAATTAACTTTCTCCCAAAGAGAACCGCTGGGACAAGTGCGTACTTGCAGCCAAATGAGGACATTCCGGCAGTGTGCTTATTGTCAGATATTCACGCCACGTCGCCGTTTCTCCTTCCCTAGAATATACTTATAGAGCCTTATTATGTCAGCAACAAAACCCTTCATAACGACCTTAATATACCCTACATTCTAGAACTCATCCCTTCCAAGTTTATGAAATTCCACAGTAGCCTTTCCAACCACCCTAATCCTGTAGCACAGTCTTTGCACTGCGCCACTCATCCCTATAATCCTCCTCGGAGACTGAAACGGCAGTGGCCTCGTGACCTGCTATAATCGCGTGACAGTGGGAGTCCTGGCAATGGCCAGTTTCTCCAATCATGTCCTATTGTATGAATGAGCGAGTGAATGATGACTGTAAATATGGTATGAATGAGATCATTTATCTGTATTATTATTGCCTTATAAAAGGCAGATTGTAATTATTTCACAATAAAGTTCTGAACTAATTCTAAAAAAAAATTCTAAGAATATACTGTTTTACGGATATTTATTTTATTTACCATAAACAAGATTTCATCTTTGCTTCTGATCTATGTAAGCACTAAACTCATACACCCATTGGATTACAAGCATGCTATATAAATTTTGAATAACAACCAATGTGGCATATCAATGTCAGCTATGAAGACATTTTCAGATTTTTTACAGGACATTTTGAAAATTTTAGATATAAGCCTCTTTGTCATTTTCCCCTCTTAACAGGTTTTACATCTATTTCACTACATTTAATGGGTTCCCCCCCCCCTTAACCCCTTTTAGACTTTTATAGGCAATAGGTTTTGTTTTTATTACTGCTGCTGATTGGATACAATTTTTATTTCTCGTTCGAAAGCCATCTGTCACCTCTCATTTCCAAGTCCCAATGTGATGAAAGTACCTTTCATTGAGTACAATCTGATGACCCCGATCCGTGAGTTCATTAATTTAGACCAAGGGCCATTTTTTCTTCTGGGCTCACGAAGACCTCAAATACCTCTCCCACTAGTCGGTTATTGATTGTACTCGCCCGATAGTTCTTCTCCAACCTGCCGATTGTTGTCACGACATTAATTGCTCTTTCTTTTACGGGACAGGCTGGAGTAGAAAGTAGACTTACTTAGCCTAAGTAACCGGAACGGTGGAACCGTTAGAACTGATTTGTTTCTTTGATAGCTGTATTAGTTTAGTTTAGTTTTTTTTTTGTACTTTTATTAGGATCGTTTATGGCTGTCCAATGATATTCGATACCGTGAGGAGTTATTTGTCTGTCGTAGGATTTTGGGAAGAAAGATGTTCTATTCCCATTTAATTCATATTTAAACAATTGAGTTAATTATTTCATAAAAAAAATTAGCGGGTTGCCTACAAAAGCATTTATTAATAAAATTATTTTAGTGTGTGTTCCCGTGTAAGATCGACGAGGGACAACTGCTCTGGTGGCCGCCAGTTTACTAACGTCGAGTCTTTGGTTATTATAAGCAGACTTTCTCAACGCTCTTTACTCTTCTTAAATAAATAAAAAAGGTTTTCGTTAATTGTTATGCCCTAATTGAGATGTCTTATCATCATTCAAATGTCCGTTTGTATACCTAAAAGTCGTAAAAGATGTTAAATTTACCTTTAAATGGTCTGATTTGTGAACTGAGACTTTGGATATCTTAAAGTCAGAGTGAAGCGGGTAAGATAAGGGTATTTTATATAGGGTATTAAAATTTCCGACAGAATTACAATACCATCGCATTCTACCTGTTTATAAGTAGAGTCCCTTCCTATGGAGTCAGCAGTAAACAATAATGAACTTGGAGCTATGGAGAACCCTGAGATAAACGCCTGTAGACGGTTATTTCTGATGTTCTACGTTCAGCATTATATATAATGTAAAGGTCACATGGTGGTACTAGGGAACAATTCCTGAAATGTAATCATGAACTTAGCGTCAATAAGCTACTGTTAACGATTCATATCCTCTTAGATGACTTGTGCGGGAGAGCCTCCAGATGTTGAATGCTAGCCGGAACCGCGCAAAACAACCTCACAAGGTCGGGTATCCAATATACACGTCAGCCGCATTTGTAATCCTCTTGTTCGCTCCCTTTGTAGTGCTGTCAATTAGTTTTGCCAGGCTTTGACGGCTGCTCGCTCGCCATTGTCGGAGTAAGATCGCTGGTGATTTAAAAGTAATTTAGCCTAGGTGTTTCTGCTGTATACAGGTCTTGCCATTGAACGATAATGCTTTTTTGTTTTAGGATCTCATTGTTTCTTTTTATACCATAAACCCCCCCCATGCTTTCATCCGTATTTCTGTTCGTCATGGTCCAACATCCCATCTTTCCTATAAGGTAAGAGAAAGAAGCCATCTCCATAACATGTAGTGTCATTAACTAATTAATTGATTAGTTGTTATTAAGACGTGTAATACTTATGTCTCGATCTCCATTTTACGCGGTACTCTCCGGAATAAATTCTGGATTCCAAATTAGTCCAGAAGAGGGCGGTAATCAAGACATAATCTACATTTACTTGACCTTATTTAAATCAAATGAGCAACAAACTGTCTTAACCAGCTATATAAACTCAATATTGGTAACAAGTTTGAGAGCTGTTCCCTAAAGCCAATCAACTGTCCTACCAACGCAGCAGTGACCAAGGTTTGCGTTCTGCGCCGTTTAGATAATTGCAATTTAATATGTAGTTATCTGTTGAATTATTCTTACATGAAGTTTAGGAACTGGATGGATATGTCAAATGATAAAGCTTTACGCTGACCTCTGTGCTCATTATAAAATGTAAATCTCGGGATTTTTATTCGGCTACATTTTATTTTAATTAACGATAAAGAGTGATTACCATTCCTTTTTGACTCGATTGATATGGCTAACTAAGGAGTCTGGACGGGTTTAAGCTCCATTAAAATTCATTTGGCCGCTAAGGTATTTTCACTTGGGACAGTTTACACGCAAGGTTCAATATAGTGATTTAATTTTCTTATACTTTTTATAAGTTATATTTTTTCTTATTAGAATTGAATTGTGTATATATTGTCCCATCGTCCTATTTTTTTAAATTTAAAATGTAGATTTTATTTTTTGTCCTGCTTCCTTCTATTTAATGTTTAACAGTTATCCTGCTTGGGGTTCATTAGATGCAGGAACATGCCAGCCAGCAATATTAACAGAACGCCGTGAGGTTTTTTATTCCTTCCTTCTTTCAACCTTCCTATTGTTCTCATTGAAATCATAGCCACCGTTGAAATCTCCTATTCCTCAGCTATAACTACCTCAGCTCGACGTGATGCTAATACTGCCACTAGCAGGTGTTTCCATATGCTTATGAAGATGACCTGTATTAGACACTTTTTCCTATTCAACAGGAGGGTTCGGAAGAATTTATATCAAACAGATGTCGGAAGAGGTAATTGGATGTGTTTTTTCCTCCTCGTAGGGGTGAATTAGGGGTACGAGATAGACAAGACGCGGACAGGAGTAAAATAGGTAATAAGGACGGTGAAGGGAGGGATTTAGTAATCTGAGTGGGAACAGAGAAGGGCAATTAGGAGGAAGAAAATTGGTAGAGGGGGCAGAACCCAGTGGCCAACTGGTGGGCAGCAGATGGTGACGTTTTGGCATATGGTTCGGGGGTGGTTTTTTGGAACCCCACACTAGCAAATTAAAACGCATCCCTCCGCGGCTCTTTGATAAATGATGAGGGCTCAGGAAGAAGGGGTGGATCTGGGGGTTCTAGTCGCAAATTATTTTTCTTTCCTCTCCAACAAAGAGGAGTTTATAGGAGCCCTATTGTTGGCGGGCTGGGTGGGGGGGGGGGCATTATTCCTCGTCCTTTGGCGGAAGTAGCGAGTGTTCTTCGTTCAAGGAATAGATTAGGGGGTACCACGATCTGAGGAGAGGACCAAATAACTTTCTCTAAGATAATGTTTGCTCTATAATAAAAATTCTCCAATTTGATAATTTTACAGGACGCACAAATAACCTGACTATGTGTCTAAGAAGACCTACAACTAACAATGTTTTTCACACCCATGTGTATTTTGCTCTTTTATTATCGTACATCCTGCTCAGTAAGAATATGTAACATTCTTTGGACTTTCGTACTCCCAATATTCAAAACTGACTTTTGTAAAATCATTTTCAATTGAAAATACTTCAGTTCTAATATTAAATCAAGCACATTTTACTTATCTATTGTAACTGGTTGCTAGACCAAGCAAATTTACGGGTGTTGTCGAGATGTCACTCTTTTTTTAAAAATTAATATTCCTTTTTATATTTAAACTGACAATTTCACACGCCAGTGTACAATATTTTATTATATTTATTGTGAAGGAATAATAGGACACTTCTGTAGTGGTTGTAAACTATATATTTTTCCTAGGTTTGCTACACTTTTTTAGGGACACGGGACTAAAGGAGTTGTATTTTAGCAGAAGATTAATAAATGAAAGGCTAAAAAACCAAAAATGATTGTTCTAGTAGCCAGTACTGCCGTTAGCAGTAAGTAAAAAGCCTAATAAGCATAAATAAGCCTTTAACTGCTTTGGCTGAGGCTAAGTGAGACGGAGACACATACTAGATAAAGCCCTTACCAATGTCAGTATCAGGCTATAAAAAGTCCATTAGGGAACATGGTTTGTTTATTAGGCAAGCTAATGTCGAAGCCTTTCAAAATATCGGGGGTGCGATATCGGCCGCCGGGGGCGGTCCCATCACTAAGCGCATTATATCCTCCGCACAACCCTTCCACCACTTGGAGCGGCGGCCGTCCAACATTGGCTAACACGGACTTTGGAGACTTCACGCTTTATTAACACTCGACGGCAGGGGGCCTCCAGTCCTATTTAATTCCTCTTTGGTGTCGTCCTTAATCCCCGCCGGGAACGGGTTCCGGCTAATTCTCCTCACGGATTTGTCACTTGCCCTGTCAACACGCATCCTTTCTGTTTATTACTAGATCCTTCAAGCGAAAGGATACTGGAAAAGGGGATTTAGAACTGTACTGGGACAAAAGCCTCTCCAATCCACCTCCGGCATACAGTAGATGAATAATTACTTTTATAATCTTATAAAAGTCATTGGGAACTGTTTTATTTTTATGAAGCTGGACAATTTCATTTATCAAAGGTGTTTACTGCAACCTACCTGCTGTTGGTGATGAAGTAGCCGGAAAAACATATCATTTTCAGTTACTAAAAAAAATAATTCATGTGATCAAAAATATTTAATAACAACACAAATTAGAATGTTAAAACAAAAACTAATAATCACAATTATTAAAACCTCGTCTAACATTTTTTTCATCAATGGTAGTTATAAAAGGTAAATAAGTATAAAATACTCATTTGTGATGAGGAAATCTTGAAAATCTTATTATTTATTTTTATGTTTTAATTAGTAAAAAATGATAATAATATGTCACTCGAAATAAATAAATTCGGTGGACCTGCAACTCAGAATCAAAATAAAGTGTACTTTTGAATTATTCATGGTTGCCGGGTCAAAACAGAAAAGTACGCTTTCCACTAGGGATGTGACGATAACCTAGTGACCCTACCCTATACACCCTATACATTTTAAAGCTCTCGAATTAAATGTTATCGATAATAAATAATGTGGCTAGACACAAGGGTGTACATTTACATGTTACTGGTACTAACCAAATGAATTCATGATTCTGTATCAAAGACATGTTCGTTAACGTACTGTATAGTGTACCATGATGCATTTTTCCTTGCAGTAATCCGAAGAGAAGAGGTATTTTTCCACCTCGATTCAATGAGACTAACAGCCTACTTTAAAAAAGACAAAAACTACCTTGATGACAGGGAGTTTTGTGGGAGTCATTTCCTACTCACTTTTTTTTTACATGACGCAATTTCTACTTTGCTTTTATCCAGTGATTATTTGTCAACTTTTTCTGTTCTAGTATTTAACAGTATAATTTCATTTATTCTATTATTACTCACTATTGCTCCATTATTTCGTCCGATTGATTTTTCATCAGCCCTCATAATATTCCTTAAAAATCAGTTGGTTTTTTCTAGACTGGATTGAATAATTCTTCCTGAAGGAAAGACGGTCGTAATATAAATGCTTTTACCAAGCACGGAATAAGCAATATAGAATCCGTATTCGACGGATGTTTGAGAAACACTCTATCACTTTGTCGAAGTTGAGATTTTCGGTAAGACACGAAACGAAACTTTTCAATCCGTATAACTTATCGCCCCTTCCCTTCACCCTCTACCTGCCCCCCCCCCCATCCTTGCCGAGAATATTTTGTGTCAGAGTGAGGTGGAGAGTTAAAAGTTGGCTAAGTGATGAGTGAACCTGAATAAAGTTTGCCAACATAGCTGGGCCCGTGCTTATCTACTGTCAAGGGAGTGCTCGGAGGGATGCAGGATTTCATACCTCCCGTCACCTCCATCATAACTCCTCCTCACTTAGTTAAGCACTAGGATCTACATTTGGAGGGGGAAAAAAGTCATTGCCTTATCGGTGGAGTTTGGGGACTTATAGCTGCCGTAGTAAGTTTGGAGGATTATCTATCAGGGCTAGACAGTCTTTCAGCTGCTTAGACGGTCTTATAAGGATTTGTAACTTGAGCTTATCAATGCCTTGCAAATATGTTCTCCGCCAGGTAGTCACATTCTGCTTGATATCTAAAACTTTACCGTCTATTAGATACTTACGTACTTTATTATTACATTCAGTTATTTATTAAATCCACGTTTATTTTTCATACGGAGCTACACAAATGGATGCTGAAATATCTGGGCCGATCTCATTAGATTAAGGATATGGGTACAAATCCCGAGTGAGTGGCTTGTGAACTGTGGTTTACTATTTTCTAGCTCAGTTTCGATTATTTCCTTATCATTAAATACACATTAAAGACGGCGATGCACATATAATTAGAAAGGTATTCCAAGTAATAATGTTTTGGTATCCAACAACAGGAATTGCGTATTCAATACATGTGAAGGCGGTTTCAATTGGTTTATTTATTTTTTTTTTGTTGATCTTTTAGTTATTATTTTTTTTTTTGGAAAAAGGAAAAAAAAAAAAAAAAAAAAAAAAAAAAAAAAAAAAAAAAAAAACGGAGTTCTCAATTACTTTTCACTTATTGTTGTCCCAGGCTGTTCTAGGCCTTGACATGTTCTGTTCCAACCTCATTCCTGCAATAGCGTGCTTGAATTGTTCCAGGATTTAGAATTTTGATATTCTATGGTTGATACTATTATTGTAATAAACACTTATAGTCCGCTGTGGTTTAGAATATTCTAACTACTAGCCCATAAAAGCAGGAGTTCCACAGGGCAGCGTCTTGGGTCCCATCCTCTATAACCTATATACCGCTGATGTCCCCTCTACCCCCAATACCTTCTTGGCAACATTTGCAGATGACACTGCAGTCTTGTCATCCACTCAGACCCTGATATAGCATCCAAAAACCTTAAAAAACACCTTGATGAGATCGAATATTGGTGCAACAAATGGCGAATCAAGGTCAATGAAGCAAAATGTTCCCACATAACCTTTACCCTCTGCCGCAAGTCCTGTCCGCTAGTATTTTTCAATTCGATTCCTCTCCCCGTGTCTGAGACAGTAAGGTATTTAGGCTTCCATCTCGACAAAAGACTTACATGGAACCCACACACGAGGCTAAAAAGACAAGAACTAAACAGACGCTTTGGACTACTGTACAGACTACTTCGAAGGACATCCCAACTCTCAATAGAAAATAAACTACTTATTTACAAATTTATACTTAAGCCAATCTGGACATACGTAATAGAGCTATGGGGGACAGCAAAAAAGTCGAACATCAAGGGCATCCAATCCTTTCAATCAAAAGTCCTGAGAACAATAGTAAATGCCCCCTATTACGTCACCAACAAAACCCTTCATAATGATCTTAATATACCCTACATTCTTGAACTCATCCCTTCCAAATTCATGAAATTCCATTGTAACCTATCCAACCACCCTAATCCCGTAGCACAGTCATTGCACTGCTCCACTCATCCCTATAATCCTCCTCGGAGACTGAAACGCCAGTGGCCTCGTGACCTACTATAAATGCGCACAGTGGGAGTTCTGGCAATGGCCAGTTTCTCCAATCATGTCCTGAGCGTATGTGGCTCTCGCGCACTTCGTCAGCCTCCGCTTGCTCGTATCCGGTGACGTGGCTGGTGGGGAGCGTGGGGGTCTTCCCGATACTCCGCTTCCTCTTTCGCTTGCGAGGGAGGCAACAACCGTGTGGACTTGTGGGGCCCCTGGGCTGTTTGTAAATGTTTGTAAATATTGTATGAATGTGCGAACGAATGATGAATTGTAAATATGGTATGAATGAAAACACTTATCTCAATTATTTATTGCTTATTAAGTAAAGACAGATTGTAATTTCATCATAATAAAGTTGTTATTATAATAAACACTTATAAATTTGGAAAAAACAACAACTGCTATGCTACAGATACTGAGAACAACTAGTTCTCAATTACTTTTCACTTGTTGGCGCTCACTGCATTCCAAAGGATACTTGTCCCTTGGGTAGAATGTAACGTTCTTGGAGCTCGCTGACCAACTATTTAAAGTCTGTACCAGGTAGCCAGCTAACGAAGGAAGAATGACCAGACAGGACCCAGATTTAGCTGAGCCTGGCCGATATTTGGCTTCACACAGAGAACATGCCGGCGGTGCGTATAATCGCGGCCTCTTTGTGTTCCCGCGCCCAGCTATTAGTAGCCAATACGACGCCAATGCCCACAGATCCTGCCTGCGCACAAAGGCCGGGGCCCACTGTGCGTGTCGCACTAATTCGACTCGGGATCAGCATCTGTTGCGCACCTCACAGGCGCCGCCCAGACACGCTTCTAGCCTAGTTAGTTTTACCAGTTCCGCCTCATGATAATAAGTCCCAGCCAGCCAACGGTCTTAAACAACAAAAAACGGTTTTCCTATCTGCAATATGTTCCCCCCAATCCTATTGTTTGATTTCTTAAAACGTTATCGCTTTAGTTTCTGCAACGTATTTTTGAAAACATCTGGTTCACGTACCTTAAGTACATAAAAGAATGTTATACCATCGTCTTCCTTACATTTGTATTCCTCAAGGCAAGATATCTATGAAGGCAACACACAGCATACTCTGAGCTCAACTTGCAGTTAGATTGCATATGAGGGGGTTTTCGGTCGATAAAATGAGAAGGAATTGGTTTAGGTCGAAAAAATAAAAAATTGATTTGAAATATGACAATTTCTACCCTATTTCTACGAATTGTTTGTGTCCGTCAGGTCCTGGTGTGTGATGTGCTGAGGATGGAAACAAGATGTCAGTTTGAATGCCAGACCCCAAGATGTGTTAAGACTCCCATTTTACTCCATCATTTTGCCCTGGGACTCGATCTGAACAGTATATGATATAACGGGATGAATATATATTTTTTTCAACAACCTAAAACAATTCTTAACAAAAATACTACCTCAACCATCAAGAAGTTTTGCCTAACTAAAGGCCGTATTGAGAAATTGGCAGTGTTAATTATTTTGGCAGTGGGTATCTGACGAAAGTAAGTTAACTGTACTAGAATTAGATTAGTTAAATAAATAGCTTCTTTCCATCCCAGAAATGCTCTAGACTGTTCCAGGTCGTGACTTGTTCTGCTACATCATCATTTCTGCAATAGCGTGCTTGAATTGTTGGAGGATTTAGAATTTTATATTTTAGGATTGATATTATTATTGTGATAAACACTTCTAAATTTTGAGAAAAATAACTGTGAGGCTACATAAATATTGATTATTCTTTAAACAGCTTAAATACTCATCATATTAATTTTCAATGTTTGAAATCTCTGAAAGTTATCAATAAGAAAGAGGATGTACAATCCACTAAAGAATAAAGTTAAATTTTGTTAATAAAGATCAAAAGAAAAAAAAAACGTCATTCACTGATGCTTGGTATATTTATTTACTAATAATTTGCTCATTTATCGTTTAGATGATCTAATATTCGTTTAGAACGTAAACAAGAAGACACTATGTTATATTATGATTGCTCCAAGGTATTAATACTTTATGTTATTAATGTTAATAGACATTTACACACATATGCACTTGGGTTGCTCAAGCTTCAGCTTCACCAAAACATCCTTTTTAGTGACAATATATTATCTACAGTTATGTTAACCAACCATTATTCTGTTGGGGGGAGTTATGAAGGCCAGAAAAGAAATAATATCTTTATCTATTTCAATGAAATCAAAAACATCTAGAAGTTTTTCTAAATATATAATTAATAAAAACGCGTAAAAAAAATATGGTTTTCACCATAAACACAACTTTAATATCAAGGTTTTCTGTGCATTTATACAGTTTGTCCAAATTATTTAAAATGTCTGCATAGGAAGTAATAAGGTTCCCACAAGTTTTTTTTTAATCTATGATTTGTATTACATTACTTTTAAACACACACTATTTGTATATATCTTGTTCTTAAATGTGATTTTATATATATATATACATATATAATGTATATATATATTTATATATATCATGTTTACTAATATATTGCTAATTATATCTGTATAAACAATTTAAACTTGATAACTCAAGCTTACAGAGTTAGTTGATAGTTTACCGATTAAACGACAGCTCTTGTCGAAGCAGTATGTATCCCACAGCCACTCTAAACCCCTGCTCACGCCCTGGACCAGATGCAAACTCCAAATGCACACATATAACCGTGAGAGGACAGTGGAGGAGGGGTCGTCAGCGATCGTGTCCGTATCTGCATACAATCAGTCGTAAACTGAGCGCTGGCAGGAGGAGACTCTAACTTTCATAGCCGACACGACATTACTGACTGGCCTACCACTACCAAATTAGTAGGTGGAACAAAAGACCAGCCTTTAACTATGTATTTGGTGCTCCTTTAATAAATTAACTGTGCTTTATCGCGCTGCCATAACCATCGGGATGTGGACAGCGTTCGAACCTCCTGTGAGTGCCCGTCCCTTCATTATTGTGTCACCGCGATGGCGTTAATAATTTCCATTGTACGGGCCTCATCCGACGTCCCAGTGGCCTAATGATAGCCCTGTTCGAATTAACCTTTATTTATATGACAGCTCGGCTGATTTGTCTCCTTAATTACTCCTGTTCTTGCATTTTATTTTGATGGTTCTTGATCGTGTCTTTTGTTAAACCGCAGGAAATGGCGATTATAAAATTCTCATTATTAACTAGTGGTCACTAGAGTTGTTCATTGGCTCTAAGTACCCTCACGGAGGACAGAAAGGTTTATGCAAGGGTCACTGCCCTTTTCTAGCTGCGGGAACTCTGAAAAAGTAGAGTCAAATGAAAGAGCAGGTTTAGTGTTGAGAATAATTTTCATTTCCTCATTTTGTAACCTTAACTGTTAAGATGAAGAGACATATTTTTTTATTTCATTTTTTTTTTCATAGCCCCTTTAAATTTACAGATAACTACATATATAATTATAGATCCTCAGGCGAATTTCCCCCGACAGTCTGTTGCCATCGATGCGGGAGTGGTGGTGGGTTCATAGTGTTAAACACTGGGTTTGTCAGGTGCTGCAACGTGGAAGAGACATATGGTAACCTTGTAATAGTTTAATTGATTCTGGAAACCTAATACGTACTGGAGTAGAACGCCATTTATTCTAACTAATCGAAGTAATACTTTATCTGTTTGTCTTTTGAAAGAATTTTTTTTATTGTTTTGCATATAATGCTACTTTTTATTAATTTATTAATCTCTGTTTAATTACTTTCTTTCATATTATTTACATTACATCGCCATAGACTGCCTAAGTCATCAGGTCACTGGAAGAATTAAACTCAATGACGACGGTTTAAAGACACCAGTCTAAAAAGTGTTTTTAATTTTTTGTCGTAACTTCGATGATTTATAATTACAAAATATCTTTAATGCAATAATTAATAACATGCCAACAGTTTTTGTGAAGTCACTGTTTAACCTAGGAACATGCACTTTTAAATTCTAGCATTTTCTCCACCGAAACTTTTATTGCTTAAAAATAATCGAGGTAAATAATCGATTAATTAAAAATAATTTATAACTTATTAAAGCAATTGCTTATAACTTCTGACACCTTGGAGCGTTTAAATATTACGGCAGACAATTAAATAACATTAATAGTGGACACATTAGGTCCAGTCCAACATTCCAGTCCTCTTATGTATGTCACAAGAAAATGAACTTTAGTGAAAGCCTTCATAAATTAGAGTGATATTGAAATTATTAAATACACCTTTCTCTGGCACATTATTTTTTATTTTTGTTATATGAGTTTTGAAAATATGGCGTAGTCACTGGAAAAGCTT
Source organism: Acanthosoma haemorrhoidale (assembly GCA_930367205.1). NCBI lineage: Eukaryota > Metazoa > Arthropoda > Insecta > Hemiptera > Acanthosomatidae > Acanthosoma > Acanthosoma haemorrhoidale. The sequence goes on along the minus strand of OV884012.1, from coordinate 48,406,857 downwards.
ATATCAGTATGAAATAAACAGTGACGTTTCCTATTTCCATTGTTTATTTTCCTAAAATATGAAATAGATCTTTAGATAGGGTTCCGTCGTGACATTTGACCGGAAGCCTGGTTTCACTACTGTAGGATTCAGTGACCTCAGGCAGTCAGATATACAATATACATTATATAGTTGGACTCTGGAAAGAATGTGCGAACGAATGGCAGAATGTGACAGCTAACTTATACCGCTCCTATAAATTCATGCTAACATGTATATGTTTCTTTGTCGGCTTGGTCCAAGAGGCACAACACGTCAGGTAACAGGATACACGAAAGGCGAATCCCTTCTGACGGCGGAAGGTGATGATGTTGCAGCGACGAACAATACACGTCTGGTGCAAGACTGAGTAGAGGCCATTGTGGAGAAGCGGCTGTCGGAACCACGAAACGTTGGCCCAGTATAATAAAGGGCAGGAAACTTATTGTGGGTGCCAGCGGTACCTGGCCGCTTGGCTAATTATCAGGGTACCCGAGGGGCCACAAAAAACGGGGCGCCGCCCTCACACCCCGCACTCGGTAATCACAGTCCGGCCCGCAGTCAAACGGTTCCGAATGCTAGATCTGCAGCTATCTACCTAGCTGTTAGGCCCCGTCCGAGCAACAGCTGCGCAGCGCAGGGTAAATAGTGGTTAGCTTGTACTGGGTTAGGGGAGGCTCCGCTATTCCAGGTCTGAGAATGACCTTCCTCTATGCTAGATGTTATGTAGATTTCTTAAGGGCTAAGAGGAATGAGAGTAATTGATAAACTTGAAGAGAAATGTTTAGCTGTTGGTATATTCCATACGCAAGTGAAATTCATTTCAATTCACTTCCAAAAAGTAGAAATAAAAAGAGCCGAGGGGTTATGAATAAAAAGAAAGAATATTTTTCTTGATGTACGTAATATAGATTATTTTAATCATAGACATTGCCTTTAGTTATTGGGAATATACTTAAAAAAAATATTTACTTCAACAAAAAATATTCTCTTTATTATTAGCAGTTATTCAAAGTAAGCTGTTGCAAATGCCTTTAGCCGCTAAACGGAAGTTCCTTAACCTGCACGGCCGACGATGCATGTGGAATGGATCAGAGGACTTTATTTTGATTCCATTTTGAACTGAATTGAAACAAAAACTAGGTAATTCTAGACATATCCCTAAACGTGGTCGGTAATTCTGAAAACTTTTATTAATAATACAGATCATGTTTAAAATTTAAAGATCATGTTTCTTCTTGATAAATATTTACCTAATTCATAATTGAATTGCGTCATCAATCGTTAAAAAATATATATATATATATATATAATATGCTTAATAATGTACCATATTTATGAGTAGGAGGAAACTGATTAATGCAACAGCTGGGTATATGTTATTTCCCGTGTGTATACTATATAATAATGTTTATATGTTACTATTTAGTCTTGTTTCCCGTTTAAGTTTCGACATTAAATCTATTTTTTTCAGGTGGAGGTTTTGGTATTTCACTAAGTTGTAAACTTTTTAAATCTTCAATTCAATCAAAAGCTCTTTATAAAAGTAGCATGTTAATAATATTTATAACCAAAGTAGGCTACTCCAGATGTCCCTTAGTCATCTGGAAAAAATATATTTGTTTACTGATGGAGTTTGTTGTTATTGAAACAATTTCTATTAATCAAAATCTTTTGTATGTAGCTCTTTTATTTTGAGGCTACACGGAAGAGTTACGAAATTCTATTTTTGAGAAAAAGATTGGAAGTAATGGTTCGTCTATAATCATTTTGTTGGTTGGTGTTTAACAAAACCAGGAACCCTTAGGCTTTACCACTGTTTCTCCTTGCTCTGGTTTCTTCTTGTGTTACGACAGCATGGACAATACTGACAAATCCATATGTTTCAATAATCATAAACCATTGTTGATTATAAAAATCTTTTTGAGTATGTTATACAATTAAAGATCTTGACTTTTATGGTAGAAGATATGTTTATTTGTTGGTACTTACTTTACTATACTATAATTACAAGAATATAATTGTTCGCAAGTTTTATTCAACCAGTGGCTTGCAATTTTATTCAATTCGATTCCCAGTTAGGGCCAAAAGGAAAACCACCCCCACGAAAAATAACTAAGAGTTGTTAATTTCACACTTGGTAATTAAAAAAATAAATATTTTCTTATTGAGTAGTATATCAAATCAAAGGTCTGGACATACTGTCGTTATTATATTAACTGATCGTTATTAGATATTTTGTGACTTCAGTGTACTATAATTGAAGCCATTAAAATCATCATCACAAATTTTTCACACAAAACGAAAAATTTAATTGGATTGTACATCAAAATTAACTTGAATTTTGGTCCTTATCCTATTATTGCCGTTTCGTTTTTCTTTATTTATTTTGAGAACAGCGTTTATTGGTCTTTCTAATCAGGGTTTCGTTACACATTGTTTTCATCTAATTTCTCCAACTTACTACAACACTCCTGTTTTTATAAAGTTATTCTTGTTGAATAAAATTTATTTATTTTTTATTTTATTAAAGTTTGCTGGCTGATTTATGAGGATAAAATATGAGCCGTATCGACGGGATCCGAGAACACACCCTTCTTCGACAAGTTTGTTAATGGCCTCCGATATGTTTGGGCCAAGTAGGAAGAGACGATGGGAAGAGTGCGTTTGGAATGCGAAATGTGGCCGCGGCTGTGTGGGAGACTCACGACCCGCCCACGGCCGGTGTACGAACATTGACAGAGTACGCACCCGCCGAGTGTTTTGTTGAGGTAGAGCTAGTCAATGGCTAGGCAACTCCTTAGTGCTTTACCCAGTCTAAGTCCTCTGATATTTACTGCTACTGTGTGCACAGGATTCTAGCCAATATCCTGACTTCTTGCGGGAAAGCGTGACTTGGGAAGGATCCTTCTTGTAGAAGAATGCTACCAGGATACTGCAAAATAGGGAACGCTTGGTCGAAAAGGGTTGGTTACATCACAGAGTGTAATACATAACGGGATCGTCTTTCATCTACTTCGTTAACAAATTAGGTATAATTGAATAAATATTATTAGTAAGTGGATATACTAAGGGTGCACAAGAAAGTAAACTAGCCTCACAACATTTTCATTATTATATTAAAATCTCTATTTGAAATATTACAGCTTGCTTATACAGCAATATTTCATTGGGATATCAGGGAGCATTGATATGGAATAATTCGTTCATACGTATGTACAATTTTCATTCGTACAGTATATACATGCACTAACCACCAAATGAAAGATACAAATCTAGTCTACTAATCTGTTTGAGCATCTAACGTAGCAAAAGAATCTTATGGTTCACAATGAACATAGTTGGAAAAATCGCCTTAACAAGACTCCGAAACCAAACATCCCATTCACAAGAATATCTGATGACGAATATCGAACCATCGATCGCTTTGTGACAAATGTAAACGCTTGCAGTAAACCATATCATCAAATAATGCACTAAATACTACAATGGTAGAATGAAACTCAGCATACTTGAAGTATTACCTGACAACAAAACTTATATCCATCGCTATACCAAGTGTCATCTTGAACTGTAAAAGATTCCGTTCTGTTTGTGTTAATTTATTTGTGACAGTGCGTGCTCGTCGTATATGTGATGGCAGGTTTTCGTGAACAGCGCGCGGCCGTGAAGTTTGTTTCTTTGGGAAAACTGGCTCAGAAACTCTTTAAGTGTTAAAAGTGGCTTACAAAGATGGCGCTATAGGGAAAGCTCAAGTGTTTGAGTGTTTTTCCCATTTTAAAAGTGGGGAAATGTCAATTAGTGTTGCTCAAAATCAATCTTGCTCTGGACTTCTTTCGATATCTCAAATCAACGAGACTGTTGAAAAAATTCGCGAAATCCTCCTGGAAGATTGGCGACCGACCATTGGAAAAGTTGTGGAGTAATCTGGAGTTACTTGGAGTTACAGTGAATTTTAAGTGACGATATGGAGATGAGAAGGGTGGCTGCAAAATTTGTTCCTCCACTGCTGACGACTGCCGATGAAAAATGGTATGACCACTGTGCCCCCATCCTCCCTATTCACCCAATCTAGCTAGCGACTTCTTTTTATGCCCCGAATGAAAAGGGACATGAAAGGAAAGCGTTTTGTGGACGTTGAAGAAGCAAATACAATAACGACAGAAGCGCAATACAATAATGTCAAAAGAGGAATTTAAAAAATGTTCCGAAGACTGAAATAAAAGATTGGAGTGTATTTACTTGAATGAAGAGTAACTTGAAAGATATTAAAGGTTTTTGGTAAAAAATTAAATAAATCACTTTGTACAAAAAGAGTTTCATTTGGGTATATCCTCGTAAATTCTATCCTTGCTGACATTCGTCATCGGTAGATTAAGAAATCAATACTGATCAAGCGATTTCTAGATATAAATACTTACATTCAATGAGTTATTATATTGGCAGAGCTGATGTAGTTTAGGTTTTAAATAATACCAAAAGTTTGTTTCTCTTCAAAACAATGTATTCAAAATTGGCAGTGCATGTTCTCCATAGGGTGTGTAAACTGGGCTGTTGTTTGTCTGGCGTAGGCAGTAGAAAGTGCTTCCCAATAAAATAAATTCGAATCTAACTTTTTGTCAAATTTTAGATAAACTTGTCACTCAAAATATATTGTCGATAGATGTTTAAAGGAAGAGGAGGCTCTTCCGGATCCGCAATTTTCTGCATCTGATGTGTATTTGTATATATGGAAGCGTAGCTGTGTTTATGTAGACAATATTAATTAATGGCAATTACTCTGCAGCATAATTCAACCCCGGAACCTTACTTGCTACCAGGGGATAATATAGCTTGGACACATGCTGCCACTTTTCATTAGTACAACATAGAATGCTCTCTCTGCCCGAACCACGTTAGTAAATATTCTGAAATCGACTCACTGGCAGAAAGAAACCACTGCAAGATTTAGCTTCTACAGGAGAAAATATGACTGAAAAATTAAATTCTTAGTGCGCAAAATATGAAAAGTTCATTTGTTTTAATTGCCAAGTGAATGTATGCACTGTCTGATATTTAAATTAACCTTTACAGTTTGATGCTTGTAACCACGTAAAAAGACAAATATTAATGCTCATCATCAGTCAGCACTAATAGTGTTTTTTTATGAGCTACCCAAGATGAGATACACGGGCTAGGCTTTTAGGATGGGTACCCTTTCTGGGTTACGATAGTAGTTATGATTAGAAAGATGAACTCTGAGGTAACTTTGAATTGTATTTTCTTGTTATTATTTAGTAACCTCATCCAGGGCCTTGACCAGTACGGTCTGAATTTAATTATCACCTGAGCATATTAACTCTGTCCTAGAAACCAAAGAGTTGAGGAGGTATGATTATGTACCATACATACTAAAATTGATTATAAATGCGTTTGATGGAAAAAAGCGCTGCTTTATTCTATGATGTAAAATTACCTGGACTAAGTCAGAACATACCAACGAGTGGTTAAACCACAGTAAATAAATTATGGATATAATTTCAGAGGTTAGTTTTCTTATGTTCTGGTTGTTGGATATTTTTTTCTGACATTTCGCAATCACCAAGCCTGTAGTTAAATACAGTTATAGCTACCACCTCCGAGGACCGGCACTGGGGTAAGAACCGCTAGTTATCGCGAAGACAGACCATCAGCCGTTGCAGTTGACTCGCAGAGGAAGGTTCATTTCCAAGTTTTTGCCGGATAATAAGGCTCTGCTTGCAGAGGGACTTTGAAGAAGCGGAGATGATGTGCTGTTGCCGCAGACAGGCGATAATAAACCAAGTCCCCGGTTTACGACGACGACCCGCCCAGTCACAGATATGTTTGCCCAGCGACCGCACTGTAAACAGCCCCCAGTCAGATTTACCGACGGTGAGACTGAGCCAATGATTGGGGGTCTGTGAGACCTGCGGATATATCGTGCCCGCCTCGTACTGCCCAGGTCTGTTCGCGGATAATTACACGGATAATTCAAACATCCATATCTCCTCTCTCTGTAGCCTAGCTGCGCACCCTTCATTTGAGATTGGGTATTCCTGAGTTATCGGTGATCCGATGGCCAGGCATCCAGTCGGCCCGCTACACTAGCAGTCTCGCAGCTTCACGGCATCAGCTTTCCCCCACTTACAGGCAATATTAGAGAGCTATTCTTTACGCCTCAGCCAACTACTGCTAATAACAATAATTATTCCCGGGATTGTAGTTCCCCGGTGATTTTTTTTTGTGAAAAAGACCTACTCCTAAAAATGTACCGTTCCTTAAAAGTGGTTCATTAACAGAGGTAAGTAAATAGTTTCAAGATCCATACGCTATGTTATCGCATTTTCACATCAGATCCTTTGGGATGTTGGGAGTGGGTCAGAGTTAAGAGGGAATGCATCATTCGGTCTGGATTTGAACCAGGATTATGTGTCCAGGCACCCCTCCAACTAAACTACTGCTCGCTCCTCTAAGCAATAGTTTAAATGTTTAAATTCACTGGATCCGGTTGGAGGTTAGACTTCTTAACATCGCAGAAAGAGTGCCTTGAAGGAAATCGGGTTTTCACACTAAGAATAATTTGAAGATTACTCCTTCGGAAACATTTGCCACAAGTTGATTATGACTAAGATGGTTTTAACATTTCCTTCTTTAAGGATAACGAATCGCACCTCTAAACATGCCGATACCGATACTTAATACTTCCAGTTATAATCTAAATATAATAATTATAATATTCTCTCAACCTACACTTCATGTCATGAAGCTCGAGGCCTTTCCGTATAATTGCATACTAAATTTACGGGTATTATAGTACACAACCAAAAACAGTTAGCTAGAGAAATTTGGTTCACAAATATAACCAGAAACATGTCATGCTACTTATGTTTATCCTGGATTTTTCTAGTTTCGCGATGTGCGATTGGTGAAACGGTTGGTTAGCGATGTTGTGAAACTAGAGAGTTTTATTGTCTTCACCGAATATTGCATTGAGGGGGGAAAAAAAAAATTGAAGTTACGCTTTGAAATTGGTGAGAAGTAGGACCCGTTAAAAGGCTATGCGGCGAAGGAAAATTTAATAATAAAGTATGCAAAAGACGAAGAAAGAAGCCCCAACCCTAATAACAACTTTCCACCAGTAGGCGCAATTAAAAAAGTTTACAGATTCAAAACTTTATCCGGTCGGCCTTTCTCTAATATGGAGTCCTGTTTTCTTACTGGAGATTTCCACAGTCACCACCCTCTCGGATAACCCACTTAACTGCCCCACCTCCCCTACACTTCCTAACTTCCTCTACGATGGCATACTTACGCACTAAATATTATATTTCCTTAAGAAAAAAATAATATAGAATAGAGTCGAAAAATTAAACTTAGCTTTTTTTTCAGTGGTACTTGTATTATTTTTCTTGTAAGGCATGTGAACCGCATGGGTTTTTTTAAAAGTTATTTTAACTTTTATGAATATTTTACAGTGGTTGGAAAGAAATTCGTTAACTTGTTTTTGGGTTTTAATACTAATGTAAGTATGTTTGTTGTGGCTATCGACTTAAATGTTAGTGTACGTCAGAATTTTTATAGTACCTGACTGCACCAATTAGGTGGCGATGGAACAGTCGACAATTGCGTAATGCATTTATTATTACATTATAATGACATTTGGGCAGTATCAGCATGCAGAATGTACTCGAGTATTAACATTTCGTTCCATGACTTCCTGGCTGTTTCCAGATCGCAGTGTTCTCCAGTGCTCTTTATTCCATTAGTAGTCTTCTTCTTGTATTGTCTTCTACACTTATTATGGTATTGTGTATGATATTGAGTTGTAAACTATTCCAGCACGACAGGCCTCACAGCCAGGCAAGTGAACTGGATAGACGGATGCCCCATCAATCTCATTCAAGGTTTCGGAATTTCTACAAGCCGTTAACAATGCATCAAAGAGGGAGTGAGAGAGAGAAGGATAAGCGAAAGAGGAATGTAAAAGGGCCGCTGGGGTGGTTATAACTAAGTATGAGATAAAATAAAAAGAGATGGGTGTTGGAGGACGTGTGTTAGTCGTGAAAGGTGGTGAGGATGAGAGTCACGACGGCATTCACCTGTCACGGGGTCAGCCATTAGACGCTCTGATTAGGCCAGCGACGTCTCCTATTTGTAAGGTCTGTCTAACAGGCGGTGTCGTCGCTCCACTGCTCATTAGTTAAAACCGATACCTACATGTATGTCCTTGCTATGTCTTGTCTTGGCACTTTAGAGTGTACCTACAGCCTAGTCTCTTTGCCAATCTGCTGACGTACAGTCCAACAGTGGACGCTTTAGTAATACATTGATTATTACATTTTTGTATTGATTTGTACATTGATTATGTAATTCACTTCGTTTTCCGTCACTTTGACTGTGGGGCAGGTTGAAGCGACTCATGAACTTTGTTAGAATTGTCTGTGAAACTGCGTGGTGCTCCCGTGTATCACATTTCAACACCGAGGGGAGGCGCTCTCCTTAGACAATTTCTTCTTTGGTTACTCCTTTTCCAAACTATTCAGTCTCATACCACCCTTATGTTTACAATGTCCTGCTGTTCCAATCCGCAGTCTACTCCCGGGTATTTTTCTGACCGCTCTTTCCATATAACCAGATCATTTGACCACTACTCTCTTGCTTGCTCCATCATTCTCTGGAATTATCTTCCTCTCAATATCCGTCATGCATCACCTTTACTTACTAGTCCAACAGCTCACACAGACGAACGCTTTTTATCCCAGAATCTTTGAATTATTTTTTTCTAATATTGCTTTATTATTTTACTATGTTTTGGTTGGATAGGCTACTATGAAATTTCATATACTTGGAAGGGAGTTCAGGAATTTAGGGTATGTTAAGATCGTAATGAAGGTTTTTGTTGCCGACATTATAAGAGGCATTTACTATTGTTCTCAGGACTTTTGATTGAAAGGATTGGATACGCTTGATGTTCGACTTTTTTACTGTCCCCCATAGCTCTATTCCGTATGGCCATATTGGCTTAGGTATAACTTTGTAGATTAGTAATTTATTTTCTATTGAGAGATGGAATGTCCTTTAAAGTAGTCTGTACAGTTGTTCAAAGCGTCTGTTTAGTTCTTGTCTTTTTAGCCTCGTGTGTGGGTTGCAGGTGAGTCGTTTGTTACGTATTATGAATGTCTGCATTTCTAATATAAGGCTCGGTTAGCCTATTTGTATGTATGAATGTGTTTATTGATAAAAATGTTAAGATGTCGCTGGTCAAGTCATGATAGGATATGAACAAACTACCTGAACACAAAATTGGTTTTTGAAAAATTTACTTGACTTTCTTACAGGGTCTTCTCTATCTCGAAGATAAAGTTGACACCAGTTTTTAACAGACGTAATACGGGATCGTGCTTTCGATATAGTGAAAAAAAAACGCATTAGAACATTAACAGACTTGATCCAGACGGTTACATATTTATGGAAATTATTTTGAGACACAAAAAATTATTAAATACTGGTACGAAGTTTAGCTTACTTCGATGATGAAATCAGGTTTACTTCAAATCAGTTATTTAAGCCCTTTCCTTGACATCCATGTTTACTGACGAAATTGCCCTCACATCTTCTCAGGAAACCCACTGTGACTTTAATAACTTGATTACCAAATGAATAATTAAATTTAACCTATCAAAATCTACCATTATCACTTCGCTAAAACAACGCCCCCCTCCCAATTACCAACCAATGCCCCCCTCGCATGTAATAAACTTAATAAAGAATTGTTCAAATTTCGTGATGTGTTCAAATGAACTCTATCTTGAAGTTGGTCTCAAGACTTAGACGGAAAAGGCTTCTTAAGCATTATGTCCAAGTTTAATTTAATATATGAACATAACGCGTATTTTATCAGATTCCATTGATAGTAAAATATTACATTTGAACAGTTCACAATAAACTGAAAAATATACCATGAAAATGAAATGGAATCGTCTACAGATTAATTAGTTAGTGTTTGTAAGGAAGAGATGGATTTTACTCTAATGATTTCCCCTTCCAACCCCGATATTTTATTTAATTAATAAAATATTAATTAATAATTGACATTTAATTACTTAACTTTAACTAACTACTAGATTTGATTATCTTGTGGAAAATTCATTGGCTGCATCAACTTCCTTGACGAAATGGTTAGTTTCTAATCTTAACATTTTACCTTTTGCAGAATAAAAAAAGTATTTTGAGAATAAATTGAAGATAAAATGGCCATCATCATATAATGAAATGGCTACCTCAGCAACAACTCGACAAACTCGAGATAAGGCCCAAATTAACAATAATAAATTGACTCATGTTTATGATCTAAAAAGATTTACTACTAAGTATTTATCTGAATATTTAAGTTCTAAACATTGTTACAGTAATTATTACTTTTATTTATCAGTTTTCACTATTATGTTAATAAACCTTTCTTTATTGGCCTTACACTTATGGAAGCATCCCCTGTCCTAAAACGGAAACTCTCATTTGAATTTTTAATTATTCATTAATATACCTTCGGTTAGGAATCTGCTGTCGTGGGAGGTAGCCGAGTGTAAAATTATAAAAATGTAAATATTAATTGATGATATATACCAATCATCGACTTTCCACTGATGACCACTCTTCGGCTCATGGTCAGTCGACTTTGTCGTTAACTCATTTTTTTCTAAACAATCAATCCTCGGGCTATTAAGTTTTTGTTAATTACCGCTGGCTTAGTTTTTTTTCTCTTCTGGATCATCATCCCCTTATCGCTTTAATCAGCTCTCTCAGTTTATACTGTTTTTTTTGTGTTTTTTTAAAATATAAATAGTAATTTATTGAAATCTTCTACATCGAACTTAATGATGGACTTTAAATAGTGACAACACTATTATTTATTGACGCTTTTTTTTAAAGTTACGCTTTTACTTTTTACGATTTTCATAACTATAATGTTGTATGTTTTTATCTGTCCCCTATACCCTAAGATAAATTACTTCTGTTGTCATTAAATTAATCAAGTGTCATTAATTAGTAAATTGCAGAGTTCCATTGTGAATTTCTACCATTCCATTTCGACGTTACCAAGGAATCCCTTAAATTACCTTTATTTTTACTTTATTATTAATTGGTATCTAATGCTATAGTTTTTATAGCCCCTTTGTTCGCAGTAACTTACTAGGTACTAATTTAGATTCGATGCCGCTTTATTCAACAATTTAAGTCGAGAAGTATGACTACTCAAGGTGGTGTTAAAATGAATATTAAGGTATTTGATCTGATTGGAAACTTGATCCTGGTTACTTACAAGCCCAAGCTTCTCAGGAGTGATAGATAAATCAAGGTTAAATAAAAAACATTACCTGACGAAATTCGTCTTTAGACAGACCTCAAGTTTTGTGAAGGGCTTGTGAGGCGAAGAAGACCATCGATCTGTAGTTTGCTGATAACACCAAACTCATGTTTTGGTGAGTTGTTATGCTAATTTTCATTAGCTTGCTTTGAATGTCATAAATTTCATTATCATACTTGGGTTCAAATCAGCGCCCGGAATCCTGGGTATTAATTTTGGGACCACTAGGTGTAAATATATGTATTTAAAAATCTCCGTGTAATTGAAAATAGAATGCATTAAATAATTTGTGTCCAATTATTGTTTTAATGCACATTGCATTTGTACTATGTAGGGAAACAGTATTAAGCTATAAGGAATGCATAGTAGTCACGAGAGAGCTATGCAGATTTGCCGATAAAGTACAGGTTCCTCTGACCTCTTTCTTTTTTTTATCTTACAAATTAAGGAATCCGTTATATGAAGGTTTATTATTACAATTGTGCTTTGCTGCACGAGTACGTGCCCCTGACGCCGAGGCAGATGAAATCTGCGATGTGACACGTACATTTGTTCGTGGTGTGTAGCGGTTAGTTGGCCTGCCCTGTCCCCATTCAGCCGGCTGACTATTTATCATAACCACTGGCGAGGATGGCACCTAGCCCATTCTTCACACCTACCCACCGGGCAGGCCTGGTCCCCTGGCTGACGGATCTTCACGACTCCTCTTTTTCAAGCCTTTAAACGCTCCAGGATGGATGGATTGCACAGCGACGTATGTCGACTCCATGGCAGCGCACCGACCGTTCTGTCTTCGGCATGAAAGCTTCTCTACAATACGATGACAGTACGTCGCTCACGTCTTATTTACATCGGCCAAGAGTAATGGACATCCTTTTGATAGCAGTCCATTTACACAAGAGTCGGATTGAGCTCCTTGGTGGGTCTATTGATATCAAAAATTACTGCGGTTTTGTTGTTTGAATGCCTTTGTCCGACTTTTAATGCCTACTCTCGTCGAACAATTCCAACTGGTAAAAACCTTTTAATAGCTAGCAATTGTTTCAAGCCGCTTAAGCCAATTACAACAGCGACAAGTTATCACTTAGACAGAATCTGTTTATAGCATAGCTACCAAACTAATGACCTATCAGCCTCTTAAATATGTCACAACTAATACAGGAACGTTTGCCAAATCATTTAGAGATAGATGCAACTTTGATTGTCAGATTGTATTTAAGCCTTACCCGTCAGCAGAGCGCCATCTCTAGTGTTTGACCGATTAATTGATTCAAGGATTTAAAGAAAACAACCAACTATTCAGGAAGAGAATTTTTGATTATCTCTTCTGATTTTGACATAGATAAAGGTTTACTTTAGAATTCTCTATTCAGGATAGAGTGAATAAAGCTTGAAGTCAAATTAAATAAACTAGATCACATAAGTTTCAAGGATTGATTCGAAGTCCCATGTTTTTTTTTTTAACGTATTCTGACATGTAGGTGCTGGAAGAATCGACTGTGCAGATCGTACCTTATTTATTGGCCAATTTGGTTTCATCACTTCACAACAGTTTCCTCTTTCCCAACTCCCTTAGCCCCGGAGCGGGGATGCCTCGTCCCATACATTCTTTTCCTGGATCGTTTTCGAAACAGCTTGTTCACGGGTCGGCCGATAGAAAATGGACCCCAACGTGCAAAGGGAAAATTGGTTGCGCTGTCGCGATTCGGTCGGGACCTTTGGCACAAGTGAATCTTTTATTTTCATGTATTATACCTGGAGAACTCTCCTAACGGGCTACCTCTAAACAAAAGGTCAGCATGCAGTGGAAGGACAAAGAGACTTGTTACGTTACTATTACACGAAACGCGGATTTTACGGGTGTTAGACATAGTATAGAAGCAACAAAACAAAGCCGGACATTTCGAAATAAACAAAGATGTACAGCATTTCTATAGGATAGCATTTTAAGTGCATTGGTTCTTAAGAAACATCTTACTGTCTTACTGTTATTCCAAGGATCAGCTTCAAAGCAAAGTTAGTATAAAACTATATTTTAAATTTATGGAATATTATTTCCGTTAAATCAAAAATTTTTATTGTGATCAAATTACAATCTGCCTTATTGGGCAATAAGTAATTGCGATCAATGTTCTCAATTCATGTCATATTTACAATTCTTTATTTAGTCGCTCATTCTTACAGTATTTACAAACAGCCCAGAGACCTTCCAAATCCACATGGTTGTCATCCCCTCTCATGCGAAAAAGAAAGTGGAGTCTTGCGAAGTCCCCCACGCTTCTCCGCCAGCCGCGTTACTAGGATAATATGTCCATTTTCATATTGTGAAAAATTTATTTCGTCTCCCTTCGTTCAATTCATGTGGTGAGGAAACAAACTCACCCAAGTGTGATCATTAGATAATAAAATAGCCTATTAAGTTATTATTATTATGTTATTTCCAAGCCTGAACGGAGAGGCTCTACTTTTATTCATCTGACTTTTCACTTGTATTTGATCTCGATCAAAAGTTGACTAGAAAATAATTGTAATAACCAATCTCAAATTTTGAAAGCACCTGTCCTTAAAATTTAGGGTTTAGTTTTTGGTTAAAATGCTGTAGCGGAAATTATTTAAACAAAATATAAATAATCGTGAAAAAAGCCCCTCTCGTTATCTCGTAAGACCAAGATCAAGTTCCAGCTCAGAAGCTATCCATGATTTAAAGTGTTAATTTTCCCAATTGCAAAGGAGGACAGAGAAAAAAGTATTTTACAGTTATTAAAAAAAAATTGTGTGTGCAATTTTTTTTTTATGAAATGATGGTTTTCAGTGGCAGTGGTGGTTCAACAAATGAGATGTATGTTAGTTTTTCAATCAAAATTAGCAGTTTTTTTTTTTTTACATTTTTAAGAAATGCAATTTAGTTTCATGATTGGTAATAATTTCAACCCCTAGGAAAAGCAATAACAATATTGATGGGGTGAACCGGTATGGAGTGCGCTTACTAAGAAATAAAACGTCTTTTATCACTCCACTGCTTTATTGATTTCTTCCGGAACGTTTTCGACGGACCGATCGATGTCCATCCCGGAAAGTGCTATATTACCATCAAAGAAGTTACGTAGAAAACTCTGGGGAGAGAGAGATGGTATCTGTTTTATTTATTAACAACAATACCCTTAAGGTAGATAAGATTGCTACTAATCATTAACATCAATGGGAATACAATGGTAGGCGTTATTTTCTTTGCGTTATTCTAAGAATTTGACGAACGTATCAACCGTGAAATTCCTGGTTCTCGCCGTTATCAAAGTCCTCCTGGTTGGTGATAGCAATCAAAAATATACAGGAGGGGACAGTTATGGATGCGAACAAAAGTTAGTATCGAGTTTTTTTTGTTTTTTTTTTCTTCTACTCTTGGCTCACGCCTTCAACTTTTTCATGTCATAGATAATCCCACTTTCCTGAAGAGCGAACAAAAACAGAGACGAGGGGTGGTTTCTGGCGGGCTGGGCCTCAGAAGGTCCTATTCCCATGGATACCATCCTCCCCGCAGTTCGGCCTATTCATTCTTTCTCTTGGGTTGCGCACCACCGGTCGGCAGGTTAATTTATTGCTCTGGTCACACCTGGGGCAGGCCTAGCCTTAACACAACCGCACGGTTAGAACTTTACGGGACAAAAAAAAAATCACTGATCATTTGATTTTAACCACCGAAAGTGAGGCCTAAACGATCAAATACGTAACATATACGGAATAAGGGAATTGTACTGTAAGATAAACAGTACCGAATCAGATCAAATAATGGACAATTTCGGCACTTAAACGTAAAAAATATAACGTATCATACGTCCAAAAAATAAAATAGTTTCTCTAATATCAACACATCTTAGAAAATTCCTTTTTGGACGTTTTTCTTCATTATTGGACAGTCAAGAGACGTAATTTCAGGGCACTAAAAAATGTATTTAGTTTCATTTTGTAATGTACAAATAGCGTCATTGATACCAACTTTACTACATACGATGTTGACTTAGTGCTCTTCCATGCTATTGGTGCTATTACCTTTTTCATACCTCGAAAAACTCATATTTTTTTAAAAATTAATTTCCTTACCGATGTCCACGAAGTTTCAATTACGTTGGAAAAAGTACAATTTACCACACCGTCTCTGGATATGATTTTCGAACATTTAATTATTAATAAATACCTGAAGGATTTTTAAATCATCTTATACATCTGTACAGAATGTGTTTACCATCTCAAAAAAGGTAAAGGTCTGCAATGATACTTTAGCTGATGGTAATAAGCTTATACAATGAAAACCCTTCATTCTTTGATAGAAACTGTAATTTTAATAAATAAAGATACCCCGACAGAAATAAGGTCAAAAATGATACATTTTTCGGGTTTGTTTTCGGTTGCTCAACGATTTTAATAGAAGTATTAATATCTTTTTGCATTAAAGGAAAATTAAAACCACGGTACATGATACATATTATTAACTAGGACGTAAAGATCTTAAGCTAATTAGCAACTTTTATTTTTGGCATCATCGGCGCATCCTACCATACAATATATCATCCAAAAAAAAAACAGCTAGAATTAAAGTTGCGAACTCAATGTTATTGAGACTTTGCGTAATTATTGTTAATTTAGCCGAAGACATTTTACATACTATTAGTCGTTGAGATCTATAATTTTTTGATAAACCACTCAAAGAATAGTATTTTATTGCCTAAACTTTTGTTTATCCCCCTTCGTTTTTTATTTTCACGGAGCTGGTTACTGGTTACGGAGTCAAACTGGTTGGAGTTTAAAACGCGATGATAATGACAGTAATTATAGTTCCATTAGCAAATCACAAGTTACAATGTATTGCTAATTAAATAATTAGTTAATTAATGTAATTAAATCCTGTTCTCATTTAAAAAATGCTATATTAGTATTGTCTATGTAAAATTGCCTGCCTTTATCATAAAAAGGGAACCCCACAAAGCCAGACAGCGTATAAGTAAAAATGTGTGTTGCTTGAAGTGGCTACATTATTGGAATGTGAAATAAAAATATGTTAGTAGGATTCGCCTCTCTACCATTTATCTTTCACCCGTTCTTTCAACGCATCTTTCTTTTTATCATTCAAGAAAAAAAGTATATGATGTTAATTAATGCACTTTAATATTACTGATGCCTTAAAGTTTATCGTTTCAATGTCAAATTTCAGAAAATAATTTCGATAGCAAATAATTTGGCAATCGAATTACTATAAATCAACTTTCTTCTCTAGTCTGTATGATCCTGCTTTGTATGGGAACAGAGTGGCTTAAAACTGTGAAGATTGGAATGCCTCCCCCCCCCCCTCCCCGTATACCTGGCCGACTCATCAAACCGTAATTATACTGACTGGGTCGACTCCGTGATATACTGGAACGGAAAAATTGCTTGGTTAGGATTTAGTTTTGTAATTGATACCTTGCTTACATCCATTCTTTATCCTACCCCGTATTTCCATCCAGTTGTAATTGTTACCGTCAGGCATAGAAAAGGTCTCTTTGTTTTCTTCTGAACAGCATAGGAATGTGAAATTGGCATTTTTTTTTTCCACCAAGGAGTAAGTTTTTATGTTCTTGATGGTGATTTCTAAAATCACTAAACAATAATGTGTAATTATCTAAGAGATGTGTGTGGTCTTGTCTGTGTATAGTCTTCGTTTGGTAGTTAGTAGATTTTGCTCTGATCTTCCAGGCCTCATGCTAATCTTAATCGTTATGCTGCTAACCGAGAGCTGTCTTAATCTGTCAGGGTTTGGCGTTGCCTCAATCACTACAATATTGCTTACCAATTTGTTGTTGCTTAGCTCGAAGGAGGAGGTTAGACTCTCAACATGTGACGATGTGTCTTTATTCTATCTATTTGCATGTTTAATTTGATACCGGTGTTGAAAATTAAGGAGGTTAATCAATGAGCTACCAAGTATATTACCCCTCCCCCCTGATCAGAGGTGCTTAGTTAAGAATTAAAATTACGTTTTCACACGGACTTATGTTGACTGTGAAGATGAATTCGTTGAATGTTAAGAATTCACCACGCAGTTTTTTAAAAAATATTGTAGTCCTCGTCACGAGCGAAAACGCGAATCGCTCTGTACAAAAGAAAATGAGATGATTAACATGATGTCAAGAAAGTCTCTCAGCGATTCGATTCGAACAACTCTTACGGGTCCTAAAAGTCATTACTATTATATGGAGGTTTTGGTCCTAATAATCTCTAGCAATTACTTCTAAATCATAGTAGAAACTAATCCAGCCTAGAGACACATATGCACTTGGAACCAGGATACCCTGAAACTTTTTTTTTCTTCCAAATCACTAGAGAGCACCTCTTACAAATGACAATATTATTGGTTCCAGCAGCATGTACCTCACCCATTAAACGAACAACGGTAAAACGCACTCAGTAAGAATAGGTACGTCGATAGCAACTTCACACTTCTGCGACGAATAAAATAACCTTTGGTATTGCTTGGCTATAGGGCTAAAAATGATAGTTGGTAGAAGCGCCTTGAGCTCCAGCATGCTCACTAACACTGTGAGCTCACTAACACCTTCTTGGCCCGTTTAGCGAAAACCGGTTATAGTAGGTCGGCAACAGACCGCTTCGGCGCTATTATTCTCTTGTTATCTGTCAACATGCCATTATTCCTTGTTTCCACGTGCATCGTCTTGAAGATCCTCAAGTTGAATTCGGCTTCGAGGCTTCTAGGCTAGAGGTCGCTAAGAATGTTGTCAGTTGGACGGAGGCTCTCCGAGTGCAGACAATAGTGTGTCGAGGGCCAAGGGAAGAGAAGTCTTTGCACAATGCTGCTGCTATGAAGTCTCTTTCTCAGCCCTTCGTTTTGAAACCCTTCTCTCCCTTTGTGCTATATATTTCGCTTACTTTACTGGCAGATGACAACTGTATATGGAACGAGTGGCTTGTCAACGAAAAACAACTAGCCGCCCATTAGGAACACGGGAGTTTTAGAATGAATAAAGTTTCTTGAATCCTTATTATTACTTTTTTTCTTCGTGTGGTATGTATCACAAAAGTAATTCCCTTTTACGTTTTTCTTTGGTTCTAGGTAGTATGTAGGAAATACAACTATTTATAGTATTGACCAAGTCGGACACTTAACTAAAAAAATGATACTATTGAAGAAATTCCCAAGAATTCCAAACTAAAAAACAACAAAATATTAACTCTTATCTTAATCAGTATTCTATCAGGCTAATGGATCAATGATTTATTTTTTCTTGAACTAGAAAAATTGCCCTTAAAGTATAATTTTTTTGAACATAGCTTCATTTAATTCCATAAAAATCACTACCGTTATGAAAAATTTTGTGAATAGGAATTAACTTGAAAGTTCTAGTTTAAACATTGTTAACTTTTAATCCTTTCTGACCAGCATATGTCATTACTTTTGGAGTTTGTTAGTATATTATTTTGAAAGTGTCTGGAAAATCCTTTTCACGTTTTACATTTTTAGCCACTTTTCCTTGACAGCGACATTTTATTGTGTAATGAGTTATTAGTTTTAACTAGCTATTTTCGTCTGTTCCTAATCTTTTTTTTTTATAGAAAAATCTACTACTGGTCTATGGTCAGAATATTGTTTGAAGAAATTCTTACTAATTATTATTGAAATTTCTTTATTGAGCTAAAATTACAATCTGCCTTATCAGGCAATAAGTAATTATGATAAATTTTCTCATTCATACCATATTTACGATTTTCATTTACTCGCAGGTTCATACAGTATTTACAAACAGCCCAGAACCGACCCCCGAATCCACATGATTGTCACCTCCCTCGCATGTGAAAGAGGAAGCGGAGTCTTGGGAATCCCACGCTCCTCCGGCACTCGCGTCGCCGGATACGAGCCAGTGGAGGATGACGAAGAGCCACATACGCTCATTCTTACTATTAAGAAAATATGTCTCGTTATTTTTGTCTTTTGTTAACAAAAATCATTTTAGAGGGAAAGTGTGTTATTTTTAGTTTTACGGTGTCATTGGGTAATTCTTTACTTTCATAAACCTTTTTGTCATTTTTACTTTAGTAATTTAGATGTTCATGGTGTACTTAGTTTGTCCTTTTATTTTTTTTTTCAAATGTACATTGGTTCTATTCCTTTAATATACGTTTATCATTTATTCACCTTAATGGAAAACTCGCCAGAAAACAGTTTTTTTTTTGTTTTTTTTTAAGCCCTTAAAATACAAGAGACTGTGATTCGTTAATTTTACCTATTGAACCTGTAAAAATAATTCATATCATTTGCGTTTACTGTGTTCTCAGTGGCGCCTTTGACGCTGTCAGATGTCATCGTAAGTAGTTTTGAAGTGTTCACTCGTTGTACAACTAGGTTGGAACCGATGGTCCACATTACCTTTTAAATACGGTCTACTCGAGGTAGTCCGTTCATTCTAGCTGGGATTCAGCTCGTCAATAAGTACTCAACGATAGATAATCGTTGGACCATTATAGCACAGTGCAGGGTGCTGTCTTGAGTCCACTGTTATTCAATGTGTTAACATAAGCTTGTTAAAGCTTGACTTTCCAGAGCCACGGACAAGCAAAACGATACCATTGAACCCTACTGTATTAAGGAGTAACTTAAATACTTGGGTGATTACTACTGATCATTTACACCTTATTATTTTTTAGCTTTATTCCGAAAGAACTGACAGGTAGGAAGTGTTGTATTATGTTTGATTATCAAAGAAGAAGAAAAAATCAGGACACGATGAATTCTCTTGAACATGTTTCTAACATTGACAGGCGGAAAAAACATAAGAATAGAGACTTAAATAGGTCTTTTGAGCCTTTGTTATCTGAAAGCGAACTGAGAAGTTGTGTTGAAGGGTTGTGAGTTGCATTGTGAACTTAAAAAAGATGTTAAATGCACGGGTCGGACATGGTCCATTGTTGCAGCTATTAGTGGGGATAACGAGGCGTCAAGACGCTGTGCCTCTGCATTAATCTCTCAGCCGGAGGATATCGGGCCCAAAAGTGGCCGGACTGGGTTAGTGGAGGAGTGCTATTAGTATCAGTCACTCGGCCATTTATCCAAGCACCTTCCCACGTCAGCGGGGGCCCGGGGCATAGCTCCCCTCGGCGGCTCATGTGTTCACTGCATCTTCTCCTTCAAGTATCAAGACGTTATGGATGATGGAATATTACAAGTAGATGACTGATACGGTTATCTCTATAGAATACTGCAAACAAATTAAAAGTTGCACAGATTGCTGGCAATCTACGCTCAACAAAATTATTTTCCTTCATTCCCAGTCAGTTACATCCTACATATAAAGTGAAAAATGTTGGAGTACATAAACCTGGTAAATTTTGTTAGGTTTGTTTTAAACCGAAAAAGCAAGATATTAATATGTAGGTCCAGGACTCTTACCGCGTCCTCTCGCCCAACTGAGACATCCTACTTGTCAATTTATAATCTAACATTCAAACATTAGCACAGGACATGAGAAAGTTACATTGATTTCGTTGTGTTACTTTAATATTTTTAACAACTGTTGGCCTAATATTTTTCATACAAACATTCATTGACCTCTTCCGTTGATTAAACCCCGAAGTTTCGACCTGGGGAAGAGGAAGAGTAAATTCATTGGAAATTCAAAGGCTAATATGAATTTGAAAACAGAGCCCACAACTCTTATCATGCGTTATCATTATTCTATTTATGTTTTGGAGGAATGTCCTATATACGATTTTAAATACAGATCAATAATTACACAAGTTTATAAAAGTTATTCTATTTCTCATTTTAAATGGTTGAAATATACTCTTACAAGACGAGCCGAGCTCTACCAACAAATTGGACCCCTTTGCAATGGTTAATAACAACTTTGAAAACGATAAGGTTATTTATAAAATAATCCACTCCAGTAGTTGGTGTATACAAAACGTATACATTTATTATAGAGTACAAAATTTCTTCTAAAGTAGGCTTCATGCCAACAGATAACGTGAAGGAAACAGCACGCAGTAGAAGAACTGAAGAAGCAATTTGTGTTACCACATCACTGAATAAGTAGGAATGAGGATAGGAGCCGCTAAAATGTAAATACATTTACACGTTTATACGAGAACGAAATTCGTGTGATTCGTTTTATTATATTTTTTTTATTTCAATTGCTATATTCTGCATTGTAAATATTATGAGTTGTTTAAACAAAAAAATAAATTGTCATAGTAACTAAATTTATAGGGTATGTGTAGACAAAAGATTTTTTTCAACATATACAGTCACTAAACTATTACTGCTGTTAGTGATTGAAAAAAACAAAACAATAAGAATTACTAATAATATTTTATAATCCCCCACATATTAGGTTGTTAATTAATTTCAATTATCTGGGGACATAACGGACTTAATCAATTGTTTTTAATGGGATATCCCAGTGGGAAGTTGAGCTTTTACCGTAGGAAGGTAATCGACTGTGGACTGTGAAGAAAGCATGTGCGGTGAGAATGTGTCCTGCACTAATTGTCAGTAACGTCGCTTTCCATGTCACATCTGACTACGCACCAGCTTCGACATGCTTTAACATAATATGAGCGTAAAACATATAATGAAGTATGAAAAGAAAACCCAGGTGTGAAACCAAATTAGCGTTCACCGGAGTTATTTAAATATTTATATTTTCTAAAATGTCGAAGATTTTATTTTCATATCCTTGTCTTTCTTAAGTAAATTTCGCCCCTGTTATAAAATGAAATTACATATTAATTATTAGTTGTGCTATTGATCCGATTATTTTTAATGATTAGAAGACAACGTAGAAATACATTGAACATGGGTGGCTTTAACCCGGGATCTCATGTACTTACCGAATGTTTATCTAGTTTGACTAGGCTAAGTGTGAGCAGGCATAGATTGGCTTGAGATAGAACAGTTGTAGTACAGTTACGGGCTCGACGCCCGGCCATGTCAATATATTATTTATTTGGCTAATTTCATTAAAATGTTGAACGATCATTATCAATCAATCAATGCTCGCATCATAATGTTATGCATGTAGTATGCAGAGTGATAAGTAGATAAATAAACTAATTTCTCCTCCTATAGGGCTGCGATGGAAAGGGCATTGTAAATATAGATACCTACTTACCTAGATACATATTTAGTTAATAGTTCTAAAAATAATAATCCTTTTTCCGTGATAAATAATAAATATGTAACTGAGCTAAAATTTACCACAATATAATTCTAAAAATTAAATTACAAATTTTATATGTATATTTACTGTATTTTTTTTTTTGTTTCAGGTATGTGAGTCCGAACCATTGTAGTATTTACACAGGTATGTGCGTTTTTTTTATTTTTCAGATTTTTAAACGTAAATGCTTACACAAGCCGACACTGTTCTGCCTAACGACAGGTAGGTTCGATTCCCGGAGCTACCACAATGATTCTTTCTCAGAGATCATTTGATGGGTCCGGTCAGCCTCGTGAGGGAAAACTGGTAGTTACCTGAATAAATCCATTATAAAACCAAAATAAATGCCACGTACCGAGTACGGTGACAAGCTTTGCGGAGTTGTTGTGGCACGGATCTATTTAAATCCTTATCTCACTTTTCATCTTGTATACTCCCAACTCAAACAGCCTAATGATGATTAATTATTAAATTGTATGAGCCGTCAAGTTTTTTAATCTTGGCCAGCCAAAGTTTCACCATTGTCAGTACCGATTTCTTTCTTGTCCATTTGGTCCGAGCAATCCTTGCTCGCTCGCGATTAATGTGTCCATTTCACTGTACATTTACGTCAGTTGTACGACGAAATAAATTATTAAAAAAAAAAATAAATAAAGGAAGAAAGAATATTAGCGGTGAGGGTCGGAGCGGCTAGACACTGACACCCTGATTGGATATCAGATAGGGAGAAGAGATTCGGCAAGAAATGGTTGCTGGAAGACCTCCGTGATCTGCCGTAATGGGTGCTGCATCATGAGCCCGTCCTCTGTCAGCGCTCGTTACCTTCCCGTCCTTCATTTTCTGTGCAGCTCTTCCCTTTGTTCTCACCAGCTGAGATGTTTGGGACCTTGTGATCCTCTGTCGGAGTCTATTTCCGGTAACACTATTGTCGAGGCCGAAGGGATAAGCTCTAGTTGCAGTCTGGTTTGGAATGGAATGAAACTTCGTTTCGTAAATTCATTCGATCTGAAATTTCCACCCAGCCTTTTGGTCGTTGGTACTTATGTTGACTATAGTTACTAAATAGCAGTCAAAACAGTCATTAAAAAAAAGTGTTCTCAATGAAACCCTTGAATGTGTAATGTATCATACATGCCTTGAATATTTGTATCTGTGTTAATGAACACTGCTAATTATCCATTTTCTTAAAACTATACTGCTTATACTGTATGATTATTGATAGAGCTCTACGACAGATATGACAAGACCGTATAATGTGTGTGTTCATGCCATATATTATTTGGATGCAACAGCATATGGTTGACCTATATAAGTCCTCTCATGTCACTTTCAATCTTCGTTGTTCATCCTCCAGTTTTGCTTTTCAACTGATGCTTTCCTGCTAAATCCAATACAACTTATCTAGGACTTACTAGAAAAGCAAGGGACTCACAATGAGCCCCCACCTTACTTCCAAACGACAAGAAACAAACTGACGGTTCAAATTACTTCCTCGCCTAATGGACAATCGTTCAAAAATAACGACACTCCTAAGGAATAGAGAACCCTGAGGGAGTGCCTTACCCTCAAATATTCTTCGCATCCATCTCTGCAATCCAGAATATTCTGTAACGAACTAGTATTTTGTTTATAGTGTGCTCTTTGATTGTTACCTAAGTGACAATTGAAGCGGTTTTGGCTAATTTGGTCTTTTTCCTCCAGAAATTAACAAGAACATATAATATGAAGTTCTATCTACTGCTTAAAATATTACTATATTAATTACATCTAAAACCAAAAGTTTTATTTCAACCGTTGTAAAACTATGAATAACATATATCTGCCGAGTGTGGTAACACCTTTGTTTATAAAAGGACTAAATTGCGCAGAAACAATAATGAGATGCTGACTACGGAAGGTTGTATTTCATAAGTATAGGGGAAGCGCACTAACCCAAGATTGCTCTTTGCTTTTACTGCTCGGAGATGGTTCCCTGTTTGACTTTAAAGAACTCATTACAGCCTAATCAGATGTTTTATAGTAAATGTGGAATGAGCTTAAGCAATAGGCACGATTAGCATACCTCCAGTCCCTCATGGAGCGTCTCGCTCCATGTCTACTCACTTATTTAATCCTCTTATTTATTAGACTCCCGGGATTGGAAAATTTACAGTTAAAACTTAAATTTAGCGCGTTTTTTTCTTGGGATAAAATAGCTTGACGTCCATTAAAGGAAATTCATTTTTCTAACTTGAACTTTAGGTCATTTTTTTATTCCAAAGATCTATTACCTGTCGTAATTAGTCTACGTGTCAATTTTCTACAACTGGCGGTTTTAAAAGATTTTTATTTTGATATTATTTTTGTAATCAAGTGTAATGATTTTCCGATGTCGCATAAATTTGTTTTTATATTATTTTATATAAAATTAATAAAACAAGGGTCGTGTTTGTGCTTGTCTTAATGTAGTTGAAGCCGGTGTTAAAATATTGTTGCCCTATGTACAAAACAATGGTCAAAAGTTCTCTTTTCGGATAACTTCTTAAAAGTTATTCCATTGTAATTTAAAAATTAACAATAAGTTATATATTTGACAACTAAATTTTTGGCGTCACTCTTTTCCTGAATAGATGAGGTGATACATTTTTGAAGATTGTTTTGGGGACCTTGTTTTTTCCACATGCATGGATCATTTTGGCTGGATGTGGTTGTTAGGAGTATGAAAAATAAGGAAACGGGCGGCAGGGGTATAAGAAAGTAACATACTAAAAATAACGTTTTTTGATTCGTCCTCATCATCGGAAATGCTTCAGACTCAACTAAAACTCTGTTTGTAAGCTATAGCTTCTATTGTATCGTTGTTTTCTAGGTTTTGTTCCTGTTTTCGGTATCTTCTTTAAATAAACCCATATCATTTATTGGTAATTGCAATTATTTTATGTGTGATTTAGTAACTATGACATTATATGAGGGATCCGTGGCTCTCTGTGGAAGGAATGCTATTCATTTAAACAGATTATTATAATTGTTTCTTCGGCAAATAAATAATATTTTTTTTAGATTTATGTGAGGGAAATCCCGAAGGATGCTGTATCGAAGGACCACGAAGGATCCCCTGTATGCTGTATCGTCCTCCATACAGAATTATGCCCCCTTCTGTTAAGGGCAGAACTCAAATAAATTTGTAGTGATTTGTTGTCTGCAATCTGTTCCTATTGTAGCTCCCGCCCTCACAACAACGAGGCAGGCCCATGAGCTATTGTTACCTCTCGTGGACAGATTAGCATCTGGAGGGTGATTCCCTAGAAGAGCTCACAGGTGCCTTGCAGAGTCCGCAGGGGGCGTTCACAGCTGTTCTGGCGTCTAATAGCCTCTTAAGGCCTGCCTCACCTTCGACAGATATTCTTCTCAAAATCACTTCTTCGAGTGCCCTTTAGGATGTTCTCGGGAGGTCGTTAACTACTAATTTGTACTGATCTAGTCAAGCCGTTTTGCTTGCTCCGTCGTTTCATCTCTGCCTGCGTTTTTATGCCATACTATTGATCTGCACACCCAACCATAATGATTTACATGAGAAATATTTTTTATGGTATGGGTCACAACCATTACTTTGGGTCAAAGAGAATTCATACTAGGGACATTCGAACCTAAATAGCTCAGTTGATAGAGCAGCTGACAAAAATTGAGGAGCTTCCAGGTTCGAGTCCTGAACTTGCTAATCATTTTTCCTTTGACTGTAAATTTTTAATGATTTACCTACACGTAATAAAGCTATTTAAACACTAGGCTAAAAAAGTATAACTACCGAACTATTTATCCCAAGGTTAATAATATTTTTTTAATTATTAGCCAAAAAAAGAAGATAGTGGACTATGGCTCGAACCGGGAAACTCTTGATCTCCAGCCAGTTAGTCTTTCCACTAATTCTTCCGAGTACGAGCCTAACGAATATAAAACCGTTGAAAAGAGACAGCTAAGGAGAAGGAGGGGGTCTTGTAACTATCGGATTTCCTTAGAGTAATAATTACAAATTATCAGCGGTCATTCTGGTATGCTGTTATGTCGGGTTAGTTGATGAAAGATTTTACATTTCTATCAAATATATTGATGGAAGACATTTTGACAGAATGTATATCAGCAACAGGATTGAATGTTTAACGCGTATTGAGAAAATTTTAAAAGCGTTCACATCATTCGTTACTTTACCCACTAACTATCTCATAAAAGGTCACATGAAGACATAAATATGTCGAATAGTTGTATATTAATAAATTTGATGAGAAGCTTTCTTCTACAAACTCGTGGTTTATGACAAATATATTTGTTTACGTACAGCTCTATACCTCACAGGATAGACAGATTATAAATGAAAACAATGCCTTATGATCTGGTGATTATATAACTGCCTCATCCAAATGCTTTGAACAGCCGCAACTGAAGGGACTTCCTACATCCACCCATGTACGCTCTGACGTAACCTTTCGGCGCAGTTAGATGATTGTTTGACGTAGATGTTATCTCTGATGTACCTCAAAGAAAAAAGAAAGATGGGAGGCGTGAGGTCGAACGGTCTTGGTGCCACGACCCCGTGGACCTCGCCTTTCTATCCAACTGATCTGGACTGTTGAGTTCTGGACCTCCCTTCGTTATGATTGTACGAGTTAAGACAGCCGTCATGTCGAAAACACATCTCAGATTTGAAGGCACATTAGGTGCTAGTGAATAGCACCATTGTAATAAAGCATTTTGATTTTATCGTTTGTTATCCCTCCCAGCACTCGTCGAACTTAAATTCCTACCGACTCGATATTGATGTCTGTTAAGTAACAGAAATATACGAACAAAACAAATCATAATCACAGTCAGTTAATCACCGACAGGCTACGAGCTGTCCACATTCAGATAAACCCAGCCAAGACGCAAGGGATCGTTTTCTTGTCCCAGCACGGGAAAGGAAAGCTTCCACCCAGCTTCAACATAGACGAGACTGATTGCAAACTTGCCAATAGCATATGCTACCTAGGCATCAACCTAGGCAGACACATGACGTTCGGCACACACCTGCAGAAGAAGTTGAAAAGAGTACGTAGGACTTACTATTCTCTCCAGCATCTCATCACAAGCCCGGCTATATCCCTGAGGCTGAAACTGCTCATATATCAGAGCGTCCTGAGGCCAGCCAGCACTGCTGTTTGGAACTCCGCTTTTTCGTTTTTTCCACACCAGCACCATAACTAGACTCCAGAGCTTCCAGAGCAACATCCTGCACACGGCACTATGGCATACCCCTTTTCGTGAAATGAAGGCTCCTGGCATCCACGAAAAGTTCGAGGTCCCCACCATCACCGAAGCCATCAGAAGAAGACACATCAAATTCTCAAAAACATTGCCAAAACCCCCTATTCCAAGACCTGACACCCCCACCACTACCGACAAGATGGCAACTCTCTAGATCTGGGAAAACAGACCAAATGGTGGACATTACGGTCCTTGGCCAATCAGCAACAAGCCTCTGACGGGCACCCATCACTGCTATCCAACTGAATGAGCTTGCACTACATGCATAGAGAGACTCTAGGCTCAGCCTTCAGTGGACTCTCACCACTGTACAGCAACATTTCTACTTCTACCGAGGCTTCCCACACTCCTTAATTCCCTCACTCCACCTTCAAACAGGTACTCTTAGTAAAAGGATCCGCTCACCCCAAATAAATTCCTTTATGTTTCCCTTATCCATAATCTTAAAAATTTGAGAGCTAAGAAAAAAAAATGATCTTCAAGACAATTCTTAAAAATAATTCTGCCAATGTTATGTAAGTAACTCTATTTAGGTTTACTGTTAAAGTACTCTTCCCCTAGTGTAATTGATAAATTCTGTTTAGTCAATAAGTTATTTATTGTTGAATTCATCAACTCACAGTGGTAGCGTGTTCCTTTGGTTAGTTAGATCTCACTAAATTTAGCTTGGAGCTTAGTGAACCTAGTACTTGATAAATGCTACGGTTCCTCCCTGCCGAGTTCTTCCTTCCCTGACCGTTGTCACTAGTCTTCTTCTGTCTATTTTTATTACCTCTGACTGACTGGCCCCTTCGCCCCAGTTTATTTATTACTAACTAAATATACACAACTAATATATATTGAGCTGAATTGGTATCCTTGTACTGGAATGCTAACATGTATTTAAGCAGTTCGTACAAACTAACAAATATTGGATTTCGTTGAAAAACAATGAAAACAAGTCCAGACTTAAGAAGGGGCTTACCTTCGGATTACAGAGTAAAGGCCTAAAACTATCTTATGGATAACTAGCAAACTAACTTAAACCTAGAAACTTCCTGCTGCCATGGACGAGGGAACGGAGGTGGGGATATCGTGTTGAACACAGGACTGCTTAGGAATTGAAGTGACTTGTTGAATACGATGTGTCTAAGGCCAATGAACTCATACGCCACAAGCAACAGTCTTCGTGAAGTTCATGATTTTTCCGATGTTGGAATGAACTATGTTGGACCGCAGAGCCGGCTTAAGTACGTTCTTGTATATCACCAGCTTGTAAAACGTTAGGAATTGTCAGTAAGTGTGCGAGCCGTTAACAGTCCATGTCAACTTGTTTTAGTTTCTTCTTAAAATGGCCACAAAGGCTGAGGTGATCGTACGTTTGTATGGCCAAGTATATGATGATGTTGGCGATAGAATTTTTCTGCGTTCCTACAGTGTAGGAAGTAGGCAGTGGGTTCTTCCCTTCTAGATTGAGAATTTTACGCAGCCAGTCTTTCCGGAGTCCACTGTAATGTTGGGGTGCTACTTTACACTGCGATGTCGTGTGGGAAAGCAGCAACTGTAGTATTATTGAACCCGGCTTCAACAATTTTTATTTATTACAAGATATTCTCAAAATATCAGCACACGAATTACTCTTCCTTTATCTGTCATTTTCTATGGAAGTAGTTCGCTTTTTAATCATCTCCTTTAGGTCTAATTGGTCTGATTAATTTTTATGTCTGTTCGTTTCATGGTTTTTTTTTTTATTCCATTCATTGTTATTTTTTCTCCTCATTTCCTCTTGGCAGAACCGATTCTTCACAAACCCTTTTGCTTTAAGGTAATTTATTTGAAACTTCAACAATGAAATAGTTCAACTTTGTGAAGAAGCTGGCTGGGGACTACTGTGCGCATTTACTGGGAAGTCCCTTGGGGGCCGGTCCCAAGGGATATCTCTCAGGAACTTGCTGCCTTGATCTGACTAATGGCTTTTAGCAGAGGGCAAGTGGACTTACTTCTCTTGCCTCTGTCATCCTTGTTCCGTATGAACATCTCCACCCTTGTTTCGTAAATAGTTTATGGGGCAGCTCCTCAATGTTTAATGGCATCTTCAAGGGGAAAGGTTTCTGTTTAAGTATTCGTCGTTTTTCCATACATTTAAACTTGGATCACAGATGAATTAATAATTAGGTTTGTTAATTATTTTTAAAAGAGTAAGTATAATGGCTCATTAAGGGTCAGTTCTCTATCTACTGTCCCAAGCCTAATCAGTACGAGCTATGCCAACATCTATTATTATATTAATTTTAGTAGATAAACAACTTTATTATGATGAAATTACAATCTGCCTTATTAGACAGTTCTAAGGTATCATCTTCAGTAATCTCTACAATAAAATAAAAAGTTAAATGATAAAAACTTTTACTTGGGCTTATGGAGACAAACTAATTACTGTTATTATACGTAACAAGTCATTAAGTAACATATTATTATTAAAAAAATTATTAAAATTCAACAATACAATAGATATGTAATTTATCTTGTAATAATACTTATGTAAGCTGTCATAAAATTATTAAAACCTACCTAAAACACACCTATATACTAATCTTATGGCTACTCGTCCAGGTTGTTATGTGGGATATATAACTCATCTAAAACAATAGTATATTTTTCATCATTTGATTTGTCCAGGAGGTATTTGTTTATTTACGATTTATTTATTTATACTTTTTTTTTAATTTTTAACTCTAATTATTATTTTTTTAAACTTGTACGCCCTATTCTAATAATTTAATCATGTGATTACTTCAAAGGACCCCATCTCTCCCATCTCACAGCAGAAAACAAATTACTAATTTACAAAGTTATACTTAAGCCAATCTGGACATACGGAATAGAGCTATGGGGGACAGCGAAAAAGTCGAACATCAAGCGTATTCAATCCTTTCAATCAGAAGTCCTGAGACTAATAGTAAATGCCCCTTATTATGTCAACAACAAAACCCTTCATAACGATCTTAATATACCTTACATTCTTGAACTCATCCCTTCCAAGTTCATAAAATTTCATAGTAACCTGTCCAACCACCCTAATCCCCTAGGATAGTTATTGCACTGCACCACTCATCCCTATAATCCTCCTCGGAGACTAAAACGGCAGTGATCTCGTTACCTGCAGTGGGAGTCCTGGCAATGGCCAGTTTCTCCAATCGTGTCCTGAGCGTATCTGGCTCTCGCGCTATTCGTCAGCCTCCGGTGGCTCGTATCCAGTGACGTGGCTGACGGAGGAGCGTGGGGGATTTGCCAAGACTCCGCTTCCTCTTTCGCACGCGAGGGAGGTGACAACCTTGTGGATTTGGGAGGTCTCTGGGCTGTTTTTAAATACTGTATGAATGAGCGAATGAATGAAAATTGTAAATATGGTACGAATGAAAACATTTATCACAATTACTTATTGGCCAATGAGGCAGATTGTAATTTTATGATAATAGAATTTATTTACGATTTATTTAATTATACGGTTTTTTTTAAATTGTTCACACTAATTATTGTTTTTTTAAACTTGTACGCCCTGTTCTATTAATTTAATTATGAGGTAATTTAAAATTAAAAGGTAACCGAAAGCGCTTGTGTGAGTATAAAATAAATCTTTGGTAGACCAGACAAAGGTGTGAATTTATTAAGTGTTATATGTATCGATTGTTTTGTACTGTTAAAGGGAAAAAATCTCAGAAAAAAACTCAGCGAGCCGCAGTGTAGATTATGAGGCAGGTAATTGCTTATTGAGCTTATTCAGTTTAAGGCACACAGCGATTGGCCTTTGTGATTGGATATTTTATTGTTTAACTCGATACAAAAGCGTGTGGATTAAGGCGTTCAATAGTTACCGTTACTTCTTTTAAACTCAAAGCCGCCTTTAAGGTAACGTCATACCTAGCACTTCGGCACTTTCGGCTACATGAGTACAGAAAAAATTCTTTAATATAATAGTTGAAACTTAGATAAATTGGGCGTTTCGACAGAAACAAAATGCATTGAATGAATAACTTACATTTTTTTAGAAATCGTGTATGATGTTTAATTTGTGTAATATTGTAAAGCATGAAAAATTAAATAATTGTTGTCATATTCCGTGTTCTTTTGCAATCTCTCTGATCTGGCGACTTATCAGTTAACATTACACGCCCACTGAATTCCAATAGGCAACTATAATCCACTATTATGTACATCTGACGTGTAAAGTATTCTACGTGCATGTGTTGTAGGATAACCTAGGCATAAATGAACTGTTTGTGAACAACAAACCTTTCTTTTATCAAGTCTGTGCAAAGGCGGCCAAGAAAATCGTGATAAAAATAAACACCTTATTTCAATTATAAACAATTTATACTTGTCTCAAAGTCAGTATTTTGACACTTGTACATCCGTACCACCAACCTATGCAACTGTTTAATATCCGTCGTTCATCAACCCTCCCAATCTTTAAATCTATGATATATCAGTTCCTTCTATCCCTCCAATCTTCAACTATCAACTATAATCTTACAATTTATATTGCACTATTATTATTCTTTTTAATAATTTGTTTCATTTCCTATTTTAGTACCTCCTCTGCAACCTTAGTACCTCCTCTGCAACCTTAGTACCTCCTCTGCAACCTTAGTACTTCCTCTGCAACCTTAGTACCTCCTCTGCAACCTTAGTATCTCCTCTCCAACCTTAGTACCTCCTCTCCAACCTTAGTACCTCCTCTCCAACCTTAGTACCTCCTCTCCAACCTTAGTACCTCCTCTCCAACCTTAGTACCTCCTCTCCAACCTTAGTACCTCCTCTCCAACCTTAGTACCTCCTCTGCTACCTTAGTACCTCCTCTGCAACCTTAGTACCTCCTCTGCAACCTTCCTTGCTCTTTTCCTCTTTTAATGATACCCATATTTTCTCATTTGTTGTTGACAGAGATGGTTGACCTCTATACATTTATTTTTTTTGTTACAATCTTTTGCTGTTTGTTCATTGCGGTCACCATTTATGTACACCGTCCCTTAACTTTTTAAACTAATCAGACCTGTCTAATGTTATTTATTTTTTGGCTGTTGGATATGCCTATCTGTTTTGTTGTTCTGAGGGACAATGTTTGAAAAAAAATACTGTTTTCTCATTGACGGAGTAGTCATAACGAAGAACACTCAACAAAACAATTTAAGTGAATCAATGTATAGATATTATTTATTTATTAACCGTTTGTTATTTTTCAAATGTAATATAACGGATTTTTTCCTATGTGTTAATATTTAATAGTTATTTAAATATATTTCTTCTTAATTATTCCTTTAGTATCGCGCTCACGCAAACGTCCTGTTCCTACTCCCACGTTATTGTTGAGCGTACAAAGAAGGAAGGGAATGCATAATTGAAACCGTTCCAAGCATCTCTTGACCTTTCGGATTATCAAATAGGACGGTGGATTATACTAATAGGATATGCTAGGCAGAAAATCAACCCGCTGCGTATCTAGATTAATTAGTATCCATTTAAATATTTAGAAATGGTTCATTGCGGCAGTTTTATATTATAAATTCTATTAAATTATAAATTGGAAATGACAAATGGTTCCTGATATTCTAAAGGTTAAATGTTATTGCGAATAACTTAACTTAGCAAGCTTGTATGATAAAAAGAGAGATTTGTGAGGTAATGTCGTTTCAACTATTAGGAAAATCAAATTTTTTTTTTAGAAACTTGTAATTTGTCTGTACTGTTTGCGAGTATTATTTGAGAGTAATGTCAAATTTGGCTTAGAGGTTCCAGTTAATGTCTCAACGGCCATGAAAATAATCAAAACCCTTTAAGAGTGGTTATTTATTGGACATTCCAACTTTTTACAAAGTGATGATGCCATTACTTGTGTTCTATCATCAGAAACGACTGATTTCGTATTCCTCCTGAGTACGAATTAGATAGCCTCCTTAAGTGTGCACTTGATCATTTACCTCGAACATACGTCGAAGGTGCTAAACGCCTCAGATAAGGATACGCCACGCTCCACGCCTATTCCGGCCCCCCTCGAGCGTACTGTAAAGACTTAGGAACGTCATTTTAAAAAGCCGATGAATGGTAAGTTAACGGGAAAGGCCATTTTTAAAAGCTGACAACCCGCGGAGAGGTATAATCATAGGGGAATCCGAAGAAGCGGGGGTAGAGGGGGGAACTGGTCCTGTAAGAAATCTGAAAATCGTGCTCGCCTGAGTCAGAGGATTTGAAATTTCGTGCCCTGAGGAAGTCCTCTCCACGCGGCTCCGAAAGACCTGCCATTATAAATAATGGGTGGACTGGCTGAGCCCAACGCGGCCATCACTACCGTACCACCTTGTTACGCTACCGATCAATTTATAGCCTACAAACTACAATAATCTACTGCTGCCTTTATTATAGTTGGCAATTTAAGATGGATATGCGTTGGCTTGTTTGATCAGCTCAGCGTGTATTTGATCCGGGGATAGTCGAATACTGCCTATGACCACTAAACCGACAATGGCATTCAAAGCTGGATTTATTAGTTTACCGTATAACAATTATTTAAGCCGTCCATTAGGTGAAATTCTCATAGCTATTTAAAATGAAGGTATAATCTGCCGTTGAAAGCGAGGGTTAATTAATAAATTTTAAGAGTGGCCAAGCATTCATTATTTACTACTTAAAACCTGTAATCCCCACTTAACTGTAACCAATTAATTTTTATTTTATAATCTCAATTTGTTTACGTAAAACTTTAACTTATAGATGTGGTTTTTGAGCGTTTAATGGCCACTTTTATTGGGTATTCGGGCTCCCATCTGTTGATCTGGTGCTACGATGTCGATTATGTTCTGACGAGTTCGGTATTGCAGTTCATCTTTGCCCAAGGGGTTTCTTAAACCGTCTAGCTGGCCTACACTATGTAATTCATGAATTTTCGTTAGCTTTTTAAATGCATTCCTACTTAGCCTCGTGAATGTGTTCTACTTAGAAAATGAGAAGCTAGTTAAATAAAGATGGAAACAAATGTTGAAAAGGTCCTCTTGGCGTTGAGTCCTCCGAATCTATCTGTTCACGTCACATTTGAAAGTTGTTTGACGGATAAACATATGAATAGTAAACTAGTCTTCTGACTAGACTAGTAGACCTCTGGCCTCTTGGGTCTCGATAACTCGCTGAAGTAGTCGGTGACCAAACTATCATGGAATCGCCACCGCCTGGCAGATGTGGCCAATGACGTCACCCCTCTCGTTGAAGGTTTTTCCAACCGAGGTGATCTTGAATGAGCACTGATTAAATAAAGGGTTGGCCCATCTGTCCGCTCGCCCCCTGCGCCGGCCAGTGCACTGCGACCGACTCTTAATTATATTTGCATTATTTGTTTATCGTTAGGCGGTTTTCCTTTATCAGCGGATCCCCCACATCATTGTCTGATTGGAAGAGGCCCTTTCAACTTGGCCCCTTGTTTTTTCAGCGGATACAATTCAATTCGATCCAGTCGGTCTCATCAAACGACAATTTTTTCTTCCATTTTCCATCTGGGATTGTTATTTTAATTTTTTTTTTGAATTAGTAACGATTTGAACAGTCACGAAACCATGGGCCAGTAGTTAGTATGATAATCAAAGGAGCGATAAATCACTACTACACCATAGTTGTGAGTATTAATTTCTACATGGTCCCTAATTAGATTTTTACCATTCTCCGAGAAGAAACCTAAAGAAAGAAGGATAATAGGTAGGGATTGGAGGATTTATGGAGTTCATGGAAGGGTTTGAGTGGATAATAGATAATCATTTGGACAGAAAACTACTGAAACACCTGTGTAATGACTTTATGAGACAAACCACATTTTGTGAAGACTTTAATTAAAAAAAATACAATACAATATAAGTTCATCATATTAATATATTTATCTAGGTGAGGCTGAAAAATAAACAATCTAATTGTAGTTGCATTAAATATTGAAGTGAGAGGTTTTTCATTACTTAAAAGACAACTTTAAGGGAAAAATCGTCTGATTTTTCCGAACAAGCCGTACAATACTTAAACCAAGTAAGCTTATTTCAGCTTAAAGTCCTAGATATCAGCTACTAGTGTTTTGTCTCTGTCATTGATTTAAAATGGACCTCTCCACAAGGGATAAAATGCTCCTTGAGATCATGTAATAGGAATAAGACCTTTCGGTGGATTGTAATGATTACTACAGTACGCAAGTAATTCGCAAATGCTTCTCACTTATCCTCGCCACCGTAATAAACATACAAAATATAGAATTCGTGACGATGACGATATGCTCAAGTGACTTGGACTAATTGACGCGTCGTCGATCTTTAATTTCTTCAGTGGCATGAGGAGTCCGAGTTGAGAAGTCGGATTGTGACGTTGCCCAGCTGCCGGACGGTCAAGAGTGTAAGGACAGGCCACTCGAGTTACGCCTTGTGCACAGCCAAGCGCACACTCTTGTGCCACAGCACCTTTGTTGGATTGAAGTTAGGACGCTCTGTAAGCACAGCGGGGGTTGTGGCCAGGTGTGAATGATTCCCTTTGGTCAGTCCAGCTCGTTACCAGCCCATACAGGACACCTTCCATTCTTCTTCCAATTCTATAACGGGCGTGAGATTTGGCAGCTCTCACAAAAGGGAGGGCGTGTAAGACCACAAAGGTCGGGATGAGAAGATTTACTTTTTCCCTTGCAAAAAAAAAAATGTTGTTAGGCAAGAGTTTACGTACCTAACGGAGGACGAATGTCCAATTCAAGATCAAAGAATTTTCAAAGCCACTTTCTTGAGGTTGGAGATGTCACAACATTAATACAAATATGAAAATGTTGCATATTATTCTGCGTCGTTTTGTGAAAAAAATCTATAATCTTTTAATATCCATTAACTTGAAATGCCTGTATCGTAATATAAGTTATGTTGTTGTTTTTTTTGCGAAACGGTTCCGATTTGTGAATAAAAATGATTTGGTTTCATCAGATTTATATATGGATGAAGTGCCTTTAAAGAATAATAAGTGTATCTGATAACTATTTAAATGGGTTAACAGTGAATTCCTCTTACATTGCTACTTTTAATAATTATAATGCCGTTATTTTCTTGTTATAACTGTTATGATCTTCTCTCCAGAAGCATGAATTATAAGCTACGGTTGACTGCCAGCATTATCCTGACGGGAGAGGGGATGGGCTCCAGGGGTGTGAACGTTATTTGTGACTGATGTGATGTATCGGCCTGCACGCCCTGAATAGCTACAAATGCTGTAGCCAAGGAAAAAGCCCCGACACACATGCCCCATGTCCTTTTTGTCCTGGACAGAGAACTACCCTTATTTCTTCTGTGGTCTGCGGTAAATATATTTTTCATAGGGCGCACGCCCCTGGTGATATATCGTTCCCTTCATTCTCACCTGCCTCCGCCCACTGTCCCTGACTTATTTAAAACTCTTCAGCTTTCATCTCCGAACACCTTGCTAGCCACTACGTCTGTCCTCAGGGGTTAGTTCTTATTCTTCTCCTGCATGGCGAGATATGTTCTAATTTATGGTATCATGGTCTGCTTAACAGCTTTCAATTCGGACATTCTTTCTCAACGCTGCTAGCCAGATGTTTAAGGTTTATAGCTTAACCGAAGCAATTTGGTTTATTCTATCTGTTAGGTGGTTTTAATGAGCATTTTCCGGGGAGGGAGTTTTGGGATTCACTAGGGGATGTTTCTAACTTCCAGTGGGAAAGCACGAGCAAGATTTTAGGCAGTTAGTTCGAAGTTCATCGTGAACTCAGAAGAGTGATTTGTGGTTTCAGGTGGAACAAGAAGTTCAACTTAACGTACATCACCGTAACAAGTACCATATTCTATTTTAACTCAACCGGCTAATTGGATTGGATTGATCCTTTATTCAGTGAGCTCATAGAAAAATACTCTAACTTTAAAAATTAGGTCTATTCACTACTATCTCATGCTAAAAGGACCAGCGCTTAAGTGCAAGCTGGCATTGAAGTAGTCATCAGGTCGCTTGAAGAAAATATCTAAAAGAAAAACACCTGTGTATCGAAATTGTAAGTTGTTTTATTTTTGGATTTTTATCAGGGTCTTTGGCTATTAATGGTAGTTTACAAGAAAAATTAGAATAATAGGACAATAAATAATTGTGCTTAATGGTCTGATAATTTGATATGCAACATTTGTTTTTTTGTAAATTTTAATTGTCCTAGTATTGACATTTATTAAACATTTGTTCTTCTGGTTATGTTTCCTGCAAACTAAACTAAAATAAAATGACCAGAATGCTGACATACACAATGTATGGCTTACTCACGATCCGAAATGGTCACATTCCCTCTCCCCGAGACACGCCTACTGAGCTCCTATTCTTTTATTGCCCCGTTGAGAAATCTTTTCGTCAGCTAGCTGTCTAGTAGTTGTGGCCCAAGTGGTTTATAAGGCAGTTAATATTTTTATTGTATTAGGGCCATTTAGCCGGTCGTGGGGCGAGCTCAAGTATTAGGTTTCCTCTAAGGGCTGCCTATTTCCACACCATCTGTTCCTTCCTGTGGGAGGAAATATTGTTATTTCTTTCAGGACAAGTCTATTCATTCACTATTTATAAAATGGGTCTATCGATACGTTATTTATTTTTATTTTTTTATTGAATTCTTCTTATATTCAACTCCCAAATATATGTCAGCCGTTCGTGCATTCCTATGCCCACTTCAGAATGTGCAATGTAAATGTTCAATGTATTTTACCGTGTTTTTTTTTTTTTTTAATATCAATAATCTGCTTATTTATTTCAGCAACATACTTTTTACTCTCCAAAATAATTGGGAAAGAAGAGAATTTCAGGTCTATTAAACTATTAGAAACCATTTATATAAATAAAAATACAAATAATACAATTAATATTTGTTAATGGTATAGCGTAGCACTATGGGGATATAACAAGTAGATATAAAAAGTTTTATTCAGTAGCAATATTTGACAACAACTAGACATATCAGATTAATAATATTAACAGAACTTTACACTGGCAACACGTAATATCCTCCAGGTATAACTAAGACCCTAGTGAATATTGACCAAATAACTAAAATTATTTTAATGACGATTTTTAGGCAAGGAAATATTTTTATTACTGTCCCAATTTATTTCTTATGTTCTTATCTGGACCAACTCAACATGTAAGTTTAGAATTGAGTAAAATATTGTTTATAAAGAAAACAATTTTTATTAGTTGATTTATTAGGGTGATTGTACCTAGGTTTTTTTCTTTCTGTCGAATAGATGTTTGATGAGGGACTAATAGCAGTCCGAAACGTTGTAACGATCAATTAATAAATTAAAGTTTAAAAAGTCTATTTATTGTGCATTAATAATCTAGCTAAAATTGTTTATGTTGAATGTATCATCTTATGTCTAACATTACTAAAAGCATTGTAATATGACCCTGTAAAACTTGTCATACGATTATTCCATTCCCAGAAAATTAAGGAAGAGATAAAAAAAAACTTTCAAAATAGTTTCGCTTAATGATACCGAAATCTTTTTCTACCTTTTAAGAAATGAAACAAAAGGGACGATAGAAGTCTCCACTAAATTACAGGATAACCGATAAGGAAACGGTGGAAGGAAACAAAGGATGCATTAAGGATTAAAACTCAATGAAACCTGAAACGTTTATCTTAATGTGCATGGAGATAGTGGCCCGGCCTCCTAATGTGCCTCTCTAATCTGGACGTTTTGACACACCGTAATGAAGTGGTATAACGCGACCTATGTGTTTCATTTCTTTCGTACGCTCGTGTCGTCTGTAGTTTCATAATGAACAATATGTGTTACTATTTTTTTTTGTTGCCAATTATTGTTGTATACGCCTGAACGAAAGCCGTAAATTTTTAAGGATTTTAGATAATGATTATTTTATCTATAATCCTGGAAAAGTTCACTACTTTTAATCTGAACATAACATTTTTATATTTAACAAAAGCCTTCCCATTCTCTAGCTATTTCACCGTTGCGAAAACATCGTTTGAGAAACACACTGCGGTGACAACTATTTCATAGAGGTAATAAGGCTGCATTGATTTTCAACCAATAAGATTTTAAGAACTTTGTACTATATATGGTTGTTGACAACATAGAAATCTATGTTTATATTTTTTGCGTTATATTACACTTTGTATTGTTCCATTTTCCTAGAACTTTGGGGCATATTCAACGAGTCAGTAATTAATTGTTGTTGAAGATTGTATCCAAAAGATTGGATCCTTTCATCTAAGCCGAAATGTGTTGGCATTCCGAAAAAAATGATAAAGGTATTTTGGCAGTGATGCTACAAAATGCTCTGAATGTGTGTCGCTTCTAACTGGTGAATTCCAAAAATGTCTGCAGTTCCTCTGCAGTATCTCTGTGGTCAAACTGTTCTTTAATTTTATTTAAAGACAGTTCTATCAACAGTTTCATACCGTTAAAATAAATAGGCAATGGTTCCAGTTATTATTGTGAAATATATATGAGCTATTTACGGATTTCCAAATTGGGTTTTAGTTGACATCCGCACTTCTGAAAATGTTGCTGACTTGAGTTGGTTATGATTCTTCATAAAAAAAAGAGGACATATGATCAAGTACATGTATGCGTGGAGTACTTATTGGAAAATGGACGGTACTTGTGAAGAAGGAAGTTTTAAAGTGGTTAGTATAGGTCAGCAGGACCATAGCCTAAATGCCTACACACAATGCCGCTTGTTGTAACCGATAGCTCTTTTCAAAAGCATCTTCTTCTATCTGTAATCTTATCAAGCCGTGGAATTATGAATGAGCATGTGGTCGGTAAATTGGTCTTCTTTGAGAACAGTGGGCAGTCCCCCAGCTGCCGGTGTTGGTTTAGAGTTCGGTCCTCTATTGTCGGCCAGCTTCTGCAAACACACCTCGCCCCCGTCTGCACTCCATCCCAAACTGCCTGGAAAAATATTTTTCATAACCTTTTACCTTCCGTTTGAATAAACGGCCACAAAGGGAAGCGCTCATATTACTGAAGGGCCTTTGTATGGAAGGGTTCTTGGAGGCCTGGGCAAAAAGATATTTTAACAGCTTGCTTATAAGTGGCTCCGTCTACTAATAGCTGTCTTTCTCACTCTATTGGCAATTTCTCGAAAATCAGCTAATTCAGCTGTAAGGTTCAGACCATTAACTCTAAGTTGTAAATACCCAACTACGTACATACAAATAATAATTAAAAGTTATTTATTATATACAATAGATAATTATCACACAATCAATAAAATATATTTTACCAATCACGTTGAAAGTGAATTAGTATTTTTATTTATTGCGTTCGTGTGCGAGGGGCACATTTTCAAAA
The DNA here is from genome assembly GCA_930367205.1 of Acanthosoma haemorrhoidale. Taxonomy (NCBI): domain Eukaryota; kingdom Metazoa; phylum Arthropoda; class Insecta; order Hemiptera; family Acanthosomatidae; genus Acanthosoma; species Acanthosoma haemorrhoidale. Next base: position 48,365,647 of record OV884012.1, on the reverse strand, counting down.
TGTTTTGTGTACCTGTCCCGAACATGATTAACTTAGATTTGTGAGTTTGTTTTTTATAGATATCATTGACTGAAAAAGCCGTGAATTGGATTTGTTAGGTAAACATAGTGAATAGCTTTGAGTTCTTAATCAAATGAAAAATAATCCCGCTGTGATGGGGAGTCCTGTGGACAAAACGGATAGAATGGGAAATTTGTGTACACAGCTTGCTACCCTTTCGTGATAGAAGTTCGCAGCAGCAGATTTTTATTTTCTTAAAGCGTTTCAGATAAATGCCGCTCAAATTTTTATTTTATAGGTCTTTCAGTAAAGAAGAAAACCACAACTTCAAAATATCTCATAGATTATCGGTCATCACTTTATTTTACATATATATTTTTTTTTTTCAGGGGTTGCAAGTAGGGTTTTTTTTTGGCCTGCAGAAATTAGATGTTTCCGGCCTTGGCAAACACGACACCCCAAGACTTTCGTTCCTGATTGGGGGTTGGTTCCCTTCCGCTGCCTCTGACAAAGGAAGCACTTAATACTCCACTTAGCGATAACCTGAGCCCCGATTTCCTTGGGAGGAGCACACTCCCCGTCTGCTTATAATCCAGTTAGCGCAGGTAGCTCCCAGGATTGTGTCCTGACATTGCACAGCTCTTCGGGGACATCTGCCATCGGTCCTCGGCCAATCGCGGATCAGAACCGCCGAGTCCTCAGGGCACGCTTCACCTCATCCTCTGTATTAGTATTTGAGTAGAGGATTAGAAGGGGACTGGTTTCTTTTTTTATTGCTGCCTGCTTTGTCGGGCAGACTCGTCCTTTAAACGGTCATTAAAACCAAATCGGTCGTTAAATTATATTATAGGGAGGAGATTCTTCATAAAAAAAAAGTAATTTTCAGGCGATTTTATTATGGCATTCGTCTCCTCTTATCGCGTTACTCGCTGGTTTCTTGTAATATAGCCCTATGATTTAACTTCATTTATTTCGTATAAAAGTTAAGGTTAATTAATTATAAAGCGGAATAGTTAAGAAGACACTTTATGGCCCATCCTGCGCTGTGGTTATCTTTATTTATCTGGTAGGTTTAGTTGATTTAGTGATTTAGTTCTTGTTCAGAATTCAATGATCTTGATAACTTGATAGTTCTCTAATGCTATTACAGGGTTGTCTGGATAGCGATAAATATATGCGGTCGCATAAAATAAATTCTGTAACAGTAATACAAATCGATTGGTTGTTTTTTGTTATGCTGATTAAAAAAATTGCGTGACAGTGAGTGACACCATTCCCGCTATGAAATAATTCTAATTGTTCCACTGAATAATTAATATATGTACAGTAAATCAGAAGATGACTGAAGTCGACGCTGTGCTTCCAAGATGAACATTAGTTTTTTAGTTTTGTTGCCTTGTGTCTTTTCTAAGGCAAGTAGAAGCACGGTTTCTTATTTTGATGCAAATAAATACTTTTGATGGATTACCATGGAGTCAAGTTAAAACATTGCGATGAAACTATTAACAGACACTTCTTCTTATTAGCAGGCGCTTCTTGAAGAGGTATTTGGAATGTGATAAACTGTGCTGGAAAAAAATATATCGTAATTCCTCCTCTCCTTTAAAACTTACTATTTTTTATTTTATGCGAGTTATACAGTTGGTAGTCTGTCAATCATTGTCCTGAGTTAACTGTCTTGTGGAGTGAGTGGGACTTAAAAGAATATTCTTTTCATTTCCATACCGACCAAATCCTTTCTCAAACCATTCAGTAGTTTATCACAATCTATATCACGCAGCTGGACTGAACTGCGCTAGCTTTGACTGCAGGTCTTGCTTGGACTAAAAAATTATTTCGTCGTGGCTCACGGTTTGATAATGTACTCCTGAGGATTTATTTAGTAATTTGATGAATCATTTATACTATATTTAATATGACTCACCTGCCCAAAAACAAAGAATGGGCTTGCAGTGAAGATGTCTGAATGTATGGAGATGTTGGGAAATCTGTCCCATAGTGAAGATTCCGTACACTGACATTGTGAACAGGTGGAAACCTCAACCTGGCCCACCTACGAACAATTGCTTTGTTAACCGAGTTGGGTGGGTTACGTTTCTCGAAAGTGAATCGTTTGGTTTCACTTTCTGCTGCGGTCTTCAGTACACATATTGGTCGGCTACAGTTTATGTACCTTGTAATACCGAGTGTGTGGTCAGTGACGCTTGCGGCAGCCATCCAATAGTCTTATTGTCTTCTCTCTTCTGCTCTTTACATTATCATTTTTTGCAATATATTTTTTAACGTTTCGAGGCTGAGTATTTTGCACCAGGTTGAGGGTTTGAAGGTTTAATTTTAGAGGTCATTTTCCTCCTATTTATAACAATTTACTATGTAGTTGCTGTGCATAATGGAAAGGGTCTCAAAGTACATTTTAGACCCAATGCAATCAGGCCAATGCTTATGTAAAGTGACCATTAATAGTATATATAATGTAAAGAGGCATACTATCCGAACACAGCTGATACTCATACTTGGTTCTTGAGCAGTACGATGAAGCTAAAGTATCAGCATTTGATGAAGCCTTATTGTTCTGTTACAAATCAGCATCACAGTCGACAATCACTCAGAACCGACTCGAAAACCCTGTGGCAAACAAGAGTGAACTAACGTTAATACAGGATGAAATGCGTGCAGAAACGCCAATACGCGTCAGCACAGTTGCTCAGAGCCAGCGATTCAAGCTGTTTGGACGGGAAATTAAAGAATTAACGCGACAGGGGCCCATAAGAACTACTTATATACTTGGGTAGGTAATAATTAGAATTAGAATTGACAACATTTCCTGTGAATGCTACAGACAAACTGACCAATACTACGAACAAATAATTCAAAATTGTACATTCCTTGACCGATCAAGGAAAAGGTTAATAAAATCGATACTAAACCAAGCCAAAATTGGCCAGGGAGCCACTTACTATTTAAATACAGAACTTTTCTTCGACAGTGAAGAAACAAGGTGATGTTTCGGCACTGACCGAACTTGTAGTAGTTATCCTGGAACATCGACGTTATCAATTATGTATCAATTTTTAACTAAAAAATTAAGAATTTAATCTGTCTTATTTTATGTACGATGAATCTTTGTATGTATTATTACTATTGGCATTTATTTATTTATTATTATTTCCTTTATATTCGATTCTTTCTTATTAAATAATATGTATAACTTATAAGTAAAATGGTATGTACATGGCATGTAATTTTTTGCATATATATAATTTTAATTATACCCCATTTTGTAAATAATATGGGGACAACTACGTTTGGAAGGTTTATGTTAACGTAGAAATAATAAGCCAGCCAAATATCAGGTGGGACTCCTCCTAGACCATGTTCAGTTCGTTTTAAAAATAAGACGAATTGATTTCTAGTAATTATAACAAGATGTTTCTCTGGTTATCGTTATGCACTGTAGCTCGGCGGGCTTGTTGAAATGCATCAAGGGTGCCCAGGTACCCTGAGTGGGCTATTATCTTCTGTCTACCTGAGATGGCAGTTTGCAGAAAACGGCCGTGCCCTGAGAAAAAACAGGATACCAGTAGCTGAAATATCTGTTTGTGGAAATACTAGTGTCCGACTTCTTGAGACCTTGCGTTTAAAATACATTTGTCTATGTTACCGTTCTTTATAACACACACTCATTTTTCATATGGTCCTCACCTAGTCCAAGTTATAGCCCTAAAGAAGGGTAACTGAAAAGAAGTTTTAACAAACAATTCTTATCGGATACTTTCCAAATAAATAGAGATGATCACCAATAACTGTTCTTAGAGTCAAGAAATAAAATTCGGCAACCAGCACACAGGCACAGAATCATTTTAAAGTTGCCCTCTTTTATTTAGAGATGCAAAATAAAATTCTCGTCAAGGAATTTGAACAGAGTATCTTTGCACTTATGAAATGGATGATTTCAAATGTGTTGTCCACAAAAAAATTAATTATTAGATTTAGTTGTTACAACTATGGTCATTTAGGCTGGTTATATGGGATGATTTACTAGATCTAATATCAATTAATCGTTTAATGGTAGTATTATGTTTATTTTCCCCTAAATTATTTTCTTTCTAAACAATCCCAAACAGTAAACCATTGCTAAACTAATGTGAGTGGTTTTTTACTTGGGGTTATTTAGTAGCCATTGTCATCCGGTGAGTTGCATCTAACACTAAAAACCAATAGCATACTTTGGTAGGAAATCGAGTTGTGTATTGATATAGTTGTCTATTTATTTCGCCTGCAAAATCTGGTTCGACTTTTTATATTCCACAGTACCTTCCTCTCACACATCAGTTTTCGTTTCCGTCTCATTAAAACTTAGTTATAAAGATCGGTAGTTTTGCTTCACTGATTGGCCGAGGTAGTTAATAGACTTTTAGAGGACAAAGTAGCACATGAGGGGGTTAAAGTCAGAGTGGTGTAAGTCACATTTTATTCATTTTGAGAAACACAAACCAAAAAAGGTTTTACTAGAGTTATTGTGATAAATGCCCTAGTCACAAATTTGTGCTGGGAACCAATTGAAATGAGGTTTGATCAAAAGTAATAATGAAGTCAAATTCTATTTTCATTTATTTTAAACATCTGAAAATGACTTTGTGGAAATACAATTTTAGAGATTGATAACAAATTGAAAAACACCATAACAGTTGTATAATTTTGAAGGTTGTAACTTAGTTTTCGGTTTATTTCAACAGTTTAGACCTTCCTGACTAAACTCTTTCATATTTTATTGTGAAAGTATGGAAACAAATGAAATCACAGCCTTGCCTTTTGCTATAGAATAGTTGATGTAAGGTGTAAAGTTTAAGAAAACAACTTTACTGTCTGAAACCATTTAAGCTCATTATCTCCTACATTAACTTGTGGGTTTAATTGGTGTCTGCGTTAAATGAATTAAAAATCTTTCACTTTTTCAATGTTTATTCTTAATTTGCAAAGGCTCGGTGGCAGAACTTATTTGGTTTAATTATGTACTTTTCAAGCTTACGAGGTATTGTGCCGCACTATGAAGATGTAACCAGAGCTATGTCTTCGGTGAATTAGAGTTGGCTATTGTAGACATTGAATAAATATATTGGTGAGATCTATGAGCCTCTCTCAGGCCTAAGGGTATTAGCAGACCTTGCGTTTTTAATGTTCACATAGAGCGATCTTCATGTCAAATAAGGACGGATAAGTTCAATTAAGTAGCTGAGCACATGGTATTGAATCAATTGATATATTAATCATTTATGCCACACAGACATATAAAACATATATAATAAAACGAAATAATGAATTCTAACAACATATAAAAGAAGCATATGTCCTCATCCGCTATTTTGGCTTTTATTTCCGCTCTAATATTATTTTTACTTTTATATTATATCTGCTAAGGTATATGGAAATTTTAGTGACCAATACCACCTTCTCTCCGGCTCATTCTTCTACTTTGGAGTGATACGTGAAACACAAGGATGAAGGATGGTTGGACATGAAACTGATATAGGGAAACCCAGAGCGAATTGACCTCAAGATGTGACGTGACCTGTGACCCGGGGTGCTCTAGGAGTTCTATGTGGACCATAGAGCCAAAGTGTTAGTGATACCGATATAGTTTCAAGTTCCATATTGCTCTGTCAGTGAAGAAATATAGGTCCACCCTTAAGAGGAAATCGAGTCACAAGTCGGTTGCTCATATCAAGAAACATTAATTCAGGAGATGGCTCCTGTTGACGTTTGATGGATACGGTTTTCCTCCGTCTTCGACATCAACATTATTCTCATTCTCTCCACGTCTCTTGTTCCAAACTATCCTTCAGAATAAAATGAATAGGAATATCTAACTAAACCACTTTTTAAAACAATGAACCTTACATCACTGATTCATAATCAATTGTGTATGAGTTTTTGTTATGAATGTGTATTAGCTTTGTTTGTATTCGTTAGGGCGGAAGGGGTTGATTTTACATGTCGATAAAAAATGTTTCTTAAACGACGCAAATATTCAGGAAATTATTGTTTAATAAACTGATATAACTTATTGTCATGCATTTATAAATAGCAAACCTACGAAGCAGGTGGGTGAAGTTTAGTAATGTTTTTTTAATGTTAGGCCTTAAATGGATTATTGAAATTGAAAGTGAGGCTTACCCCTATATTCATAGCTCATTTTTAGTTTTGAGGTGTGGACTACAAAATTTTATCAGAAAAAAAGGGGAAAGAGAGATCAAAAGAAAATCGAGTTTTAAGTAACATTTGTCAATGAATATTTCAAAATCTTCTGAAAACTAATCAAAATGGGTAGTATCTAGAAAAAACAATTTTCAAAATCTTTTTGACATGAGCTGAGTAAAGCTTACCCTATAATTACAATATTCGGATAAAAAATATGATGTGGATATGCACAGTTAACAGGGGGTTTTGGTGCTCAACTGATTGGGAAGGATTTCGCTGCATTTATTTCTTAATATTGCTGTTAATTTTTGTATATATGAAACATTTCAAAATTTAACCAATTGGTTGAAAAATATCAAAATTATTATTGTTATTCGATTTTGTTTTCACACATCTATTTTGAATTAATTAGTTCAAGATTTCTGTCTAAGTTATTACCTCTGGTTTAGATGATGAATACATTACATTTAAGGATGACTACATTAATATGAATCAACATATTTCATGTTCTATAATAAAAAAAAAAAGAAGGGTTTTGGTGATTATGAAATACGAACTTCTCACATTTTTACTACAAATACATCACTATTATAATTGAGGATTTGCATGGGCATTGTTAGCCACTCTATCATATCTTAATTACATTTTTCAGAAGAAGGAGACACGCGTCGATATGAATACTAATGGAGATATGTTTAATTAACTGGTTAATTCTATCCAGAGATGGTAGACTACTTGATTTACGGCCAGCTATGAATGTCTAAGGAGCCACGACAACTTTAGAGCTCAACATCTACACTAGAAAATTATTTAGTTCCTATCTTCATTTAGACGATGACAAAAGGCTATTACAATATTTACCACCAACCACCATCTTCACCATCCTCCCATTGCGTTTATATGGTTTTATTTACATAGCCTATTTCTCCGAACATAATTATCAACAAAACCAAAAGTAATTATCATGGCTCACCTATTAAGTACAATGTCAGGACAGGTGTAGTTAGTAGTCCTTCTTCTGGTCTTCGCAAAGTGAAACGGTAGGAGAATAAGAGGTGGGGCTTGTGTGGCGGTAGCTTTGCCTTTTTTGGCCTTTTGCTCCCGAGTTCTCCACCAGTTTCACTGGGGGGATGCTTGTGGGGAGATTTCGTACTGTATTAATGTTGTTATGAGTTTGAACTGTACATATTGAGTTTAAGATATGAATGAGCTCTTAAAACAGAATTATTAATGCTGCGTAAGCAAATTTTAAAATAAAAAAGTAATTCAATCCTGAACGTTATGTCCTTTTGAACCTTGATATCTCCCCAAACTCTAATTAATATGTTTCTCATTTCTTTGTGCCAATTCTCTGTCAATGACGTACAACAGAAAGAATATAAAATTACAAGTGATATGAAAGTATCTCAGGGCCGAAATGCTATAATTTTGATAAACTGTGCCTCTCACGAATAAGTTATCACTCTGAATTTCTTCCTCGCACGGAAAGCAAATCCGTCGGCCTATTTTTTTCCCTTCTCCGCCCTCGGCTCCTTTTGTTTATGCCCCAACCAGGGTTTAAGGGCACAATCCTCTCCACTTGCCTATTCGGAAGGGTTCGGTCAGGGTGAGAAGAAAGGGTGTGGACTCTTAGGCCCCGGATGGATGTGCGCTGTATGCTTCTGAGCAGCTCTTGATGGGATTAGGGGCTTAAGGCGGCCAAAAAGCTTTCCGTCTCGCCCCGTGACTCGAATACGACATATTCCAGGAATACATTAACCAACGTTTCGCCAAAATTTCGCGTCTTAATAAAATATTACATAAAAATAGAATTACGTGATACGAGCTAATGTTAACCTCCAATACCTCTTTACCAGGCTGCCGCTCTCTGAATATTTTGCTATTATGTATGAAAGAAATAACTCGAAAGGTGACAACTAATGATATTCCTAACAATAAAGTTTTGCGAGCCTGGAGCCATGTCACTACAAGACTTGCGTATTTATAGGTTTTTTTTTGTGTGTTTCAAGGAAATTGATTTCAATTTTCAGTGCGTAGTAGGAGAGCCTTCATGCCAAGGAGTGGCTAAACAGTGAAAGGGCCGCACTTTCGCCAGTTGAAGAGCACAAGGACGGAATAATATAAAAAATTGTCACCGGTCAATCTGAGGTTGACAGACATACATGGCATGACAATGTTGTAAAATAGAAAACTATAGGGTTTTATTGGCCTGGTTAAAGGGGTAGGGCTCTCGTTTCAAGTGAGTGGCAATCCTCTTTCATATGTCTGTCTGTCAGCCGATCCCTGATTTTGTCATCTTTATATCTTCTTTTATATATATATATTTGAAGAAAATTACAATCTGCCTTAAAACAGCATCAGATAATTGTGATAACAAATCGTATATATTTATGTAATATAGACTTATAAACATTTCTCTGGGATCCCCCAAACAACTGGAAGCATTTTCTTAAAAAGTCTTTGATACTTTGTGTTGTTTTTAGTACTATTAGTAGTCCTAGTCTAGTCTACTTGGTCAGCAAAATGATCTGCAGGTTGCCGAAATCGTGTTCTCCGTATTAGCTGTATGCGTTCGGCCATATACCATTCGGCACTAAACAACTTTGGCTGTATTAAATTTCTTTTCTAGTTAATTAATAGCAGCACAGATAGAACCATCCTTTTCTCGAACCCTTCAGAGGCGCCGAAAGGCATTTGCATAGACCTCGGCTCCTTCACGACCCGACTCCCCCGTGGCAATGAGACCCTCTCTCGTGAGAGAATCCCTCCCATCCGAACCTATCATGGAAAAAATCAACACATGGCTCCTCGTTAATCATATCTTCTCCCACTTGCTGATTTCCTTCTCCCAGCCGGTGGAACTTATCGTCTTCCTCTTGCTCCGGCAATACGTTTCTCAGCCAAAGAAATTCCCGCTCGTACCTTATAATGCAATTATGGCTGTCTCGCAGCTTGATGTACATAAAGGCTCACGTGCATAAAAACCTTTTCTTCTGCTGTGCTCCGCTATTGATGAGGCCTTCACGAACGATCCCCAGTCAGATAAAAACCTTTTAGTTCCTTTCTGTGATTATCTAAGCAAATGGTATACGTCATATTGTATGTAAATTGTTTTTTTCTTATTCGCTAATGCATCATAATGGAAATTCACATAGTTATGCCTTTATTGCTTGTCTATGGTCTAGTCGTTTTTTACTTGCGCACTCCCCATCAGAGCTAACCATGTTCTGTCTGCAAGAATACCGCAAGGGGGAGCCTGATGTAAACTATTGGAATCATTTAAATTAACCAATTGTTTGAAATAATTTGATGACCTTATCCATGCACCGTGGCATATGTGGTGTCGTCACTGATACTTTCGATATGGAACTGAGTATTATTTCGTTCTTTGCTTTTAAAACAACATTATTAGAGGAAGGAATTTGCCATTACAAGGCCTAGTTTGTGGGTGGCCTAGAAACTAAGGAAATGTTCGTACAATCTCAAACTTAAGGTTTAATGCATACAATGAATATGACATGTATTAATAAAATAAAAAAACTAATGTAAACATTATTAATGTTATAATTCCGTAAAATCAATATCGACGTTGTTTGCCCCGCTACGAAATGAGTGATATTGGTAGCATTTAGTGTTTAATGGGGCAAAAATAGTTAATTTTTACCCGATACATATTATTTAGTAATATGTTTTTAGAATCATCCACTTAATTCCCCGGAGAAACGGATTCTCGCATTACTCAAAAACATGGCAAAAATCTCCAGTAACTATCGTTTTGAATAAAAGTAGATTTTTTTTTGTTTCAAAACCCTTTTATTTTGACATATTTTGATTTAAAATATTTAGAACCCGATAGTAGCCAAATAAACTAAAATTGCACTTGGTGCTTCCATATTTTTCATAGGTTAGCTATATTTTATACAGAGTGTGAAGTTGTATAGCGAACTGTTGCATTTGGCATTTATATAACTTGAGTATTTTGAAATTTCGGTGATAGGGCTCACCCTACAGAAATATTATAGTCTGTAACTAATAACATTTTGGTAAACAAATTAAATCTTCTTCAAAATCCAAAGAGAAAGTGTAGGAAATGTCTTTTTTTTTCTTTCAAAATTAATTGATTATTTTTGTATCATTTGGATTTAGCTGTGTTATGATTTGTATGTTATCATGTAATTGATAATATTTCTAAACTATGACGTAACTGCATCATATCCAACAAGCTTGATTTATTAATTCTAGGCAAGTCTTCCCCGTATCATGAATAATCAATTAAGCCTCTAAATGTGTAATTACCGCCTCTTTTAATTACCTACAAAGTTATTATTTCGAAGGCATTGTTCGAAGGGATAGCTAAGGAATATTTAAATCAGCTGCACCGATTAGCGCTCATCCGACAAAATTACGATCACGCCCACCCGATCTGGCTAACTAACTAAAGAGATTTCATTTTACAATATAACGTTGACAATAATTTTTGTAATTTTTTCCTGCCTTTCAAATCATGAATCAAGCTTATTTTATTAATGCTTTAAGGCGAAATTCAACATTTACTTTTTATCAGCATGAGGATCTGGAGATGTTATAGACCTTCAAACACTTGGAACGCAATTACGCGGGTACAGTAACGTAAATGAGAAATCCGTATATATTTTTTTCAATTTTAAAAATCGATTATGGTTTTATTCTCAAATTTAACTAAATTATAGAATCGGTTGTTCCCAATACATGTACGAATGCATTACATATACCCAACTGTCAATGTAAGATACATATGTCACATCTAACTGACAGATTGAATGCACAAAGAAAAAAATGTTTTCCAGCAGCAATAAATTCTAGTTAGTGGTTGTTAATTCTACAAAATTAAATATTTAAAATAGGACAATCTAGAAGTAGTAACTGGATCCGTTTGATCGATTAGATCGATTTATAGTAGAATGATTATTCTAATTTTCATCTGTAGCCCGCCCTAACGATAATAAATATATGTAAAATCGATAAGACTAAAAAACAAATCGACTCCTTAATTTAATTGTGTGGGATAATTTTTGCATTTTGTCAATTGTGGGCGAGCTATTATTAATTAAAACTTATTAATCTTTATAATTTGTTTTTATCTCTACAGAAGCAGTTAATAAATCTTTTCTGTCATTTGATAATCGAATATGTTTTCGTCACCTTGTTATCTTGTTCTGAACATACCGTATTAGAAACCGAAATATCAGTCAGCTATCAAACCCGTTCTCGGAGTCCCTATACTTCTCATTCCCCTTCAATTAATTAGTTTAATTGGATTGATTTATGTTATTTTTAAAGCGCGTCAATTTAACCTTTTTGGGTAGGATCTCAGCCCGTTTCGTCGGTCCGTCCTTCACATTTAAAGTAAGTAGCCATAAAATTCGAATCGATCCCTTTACCTTAATTATCTTGATATTCATTTTTGAATTCCTGCTGAATTCGGATAAACAGAGTACACTCCGCTCAGTTCAAAGTGAGATGATTAATGCGCAATTTTCAAGTATCACTCACTTCTACTCTGGATGACCTGCTCCCCACATGGAGATGACTAGTTTAGGATGACATGGCTCACAATAAGCTGGTAATGTATTGCAGTGGCTTGTAGTTTAGCAGCTATACTAAACGATAAACAGCAAGTGAGAGAGTGCGTGTCCAAACAAGGATTAGTTCGTTGTGAATGTTTAAGTAGACCAAAAACTAATGAATTTCACTAAACAAGCTGCCCAGTGACTCGCTAGTTGTAAGTGATTAGAGGTGGAGTTCCTACTTTTATTCTTAGTGGACGTTTCCTACTTAATCAACGTCATTTTACTAAAATACCTGTTAAATTAGTTTTCCTCTAGCACTACGTGAAGTAATCCTCCAAAGTTTAGTGATTAGCCCAACTGCTTTAAGAATTAAGATTCTGGATTCAAATCCTTATCGATTGACTCCCAATAGCAGAAATCCTTTCGAACAAGTGGGAGTAATGGCGTAAATATTTTAAATTACAAAAGAAACTTGGTACTCATGGTTTCTTGATGTAACTGAGCGCTTTCTGCAATAGATCGTCATCAATTTCGAGAACTGCAATAATAATAACAAAATTTAACATTGAAAATTATATAATATACTCGGGGTGCTCAAAAATTATGTTGCCTTAAAAATAAAAGAGTTGGGGCTGTAGTTACGAAAGTTTGGAAGTCTTCGAAGTACTGAGTGATACCTTCGGGCATTTAGGCATTGTTTTCCAGGGATTTGCCCCTGAAAAGCCTCGATGGGAACCTCGTTCAGAGTGGTCATCATGGAGGCTTTGATCGTCTTAATGCCGTCAAAATGGCGTCCTTAAAGGTCTTAATCCTCAAAAACAAGAATTCTGCCAGAGCTAAGTCAGGGCAGTAAGTGGGTGGGGCAGCCCTGTTGTGTTTCCCCATGAGCTCACGAACGAGCGAACACCCAGGTATCGGCGATAACCTTTCAGGGAGAACACTTTTTCTCTATATTTCGATAAAGTCCACGTGGTAGGCAGAGTTGACGGTCTGCCCTGGAGGTACTAACTCCTTTTGGACCACAAACTTAGCGTCGACTACCAATATTGTTTTGACCTGTTCATTCCGGCCTTTTTTGTTTTATGGACGCCGAGGTGTACCATTCGGCAAGCGTTTTGTCTTCGGGTCGTACTCAAATATTTATGATTCTTCCCTGGTAATAACATTGTATAAAAAATCAGGTTCCGTAAGTTCTTTCATCTTGGCGTACACCTTACGCATGTTGAGATCATCCGTGAGGATGGTGTGCGCAGTGGCAATATGAGGGTTCAGTATCTGTTCAATCATTCGCTTGTCAAAGTTCAGCTAATCACGCACACGAGTCACGTTTTCGTAGGTGTGGCGAGTTGGTGGCCGTTCTGAGCGGGCTTTGTTGGTCATCACAACATCGAGAGGATCAAAGCAACCATGACAGTGCTCTGGACGAGGTTTCCGTCGAGGGATTCCCATGCGTACCAAACCTGGGGAAAATCGATGGAAAAAAATGTTTAGACGTCCGAGGGGAGTACTTATTTCTTGAATAATTTATGTTTTTTACTAGGGCATTGCCCTCTGAATATAGTGTCTGTCATTTTTATACACGTAGTGCTATATCGTACATAAGTCATTTTCAATAACAATTGTCATCACTACAAAATTAAATATAACCTGAACTTGGTGGCTTAACAATTTTATTTTAATGTTTTAATAATGTGAGTTTTAAGCCTTTGAGTGAATCCTAAAAATACTTTTATTTTCATTTATAATAATCTATATAAGTTCAGGAATGTTTTTACATTTAATTGAGTGAATAGTTAGGTATCAAAGAATAGAGCTATTTATTCATCCTGTACTTTTTGCTCAATATATTTTAATTAGGTAGGTGTCACCAAATGTTGATGGTATATTGTTTAAATAATACATGTTCGTCTCTCCACAATATGTATATTGTTTGTAGTTAGACAGCATTGTTAACGAGGTATGCTTACAATTGGTCCACATCCTGTCAGATCTGTTAGCCCGATCCGTTGTCGAAACGTATTTACCAGCCTTATTTACGATTGTGAATTATAAAATGCTAATGGCTCACACTTGGGGTTAAAATGTAATTCTAATTCAGTCACTGCCGACAGCTCTCTATCTGCTCCGGAATAATTAAAGGGTTATTTATTACCGCCTCTGAAAATTCACCAATAAATATTTAACACATCATTCTGTTGTTATCATCTGTCACTTGGTGTTCTTGCTCCCCGTCATGATGGATGCTGTGTCTGTAGGACCGCTTTATTAGCAGCGGCTGGTCGTGTTGGTAGAATGCTTGTGTTCATCACAGGTTTAGACGCATTTATACGTTTGCTACATGTTAGTGCTTTCACCCTGTCAACACAATATGTGTGAGATTCTAATGCGCTGTGTTGCTAGGAGCTAGATTTCATTTTTCCTCTCTCTCATATTTTCACTGTATTTACCAAACTAAACTCCACTGACAGGAAATAAACTGAAATTTCACGTTCCACTGTTATTTTATTGGAATTTCATTATGATTGAAACTATAATTTCTCTGCCGCTGCGTCAAATTTACAAATTGAAAGCGTATTACAATAGATTCCACTACATTAAGCTGTTAATATATAAATTTAATATGTTTTTGAACAAATATTATTTTATTATTATTCTCTCAAATATTGTTATTATTCTCTATAGCTCCTTTGTACAACCTGGCGAATTCCTACCAACAATATACAGGATTGAGTAGCAATGGAGCCCGAAGTTTTGTCCTGTTCATGTATATAACCAAGTGGGTTTGGCGATTAAGTTGAACATTTTAGACAATTTTATTTGTTGGAATTGATTTAATATTTTTTAATCAGATTTTAAACTATCACTCTTTATTTAAAATTCTGGTTCGCCAATAATAAGCAACATAAATTGAAAATAACCAACTAATATCAAAAAAGATCAGGATGGGATTCTTAATGTTGGGGAGAAATAATAAATGGTTTTAGATAATAATGATCTGGATGCCACCATGGAATCTTATTAAAGTGAATTAAACCATAAAGCACATGGTGACAAAATCCGATTGCCTATGTATCTCACCGTACCCATAAACTTCAGATTCACTAGGTTAATTTTTATAATTAAGAAATTTTTATATTTTAATATCAAACTCACTATCAGCCATGAAACCACTAAACTAGCCTAAAATATGGACGTCAAATGTGCAATACTGTGCGGAATGAAGACTTTTTCATCTCTTCTATTGGTGTCTCATTTACAAAGAACCTGGAGTTTTTTCCGTCCATCAATTATAGACAATGGATAATGTGTAGAGTTTATTAAAACCGTCAAACATTTAAAAGGTGAAAAAGGATTATTTTTTAGTTGCTTCTCTGCCGCAGTGTCACATTTACAAAGTAAAACCGTATTTACAATCGATTCCATCGATGCAGCTGTTTTAATTGTTATAAATGTAATATGTTTTTGAACGAATATTAAATTGTATTTATTTAATCGGCATTAATTAATTTCAATTAAAACTGCTCCTTTGTAGCCTGGTAAAGTCCTACTCCCAATATATTTAGTACCAATCAAGCACCAAATTTTGTTCAGTTCAAAAACACGCAGAGTTCTTTCCTTCCATCAAATACACACAATGGGCAATGTATATAGTTTATTTAACCCGTTTCATATCTAAGATGTGAAAAAGAATTATTTTGTACTAGCTTGCTCGAAGAGGTTTGGTGGACTCTGATCCTTATTGTGCCTCTTGGGTTTTCTAGCCTTTCGGCTAATGTGAAGGACGTAAATAGTGTTCTTTATTACGAAAATAATGTACTATAATGTAGTATATATTACTATATATATATATAGTAATGCGATTATTACTTTGGCGAGTAATAATACCAGCCAGTTTAACCACTTATATGGACGAATGTACTATTCTAAATAATTTTATACTGTTATTTATGAAGTCATTTAGGAAAATACCACAAGATTAAATCTTAGTTGTTAATCATTGACGGGCCTCAGGCTTTTCAGGGATTTCCCCGTCTATACAAATCGTATTGTAAATTATTAAATATATCAAAATCACTGGATTACCGGCTGATATTAAATCACACAGTCAAAAATATCTGAACTTTATCATTAATATCTCGTTTATGGTTATAATTTTCTGGACATTTAGATATTTCACGATTAATAGCAGCAATTATATTATAACCGAAGCGGTCGTTTCAGTATTTCGACGTTCCATTTAACTTAAAATCCGTTTATTCTGATAAATAATTGAATTGAAATAAAATTATAGTGATTACGGAGTGGGATAATGGCTGACCATTTGCCCCGACAGCTGACAGCTCCTCTAATGAGTGGAATAGGCACTTTTACGACGGAGTGCCTTATAAGGTCCCTTAAAGCTGCTGGTGATTTTTTTGAATTTTTACGTCTCGCCGGTGGTGAGGTGAATCGTGGCCTCGGGGGGACCAGTCGAGAACCTCCTAAAATGTGAAGAAGAAACCTTTACACGTCCCAATAAATTGTCGGGGAGAGTTGTTATTTTTTTGGGGGTCGGCATTGCGTCAGGTGCCGATGCCCAATTAGTCATCATTAACCGCAATCGCCGGTTAGCCCCTTTTGATGGCTTCCGTTCGCTGCAAAAAGACTTGGGTCCAAGTCCTGCCGAGAGACGCCGTTCAAATAGTTCTATAAAGGCTTTCTTATTCACATTGCACCGAGCTCAAATAGGATATACGTCATCAGGACTGAGTCCTCTTTTGGTAAGGCCTATATTGTGCAAGTAAAATGTCTTTTTCTTATTTCCGCTTGCGCAAGGTTTGACTTTCTTGGTTCTGTTAAATCAAACATGGCCATTAGAGCATTAATTGGTTTAATTGATTAATGACCTTTTCATTTTCTTATGCAAAGGAACGCTTTCTTTTCCGTACTATTAATTAAACCTTTACTGGAGTGCATGCTTTGGTCCATTAGTGAATCTTTTTTTTTTTTTGCATTGAGGTAACAAATAAAAACACAGTTAAATAGTTGGAATAATATAATAAATAGATGGACATATAGAGAAAACTGTCTTATTTTTACTTCTCGCTACACTTACACAAACAGTGCAGTTATGATCATAGTAAATGAAAATACTAGCTAATGAGTTGCAAATAAAAAAAAAATCTTACATTATAAACTCGAAAAAATATAAATTGTTAAAAAACATCCACCTTATTAATTTTAAGATAGTAATATAAATAATTATTGGAATCAATGTTAGAAATGCTTACTGGCATTATATCGTGTGCATTAATTTGTCACATAATACTCCAATTTCGATTCCTGATAAGGAATAGATCTTATGATGTTGGTCAGACCAGCGTTTACTCAACATTTTGAGCAAAATCAATAGTTTTATGAACAAAGAAAAAGATATTTAGAAAACTAAAAAACAGCGCCGATCACTCTAGTGATCACTTCATCACCGGTGAAAACTTCTCCTCTTTTTCTTTTCGTGTTTCTTGAAAGTGGAATTTGAGTTGTTAAATAAAAACATTTTTTATCTATTTTATTACTCAAGGAATACATTCCTGAACTCCTTTCGTTCAGATGACCTTATGTACATTCTCTTGAGCAACAAAATATGATTTTAAGCATGCAAATTAAGGGGCGATGAAACCACCAATAACATCAGCAATTTTTCCTCCCTTCCCAAGACTCCGCTTCCTCATTCGAACCATGTGGATATGGGAAGTCTCTGGGCTGTTTGTAAATACTGTATGAATGAGCGAGTGAATGAAAACTGTAAATGAGAACATTTATCATAATTACTTATTGCCCAATAAGGCAGATTTGTAAGTTTATCACAATAAAGAAGTTTCTTTAATAAAAAAAAAAATTTTCCCTCCGAAACTAATTTACTCCGTAATATTTGACACTGTATCCAACTTGTATATTAGTGAAATACAATAACCACTTTATTTTTTTTATAATAATCGGATATGGCTAGCTCATAGAAACCCAGAAAGGCACAAATGGGCATAAAGCTAAAATAGCTCCTGTTGTGGTCATTGGTACCTAGGGATGTGGTTGCATCTCTGATCTCATGCGTGTTAGGCCCAAGGTACTAGGAGGATTTGGGCGTTACGATACCTACGGAAATGTAAACCTTAGTATTTGATCTAGGTAATAGTTTTTATCTATATCCTCCGATCATGCCTCGTGTTTTATTAAAAGCTCATATCTCTAACGCCATATGGGACTTATAGTACTACAGTATCCAGATATAGGTTCATCCAGTATCCGCCGACGATACTTCAAACGATATAATCCATTCCGTACAGCTGTTGTTCGGTCCGTGTGGATCATATTCTGCTGTAATGCACAATTGTTCTGGTATCGGAAACTGTTGCCGTATCGGTAGTCAGTAGATGAAAAACCCCTCGAACGGGTGGTCCCTGAACTCCTATCCCACTAAAGGTAGACTGGCCATGGACAGGTCCACTGCTCACAAGGCGATGGGAGATGCCGTCGTCTTTTTTATTCCGCACACTGGCCGTTCCTAGGGTGCCGGCTTCTTCCAGGACCCTGTGTAGTTGTAATGCGGCTCTCGGCTTCTCCTTCCCTCCTGTCCTGTAAGTTCGTTATTTTCTCTTTACACGGGTTCCGGCTTATCATATACTTATAACTAGAAGAATCCGTGAATCGCCTTTTCTTTATTCATATCGCCGATACCTTAGTAACTCTCTAAAAAAAAAAAAAAGTAAAAGTTATTAACGTTAATTTATGTCGTCGTTTCAGCATCCTGAAGGTAACAAGCAAACACCTTCTGTCTTTCCACGTCTTTATAGAGGTATTGGACTCATAAATATATTACGTTGTATGACAATCGATCCCACGCCCGCGTTAAGCTCGACGATTAATACTGGGTGATTTCTGGTCTATAAACTGCATAATTTCATTTTACGTCATCAACATTTTGAGCTAATAGGCATTCAAGTTAACGATAGATGACAGCCTATTTAAATTATAACAGCTATCCACTTCTATTTGAATTGCGGAAGCTGGCGGGTTCGAGGCCCAGCGGCTTGCAACCAAAGGGAGCTCTGAATTGAGCCATAGCGGAGTTCGTGGGCGGAGGAGGCACTGCTTAGCATCGCAAGGATTAATTATTTATAAAGGCGGTAGCAGATAGGACACGAACCCGGGGCACGTTCTGTACTGCGGTCACCCACTGTTTGTTCCCCGGTGTATGTGTGTATGAGCTGTGGGGTGGTCGCGGATTGCCATTCTGCACAAGAGCGGCACCATGTAGGATAATCCTAAGCCCCAATGTATACTAACCACTCCCAGCACTATCCTATCCCAACTGCGTAATTTGAAACAGAACACGATTTAAATATGGTGTTCCTTCATCAGAACGTTTAATCAAACAGATTAACGTTGTGCGAAGTGCATTGCCCTTTGATGATTATGATTAGAACGAGCATACGCTAGTGATGTACATCTTTCAGAAAAGAATCGAAAGAAAAGGTTATTTAATATTATTTTAAATAGATAGGTTTGAGTTGAGGATGATCCAGAAGCAATTGTGATCGTTAGACACGTTAGATCGTTCGCTCATCATCTTCACTTAGTTTCATTTCTGGATGTGTTCATTCTACCGTTATAATTTTAATTTCTGCTACAAAATAAAAATAGAGCCGTGAGAAATCTATCATACAATATTTTGACAGGAGGACACAGATTGTGAATATGGACGCGCAAAAGCCTTACTAAATTTGTCAACAATTTTTTATGACACAATTTTTGTTTCATGTAATTTGTTACTTAATAGAAGGACATCCCAAACCTATTCCAAGCAAATGCCTATTTCTTTACCTAACATATTTTTATGTTTATAATGAAAGGCCAGGTCTGCGATTGTGTTAAATGCATGTAAATCGCAAAATACACACAGATCAGCTGACTCGATGCCAATCAAGAATCGTGACGCCAACGTTTTTTATTTGATAGATTGACATATTGATAGAAAAGGATTCATTTACTTTTTGGAGACGGTTTGGATTGTTCATTAAAAAGTGGGTATATTTAGTAGATTTGTTGTTTGCCTATTTTAGACGTTAATTTTTCGTCTAGGCGTATCCCTAGATATCATCAATTAAAAAAACAACTAAAAACAGTTTGTAGACTTCGGCAGTCACGTCACCCCCTCCCCTTAGCTATCGCGGTAACTATACAGCGATGGTTCGCACGGGTGGAACGTGGGCTTGGTGAATCTTTTTATCCTCAATCAGGGCCTAGCGTTCCGCTCTTAAAACCGCCTCTTCAGATTTTATTTCGTATTTAAATAAATAATGGTCCGGTGGGATGACAGATCGCTTTATAAATGCTGTCTCAGCTGCGAGTATTGCCTGCCGTACACGAACGAAGAGCGCGCATAAAGCATGTCGCCCAGCGTGCTATCGCAAATATCGCCTGTTGTGACTGTAGTTAATGTGAGGGATGTCGGATGTCGGAGCCTTGTACACGGAGCTGTATATGGAGCTGCTGGACGTCGAAGAGTTAGTGTGCTCACTGACTGTTCGCAGCGGGGTATCTCCCAATACCGAATACTCGACAGCACTCTTACAGCTTCATTACCATTAGACCTCTTACCGTTCACACTTCGCTCATCTTGTTTTTATTTATTCTTATAGCTCTTACTGTTACACTTCACCTACCTCGGTATTTCTAATCTCCATTTGGAATGAATTGTATCCGTTTCAGAGGATGGCCAGCTCAGATTAACGAACTGGGTCCCACCGTTTTTTATTTCTAGTTTAATTTTCGATTGAAAACCTCTGGCATGGGGTAGCCCAAAGCAACATCGGAGACAGAGGTGGGATAAAAAAAAAGCATGCTAATATAAGTGTACTGATCACTTAATTTTTAGTGGAAAAAATGACGCACTACGGCATTTTAAAAGCTAATCCTGATGTTATCTTCGCGATAATATACGAGTTTTTTTTTATTTCACTTACTTAAAGGAAGTCTCTAAATTCAAACATGCATTGTTATATTTTCGACTCGTGCCATGTAAAGTAACAAAAAAATAAGAACAGGTTAAGAGATAAGGACTGTATATACGTGATAGGTGCTGAATGGGGGCGTGGGCCGATTTCCCCGAAGGCAATCACTGGTGACATCCGCTGCGGAATATCGGATGGTGGATGAGTTGTAATGATTTTTATGAGTTGTAAACTATATATTCCTTTTCTTCTTGCCATAAAAGATATGGGATGCAGCAGTCGAGGAGATCCTTAGACAAGGTTTCACTGTACCAACCTAGTCACAACTTAGTGTGAAAATATATCCACTAATACAAAGGGTCATAAAAAAAGACCTTCTTCTGAAGGGATATGGATTTGGTCCAATACTACGGGATATTAGCGTCGGAAGAGGCAGCCAAAGGACTTAGTTTTGGGGCTATGTTCCAGAGCGGATATGATCCTTTCTGTGAGGAAACCTATGGCTGAAGTCACTGGTCTCGGGCGGAGACCTGAAACGCTGAGCTCTGGGTTTGGACTCATCATCTTTTGAAGCCATCGTTGTAATTGTAAGGAATATTTCTAAAGTTAGCTAGTAGGACCTATCTAATCCTTCCATCATTTTTATGTATACTAAAGTTAATATATTGTGTATAGAATCCTATTTGATATAATTTAAATCCTGTAATTTTGATCACCATATTAAAGTATATTACTTTGGATTTAGAGACAATTGGGACAACCTTAATTGAATATGTTGAACAAAGTGTAATTTGGTATAACTTCACGCTAATGCGCTCAGGATTTGATAGAGGAATCAAATTTGTTTGTAGTTAAATAGTTAGTTGGAATCCCTGTAAATAAAATAGTTCAATTATTCAACTAGAGCGTGAAGGCGTGGTGTTTGCAGACAAGTCAGGTAAATGTGTATATTTAGAAAAGATACATCCCTTGTATATTGCTTTCAGTTTATATATCAAATACATTAGTGTACCAATACGCGAGTAACCATCCATGCGTAAAAATAAAAAACCTTTCACCGTACGAACGTAGCAGTATAGAGCAAACGCATTTCGCATGTCTGGCAGTCTGTTCTACGATCAGTGGAACTGAAACAAAAATGTTAATAATTCTTTACTTGAAGGAAATTACAATCTGGCCTAGAACGGCAATAGATAATCGAGTGGAAATATCGCATTTATACCATGTTTACAAATTCACATCTATTCTCTCTTTCATATCAATTTTACAATATATATTCATACAATATAGACTTTATATACCCTATCCCCTACACCCTATATATACTAATATCCCAGGAATCCCACAATCCACCCGCAGTATTGTGACCTTCCCAAGGGCTAAAATGTATAATATAATATAAAAATATAACTATTTATATAAGTAAATATATACATTTTACAACATTTGATAATATTTAATTGGGTATTGGGTGAAATGCACGAAAACTATGATAAACAAAAAGAAGTATGATGAAATACAATCTAATTAATATATGATATAATATATAAGACAATTATGGCTAATCATATAGATATAACACAACACCAAGACATAAAATCAATACATTAAATAAAGTAAGTAAATTAATTAAAAAAATAATATAGTACATTAATCGTTAAATGAACAAAATGTGATAAAATAAATTATCTTTATCTCTGCTTTATAGTAGTCTGTTTTGATTGTAACCAATCTTTACTGCATTGATCTCAATATAGGTACTAACCTTATTAAATTTTAATAATAATATATATGATAACTAATCACTTTTGTACATCTTTTTTGTTTATAACCAGACGTGTCTTTTTTACGACAGTTTACAATAATATATAAAATTGTTGTAACAATAACCGAAACCGGTGATTAGCCAGTTATTGTATGTTAATTTAGAAATACCCTGCCCAAGAAAAAAATGAAACGAAATATAATAAAAACAATTGGGGGGGGGGCTATAGGTAGTACAAGGTTTACTATATCAGGTTAGTTCGGGCTATTCAATTGTGCTGTGATAGTGTTTTAAATCTTGCCTTGGAAAAACTGCCAAGTGTCGTCGAATTGACGGGCAGAAGAAAATGTGCTTTTGCCAAAGAGGGTAAATAGGGGGACGTCGCCTCGAGGTAGAAGTACCCCTCCCTTTTAAGATTATACACCGGCCCTTAGGAGCTGGACTCGTCACCTCTGCGATTCGGGTTCTTCTTCACACAGGCTGAGCCGGTTGAGAAAAAAAAAAAAAATAGCCTTACCAAAAGCGGTATAAGAACTATGTCGTACCGCCCGGCACCTTGATCCGAAGAATTTTAATTTGCTCGAGTCGTCCCATTTATTCTATTCTCCTGTCATTTTTAGGACGGTGTTTAAATCGAAATTTACTCTGGTTCTCAGGCCTAATCGGAAACACACGAGACGATTAATTCTAGTTGATAAATTTCAAGGAAATCCGTTAATGTCCAAGCATTATTTATTCTTTATTTTTTTGTTTCTGATTATAATTTTGTTTTAACTTATCATTAACAATAAACCTGTTTTATTTTACGTAACGTTACATCTTAAACGAGTATATTTACAAAACAAAAACTTAGAATTTCTGTTTGCATAATGTAGAAACGTATTGGCGTTGTTTACTTGCACCATTATCTCATAATTTGGATTGCTTCGATTTTAATTATATGTTTATTACTTATTTAATCACAACAAATTACACAAACCTGCGTTTAATACGTTAGATTTAGAAAATTTGATATGCCTTGTAATTTGAGGAAAATAATTATTGTCAGATGTATTAAATATCTGACCGCTTTTCTTTTACAATCATTTTAATCTGATAACAATTTTAGGGCACAAAACGGACCCACTGCCTGAACTGGAAAACTGCTAAAGGTCAGTTGAAAACTGCCTGTGCATGTCCAAGACCCCTAGTGTGACATTGTTGTTCAGGACAATTTTGCTCATAATATCCCTTTCATAGAGAGCCTAAAATTGCCATCCAAGTAAACTGCTCAGTAAACTCCCTGAGAATGAGAACCTAGTCGAACTCGCTCGTTGATTAAGAACTTGTGGTGACTGGTGGTAAACATTAAGTCATCTATTACAATCATCATCAAGTTATTATCTAGGGGACGGATAAAATCTTATCATTTGAATGATCTAAATTAGTTATCCTTCCGAAACACTTCAGGGCATGTATGTATTTTATGTTTTATTGACATAATTGGGCAATTTGATGTACTCTATGTAGAATTAACCGCTTTGGCCAGTTTAAACGGCTCATTAAGGCAGTGGAATTATAAACGAATCCCGAATCAAAGCTGAGATACAAGCGATGCACGGGATGATAGCGCTGGGGAGCACCAATGGTCGGAAGAGGAGGAGGGAAGAGGATGGCAGAAATAACTAGCCGACTAACACATGCCAGGATTGGCAATGGATTGAAGGGAGTGGAGGCTTTAGATCGTCATTGAGATTGGAGCTCCCCTTACAGGACATCTGCTCCTGCCAACAAAGGACCTCTTGTCAACCACCGTCCCGACCATCCCTCGCCGGGGGTAACTAGTCTACAATTATCTATCTGTCTATCTTTCCATCTATCTCTGTGCGAATTAGCTGGTCCAAGATAATCCTCGGATACTAGGACTAGTACCTCCTTAGTTCTACCTCATTGCTATAAAGATCTTTTTCAAGAATCGTGGCATTTGTTAGAGTACAGGGACCAATTCCATGCTCGCCGCTGGCAAGTTATCAGGAAGCACATTATTATGTTGATTATGCAACATTTCTTTGAGAAGAAAGTACATTGACTGAAAGGTTTCATCTTACCCAGCCGAAATCATACGCAGACCAGAACTTGATAACACAGCGAACGGATCCAAGGATTTGCCAAGCTCGAGTTAGCTCTACATTTTTGAATTCATACTCGCCAGAAGTATTTGGACCCGGAATCGCAAACGAAAAATCAATCAGGTAAATGTAAAACACTTGTATCAGGGTATCTACTTTCGTTCTTATAAATAGCATTCTCACAACAGTGTAATACTGTTGACCGTTTGGTGTGTGAAAGTCATTACAGATGTGACTATATTTAGTGAATGGGACCACTTTTTCTAATTACAAGGTTTTGGCCTGTTAGGCCTGGCTAATCATAATGTGTACTTGTCACTCACGGCTCTGTAATATAGCTGATGGTATCTTTACTTATTTTTGGGGGCATTCCTAAACTAGTTAAAAGAAATATCATAAATCAAGAAAGATGTTCTTAAATCACGATTATTCAGTTTTGGTTCACAAAATGTTCTAGCTCCGCTAATGAATAAAAATCCACCGTCCAACATCTGATGCAGAAACTCAGAACAGAAAGTTAAATGATAGTTTATGATTTTATATTATAATATAACAGGATGTCAGGCTGTTAATTTCCCTTTCTAGGCTGAATGAACTCCGTCCTTTTCCACTCCCCACAGAAAAAAATGCTTCGGAAAGGTAGCCAGCCGTAAGTTGAATCCTCCTTAGTGTTAGTTAGGCGAGCTTTGTAATGGGAATTCGTAAATTTAAATAAACTTTACATCTTACATACCGTTGGTTTATTATTTATTGCACTTTTGAACGATATACATGGGATTAATATGTTACTGTTGTACCTTCAAGTCTAATTAGGATTTATCGAGTGACCTTTTGCTGAAACCCAGTAATTTAATTGACGGAATAGGAGTACTTAAAAAAAAAATGCTTCCCACAACCTACGAGGAAGGATGAATTCTTCGCAGAAAAAAAAAAGAACGATAAAAATCTAATGTTTAAATTAAGCTGCTCTTTGTTATTGCTTAACGAAAACATTGATAACACACCTTAAAAATCTGCAGCAATTTACCTGTCAACCGTTATATAAATCAAGTTATTACGTGTTAAAATAAGAGCAAATGGCAAAGCCTAGATTAAAGGCTTTATGTAGTGTCGAAAGTAAATCTAAATTGGGTCTGTGGGTTTTGACCCGAGCGGCGGCTTCAAAGACCCGAGGAGACGGGGCCGGTTTGCAGTCATAATTAGAAGAGAGGGCGGCCAGTGATGATATGGAACATGGAGGCTACGGTGTAATTTCCGAAAGCGATGCGTGTGCTCTCGTGTTTCTGTGTGCGTTGTGGTCGTGGGTGTTAGTGATTAAAGTGATTGGCCCCAGTTTGATAGGCGGGGTTAACACCTAGTTGCCTACCCTGCCTCATAACCAGTTCGTCTCACATCTTTAATTTTCTTTTTACAAACCATTCTTTCATTTTTTTTTTTTTTTTTTCATTTTTTCCATTTGCCTTTTATTAACTTGCCACCATCGACCCCGTGTGCCAGCTCCTGTGTTTCTTTCATAAAAGAATTCATCCTTCAAACGTGCCCACTGGAAAATACTTCTCGGAATCGTTTATTTTTGTTGTTGTGTTCATTGTTTCTAATTATAACTAAAACTCGTATTACATTCCGTTATTTACACTCTTCCATAAATTATTGTTACTAAAAACCTTTCAGCTTTTGTATACTTCTTATTTTATTCGAAATATTAACCTGCCCAACCAAATTATAAAAAACACCTTTACTTTATACTTGCCGAGGTTTTATTTTGATCATAAATCTGCTTCTTTGGTTACGGTATAAATTTCAGTGGCATATAAACAAAAAAATCATATATCGCGAAGATAATTGTTCCTTGATCTGCTGCTTTGTGAATATCAATTTCAGTTTATTGCTCTTGGGGGATTAATTACGAATGATCTTTGATGGAGTAATTATATTCAATCTGCTTAACATAGTTCACATGGACTTTCCAAGTTTGAACCAACCATTTTTGATGATTATTCAAGGTCTTTTTACTAGAAGTGTATTCCTTCAAACTTATAATTATAACTATTTGTTGTCTGGATAAACCAAATTCGATTGTATCCGTTCCTGAAGTATTATTACTATCAATGGCTACTTGAAGGAGTAATCACTTCCTTCACCGTTTTTTAATTGGGTATCACCAAAATCCACCTGGTTGTGCGCTCGTTTTGATAACGGCACAAGGCAAAATGGTGTGTTTTAGTCTGCTATGAGATAATGGCGGGCAGTAGTCAGTTTCCCAGTCTCTTGTTATGATGATAATTTGGAGTAATTAGAAGCTGGGTGAGGGGCAGTCTAGTTAGCTATCTGCTGCCGCGGCAGTAATTATATTGTGATAAATACGCTCATTGCGTGATTTAACGAGGCCGTCTTCCCACATCATTCAGGTGTCGTAACTTTTGCCCTGTGTATTTGTCTCATAAATTATTTAATAGCCTCTAATTGCACACTCGATATTTAATTAACGAATATAAGACCCGATGTAGGGTTATCGTTACTTGCATGTCGGTTTTAGAGTCTCGGGTATTAAAATTAAAGTAATTCAACCAACCTACTATCCCGGGACTTTTCCCCCTAAATAGATCAAATCAATATTTCTTAGAGAAGTAGGGGCCAGGAAACAGGAAGTTTCATGAAATTGAAAATATTACTTTCAGTGATGCACTCGTACATACGATCTGTACGTATTTCAAAGTAAAACCTTCTTCCCTCGAGCTCGGCAATAAAAATCGCAATCACATAGTAGGAGAAAAACTATTAATTTCGCGAACGAATGAACCAGGTTCGTTACTGCTGTTTACGAGGTGTAAACCTGAAATTATATCCCCAGTGTCCTAATGAATTCTGAATGATAAAAACAAATTCGGTTTTATGTTCTGTCTGCAGGCTCATTACGTCCACTTTTCTCCACTTTATTGTGTCAAAAGCTTTTTTTCGATGGTATTTAATGCTCACTCAGCTTTTTATATTGCTTATTTTTATAGTGCTTGCTTTTTATATTCATTCTAATTGGTTCTGTTTCGTTTCTGTTAGGTTAGTGAAATAACTCTCTGTATATCATCTAGTTATCCAATTGATGAAGAGAAAGCTTGAGGAATTGTACATTGATTTGTATAAACGCTATTATATGCCAGTTCTCTCTTAACTCTCAACTCATGGTTCTGCAATCATCAAACAAGCCTTGTTACCGATTAGTCTACCGATTAGGACTGTAAAAGGTTTCGTGAAAACAATTCATGGAAAATCTCAAAGAGTTGCAACAGTTACGTATTAATATTTTCAGTTCCAGTCATCGTTGCTCATCCCGATCTTCCGCAAAACTTAAGTGGTCCTTTGTCTCCTGAAGTTACATAACTGCTCAGCCAGTAAGAGAACCGCATATAACTGCAGACCAGGAAAATAACAACCTCTGATTCCGAAGAATATTCGTATTAGGATTTGATCATTAATTTTAATTAAAATCCATCAAATGATAACACATCTTACCTAATGTTCCCTAAGCAAATATATTAAATATGTTTCTTTTCAACAAAATATATTCATTGTTTCCTTTTGTAATAAGCTCCATTTTTTTTTTTTTTAACTTACGAATTTGAATTGAAAAAAACTCGATAATTTCCCTATTAAATCGATTCTTGATTGTACGCGCTTCGTAAACTTCAAATTCGTAATTTGCATCCCATAAAACACAAATCACCCAATTTCGGTAACAATCGATGATTTTCAAACGAGATACAATTTTAGTCCGTCTGATTTGCGATTCCGCCCGCTGTGCGCTCCTTCATTACATGTGTCCAAAAGGATATTGTTTAGTTCTCCGTTTTCACGAGTGGTGTTGAAGTGCTAACATAAATACAATGTTATGCATTTGTACTCATGTACTTATTGTATTTTCATGGGTAATGTAGATATGTAATTTCTTGCATATTTGCATATGAGTACCTAGTTGCGAATTCGTGTATTTGTTTAGCTATTTTATATTTATTTATCTAGTAAATTCTTCTTATAATTCATCCCCTTCATACTGTTTTTGTGTACATTTACTTTTAATTCTTGAAGAATATGTGTCTATTATGGGTGCGTGTAGATTATTTTTATTATATCATTTCTTATTTCAATTTTTTACGTTTTATTTTTCTGCACACTGTAATTTTTAAGGAGTGTTTATATTTTAAGTGTATTTTGACTTACTTCTACAAATTAAGCACTTATCAAAGCGCCAGCCTCCGCATAACTTTGACTGCCCGCTTATAATGTATTCAGATAACCAATTTGAATCCCTTTAATACATGATTTCTAATTCAGCTCCTGTTGAAAATTCCTGGATTAAGTAGAAGATGATACCGCGCGGTAGGTGGTTCCTCAGACTGATCGAAATCTTCAGTTTCGAGTGTGAGCACTTAAAGGTACACCGCCGCCGAAGGTACGCCTACCTGTACAGGTTTCTAATCCCGGCTTAGTCTAGGATTTCAGAAGGGAGCTTTTAAGCACTGAGCTAGATTGCATCTTCCTGCTGTTCCTCTTTGTCCGCTCTTCGGTCGCTACCTTTGTGCCCGTCAGGCCGGGACTGCCAACTGGAGGATACTCTTAGGCACTCCTTCCATCTGGCCTTATCGTGTGCGGGAGATCTTGTTCTTTTTTAGTTTTCTGCTTGAAGGTTGATGATTTGATGTCACTTTCGGGACCCTTAGTGTTGCCAAAACCCCATGCTCAGTCGACAAACTGAACCTACTGGAGTTAAAGGGAAGGCTATATGGGATGAACTAAGGTCTTCTAAGGATGAAGGCGGTCTAAGGAGTTCTTTGCCGTAAAATTGTATCTCATTCGGCCAAGAAATTAGTGCAATCTTTAGAGTTAAATTTTATTCTACGAGGGGGGGGGGATTGCTTCACCTGAGATCAATGGCTAAGGGCGTCTTTTCCGATCTGACATCTGCTAAAGTATTATTTCATCGTAGCCGAAAATTTTAAACGGTATTCTTATCGTTATATCTAATAGACTACTTTGTATAGCTAAGAAAATCACTTCGTGATCTATGCGTAGATCACATGAATTAATTAGGTGTACAATGAATAATCCGTTTTTTTTAAGTTTGTAAATTTATGTTTCTTTTCCCTTTAATCTTGAGGATGTCTTAATAGGCGAAACTTTAATTAAGGATGGTATGTAACTAATAAAAGATGTTTTGTCAGGGAATCCAGTCTATTTAAAAAGAAAACAAATAATTTTCTCTCAATATAACTGTTAGTGTTTATTTAACCTTCACTAAGATCCTATGAAAGTTCATTTTTATTTCTTCCGTAACTTCAAATTTCAGAGCATTGTAAAACAAATTCAGTGATACATTTATTTAATTGTTCCCTATCTGTTTTATGCCAAAGAAAATTAAAGGTAAGCATCTAAACAATAGTAATGTGGCGGAATAAATATAAATTTTGATTTAATTGGATTTTTAAGTCGGTGTGCTGATTATGTTCGGGATCTTAGTTACTATAAATATTTTTACAGTGCAAAAAGTCAGTCTTTCATAAACCGCATGAGGCATAAGACTGCAGTCGTACAATAAAATACTTAAGAACATATACAGTACTCTTTCACAACGATTTGCGGTGGCATTTATTTTCTCCTTGCGTCTGGCTACCCGCACTTATATGTTTTATGAGTCATTTTACCCCAGATAAAATTACCCTTGGAGATTAGAAGAGATGTGCTAGCAGTGACGAAGAAGAAAAAAAATAAGTAAATAAAAATAGGAAATATCAGTTGACATCAGCTACCGGTGTAATATACAACAGTGGGGTAATATTTATTTGCGCTGAATGGGATGTGGGTTAGGATTTAAAGGGCCGCTGAATAAATAAAGTGGGATTCCTGTGGGAAATCTCTCTTGGTGAGCGTTAGAATTAATGCGGGGTCGAGTGAGATAGATGCCGGCACTGTCGCCGCAGAGATGGGTAATCACCCGGGGCGATGCGTCTATATATTGCGCGCAAGAACAGTTGCACCTTTGCACGGAACGACCTTTGCAAGTGCCAGCCTCAGATCATTCGCAGGGGTCTGGGAAGCCGCTAATGGCGGCCATTCTTCGCCCTGTACCCGCTGTCGTCAAACAGACCGGAGGCATCTTCCCCGCATCCCCGTCTGCTATTATTCTAATTAGTGTCCCGCCGGGAGAAGTTTTGTTTATTGCCGTGCTCGCATGATCTATCTTGTGTATTTAGTAGCTTCGTGTCGGCCGGTGAAGCTTAATGAACTGTTAAGCCGGTCTTTGAAGACGTCCTGTACAAATGACTTCGTCCCTCTCGTCCATTCCGATCCTATGTCCGAAATGTTAATAGCATCACTTGCATTCATTATGCTAATGAGAGTATTCTCTAATTGTTGTTTAACGGCCAATTTCGTTTTTCGGAGAATTAATCTTACAACTTCTCCTTACAGGCTACTCTTCCCGACGATCCGATCATTGATGAATTCAGCATTCCTCTCCAATGAACAAAATAAAATACATCTGCAATAGAAACCAAGTACAATCCATTAATAATAATTACTATGATGGTACATCAGATCAACGGAACGAACAGCAAACGAATATTTATATATTTCGAATATAATATATTTATATGTTAGTATAATTTGTTAGTTTATAATTAACTGTAATATTGGCTATGGGTCTATGCATGCGTTGGGAATCGGCTTAGGCTGATGAAGTCAGCCCGCCAAGATGTGTTGCACCAAACCTCCAATGTCTGACCATCTCAGATCAATGCACTCATTCGGCATTTAAAAAGGTCTTCCTAAAAAATGTTGGTGAAGTTTCCGAAGTCCCGCTAAAGTTGATAGGTCATGTTTCAATAAGCACATTATGCATGGGACTCCCCATCTAAGGATTTTTGTCGCTATACCCCACCTCCAAAAGGTAGTCTACATTAAAAGTCATTGATTTAGCAATGAAAAAAAATCGATGAGTCCGATACCCCGTACAAATTTTCGATATCAATTATGGTCAAAATGGTCTACCTTGGAATTTCCTGATAAAAATATTCGTTTTTCTTACATTTCTTTTAACCAGTAGGCTGTTGAGAGTATTTTTGTAACAAGAACAGAATTCATCCTAAGGCAAAGTTCCCTGAAAGTATATTCATTCATGATCTAAAAGCGTAATAATAAATTATTTGGGTTACTCAGGCTGGTAATTTTTATATTTTAGATATGCAAGTTTCCGCTTAGCGATTTTTTTTTTCACACCAGCTCTCAAAGACTGTAATTTGGTCAGGACGTCCTGCAAGATCCCCTAAGATACTGTTTGCTCGGCAGCCTCGATGGCCGATACAGCCAGCAGCTGCGGACCAGTCTCCGGACCCCCTAATTTTGGCTGTGCCTTAGCTCAATAAATAATAAGGGCTTCAATAAATCAACGGATCTGTTTCGGAATCAATTAGCTGCCCACTTCAGGGATAAGAAATGAATATTAACACAGTATTAATGGAAACTGTTGCTCCTGGAAGGGGCTCGTTGTGAGCAGTTACCGCCAGATATTGCATCGCAACCCCTCTAGTCGATCCGAGCTTTTTCCTGCTCCGCTAATAAGGGTTGTAATTAATTTAAATTAACCCAAACGACTACTACCTCTGCCTTATCAAAATTCATGAACCCCTCCTGTGTGCTGCGAGGGAGGGAAATCTCAGATGAGTTCCCTCCTTCAGCCGTTAGAACAATTCTCCTATTGACTGAGAAAATACTCAGATAACGGCAAAGCGGGGAGAACTGCCGCTTCACCGAAAACCAAATTTTAGAATAACAGACCGCTTCGAAGCGGGGGTGTTTTCAATTTACTCAGGCCTTGAGTAGAAAAAAACGAAAACATCACTCTGTCGTAAAAACACTACTTTGCGTGATTAGTACTGCTAAGTGTTGAGGATTGTTAAGACCTTTCAAGATGTGTTCGCAAAATACTCTCTCATAATTATACATAATTGTTGTGGGAAATTGAAAGATGCTCAACTTGGTTGGAGAGGCCAATATCTTTTAAACGTTTCTATCGGTGTGGGAGTTTTTGTGAATATTTTTTTTTATTGATTTCACCCTTATAGACTGCAGTAACTTAAGTAAGTATAAGTATTGAATCGTGTTGCATGTAGATGATATAACTATTTTCTGTAGTGTTAAGGATTAGCAGTCCAGTTTAAATTGGAGCACATAAAATTCTGAAATGTGCCTAAAGAGTGCACATTGAATTGAATAAGTGTAAAAAACTGTCACGTTGGTACTGAAAACAAGAAGCTATCCAATATCTCGGTGCTAAACTATAAATTTCAGAGAATATTAGAATATTATAGACCTCCCCATTAAGTGGGACAATTACCAAGATACAAAATTAATTTTTTATAAACAAATATAATAAAATAGCCTCGGTATTTAAAAACAAATTTTACGCTTAATTGATTTTAAATTTATTAATCCTAAAGTTTTCCGTTAAGTGATAGATTAACACAGGTATGGTGGGTGATCTTGGACTCAGGTTGTAAATTTGTGTGCATCATTGGTCATAAATGATATGTATATATATATATTTGGGAGAAACCCCTAGCACTTCGTTATGTATGCATTACCCAAGAAGTACAAGTAAGTTGTAAAAGAGGATTGATAGTAGAAACCCTCTTAACCGACCTTGGCTCTATCCAGCCTTTGTTTCACCCGGGCGTCTTACAAGAGCTTAAATCTTGGAGAGCTTAAGTTTATTCTCCGTACTCCTTTTTCCTGGTTTTATAGCTTGTTCATTGTCGACCCGCCTGCTGTCTGTCAGTACACACTACGCTACTGGCTGTAAAAATATTTCTGAAATTCCACGCAGGTGTTCAACGACACCTAGGATTAGGCTGATTATGTGATAACGGGAATGATGAAAAGGAAGACTAAACATGACAAAATGTCCGTTTTGCCAGCTTCTAGGTTTCATCAATTTTTTTTTGGGGGGGGGGTTACAGCAGTTTTTAGTGACCAAGATGTTTTCAAAAATGTGTAGAAGCATTTTCAGGAATGAATATTTTGATATGACTTTAAAAGACACCTTTACTTACTTTAAGTGTGTGTGTTTTTATCTACATAAATTTCATGGACACCTCTTAATTCATAATTGATGTAACATCATTATTTTAGGCATAAATAATAATAATAATTGTTGCATCACTAGGCATGCAGTTGTCTCAATTAGGTTTTGTTACGCAGCTAAGCAACCAAAAGACTCCATGCGATTTCTTGTTAGTTCTAAGTACATTTTTGGCCGCTGAATCCGGGAAAATTCTCTCAGGTCAGGTTTTCTTGCGAAGCTCATTTTTTGGTTGTCATTTAGTGTGATATTTCTTAAGAAAAAACTTGAAACTGCGCAGGGTGAGATCATGTGACATAAGAAGAATTATTAACCCATGACTAATTAAAATTAGGCGGAAAATAATACTTTTTCATAAAAACATCGAGATTTTGTAGTAATAGGTGTTTACTCTGCTCATTTTAACTAACGATAAAATTCTAGTACGATTTTTTTCCGTTTTCACAGATACCATCGGAGTTATAATATTAATTAAGTATATTTTTTGTATCACGAATGCAGGCTGAAGGGAAGAAAGTTGGCATCAGATAGGCAGGAGCTGGCTCAAAGGGTACCAGTCATTAATGGCAGTAAAAATGTCTCGGGACTGTTATAGGTCAGCGAGGGAGATGTTGTCTCGCCTCACGACTCTGGATAAAAGCCAGCTTTAATTCTTCTCTGCTGTCCCGCCGCCCCTCCAGCTTGGCTTTTTCATTAGCTTTTCACTCAGTGCGGCTAGATCCTTCTCTTCTTATTTTAGAATACATTTAAGGCCTTTCTTACCTTGTCGGGTTCGTCTCGTGTTATTGCTATGGGATCTCGGTTGCGGAAAAAACACGGTTGGTCTTAGCAGTAAGCAATGCTTAGGTTCAATTCTTGTATAAAATTAATTGAACCAGGGTCACTTGCCTCGCCATTTTTCTTTATATCGCCCAACCTAGCCATTTCTTTTTATTGTTTAATATCTTTATATTCCTTTATTGTGCTATAATTACAATCTGCCTTTTATAAGGCAATAAGTAATTAAGATAAATGCTCTCATTCATACCATATTTACAGTTCATCATTCACTCGCTCATTCATACAATATTTACAGACAGCCCAGAGACCCCAGAGAGTTTTTGTTTAATATCAAAATTATTAATCTACAAAGTTATACTTAAGCCAATCTGGACATACTGAATAGAGCTATGGGGGACAGCAAAAAAGTCGAACATCAAGCGTATCCAATCCTTTCTATCAAAAGTCATAAGATTGGAAATCGATAAAAAGAGTATAAGAACACAACTGAGGAGGCTATTTTCAATTGATTTCTGTTTTAACAATGTTACTTTTTCATGGAATATTGGGAGAAAGTCCATGCTTGGTTTCTGTTATATATAAATACCAACATGCAAGTGTCTCTTTTTGAGCACTACTACTGATAATAATAGTGCTTTAAAATTCTAAATTGTCGTTGAATCTCTAACATATCGCTGTAGAATAAGTAGCGCCGGTTCCGAGGTGGAGACTATAAAAAGGGACTATAATAGTGATAGCTAATGCACGGATCTATCTATAGATGGGAGATTGATCGGTCGGAGGAGATTAGAACGTAGGCAGGTAGCGATTTGTCAGAGCACCCCGATATTTACAGAAGCGAGGCGGGGAATTTGCACCGAACCAATTATAATTCTGATTGGATGGTTATATTTAATTGTTGCCTGTGTCCTCACCTCCCGGCTATCAATTTCAATATTATTAGCCCTCTGTCTTGTTAGTTGTGATTACTTCCAGGGCAGTTTTCGTCCGACACCGTTGAGAAGTCTCCGACCGGTGTCTGGAAGAACGAAATAACTTCTACCGATGAGGCCACCGATTTTATTTTATTTATTTTTTTTTTAATTTCTTACCTCAAACCCTTCCAGTGTTCTTGCTTTCCATCTTCACCCACCGCTCCTTTATTATTACTCTCTATCATTTGTGTGGCCTGTTTGAATTTAAATCGTTACCGACCTCACAGCATCGGAAAAGGTGCCCTGTCTGCCGCTAATCGCTAGAAATTATCATAATGAAAGCACTGTGATAATTGTTTGATTGAATATTCAGAGCTATTTCAGTTCCTCCGTCGGCACTTAGTCATTAATCAATCGCACAATTTAGTATGTCGAAAAAGTGGATATTTTTACATAAAGATGTATATTTTTACATAAATATCTATATTAAATTATTCCTATAAACTAAGAATCTAAATTTTGTATCTTTTTAGGCAGGTCATCGACGCGACAATCCGAGTTCATACCCTTCCTAAGTAGTCCCTTGCTTGGCAGGGTGAACAGCAAAATACAAATTAATACAAAAATATTTGGCTGGAGCCTGCTCGGTTTTCGTTGCGTACAAGGGTTGAATAGTCTGCGTGAAATATTTCTGACAATCGTGTTCCGTCGAAACTTTTCTCAATTTCTTATTTTATTTCTTTATAAAGCGACAAATCCATCAACGTGGATACAATTTATATTGACCAATTCCATCAATTGATATTCAATAATAAATATATTTATTTTGACCATTAAAATAGTATTTCTCAACAATTTCAATAAGGGAAAACAAATAATAATTAATTAAAAAAACGAGTGCATCGTATGAACAATGTAAAGATGAATCATTGTTGGCATAAGCCGGTAGCTTGTCCTAGATGGAGGAGACTGCCCTTGAAGATAATTGCAGATGGTCGTAGTCTTTGTAATCTCTTCGATAAGTTGAGATGATTGGGGCATTTCTAATGAACCAGGGCTTTCAGTGCTAGCCGGAGTATTATCTTCTGAAGTATTGAGAATAATTTCTTGATGTGCTTTTTGGTAACCCATCCATTCACCCTAATCCCCTAGCACAGTCATTACACTGCGCCATACATCCCTATAATCCTCATAGGAGACTACAGTGGCAGTGGCCTTGTGACCTGCTATAAAAACAGTGGGAGTCCTGGCAACGGCCAATTTCTCCAATCATGCCCTGATCGTCTGCGGCTCCAGCGATTTTGCTCTGCCTCCACTTGTTTGTATCCGGCACTGAGCTTCCTCTTTCGCATGCGAGGGAGGTGACAACCATGTGGATTTGGGCTGTTTGTAAATACTGTACGAATGAGTGAGTGAGTGCCAAATTGTAAATATGGTATGAATGAAAACACTTATCACAATTACTTATTGCCCAATAAGGCAGATTGTAATTATATCGCAATAAAGTTTTTAAATATACCTAGATGGGCCTTTTAGTGTAATATCATACAGAACAGGCGAGAGTATAGGTATTATGACTGTCTTTTTATAGATTTTTTATGACTGCAAGTAGTTTATAGTCTCGTATGGCTAGTTGGTGAGTGGCTGTAGTTTTGAACGTCTTTTAGCGTACGCTGTGTTTAGATTCCGGGTTGGCCGAGTGTTTAAATAAATATGCTCAACACTCTCTAATCATTTGTCTTCCATTCTGCCAATTTCTATTCTTCTTAAGCTATCTTGACCTGCATAGCGTGACAGGTCTTGTGAACGTGAAAGATGTTATATGCTTTTAATATTTAAATTTTAATTTCCATATTTTTTGCCGGGGCGGGTGGGTGACTGACTCCTGAAGGTCTGTGTTAAATGTTTCAATGATTTTTCTATTGAAGAATGTTGGTGTCAGATATTAAATACATATTAAGTACAACTCCCAAAGTTGTACATAGACTAGCATGATCTATGACATCAATAAGTTTTATTTGACTTTATTATCCTGTGTAGCTATTCCATTTCTCCAGTCAAATATAAGTAAGCTCTTATGTAAAAAATTGCTGGTCATACTTTCCGTTTATGTCTTGTGCTAGGAAGCATCCTGTAATGCACTTTGAAGATTCAATGGTCTGCAATGACTGGGCTCATCGTCTAGCCTGCACTACTATCGGGAACTATAAATCCGACCGTTGTTCCTGGAAGCACAATGAACGCTGTCTGGGCGCTCCACAAATCATCTTTACTGCACCACAGCCGATCCTAGTTCGGGCACAGTACCGCACTTAGTGCAGAGCTGCACCGCCTCGCGTACCTACAACTCCTTACGTCCTGACGCCTTCATCTAATCAATGTGCAATAATTGGCAAGGAGCCACTGCGTGTCGACGCCTTTATTGCACTTAATAACAGCACCTTATCTTGCTAGCGATGGGTTTGTTAATACTCTTCAAGGCATAGTTATTCCCGACGGGCAATTATAACCCGGTAGCGTAGCCAACATGCAATTTGTATACTCCTATTACTTCTTAAGCGTTAAGAGTGGGTAATGAGACACGAAATTTAAACTAGTTCACTGAAAAACACGTAATAGCATTGTCTAAATGAGAGTACTCTTATGTTTCTACATTTTAATATTTGTGTAACACATTTGCCTCTATTGACCTTCACTTACCTACGTTTTGTTCCTTGTATGTCTAATCGTTACTTATTGGAGACAAATATATATTGCCTAAAAATAAATCTAGAAATATCCTTTGCTTTTCAAATTCAAATAATCGAAGAACTATAACCGATGTAGCAATTAATTGCAGTTTACATACAATACCCTTTGGCTCATGCATTTAATTAACAGAATTTAACATTAGATGCTTTTTATAAATATCACAAAATGATATGGCAATTCACTCACTAATGCATCCTCTCATACCAACCAATAATGCTGTACAAGCCAATAAACATATAAATATTTATATATATATATTTCGAATCTGAGAGTTTTGAGGAATGGCTCCGTATCTTCATTTGGTCACAACTACTCGTTTTGTATTTTACATAGGGAAAAAATTGTATCATGAAAACTATACAGTTTTAATATATCCATAACTTTCTTTCTATGACGACAAGGAAGAAATTTTTGGGAAACTTTTGCCTAGCCCCTTTTCACCAAATCACACGAACTTAAATGTTGAGCTTTGTTAGTTTATATATCAGTATATCCGTTTATTTTGATATCTTTATGCCCTGACAGTTTTACTTTTGATGATAATGTTAAAATGAATTGAAAATCGATACTTTATTACTATTTTTTTAATTTTGATCTGTAGCTAATAAAGATTTAGACGATAATTAATTTATACCGTTGATAGCTCGGTGACCTATCCCATCTCGAGTTCAGATATCGGACTATCAGATCGGTTGTCTGTAATGCTGATACCGCAGAGCTCACATATTCCCATAGCGATGTGGCGCCTGCAGATGCTTGTTCAAATCAGCAAAACAGCTCCCTGTCTTCCTGTCTGGAACAATCTGTGTTACAATTTCACCATTTCAGATTAAGCATTGCGTATCCGATGATGTAATACCTTTATTCTTAGGATATGTCATTTTTCTATTATATCTGTAGTATAATGGTCGACGGAAAATGTTTTTGTTGAATAAACAATATTGCGGAGAGCCGGAAGATTTGTTTTTTTTATAATTTTTTTTATTCCTGATTGATCTAAAAACGAAATTACTAAGTATTATATTCTACACCGTGTAATAATAGGAATGGCTTCATATTGTCTAAGACCTCGATAACGTAGGTGTAATGTGAATTTCGTCGTTTGGTTTTTAAGGTATTAAACCGATTGGTGATCTAACAATAAGGGTCCTTCTGTCGATTTTACTGATTTGGGATCGTTGGGTTTTACGTAGATGTAAAAAAAAAGTCTCATAGGAAGAAACGAAAAAAAAACACTGGTTGTCTATTAATAATAATAATAACTTGTAGTTGTGTTGTATTATGATTTTACTTACTGGGAGTAAACATTGTCTTTTTGCTTGAAATAAACTGTAATAAGTAACCCGCCTAACCTGCTTTTGGAGGAGATTTTCTCTTGAGACATACGGGCTCGAAAACGCACATTATTTTTCTCGCATTATCACAAGATCCCTTATCAGACACCTTTTGTCCTCCTCGCTGGGAAGGGGGGAGGGAGTAGAGAACGTTCGCTTATTTTTCCTCACCTCCTTATGGTAATAGGTTATGGAAATTGACTCATAAATCAGTAGCGATATTAAGATTTAGGAAGGATTCGGTTTAATTTAAAGGACGAGGAGAAGTCTGATGAAGGTGCCTTGGTAAATAATGGAAAGACAGGAGGGCAGGTACATTAAAGCCAGTAATATATGTTCGGGGAGTGAACAATATTTCTAGATGTGGCTTCATTCAATTATACGGTTCGTTTCCCAGCCTGATAATCCCGCTTCTCTCCTTGCTGTTCCCGTGTAATCACCTTCCGCATTGTCCTTTATAGTGTCGTCTTCTCCCTCTATCCCCCCCCCCCATGGTACATCGACGCTCTGACGGTCTCTGCTACGTATAGCTCTGTACTAATAACTCTTTTAGATGTATCTTTAATAATTATAAGCCAAACGGAAAACCATAAAGTTAAACTGACTTGTCGTTGGTTTGAACCCAGGGATTAGTTTTCTCTTTTTCCAGCGGGAAGGAAACTATTAATGCTCTAGAATTTTGCTTGTCATGAATGCAAAAAAATGTTTGCCAGATCTTTATTAACCTATACGTCATGACCTCCACTTCCTTAAACTGCAGACAATACAGAATACATTCTAAAGAATAATAACAAATTCACCACCTCCCGATTACATGATATCACTGACATACTTATAGGACCACAAGAAATTACTCTTTTAGTTGTAAATTTTATTGTTTCAGTTTTTTTTCATTCAAAGAAGCGGATATTTTAGTAAAGTATTAATTTCATTGCAGTTTTAGTTTACATGCGCTCTGGTGTCTGGCACTATGTTTAATGAGACCATGTACGTAAAATTAAATAACGAAATTCTCGTTCTGTCTCAAAAACAAAACACAGAGAAAGCTCTCTTTTCTTGCCAAACTTCTCCCTGCAAACTATCGCTGAACGAATAATAACCTAGTCAACATCAAACCTTGATAAATCATGTTTATTTGGCTGATGAACAATAAAAAAGTTGGTACGATACCAGAGCCCTTCTATCAATGAAGAATCCTTCGCATTTGTCTATGACCAATTTCGGTATCCTGTTAAATTTTTTCATCGTTGTCCTAATTATTGTGCAAAAGAAAAAACTATAAAGAAAATACTCGTCGAAAAATCGTTCATAAGTAAAATACTTCATTTTTTTTTCCTTGAAAATAATATTTACAAAAAAAAAACTGTTAAAATCGACTGAGATGAGACATAAATATCATTGTAACCCTTAAAAAGTGAGAGGAGGGGGTTTCTTCCAGCTATGGCACGGAAAACATTTAAAATTCATAGAGAAGTTTTGTTCACAGATACGGAACCTACTTTTTTTTTAGGTTGATTCTTTTGTTTCATACCTTCCTTTTTGTTAACAATTATTTTAGCTGATTTGTCTTGTATGTGCCAATAATTTCTGTTAAGTCAAGACTAATTATTCGGAAAAGGTTTCTCATGCTCATAGAGCGTAACTGGCTCATATTATGAATACCGTGGTTCAATTGATTACAGAATAGACTATTTCACTTCCATAAATATAGTTTGGTAGCTCTAGATTAGAAAGCTCACTGTCCATGTTCGGGATGGGCTTACATAAATAAATATGCAGTCAACTTAAGTAATATCTGAGCTTCCCTTTGCGATTCAGTCTTTTTTATTTTTATTTCATGCTTAACTCTGTTTTCACAGTGACTGGTCGCAATTCAGCTAGTCTGGAGTTTACTTAAATTTTACAATATTCTAAAGAGCAAACACTCCTTTGAAAAATGACTATGTTTTAATATTTATATTGTGTGAAGAACATGATTGAATGTTAATGAACTAAAATAAGAAAAAAACTTTATTTATTCTGGATTATAGTCCACTAATAATAACAAGGAACAAAATACGAATGTCAAGCTTTTTGCTTCTGAAAATTTGATTGTCACAAAGTGTAAATTTTATGTTGTATTACATTTATGGGTTGTCTCGTGAAATAAAATTCCCTACTAATATTTCGAAGAACTGCTCCTTTGTTTCCCTATAATTGTTTATTAGCCTTTGAACAATAAATATATTAGCACAAATCTAAATATTCACATCCATTGACAAAACCCAATAAGTAACTCACACTCCCTATTCTAATTTAAGATCTAAGGTGCGATCAGAAATAAACATAGGCGAGCACGATCCTTGGAGCAATGGTGCAATAGGTGTAATTACGCGGGCATATAAAACAGGTCTGAGCATTGCATGTTATTGCACGCCAGCCTCCGATTGATCAGCAGATACGTATCACATCGGACGGGCGTCGAATCAAATATGGCCGTCTCTTCGGGATGAACAACAAGGCAATCGTCTCACGGGTCAGCCTTGCTCTTCCACATCGGCTGTTCCCGACAATTTTCAACCGTATTCGTGAAGGAAAATTAGTCTTATGGTGTAAGGACGGTAGATCGCGTGCAAACAAAACCAATTAAGAAACGTGTGCATTAAATCTGGGTTGAAAAACGTTATGATGGGAAACTTGAGTTATAACTTTAATTGGTAAAATACTTGCTTGTGCAGTTGCTAGACCGCGTAGGTCAAACTTCTGCCTTTTTAAAAATATTATTTTTGAAATATCTTAAAAACTCCTATTGCGTTACCTAGTTTTAAGTATCCCAACCATGGCAAAAAATCATAACCCTAAACCATAAATGGCAACGGATCAGTGACCTATGAAAACCTATTATGAAAAGGACTATTTATTAATTATTTTTTAAACTGTTAATTTTCAAATATTAAAATTAAATCTGATACATCCCAGGGATTCGGTTTAGTTATGGAATCGAATGTACCAAAATTCAGATTGGTTTGATAGTTATTAGTTACACCCGAACAGACAGACAGGCAAATTACACTGATAAATGGTTTGAATTAGAACCTATGCTTCTGGCTTGTCAGTATTATTACAGATACATAAATGTAGATGTACTAATAAATAATCATGTGTATCACGTGGCTCATGTTTGTTTTTTTTGTTTCAGGTAAAATAATCTGCATGCATATTTCTAAGTAAGTTTTATTATATTTTATTTATCCATTAATCTCCGTAACCTAGTGGTTTCCACGGTGACTTCTAACCGAGACTAGGAGTCGATCCCAGGTTTCCCCCAATGGGGGGGACCTTGGGTTCACAAAGCCTCGTACGGATAAATAAGTAACCTCTTGACTTATGAAGTAGCTAATCCGGTTAGCAAAACGGCAAAAGACTAAGAAGTCAAAGCCTTGCGTCAACCACGCTATACCTCCTAACTATAGTGACAATTGTCAGCTCTTCCTTTACTTTATGTGTTTATTTTATTATGGACAATAAAACAACCATATAATTATCCACATAGGTAATTACTGCTAATATACAAAGTGGACGAAGGAGACGTGAACCATGTACGTACGCTCCAGGAGGCGAAGCGAGTGACGAACTGGGAGCGGCCACCGGGAGAGGAGGTTGTATAAGACAATAGGCCACTGAGCTTGTCCTCTCTATTATATGTGGCTTCATTAGGTCCCTATCTCCCTCCTTACATCTTACACACGTCCTTCCTCTAATCGTACCATCTTTACTGCGGTGTCCCAGCCGATCCCTAGGGGGTGCCTCGTCTGCCACCGTCCGGGGATCTCCTTTGGAAATTTAGATCTGAAAGGATAACATGGCATCACCGGACTGAGGTGGTCTTAAACGTTTATCATATTCCCTAATAGGAAACATCCGGTACATCACAAGAGAATGATAAAACAATAACTGCTCCTCACAACGCTATTGCATAATTATTCCAAGTCCCTGCTGTGTATTCTATCTTTGTGGTTAGTTGGTATCGGATAGGTAGATCCAATGTGAAATTTGTCTGTCTAGGTTTCATACCTTAAGCTGTGACTGTAAAACATTAGAAGAATTCAATTTTATCTAATGTAGATCAATC
Source organism: Acanthosoma haemorrhoidale (assembly GCA_930367205.1). Lineage (NCBI taxonomy): Eukaryota > Metazoa > Arthropoda > Insecta > Hemiptera > Acanthosomatidae > Acanthosoma > Acanthosoma haemorrhoidale. The sequence goes on along the minus strand of OV884012.1, from coordinate 48,322,020 downwards.
CTCGACTTGGTTAGGACAGATTCCAGAAGAAACAGTAACATATACACAGGTGCAACACACAGTGGCTGACAGTAACTAATAGCAAATGTTTATTACACCCCATTCCTATTATATTTCTATCTCTCGAGACATTGCATAATACTGTGATGTTAATGATTAATGTTCCTGGGGATTGAAATTAACTATATTCTTTGCGAGGCCGGAAGTTAGCCTTCTTGGCCCTTGACCTATATCATATTAATAATATAAAGTAAGACCTAGGAAGTATGTCCCAAACTTCAGGGACCCATTTCTCAATTGAAAACTACCTCCAAAATTTTAGGCTCGGTAATAATCATATAGGAGACAACTAGTGCGATATTTAATCGGGTTTGTACTTTTAAGGTTGTTGAATTGAGGAAAAAACGGTTAAATTAATCAATCACTTGAATGCTCTAGAATCTAGTTTCAAAGGGCTATATGGCGCTAGTTCACTCCTGTAGCCACATTCATAAAAGGATTCACCCCTTTTGATGCTTGTGCTACTGTAAATGAATTAAAAAAAAAAAAAACTATGTTCCATCAGGATAATTTTGTCCATATTTCATTTACACAAAGGAATATCGTTGATAGATAAAAAAACATTTATTCGATATTATGTATTAATAATTAAAATCTCTAACGATACCTCTTCTTAGGGCCAGTTACCGGCATGATAGAACATGAATAATTGTACTTGAGAAAAAAAATTATGTGAAGAACCATAAACAACTAGATTTTATTAGTTATAAAATAAAAAAATACAGATAAAAAGTGCTAAACATCACTTGGGAATTTGCATGATAGAGATAATCATCAGTCTCTAGCTACAGAGAATATCAAACTGAAAATATTCTTATTATACTAAAGAAAATATTACTGGTGACTTATTTATAAAAACACTTATAACCGCTTGGTTTTGTTTTTAAATTTCCTTCATAATTATATTTATCAAGGCTACCAATTGAAATTAATTGGTTCTAAATATGGCATGATATCCACATAAATTACATTACTAATTAATAACTGACTGTAGTTTTCAAGGACCAACACCAACATTGCTCTATGGCATGGTCCAGTGCAATCCGACATCATCCGTCTTAGAAGTCCTCCTATGTTGGCGTATAGTGTAGATGTTCGCTTCATTTGAGCTCCAGTTAAATACGTGAAAAGGGGGGAGGAAACCATAGTTCCCCTTCGCTTTGACGTATGCCATCCCCAATTTTATATCTAAAAAAAGTAAACTATATGAAGAAATTTCGATAATTCGATTGTCCGGTATAGATTACCTGGGGCTATGGCTGGGAGAGAATTTTCGGATGTTCAAAAAATACGAATAAAAACACGTTTTTTAGCCCTAACTTGGATGTTAATAAACACCCATGTTAAAATCACAAATCCCTACTGTTATTTAACTACGAACTCCCAGTGCTATTATTACTGAATCCACGCCGTGTACTACTAATTATTATATTAGTCTTGTAATATAAACCAATATGGACTCCTCCTACTAATGCTCTCATTTGAAACTAATATTTTACACCGACTGTAATTTATGGAAGTGGAAATATAAAACAATTGACACGTTCGAGTTTTAGGTAAAATTATAAACAATTAAGCATAAAAAAACTAAACGATTCAGAGGAAGCATTTTCTGGCGAGCACATCTGCTCATTTATAAAAAAAAATACACCAGTCTTGTTTATTGTCGATCTATCGTGACCTCAAGGTTCTTTCTGACAGTATGGAGTACTAAAGCTAAGTCCCGTTGTGTATTTTAGGTACGGCTATTGTGGAAAGCCAGCTTGTAATTTGATGTCGGGCGCGTCTATCCAGTCGCCCCCGGTCGGTTTCCAACCGATATTTCCCTAAGATTTTAGAGATACTTGTGAGTCTTCGGCTTGGAGTGATTCCATCACAAAAAGGAAACAGAGCAGGAGACCGCCGGCAGATACACGTCTAGATCCCGTAGCCACGAGACAATGGTGCATTTGGCAAATTCGTGACCAAACTCCGCCGGGCCGCCGGACGTGAGCTGATGAGAGAGATAGCAGAGCACTTAATAATATTTGGGAAACATTTGACCTTTCGCGGTCCCTGTTTATGATCGGCATTCAATAAAGGACTTTGTGAATATTTCTGCTTTCTTTCCAAGCGAATGGTATGAATGTATTTAGAAATTTAAACTAATATAAATATTTTTAAACTGATAAGAGCTGCTCCTAGATTAATAAGTTAATTTTTTAGGAGGAGACGTTGTAATAGAGTTTTTCTGAATTATTAACAATAAGATATCTCCAAAAAAAGTGCTGCGCTAATGTAAGTAATGAATTAAAAAAAAAAAAACTATGTTCCATCAGGATAATTTTGTCCATATTTCATTTACACAAAGGAATATCGCTGATAGATAAGAAAAACATTTATTCGATATTGTGTCCGATATTGTATTTATTTCGAGTGTCCTCTGGTTGTGTCGCAGTTGTGAATGGTAATGACTAGTCCTACATGAAAATGCATAAAATGCAACACGATGCATCGCCCATTTTAATGATTAAAATTCCATCGTTCAGAAGTAATGAAATCTATAACGCTTCATGGTTTAATTAAGTTTCTAATTATTATTGGCACGATGTTTCTTTAAGTTTCATAGAGTGAAAGCTGAATATGATGTTAATAGTTTTAATTATTGTATCATTCCATAAAATTCTTCTTCTCTGTACAATTGGGAAATATCAAAAGTTAGAAGAACTATGTTAAGTTTCCCTGGTGAGGATGGGAACAGGATTTCCATACAAATGTCGGCCGGGGTTAGGTTTCGCTTCGGCAGGACCATTGCCCCCTAAGAAATCCTCCTATTTACATATTAACTAACCTGTCCGCTGTGATGGTCTGACTCCTAGTGCTACGAATCTGCACCGGTACCAGATTCGCAACAGTGTTAACTTTTGTCAAATCAAGTCTGACCATTTGGAGATGAGATATATCTGGTCTATCTTTGTGTGTGTTGGACTTATCGCTCGGTCGTTTCATTAGTTACAGGACTTAGCCAATATGTAGCGGATGACACCTGGGATGGTCCCAATCATTATTTTTGTAACCTTGAAATTAGAACATCAATAAGCCTAATGATTGGACTAACAATACATTAAACGTATGTACTATGTGTGTTTTACATAAACACAAAGATCCAATACTACTGAAAAAATTAAATTCGATTTGAAAATAACATTATACCTACATATACTAGTACCTACCAATATTGTATAAGCTGCTCACAAATTGATGTCTGATGCTAACAAGTATCTTTGACTTTCGAGAATATTTTTCATTGCTGGTACGCCTTCCGGATATTTCTGGAGATACCATCTCCCTTATCCGCGGTAGAACTGCACCCGACGAGAAAGGAAATATTGCCACGCCATCGGTCGAAGCCGAAAGTGTTTGGTTATGTGTTTGGAAGGAAGAGAATTTATGGTAGGGGGGGGGGTCCGGGAAGTGGTGGCTGAAACCAAAAATAATGGACAGATAAAATCTTTATCCAGCTCAGATATGCCATTGTTGTAGGCGCCTCTCCCACCGCCATTCTCAAACATCTCTTGTTTATTTCGATTCGCTAAAGTTTACGGCCTCCATTAAAATAAACAATAGCTTGAGTCTTCTTCCTTAATCTCCTTCCTCCTTCCCCTTTGTCTTTTATCCGCCTCTCATTCCTCATTTTTTATCAGCTTAGTCTTAAACATCTTTTTTTTTCTCCTCTCCGTTATTTAGGATTAAAATATTAATAAGACTGTGTTTGCAACACTGATGCTTAAATAAGTTGAGGATTTTAATCTGTAAATATGTCAGGGGATCGGGGGGTTCCGTGTGCTTCAAATGCCAGTTGCGTGGGGCTTTAGAAATCTAAGTTTTTCGCTCATAAGTTTTTCTTCTTTGTGAGTTAACCTTTAAGATAGCTAAAATCCTGTAGCTGCTTTATTTCAGATGTGATAATAACCAATAAACTCAAAAAAAAAAATTTTTTTCTTAAGATGTTGAAGTCATCAAATAAGGTAACCCACAAATCAGTGGCTATTCAAAACAATTCAATTTTTTTAGTAAAACAAATATCGCTTATTTTATGTTCTTTGAGCCGATTTCAATAGGTTTATTTTTGTCATAATTTTAGCTATCTGGAATTGTGTGTATTCCATTCAATCGCTATTTTCAGCAATCCGCATGGTTAAATTATTGATTAGTTTCATGTGTTCAACAAACACGTGCTATGTTACTTCCTGAATAGTTTATTTTGTTTATAATTCAATTACATAAGTTTAATTAATTTGTTTGTTACATTAATTTAATTCATAATTGTTCATTTAAGTTGGTAAAATAAAAAAAAAAATCTAACAAGAATAAGAAAAAAGTGGATATCGATTTTATTTTTTGTAAAACCCCTAAATTTTCAGCAGATTTTAAAGCTTCATTTTATACAAAATATGCAGTTATATAACTAGGTTACTAATCTAATGCATTATGGGTATTAATCTTTAGGTTGACTGTTTACAGCCTTTCCAAAGTAAACGTTCACTGCGATTAAATTCACATGATCAATAATAACGCTTCTTCCACATATTATTTTCTCAAAGCTTTAGTAATTAATATTCAGGTTGCAACTAAAAAGTAAAACTATAAATAAAGCTATGCATATAAATTAAATTGTTTATTGGCCTACTTTTTGAAATAATACTGATCTGCTTTGGTTATAAATCATCCTAAATGTCTTTTCGACGAATAGTGTTGTGTTCGGCTAGCCGGAATACTTGGGATTTACATTACTATCACGCACGTGCTGATACCCTGAGTGTTCTTGACTGTTGTTTGTATTCCATTTGAGTGTGTCATTGTTCATGGCCTTTCCTTTTATGCTAATGTTAGATTTATCTTCCTGGAATTCCAAAAAGTACCAATCAAACAGTTTTTTTATATTTCTCATTGAGGGAAATGGAATGAGGGTGAATGGCTGGCACAATACATCTCTATAAATATTTACCGTTCTCATGGTGTCTGTAAAGACTGAAGTGCGCGCTTGTAAGTATGGCGGTTCAGATCCCATCTCCGTTGTTCGTCTTTTGTGGATGAGCAATTGTTTGTGCCCTGTTGTCCCTTCCATTAATCACAGTCACTCACTCCCTCAGCCCTGCCCCGGAGGTACGGCCTGCTTCATCACTTTCCGGTAGTCAACCTTCCAGTTTGATGATCGAACAGGCCAAGCGTATGAGTGTGAGGAATCGGGGTGTTGGCTAATGGGACGCGAAATATGTTCGAAATGAGCATTAACAAAAGCTTTTTTGTTTATTATTAACACAAATCATTTAATGGAAATGAGATACTTAGAACAAATATACTTTGATTGGATTATAAGAAAAACGAGGATACTGATTTTATTTTTTTTAAACCACCTAAATTTTTAGTAGATTTTAAATCTTCATTTTATACAGAATATGCAGTTATATAACTAGGTCACTTATCTAATGCATTATGGGTATTAATCTTTAGGTTGACTGTTTTACAGCTTTTCCAAAGTAAACGTTCACTGATATTCACTGGTAGCGTGGAACTTCGATGAACAGAATCCATCATTAAATGTAGAAAAATGTTTGTGGGGTAGCTTCGTTGTCACTGATTTCTCCGCCAGCTTACTTGGGGAATCCGTGGGGGCTCCTGTTACATAATGTATACTACTGTATACTCCTGTTATACTACTACTGTGTACTCCTGTTATACTACTACTGTATACTCTTGTTATACTACTACTGTATACTCCTGTTATACTACTACTGTATACTCCTGTTATACTACTACTGTATACTCCTGTTATACTACTGTATAATCCTGTTATACTACTACGGTATACTCATGTTATACTACTACTGTATACTCCTGTTATACTACTACTGTATACTCCTGTTATACTACTGTATACTCCTGTTATACTACTACTGTATACTCCTGTTATACTACTGTATACTCCTGTTATACTACTACTGTATACTCCTGTTATACTACTGTATACTCCTGTTATACTACTACTGTGTACTCCTGTTATACTACTACTGTATACTCCTGTTATACTACTGTATACTCCTGTTATACTACTACTGTATACTCCTGTTATACTACTACTGTATACTCCTGTTATACTACTGTGTACTCCTGTTATACTACTACGGTATACTCATGTTATACTACTACTGTATACTCCTGTTATACTACTACTGTATACTCCTGTTATACTACTACTGTATACTCCTACTGTATACTCATGTTATACTACTGTATACTCATGTTATACTACTACTGTATACTCCTGTTATACTACTACTGTATACTCCTGTTATACTACTACTGTATACTCCTACTGTATACTCATGTTATACTACTGTATACTCCTGTTATACTACTACTGTATACTCCTGTTGGTACATACTGTATGAAATTTGGTATGAGTGTGAACTGTTAATGTTATTCTTTAATATTCTTAGTAGAAAACAATGCTATAACTTCTTGGAACTGTTGCAGTCTCAGATAGTGCTAAGAGATGCTAAAAAAATAAGTACTTACGACTCATGAGACTCTATTGTTTTTTTCAATTTATTAATTGATATGTATACAACTGAAAATAAAATATATTAATAATCTGTTTCGTCTTTCTTATATATTTTTTCTATACCTACCAAGTTTATCACGAAAGACACCTATATATTTTGCGTATTTGGTTGTAATTTTAATATTAAAAGAATTATCACAAGTAGTACTAGAGTGAAATTCAATTTTGTTCTAATTTTTTTGTAAAAATTCAATTGAGTCACATTATTGTTTTTTAATTATTTGATAATGACTTCGTAACTCTATAATAACACGTTGAGCTATAGGTAAATTTACGATTTACTATGACGTAAAAGTTTCTGGAAGAGTCAAGTATGAAAATGACACCATCATGTCTAAGAGTGGTGAGGGGGTTCTCTCATAATTTATTGTATTCTTCCGATGAAAATCATGACAAGATAAGAATGTATAATGGTTTATTTGAATTTATGTTTGTATGTGTGAGACGTGAGCTCACACTCGGTAGGCTCAAGTAAGTAATAATATCAATTGATTATTCTTGGTTTCCTATATGTTCCTCGTGACTGGGATGACAATTGCGAGTTCCCAATCGATGAGGTCATAGTTCCCAGAAGACGTACGCTTCAGGTACAAGTACATTTTTTTTCCTATTAACTTTTATTTAGTCGCACGCAAACCGATTGGCGACTGTCCCAAAGGACGGACCAAATTACGTCATCGTAGTTCGAATTCTCTTGTCTTTTATTCATGACATCGTTCCGTCGGAGATCGGTCTTTTGGATACTGGGGCCATGAGCGAGCCCAAACGGCCTTGTAATTAACAGATAGTACAAGTCTTGTGGCTGTAGATCACCTTTCGAAAATAAATGTGCAAATACTTTTTATGAAAAAATTGAATTTACTCGTCTTAATATTAGAATCGTTCGGTATTAAAAAAATGTCTTCATTTTAATCTGATTCTGATCTCTTTTTGTCGCTTCATTCAATACTATGGCCGATATGATAACTTCTATTGTGACATTTACATGCATCACAAAAGTGTTTGCGACCATTCAAACACGTTTGGTGTGTGATTTCTTGCGTGAATGATACTTGTCACAAGTAGAGGCAAAAGCAGCACAGATATCCCACTGGTACTTTCTTCATCATTACAAATATTATAAAGATTTTAAATCTTGGCTGAACTAAATAATCTCTTCATATTCAGGAAAAACAGTTTGCAATTCAGAAACACACTCCCTGTTATCCGTTCAATACCTTCTTTTTCCCCTCATTTCAATCGTTGTATCATTCCTGCCGTACTAATCACCTAATCGTTTTGAGTTACTACATGCGAAGTAGTAAAGGCTGGGGTTTGAGCAGATCCCTCTGTCACATTCTATGAATTCTGCGTTGTGGTATGAAGGCAATGCTAAGGTATATAGGTCGTAACTTGTTAGATTGCCCTCCTGGGGTTTAAATTTTCAGTTTATTTGGAGTGTATTACTCAGTCATTTGAATTTAAGGAAATTTTCATAGTATAAACGGTGTCCCAGAATTAACGCAAGATTTTAATTTGCCGCCATTTGTGCAGTAAAGTGCTGGCAACCCTAAAAAAAACAATTTGACAGTTTAGGGTTAGTAAAAATGGAGCGTTATACAATAGAACAACGTGTCTTTATTGCTAAACTGTATCTCCAAAATCATGAAAGTTTGGCGGCCGCAGTTCGAAAATTTTATACAAAATATGATCGGAATAGTGTTTTGACTTCATCAACTGTGAAGAGATTAATTGAAAAATTTAGGGAGACTGGATGAGTTGGAGACACTAAACACACTGATTGTCCAAAAACAAGCCGTTCAAATGTCAATATCGAAGCAATGCGTGAGAGTGTTGTTGAAAATCCAGGAACATCAATTCGGCGTCGTAAACACAGTTCTTTGTGCCTAAATTGGATGATATCGATGTGGCCAATATGAGGTTTCAACAAGACAGTCCATGAAACAATTCAAATACTGCATGAGGCATTTCCAGGTCGTAAACTCTCTCGTTTCGGTCATCAGAATTGGCCACCTAGATAGTGTGATTTAACACCTTTAGATTTCTTTTTATGGGGTTATTTGAAGTCAAAGGTGTATGCCAACAAGCCCACATCCACCCGTGCATTAAAAGAGGAAATTTAACGCTGCGTCAACGAAATTCAACCACATTTATGCCTAATGGTCATTGAAAAATTCGACAAAAGAGAGCGTATGTGCCAGCAAAGTCGTGGAGGCCATTTTCCCGACGTGTTATTCCATAAATAACCCTATCCTATTTACTTTATAATTCAATAAAAAAATAACAACAACAATACTAAAAACTGTGTTTTCTATTTAAATCAAATCTTGTGTTAATTCTCAGTTATGCTCTCTACAGTGAATGCCTTTTAAGCCAGTATACGAGGATATGTGTGCTTTGTGACATATTTGTGAGAAATACCCTGTCAATGGTTGTTCAGTGATCGAATTAAAGTTACCTTCGTACTGAGAAGTGTTATTTCTAAATGCTGTTGGGTTGTTTGAGGTCGTATAATGGATGACTGTGCAGTGAACGGTTTGAGAAATATTTACCGACAGCGAAAATAACTGTACTTCGGCGGGTGACTGAGGCCTTACGCAGGTAATAAGCACCTACTAGCCAGGAGAGATGGCTCTCAGAATAACTAAGTCCTTTGCTGCGAAAGCACTTATACCTGCAGCGGGGGTCCCAAGTCCCCAAGGTACATGTCCGCAGTCGCCGAATCCTTCCAGTCCCAGTGGACCCAGGCTTACAAATAGAGCTTACAGTTAAGTGGGTGCTGGGATTGGACCACCCAGCCCGCCAATACCTCGCATTACCTCGTTGGCTCGGTGACATAGTCGATTGGCTCGTCTTAGCCGCCGCCGGCATTTGTGGCTTCATGTCTCGGTTGGCTTTCTTCTCGGCCGCCGGCTGTTTTAGGCCTTTTTGTGGTTCCAACAGAGCAGGCCAACAAGTACCTAAAGGGTTTAGGAATGACACTTTGTGTTTGGCGGTACGACTCCGCCTTTTCTCTGTTAGTCGGCTTTTCAAAAACACAATATCTCTATTATTCTTTGGAGTTGTACTCAAACAGAAACACTTGTATGTTGGCATTTACACTTGGTAGAAATAAAAGCTTGGAGTCTCTCCCAGTATATATCTTTTTTTTATTACGTACCATCCTCAATCGAGGTGTCTTCAATACAACAATTCAGAACCAAGATTCATAAATCTACATATTTAAAAGAATAATAACATACTACAAAAGCCCAATGCAATAATAATTAAATACACAACAATAAAAAGAGTATAACAACACACTTGTGAACGTAAACATACTAACAAAAACAAGAAACATGCTAAGTTGAGGTATTTTCTCTGTGATTTTGGCTTGTCAGTGTGAGTTTTCATGTATTTACTGAGGTCCGGCACTTTCCCGAAGTAGTTGTCTGATAGAAATAATCGCACTAAATATTTTAAATCTTACAAATAAAGAACTTTCTTTTGCTTTTCTTTTTGTAGTACCTTGACGTAATTTACGACACAATTTGACTGTTGCTAAAGCTAGGCCGTTTTTTGCTATTAGTGTAGACAATGCTTGTTCGCTAACCTTACTATAATGAACTGTTCACGAACATCGCAAGCTCACTTGTGTCTCAAACGTTGTTAGCTAAGGTTGTTCGTTTTCAGTGTTAACAATAGCAGTGACAACGTAATTGATTTTCCAAGGTTTTCTGTCTAAAGCATCAACTGTTTTCTGTAAAGAGACCAGGTAGGTCTCCCTCCGTTGAGGCCTGACACGTAACGGTGCGTGTTATCTTTGCGTGTCATAGGCATGCGGGAAACTGATAACATTAAATGGATTTTGAATGCAACCCATTTAACATTGTGTACAACTAATTATATTTATATATATATTTTATTTAAATTAATAATAGACCTTCGTTTTCAACAGTTTTTAAGTTATTATTTATTAGCAACCGCGGTGTAGTGGTCTAATCAAAACACTTACACTCTTTTTCATCAGATCACAAACCCATATTTCTTTACTTTAACCCGTTTAATAATTAGCCATAGTAAAATGGAGGTGGTCCTGCCATGAATAAAACGTGGGGCCTCATGATCTAATTAGTATATTTAGTCGAATATTTAATAATGTTAATTTTAATTATTGGTATATTCGCCCTTTTATTTGTTATCCGTTATTTGATTTATAATTTTACAGGCGAGGGAAAATAAATGCAATGAAGAAAACAAAGGATAACTTAATAAATATATACTATGCAAAAACATTTTGTTACAGTAAAGAAACTAGTAACTTAAACAATTTCGGATAGAACTTGAGTCTTGAACAATCATCCGATCTATGATGGCAATATTTAACGTAAACAAAGATTCTGCTCAGAGACTTGACTATAAAATAAAAATTCACGAATAAATCATTTGTTATTCGAATGATATTGAAACTTCATTGTAAAGAAATTACAATATGCCTTATCAGGCAATAAGTAATTGTGATAAATGTTCTCATTCATACCGTGTTTACATTTTTCATTCACTCGCTCCTTCATACAGTATTTAGAAACACCCCAGAGACCTCCCAAATCCAAATGGTGGTCACCTCCCTCGCATGCGAAAGAGAAAGCGGAGTCTTGAGAAGTCCTCCACGTTCCTCTGTTAGCCGCGTCACAGGATACTAGCCACGACGACGAGTGCGAGAGCCACATACGCTCAGGACATGATTGGAGAAACTGGTCATTGTTAGGACTCCCACTGCATTTATTTATAGCAGGTCACTATACACTATACACTATACACTATACAGTCCACTGCTGTTTTAGTCTCCGAGGAGGATTACAGGGATGAGTGGCGCAGTGTAATGACTGTGCTTCGGGGTTAGGGTGGTTGGATAGGTTTCTATGGAATTTCGTGAACTTGGAAGGGATGAGTTCATGTATATAAGGTACATTAAGATCGTTATGAAGGACTTTGATGCTGACATCATAAGGGACTATTGTTCTCCGGGCGTTTGTTTGATTGAAAGGATTAGATTCATTGATGTTTGACTTTTGTCCCCCATAGCTCTATTCTGTATTTCCATATTGTCTTAATTATAACTTTGCAGATTAGTAATTTATTTTCTGTTGAGAGATGGGATGTCCTTTGAAGTAGTTTGTACAGTTGTCCAAAGCGTCTGTTTAGCTCTTGTCTTTTTAGCCTCGTATGTGGGTTCCAAGTCAGCCGTTTGTCGAGATGGAAGCCTAAGTACCTTACTGTCTCGGATACAGGGATAGATACTCGAAAACTCGGTGCCAACTACCATCCACTGCCGCTAACTTCGCTGGCCGTTAGCTCTTCATGGGTATTAACGTCAGCTAATTTATTTTTTAACAAATGTGTCACACTAGTTGACATATCTTACTAGATGGCGATTATAATGGCCTTTACAATTTTTATTATAAAAATACGATTGTTCTCTGATTTTATGGCGAATACTTCGTGTTATTTTCAAAATACTTAAGTAACAATAAAGTTAGGTTTTCTTACTTTTTTATTTACGTAGGACGTTCCGTTGAAAAAATGATAAATATGTTAACTTTTATACTTTCTTGCCGTTACTTTTGTGTTTAATTACAACCTTGTTACAAAAAATAAATAAAAAATACTATTGTTGTTTTTTGGCCCCTGTGCCTAATTACCCCTGAGTGATATTCTCCTGACGTTCGGGGAGCCCGGTGCACCTCCGTTCCCCTTTCCACTGCAGTCCAGACCGATATCCAGACTAATATATATAATTATAGTCCTCTGATGTTGAGATATATGTTGATGTTGATCGGAGTTCGAATGAGGCAGGTAAAAATGACGTACTCAGGTAAAAACCCATCATCTCACCTGCCCTTACTCAACTATATAATTAGTTGGATATGATGTATGTTACTATATATATTGATTCTATCTCTAGCCACAGACACTAATCTTCCGTTTTGTTGTTAACAGTCAGTCACTTCATCTTGTGATTAGACGGGATTGATTGCAATTGTGATGGTTGATTGTTTTTTTTTTTAAATATTCCAAACCCCTTTATTTTAATATATTTTGATTTACAATGATAATCATACGTATAGATATTTCGATAAAAGGAAGGGTGCACTAAAAAGGATTATTTGTCCGACGACTTGTCCTGTGGCCCTTTTTGTCAGTTCCTATGCCATACCCATATCCATTCTACTGTCCCCCCTGGCATCTATCTTCTAAAGTATTCCAGAATTGACCTAAGTTTGATGGAATGTAGGTCCTTTAATGAAATTCTTATAAAACCTTAGTGTGCTTAATGATTAACTCGGTAGTGCATTAGTATATGACCTCTCCTAACAAATTAGTTTCTAAAGCTCCGGGGAAAATTAGTTGGTCTCATTTACCCCATATTTCATAATAATTCAAGTATTCACTTTATATATATGGTATAGCCTAGGAGTCAACTGCGGATGATTGTCACCGTGCTCTGTGCTTCTCATCAGCTCCGTTACTTTGTAGGCTGACCATGAGAGCCGCAACAGCAGAGGGCATAATTGGGGAAACTGACCATTACCATGACTCCCGCTAATATGAATATACACCAAGTCACGAGGCTACTGCCGCTTTAAAATTCTATAAGGATTGTACGGATGTTTGACACTATTCAACGGCCTAGAATATCGAGATCTTTGGAGGAATGAGTTCAAGGATTTAAGGTGTAAGAATATGGGACATTAACTACTGTTCTCAGGGCGTTTTAATAAAATGAATGTATTTCAAACAATTTCGATGCACCCCAAAAATCTAGTCTGTATGACCGTATTGGTTTTGGTATAACCCTATAAATTAACTGCTTATTTTCTATGGAGTGAAGGGATGTCCTTTGAAGCAGTTCATAGAGCCTCGGGCACGAAAGTCTTCGTTATTAAGACGAATTAAGTCTCGTGTGAGGGTTCCACATTAGGTCTTTTGTCAAGATGAAAACCTAGATACGTACTGTATCGGGTACAGGTGGAGGAATGAAATTAAAAATAACTTTAGTTTTCGAGTATTGAACATTTTCTGACACTCAATCCTACTCACATCAATCGTTACTTTCACCCTAAAGCCCTTCGACACGCTTGTCGAGTGGAAACTTTCTCGGGCTACCCTTAGGTTTACTGCTGCAGTCTGCTATCCTTTACTGCCTTCGTAAAACCAGAACCCTTTTGTCCCCTAACTCGCCACCAACGGCCCTCCATCACTGACCCAGTTGTCCCACTGCGAGGTAGACCAGGACGGTGCATTTACTATCACTTGTGACAGCCTATCGTTTTGTCACCATTGCCTACCGTGAAAGTGATCCGAAAATGTTTACTAACTGGAACAAAAAAGTCAGGGGGGAGGGAATCGGGTCACGTCACGGTGACACTTTTCTCAGTTTCTGGGAACTGTCAGGTACAAAGTGGTCGTATTTCAACGATTAATTGTTAAAACTGACCTGTATCTTTGTCTTGACCTTGCTTTCACGGGCATGTGTTCGTTTTCTGTATCCCTTCAATTGATTTTCTTAGTTTTCCCAAATTTTTCAGCTTCAATATAATACGTAAATATAAATTGTGGAAAAATAAATTTCCAATATGCCTAGTAGCCTCTAAAAAAATATTTTAAATAATTTACCCCTTAAGCGTGAAATTCTTTTAAATAATTTCCACCCTTAAGCGTGTTACGGACTATTTTTAAATAAATAATATAAATAAAAGGGATCGAAATATTTATAAATAATCATATATAACAGGTAGTACACAAACCTGTGTATTAAATCAAATATATAATTAGCCATCACGAATTGTAATAACTTTCTGCGTTAATCAACAAATGGTTTACAAAGACAAAAAAAATGTAATTACTTATATGGTATTGATTAGTACCATTACTCACACGTTCACTTACACGGAAAAAGCATATTTATATTGAGGGAGATTATATAGCTATAAGAAATACTGAAACAATTACCGATTGGTAATAGCAAACAGAGCTTCTGAACCTGGTTTTTTTTTTTTTTTTTTTTTTTTTTTTTTTTTTTTATAAAAAGATCAGGGTAAGTGATTTAATTTTTTTTATTAAATTTATGAAAAAAAGTTATTTTTCTAAATTTCTCAACATTTTTGTATATAAATAATTACAAAAATAAATGTATAAACGGAAATGAAGGGTGAAAATAGAAGCAGTAGAAATAGATATTTTAATTAGAATAGAATGAGAAATTATCTATATCATGTATGCAGTATTTCATTCACTCTCTTATTTGTACAGTATTTTCAGCTCAGACATATGCACATTCAAATCCCAGGAATTCCCTACGGGGATGTCACTTCCTCAGGAAAGGGAACAGGGATTAGGGAAATACCCCATGCTATTTGTACATACACATGCAAGATATTAACAGTTCAGGCTAACTAAGAGAGAGAGTGAGAGCCGCAGACGCTCGGGACATGAGTGTAGAATACTGGCCAGTGCCAGAACTCCAAGCATATATCGCCTTAACTAGAGGAGGCATCGAGGTCGTTCCTGATTCAATATCCGAGATTGATCGTGCAAGTTCGGAGGTCGATGGCGATCTTGCAGTCGGAACAGAATTGTTGGGTAGTATTATTAACTGTAATCGGGAGGTATCAAGTTTGATAGATAGCATCAGGAAATATTTATTTATGATTTCGAGGTAATTCATTAGTTTTCATGGGGTTTCTTTTATTATTAGCATTACTGTGACATGAATTAGTTTTGGTGTGCTAATTATCATGGATGTAATTACCAGGTTTTAAAATTAGTATATCGATATCTTTAATTTAATACTCTACTATCTATGATAGAAAAATATTGGCTTTAATCGAGTAATTAATTTATTTATTTGTAACTGAATATATCTTATGATGTAATCTACTGAGTAGGGTGTCAAGTGAAATATCTCAAGAGGTCCTGATGAAAAATATTCGTTAGGACATGAGTGGTCTATCAATAACAAGTCCTTAAAATTGGTTTAGGGAGTTTTTTTTCCGCAGTAATAATGCCCTTTATTGTTCGACTTTAATATTTTTTCGATGGTCATATGCCAGCCAGGGTCATGGCAATCGAGCCCTCCCCCTCCCCTATTAGTCTAAGGTACCTATCTTAAGATGTTTCATATTCTAGGATCCGATTGCTGTTGGATCACAGCATTGTTTTTGACTTCTTCGCCCTGAATTCATACTTTGATACACTGCTTTGTGATAATAAGAATCCTAGAAGCTAGAGAAATCTTAGACGAGTAGCCACACAGGACAAGTTTGTTTATGCACTCTGAGGGAGCTGAAAGGCCCCACTGTTTGAAACCAGCTCGGCTTATGAGTGATGAAGCGCTTGGCCATTGTTTACACAACTTTCTACTGTTAATTTGTTACAGTCATCCTACATGACGGAATCGGGTCACGAGTCCCAATGCAGGCAAGAGGTTTGTTTTCTCAACAGCTCTATGGTCTCATTGATTTTTATAAAGAAACGAGAATTAGAAAGCCGATCGGACCGTTACGTTCTCTAGTATTATTATTAGCACCTTTCATCCTATCAGTTTTAGGAGAAAGTAATATTTCCATTATTAATTGTTTACGGAGCTTTATTAAATTATAGAGCTTTATTATTTTCGTCAATCTATTGTTCACTTAATTGCTTTTGCCTTTAAGGGTCTTAAGTTGTAGCAAAGCATAATTATATGAAGTAAAAGTAATAAACTTTTATTATTCCATAGATTATGTCGATTATTAATCTTGAAAACCCTTGTTGAGATGTACTTAGTTCAAGCCCCAGCGATTATTATGTTGTTTTTTTGCTAATTAGTTTGTTCTGGAAGAGTTTCAGACATTTTATTTTTTAAGCTCGTTTTATGAGCTAACGACGTGAAAATTATTCCCTGCCATAACTACATAGTAATAATTATTTTAGTAAGAAGTGGGCATAAAATGTAAAATCTCAATTGGCTTGTGAATCGTTTGTTTTTATAGATCCTATAAACATACCTTCATTACAACTTTTTACATTCATTACAAGCTTTTTCGCTACTCGGGTTTGATATAAACTCATGATATCTTGCTTAGATATTTTATTTTACAACCTTACGTCATAAAAAATACTATACTAACTCTATAAAAAGTGATTTATTCAATGTGTATTAATTACTATTAAATTGAATGGTTGTAAAAACCATTATCTTGAGTAAGTTTTCAAAATGTATTTGTGTGATCCCGTGTTATGAAAATTTTTACTAAATAGGCTTCAGAGTCTCACCAAATATTAAAATTTATTTTTTAGTCAGTTGAAGTTTTGCCTATTCAGACACCTTTAGGACTTAAAAAAATATTTTTAAAAATAATAAATAAAAGAAAATTTAAGTAGAAATCGTTGAGGAATTTTCCCTTCTTGATTTTTTTTCTTTGTAAATGTGCTCATAATAAAGTGCAGTTTGTTGTCTAGTTTTTAATAATTGGCAATATTTTTTACTGCTTAGGGGCAAATAATTAATATTCGTTTCAAGTCTGCACAACCTCCCCTAACACAGTATTAATTGTTTGGACGGAGAACAGAAATGTTTTTTATTCCAATTTTTGGATAATAAATAATTTAATTTATATTGGGTTTATAAATAATCACTATATTTAACGAAGTTACCTTTCAAGTTAATATGAGTTACCATCTTCAATTTTCATAAAACTTTGGAGAGATTTTACCAATTCGTGGTATGGAATAGAATAGAAGTGTGAATAATGATGCCGAAAAATTATGTTATTCATTGGTCTTATATAATTTGGATTTTTACCAAATTTATGTATAAATTTATATAAAAATATTAATATTTAAATGTTGTTTTACATGTGTTCGATTTTTAGTTCTGAAGATGCCTGAGTAGGGGAAACGTCGATTGATGATAATAAATAATAGGAGAAACTCTAAAGCCTTTTATGAAAAAATTATATTTTGAAATACTTAGTGGAAATTTTAAATCTCATGTGTCTCTTTTTGGAACGTTAACTCATTACAATATTACCGAATAAACGAATTTACGAAAGTGATTATTATTACTCACCGTCCATGTTAGTGAACAGAACACTAGTCTAAATGTTGACACTTCCAAAATATAAACTAATTATACCACTATGCTCAGTTGTAAACCGTTTTGTTTTGACTGTTGAACTGACCTTGATCTATTAGGGTTTGAAATCAAAACTATTTCTTATTTTATCATACTTCGAGATAATTAATTGTTAATAACTGGTTTATTTAAATTATCAATCTCAGACAGGCTCACCAATCAAGAAATACAATCTTCCGTTGCTTTCACTACTTACGTCATAGTGGTAGAAAGCCAAAATACAAATGGCAGGAATCCAATATACAAAAGGAACAATGACATTTCTAGGGTTCACTGCTCAGGTCACTTTCTATTTTGTAGAAACACGCAGAATACGACCAGTCCTCACCCTTTCTTTGTAGTCCCTTTCCCTGAAATTAATTCAGATTTCCAACGCTGTCTGTCTTTGTTGACCGTTCATCATTGTGTAACTATTAGACTGTTTCTTAGGAGTGGTTACGGTTTCTAACAGAAATAGGTAGACCCCGTCCCGTCCCTATGTTTAGAAAAACAATGGTACTTAAGGGCGTACAAAGAATGTGAATACAACATTATGTGGATACAACACATGTAGACAACGGACGAAGTCCCTTTTTACGCTTTCTTTGTTTTGTTTTTTTCTGTACTAAAAACCTGTAATATGTAATATGTTTCACCTTTTCAGGTATTTTTGAGTCTCCTCTATAATAAAAGTTGAGTCTAGTGACTTAATAAAAAAATAGTATAAAGTATTTTCTTATGTTAGACTAAATTTCTTTGAAGTGCCCAGTCCTTAGATGTTATTATGAAAATGCAACAGGCTAAAAATTAAATTTCTACAATAATGATACCGAATGACTGATTTAATTTATGTTACACTCAGTAATAAAGTTATGTGTGTAATTTAAGTTGAATGTACCTCATTAATTTCTTTTAAACCTAAATAGTGTTGTACGCTCTACGAATTCCATGAAATGAAGGTTTTACATTTCTTATTTTTGCGATGGCCAATCCTGTAGGCCATAAATAGTCTTCATAAGTAATAGTCTTTAAAATTGAATGCAATCACGGTATTTAATTTGAATTCACAGAATAATGCTGTAAGCTCTGTTCTTAAAGGAATATAATGAGTTATTATTGTCAATGTTGTTATTCTTGTTTATCTATTTTTGGTATCTTATATTACTACATGTTACATGTACTATCTGTTTTGTTATTTACTCTGTTTCTCTCTCTCTCTCTCTCTCTCACTCGCTCTATCTCTCTCACTCTCTCATTCTCTCTCTCTCTCTCTCTCTCTCTCTCTCTCTCTCTCTCTCTCTCTCTCTCTCTCGTCACTACTACGCCGGGTTCCCATGAGGCGTGCTCCACGAAATGGGGTATTATTGATAGACTTAATACGGATTAAGGAAATTAATTACATTAAAATTGATTTCGTCTTTACAAATCGTGTGAACGGTTTACGGTTCACTTTCGTGATTCACGCCCGGTGGAAACCCGGTATAAATAGCTGCTGCAATATCCTATAAAGGATGCTTGTGTTATTACCTATGCAAATAAGTGATAAATAAAAACGTTTTCGGGAGAACGGTTTAGGTAGACGAAAGAGAGTTGTTAAAAACGTTCATTGATGCACTAAGTTTCGTCATACTATGTATGTCTGCACCTCGTCTTTGATGAATGAATGAATATATCATCAATAAGAAGTAAATAGCTGATGATGTTTTACTTTACCTGCTTACGTGTGTTATTGGTTATCATTGACGATATTAGATTGTTATAGTTGGTATATTGGTGTATTTTTATTTTAGGGACAGAAGAAAACAAAATGAGTGCTAATTACTTACTATTACTGTGCATTCTTATTTTTGAATATATCGACTACATTGCCCATATTAATATTATATTCGATATCGTGTAGTATTGTCAATTAATTTTATAGGTGTCTTCCTCGAAAACAAATAAAAATTTCATTCATAGTATATACATTTATGTAATCATTGGAACTGAAAATTTAACTCAAGTATAGTCGGGCCTGCTCTGTTTTTTCATGGAGGACTGGATGCCGACGCCTTCAGTTTTTTGCCGTGCCACAAGATGCTGACCTCACATTGCTTCGGGGTCAGGGGACCGCCACCCCTTCTAGACCTGACAGAACACATTTCTCTCACATCCGAATTTATCACCGGTCTGAAATTTAGGGTTATTTACTCAAATTCTTTGTCATGTTTTCCTTCTAGTCGATCTGACAATTGTAACAGATCACAAAACGATTACTGCCGGATTGTGGAATGGTATAATTAACAAACAGCTTTACTGTCTTTTCACAACTGATAATTTATTCTTTATTTAAATAGCTTAGAGCTGTCGAAAGTGCTTTTTTTCAATAAAGAAAAAATTACCAGTTGTAGAAAGACAATAAAGCTGTTTTATAACGGAACTGATTGTTCCCATATATTAAGCAGTAAAAATAAAAATCTACCTTTTTAAATTAATTTTGATTGCCAAAATGCTGCAATAAAACGCCTATTTATTATTCCTTTGATACCGTTGCATATACACTCGTAGGATGTGGGTTCGTTGCCTTTATACGTGTATTCATATATATATATATTTTTTTATGTTGACCTGGAAAAAAAAAAGAGATGTCAGTGTCAGTTTGGATTGAGGGGTGCCAAAGATTTGGGTTTCATGAAAGGTCTAGATAATTGATATGATAAGATTTCTTTTAAGCTGTTTTGCATATCAGCTAACTCCCATCAGGCGTTGTACTCCTTCCCTGTTCTGCTCCAGATAAATTTTGATACAACTTTCTTCAGTAACAGATCATTGTGAAAAATTAATAAAGTTGTTAAATTACTGTCTAAGCGGAATATTCCGGTTTTCACGACCGGTCAATATTTTATTCCGATGTACCTATGAAATTTTTTTTTTCAAGTGGTCAAATAATTAAAAAAATGTTATAGTATTTTAATTATTTTGTAAGTAATGATTTGCTTCTATAGTTACATGTTAGTAGAAAACATATTTATATCTTAAAACAAGAAATTACTTATTCTAATCCCACTATCAGCAATTAAACCATACGATTTTTATTTTAAACATCGTTATTGGCTTATGGGTCCCATGAAATACAACAATAAAAATTATTTATATCTATTTTATATATTTGGCTATAATTCAATGGGCTATTGGCTTCTTTTACACATAGGTATATATTTTGCTCTTATAGTCGAAACATTTGTAAGAAATATTGTATTTAATCTGTTCCATTTATTGATTTCAAAATAGTATTTGAGGGAAAAAAAGTCTGAGTTATTATTACACAAAACTATCAAACTTTAGGAGGGAATCTGATTAACTGATACTAGTGATGGGAAATTTTACGCTTTTGTGCTTTGTGGTTGTGCTGCCATCTACCTTTCAAGTTGGAAGGTTTTAAGAGGGCCTGGTGCGCTTCTTCCAATGGGTGAACTGAGTTACTCAATTTAAAAAAATAAATAAATAAATACATATTTTTGGTTCACGAACTTTTCACATTTTTGTCCTTCATATTTTAATTTGATGACGTTTTATGTTAATTTCATATCTTCGAGTGCAATATTGGCAAGAGTACTCATGCTTTATGTGTAATAGTTTTTGTTATTAGGTTCAACTACATTGTTTATTTATTTCTAAAACCAATATGTATTACTATAATTAATGCTTTAATATTTAATTATTTGATAAAATCCCCCTTAATTTATCTTTACTGACAAAAAAAAAAATAAACTTCAGGATGTTATTTCAACCCTACACAAAACCTATCACTATCATTCTCTTATTTGTTGATTAAAATTCAAAACCACTTATTTACCCATTTACCAAATGGCAAAAGGGTGGAAACAAAAATATATCCAACCCCTGAATAAGGTGATTAATTTAATGCACTGTGCTGTACCCAACTAACAATGAACCGGCCACATTTTGTAGTAATCCCCAAAGCAAGACAGTTGACAAGGGTGAGCCATTAAAAAAGTTAATAGTCGATATAATAAAAATGTTCAGTGGTTAAGGCCATTGACCATTTTTCACCCCCACCCCACACACTAAGAATGCTAATCTCATATTACTTGGAAGCAAATGCATTTTTATTGTCGCCCCCTGCTCTAACCGGTGGCGTACGGTTTCACAATGGAACTGTGACATCCTTCAACGGTCCATGGCTACTGTTCAGTGCGTCCTCTCCCTATCATGTTTCCTCCAGGTCTGGTTTCTTCTTCTCCTCTTTCCTTTTATACTGCTATTCAATTGATTAGTCCGTTCATGGGACAGGAAAGATAACAATCTACAAAAGTGAAACAGTGATTTTAAATCGTACATTCCAGCTATAAGGTTGACTCGAGTAATCCTAGTGATAGAGAGAACCCTTGTATTTCCTGACTAAGCGTAAGCGTTGGTTTTGATTGATTGCCGAAATGGCTGGCATTGCCGATCGTGTGTGGAATGAACTCGTCGCCTGAGCGATGTGGCCCTTTTTGATTAATAGCCCGGTCGTCAGGGAGATTGAAGCCTCGAGTGTTGCGACAAAGAGCTCGACACCTAATGGGATCGCGGTGATGTGCCGAGTCAGCGCTCGGCGATAGTGGCAAAAGTCCGGCGAGTATGCTAATGCCGAGGAGAGCCTGCTATCTGGACCGCGGGCGCAGATCTCTTTGTCCCAGCTCGCTATCGGCTCCTGCCGTGACAAATTCAGAGTGGACCTCCTTGTACTCCCTTCCAACACTATTAATCTCTCGACCGAAGCCGCTAAATACCGTCTCCTACGGCTATCCAGGGCGGCGGTCAGATAAGATTCAGGAAACCGTAAGTAAGGGGGTGTTCCGCTTTGCCGTTGATAGGGCGGTACTGTCTCCACTCCTTGTATTTATGGTCCCTGGCTCGGACTGTTTTCGATTCATGTATTCACCCATTTTGGCCTTTATAGTGAGCTGGCCAAACAGCGGTGGGTATAAAGGATAAAACAAATTTAAAAGAGAGTGAACTTAAGCGTCTTACTATAAAGAGTCCAAAAATGTGTCCAGTAAGGAGGAAGAGTTTTTCTCTCTAGGTAAGACGAAATTTTCGTAAACTAGAACTAGAGGTTTGGTTGTTTTCGTCAAAACTATAAAGCCTTGTCTATGATAGCTTGATTTATAGTCCTGAGTTTTGTCTCGATTCTGTTCTTTGTTCGACCTAACGAAAAGAAATTTGTAGGGAAAGTTCATTTTACGACCCATCGACGCTAAAACTACTGGCCACTCCTCGGAGCAATTAATTAATTAGTAATTAATAAAATATAAACAGCTCCCAAATATGTTGGGTAGATTATCTAATTAAAGAACTTGAAGACAAGAAGACGAATAATATGATTCTGTAATTATTATCGCGTCCATAGAAACAATAAACTGGCAGGGGACTGGAACCAATATCTAGGCGGACGCTCTACCAAATGAGCTAGCCTGCTCGAGTGGACGATCCTCCAAATATTAATCCTCATTGGTTACGTTCTCGCGGTGACTCTACGCCTCCTACATGATAGGCACGGAGCAGCAGGGTCACAGTGTGTCCCATAAATTAATTTTTCTTGACTTAATTTGCCAATGTTAAAGCATATGAAAATAGGAAGAAAAATTGATCATAAATTTTTTAATCAGCGAATTCTGTTGTAATATAGATCCCACCATTGGTAGTAACTATCAAAAATATGCTACTACATAATATATTATATATTGAATATATGCTATTATTAATATTTAATATACAAGAAAAGAATACATTGGGAGGATCGGAACTTGAATCCGGGGCCTAATAATTAATTATAATATAAATCATTATAGCAACTTCTTATAAAACAACGACGTGACTATAATCAATTACATGATAGTTAATATATTTTCCTATGGCATTGGGAAGAGGATCGAATCAATGTCCTGATTGACTTTAGGGCTCACAAAAATCTATTAAAACTAGTATTAGAATCTTGTTCACAAGTTTTTAGAAACTGTGTGACTTATTTGTGTGTTGTGGATGAAAAAAAAAAATGTCTTGTTCTTCCCAGACAGAGCGTTGGACTGTCCCTTAATTTTCTATTTTCCTAGGTACACACTATTGTGCAGCAAATATGTTTCCTGGGTCTGCATATTGGCTTGTTTTTTTGAAGGTTCTTTAGGGAGTGTACTTTATGTTAATGAATTAGTAAAAAGTCAAACTTTGTTTCCCTGCAATTCTTCTTAGGTCGTACATGCTGTTGCTTTCACTCAGTCTCAATTTTATGATAATTAAATAATTAATAATATAAACTGAAAACGATCAATAAATATTGTCGATTTGTAAAACAATAAAATATTTTTCTCTGTGAGAGATAGATAGGAGTTACTGGCGAATACAAACATTCCTAAAAAAATTTTTTTTTTATCTATTCACAATATTTATTAAAAATTTTTAATATTAATTATTTTATTTGTACAACACGACATGAATCGCTTGATGATAGGCTGAATGAGTCCGAAACGTGGCAATTATAGTATGAAATTATAATAAAAGTAGATACAGATTAGAGATATTGTGCATACTTTATCATATCTAATAAACAGACAAAATAATAATTATTATTGTTGTTTTCGCTACTAAGCTCTTGTTTAGGAATATGTTTGCTAATAAATCGTTGAGTTTCTACTCTACATAGAAGTACAAGTATTAGCTATGAAAATATGTTGACTAAGAAAAGGTTTGCTTATACGATCCAATTAAGAAATAGTTATTTTCACACAAAAAATGTTAATTTTCAAATTGAATATTTTGCCATTTTAACGACGATATTATTAAAACAAATAATCTTTAGTCATTTGAAGTTTTAATAATTAATACCAAAAGCAATTATTGCTTTAGGTCGTGTTTCTCCGTTTCTTTCTGTTCACTTTAGTTCATTAATAGAAGTGGAGAGCTGATCTACTTTTTCTATAACTTGTAATTAAACATAACATGATCTAGATAGATACATAGCTTGCAACGTAATTCACTCGTGAAGACAGTTAGTTGGTTCTATGGGCTAGTGTCATTTTGAATAAGTATTTTAGCCTTTTTTGACTAAACTTTCGAACTTTATACACAGATAATTCGGAATAATTCATTACTTCATGGTTGAAGATTTAGGGTTCCTTCTCTCTAGTTGTAATGTGCTCGAACATTCACTGCTGACTCGTTATTCACTAGATACGTATTTCTATTGTATAGGACTTGTGTACCAATAAACAAACAGGCTTGTCTGATTATCGTGCGATCATCTGTCCGCCCGGCTCATTCAATTTGTTATTTAAATTTATTCCCCTGTGTTTGTTAGGATGGAATAGCAAAAACCTAATATTATTTAGCTGTAATACACTGGTTCAATTCCTTGGTATGTGGTCCCCCTCGAATTTTCAGGGAGTGATCTGCAGTCATCAGTACTTACTATATTTGATACATAAATTCTACAACTGTTAATTAATTTATTTAGATTAATATCATCAGGAATTTGGTTTGTCGTTTATCTTTAACAATACCTAATCACGTCTAGGTATTATCAATGCTTGTTGTGTTATAGTTCCCACTAAAATGAATAATTAACAGCCAAAGAACAATTTTCCCGACAGGATCGGCACTTGAACCAACCCGGACCTCTTCATTCGGGTGCTCTACCAACTTAGCTCGAAGAATAGTACACTAGTGAAGGTTGATAGAGGCCTCACTGGACATGTGGGAGGACCCGATCATGTTGTTATAGTTTTCTTTGGTTGTTTATTATTATTACTAATTAGTTATAATTGACGCTAGTGAGTGACACGGAAACTCAATAGCTCATTCTATATCTACTGAATGGGAATGGAATTAATACCCACATGAACGGAATAAAACAAATAAACTAAAATTTACCTATGTTACTTGAAGCAGAAAAAATCATCTAAGCACACTCTCTTCGTGACATTTTTTTCACGTATTTATAAAGAATTTGGCCATCACTTGTCAAGTTCTTTCGTAATATGGTACAATCAGACTTTTGAACGATACGATTTCATGCTCGGTTAAACAGGTCAATCTTCCCTCTCTTCTAGTTGAGGCGTTTAGTCTCAAAACCAGCTCGATCGATTTTCAGAAATTTTACAGTAGAGAATTTCCGAGCTGTATTTGGTAGGAGTAAGCAATTTCGCAGGCATTATTCATCGCTCAAGGAGGCTATAGAATAGGCCTCTAATACTTGAAAATAAAACCCCGAAAAATGTGAGTTATGAAAAAAATAAAACGCCTCAATTGAAAATATCGTTAAAACGGTAAATCATGTTAATTCAAAATAATATTAGATTACCTCAGCTTTTGTATAATCATCTACTTTAGTTGGCCAGTATGTTGTATGCTGAGAGAGTGATGTTTGCCTTGTTCCAACCATCGTTGACTCTTGTGTAATTTAGACTTACGGCATTTCATATATAATCCAATAAATAAAAACGCGATCATTCTTATTTCCATATTGATATCCAGTACACCAGTTCAAATTTCAATTCGCTAGCGGTTCCATTATTAACCATAAAATACACTATTACGATCGTTTCCGTATTTATTCGGCATTATATTTTGTGATTGATAATTTTGGTCTTGTAGCAATTACTAGATAAAAGACAATTTTATTTACACCATTTGTCTGATACACAAAAATAGTTTACCAAGCGTAAATGAGAACGTCACATTTATCTCTAGTACCTTCCTGAATGAGCTGTTTCTTTTCCAAATGTATTGCTTTGTTGCCATAGTAGTCAACGTTCTAGGCATTCAATATCTTACTATTAATGATATATCTGTTATTACAGGCTACTATTTTTAGAAGCTTGGTCCTTTAGAATTTTATGTGTAATCGGATTATTAAGGGACATTGCACACACAATAAACAATTAAGATGATTCATATATCGTTACGTTCCTCCTTTGAATTTAAAATATGTAAGTTGGTTTTAATAATTCAATAACTAATTTTATCTGTAAAGATTTACAATTTCATTAGAAAAAGCATCAAACGATTGAACAATATAAAATAAACGAAATAAACATACCTGTAAAGATTAATTAAATTACACGTTATTTACCAGATATTTTAGGGGATAGTCACAACACATAAGCAAACAATAAAAATAAGTGTTATCTTGAATGTAACCTTCACACACAAAACACAGCTGGAGTTCACAAATACTTTTAATTACTCTACATTAAACCAATAGTGTTTCCTAATGAGGGATAATGATGAAGAGGTTTGCCCAGGTAAATGAAGTTAGGCTTGGTAAATACGGGCAGAGCCCCCGACCAAAGATACGGGAGGCCATACAAAAAAACAGATAACAAGACCCGTTCGTTAAAAAAAGTCCTACTTATGCGGGCTTTGGTAAGCAATACCCTCCCCCCCCCCGCGTAGCACCGTGTCCCCAAAGCTGGTGTAAGCTTACAACAATCGCGTCGCTGCTCTTCAACGGATTCAATTCTTGTACTTTTGTTAAATATTTATTATAATTTTCTTAATATAATTAAGTATTTTGCAAGTTCAACATTAGTTTAAACCCTCGAACATAACTCTCGAAGCTCTTCGTGCAAGAAATCTGCAAAACCTACTGTAAATAGATACAATTTTTTTAAAAATATCTTTAACTATTTGATTCTTGGCTAAAGAACAAATTAATGACAGCAACAGTTAGTACTTGGTAGTTTATTTATTTTTTTCCATCCGTATGTACCTTGATTTAGGACTTAAAGGTGGCCACTTCTGCATGAACCCAGAACGTTCATGTTATGAAGCAGTTAAGATAAGCACGACGACCCGCGTTGTAATTTTGTTACTTCAAAATTTACAGCCGCAATGTAACATTTCAAACTCGGCAAATTCACATATTCTTATAAGGCAAGATATCCTTTTTAATTGCCTGCAATGATTAAGCAAGGAGATAAATAAAAGATTAAAATAAGCGGTGCCACCCTACCTAAATCGGTGTGCCGGCCGCCATTCCCTCCACCGTGGAGGCATGTCTTCCCCGGAGGCGCAATAAATCGGGACACAGAGGAATCTGGAGGCCTGGGGATGGAGCGCGTAACGCCATCGGTAGCAGCCGTCTCATTAATATGTTAACTGTTCTCTCTCCCTGGGGAAAGAGGGAATGCGCTGGGCGAGGATGTGGAAAAAACTGAAGGAAAAAAGTATTTATTAGGAGCGGCCGGGAGCCGAATTAGCCCTTTGTTTATTGACCTTTTAAATAATATAAATGTAAATTGGCCTCGAACGGCGGCCCCTATTTCAATAGTCAAAGAGGGGAGAGGCCGGCTCAAGAATTAGGCTTCTAAACTAAGAGCGCTTCCTACTTGAGGGCATATTTTATCGTGCGTGGATCGATAGCGTTGCTATGCGACCGTGTTAATATTCTTCGTAAATTGCTTATAACTTTTCGTGAAGGTTTTTTTCCAGTAAAAAAAAGTGATAAACCAAAACTATTAGCTATTTACACGGTTTCATAAAAGGTACGATTTCATTGAAACAGTCGCAATTTTTTACTACGCAAGTCCTTAACAATTTCAGCAATTGACCAACAACAGTTATAATAATTAGAGGCCGTAAAAATAATAGGTGATAATACAAAAAATGTTACGATTGCCCGCAAGTTACAGTGCAAGTTTGAGTAAGGCTTTCAGATATCAGAAGCTTCTAATCCTCCTTTAGCATTTACCTCCTTGCTACCTAAAAGTCCTTCCTATGATTACCACAGAATTGATTTTACAATGTTCAATGGTTGCATCGTTTTATTTTATATTGCAAACTCAAATCCTCAACTAGTGTATCTACTTATCCCATAATAGCATTTTTACACGC
The DNA here is from genome assembly GCA_930367205.1 of Acanthosoma haemorrhoidale. Taxonomy (NCBI): domain Eukaryota; kingdom Metazoa; phylum Arthropoda; class Insecta; order Hemiptera; family Acanthosomatidae; genus Acanthosoma; species Acanthosoma haemorrhoidale. The sequence continues at coordinate 48,293,344 of OV884012.1, read as the reverse complement.
ACATTAAGTTCTGAATATGTTTACTAACAAGGAGTTGTTAGACTTATTGCGATTATATTATTTATGTTTGTGTTCGGGCTTATTGTGGAATTTTAGAAATTAGAAATAAAATGTCTAGTCGCTCCGAAATGTTTTCTATTTTAGCAAAGCTATTTTCATCCTGATAATATATATATGTATATAGTGGTATATATATACTCTTTATTGGGCTATAATTACAATCTGCCTTTTATAAGGCAATCAGTAATTGCGATAAACGCTCTCATTCATACAATATTTACAGACAGCCCAGAGACCTCCCAAATCCACATGCGAAGAGAGAGCGGAGACTTGGGAAGTCCCCCACGCTCCTCCGTCAGCCGCGTCACCGGATACTAGCCAGTCGAGGCTGACCAAGAGCGCGAGAGCCACAGACGCTCAGGACATGATTGGAGTAACTGGCCATTGCCAGGACCCCCGCTGTCACGCGTTTATAGCAGGTCACGAGGCCACTGCCGTTTTAGTCTCCGAGGAGGATTATAGGGATGAGTGGCGCAGTGCAATGACTGTGTTCAGGATTAGGGTGGTTGGAAAGGCTACTGTGGAATTTCATAAACTTAGAAGGGATGAGTTCTAGAATGTAGGGTATATTAAGGTCGTTATAAAGGGTTTTGTTGCTGACATAATAAGGGGCATTTACTATTGTTCTCAGGACTTTTGATTGAAATGATTGGATACGCTTGATGTTCGACTTTTTTGCTGTCCCCCATAGCTCTATTCCGTATATCCAGATTGGTTTAAGTATAACTTTGTAGATTAGTAGTTTATTTTCTATTGAGAGATGGGATGTCCTTTGAAGTAGTCTGTACAGTTGTCCAAAGCGCCTGTTTAGTTCTTGTCTTTTTAGTCTCGTATGTGGGTTCCAGGTCAGTCGTTTGTCGAGATGGAAGCCTAAGTATCGTACTGTCTTGAATACAGGGAGAGGAATAGAATTGAAATGAGCTAGTGGACAAGTCTTGCGACAAAGGGGGAAGGTAATGTGGGAACATTTTGCTTTATTAACTTTGATCCGCCATTGATTACACCAATACTCGATCTCGTCAAGGTGTTTTTGAAGGTTATGGGATGCTATGTCGGGGGTCTGGGTGGGATGACAAGACAGCAGTGTCATCTGCAAATGTGGCCAAGAAGGTATTGGGAATAGAGGGGACATCAGCGGTGTATAGGTTATAGAGGACACTGCCCTGTGGAACACCTGCATTTATGGGATAGTAGTTAGAGTACTCTAAACCACAGCGGACTTGAAAGAAGCGGTTTGAAAGGTAGGACTGTAAGACTAGGAAAAGGGTCTGTGGTAAATATCTTTTAGGCTTGTAGAGCAAACCTGCGTGCCAAACCCTGTCAAAAGCTTGAGCTATGTCAAGAAAGGCAGCAGTGCAATACTGTTTGGTTTCAAGGGCTGAGGAGATGTGATCACCAACGCGAAGGCCTTGTTGAGCAGTGGAATGTCGTTGGCGGAAACCAAACTGGTGTGTGGGAAAAAGGTTTTTAGATTCAACAATGGGAAGTAGACGTTTTAGTAGGAGTTTCTCAAATATTTTTGAGAGGATAGGGAGTAGGCTAATTGGACGATAAGATGAGGCCTCATTGGGTGGTTTACCGGGTTTAGCGAATAGGACAATAATGGAATGTTTCCAGAGGAGAGGAAAGTGCGTCGTTCGGATTATGCAATTATATATGTAGGTTAGGAAGATTATGGCTTTAGGAGGAAGTTGTTTGAGAATTTGAGGAGTAAGGAGATCATATCCAGGGGATTTTCGGTAAGGTAAGTTTTTCAGAAGGTATTTAACCTCAGAGGGGTTAATGGCTTTTGGTGGAAGAGAGAGAGGAATAGGTGAAGTGAGGAAATCTTCCACAGTTGTGCTGTGAGTATGGCTTTGATGAGAAAGGTGAGGTGTGAAAGTATGGGTAAGATGCAGAGCAAATTCCTCCGACCTATCCCCATCCGAAGCCGCCCAGGACCCATCATCACGACGGAGTGGGTGTGAAACAGGTTGATACTTTAGGATTTTTTTGGTTACGTTCCACAAGGAGTTATCCCTGGTGGACAGAGAGGAGATGTAGGAATTGAAAGAATCGGAACGGAAGGATGCCAATCGCCGCTTTACCAATCGGCAGTACTGATTGTACGTGCGACGATCAATAGGATGCCGGGATCTTTGCCACACTGTTCTGGAGCGGCGTTTGGATTGGATTAGATCTTTGAGATGCTGAGGTAAACGATTATGATTGTGGATTTTTGTGTGACGATGGGGTGACGATGCCTCCCAAGCCGACCTCTGGACCAGAGTAGTGAAAGAATGCACTGCATCGTCTAGGTCTTGGGATGTTTTCAGGGATAATTTGAGGTTTACGGACTCTGTAAGAAGCTGACGGAAGTGGTCCAAGTCAACTGGGCCCCTAATAAATGAAGGAAGAGGCAGTTTGTGAATTGGTCTTAGGGAAATGGTTAATAATAAAGGACTATGATCAGAGGAGAGGTCATCAATGCGCGTGAGTGAGTAGTCTAGTGTTCCTAAATTATTGTAAAAAAAGAAGTCAAGGAGATCAGGATTTCGGTGGGGATCTGATGGCCAATAGGTGGCTGTGTCAGGAGTGATAGTGGAGCAATGTTTCCGTGTGAGTGCAGACAGCAAAGCACGTCCTCGTGTATTTGTGGATCTTGACCCCCAGTGTTGGTGCTTCGCATTAAAGTCCCCACCCACAAGGAAACGATGTCTGATGGAGTCTAAAAAGGAGATGAATTGGGAGTCGGAAATGGATTTATTGAGAGGGCAGTACGTTGATGCAAGTGTAAGAGGAAAAGTGAAGGTGGTGATTGACACTGCAGTGGATTGAAGGAAATCATGTGATACCAAAGGAACTATGTGGTGGGGTATGGAGTTATGGACAATGACAGCGGTACCTGCATGAGCTGTTCCATCTGGGTGATCAGTACGATAAGTCTGGTACTGTCGAACGGTAAATGGTCGTTTGCTCGTAAGTCTTGTTTCAGTAATAAGAGCTACGTCGATCTTCTTGTCATAGAGTAGTGCTGTCAGTTCGTTAGTGTGGGTGCGAACACCATTCGCATTCCAAAGGAGAATGGATAAGGAGTCAGAAGGATCCACTTATGGATTTTGTTTAACGGGGATAAGGTAGGAGACAAGATTTGTAAGAAGGGAAATGAGAGGGGTAATTAGGGTTCTGAATTCTGTAAGGAATGATGTTAATAGGCTAGTGAGATCTGAAGAGCTTGGAGGTGAAGGAATATGCGAGATGTCTCATCCTGATAATAATAACAAAATTTATGGTAGAAATACTATCGTCATTTTAGTAAAGCTTTTATGTATAAATTAAAAACTTGTTTCTTGAGTAAAAAATTTAAAATTCGAACATCCTTTGTATATATGTGGTAGGAGTATAAATAAAACTCAACTATTGCAATTTAATGGACTCACCATTAATGCTCGATTGAAATATGGGATCATAAGAAATAAATGACAAAATAAAATAAGCCCTCCCCAATCGTAGAGGGGAGGGTTTACTCATCATGGCTGTGTATTAATAATTTCTTCCTTCCGGTTTAAGTTTTCGGTTGTCAAGCTTTCGTTCGTTTATAAATATAATTTTCTATTAGGATTTTTACTTTTAATTAATGTCATTGCATTATTGACAATCGTGGCAATGATGGTGACTGATAGCCGAAAGCGCTTTGGCTGAACTTTATAAAGTGGGAATTTCGTTTTATTTTTTTAAATATTACTAGTATGTCTCTCAAATAGTCTTATACCACCGACGTGAGAAACACAGTGACCTACTGAAACAACATTCACAACCTAAAATTGGAAAACAGCGTTCTACGTAATAAATATAAAACGGTCCGCAATGAAACATTCATTCATATAGAATTCCACGGCTACCAATATATATATATATATATATATAGCTAATTAAAATGTGATTTGGAATAGTGTAGTAATTAGCCTTGTGCCCTCTTTCTAATATGAAGGTATTCGATTCTGATGTCCAAATTACTGAATTGCATATGAAATGTCTTAATCTTCTTGCCATTTTGAGTGTGTACGCAACGGTAATAATAATTTATTGGTTATCATTATAATTTAAGCATTGACCCCCTGTTTGTATCAAATACACGTTTGTATTTTCGCAAATTCCTTTCGTATGGAATTAATTAATTCTTCATGGAATAATGAGCCGACATTTTTATTAAAATGTACGATTAGAGTTACGAGGGCTATTAGATCTAACTGGAATGTTGAAGAGGAAATGCTCTAAATAGTAGTATGGGTTTTTATAGTCACTAAAAAAAGAAAACATAAAACACAATAAAACGCATAGTGCCATGCAGATCGGAATTGTAGTATGTAAATCCGTTTATTTAATACCTTTTGATAGAAAAGGCAGTAGATGCTATCAAACGACATGATTCCCTCAGCCGTCAGTCCCCTGCCATTACCATTGACGTCTAATGTTTCCTGAATAAATCTCTGTGAATGAATGGGCCACCGTTTATAATTCATTCACCCCGGGCCGGGAGGGAAGTGGGGGCAGTTATACTATAGTGTCCACTGTCTCATGCTAACAATCCTGTCAGGCGATTGAGCAAATTATATTTATAGGCTTTATTAATGGCTATAAATAAGATCGGAGTCGTTAAGGTTTTTTGTTTTATCAATTAATAATTTAAGGTTTGATGGTATTATTATTATCAATAATATATTTGACAGTTCACTGTGTCATCTAGTTTTTTTTATTAGCTGATATAGTAATAATTACGCGAGTGAGTATTACCTGATATCATACTTAATAGATTAGAAGAAAAATCCTTATTACTTTTGTTATTTGATGAACAAATTAAAACCGATTTGAATGCTTTTATTTATTATTTTTTTGCTGACTTAAGGTTTTCAAATTATGGTTCAAATTTGATTATTGTTCCATTGAATTTCCAATAAATGTTTGAACCCGATTGTTTTTTTTTTTAATATTGTTTTATGCCTTTAAGAGGACAGAGGTAGGCCCTTATTCTCCTTGGGATTTGAAACCAGAAGCTTTTGAATGGAGTAGTTACGATAACCCCTCCACTACATATGCTGTTTTGTGAGAGTTAATATGCTACAACATTACAAATATTTGTTGTAATACCTAAGGATATATTAGATCCAGCGTAAAAAGAATTCCCGTATATAACGTCGTTTAAATCAATCATAATTTCAGGCCTGTAAGTCAGCTCCCAATATTAAATATTTTTCGAATATATACCAACAAAGTTTTGAAATGGGAATCTTAGATTTTCATCAAATTTATTCATGGCCAAAGTTTCGACATCCTATGCGCGTATGTCTCCATCAGGTATGAGATGGTTGAAAGATTGATGTAGATGAATGATAATGGTTGATTTATTCGTATATGTTTTTCGATTCTAAAGTTTATGAATCACAGAGCTTGTGCTGCTCAGAGCGTTGTCTGCCGTCAGTAGGTATGGTTTGAACAGCTAGCATTTCTCTCTAAAAGTCTTTTACTAGAATCTGATACAGTTATTGTAAGTTTGTCGAAACGTTGCCTGTTAGTGCCTTAGTAATGGTAAAACTTTCATTTTCATTTATCTAACCCAATATCCCAAGAGGTTCATCCATTCATTTGTAAATCTATGGCTAACGGAGAACATTGGTATCTCACAATATTATTTCAACTTTTTCTGCGTCCTTTAATTTGTTTATAAATTGATGAAACCAAAATAAACATCTTTTAAACAATGGCAAGAGAATATGAAGCTAAACGTCCTTGGATTTAATGGTATATGCGATTTGTGAAATCCGTTTGTGGATTGATAAATGTTTCTGTCACACAGCCAGGACAGTTACCCTTCAGTCCGTTGGTATTTATTGTGGCTCCGGTGAGGACACACACGAGGCTAAGTACTTAAGTATGTAGTGTGTTCGGTGTCGTTCTATCTTGCTTAATGTTGCTATTAACATTCTAGAGGCGTTCTAAACTTGGCGACAAGCCACGGGCCGTGTTCTCTTGTGAGATCACCGCGCTCTGGTGTTCTTCGATCTACCGTAACACGATGAGTGTTCATGTCTTATCGGTCATCACACTCATTGCTCTAGCTACACAGTTAATTGATTACGTGCGTATCACATATATTAGAAACCACGCTTCACAATATACGAGTATACACATATGAAATGTGTACTGCGTGCCAGATAGATGGTCATGTTAGAGATGTTTCAATGTCATCGACAATTGGCAGTATTTAACGGCGTTCAATACGAGTGGGGAGTCAAATTATAAACAGCAAAACGATAATTCGTTGATCAAAGAAATGATTTGGATTGTTTAAAGAATGACCGCTCAGGAAAATTTAGAACCCGACGATAATCCCCCGTTACGTACTTCATTCAGTACACAGGTAAATGTATCACTGTACTAACAAAGCATTCGACTAAGTGGAATAACCTCTGAGATCTAGTCTATTCCATATATCTGTACTCAGCACATCATAAATACAGATCTAAAAACATCGCTTACTTGGTAAGATGGAAAACCAAGCGATAAATCAACTAATAGCTCTATCTCTCTTAGGTTGCAATAAAAAAAAAAGGGAGTTGGTTCCTCAGCATATCGTGTTTATTGTCTCTTCCTTCTAATGTCTAAAGTAGTGGGGTGTAGTTTTATACTTTTGTTTCAATGCTCCACAGCCTATTCGTTCTGTTGTTATTTGGCTGTATGTTTCTCCCCACCCTTTGTCAATGTGTTGGCATAACTGATTTGATGTTCTTTGAATTTCTTGAATTATTATATATAATTAACAACTGCCGCAGTCCCAACATTCTATCCCAATTACCTTTATTTTAAGTGGATTGGTATTTTTACAGTGAAAATAACTACTTCAAAGACTAGTTATTTTTATATAATATTTATACACCTGCTTTTATTGATTATTAGACCTGATTTGTTGGATTTTGACGGGTACACCAGTTATTAACTCTCGCCCGAGGATTATCAATATTGGCCACCTTTCAAGTTCTCTATTGTAATTATTTAGTGTCAGAAAATGAAGTGGAACATAGCCATTTTGTCGCCTTTATTGAAGAAACAACAGTGTCGGGCTCAGTATGACTTAGTATCCTCAAAGTGGGGAGGAGACGCCCGCCGCGGGCTAGGGTCGCTACAACCTCTTAACCGCCGTCCGGCGAACGCCAAGAAAGATATAAGGCGGTCGGACCTTTGGTCTTTCTCCCTGGCTGCCGGCCTAGTCGGTGGGCAGCCTAATTCGTTTTGATCTGACTCCATAAGATCTTTAGAAGGTGCGTGCCCCGACAAAGAACTATGTTCAGGAGAAGAGGAGCAGGGTAGGTTTATATGTAGTTTATGTGGTCTTGGAATGACCACGAATTCACACTCGGTGTCTAAGGGTAGGCGAAACCGTCCGGATCCCAAAGGCGAGTGTGAACCGGAGAGAAGCAGACTGGATTGCCGTGGGAGACGCTAATGGTAAGTTTGTAGGGCCACGGCAACCGTCGGCCGCGCGGGAGGTCTCTCCCAAGGAGGTGCTGGATTTAGTGAGACGAAGGCAGAGATTTCCGCTAGGAGGGTGTGGGGTCTGACAACGCCGGACTAAAACATAGCGAGGTTAGGAGAGAGAGATGCAGATGTAGTTGAATGAGAAGACCATGGTTTCAGTAGAGCAGCAAGCGCCAGTGCAGAGAGAGAGAGAAGTGTTCAAGGTGCCGGTTTCTTTCTTTCTGCCCTCTGTTTTTTTTTTTCTTTCAAAACCTGTTTATTGATAATATACATACAATGACAAAAATAAATAAATAAATTTGGAATTACAGCTTTATTTATTTATTTTTGTCATTGTATATATATTATCAATAAAGAGGTTTTGAAAGGGGAAAAAAAAAAAAAAGGCAGAAAAACAAACCGGCACCTTGAACACCTCTCTCTCTGCCCTCTGTTTTTTTGTTTTTTTTTTATCTAAACCCCTTGAATTTATACAATGAAAAATATTAATAAGATACTTTGCAAATTTCTCCTCATTCTGCTATGCGCAGATGCATTTAAAGGAGTTCGGGTTACTCAACAATACAGGTTGTGGTTAAAATACAATAACGTGAAAACAAATCTAGGTGATGGGGCTCACCTTCAGTTTAACTGCCCTCTGTCTGAGGACGTGCGGTTTATATAGCCGGCCAGTCGTGGTGGGGAGCCATCCTCACCAGCGGTTGTTCTCCCCACTATCTTCTCCCCCACCCCGACTGACGTCATAAGCTTTAAACATATGGAAACAGTAATAGATATGATCTGATCGAGAAGAGGGGAACTTGTAATTATTCGTAATTAAGAGGTGGCCACAGCAAACAGGTTGTGTATTACTGTAGCCGTCATAAATATGCTTTCTAAATGTTTAAAATTTATGTGCCACCCCTCTCACAAACCCACTTTCTGTCTAGAGAAGCAGTTAGACTGTGAACCTCGTCTGAAGGGATAATATGAAACTGCTGTTTGCTTAAATTTTTGTCTTCGAAATTGTTCAGCTTCAAGAAATTCATTAACGCATTCATTCTCCTTCTTTCTTTCACCACCTCTGAAAAAGCCACTTTGAGACTTGGGATTTATTTTTGTGAACTTTAGGAACACAAAGTCGTCTGGGTGTTTTAGTATTTATACCTTTGTTTGTTCTAATAATTATTTTATGTTTTACAGCTTCATGAGTTTCCCTTACTTTTATTATAATTATTTGTAGGATCCTCGTCTGATCATTTTCCTGTGCGTCCGATAATTACTGATATGTTCTTGTTCAGATTATCATCAGTCTCTTTTAATTATCATAATTTCAACTTCTGCCAACTTATTATAATCAGTATTTAGAGCTATCGGATTGTCTCCTTTAAAGTTCTTTGGAATTCACATTAACTTGGAGGTTTTGAATTAATTTTCTTGATTCTAAGAAGCATATAATTAATAAATTTGGCAGCTTCCTGATGGACGTTCGCTAACGACTCGATCTCTATTATCTCACATTCCACCATAGTCACGAGATTTATTCTGTCATTCTGAAAGGCACGTATCATTCATTTCCACATCATTCGAATCGGTGTCACTCACCTTTACCACTCAAGAAACATTAAACATCCGATTTCAATTTCAACGATATAAATTGATTGGCTTGTCTTAGGTCAGTTTTTGGTAGATACTATCGATCTATAAATATGATTCATTGGGTCATTGACCTTGGGCAAAATGTACAATATCTTGACTTGTAAGATCATTTTTTTAGGGCATGTGGATCACAAGGATCATTAAGAAGAAAGAAATGGGTTATGGGGGGGCGATATTAGCCTAACGCCAGGCTTCCTTACATTTCATTTGAGTATGCAAGTGCGTGAACGACATTAACAAATAATTAAATTTATTGCATGTATTAAAACGAAGTCCAAGCCTATAGAAGCACGAAGCTGTTAAGGTAATTATCAAGGTTAGTGCCCAATGCCTTCTGTTAAAAATAATTAAAACGAAGGAAATTGAGTACTGTGGGTTCTACTGCTCCGAAGGAAACAGCATGTGGCGTCGTTGTTTAATATTTAAGAGAGTCACGTGCGGTTGAGTAAACATGGGACCAGGCCGACTTTATTTTTGGGTGCTCCTCTTCACACATTCTCATGGCACCTTCTGCTCGCACCAGCTGCTAATGAGCTATTATTTCCTCAAGTCTTAAGGGTTCTCTTTCAACTTTTTTTCTTTTCCGTTTATCCCTGCCGTGTCCCGGAGTTTATTATGTAAATGCGTTATTGTCTTGCGCTTGAAGCGCCTGAGTCGTGTGTTCCGCTGGCTGGCCATGCCCTAGTTATTAAAGACCGCTGCACTTCTCGTAGTGTGGCTATTTGCCTGTACCGTGTGCTCGCCGCTTAGAACCGTTGAATGGATCAGCTGATGCATTGCTATTACTTTATAATAAACTTTCATGCCCTCTAATGGCTGTAATTATAGTTTGGAGGCTGTTCTTATGACGAAGAAAGGAGAGCGGACACACGCTATATACTGTGTGAACACTAACCAGCTACTTCTCTTCTCTCTTTCTAGGAATGCTTTTGTTCCATATAAAAAATATTATTATGCCTAGGTATCTTGTGAGAATTCTATAAACTTCCCTCAGATACATTAACATCGTTTTATAGTCCATATATTTTATTGTGTGTTTGATGGAATTATAATTGTCGCTGGTAATTTTTTTTGCTTCAGTTATTTCACGTTGCTTTTAAGTATTACATTTTATTTGGTTCTTCCGGATAATGAGAACTGGCCTTATGATTTTTATTATTGAGAATAATATAACAGTTTTGAAATGAGTCTTGTACATTGAAACGTATCGTTGCCATCACAAGAAGCCCGTATCTTACTCTTTTGGAGGTTTTCTTATGAAGACGATATTCGGTTTTTCTGGGGACATACTTATTAGCGCTGTGGTAGCGGTACCTACAAACTAACATTTACTTGTAACATCCTACCCGACATAACGTTCCGAAACTTAGTAAACGGCATCGAAACTTTATCAAATTACCATCTAAGCATTAAACACCATTTAGTAAAAAGAGGAAGTATTGTATTATAAATTGACCGTTATATAATAATGTATTCAAGTACATCAAGTTTGTCATGTTGATAAATAAACCGACTCTCTTTTGTTAATAATTATCAAGCAAAGAAAATTATGTAGTCGCATGAACGGAACTCGAAACCTTGACTTCCCCAGTATCCAATCCGGGACCGTATGTCATAACGAAAATTGATTACATATCCTCGTTGGGTAGCAGGAGCCAAATTAAAATAAGTTTATTTTTTTAATGGGGGTTTCCAGTTCCCTTTGTGGATTCCAGTTCCAGGCAAAGCGACTGTTCTAATGGAGCAACCTATTTTTTATTTACTGAAGGGAAATAAAACTAGTTTTCAGACGAGACATCGAGAATCATTGTCCTAATTGTAAATTATATGTTTCTAATGTATTTGTTGTAGATGTATTGCTTTATTTTATGGTTTTTTTTTTAGTTTTAGATATTGAGGATTTTCCCTATTTTTCAAAAAAATGTATTAACCATGTACTTATATATTCAGGTTAGAGCTGATTGGGAACTGTTTATAGTTTTTATCACAATTATTGATTCCCCAATAAGGGAGTTAGTCACTTTATCATAATAAAAGTGTATATATATATATATATAAGTTATGCTAGATAGCTAGAGTTATATATATATAAGTTATGCCGTTGAGCTAGAGTTTTCAACGACAGGCGCTAGCATACAGGCTGTATACGATGTATAGTTTAGTTTGTGAACGTTCACTTATTATTACGTATTGTTGCTGTCCGAAAGAGCTGTAGAGTACATCGCTTTGAAGTTCCCGAATAGCTGACACTATAGCACTAGTAAATAGGGCCGGACACTGGCTGCCGGAGAAGGTATGGAGGCCGGCCCGGGTTGAGACGGTCCGGTGTGTAGCTCAAGGCATGCAGATCCCATCGGAGATATTTTACCCTATTATATATTATTAGAAGGGGAGAGGGCACGGCCGTTGGAGATCCTTCGCCTCGATCCTCCTATACTCAATATCCTCATTTACACCCGCCTAACCTCCACTTCTGCCCGCTCAACGGCATCCAGCCAGCGTTTGATTCCCCTCTGCCGGCCTCTTCGTGTGCTCTGTGACTGCCTGACCGCTAGCTCCATCTGCAGATGCTAGATATTAGCGGAGTGGCCGTGCCCTTGCATGGGTCTCGTTAGCTGGCTGGGGAAGTCAAAAATGATAGACTGTATTGGCGTTGACGAGAAAGTCGGTAGGGTGAAGAATCGATATGTTTTGAAAAAAAAAATATCCATTAAATAGAATTAATTGTTCTTGCCTAAAATCAACACTAATATCAGAATAATTTACAATATACAAATAATAAAAAATAAAATAAGAAAATATGTAGTAAATAATATATATATTCGCATAAAAGATACATATTTATCAGGAATTAAAAATATAAATGGAATAAGTGTAAAATGAAAAAAAATACAATGAGAACCCGCTTCAAAAATAAAGATAAAATACCTACACAAATACAAAAACCTCCCCACACACTTGTGTACTCCCGCTATGGCGTATCCACGTCAATATATAAATTCATACGTACATAGATTTGCGAAAAAAATAATTAAAAATTCCTTAAGTACTTAATTATAAAAAATGGTCTTGAAACCCATTTCAGTTGTGTTCGTAATTATAGTCCACTAAACCGCCAACATATTATTGAACAACTAGAATTAATTTGACACCCTACTCAATATGCAAGGAAAAAATAATCTTTATTAATCCGTTTATGGCATATTATTTTTTATATGATTAGTTTTTACATTTAACATCATAATAACATCAAATTAAACAACCATGCGAAATATGTATAATTACAGTTCATAAATAAAAACAAAAACTACATATTGATCAGAGCAACAAGATCTTTCAAATGATACCCCACTGTGTAATTAAATAATTATCGAATATCCCTTAAATACGTTTTATAGAGTTACAGAAATGTTTCATTCTGTCGGGTAGTCAAATTGTATGTCAATAGGTCAAGCAGGGGCCTAATTACCGTTTCATCGTTATATGTTAACACAAGTAATAAAAAACAACAATTTAACATTAATTAGCACTTTATGCAAGTACTCATTTGTTTGTGATAGCAAAACTAAACAAACATGCTTTGAACACATTTAATGACGGAGCTTGAAAGGGAGTTCCAGATATTGGATTAAGACGAAGGAATTGTGTACGAAGTATGAACCCTGTTGCTGAATAAAAATGGAGCCTCTTTCTTCCGCCAAGGCAATTAATTTAAAATAAATAAAACAAGAATGATAGTCATAAAACCTGATTACTATCTGAACCAGTGCCCAGTGAATACATAAATCAATCAAATAAAAGCTGGGATTACATATTGTACACACAATTGCCAAATACCATAATAAATATAAGATCGGATTGTCTAGTATTTTTCATTATAGTGATCAGTTGTGATTTATTCAGTTTAATTTGATTTGGGTTGTTTTAATAGATAGTAGGTTGAATAAGATTATTTCTCGCATCTATAATTCAGATTCATTTTCGGTTTTATTCATTGATAAACACTCAAAAGCTAATTTTTCACTAGTGGATAACTAGCTTTCCTGTTACTTCTAATATACCCAAATAATTAAAATCAGGCCATATTTGGATGCAAAACACTGTAATAATGGTCATCCATAAATTTTTGGACCTGAATATGTTTTTAAACAGATTTTTTCCATAGAAAATCAAGTTTTATTGATAGTATAATCTTGTAACCTGTTCATATCATTATTGAGATAAAGGACGAGAGATACACACCCTCGAGGAGGTGAATGTTCGAGATCTGTAATTTGGTTGCAAAGGAAACATTGCTTCTTAAAAAAAAAAGGAATTAATGGAGTACTGCTTACTCGTTAATGAAATGCACTCCATTGTGATATCATCGATTTATAATCTATTGCATTTCGCATGTGCTTACACCTCTCCATTAGCATTAACATGATAATAGTGTCTTATTAATATTGAAATTGATGTTAATGACATTCGGTCGAGTATTGTGTTTTACATCGGGTTTCACGGTGTCCTTGATTAGACACACTTTCAGTGCCTAGTAATTATTTCCATTACTTCTCTTTCGAATTCCTTTCCTATTACCTTTCCTTATACTCTAACATCGAGTGTGCGAGAGTTCATTTTAATTGATAAATATGTGTGGAGTTCCTCCCCCGTGGTTGATTGCGTTGACATGTAGTTACGCTTTATTTTTGCTTTCCAACAACGGAATAGGACGCCTATAACTCTCCATTGCTAAGCTAATGAGTATTTTAAAATAAAAGAAAAGTACAGGAAATTTCTTAAGCTAATTAAAACTCATAAATAAAACCGAATCTAGTGATTAATTTGTCTATTCTACATTATTTAGAAGCAGCATAAAGTGGATTCATGAATGGGTTTAAATAAATGGCACTGAAAGCATTAACGGCCAGAATATAGAGTATTTGTAATGTAGAACGTAAAATACTTTGAGTTAGTCTATTAGTAATAGGGGGTTAAGGAACTTGGTTCCCCACAATGTTTAAATAGTCAACTTCCCCTACCACCTGACACTTGGACCTGATGAATACATATATCATTTCGAAACGCTGTTCAATAATAAATTTGATGAAAACCTAACAACTCTTTTTCATGAAAACATTGGATTCAATTAATTATCTAGGTGGAATCCGCACCAGCAAATACTCCAAAAACATAATAATTTTCATCACCCTATGCAGATTTCCCTTAATAACTATTCTAGGATGAAAATGAAACTATATGAAGCAATATTCAATTTTGGAAAATGGATTTGAAAACCGTGACCATCCTTATTTAAGGCTCTGCACAATACAATATGTGATTCATCAATATATTACATCCAAACCTGTACCATTTCACACTATCGTTACCGTCACGAAATTAGAAGTATGAGTATGCATGCCACACATATGGCAAACCCTGGCGCCGCTCTGTGCACTATTTCTCTTCTACCCATGTGATCCTTTTACTTACTATGTCAATCATTAAGCAATAAGCAAATTAGTCTTCCACTCCCGCCCGTGTGTGACTACACCGCGCCAAGTAGCCCCTTTATCCCAAGTGTCTAATTTCATAACGGTGTCTCAATATAGAACAAATCATAATAGAACCACATCAGGCATTAATAACTGATGAAAATGTAACATGTAAATTTTGTGAAAATTAAAGTCGGATGTTCCGAAGTCCAAGATTATTGAAGTAAAGGTATCACGGAAGAGAAGTAGTGCACAGAGCGCCATCAGTCATATATGTGCCATGTATTTCGGAACTCATACTTCTTTCTCTTCCAGTTTCATAATTAGTGCAGAAAATATAGATTTAAAGACGTCGACACTGCATAAGGCATTAAATAACATTCTCTGTGCCTGCCTGTTAGTGGTAACCACTGATCTAATTACTACTGTTTATGTCTCTTATAGAATTTAGGAAGTAATTATGTGGCTATCATTTAAGGCCTTAATTGTTAAGAACTGAAATAAAGTGGATTCATCAAAAACATGAAAGGAATTGAGGTCATTAGCACCAACAATACGGAACATTATGAGGTAATAAAATAAGGATTTGATTGTTTGCCGTGAATGTATCAACGAGTTGAGCTATTTGTGGCAAGTGATCTTCAATGCTAAACATTTGCACAGCTGAGCTCCGATGATCTAACTGGGCCTAAATTTGTATTGACTATTTGGTACTAAATTGTGGACATGTACCACTCGGTCACAAGCATGTAGGCAAGTATGCCAATGGTATGCTGTCAACGCCTACGTACCTCATCTTTCTTCCTCTCCAAGCAGGAATAAAAACTAGCGTGTGAATGTTGTATAACGTTCCGCTTAATGCAATCAATGGCCGACTCAATGGCATTCCATTTTCCGCATATTTTCTTTTGGTTCCTATATCGTTTTTCTTTGTGCTCACTGCACGATCCTTGAAGGATTTTTAATTAATATCTGAGTTCATCGCGTGAGAGCAATTTTTTGCAGCTTAACTTGGTTGGCTTATAGAGTCTGGTATGTCATTGTTTATTCACATTGCTGTATTCCACAGTTTTTACTAATTTTTGTTATATCGCTGGAAATTACTTAATTATTCCTATGTTTTATATAGTACATTTTATATTTAAAATTTGTAAACGTTTGCTATCCATGAAATAAAAGAGGTGTATTTGAGCAATTTTCATAAATAGAAATATTAATGTTTTTGTGAATGCTATATTTTCTATGTATACTGTTGTTTTTTTTGTGGTCCTTCACTTATTCACATAAAAATCAGAAACACAAAATCAATCAGTTGATGGTATTATATATATAGCGGGTTAGCTATTATCAAATTTAACATATCCAGATGAAAACCTCCATTTCCAACTCAACAAATACCAAATTTGAAAACTTTATTTCAAAGCCATGTCCTTTTATTGTTTGTTTATATTATGTCTATGAACAATTTTAGTTAAAGTTACATAGAAATGAAATTAATATACTCGTATTTACTGCGGGCGATTGGGGGATATGTATTATGAATGTAAACTCAAAAGACGGCATGAATGAAACAGTGAATTTTAGTAGTCTTCTCAGTAGTCTTCTTTGTCATCTGCTTGGGCTCATGGCAATTTTCTTCAAATTAAGATTTATTAAGAAAAGAAATAAATTATCTACTCGGTGAGTCATATTATATTAATATTAATTTCTAATTTGCTAAGGAATATTATTTCAGAATGAATGGCTGATGGTTCAAAAAGACGTTTTGACGTAATGTTTGAAACAGAATTGAATAAAATAGGTTAGTTACCTCGACGAAAATAAGAAAAGATAAGTTCAGTTAATGGCGAATAAAAATGTTATCTGATGTTTTATTAGTAGGAACTGTTAAAAAGAAAAAAATACGACCTTCAGTCAACTCCGTGATGTAAGGTTGTATCTCGGATGAAAGGACAGCTTCTCACTACGGCCTAGTATCTCTTTTTTCAGTTAAAAGATAATTTCCATTGATAAAAGACTTCCTGTAGACGTTAAAAAAAAAAAAAACAGAAGGAGATAAAATAATAATGATGAGTGATGATGGAGGGAATTAGGGCTGAATAAGGTGGCGAGGTATGCGGCCAGTGTCCCCAGCCTCAATGGAGATGAATCATAGGAGCAATGACTGGTGGTTTAAGGGACTTTTTCCTCGCCGTTCACCTTTAGCCTACATAATATGTAGAAAGAACTGCATCTCTACAATGGAACGGCTTCAGAATTGATTCGCGTCGCTCGAACCTAGTCCTAACTTTTTCACTCCAATTTCCCTACATTAATGGCCCCGCTTTCTGTTTTTGGCTGTCCTCACGCCGCTTCCTAGCTTTCTTACTTACCGGCAGCATGCTCTTAGATCCGCCTCATAGTTGGAAAAACATCAACAGTTAGCTATCAAGCCCATTTCATTAGAAATCACCTTTTTCCTCCATTCTGAGCTAGTATATATGTATATTAATTGCTTTTGCTGGGAGATTTTAACTTTTAACTTTTTTTGGACTTTCATTCACCAATGTTTACATCAGATCATTGTGAGAGATGTTGTTGACGTGTTGGTGAACAAGAATCAGATGCAGACCTACGTAGATGTCCAAACATAGTCCATAAATGCTCAACAATCCTTATATTATGGATAAAATCCATAAATCCATAGATGAAAAGTTTTTATCGGCCCAAGCTGATCTCCCAACAAACGCTTCTACCCATTTATGTACTGAGAAGTAGAAGAATAATTATACGAGAGATTACCCAAAAGAAACCGAATTAATTTGGTACAAAGTGATTTATTTAATTTTTTTACAACTTAAATCTCCTTCAAAGTACTCTCAGGTGTAGTCAATACACATGCCCAATCTTTTATTCCACTGTTCGCAATATGTATCAAATTCCTCTTTAATGAGGACAGTGCCTTCGTCGTTTTTGTCTTTACTTCTTCAACGCTTTCCTTTCATGTCCCTTTGCATTTGGGGGAATAAGTCGCAGGGGGCTAGATCGGGTGAACATGGATGATGGGGCACTATCATGGCATAAATAATCCTGACATCATCAGGCAGAAGAGAACCATTATTATTTTTTCATTAATTTTCAAAGTACAATATAAATAGCAATTTACTTGGATATTATTTTGTTATTGTATATATCAGGATCCTTATTATAATCATAAGAGCTCAAAAGTCACAAATCTTTCTTTGTAATGTATTAGATCCAACCTTGTGGAACTTCTTTGGTCTGATACAAAAGGCATTTATTCGATCGGCTATCAGTTCTATGTGACAGATTTGTTTTATCATCCTCTAGTATAGTGAAAGCAACGATTTAAATCCTTCCTGACGTTTCCGTCTCTTCGGGGTTGCGCGTGGGCTGTCGGTGTGTCCACTGTCGTCTGCGGGGTCGAGATTAATAACTACATCGTCCGAAGGCTTAGCATTGTCTAGCTCAGCTTAGGAAATCATTTTTCTTCGCCGCTCAAGTGCTTACTGTGCATAACTCCCTTGTTTCCTAAGTGGAGTCTTAATGTTTCCATTCGAGATGGAGTTGTGATACTGTGCATTGGCTATGTCTGTCAAACTTTTTTCATTACTCAGGAATTGATATGATTGCTACTCTGATAAAATAAATGAAATTAAAAAAAAAAAGGGTAATATTGCAACAGGAAGAAAAGGAAAAAAATAATTGACTTCAAAAATAATGTAAAACACAGCTGGAACCACCCCCCTCCCCATCCCCTCCTACTCGCAAAAGAAAGCACATTATACCACACTTGGCCAATCCCCCCTGTCGGGAAAGCTTCTTGTGCACGTCGAGGGTCACCAGATGTCGGGAAATGGTCGATGTGCACGTCGCGGGTCACCAGATGTCGGGAAAGGTTGAACAATTGTCGGAGGTCAACAATTGTCGGAAAAGGTGGATTGTTGTAGTTAATAACATGGACCATGTTCCATGTAGGCGTTAATATCTGACTCCATTTATTGATAGGAATGTGTCCCGACAAGACACTGTGTTCAGGATGAGGTTCAGAGGTTCATAAAGAATAAGACCAGTTTTCAGAGTTCGGGCGAGAGATCGGCAGCGTAATAGGTACAAGTCGTCAGAGGTCTGCTAGCGGCTGTGTGGCAAAGTGCCGTCGTAGAGGTGTGGCATAGCGAGACTAGATTAGCGGAAGGCTGAGTGGGCTTACTCCCAGGGGCCCGGGACCCCTGGTGTAAGTCAAGTCGTGCGGCTATGGAGACTAAGAGACAGAGTGTCGAGAGAGCCTACCAGGGCCATGGTGGCCCTGGTGTAAAGTGACAAGAAGTGCAGCTCAGGAGACTTGGAAACGGAGTGTCTCTTTCAGGGCGAAATTTACTGATATAAATATGGTAACCCCCTCCCTCGTGGAAGGCGGAGTCTGTCTGCCAGGGGTATGTTTTACGATACACAGGTGGCCACTTAGTTATATAGCCGTTGGGATAAAAGGTTGTGTTTTTTATGGCTGCTAGGGCCTCACCCCTCTCAGGTTAATTGACCGTCTGTCGGTGCCCATATGTCTGCCTGGCTTCCTACCACGTGCCGCGACCCTGATTTATTCCAAAGAAGTTTACAAAGATTTACATTATATTATAATACATTACTAACCCGAGTGTAGGGTGATTTACATATATTTAGCGCTACGCTACACCCCCCTATTCTTAACTGTATATTAGAAGATATGAATTATCTGATAGATAGTAAAGCTGCTAAAGATTGGTCTTTACAGAATACAGTGTGAACGTTCAGTGAATTACCTGTTTTTAGCCTAAAAAAAACAACACAGATTTGTTAAAAGCACGACTAAATGGAGATTGTCTTTATTGCAGGATTTTGCTAAGTGATTGATTTTTTGATTTAAAATGTTTATGTTGATAGTAAATCACATTAAACTACATTAAATGTTATGTTAAAATAAACTTTGTGTCGTAGACATATCCTCTAACAGTGACGAAAATGTAACTTGTAAAGGGCCACAGCCCTATGGCTACACAGAGAAATTCAAATGATTAACCATAAAATTAGTGACAGGATTAATAAATAAATAATAAGCAAACAAGCTTTCACAGTAATAGGTAATGAATGACTATAAATGAGTAAGTCGTTGAGCAGGTGTTCATCAATTTTTTTTTGGTCCAATTAGTATAAGTCTGCAAAAATGCTTAAGATAATTTCTTCTAATAATGATAACCATCCAGTTAAATAAAATTGGAAAAAAAAATTATAGCCAATAAAATATGTCTATCTACCGTTAAGACTTATACTCATTTTACCAAACACTCCAGATTTGAAAGATAACAAAATATAAATCGTTACTTGATGATGGTCCTGTAAAAGGTTCTTAGAATTTGGGGCATATATTTCTAAGAATCCATTGTAAGGGCTCCTTATTCTATTTAATGTTATATTTATTTTGCTCGCTCCACTGTCTCTGAAATTCTCTACCTCTCATAAACCGTCATGGTTGTTCCTTACGTACTTTAACCCCCCCCCCCCCGCTTACTAAAGATTTTTTTCCATTTTATTTCACAAGAATTATGATTTCATGAACTCATGATTATTTAAAATTTAATGCTGTCTCTGCTAAATTATTCCAGTATGTCTTGGTTGGTGCAATCAGATCACCAGATAGAAATACATTTATCTGGGAAGCCTGTATGCTACTAGGCTATATAGCTGGATACATAAAATAGTCATCCCAAGTGCCTAGAGCAGGATAGGTCCACTGGTTATTGCCTCCTCCTGTAATATTTTACATTTCCAATCGGCACCGTATTGCCTCCAGACTGCACTCACTTCTTATTTATTTTGTTACCTTAGAGCCAGTAGGCACACCTGTCTTAGCGGATATAATTCCGAGGAGATATCGGCTGCCGTGTCTTGATCGTCTTGGAATTTATCGCAGCTTGGAATATCAAACCTGTTATTTTGTCACATAAAACAGCCGGCAGATAGTTATTTATTCGTTCTACCTGATACCGTTCCACCTTGGGCGAGATTACATCGTTATTATTAAAGCGGTTCACGGTTGGAGTTAATGTTATGCAATTACTCTCCATTCCTGGGGATATGTAATTTTATTGACTCCCGGTAAAAGCAAATGAATGCCCAACATTCGTCTACGTGCTGAATTGAGAGTACAAATTTATGGAGTTAAAAATTTCTAGGGATCATTATAAAGCTCTATTTGCTAAGCATTCGGGTTTTTTTGTAAACTTGGTTCTAAAAATAAACTTGGTAGGAAAAAGATAGGTTAGAGGAATATCCTGCCGAAAAAGTTCTTGGCATACCTAAGCTCTGGAAAGGAAGGACAGCCACGAGAAATCGAAATACAACCAACCTAGCTGAACACCTCCCGGGTTAATAAAGTAGGCTGTTTGGATTCTTGAAAGGTTAATTGATGCTACGGCAGTATATTCCAGCAATGCTGCCACTAACCTTAGTAGTTGTACATGGGCAGTTTTGTGAATGAATCTGAATAAATAAACAAAAAAAAGAAGAAAAGAAAACCACAAACCGAACAATACATTTCTTTTTTCTTTTAAGGCACAAGATGCTTGCTTGGGGATTCCATTTGAATTCAATGTGAATAATTTTCAGTAAGTTATAGCTGGTCACGAGTTATCGGTTATAACTTGCTGTTTTTTAAAAGTTTACCCAGTGGAAGAGTAATGCGTTGTTCGAACAAGCCGTGTTAGTAGGGGGCTGGTTGTTTTTAAAATAAGGCGATTGGTAAGAGGTTAGGGTTAAGGTGAAATTATTGGCGTTGGGGATAATGGAACATCACCGATGCGATCGTACGTACGAGACGGGACTCTAGCCATAATCTATAGTGGTCGTATTTCTCAAACCTGATCAAAATGTAAATAGGGAGCATGTAATAAAATTGGGCCCGAGTAACGAAGTCCTGGGGAGGTGAAATACACGTTGTTAGCCGCTTACTAGATTAGCATATAGTGTGCTGTGTGCTGGCAGCTGATGCATCAGCAGCAGCCACTATCGGCAGGAATGAAACCTGCGCTGCCTGTCGCTAATGTCCGTTCACACACAAATCCCCCGGTTAATACTCGCAGACGGGTCGGCAATCGTTAGGCGTAATTCGTGCCTGTCTAATACTACGCGCTTTCGCTTAGCTCAACTTTTTACCACAGGTCTCAAATGTTTCGAATTCTGCTATCAACTCAAAAAATATACACTTCCTTCGGTCAATCACAATTTATTACACAATACCACTATTCTCAAGTATCTCGTAAATACATTGATGGTATAGGACATACACTTTAATAAGTCCTGTTTGATCATTGTATTTGTGAGTTACTTGAAAATAGTTGTAATACCACCAAAATCGTACGTATCCTCGTGAACTAAATTGTGGGTAGATAGAGAGAGTGCATATTTATGAATATGAATAGCCCACAACTGGCCTTGAAGCTTTTGTTTTCATGACATAACTTGGGACTTAAGGGTGAGTTTTGAGTGGAGCTGTTGTCTGCGCTAGGAGGTAAATTATTACGATTTTCTAGACCAGATTTCCTACCTTTTTAAATAAATTATTTATTATATTTCTAACTCTAAATATTTTCGCTAATTGTTTGTTTTCGCTCATATTGGTGGATGCCTCCCTCGTCGGGTTCACGACGCGTGGGAAATTGGCTAGTAGAACAATCAATGACTGGACCTTTATAATGAATGTTTTGCCTACTGGGTATAGTTTCGAAAGCTCGAAGATACAATAACTAATTTGTAGCAGGTTTGAGGCACTCGTCATTCGTCTATCTGTCTGGATGTTCTTAGAAAGTGGTAAAGATCATTCATTGTATCAAAATATTGAAGGGATATTCCATAAAAACTTGAATATTATAATTTTAGCTGGTTTTAAAAAATGTAATTTGAAAATATCCTTTGAAATCATCAAATCTACATCTTTGAAGTCATTAGGATCTGTTGTGATTGAAAATATTAATTTTATCTAATTGCCGAGCCCGACGAGAGAGGCTCTACTATAATTAAATCGTCTTCTGCCTGTGTCTAACCATGCTTAGGTTAAGTTCTTTAGAATGATCATTCAAAAGTGAGTTTTTCTCAAAAAATAATTTTTTATAATTGTGAAAAAATATATACTTGAAAAACGTCGTCCCCGTTTCTATGAATTTTGAAGTTTCTCAAGGTGCAGTTCTGAAACTATTTAAAGATGCTAGACTACTAAATACTCATTTAAAAAAAAAACGCAAATGCACTTTCCAATACATTCCAAAAAAAAATTATTGAAAGCCAACAATCGTTCAAATTATTTCCAAGCTGGTTTTATTAGAGAGCCTTTTTAAAATATTGTTAATTTAATTATGTATTTGTTGAAATGTAGATTTCCGGTGACTGGGTTAAAATGTTTGCTGTGTGCATTCATATCATATCTACAACTTCACATTTGTTCTTTTATTCTTATCGTATTTACAATGTATATATTTGTACAATATGCATATACTGGTATGAAATCCGGGGATCTCCCAACTTACCCGCAGTATTGCCACCTTTTCCTGCTATTGAGAAGGACGCAAGGTATTTAAATAACGAAGAAAAACATTTCCAGGCTACTGAGCAGGCATCTGTTGGCCGGCAGGAGTTGAGCTATTAGTTAAAACAGGGTATAGGGGGCCCTGCGCCACCCACACAGTCCGTGGAGGCAGGCCCACCTCTGTTTATTTATCTCATCATCTTATTACCAATATTATAATAGGGTTTCTGCTATCAGCGCCACCGAACCCACGCCTCATCTAGCGCTCACCGCTCCTGTAATATATCTTATATTTGTCTCTGATTCAGCTCAGGTCCATATCAGAGTAAAGGTGTTATACTCCGAAGCATTTATTTGCCTGTTTGGAATACTTTGCCACATGGGCATCCATCTTATCTGTAGAATGCCCTTTTCTTCATTAATTGTCAAGCGCTTTCAAAGCACTCTTGTGTTGAGACGTATTCTAACTTCCTTATCCCTAGGTCGCTATGTAGTGAGGAGGGCTTTCGTGCGCTCCATCAAGCGATTTCCAATTAAAGAAAAGCTTAAGAATGAAAACATATATTGGTGTTATTTGAATCCTGTATTAAATTTGTCAGAGGGCTGGAACGAATGCCAGCCCTGCCACTAATTACTGTGAACTAATTATTAAAACTTTATCACCCAGGATCAGCTCGTGAGATACTGCTTCCAGTCGGTTAATTGTTAAATATCATTCTACTATCATACAATGTACATCCATGACGCCTTTAGAGAGCGTGACACTGAAGTCCACAGCAACCCACAGGGACATCTAACTGGGAGAAAGACCCTGTTAGGGAGATGATAGCATCATCGAAGCATCACGTTAGGAATAGCGATGATGCACCCATCAACATCATAACAATAATCATCACCGTTGTTAATAGCAGAAGTATCTGCAGTAGAATTTTTTTTTTCGTATGAACAACATTTGAGCATTTACTCGGGAAAGTTTGTAAGTACGTCTTTCATGTTTATTTTTTTTTTTTTCTAGTATACTATAATACGTATATTTGTATTTGTGCACATACCAAAAGTTAATCTGGAAAGTAGTAAGCGGTTTTGAAGATACCTCTTAATGCCAAATCATATCCCAATCTGTAGCCATACAACTCGTACATAAACATAAGGCGTAGACATTAAATTTGACATTTTCTGTAGCAGTTTGGCTTCTGTAATAATAATTCTGGACATCTAAAACTCGTGATACAACTGTAACATACGTCCCTCACACAGTCTTAAGGAGAGAATTAAAAAAAATGTATTAATGAAAGATTGGTTCACAATGACTATTAAAGCGATTGGACAGTTTCGGTTTAGTGATCATCTTATAAAATAAATTCTAGAGATCCTCAGAAAAACGAGATAATGTATAGCGAGGTAGAAGAAACCTCAAGAACCTTGGATCATTTGTAAAGCAACAGCGTCATTGAGACTGATGCAAAGAAACGAGTCCGCTAGCAAGCTACATCTAAAATTGCGGAAGGGCACTGTCTCCCGTGAAAAGTAGATGCAAACTTTAATCCTTCTCTACGTAGGCATTAGAAACGTGTAGAATACAGCCAAATGTCTCCAACATTTCCAGAATGGGATCATGCGAAAAGTGGTCCGACATACCTCTTTCGAGAGGTTGAAGAACGCTGACCTGCACCCGTTGCTTGGTGTGCCGTCGGTGGGTGAGTTCATCCGCCGAAGACATATTAAGTTTATTGACTCGTTGCAGCACCTAACAAACCCAGTGTTTAACACTATGACCCCAGCACCCCTCCCGCATCGATGGCAACAGACTGTCGGGGAAAAATTAGGTTAAGAATTAGTATGTAAGTTAGTTTTAAGGTTGATCAAAAAGGTGAGCCCCATCACCTTTATTAGTCAGTTTAGTCCAGTCCACGTATGATGTATATCATATACATATATGTTTGTTTATTCATTATATAATTTTTATAAAATAACAAATCCTGTATATAATGTAGCGATGCTACAGGAAATACAAAAATAATTTGTAAATAGATTCGCCTGAGGATCTAAAATTATATATAATTATCTCTAAATTAAAAGGGGCTATGAAAGAAAAAAAAAAAAAACGTGGATATATCATATTCTACTGAATATGATCAGAAATGAGGTTATCCGAGAGAGGTGCTCCAATATGAGAATGAAGTGGATTGTAGTATGAGCACCGTAAGAGTATGTCAGTTTAAGGATGAAATTTAATTTTTTATACCTAAAATAGTTCATAATTTGTAAAATTGTTACCAAAACAAAGAATTTTTTGAAAGATTTTGTTTTTTACATAGTGTGAATTTTTAATAAGAGTTTTAGTAAGCGCATATTATTAAATAAATTCAAGCTGAAAAACCTCATGAGGAGGTTATGGTTGAATGAAGACTACTAAGGTGTGAGGGTGGTGCTGAGAGGTCTAGTATGATAAGATATCTGCGCTAACTCTCAACCTTAAACTCACTTAACCGGATTTACTACTTCTCATCAATTGCTCCTCATGAGGCTGATTCAACCCCGACTAGACACATCCCTCAAAGCTAGTAATCAGCTACTAGGCTTCAAAGTAAAAAATAAAAGTCATTGTGACCAAGACTTTCCATATGGGTTTTAAATCATACTATTACTGTTTTAGAAGTGTTAAAAAACAATCAAATAAAACTGGCTTGTGAACTATAAACTTTATTCTTATATACTTTCTTTACAAAAAGTGGAAAATAGTACTGTGTGGAAAATAATGGACGGCTGGAAGGAGGGAGACAACGAGCCGCGTGGACAGCCCACGCCTTGTTGGTCGCCCAAATATACGGTCGCCGATAAGAACTGAAATCGGAGCTCCTTCGAGAGCCTTTTTATGTTCCTATAATGAATTTACGGCCTGAGGATTAGCTTTTAACTCCGGCAGCTCTCATTTGGATATCTGTGATTGTCCGCCAGATAGCAGTCGCTCCTCCGTCTTCTTCTTGTTGCCTCTCAACCGGCTCCCCCCCCCCCTAGTTTAAATAATGTTTAGTAGATATTATATACATTTTCTGGACGGCGGAATAGCCTCTCATAATATTATTTCTTCCAGGGCTGTGGACTGTTAACAGGCCCATTATTTTTTTTTTTTTTTAAGGAAGTTTTCGTTTTTGTTTGTCTTGTTTAATTGATACTGCCCTTCAGTTTATGATATCTGTGTCCATATTTGTACTGTACATAAAGCTGTCTTCTATGGACCGGACGGGTTGTATCTTAGATTTACATTAATGAATGCATCTTATCAGCTGGAATGAGATTTAATGTTGTGGTATGCGCTAATACTTTTAAAACAATTAGGGCGACCGGGATCCCATCAAGCAAATAGAACAGAACGGAAAATAAATCATTATTCTGAAGTCATCCCCTCTTGGAATAATATAACTGCACAAATAAATAAATACAAATCTTGCCAACAAAAAAGAAAAAAAAATCACATATAATAATAAAAAAACTGAATAATATACAGAAAATTAAAATTATCACTCATTGAATTCATTTAAATACAAAAAACAAGAAACAGTATAATACACAATTCAATTAAAATTGCAAAAAATGAAAAGGAAAAAATAAATTAAAATACATAAATATTAGTGGCCACTCTTTGAAAAGGTGGTATGTGGTATACATGACATATTTTGATTGAACATTGAGATATCGACAGAACAGTTAAATGGGAGTAATCTTAAATAATTAAAAAAAAATGTTATAATAAGAATAGTAAATATACAGTGGATTGGGAGGATTTTAATTATGAACAGTGCAATGAAATGGAGAAATTCAAAATCAACAATATTTTTTAGAAAATAGTAAAGCCAATTTATGCATAAAAAATTATGTTGTGGAGTAGGTCCTTCTGTTATTTATAATCATTACTAATTAACAGCCAAAGCAAAAATACACTGTGAGGATCTGAAACATCCTATTTCTTACCGGAAAAAGGGGGTCCACGATTCGAGTCCGGATCCTACCGTTTTATTTCTTTTATGGCTGTTAATTGATAATAATGTATACATTATGTGGAGCGAGAGTGAACATGGTAAATATTATAATTATACAAGGTTTTTATGCAAGATTTTAAATCAGCTACTTACAATCTTTACTGAAGGTTTGGCTGTATTAGCTGCAAACAATACTGCCTAATTACGTATTGAAAATATTTTTTTTTAATATTTACAATTTTCATTCCTTGTTCATTAATACAGTATTGTAAACAGCCCAAAGACCTCCCAAGTCCACACGGTTGTCACCTCCCTCCCATGTGAAAGAGCAAGTGAAATCTTGGGAAGTCCCCCACGCTCCTCCGTCAGGCGCGTCACCGGATACGAGCCAGTGGAGGTTGTCCAAGAGCGCGAGAGCCACAGACGTTGAGGACATGATTGAAGAAACTGTCCATTTACTACCTAATTAATCATTCGAAATAGAGTCATTTTGTTACAAAGCTTCGCTCAGTACGGATCCGTTTATGAACTTGTATTTCATTAATTTAGCATAGTTAATTTAATGCTTTACAAAATATTTAAATACAATAACTATTTTTTTTTTGTTTTAGGTAAGTTTTGCATTGGTGAATATTAGGTTCAGAAAATAGTAAGTAAAAATGACTTATTTGCCCATAAATAATCTCTCAAATACTGATGATTTATGTTATTTTATTTTTTAATCAAAATATCACTAATGATTCATTCACCTTTCGTCTTCTCAGTAATAAGAAGGATACATATAATTTCTTTTATTTTTACTGTGCGGAAATCAGTGTTTGTTTTGTGACAAAACAAGTACTTGCCTTATACATAATTATTAGTGCTGGCATTGACCAATAAGTACAATTAACAGTAGATGGGCTCAATATATTATAAAATTATTATTAAATTAAACTTGGAAATTGGCTTATCTGATATTCGCAAAAGCCTCTTGGGACATAAGAGTGAATGAATAAAAACCATATCAATATTTAACAATGATTTCAGTGCAAGAGGTTAAATATTCAAAGTGCCTTTTGATTCCTTGCTTTAACAAACATCATGAACCCAGTGTTCCCCTATATAGTAGCAGTGAAGGATATGTGCTCCTTGGCTTGGGGACAGTGTATACAGATTATTAAGATTATAGTGTATAGCGTGGTATTGGTATTTAGGGAAGCGGTAGGGACTTTTTAGGAAGCTAAAGAGGGGTCCCCGCAGGATATAGCTGGAATATTCTGATGATTACCTCCGGTGCAGTATAGAGAACTATAACGGCAGACGGTCAAGGAGTCCCCGACCCATGTTCTTCCAGGGCTTGAAAAAAAAGGAAAGTTTGATATCCAGGATGTATGTCATTCAAACTTTACATTAAATTTGTCGAATGGTGCATACGTTTTGTTTGAACCAGTTACTAAATGGGTTACTACGTCGTAAAACGTTTCCATTTCACCTGTCATTTTAGAAGTTTTCTAATGTTGCAGCATTTAGTGACCTACTCCCTTGAACTTTCATGCATTTCTGCCGAAAACAAATCGCTCTAATATGTTTTTGTACTAATGACTTGTGTGATTCCTCATTAGACATTTGTTGGAAGGAACGTTTGGAGTTTCAGATTATAATTTTTATTATTTTTTCTTTCTTGGGTATTTATAAGGTTTGAAGGGTGTACATTGCAGAGGACCTGACAAGTGTGAAATGATCCTGGCTGAGGATTCGCCACCCATGTGGCCTGTGTAATTAAGGACAGAAGCTGGTATCGTACTCCGATGACAATCTCCCGGCACATCATAGGTCAGGGGCCATTCTTAATGAGCTACAAGACCAGCCCCTATCTTATCTTCCGACCTCCCACACGATCCAAAGCTGAATTTATTTTTTTATTTAGCCTCCAGAGTGTCTTAACGAGCCTCGTTATCCTGCCACCATCTCACTCGATAGCCACACTGGCTTCGTTCTCTCATATCCGATCGGCCCTGATTAAACCCGACCTGTCCTCCCTTTTTTCTTTACCTTTCTTTCCTGAATGCTATGCATGTCGATATCTTTTCATTTTGGCGTCATTAATTTGAAAAGAATGGATCATCATTGCATAATTCATCTATGTCCTGAAGTAGAACATCAGCGAATCACTAGCCGTGAAACAACCAAGTATAATAAATCCAATCTTTTATTGATAAAAAATACGATTAAAATAAATGTGATTGCAAACTCCTTCTACAGGTGGATATTTCTTGTGTGGCCGATGATAAGGATCACTCTAAAACACCCAAAGGCTGGCGTAGTTTTTTTTTTCTTTTTTTTGTTTTTTTTTTTTTTCTTAGCTCTGTAATTATAAGATTAAGGATGAGTGAAAAATAAAGGGATATTTGGGTTGAGCGGATCCTTGTACTAGGAGTACCTGCTTGAAGATGGTGTGAGGGAATTATGGAGTGTGGGAAGCCTCGGTAGAGGTTGATAGTTGCGGTACAGTGGTGAGAGTCCACTGGTGGCTGGGCCTAGAGTCCCTCTAGGCATGTAGTGCAGTCTTATCAGTATTTAGTCGGATAGCAGTGTTGGGGGCCCGTTAGAGGCTTGTTGTTGGTGGGCCAAGCGCCGTAATGTCCACCATTTGGTCTGCTTTACCAGATCTTGAGAGTTGCCATCTTGCCGGTAGCGGTGGGGGTGTCATGTCTCAGAATAGAGGGTTTTGGCTATGTTTCATCGAGTCAAAGAACTTGATGTGTCTTCTTTGGATGGCTTCGGTGATGGTGGGGACTTCGAACTTTTCGTGTATGTCGGGAGCCTTCATATCACGAAAAGGGGTATGCCATAGTGCCGTGTGCAATATTTTGTTCTGGAAGCTGTGGATTCGAGTTATTGTGCTAGTGTGTAGGAATCGGAAGAGTGGTGTCCTAAACAGTAGAGCTGGCCTCAGGATGCTCTTGTATATTAAGAGTTTCAGTCGAAGGGATATAGCCGGGCTTGTGATGAGATGCTGGTGAGAGTAGTAAGTCCTACGTACTCTTTTCAACTTCTTCTGCAGGTGTGTGTAGAACGTCATGTGTCTGCCTAGGTTGATGCCTAGGTAGCATAAGCTGTTGGAAAGTTTGCATTCATTCACGTCTATGGTGAAGCTGGTTGGACGCTTCCGTTTTCCATGCTGGAAGGAGAAGACGATCCCTTGAGTTTTAGCCGGATTCACCTGAATATGGACAGCTCGTAGCCTGTTGGTGACTGACTGGCGCCCTTGCAGCCTTCAGAGCTTTCGCTGGGTTGAGGCTAGTGCTGTAGACCCCTATATCGTCCGCATATGCCGCTACCTCACAATTGGAGTATGATGCTCCTACTATGTGCGCGGTGTAGATGTTGAATAGTAGGGGTCCCAGCACCGACTCTTGGGGAATAATAATAAAATTGGTATATTTGTTATATTTAAGTACGATCAGTTTCAAGCAGTTTATATTTATTATTTAGATTGAAAAAAAAAGCTTGGTTTGAAATACCTTGCTTAGCCTGAGCTCAAAATAAGCTATTACAGGAAATATTTCAATACAATTACATTGTTTTCAGTACTACTCATTTAATAAAGAGAGATCGTCAAATGACCAAATTAATAATCATAGTTAGGCCTGATGGCTATGAAGAATCAACTAAAGAGGCTATGTCGTTTATATTAGGCAGGCATGAATAACAAGACGAATAATATTTGGTTGGATAAAGATGAATAATATTTGTTTTTAATACCAAAAAAGGGGACGACGACATGCTGCACACTTTACTTTAATTTAGTCTCCTTTTAGTACGTATTGATAAATATTGTGTGGATAAAATGTTTTTGTCTGTGAATAGTATTCCTGTGCAGCAGTTTCTTATTTTTCGTTTTTTAAAAATTTATTTACCCTATCTATCGGAGTGCACGAAGCATCTCATCCAGAGACGCTCGTGACCAGCCCCCTCTCCCTCATGTCAGGTATTTTCAAAACCAAATAAACACTGCAGCTCGAACGGTGAGTTATCGATTTTGATTTTAGGTTTTTTTTTTTGGTTTTTTTAATTGACGTTCCTACATTGTTAAATTTTGTTACCAATCAACTCTTGTTTTTTTTAATACCAATTTAATGCCACTGCCATGTAATTTGTATTGAAAAATTATTGAAAATTACTGGTTCGTACCAGTAACATGGTTTTATCAGAAAACAGTTTTGTCAGTGTTATTCAGAAACCGTCAGTGTTCACTTATATCGGTATTTTGCCATCCTCTTTGTAGGCTGTCACTATCCTATACGCAAAAAAATCTTGTACTATCTCAATTTCTGAGCATAACCGTTTGATATTTGATTAGAAACTGTTGTAAGCGTGGTAATCAAAATGAATAAGAATAGACCATCAACTGGAGAGCATAATCTGATGTGGGCATACATTGGATAGAATTGAAAATATTAAACTTTGCGATTTTTATTGTTTTTGTTTTTTACTAGTACCTCCTAACTAATTTTTTTAAAGATACTGATTAGTTGAATTGAATTATACGCCCTGTTATGGCCACATTTATACCAATAAAAACGCAAAATAAATATAAAACCCCAAGCCTTATGAACGAGTGCAATAAGTTGTAACGCTGTCATCTTGGGGCCGTCTTTAACTTCAAAGATAGCGACATTCACCTTTGAGGTGCAGGAATGCAAGAGCCATCTTTTATTTTTGCTTCCATTCTGGAATGTAGAATAAGATCAGCTGTAAAATCATCTGAAATATTTTATGTTCTCAATGGTCCGGTCGGTTGAATCCACTGAAAAGTTACCAATGGAAGTTTCCTGAAAATTTGCGTAGAAATTGCCCAGTAAAAGGGAAATCCCTCCGGAAAGGGGATTTAGCCCTGATGAGAGATAGATTTATTCCATTAGGGAATTTTAACGATTTAGGGTGGCCTCTGTCTCATGAAGATATATCGAGAGTCGGTCCTTGCTGGCAGATTTAATCCTTTTAAGGGCCACGAGGCCTTTTTCAACTCGAAACAGTATACTATCAAATGAATGCAGCGTACTCACTCACCTTATCCAGTATCTCGTGTTCCCTCTTATCTTCCTATATCTATCTCCCGTGTGGTAGGTTCGCTATGCGACTAGGGTCCCCGCTATCGTAGACGTAGATTTCCTTTTTTAGAGCATTTGCATCTGGGAAAATCTTTTTTCTCCCTTTCATGGAATAAATTTTATTATTATTTCCTACGCACGTTTGTTCTTAGAATCGTTTGTGATATGGCAGGAATGAATCCATTCTATTCGTTCACTGGCTTTGAAATATTAATATATTGAAACTTTTTATTGTGATAAAATTACAGTCTGCCTTATAGGGCAATAAGTAACAGTGATCAATATTCTCATTCATACAATATTTACAATTCTTCATTCGTACAGTATTTACAAACAGCCGAGAGACCTCCAAAATCCACAAGGTTGTCACCTTCGCCCCATACGAATGATGAAGCGGGGTTTTGGGAAGTCCCTTACGCTCCTCCATTAGCCGTGTCACTGGATACGAGGCAGTGGAGGCTGACCAAAGGCGCGAGAGCCACAGACGCTCAGGACATGATCGGAGAAACCAGATAATGCCACAAGGCCACTGCCGCTTTATTCTCCGAGTAGGGTTATAGGGTTTATATCCGATAGGTTGTTTTTATTAGTAAAACTACAAGTAACTGTGGTTTTGATTTCAGTTGGATTGGATATCACAGCCTGAGTGAGTTTGTTAGGGGATGTACTGTAGCGTTCTTCAATCACACATTCCCTAATCCAAGGCAAACAAAGGATAGAGAGAACGAATAAACAACAATTGTTTTATACCCCTTGAAGATACTACCCCTTCCTCCACACTTGGTTATATAAAGTTTATATGCTAATTTAATTCAATAATTTACCAGGCTTTGGGAACTGTTGATGAATTTAAGGATTTAGTCTTTTTAATCGTGCATCAAAGTCAACTTGCCTTACAGCGAATGTTCACTGTGCGGCCATTAGACAGAATTCGTGGTCAGCTTGGATGTATGGCATCTACGAACTAACGGGCGAAGTTACTAGAGCGTGTCGAGAGGGCATGCTCCTCTGAGCCCACAGATATATACATTTAAAACTATTGCATAGTAACCAGCTTACAACTACATGTTTTCAGTGTAGTATAATTCTATAGTTGTTTAGTTTCGAAACCTAAGGCGTGAAGGGAAGAATACTTCATTTGCAAGGATAAAAGTTGATAACACGGATCATGAATTTGGAAGAAATTCGTGGTAAAAGTCAAAGAAGTCTGCAAAAGATTGTGGTATCTCCTGTATTGTGCTCAAACGTGGTATTCGCGTAATTTCAATATAATTTAATGTTCTGATACCATTCTTAAAACAATTGTTTGTTAACATATTTATAAAGTGAGTTCCATTGTCTACCTAGAAATAGATAATTAGAGCAAACATTATTAATTATATTTACTACGTTTATATGTTTCTTTAATTAAATTATTTATTATGAGGATTTATTCGATTGTAAAATTGCTTAAAAAATCCATGTTTCCAAAATTGTTATACCAAGCGTGACGAATCCACTTGTTAATGATATTTTTCACTCCTCTTGTTACTGATAACTGGTTGAGAAAGGGTGACTCGGAATCACTTTGTGCAATAAAAATTGACTTGTATGTAAAGAATTCATTAATTACCAATCATACTAAAAATGTTAGGTACATTAAAAGCTAATATTTTGATATTTATACTCTTTATTGGGCTATAATTACAATCTGCCTTTTAAAAGGCAATCAGTAATTGCGATAAACGCTCTCATTCATACCATATTTACAATTCATCATTCACTCACTCATACATACAATATTTACAGACAGCCCAGAGACCTCCCAAATCCACATGCGAAGAGAAAGCGGAGCCTTGGGAAGTCCCCCACGCTCCTCCGTCAGCCGCGTCACCGGATTATTAATAATAATAATATAATACAAAGAGACTGCATTCTGCATCCCTTCATGTGCGTTACCATGGGTTTGAACAATAGTTTATTTGCATGGATAAAAGTTGATAACACGGATCATATTATTTGATCACTCGGTGTCAATTAGGGAAACCTAGATGCCAAAAGATGATAGAAAAAGAATCTCGTTTTGGAATTTTAATAAATAGATCACTTCGCGAAATACAGGGCTTTAAGTTAATTATACAATATTGTCTATACGCAGTAGTTATATGTTCTCCTCGATAAAGAAGTGAGAAATAGAGATGGGGAGGAGTAAAAAGGGCTCTATATTTGGTTAACTAAAAGAAGGGCCAATGTTCTGTAAATTAAGCCACAGCATACAGTGAATATAACTATAGTAGTGGCTAGGAAAAGTCTGTAGGAAAATTAGTAACGTAATGGAAAATCTATTCAAAGTGAATAAACGCGCGGTCGCCGCGAAGGATTAAAAAGTTCCAGAATAATACCTATTTTCACCCAACCAAATAGTTAATTAAACGTACTAGGTTTATTATATTAACACTTGGAACTTCAATCTTGGCGCAAGACTTTAAATTATTGATTAATTGATGCAGTATTTATTATCGTTATAAGTGTATTATTTACATAGTTCACAATTATGCTCTGAAGCACAAGTAAAATTATACATGCCTTCATTGCGCTTTTCTTTTTTAACTGGTAATATATGATAGATTTAACAGTGGTAAAAACACAAAACATAAACGTACATAATAAAATAAATAAAGTAATAAAGAGATAAGTAAACATAAACAATCAAGTAGATAGAAATTGAATTATATAATGTTATTCTTACAATGTGTGGGTTTGCGTATTTGTAAATGAATCTTTCGTGGGAATGCTTACAGTAATTAACTGTTTCCCATATTAATGTGTTTTTGGTCGAAAGTTTGAAAAAAATGAATTCTCTATGTGATTGTGTGCATAATCCTGGATTGTGTGTAATTGTAGATCTGTTAGTATGAAGTTTATCTTGGTGCATCGAGGGTAGTTGTTAATTACGCGTAATTAATGTTATGTAGGACTTTCTTGTAATTTGAGGTACAAGAGTAATTCCAAACCGGTACAGCATATGTCATTGTTGGGTCCATTATTGGTTTATGTAGTATTAATTTTGTTTTTGTTCGTCAAGTTTGATTTTCTCTGGAAGCAGGGTAAATTTTATTAATGAAGTTTTTGATTTTGTAGCATGTTGTTACAAAGTTTTATAATCATTGTAGTATTGAAGTTGGCTTATCGCGGAGCACATTGAAATCATATTAGGGTGAAGGTCTTTAGTAACACACCATCAGATTGTTGTCCAAACAATTAATATGTACAAAATAAAAGATTTATATTTATAATATTTGTTTGGCAAGAATTGTTCAAAAAAGTACCGATTGGTACATTACCGTCTCTATTCCGAACAGAATACTTTAGTACACCTGGAA
This sequence comes from Acanthosoma haemorrhoidale, assembly GCA_930367205.1. Lineage (NCBI taxonomy): Eukaryota > Metazoa > Arthropoda > Insecta > Hemiptera > Acanthosomatidae > Acanthosoma > Acanthosoma haemorrhoidale. Next base: position 48,257,671 of record OV884012.1, on the reverse strand, counting down.
TTGAAATGCCAACACATATAATTCATATCAGACAACCATTAGGCTTTAGACTGTACTGGCATAACCTCAACGGTACTGTCAGGTCTGCTACTACAGTCATAAACTGTCTGCTTTATTGTCCTCAAGGTTCCCGCTGAGATTGTTTTGATTCATAGTCTTGAGGTTAGCGCACTCTACTGCCAGATTGACAGGCTCCCATAACGGTGGTCTCTTTCAATGTACCAAGCAGACATTGGGAGAAAATTGAATTGCGAAAAGTACGGATCCTAACTTGGGTGACCTCTGGAATCTTTATCTCTAGATGTGAAGTGCCGCGCAATTTTTTATTTGTATCTGTTGTAGCTTCGTCAATTATCGAAACAGCTAACGTTGTTAGACCTATTTGTCAACCAATCCAATCTACAGCTGTCATATTGATAAGTTAGTCAAATTTATATTTATATTTTGATTAGATTTAAGTATGGGAAAAAGTTTTAATTCCATTTTCAATCAGATTCTGTCAAATTATTGTTCTAATATTTTTTAATAATTAAACAATTAGAAATTTAACCATTGCTTACTAAAATATTCCTAAATACTTGAGCTCTTTAGGTACTGATGTTAAACCGACAGTTTAATTAATAGTAGCATTAATTAATAAGAGATCATTTATGGTAATCAGATCAGGTGGAGCTACTTTATACCTTTTGTTAGTGGCTTAATAGGTTGGCCGATAAAATCAGTGCGGCCAGCGGGGGACCGGCTGAAGGCAAGTAAGGCATTCCGGTTGTCTGTTAATGTAATCTTTACCTGGACAAAAGCTTTTCTTGTATATCATTTAGCCGCTAAACCGATCTTTATGTTTGATCCATGCTCTTCTCTTCTCTTTCTCCCATTCTCCTCCGTCACAGTTTGTTATTTTTTGTTCTACCCCGCCCATTCCACCTATTGAGTGTGATTTAGTCGTGCCTCTAGTGTGCTGGGGTCACTAATTGCTCCATCACACGCTGAAGCAGCTGGGTCACAACAAAGACCCATGACCCGAGAGATCTTTTCGTACAGATAAAACTTAGATTGAGTCAACAGGAAACGTTTTAATTTGGACGTCTCCCAAAACGTGTTTTTTTTTGTTTATTTTTTTTTCTACCATGCAGACGTTTTAGTGGCTCAATGTTGGAAATTTTTGTTACGTCAAGATTATAAATAAACTTTAACACTGATAAAATATTGTGTGAATCAGAATGCTTCTTAATTGTTTCTTCTTAACGTCCTTTAAAACTTTTTTGTTGCCCAACCCTAGAAGTTTTTTTTATTAAAAATTTTGATTATACGGAATAAGGATTGTATAATATTACACCTGATTTAGGTGTAGTTACTTCATTGCCAAACAAACAGTTTTTAATCATCGTAAAATGAAATTAAAGCAAACTGCGGCAATTTGTTTTCAAAATAATAACAAATACAAATGATAACTAATGAATTTAAATTTAACTGACTGCATTGTTTGTGTTATAAAATTGGATTATTTGAGCCCCGAGGTGGGTTATAAGCCTCAAAACTCTTAAAATTCAAAATCCTTTGGGATGGTTGTGAACCAGTATGTTTGCTGTGTTTTTCTTTGTCTTCCCAAGAAAATGTTGCAAATTTTAGGGTTTATTTGTTGTTTGTTTCCTATTATTTGTCTAAGTGTTAACTGTTTAAAAGAGGCTTAAATATGTGTGTTTGTATTCTGGTTTGTTCAGTTTCATCAAATCATGCTTTTTATATAATATTACAGTCAACGTTTCCCTCTTCAGGCATCACCAGGACTATAATTTATAGATAACGTCGAACACACAATTTTTTTCATATCTTGTTATTGTAATTATTTATGTATTTTAAATTGTAGTATTGGTGCTGCCGTAATAGTCGAAACGTTGACTGCAATTGATATATTGTCTATAAAAAGAATGTGTGTTTTCTATTTAACCAAATGCCATGCCCTTTTATTTTTTATGTAATCATAATGTGAATTGTATTTTTACTTTTAAAGTTTTGTTTTGTTATGTCTTCCTTCTAAGTGGAATGCACGTTGATTATTCTCCCTCTAGTAATATATTAAAGTAGTCGTAAATTTATATAATATTATTAATTTTTGTATTCATACAACACAGTTTTTATTATTACATAACGTTTTAGACAGTAAATGTGGATTATTTTTATTTTTTTTTAAATGTTATTATGCCCTTCAATAGATTTCATTGTCTTAAACTTTATTGTGAATTCAATAATTAGAGATTGGTCTAATCGCTATTACCGTAGCTATTGTCGTCCGATAGGCTATACGTAAAACTATGCCTCTTATCTAGCCAATATGAGTTAAATAATAAAAGTTTTTTTCTCAGTAATGTCTTTTAAATGTTTAACATTTTTTGGTTATCGCGTAGTTGTATATAATACTATAATTTTTATTTTGTTTAATGGTTCTACAGCTTTATTGCTCACGATAGAAATAATTAATGCAACTATATTTAGCTTTGTATATAGGAGGTTTAATATATGACTTACTTCATTCTTTCATATTAAATAAAAACGTCTAGGAGTCTGTTTTTAACGTGGGCGATTTGTTCGTTCAAGCTGGGACAGAATGGTGGCTGAGAAGAGGTATCCAAGGAAGAAAAAAAAATTAAGCGTCTGTGTGTGCGTGTATGGGATGCCCAAACGTGACCACTGGGACAAGTTGACATCGAGCCTGGCTTGAAATATCGGTATGGGCCCTACAAGGATAGGCTTTTAGATAGGGACGAGATTCCTGGGGGGTGGTTTGTCAGCCGAAATAAATAATAGGAGGGATGTGAAACAATTATGCAGGCACCTGTGGTAGGACATAAATAGTGAATGAAGCTGGGGTCAAAAACAGGCACCTTGTAAATAGCCTGACAATAGTAAGCGGATAACGGGACTGGCCCGGCGACTATAAATAACACTAGCTCGCAGGCCCTAACCTCCGTCCAGCCTGTGTTTAATTGAGCCAAAGTAATTGTTGGATGTGCTTTCCCATCTGTTTCCAGCCTCGTCGGTTGTTAAGATGCCGAATCCTCCCGACTAGATAAGGCTGGTTTACTTTGTTTCCTATCTGTCAAATGCTGTATTTATTGTTTCCCACCACAATTAGGTCTCTGTTAAGCGTGTTCCCGTTCACAGCAGCATAAAAGCAAATGCCTTCACTTTGTCTTTGAGAAGTATTTAACCATGCTAAAAATAAACCGGCACGTTAAAATGAATTTGTTTGCAGTTAAATAATGGGGTAAAGGGAGCCCAATCCTACTAATCGGATCAATTGAAGGAACTGAACACAATTTAATTTACAGGGTGGTGGTCATGGAAACCCATAAGCAGAATCACAAACCATAAGGTGCACCAAAAATACCAAACCAAGTGAAACATTCAGTATATACGAGGGTGGGCTGAAAAGTTTCCGACCTAACAAAGATACAAGACGTTTTTTCAGAATTTTTTTTTATTTTTCAACATAGTCTCCTTGTAACTCTAAACACTTCTCCCAGTGTGTGCGATGCTCCCATCTCTGTAACCTGTCCAAATAGTACTCGGCGTTTTTCTCTGCAATATAATCGTTCACGAAGGTGATTGCCTCTTCGTTTGACGAAAATCTCTGTCCTCCGAGCGCAATTTTTAGATGAGAGAACAAAAAGAAGTCGCTTGGAGTTAGATCTGGTGAGTAAGGCAGATGGTCAAGTAGTTCAAACCGTAAGTCATGGATTTTCACCATGGCAACCGCTGAGGTGTGGGACGGTGCGTTGTCTTGGTGAAACAAGATTTTCTTTTTCTGCAAATGTAGCCGTTTTTCCGCATGTTCTGCCTTCAGCTTGTCAAGCAATGGTGCGTAGTATGCTCCTGTAATGGTTTTTCCTTTTGGAAGATAATCGGTTAAAATAACTCCATGACTATCCCAAAAGACAGTCGCCATCACTTTCCTAGCCGAAAAAACAGTTTTTGTTTATTTTGGAGCCGGTTCCCCCTTCGCAGTCCACTGTTTGGACTGTATTTTTGTTTCGGGCGTATAATGGTGTATCCAAGTTTCATCCACAGTAATTAATCGGCGCCTAAACTTGGATTTATTGCGCCTAAACTGCGCCAACAGAGCGTTGGAAATGTTCATTCGAACACGTTTTTGGTCTAACGCGGCACCCAACGCGCGGGCAGCTTTCTCATCTCTAAATGTTGATTTAATATGTGACAAACGCGTTCTTTTGTCATGTTCATAACCTCTGCCATCTCTCTCACTTTAATTCGGCGGTCGTCTAGCACCATTTGGGGAACTTTGGCGATGTTTTGTCGGTAGTTGCAGGTTTTGGACGTCCCGAACGTTCATCGTCTCCCAAGCTCTTACGACAACGTTCGTTGCAAGTTCAGCTGCCCAAAATTTCACTGTGGTAAATGATGGTGCAGAGTCCCCATACACAGAATCCAACTCATATTTGATTTGCGCAGGCCTATTGCCTTTCAAAAACAAATATTTAATGACAGCTCGAGACTCGATTTTGTGCATTTTCATAAAAACACTCACATTGACTCACTCAAACGGCTGTTACACAACAAGTGCGCGTCCAAAATGGCTGAATCTTTGGGGAGTAACTGTCAACAGATGAACAACGAAATTCACTAGCTTTTATTTACGACTGCTGCTATCTTCATGTTGAGGTTGGAAACTTTTCAGACCGCCCTCGTTTATATAACTGGATGCACTAATGATACAAGGGAGAATAATTATAACCGATACTAGGTCCCGTAACAATTTATACATCTATAAAGTACAAATGGCAAAACGATTTATGTCCCTTTTCCTAACTAAGAGATTTTTAACATTCCAGAGCCTGCAAGTACTAAAAAAAAAGACTATAAGTAATAGGCAATTAGCATAGCAAAACTTTTCACTCGTGTAAAACCACTTTGTGATTTTTTATAACATTGTAGTACTTATAGACTCTGGAATGTGAAAAAATCTCTGTTAAAAAAACTGACATAACATTTTGCCATCTGAGCATAGAAATGTAATACTAATATTAAAACAAAGGGGAGGCATACGACCGTTTAAAATGAATTAAATTATACAAAAAAACGCTTTATTACATACTTAATATGTAATAGTAGGTGTTAGAGAGTACTAATATGCCGGCCCGGCGCTTGTGCATTTGTTCTGTTTAACCCTAGTAGATACAACTATTTACAGTCCAACCTTAAACATAATCTCAATGAACTGATATGCAGTGACTAAACCAATCTTAATGAGAACGAAATGTAAAAAAAAACGACATGATTTAAAACTCAACATTACGAACCCATTAAATACAACAGTAAATTACACTTGACTAAAACCACACTAAACTCCTCCTTCCAATTCTAAACCTAAAATTCACCCCCCCCCCCTAGGTCACCCTAGCAAAAGCCTTTTTATTCTGTGCCACAAGATGGTGGATTTCCAAAAGTTTCTACCTCCTTGGTACAGTGTAGATGTTAACCGATATTATAGTATTTAAAAAAAATCCTTATCTATGCTATTTAATAGTTTATTTCAAACAATTCGATTTTTTCCCACTGATTTACGACCAAATCCATCACTTAACTTCAACATAATTTAATGCTCTAATAATATTCCTGGAACAATTGTGATTTTACATATTTATAACCTCAGATTCATTGCCTACCTGGAAATCGGTAATTGGGACAAACAGTAATACTTGCACTTACAACATCTCTATGTTAGAGGATTTAATTCATAATAAAATTGCTTGAAAATCCTGGTTTCCAAAACTGTTTTTCGAAGGGTGACGAATCCACTGTTAATGACATTTTTCTCTCCTCTTCGTGCCTATAACTGGTTGTCCACCGTTTAAATTCCTTACAATTCCTCCGAGATATTTCGGATATCGCTTTGGTATTCGCCATATGAATTTGTGGAAGAAGTCCTGTTTTTTTTTTTGTTTTTTTTTTTGTCATTCCTTTCTTGGATGTTATTCGAGATAAAGAAATGCAGACATCCCAGCGACAAGGGTTTCCCATTTTAAAGCCAGTGTATGTAGAGAGTTTGATGGAAAAAATGTCTTCTATTTGAGTACAATGATTTTCACTATACAAGGGCTTGGGCTGTATCTGTGATGGGCCGACGGGAAAAGAAGAATCGAACACAGTCTTTCACTCAGTGCTTCATTAGCACAGGCTTTCGGGACTGAGTTCATTCCTTTATCAGGTCCTACAGAAATTTCAGATTTGTAAGCTGGAATTATTTAGAAATGTTTCGTCCCAGTTCAGTTATTCATTAAATACACAACTAAATAATTGTAGTAATTATTAAATATTTTGTCTTATGACAAGTAAAGGGATGATAATGATATTAACTTAATGAATTATGGGCAAAACATCACGATATTTGGTTACCTTATCTATCTGATTTAAGGTGCGTTCTCACGAATCAAGTGTAATAAACAAATTATAGTTGATCAAAAAAACTTGAATGAAATCTGTGGTGAGAACCTTTATTTTTAGTTGAACAACTTTATAGTGGATCAAAAAAAGTTTATCATATGGTCACACTACACGTGCATGTGTGTACTGTTTTTTGTGTAGTGTTTTCATTTTTAAAAATGAGCCCCAAGTGGTCTAAAAGTATAATGCTAATATCCAGTGCCTCACCCAAAAACGATTTTTACTCTTGTTTTTAACATAAAAGTAATTGTATTTAAAAGTTTATGCACAATAATTTCGACACTATTTTCAACTGTTTTTGAACTGAATCAGTATCTATTGAAATGTATGTACAAAAACTGATTCACGTCGTATTCCACTTTGGTTGATCAACTATAATTGGTCAATTAGCAACCTTTCATTGTAGTAATGTGAGTTACTAGTTTAAATCTTCATTACATTTTGCGTGTAATGAACGAATAACCTATTCGGGGTGCAATGTTGAAGTATGGAACAATGATTTGAAAAATAATTTCATTCTGCTGTGTTGTTTTATTATTTGGATTGTTACCAATTTTATTATTTTATATTTAAAAGAAATAAAGATTTTGTCTCACATGTTAATGGGTTTGATTTTTAGTCCTGAAGATGCCTGAATAAGTGTGTAAAAATTATTAAAAGATGTTTGGTGAAACTAAAGCCTTTTTTGAAAAAAATATTTTTTCACATAGTGTAAATTTTAAAACATTAAGCATTTTTTTTTGGACTGTTAAATGTTAATGTTAATCGTCCAAAGATAGGCTACAGGTGATAATTTGAAACAGGAGCGAAGAAACTGACCGTGCAGAACCTTTGTGGAAGACATATTTACTACAACTCGTTCGTGTGAGGGCCAAGCTTTTATACCGCAGCGTGCGTGGCCTCATGGCCGGGGCTGACAAAACGGTTAATAAAAACGTACTGCCACGTTTGAGATATGATAAGGTGCCAAAGGTTTCTCTATTAGTGCCGAGGGGTTAGTGGAGTTTCCCGCATCGATGATGATATCCCCCCACTGGGATTATTTATGCCCGCTCGCTATCTTAAACGGCTTGAAAGCATTTCTTGTTCCTTTTAACTCAGGCCATCTCCCACACTCCTTCGAAAATATAGACATCTGAAAAGAATTTATGATCCCGGAGTTACTTATGCGCTCTGTTTTATCGGCAACAAGAGAATCATTTTGTTAGCGATTAATGGAAAACGCTGATACCTTGAGACGGTTGATCATTCCTCAGACTGACAGTTATCTTCCAGTTTAGTATGCAAATTAAGTAGCACATGTACGATGGGTCCTATCAAATAGTCATTTAAAGCAATTGATTGATTAATAATTTTTAATGTTAACATTCCTAATATTATCAATCTAATATCAATAACGTTAAAAAACGAAATTAACATATATATTTGCATTTATTTACCAGAACAGATAATAGATGGCAAATTGTTTAATATTAATAAAGTGTATTTTTCGCATTATTACTTTTGTGTTGATAATTTGACGTAAACAACAAAATTAGTGAGGAACAAGAAACTTGTGAAATATATTTATTTGGTTAAAATGTACTTGAATTAGAAACTAGCTGTTTCATCTAGCAAAAATGCCAAATATATAGCTCAGTAGCCAAAATTTATTCACTGGGACCTCTCATAAAAAATAAAACAAAGTATATATAAAAATTTACTTGGTTTACTGAGAAACGAATATAAATACCGTATAGTCAGTCCATAAATCATTATTATTAGCCAAAGAAAAAATATAATTGTATGTACCGGACTCGAACCCGGGATTTCACCAATATCTAGTGGGAGCTATGAGTGTCCACCTCATATATAGTCATTATATAACTAGTTACGAGTGTCTACCTCGTAGGTACTTCGTATATGAGTGCCTACCTCACAATGAATCCACTGGACCTTCTAACAGACCATCTAAGTTTAAAGGTGGTGCCTCGAGATGACGGTATTCTTGCATATCCGCCCCCCCCCCCACCCACACACACACAAGCCAGGGTTTAAAGCCAACAATTTGCAAACAATTTTTTGAAAAATAAGAAGGCTTTGAGAATCTGCTTTTTTGTAACATGCTAGAAAACAGCCGAAAGTTGTTGCGAGAGTTCCTAATCAAAACTTACTCATTTATATTGCAAGTCATGAATTCCTCCATTAAATCATACCTGATTTTTTACGACGTGGTAATCGAAGAAACACAATTAACTTGAAAGGGCACTTAAGTGCTAGATCCTAACCAAGTCCTTCTGCTGAATCACAAACCATATACGTATCCGGTGACGCGGCTAACAGAGGAGCGTGGGGGACTTCCCAAGACTCCGCTTCCTCTTTCGCATGCGAGGGAGGCGACAACCATGTGGATTTGGGAGGCCTCTGGGCTGTTTGTAATATTGTATAAATGAGGGAGTGAATGATGAATTGTAAATATGGTATGAATGAGAACATTTATCTCAATTACTTTTGTCTAATACGGCAGATTGTAATTTTAGCACAATAAAGAAGTTATATATATTTAACAACATTCTACCGCCTCCTAGGTCCTTAGAAATGATATATGACATACAGAAGCGGCTAAAAGTTTCCGGACACTGTAATTTTTTTAATTTATTTTTTCGGACATCAGCAACAGATTTCCGCCTTCCACACCTTGGTCTAGAACAGATTTTTTTTTTATAAATCACTTAAAGTACTTTTACAAAGTTTTAACTTTTAATTACATAACAAGATTTTCCTGATGTGAAAAAGTAATAATTCTTTCACCGATATCTATACGAGTATGACGAACCATTTTAACTGACTGACTTAAAATATGGTTTTGTATTACCTTAATAAGGAGTAGTGGGAAAACAAAATTACTCATACCCTAAATAATTTTCTTAATTCAAAAATAAATTTGATCAATATAATAATTTTATAAACTCATTATGTTCATATTTAATTCTGTAAAAAAAATTGTTAATTGCTCATGGAGGTTTCTGAGTATTAGGAAATATATGACGTCCGGAGACTTTCACCAACTACTGTATACTTTGAGCTTGTTTTGTTTTTTAGACTTCTACACTTCATGTTTACGCTAATTGTTTAGCAAAGCTAAGGTGAATTCCGCGTTATCGCCGTAATTTGAACAGGCTGCCCACAAGATACTTCCCACTAAGAACGCACTCTATAATCCAAGTATGAATTATAGTAACGAGGTCGGCCGGGTACAGATGAGGTGATATACACCTAACTATTGAAACTGCGGCCCTTTAGCACCTCGTTAGATGGATACTAAATTACATATCACACCTTAACCGATGTTGAAATTTCACTTTGTAATTGTTTTGAGGTCTATTATTTAAATAGCCGGTGGTGCTAATCTGTAATTTATACAAGATAGGCCATTGGGAATAACAGTAAACGTCCGTTTTAAGGCACCTAGCGCAGCTTAGCAGCTCTCTTGTTATCGGCCCAAGTAGTCCGAACTAGGATATGCCATGAATTATTCATGCCCAGGCCACAGGGGCCATTATAATTAGGAATTTAGCAAATAACTGTATCTGCGATTGACGTCAATTAAAACCAAACGGTTCCCATATCGAGTGATATTAGCAGGCTCGGAGCGGTTGCGTTGTCTTGCCGAGCGCACTTACCCATCTGAAGAAGTTGAAAATCGTTCTTGAATCATTTTAGAGTATATTAGTTTAATAATTCAGAAATGTCGTATTCAATACAAAAAATATGTACTATTTGATCCTTGAATTAGTAACCAAATATCAATACCTAGAAAAATAAAATTATATTTTATAATAACAATCTTTATTGTGCAAAATTACAATCTGCCTTTTATAAGGCAATAATAATACAGATAAATGATCTCATTCATACCATATTTACAGTCATCATTCACTCGCTCATTCATACAATAGGACATGATTGGAGAAACTGGCCATTGCCAGGACTCCTACTGTCACGCGATTATAGCAGGTCACGAGGCCACTGCCGTTTTAGTCTCCGAGGAGGATTATAGGGATGAGTGGCGCAGTGCAAAGACTGTGCTACAGGATTAGGGTGGTTGGAAAGGCTACTGTGGAATTTTATAAACTTGGAAGGGATGAGTTCTAGAATGTAGGGTATATTAAGGTCGTTATGAAGGGTTTTGTTGCTGACATAATAAGGGGCATTTACTATTGTTCTCAGGACTTTGGATTGAAAGGATTGGATACGCTTGATGTTGCCTTATCAGGCAATAAGTAATTGTGATAAATGTTCTCATTTATACCGTGTTTACAATTTTCATTCACTCGCTCCTTCATACGGTATTTAGAAACACCCCAGAGACCTCCCAAATCCAAATGGTGGTCACCTCCTTCGCATGCGAAAGAGAAAGCGGAGTCTTGAGAAGTCCTCCACGTTCCTCCGTTAGCCGCGTCACAGGATACTAGCCACGACGACGAGTGCGAGAGCCACATACGCTCAGGACATGATTGGAGAAACTGGTCATTGTTAGGACTCCCACTGCATTTATTTATAGCAGGTCACGAGTCCACTGCTGTTTTCGTCTCCGAGGAGGATTACAGGGATGAGTAATGACTGTGCTTCGGGATTAGGGTGGTTGGATAGCTTTCTATGGAATTTCGTGAACTTGGAAGGGATGAGTTCATGAATATAAGGTACATTAAGATCGTTATGAAGGACTTTGATGCTGACATCATAAGGGACTATTGTTCTCCGGACGTTTGATTGAAAGGATTAGATTCGCTTGATGTTTGACTTTTTTGCTGTCCCCCATAGCTCTATTCCGTCCAGATTGGTTTAAATATAACTTTGTAGATTAGTAGTTTATTTTCTATTGAGAGATGGGATGTCCTTTGAAGTAGTCTGTACAGTTGTCCAAAGCGTCTGTTTAGTTCTTGTCTTTTTAGTCTCGTATGTGGGTTCCAGGTTATTACCACTTACGTAACGCATTAATACACAGACAGGTACAGACGAGTGATAGCCACACATAACGTGAATACAAAGGTTCCCCCTTCGGGCTCAGAAAAACTTTTTTATCACGTAATTGGCCATTTGCTGTGTAAATATTTGTTTATTGTTTATTGAGAGTACTCAAATATTATATCGTTTACGAACCTATCTCTGGGCTAGTTGTGCCACTATGGGCTGTAACACTTTTCCAGAAACAGTTATAGACACTTTGACCCAGACTGTGGAGGAATGAGGATTCTGTGACATCGACGGCTCTATGATGCTGAGATGAGAAAGCGTCACTATTGAGCCACCTATTTACGGACTGGGAACCGCACAGTCATATAATAGTTGTCGAGAAACGACGTGGTGACTGCGGCCTGAACTCGACTGTCTCCACGATAATGTTTTCTTTTTACTTGATACTGATTATAGTATCAATACTGATACTACATAAACTACTACATACACATACTACTACATGGTAGTAGCTGATACTGAATTTTGTTTATTTGCATTTTTAAATTTTTCCTTCTTGTAATAGAAGGCGAAAATTAAATGAACGCGATTGTTATAAGAATACTTTACGTGGTTTGCCACTTAAATACACGGTTGTCTTCTTCTCACAAAACAGAACATGGCGTCAATGTGACACAAATTAATGATAATCAACTGGAAACTGTTATAACAGCAGTTCCATTAAATGGTCAAGTCATATACTAGCTGGAGGTTGATTGGGTAGAGAAATAGAGTCATCCCAATATGGAAATAAAAATCAGGTGCATTAATTATTCTTCGTCAAGAGTGAAATAGAACTGAGGTTATAAAATTCTGAAATAGAATCCAAGAGACGTAAATCGTCTTTGACCCCAAGAAGTAGAGGTGACAAGAAAATATAAAAAAAAAAAATTTAGCCTACAATTTATCCAAATAACGGTTTGTTGATCATTTATCTTATATGGATGTACGGCAAGAAAACTGATCCTAGCTGCAAATAGTACCTACTGGTAGTTAATTCGACAATGCGCAGTTCTCTCAAAGACAGTGCAGCTGCTCAATAATATTCTCCAATGTTTGTAATACGCTCTAACATGTGGATGTTAGATGTCTAACATGTGCCGATCCATTCGGAGAAAAAGCGAAAGTATTGGAAACAAAAGATCCACTGTTACCTAAATCACAATAACAACTCTCCAAAGAGTTACTGGCTGTGGCAACGGAGTCAGCAAGAATAAACGGCGTATAGGGAGGAGCTCTGAACAATCATTTGGTCCCTCCAGACGCACAATGGCCAGGATGGGAGCATGATGCTGCTAATGGTGATGCTAGAAGGAGATGTTAAGTCCGGATGGTTTTATGGCCGTCGAAGAAAAGGGAGAGTGGGCATGGGGGGTTGGTCCGGTCATTTGTTAGCCCAGTGTCTGTGTGAGGGCTGCTATGTGTGTCCTTCGGTTGTCACCCCGGGGTGGTTTCCACGAACAAAGAAGAACCTAATGTCCAGCAGGCTCTTTGGTTTTGGAGACTTTCGCTTTTTTTGGTCGTTTATCTATTTATAAACAGTTGAGAGATTGACAGACAAAACTTTTAAAAACAGCTGCCTTTTGCCTAACACGTAAATAATTCTTGCCGTTTTTCATGGACCATTTATACAGCTCAGCAGGGATAGTTTGTGAGTGAATTTCAACCAGCAGTAATTAGAACTTCATTCATCTCATCATCTTGTACATAAAATGTAATATTAAATTACCTTTTATGCTTCCAATTGCTAGTTTAGAATGAGTTTATGCTCGACATGGCTAGGTGAAAAGATTCTAGACTTCGGTTATGCTTGGATCACATTAATTTGAAATAGAATCATAAAAAATCTATATTCTGGGACTATTTCCTGTCCCTTATGTATAATAGGAAGGTACTGTTGCATGAGTATGCAAACATTTCCCTAGTAAACTCAAATTTCAGAAAGTACTATATGTTTTGTTCTAATATTAATATTAGAGTCGATTGAAAAAAAGCATTCACTGGTGTGGATGTTAATAATTATTGGTTAAAGACAAGAAATAGTATTCTGAACCTGGCACCGTGGCAGATGGGCGGGTAATCAGAAGGTTTTGATTCGAATTATGGCTGTGAATATTTTCAATATTTCCCTTCACTGAGACTAATAGTTATTAACCAACAAACATGGCAGTGATAAATAACAATATATATTCTGAAAAATACATAGATGTACTCTTCCAGAAGAATCCCTTCATTGTATTGCCTCTTTTTTTCAGATTGCTGTTTCTTTGTTTGTGTACTGGTCTAAAACTTTTGTTTTCGCTTCTAGGTTAGGTTATTTATTTTTTAGCTGTCCGCCAAGTCCTAACAGGTACAGTTGTATAACTATAAATTTCACTTTCGTGGGTTAGTGGCCTGCACTGACCGTGGACAATAGGTCAGGTACAACCAAACTGATGGGCGGTGATAATCAGAAAGTGGGACTGCTTCCAGTAAAAGGGGAGAACTCAAACAATACTAGAGCAAGCGGTCTCCAGGGAAACTTTTGTTTTCTAACTGAAAGTGACTGACCCTAGTCTCTACCGAAAAAAAGTACATTGACATTAGTATTATTCCGCTTTAACTGTTTCAGTTCTTGAATAAGCTCACTGTACAAAAATCTTGCTGTGTAAAATAAGGATAAGTAATGAAATCTATTTTTAGATATGTAATTAAATTCTATTTATAATTTCGTACCTAGCGCTATTAGGTAAGAGACACCTTCTATTTTACTTAACCAATAGATCCTTTGTTATAGACTATTTAAAGTTTAATAAAAAGCATTTTTGATTATTCCATCTTACATCTGTTCTCATTCATTAAAATATTTCATTTATTTGACTTATTTTTGGTTAATGCCGGTGGATTTAACTTCATTTTTTACTCCGATAACATGATTTTCGAAAATGATAACTATAACCAGTTGCAATTTTTTCCCTATTCAAAAGAAGAAATCAGACATAAAATATAAGAGCCTCAGTTTATTGAACAACTTATACAGACAGGCTTAGTACAAAACTTTTGTCTGTTGTAAATTATATTGCACCCTTAAGATACTATTAAAATAGTCTGTACAAAATATAATAATATTTTTTGCGTCTTGTAAATGGCTTCAAGTTGAACTCCCGCAAGGAAAAGTAGAATCATTAAAAATACATATTCTAAATCATATAGTCAAGAGTTTTTAATTTGATACCCTCCTCACTATGCTCGGATACAGTTTATTTTACTTTAATTTCCAATTGATGACTTTAGAAAGGTTCCAAATAACTTATCTGTAACTTCATTCCTGCAATCATGAATATCACAGAGTAGATACAGTCGTATAGGTATCACCACACAAAATAAATAAATATATATGTATGTATATACAAAATACATTTATATTTAACAGTTTGACATTGCACAGTCATGAAAATTTTAAGTAAGTAGATATTAATGCATTTGATAGCGTTGCAATCTATAATTATCCGATGTTTTTAAACGATTATCGTTGAATTGAAAAAAAAAGTAAACCCACTGAGGATTCGTTATTTTTTCCTGTTAGAAATCGAAATTAGTTTTAACTTTGATAAAAACTACAAGATATAGCGACTATCGGAGAGCTGTGTAAAGGTACTATTAAGCCGGATGATCGATGACCGCGTGTCCCACTTATAATTAGTGCAGCTGAAGAATGCTTCGTCCAAATCCCTATTCCATTTATCTCCTAGCGGTGCACCTTTTGTCTTCAGGTTTTTTCATCTTTTGTTTTCTGTCTTTTGAATTCTTCCGACTGTTTTTGTTCTGAAACAGTTTGTGTTCAGTCGATCATTGTGGCTTGTACTATAACGAAAGGATTTAAACTCTTAAAATCATAGCAGTGATGCTTGAACGAATGTTTTCAGTTTTGTCATATTTACTCACCAGTTTTTCTAAAGTTTTTCAGTAATTGGTCCAGTAACATATTAATCATTATCAAAACCAGTCGATTCATTTCTAGTTTTCACACTCCAAATGAGATATCGCTGGAATCTAATCATTTTAGTCGCCAGTTTGCAGTGGAAAGTATCTTGTATTAATTTTTACCGGTACAATAATTAGTCATTTGCATGCCCAAGAACATCCTGTTGAAATTATTAATAAACTAATGGAAGCTGGGTATATCTAGATTCTAGATGGTATTACATTCGTGCAAATATATTTACGAGAATGAAGTGAAGGTTACATTAAAAACACGGAAGTCATTTCAGTGAACTGTATGTGAGTGATTTGAATGAAGGTTAAAAAACGAATTGTATATTAAATTAGAAAACACAACAAAATTGTTGCAGAATACGCAATATGTATTCAACCACAAGCGAGAAGGTGATTATGTATTAAACTAAATGTTATGCGGGTGTAAGTTGCTAGAGGAGTGTTCTTTGAAATAATTTAAAAAGAAGAAAGAACTTGTGATGCCAACTCGCAGAAAGCTGGTGATGAAGTGAAAAACAGTAGATGAAACGGGGTTGGTACGGACGAATTATTTAAGGGACTGTCCGGTTGATAAACTTCATTCATTTTGAAAATGAAACAGATGAAACTGTAGTAGGAACGTCTGGCAATGGCGTGTTGGCGAGAAGGGGACCACTTGAGATATGTCAAACCACCCGCCGTGGGAACGGCGCCCGGTCGGAATTCGACTGACCACAGTCCGCAAGTACGAACCTAGCACTTCAAGGCCCTCACAAAGTGGTGGTTTTTACTGCACATATACTACCACAAAACAAATATAAATACAATAAATTGACCGTGTAATCGTAGTCAACTTAGACCACGCGAACATTTGGTGGTCCAATATTTACCATTTATGACTAATATATTAATGACCTTTGATTCTAATTTTATAGAAAACC
The DNA here is from genome assembly GCA_930367205.1 of Acanthosoma haemorrhoidale. Taxonomy (NCBI): domain Eukaryota; kingdom Metazoa; phylum Arthropoda; class Insecta; order Hemiptera; family Acanthosomatidae; genus Acanthosoma; species Acanthosoma haemorrhoidale. The sequence goes on along the minus strand of OV884012.1, from coordinate 48,241,319 downwards.
ACAACCAAATAAAATGTCAAGTCGGCTCTCATCAAAGTTCAGCTGCATTTGATTGACAGAGTTCTCACAAGTACTAAGAAGCGTAGTAGTACTACTAGTAGTAAATACTACTAGCTTAATGTAAGCGCTGAATAGTAGCTGCTATATTGCATTTATGAATCACTAGCAGTGGTGTATGGTCTGTGGGCTTTACGGCTCCCATTGAACTTTGAGAAATTAATAGCTTTACTGATTTCACCATCATGCCTAATAACCAGAAAGGATAGAATATACAAAAGGAACATCGTGATATTGTAAAAATATGGGTTAACTAAACATTTGTTTTGATCTATACTTGCATCGATTTTTAATGAATTAATGTCACACTTGTCGCTAGCCAATATTCGTGCATTTAGTATACATGTTTTCCTTCCTACGAAGAGATCATTGATCATACACACATCGCAGGAACAAGCCGCTTAAGTAGCTTAAGCTACTTAAAGCTTAATAAAACTAATTGCGTTCAGTGGCTGAAATTTCATGACCATATTGCAACAAGCACGGATGCCATTGTTCGCTATTAATTATAATTATTATATTAATAGGATTTAATTCCACATTAATTCAGTATAATAAATACTTCTTCTTCCATTTATCCATTCTTTATTGAATTGTGTCATAATGTCATGTAACGAATGCATTGTAGCTTTGTGTCTATAAGGTTTTGAGATTGACAGCTCAGTTAGTTCCCTACAACTCACTTTAAGAAAGCCCTGAAGTAATTAGAAGGGTTGCATGGTGGAGGGCCCTCATGCCCAGGTTAATGCCTCAAAAATAGTTGCCTTGTCATGACTACATATGTGATTAATAACAGGGAATTGATAGGCCGGAGTGGCTGAGGGCGTGTTGTTTTTCATCAGCTATGATTTATGGGGACGCTCCTGACGCCCATAGCGTTCCAGGTATCCCACTTTTTGACACCATAAATTAATTGGAACGGAATTAAGTTGAGACAATTCAGCACATTTGAACTTTTTCCTGTTGTGAACTTTTTTGGCCTCTAGTTATTTTAACAAATAACAAAAATTTAAAAGGGCATAATAAATGCCCTTCTTTTGGAGTTGACCCGATGACATATATATCAGTCGGTAATGTTGGTCGAGTGGACGAGTTTTTTTTTATTAATGTTTTGTATGTTTTACCTTATTTTTATGTATGCTACCTTGTGCTGCCCTGATATTTCAAACAATCTGGTCGAGTTAAGTCAGTCCCGTTCACAAGCCTAATAAAACCTCATTCCTTGTAGATGTTAACATGATTTTGAAATTTTAGGTCATTGAATTGTCAAAAACGTTAAGGAGCTCATTAAAGCCAATTCGTTATAAACCTCTACAAATTTTTATGGGTGCAAAGATGAACTGAGAGGAGATGTCACAGCTAACATTAGTTCTGAAACTTTCAAGTTGAGTGTGCAATCTATTCGGAGATCTTTGGCACGGTTAAATTCTACAGTCATCAAATTTGATACATTTGGCATATTCTACCCTTACAATTATTTCCTTTTTTTTTTGTTGTATTTGATCTTAATTCTCTTGTCATTTTATTAAACAAAATAATTGATACAAATTAAAAGTGATAATCATTTTTATTGGAGCGTTAATAATGGCCCGCACGTTATAAAATAACGAAAAAAATTAGCTAATATAGATAAATATGAATTACAAATATGGAATTTATTTACTAATCTACCTTTTTAAATCACGAACAATACAAGATCACTTTTTGTTCGGTTTTAGCCGTTTATTAATTAACATGTCATACATTTATCAGTAAGCAACCCCAATATTAATTATCTTTTTTTCTGGTCGCTTCAATTAAAAAAAAAATAAAAGAAAAAAAGAAATGGAAAAAAAAGTTCAATTAAACTTTCTGTATCCTTCCCGCGCACATACCTGGAAATTAAATTCACAACGTTTCAATCAACAAGAACTTTCAGTTTGATTATTATCTTAATTGCTTCCTTCATATCATATTATATATCTTGAATTCGGCTGGTTGCTGCAGTTATTCTTCACGCTATTTATATGATAATCTTGTGGCAGTCGTAATTACTACTTCTTTATTGGCACCGCCCCTCCTGAACGGTTTATCTTGCCATGATGGATTGTAATATTGCAATTATTTATCATTCTGGCAGATTTTTTTATCTTATGATACATTGCGTTTCGATAGCAATTAGTCGATTATATATTCTTGTGGACGGGCACTCGAACACTTGGTAATAACTAGCAATATTTGATCCCTCAGGCGAAAATAAGCCTATTCAGGAATCCTCAGGACTACGATACAAAACAATAAACATAATTTTACATGTACATGCCAGCCATAACCTTTTCGGGCTATGAAGATTCTAAATTGATAGCCCCGAGTCACAATCATTGTTTTTTCTTTTTTATCCGCTCTGATTAGTATATCTGGTCCTGATGGAAGGAAAGTAAGTGAAGTGCTATGTCTTTTATATTCTAAAGGTTGCCCGAATTCTCTGAATATATATCTTTGTTCATTCATTAACCAATGCCATCTTCTCATATCTAAATTCACTATTGCCACTGATAACGGTTGAACCCTTCATAATTACTAATTTTTATGTATGAATAATTGTACTGCGAATGAAAAAAAACGCATAGGATAGAGTACAAAAAAGTGGTATGCACATAAATGAAAAATTTTATTGATTCCTCTTCTCTTTTTGAAAGAAAATTTTCTCCCTGCTTGCATTTGTGCTTCAACAAACAGGGGGATATCCTGAGAGAAACATAAGTTGGGCTGATAAAAAAGAATCTTTCTACTTTTTGTTTTTTGCCTTTTAGAGCGATACCCCATTTAATAATGAAGTAGTTTGGTGTTTTATTTTATTTTTTTCCCCCCTTCCTAGAAGTATCCACTGTAGAAGAAAGAGCTAACAGACTGAAACTTCCCCAGCCGGAGCAGCCAGTTTGTATAAACTTTTAAAGAACCCCCCTACCTCCCTCAACCCTTAAGGGTTTTCCAGTCCCTTTCCCATTAAGACTGAGTCCTCCCTTTCAGATACTTATTGGAAACAAACCCAATTAAGCCCCCTTCACGATTACAACTTTTTAGGTATTAATATATCTTTATTGGACGAATGTATTCTTTTCTGATCACTGCTTCGTTTCATAGATAGTTTTAATATATTCTTAGACACATATGTATATATTCCTTACATATTTTATGTATTGATAAAAAATTTCTGGTCACAACTGTTCCTCAACAGCACTCAGTTTCCAATGTCGATTCTGCATTATGTGATCCACTTGTTGTTGTTGTTGTGTAACCATGAATGAAATTGTATAATTCAGTAAAAATAATTCAGTGCAATGAAATATGATTCCTCGAAAATACTGCAAATTTTTCATACTTTGTTGCTTGATTCTGTGTATCTAAAGTGTACTGTTTCGACACTTCTAGAAACAAAAGTATTTTTGAAATGTCGAAATTAATGTTGCTACTAAGAGTGTATTAAAACAATTACAGAATCTATTGATAATATAAGTAAACCTTCATTTTTTATCCCGACTATAAGAGCGAAAAAAATTTTGAACTTCACTGCTCAAACTTAAGATGAAGATTGGCAAATATGGTATCTAAGAAAAAAAAATCACATGCATGTCAATATTACAGGAATTCATTTTTATTTTCTAAACTGTGAATTGTCAAGTTCATCAAGCTAAGATTTGGAGGTGGAAGGAGAAATGCTAGGAGCGAAAGTATTATGGGGCTGACAAGAAAAGATTGAAATACATCGTTGCTTGATTCTGTGTACCTTCATGACACCACTGCATCCACACTTCTTTATTTTTTTTATTTTTCAGCAATCTTTATTGTGCAATAATTACAATCTGCCTTTTATAATGCAATAATAATATAGATAAATGATCTCATTCATACCATACCACACTTCTAAAAACAAAACAATTTTTGTAATGTAGGAAGTATTGGTGCCGCTAAGAATGTATTAATTTGTCATCCTATGATTAAAAAGGGTTTAGTATGACAATCAGCACTCCATAGTTTTTGAATTGAGCGCTATCAAACAGCTAATACAACATACAGCATACATTTAAAACAAGAAAGCTCCGGTTATTTTACCAGAAAAATACCATTTTTATTGTTTGAAATGTTACAGTTACAATTAGCAGCAAAGGTATTTTTATACCTTTTCCTGCAAAAATCGGAAATAGTTTTGGTAACCTCGTTCCGATATTCACCATTCTCATCTCAAGAAAGCTAGGCCCTCTCAGACCCGACCGGGAAATTATTCAAATGAAGGGATACAGTTTCTATGTTAGTGTACTGGAATAAAAACATATTTAATCCAATTATAAGTTTTTAAAGTGCCTTATTTCGTTTTATTTTTTATAGTTGAATGATGAATACCTACAAGAGACACTCATCTCGCTTAATTGGTGCCTTGTCAGTTAATTGTCGACATCAGGATGGCAAAAGTGGCTTATTAACTAAAACAATTAAGTATCATGTGTATGCTAACTAGAAAATTTGTATAACGGCAATGTTTTTATAAACTCAACGAATTAACCATTTATGTATTATCATCATTAAATTCAACTATTTTATTGAATATAAATAATACCTTTGATCAAGGGGGAATCATTTCATTACCCAGATCTTGCTTAATCTAACTATCGTAAATCATACTCTTGGTATCACCATAAATCAATTGGTTAATCACCCATGTTAAGTATTGCTAATTCAGAGGATATTATTTATCGTTTGTCCGGATTGGAGCTGGCTGATCCTCCACGCTTAGAAGCAGAATAGAAGTCTTCAAAGATCTGTTGATGAACCTAAAATTGCGTTTATATTACGAAATAAGTTGGAATACTACAAATCGATTTACTGACTACTGATACATTAGCCATCCTGATGAAAGGCTTCCTGGGCCAACTATATTAGCAAATGTTACGGCGAGGGAGCCAAGGAAGCAATAATGTTAGATGTAGTTTGCTATCGCTTTCAAAACTGAGCTTAATAACGGCCAGGCTCCAGGAAAATGTAGTATTGCCTACTGCTCAAAGTTCCAAGAAAAACCCACCAAAGCTGTACTTATCATTAATTATCACTTGATCGAGTAGTACCCTTCTATATAATTAGAGCACTTGTTTCCCCCCCTGCTGAGCTAATCTTTCCAACAGATTGTCCAAGTATGCAATTCAAGATCCGACTACCAATTAGAGTCGTCGCTCTTAACCTCTGTTGGCATCACTCTTTCGGCCCCTTTTCCCTCTGAGTCCTTCCAGCACTTCTTTTTGTCTCATTTCGTATCACGACCTAATTAAAACTACAACGTACCCCCGTCTCCTGCTGATCGGGGAGCCGGCATCACAGTCAGTCTGTTTAATTGGGCCGCGCTCCGTATTTAATAGTCTGTCAGTCAAATGTCTCTCTGCGGGTCCTCAGTCTTTTATTTATTTTTGTTCCTTTCTGTTGGAGTCCGCTGGCAACAGGGGTTGTGCACTCTTCACTTGAATGGCTATTTTGTTCCATACTAATAAGAATCAAGTATTTTGAAGCCCACTCTTAAGAAAGCAAACTGGAGAGGAGATCTTTATCAGAAAATTAGAATGTGCGCATACTATATTATAAATTGTGGTGTAAGATTTATACCTATGTACAGTTCCATTCCTACCGAGATCCATACAATAGAATAAAATTCTCCCCTCAACCCCACCTCCCTCCCACTGCTAAGGAAATTCGTCAGCAAGCTGACGGAAGGGTGGGATGCAGCAGTGGAGTTCCCGCCGCCTTCGTTTCTACCCGTATCGCCATCGGGCGAAGGCAACAGAGAGGGCAAGAGAACCACAGACGTTCTGGACATGTGTGGGGTTGATGGCCGGTGCCAGGACCCCAGACTTACATATGCATCTAACATATTTAAAATAGATCGCGAGGCCACCGCCATTTTAGGTAAAGAGGAGGGTTGTAGGATTGTAGGATCCGGTGTTACTGGATAAGAAGTTGATAAAAAGATTTGAATAAGCGGATTGGTTTTTGTTGAATTTAGAAAATCTTGAGGGTATAAAGATTTTTATATTATCCCTTCACGGAAGGTTAAGGGAGACATGCGTTTTTAATTTAAAAGGGTGCGTTCTCCATAGTTCTATTATGTAAGTCCGAATTGGTTTTAACAACTGTTTGTATGTGTTTTTTATTGTGAAGTTAAAGTTTCTGTTATATAGCTGCAATAACCGTCTGAAGAAAGCAAACTAGACGTACATATCCCGTTTTTTATCGATATTACTCAACTTACTTAGGCTGAAGGGGTTATCTTCTAATCTGCCTGAAGGTATGCACTACAACGCCTCGATCTGGAAATCTTCCCTAGTTACGTTAAATAACTATTGAAATAAGTATTTGAGTTTAAATATACAAACAACCGCGTTTATGACCTCTTCATCTGCCTAAATAAATTCGATAATATAAACAAACCATTGAAATAAGGAGTTAAGGTAGCCAGCAGCATTCAGAAACAATTAACAAACCATTAATACCATCAACAATTATTTATCAAAAACTAATTTACCCGCCAGTATTTGTCACCAATATATAATACTAATTAAATAATAGATAATATACGAGGTTTGATAAAAAAATAACGAGCATTTTATAATTTCACGGGCGTTATGATTACGATGGTAAAAATGATGTTACGTGATTATACGTATACTAAATATATGTTTTGGTGTTCTCGGCGATTTTTAGTTTCGGAAAAAAAAGAGGATCAAAGAATTTATGTTAAATTTGGTCAAAAATATTAAATAAACTGCAGCAAAGTTTTTGAAATGTTGACTGAGGCTTTTGGTGACTCTACCTTGAGTAAAGCAAGAGTTTATGAGCGGTATGGACGCCTTAACACTTCAATAAACGATGTCAACATCGAAAAAGTTTAGATAATTATTCTGGAAGATCGCAGAATTACTGTTAGTGAGGTAATGGGCTGTTTACGCGATGCGATCTGACGAAAACGACCGGAATTGTGCCAAAACAATTAGTGGAAATTGCATCACGATAACACTCCCGCATAAAACCTCACTGATTGTTCGTAAGTTTTTAGCAAAAAACAAAACTGTTGTGTTACCTCAGCCACCATATTCGCCGGACATGGCTCCCTACGACTTGTTTTTGTTCCCGAAGTTGAAAAAAACCTGTTTTGGCACCATTGGTGGGATAAAAGAAAAATCGCTGAGGGAGCAAAGAGGTGTATCGAAAAGTAAATTTTAAATGTGCCTCGAAGATGGGAAAGAGCACAAGTGTATTATATCTGAGGGGAATTACTTTGAAGGGGATAAAATTCCTATCGATGAATAAATAAAAAAAGTTATGCTAAAGAAAAATTCTCATCACTTTTATATCAAACCTCGTATAATTACTTATTTTTTTTTAAATATTGTACTTAACTTATTAACAGAAACCCAGTAACACTCATAAAGGAATACAATATTTATTGTTCCTCCTATTGTGGGTTCGGGATGGTGGGGATATGTATCGCTTGTCTCACAGAGCGTGTTAGCACAAAATACTGGTAGAATTTGGGCATTTCATGAAAATTAAAACAGACAATACGCCTTTGACAATTAGGAACTCCCCGCCACCCCCCTCCTCCGTGAAAACCATATTCCGATAATAAAGCATGTAATTGGAGTTTAATTTTATTATTCAAGTAGGTATTATTTCGCATTTTACTATTTTAGCTAAATCAGCGAAACGATATCGAAACGTTTTCTTTTACATATATGTTCGCTTAAATTCTTTTTTCTTCGAGTCTTGACGACTCTCATCTCTATATTGAGATCAGCAGACATTGTACTTATGAGATTACTAGGATACTGCAGCAGGTATATTGGGTATTTTCCTATTTCCAAGTATCAATTTACAGTCTCAAGTATAATAAGTGCCTTAGTGACTCTTCTTCACGGAGTCATTTTACATTCAGCTCCTCTTCATCCGGTTCACTCCTCTCTCTCTCTCTCTCTCTCTCTCTCTCTCTCTCTCTCTCTCTCTCTCTCTCTCTCTCTCTCTCTCTCTCTCTCTCTCTCTCTCTCTCTCTCTCTCTCTCTCTCTCTCTCTCTCTCTCTCTCTCTCTCTCTCTCTCTCTCTCTCTCTCTCTCTCTCTCTCTCTCTCTCTCTCTCTCTCTCTCTCTCTCTCTCTGCATCTCCCTTCCCTGCCAGGTTAGGTTTAGCACCCTCAATACCACTGTTGATCAAGTCAAGTAGAATTGTTTTCCATATAATATCTTTAAACAATACAGTAATATTAGTGGAAGAAACTTCAAACAAATTGAAAAGAAAAAAAATTCATACATCCTACATACATAGACATTTTTGACCTTTTACTTTTAATTTGAACTTTAGCACCTTTTCATTAATCAATGAAGGCTAATATATATAAGTAATCCTGTGCAGAACCAGAGATAGTAGTAAACTGTGTTCCCTAATGTGTTCACATGATTATTTGTGCCTCTATTTTGGTTTCACTAGAACTTCAGTAAGAGTGTTACTCTGAAATAATACAGAAGTTATGAAGCTCAGCTAATCCTTGTGTGAGCACGATTCAAGGATATGTGCCCAGCGCCTGAGGTGAGATCCACCGAAGAAGGTGCACACTAATGCTCAGTTATAGTTCTCACCAACTTTCCGACGGAATCGTTGCTTCGCTGCTCAACTTCTAATGCTCAGCCTCTGTTTTAATTTAACTCTTTTCATGCTCTAAGGGATAGTTACTCTGTTTAATTTAAATTCGTTCCGGGAAAAACCCCAAGACAACTCCCCTCTGTTTAGTTATATTATTCTTACAGCATTCACTTTTCGTTATCATCATGGATTATCCTTAATATGACTGATATTTACAGAGAAATTAAGCTGATTGGTACAGTTTGGTCATAGAGTCGCATTGCATTTTTAGGGTTTATATAATAATATTATTAAAAACATTTTATCCTGAAATTAATATAAAAACAAATGTTTTAAAAATTTCAAATTGTTTTCCATTCCAAGCCGATTTCTATTCCTTTTTGTTTCTTATAAAAGTCCATGGTGTATTTTTCAGTCATTGCGGTCATATTGTTTTCCTTCTAACAGTTTCTGTATTATGGAGAGATGAAATAATTTGCCTAGCCAATAGGTTTAGTGGTCTATTCTGAACGAACTCAAGCTCAAACCTTGTATTTTATTTTGGTATAGCTCCTACCCTATCGAGTCTCTGACCTCAAAATTTGCAATAACACAATGATGGTACATCTATAACACCATTCAAATTGTTCTTAAATCACGGGACGTTTTTCCTATTTATTTTAGTCATGATAACTCTTCATCACGTGTTCTAGTATCAACTACTCCTTGCCACTGAATGTTGTGCAGTTGGAGAATGTAGGCAACGAAATTAATAACTAACCTCCTCTTCCTTATCTAAGATTTCCAAACTCTTAATTCTGTACTTACACAATTTAATTACAATGCCCCCCTCCATTAAAGTTTTGATTATGCGAGCCGAACGGGTTTCATTGTTGGCTGTATGGTATGATTCAACAGTCGTACTAAAAATTCCACCGATCCTCTCTCCTCCCGATAATTAAAACTTCTGTGTCCCTAGCTATTGTAATCGCCCACAATCTCTATTGAGGGGACATCCGATGCCATTGTCTTAGCTGCAGGCTATTATGCGCGGCGGGGGCGGGTAATTTTTTATTAAAAGAACGGCCTGATTGGCTCGGTAGCCTGTTAATATTTTGGCCGCCCTAGGCTTCTAATTTGCCCAGGAATGTTTATTAGGAGACCATTGTCCCCCCGACCTTTTGTCGATACTGGACGCTGACCCCTCGTCTCCTCTTATGTCGTCCCCTATTCTCTCGGCGACCGCTCAATTTTTAAAATTGAATTTAATTACGGATTTATAAATTACCCTTTATAGGTTGCGTTCGCGACTATAATGGTCCAGGTGTGATGAGTATCAAAGGTGTTGACAGTTTCGAAGTACATTGTACATTGTATCATCATTCTATAGGTGTTTTATATTCGCCATATTACATTAATTTAATTGTAACTCAGAATTTTTTTTTTTTACAGGTGAGTCACACGTAATTTCAGTGATTATTATCTAGTCGAACATTTGGAGGAAACAAATTATGCTGTTGCTGAAAATTATCGTATGTAATTTTGTCTAATCAACGCTAATCCTTTATTTAAGCGCAAAATCTCAATTTTCATATGTGCGAGTAATTTAAATTAAAAGAAAGTGTAAATCTATATTGGAGTTAACTCCGCTATAAGCCGGATCCTGTAATCTACTGCATTTATTCAACATAATATAATTTACTTAGTCTTAATAATATGCCCATAAATGCATTATATTATAATTTTAGTATAAATTAATTTTTTAACTAAATACATTAGGGTGCCACTTTTTTATGTTGTTTATAAAATATAATAAAAGGATTCTGCCTTAATTTTAAAAAAGCAGCTCATATTTTCAATAACTATATATTATACATCCATGTTGAAAATGGCATCATGCCATTTTCCATGGTCTCAGATGTCACTTTTAAATTGTCTATAGTAAGGGAGTTGGATACTTTGTATGTCTAATGAATACAATTACAAAAAAAAACAAAATCCTCTGGTTGATGACTCAGATGTTAGTCATGATATAATGATGTTCAAAAACATTTTTTGATTTTGAATTCCAGGCGATAAACTTTTGAAGCTGACATCCCCGATATCCAGATATTTAACTGTAACGTTTGTTTACTTTGAATTCTCAACAATGACAAAAGTATAAGTTTCTTTAACATAAAAGAGTAGATGTTCAATAACGATGGAAACGACACACCGTGTTACAATAAAGTTTATAATGAATTGTTCCCTTTTTTTAAAGAAATCTTATGATGGTCAAGTTAGCATGTGCTTATATTAAAACTTTGGGTAGACATTAAGTTAGTTTTAGTACACAACAGTCAAGTTAATATCAATATCTATTTATTTTTTTAAATTTAGTGATTAAAAACTCATAGTACTGTTTTCTCCAATCTTAACGCTTTTTAGACTCCTTGGGCTTAGAATATCCTGAAGTTTTTGTTTTTTTTTCATTGACTAATACATTCATTTTTACGAGTATGATTCGTTCTAAGGATCATATAAAATGTAGGAGGCAGTGCATACCAGAGCAAGAAAGCTATAAGAAACAATGGCTCCTGTAAGATTTAATGTTAGCATTCCGCATCCAGTCCAGTACTACATGGAGTCTAGACTGAATGTCTAATTAATTCTGACCCTATACTGCTATTAACTTTTTGCTAGTTCCATAGGGACGGGGTCGTGATTTCACGTAGCCAGCCAGGACTTTGCATGAATTAGAATCAATAAAAGGATTATCTAAAGAAAAATTGCCCATTTGCCGCAGCTTAAGGATTCAATGGCTGTCACATACCACAGTGCTATCTTCACCTGCATTGCATTACTCCCGATTTTTTTTACTCCCGATTTTTTTTTGTCTTAGTTTGTAGCATTCTCTTCATTCACTTCTATTCCCTAGCATATATATATAACAGTTATAGTAATCTACAACTAATCATTAAGAATATATTGTGACAAGAAGGTCAACGCCTGATTTGTAGATTTAGGCAAAGCATTTGACATGATACCGAGCAAAATCAATTGAAAGATTCTCGAAAAGAGTACTAACTGGGTCTCTCCTGTCGAATAAAACATTTATGACATATGAGAACAGGACATTATTTCTCAAGCCAATTTTTAAAGCACTAATGGTATCATGCAGAAAGGCATAAACAGTCCTCTCCTGTTTATTATTGTTTTGGATGACGTTTTAAAAAGCTGTAGTAGGATGAAAAGCGAGTGGAAGATGAAACCTTGAACATGAAAATGATTTGTAGAAGCTTATGAGATGTTGAAATATAATGCTGAGTTGCTTTACAATGTCCGTAAAAGACGGGGTTCTGCAGACAATTCAGAAAAAGAAAATGACTATGTATATGGTCATCTCGAGATGTGTGGTGATATTCAACTTTGTCTTAAGTGGGCAGGAGGCTGGATAGACGAATAGTTTCAAATATCTTGCTTTATGCATTAGCAGTGATGGTAAGATAAAACAAGAGGTAAACGAAAACTAAATTTATAGAATAGTTGCATACACAAAAATATAACTTGCTATGAATACAAAGTTTATGTCATAGGACCAATTTGTAGTCAGGACAAATTGATTGTAAAAGAACAGCGGCCGAAGAAACAATAAATTATTTTATTTACTGAAAATATTATTATATAAAAAAAATACAATGAAAACCCTATTGTAACATGAGATTCTTTCAGTGATTGTTTTGATGTGTATTTTCAATGTTGAATTGGTAATATAACCCTTGATGTATTGTTATTCTGATTTCAATGTTAATAAAAAAATCTGATTCATTCTCATCATTAAATCATATACCCTGTATTGGCATCATTCGAGATATTGTATCAAGTATCATTTTTTGACAGTTGACTGACAGGAACTTGTGATGATGCTTGTGTAGATTCCTTTAATACAATTCTTTCCCACTTCCTTTTCCCCTTATTTTCTTCTTCCTTTCCCTCTATCCAGCAGAATATGATCGGAGTTATTTGTTACTTCTCTCCGGCAGATCTTTTGTACGTTTGTTCTAAGAGTTTGCCATTGAAAGGTGAGAAGGCCAGGTAGATAGGAGGTACAAAGAGGAAGAGGTGCCCTAAGCGATGATGGAAGAGGCAGCTTGGTATTCATGGCTACAATCAACAAAATAGCGGTAAAGGAGCTGTGACAGCAATGGTTGAGGTTCTAGCCCCGCAGGGACCTATGGTTATGGTCATGGTCCCTCACTATTCACCGTGAATTAAAAATCCCATAGCCTCTGGAATCCGAGATAGGCCCGTTAGCCAACCTATAAAAATACGGCAGCGACAAAGCATCCTCCTGTTCCTAGTATTGCCACTTCCTTTTACTTTATTTCTTCCCTAACAACTTAGGAGGTTGAGAGTTCAGCTGTTTATTTTTCCTGTTGCCTAATTCGGTCCGTAACAGAAATTTGTTGTGGCCTCTAGAGAGTCAAAACATTATGCTGATGGCCTGGTGTTGTTGGAATATTTAAAATTGTACCCTTCTTTTTTTTTTTTTCGTTTTGCATATGATAATCGAAACCATGTTAGAGACTAGTGATTTCGAGTTATTTTCGAAATGTGTTTTTCTTTAATTTAAAAGGACAGCTACAAATAGGCAGCTAGCTGCTTATAAAGGTGGCTCGGAATTTAACCTTTAGAGGAACGTAGATTTATTTACTAACTTATCCTTGATACATGACAGGAACAGGAAAACCCCCTTGGAGTTTTTAGTAATATATTTTCAACTAGTGGCCGGTAGTTTGGAACTTATTCGTTCGTTAATTAATCTACCATGTATCCAAGCTAAGTGGGTCTGAGTAAAAATTAATATCACTCAACTTCTTGAAATTAATTTTTTTTGGGGGGAGGGACCCAATATCTGGCATTTTTAAATGCTCAGGAAGGTCACAACGAGACATTCTACCCTTTGTCGCGAAAGTAAAAGACGACCTGCCGAGGTTTAAATCCAGATTCATCACATCGAAGAGGAATTCCTAAGGTCAGAATACCAACAAGCAGCATATTTTTGAATTATTTAGGCTATTGATAGATAAGTTCTGTATTTGTGGTTTACTTACTTAAAACATACTATAAAATATACGTACTTATGTCCTGAACTCTTCCGGTCAGGAAAGAAAAAAATAAATTTTAGACTTGATCTAATTTATTTCTGTATTATGAATAACGTTTCCATTTTTTTTTCTTTCATAGCCCTTTTAAATTTACAGATAATAGGATGTAGGAAAAATAAAAGGAAAATTATTTTGGATTGATGGATGCCTTTCACTAAGGGGAGTCCTATTTGAAGGATGAAAGATTTTACTTTTCCATTTTTTTTTTTTTTTTTCCTTCATAGCCCCTTTAAATTTCCAGATAATTATATATAGTTATAGATCCTCAGGTGTATCTATTTACAAATTATTTAGTGTTTCCTGTAGTATCACTACATTATATACAGGTTTTGTTACTTTATAGATATTATATAATGAATAAACAAGTATAATGATATACATTATACGTGACTAGACTAAGCTGACTAATAAAGGTGATGGGGCTCACCTTTTTGATCAACCTTAAAACCAACTTACATACTAATTCTTATCCTAATTTTTCCCCGACAGTCTGTTGCCATCGATGCGGGTGGGGTGGTTGGACTATAGTGTTAATCACTGGGTTGGATAGGTGCTGCAACGAGTCAAAACACTTGATGTGTCTCCGCCGGATGAACTCACCCACCGACGGCACACCAAGCAACGGGTGCAGGTCAGCGTTCTGCAACCACTCGAGAGAGGTATGTCGGACCACTTTTCGTGTGACCCAATTCTGGAAATGTTGGAGACATTTGGCTGTATTGTCAGTCAAGTGGGTAAATAGTGGCACCGTACAACAGAGTTGGCCGGAGGACACATTTATATATCGTCAATTTGAGACGAAGCGACAGGTTAGGTGAAGTTAGCAAGTGCGATAGCCGATAAGACCTTTGTTGTACTTTTTCTATTTTATTACTAAAATGAGTAGAGAAATGGAGATGCCTATCCATTTGTATACCCAAATAGCGCATTGAGAAAGCTGGTGAGTTCTCTTGCCCTCCTATACTATACGATTTTGGCAAGGATTTTTTCCCCTTTTGGAGGGTGAAGATTACGCAGTCTGTCTTCCCGGCGTTTACGCTGATGTTTAACATGCCCAGTCTGTCACTGATAACGTTACAAACTGACTCGGCGTGTGTAAGAGCTCTTTGTGCACTCATGCTGCTGCTGTAAACCGCAATGTCGTCGGCGAAAGCGATTAGCTTTCTTATAGTTTGTCCCAACAATTTCAGATGTGTACATACTGAAAAGAACCGGAGACAGAACCGCATCTTGAGGAACTCCACAAGTCAGAGGGAATGGGTTAGAGAGGCTACTTTTCCATTCTTGTGTTTCCTCCTTTTTCCTTTACTTTACCTAATTATTGTAACGAGTAGAAAAATATTTTGCTGATGGCGAGCTTTGGTCTACGCAATACATTCATTTATTAATGTATTTCTCAATGAGAGGCGAAGTTCAAATACATCTAAACTTTATTTTTGATGGCTGAATAATATGAGAATATGCTGAAAGAAATATCATTCAGTAACAATTGGTTTTATTTAAAAAACAATGCTTCAGAGGAGGTTAATATTTAAACTCACCAAGGGTCCATAATATTGCATCATGAAATTTAAATTTTTAAAACAGTTGACGCTAAAGGATGTTGATAAAAAAAAAAAAAGAATAGCTGAAGGAAGTAATGGATTCGAAATGGTTGTGTATCATGTTTGAAATTCATGAAGTGTCCGTCTAATTTATTTATTTATTCGCTAAAAACGGGTTGACTTAAGAGTATAAGTGTTTGTTTTTTTTGGTAGAAAAAATTAAATAAAAAAAACAAAAAATAGCGACAGCCGCCTACGCGGTGTAAACTTCAACAGCACACTCTCGCCGCAGCAGCTCGGCGGCCGTAAGTGCATCTGACCGGCGGTGGTACGCTCTTTGCATCTGAATAGATCTCATCTATAAACAATCTTTTACGAGGAACACTAGGGACTGCCGTCCGCCCGGTCACTATAAAGCTCCGCGCTTATTAAATCCCACGCATGGGGCCTTACGATTTAAGGGATGGGGCTTATTCTTTTATTTTTTCAATTTTTAAAATACTAAATATGACATAAAATCTGGGGAGCCATAATGCTCAGCAACCGCTCCTAACAGTGTCATATACAAACGGTACCTTATAGCTTTTTAATGTTAATGCGTAGGGGCAATATAGTGTTCGTGCGTCACTTCTCTAAATACGCTCTTTTTTACCATTGCCATAAACTTTCTTTTTGTTTTCTCTATTTCCTAGTAGCCGAATCTTAGTATGTAAAATGAACGTCCTTTGGTGCTTTTTATATAAAATAATATCAATCAATATATAATCAATCTCCTTTTAAATGGTCAACAATACAACGAAATTAATCGCTTAATTCGACTCGGTTACTACCGGGGTTGACTTCTATTGAACATATACTCAGTCGGGTGGTGGGTCCGAATGGAACATTTGAATGTTATTTGTTGATTGGGCATTGAATAGGTAAGCTTAATTAGCCAATGATATCTTTAATAAAAAAAAAAAAAGACAATGATATTTTCAAGTGTGACGAGGGACGAAAATATTCTACAATAATTTTAGTAGTAGGAGTTCATAATTTTAGACAACGAACCTATATGAAAAAAAAAAAAAAGGGAGAAATCGCTACAAATATTCAATGAAATTAAGTTCTTCTGGAATGCAACGGTGGTGAGATGGTGTAGCTTCCTGGTATCTATGGTCATTAATCATTGTTCTATGGTGAATATTCTAGGTGAACTTACTTATAATTATTATAAAACTGTTTTATAATTACACCATTCCACAATTCGGCAGTATTTTTTTTTACTTATAAGTAGTTATTGCTGACCAGTCATTATTCTCATTCATCCGTGCTCCTCCCCCGATGAAGCAGAGAGCCCTTCTACACAGTCGTCGTAGAAGCAGAGTGGTTGAGAAAAGACGAGAGAGTGGAAGAAGGTATTGGTCATGGGAAAATCTTCCTGGTTGGGCAAAGAGATGAACACCCTAGCATAAACGTGGCAATTCTTCTGGCCTTCAGGTCACATCGATATGGAAAACGGGAGACGGAGCCACAAGCGCTGCGCTTCCTGCCCCTCGCTTCTAAAATAATATTTTCTGAACAACTATTATTACCCCTATAAACTAGCTGGGCCTCGGAATTGGAGTTGATAGGAATAAAGCTTGCAATTTCATTTTCTTTGATTAGGTTTTACAATAAAATACATTACATTTAGAAGAAAAACAAACAAAATAATACCTCTACTATAGTGATAATATTTACTACAATTATTTTATTTTCTATACTATTTTTAATGGGCTTTATCTTCTCTAATAACACAATTGGAGTTAGCTTATAGTAAATTACATAGGGAAAGATTGTATCTTTTGCCCTTATGTGAACTTATGGGAGAGGTTTTTAAAAGAATAAAAAGTGCAAATTTTTAGTATCTATAGATGAAATTTTTCATTCTGTAATTTTAGTGTAGTATTCTATGTTTCCTGTTATCCTTAAAATTTGTAACGGAGGACTTGAAGTATTTTCTAATAGTGCTCATTGAGCTCCTAATCGGGAATGTGTTACACATAATTGGTCGTATACACTGTTTATATATTAAGTGTTTATTTTTTTTTTATTTAAACTAATTTTTTTGTTAAAATAGGAGGATATTTTGTGTATGGCATTTAATACCTTTGTTTTTCTGCATGCAAAGAATAAGTTAGATCTCTATCCAGCGTCAGTCCTAAATTTCGGATATTTGATTTATAATTAATAATTTAGAAATTGAACTATATTTGGTAGTGGTTGATTTCGTATATTTTTGTTCTGTTACCACATAATACAGAGTATTTAATGCACTGTTAGCTGCATACAGTGTAAGGTAGGAATCTATGCATAGTAAGAAGTATATTTAAGCTATGCAAGGTTCAGCCCCCTGTTATCAATTACGTCTAGCTTAATCGATCAAAGTACTTTGTGTAGCTGAATACAGATGGATGCAAATTTGTAATTTACATTGTTTATGGTATGTTTTTTCAAAGAAAAATTTATGGTTGTTAGTCGCCTTTTCGTTTTCGATTTATCCCTTGCAATACGGCTCGTTGAATATTCAACAGGCGTGAAATAGCTGACTCACTCTCCTTGCATAGATTGATCTGAAAATGTAATTGAGCCATCGATCTTGCACACCCCCGGGTGGCTCATGGTAAGTGCCCTTTGCCTTGTAAGCGCCCTTTACCGACGGCACTGACCTTAGCAAGTGCCTTTACCAGCCGTGACCCTCTCAAGACCCCCGGCAAGGATAGCTTTCATCACCCCAGCCCTGCCCTGGTTGGACCCCCGAACAGCAAAACTGTCGTGGCTCAAAGTTACCATTTAACGAGGAGCACGATAGGTCCGGATGAAGGATCTTCCCAGGTCGCACTCATCGCTGATTTACAACCAATTTTTTATTTTGAAACCGTCACGAGCTGCGTGGACCTCAGGTTTGGAATTCCCGTTGTTTTGTCGATGAAATATGTTTCTCTGCGAGAGCTTGCCGATTATACTGTCATGTCTGGAAATTTCTAGGGCTGAAATTAAACTACCCATGAATCAATAGCCTCGCAATTTTTTGAATTATTATTTAAAAGATCTATTTTTTTTTTTATTTCACTTATCATGAACAAAATTTATATTCATCGATCAAGAACGGAATTGTATTTTAAGTAAATAATGACCTATATTTGTATTCCCATTAGTTCTTTATTATTTATATATGTACCTGCATTTTCAGCAGCTTTTATCGTGTGCTCAGAATGCACTCCAAGTAGTAAATAAGTCCAGCATGCAAGCTCCTGAAAATGCATGTGCATTATTATAATAATAATAAATAATTTGTGAGAATAAAATAATAGGTCATTATTTACTTAATCTAAACCCACAACCAGCAACTAATCCGTTAGCTTTTTTTTTTTTTTAAGTGTATAAAAGGACGTGGAAAGTAAAGAAACAATATGGTGACATATTTAGGTTTCTTAAAATTTATTAAATGAGTTTGAAAAAAAAACACTTCGTTTTTTTGACATTTGTTCGGTTAATCAAATATAACCTTGATATGAAATTTCACATCTATCGGTCAAGGAGGGGATTTAAAATCGTCAGAAGAGACTCTCACACAGATTGAAACATAATGGTTTCTTATTTTGCAATTTATATACGAAACCCTTAAACTATCGATATGAGCTGAAACGACATTAAACATATGATTCCTAATGTAATTTCAATGATTTCATTTCATCACCTTTGAGGTATTACTTGAGAAATAATAAAAGTGATTTTTATCCATACTTACCGTTGTTATATTTTACGCAAATAGTTAGCATATTTCTAAGTGTCTTTTAAATTAATCATTTGTATGGTTATAGAAGATACAGGCTTAAGTCGATTATTCCTGCATGAAATTGGAGCCTATTCCTTCGAACTAGACCACTGGGGATTGTATGTATGAGTGATGATTAGTGATTAAAATCACTACGAACATTGTAGTAAATCGCTTACTAATTCTTCCTCCCTGACGTAAAGCTGTAAATAAAGTTTTTTTTTCTCCATGCATCTTCATGAATATGCATCTTCATCTGTTTTCGGTTTCAAAGGCCTAAGAACCTAAGATATGACCCAATATTTTATTGAATTCATGTAATTTAGGTTCGTCATAAATAGGTGTAAATAGATTCGACATTACGTTGCCAGGCTGGTGGTTGTAGATAGCCTTATTCACAATTCACACTACCCAGGCACAGGAATCAAAGCTGAAAGATTGCCTAATGGCAAACCGAGGAAACTGTCTTAGTAATAAACTGGCTCGGTGATACTAATGCTTGGGAGGTGCGTAATGGATCGGGGCGAGATTCCTCCTCCGGCATACAAACAGGTAAATAATAGCAACTTGGATATATCCAATTGGATATGGCCAATCCAATCAACTGTTTGTTGGCTCCTAGCCAAGCCCTGGTTCCCATGCTTGTCGCTCCTGGAGCTGGACTAAGCTATGAGATCAGCATAGCCTATGCTATTTCGGCATAAAGCCCAAGTCGTGAATAAGTTTCGTCAGCGAAGGAAATTGCTTTTGATTTGTTCCCTAAACTGTTTCTTATCTTTGTAAATAGCAATAAAAGCAATTATGGTTCGGAGGTGTTCCCAGAATCGTTAGACAAATAATAATAAAGAATGTGAGCAGTTTTTATCAATCCGCTATAGGTAGGAGTTACAATTTAATATTTATGTTTTAGATGAATTTCACAGGTTCGTACCTCACCATTGAAATAATTAATAATCAACAGACACATTATTCCAGATGTTTAAGAGTGGTGAGGTGGAGGTGACTTCAAACGCCGGAATCATGTACTATCATCCGATTCGCTGAACCTCCTAACAAAATCAGTTTTCAGCACCTTGTCTCCTACACCCTTGCCCCTCGATGGGAATAAGCTGCCGCTCATAAAACATAAATTTCCCCACTATTGAAAATGAAGATAAGCCCCTACTTAATTTCAATCAAAAACAAGTTAATTGGTTATGGATTCAATTATGTATATCATGTGCTAGGGAATAAGTTTATTCTTTAAGGCCGTCAATCGATAACTGTTGGGGATGAAGCAATCTTTAGCAGAAAAGAAAGGGGTGGGGGGAAAACCTGGTCTTAATCTGTTCACATTTTATTGTTCTGTTATAATATATAATTAATAATTAAAAAGAACAAGATCCTTTTCCCATGTCCAAAGCAAATTTCTTTATCCATAAAATTGGCTTTTAATAATAGCTTCCGTTTTTAAACTAAAAATTTTCAGTCAGTGATTATTATTATATATCCAGTGAATCTCCTAAGAAATGTAGGAATGTGGCAAGATTTTTTAAGAATATTTGTCATTGTCATATTTTTAGATATTAATTATTTTCCTTGACAATGATGAACTACACGACTTCCAAGTGGTAAAATCTCAGTGTTATCAAAAATGTTTCAACCATTAAATTTTTTGTTTTTATATTTCACTCTGTGTGCCTTGCCCTGCATTGATTTTTCCTCGCTTAAGAACAACATTATCTCCCAGTGCCCACTCCCTTCATGCTTGTTATTCGTTTTGCTATGAAAAATATGCCAGGTTTCGTATTTTTTTTCTCTCTTTTCATTACTTTGCATAATTTGCAGTTGATACCATCTATCCAATTATTAGGGTATTCAAAAATTCACAGCTGCAATTATTCTATTGGTATAATTTATGCATCCTACAATCCTCCCGACTGATGAAAGTCACGGCCGGTCGTTGTGCTAATGAATAGTTATTTTCTTTATGAATAAAATGAGAGAGAAAAATAACAGTCAACATTATCATAAATATTGAAACACCGTTATTTTATTCTTGACTGAAACCATTCGCATAATACTGTTTCTTAATCTACAACTGTAATAAATTGTTTCGTCAATTTGACAGACGGCACGTTGTTTTGACATTCCCTTGAAGTAAGGTCCGGTAAGATCAATAATGGTCTTACTTCAAGTTGAAGTACGTATTACGTTTTACTATTAAACATTAGTATGCTTCATGCACACGTTACCTTGATCCTAAAATATGCTTGGAATATGGTATTCATATAGTATACGATGATTACTTTAAAATACAATTATTTAATAATTAAACAAAGTAGCATTGTAACTTATTTTTTATATAATTTTATACTACGGTTTATTATTATTTAAAAATAATATTTAAAAGTAGAACTTATACTTATTTTTTTAAATAACCGTATTAGAAATACGTTATAATTCACTTAATATATTCAAACGTTATGCGGTAAGAGTGTCATATAAGTAATAATCTTCAAAAGTTATTTGGATCATTTAATTTTTTTAACCAAACAATTTTGTAGTTGATAGCCTCTTTTTACAATCATTGATGTTGTTTTTATACATACGTGTCTAGAAAATTGCTATCAAATAGTATTCCCTTTAATTTTCCTCATAAAATAACGGGAGGGAGCCTTTGGAAAGAAAAAGTCTCTTTGATAATACGTTTGTAGTGTTTTTTTTTGTAAATATACGCTTTACTATACTTTATGTTTAACGTTTGTACTGATTATATTATTATTTTATCCATAAAATTAATCAGTACTTATTCTTGATTAATAGCCAGCTAAATTTCAACTAATAAAATAGTTGAAGCGTGAACATTGGCCATTATTAAGCCTGCCGAGATCACGCTGCGAACGCCTCGCCAGCCTATCCTTGGACCACCAAATTACAGCTCTCCATATAATTAGACTTGTTAGCAGTTCATAAATCTCCCCGGTTTAATTTCGGTAGTATCGGGAATTTGCATAATTTGTCCTGAGCGATTGGCTCCGAAATAAAGTTTCTTTTTTTTTTTTTCGACCGTTCGATCTCTACTCCATTCATCCGTTCAAAGCTTTTCTTAATATAACCTCGCCCATTTGTACTTTTTTTTCTGTTCCGTACGTGGCCTTGTATCTGTAAATCATGTCTTGGGCGTCGTAAACTATTTCTTTCCAATTAACGTGAGCTTCCGCCAGCCTCTTTTTATCGAGAATTGATCTACACTTTTCGCATGTAAAATTTTAAAACTTGACTCCTTTTTTTTCCGTTCTTATATTTGATAAACTATATTTCCAATTATAACAAGTGGTCCCATTTATTTGTCACCTAAGAAATATATTTTTTCCCGGGCTTGTTTAGTTGATTGTAATTGCGCCCTAAATCATTTTCGTTAATCTGAAAAGATTACTTTCTTTTGGTTCGGGCGATTGGCTTCATCTGTCTGTATGTGAATCAAATCTGTTCTAGGATACTGATAGTAAAAATAAATCAATCGGTCTGCAATTCTTAGGATGTATTCAGCTTCATCAAATATGAAGAAAAACGAAAATAGGGCAAAAATTAAATGTTTAATTTATTAAAGTATTATAAATTATTATTAAAGTATTAATATCATACTATAGTAATTATTATGAATATAATAAATAGTTTAATAAATAGAAGGTACACTATACTGCCATTAATTTCTCAAATTGCCAACGGGCTTCGTGATTACATAAGCCTAGTTATAACTTCAATCGCTCTGGTCAAGATGTGAACATCCTATGCTCTCTGCTGATTTAAATATATCATGTTCACTATATCAAAAGGTAGCAGATGATATAGATATAACTGAGAGATAAAAAGCATTAGATACAATAAGAAGGTATTTAAGGATTAGGAACAGGCAGGGCCTCTCGAAGGTGAGGGCTCCCCCGCTGCGCCGCGTCAACCGAATCAAATGGCACTTTGATAATCATAAAGTGATCCCCCGAATTTCAAACAAGTATCAAACTAGTCCGGTACGTGCGATTTCCTGCTATTTTCTTAACGACAAATTGTTAATTGATCGAGAAACTATATTGGGTTTATCTATTTATACCAAGCGCTCTTGGACAGCCTCCACTGGATCGTATCCATTTCGCATGTGGGGAGGTAACAACCATGTGGATTTAGGAGGTTTCTGGGCTGTTAGTAAATACTGTATGAATGAGCCAGTGAATGAAAATTGTAAATATGGTTTGAATGAAAACATTTATCACAATTACTTATTGCCCAATTTTATTACAATAAAGAAGTTCTATTATTAAAATAATATATAAATACAGTTAACTGGACTTATTTTACTATCGCCTTACACTTCATAGTCGATATATGACTGATTTAGCGAAGTTCCTCTATAAAATAGCTAGGTGTGACGAATTCATATTTTGTTTTTCCGCATTCATTAAATTTTATTTCATTTATTTTTATAGTTGTCATTTTTTTGTTCTGCGCCGTGTGACAATCTGTTGGGTTGTCGTAGTACCAATTTAAAATTTGGCATCTATTATTCACAATAGGCTGACGGGTTGCCTCTTGTAGGGGGACAGGTCCCATCTTTCCCCGGGGAGTACAAGTGATCTCTCTAACTCCTTCAAAAGTTCGTGGATTAATATCGCAATGGGTCGCTGAGCTGAAAAAATATATATAAATGTGGGTTAAGTAACATATTATTTAAAGATGCTTTGAAAATATCGAAATTCCTATATATTTCTATTTGATTTTGTAATGAATCTTCAATTCATGTAGGCTAGGTAATTTCAGAAATATGTAAATTTTATTTGTTTACTTAATACTTATCATATAATTATTAGAAATACACATTGAAAAATAGGCGTTACTTTATTTTCTCAGGAATCGGTCATTAGCGCGAACACTAAATATTGTGTTAAAATTTACAAGTAATTGATTTATGAATAGCCCTCAATTATTTTTTTGTGGTATTTGCAGTAAAATCCAAGTTCTTGGGTTGTAAAATGTTATTCCGACATCAAACAGGAGATTTGAATTCTCTGGCCAGATATATCTAGGTGTTTCTAGTGATATTTATTTAGCGGCACCGACAATTTAAATCAACTATACCACTAAGCAGAAATTCTTCGGTGAGAGAGTTGAGCATAAAAGGTATTAAAGATCCATCAAAGTTGGGAGCCGCTATGTCGAAACAGGTATAGCAGAGGCTAAGAGGATTTTGCCAAGTCATCGGTGAACAGAGGCCGTCCACAAAGAGTACGTGAGAAGTAATAAGATTGCCGGATGAAGACATTGCAACTCCGACCAGCTAAGACAAAGACTTCAGTCACACCGGCATTTATCCAAGGCGACGCCTGGTGTGTCATCCCTCGCGTCGCTAAATCCACGGAGAACGTCTTCCTCTCAATGGATCCTCTGTGATTCTTCCGCAGCTATTAAATCAAGGGTTATATGCGGTTTGAAGGCTAAGTCTAAAAAGACAATAGCCAACTATTTTTATTGACATCTGTTTGAATGGTGCTTGGCCGTACGAACGGAGTCCGTTTGAACTTGGGGTCTTTGTCAACCTAGGCCCGGTGCTTACATGAGATTTTTAATAGTACGACACAGTGGTCAAGGAGTGGCAAAAACCCCGGTCCCAGGTATTCTCAAATGCAAATCGACCATGTCTTAGAGGTGAGGGATACTTACCTAGTATATTTCAAAAGTTTAGGCACGGATCAAAATCCGGTTTTTCAAGATTTTCTGACATTCATAGGACACTAATACACAAGTAATTTGGGCCATCGTCGTCCAAGGTGTCACTGGAAAGAAAATGGTCTTTAAACCCCTTAATAACGATAAATGCAACCACCAGCTGCGGGAACCTGCGGTTTTGGTATAGAAAATACTAGCTAAGTATCCCTCACCTCAAAGACATAGTCGATTTGCATTTGAGAATACCTGGGAACCGGGGTTTTTGCCGCTCCTTGACCACTGTGCGGTGTCGTACTATTAAAAATCTCACGCAAGACCCTAAGACCCCCCTTTGAGCAATTCATTAAATTTTAGTTTTTTTTTTCATTTTCTTTACAGCAATTAACTTCCTTTATCATTCGGCGTTGTTCCTGAAATGAAAGCTTTAGTTATCCTGTAAAATAATAATAATCATATATTACCAATAACTATAACGGTTGTTCTCACGAATTTGGTCTAGGCCATTTCAGAAGGCCCAAGATTCAATGAAAAATTCTATTTTTCGGATTTCCTGCTCAAATCGAAAGTTTCAAGAGTTTTTACAGTTTGTATCCCTTTTCCAACCACTGGGCGCTCCAGCGTGGCGGCCGTAGTAGCAGTTAATACACATAACCGTGATTTAAGCACTCGCATGCCCATAATGGATGTCTATTGATGAAAACGTGTCGTACTTGCTCACCTAATATAATATATTTTAAACTAAATAGCTAGAGAAAATTATTAGAAAAGGTCTGCAAGATGATCTTCGTCATCGAGGGTGTGTTCGCACTGTCATTCTGAAATAAATGTACCCCCAGCCTTACATGCACCGGTATTAAATATAAGGCTACGAAATGAGTTTTACACATCTTCACTGAGTAGTTAAACAAGTTCCATAAACACCTTACAAAGATAGCACTGATGTACTATTACTTTACGCCAGCCTGCTTAGGGGTAATATTACCTAATCTATGTTTGCTGACCATGGAGTACTTAAAGAGATTTTATTATATTGTTTTAAGATTTTGTATCGTATTATATCCAAACAATATTGTATGCATTATTTTGACTGCAATTGTTATGTGTTCTATTCTAAAAATCTTAAATTTGCAACTTTAGCGTTGTGGCCCTTAGGGAAGACGTTTGAGGGGGTTACAGAACAAAATAAAAAAGGGAGGTGTGACGACATTCAGCAGTATGGAATCGGTGGGCATAGACGCCGCCGAGAAAAGCCTAGAACGCCAAATTTTTTTAAACAATTATGTTGTTTTCTTTTTGTTCGAGTTCTACGCCTTGAAATATTAATAAACTATTCAATAGGAATTTAAAATAGTGCCCTTTTCGAGCTTTTGTTAATACCAACAATTTTTTAAATGCTTAGCTATCAATCCGGACGAAAATAGTAAATAACAAAACGACAAGAGCAAACTTTCTTTTATATGTACGTTATCAAAAAAAAAACAACCAGTTCTAGAGATTTTTTAACCGCCAAAATCAACAAAAGGTAATCTTGATCGATTTTCATTCTCCTTTCAATCTAATTTTTTTCAGAAATAATTAGCTATAGCTTGTTGTTACTGATTTTAATACCCTTATTTCAAATAATGACTATGAATCATTTATATTCATCATTGTGCGCTAATAATGTATTTAATTGTATATTTATTATATAATTTAGGAGCTAATGAGAAAAATCATCCTCTACTTAATTGGCCAGTTGTTTAGTGCTCATGGTTATAAATGTGTTAAAAAGTTAGCGTTTAAATTACTTTACAAATTACAGTCCTTTTATCTTTTAATTAAATCGAAATTATGTAAATATTTGTAAAATGTAAATGAGTTTATGTAGAAACTGTTATTATCATTCTACTCATTGGAGCTTTGCGAGGCTTAAACTTACTAATGATGAAAAATTTGTTTAACTTTTTTTTATTGTATGAACCTTTTATTTAGGTTTCTGTCCGGAATTAGGAATCGCAATATCGTCATACATTTTTTTGTAAAGTAATTTAGTGGAAGAAATCTGCTACCACTAGAAAAGTGACAAAGATGGTGTTTTCTCCATATTTTCAAACTACCCCTGTAGCTTATTAATTAGCGACGTTTATGGTGAATTAACGAGAAACGATGGTATTCGGAAGTGATTGGCTATACATTTATACACATACGTATACATTTATTTAAATATCTATAAACTTATCAATGTTTTGATGTCTCCAATGTTTTTGAAGTAAATGTTTGGAGGTTTAGGAGTATTAGAATTGTACATGTCATTATGTGTAGTTTACTATCTTTACACATTTTGTAAAGCTTCATTAGCTTAAGTTTATAAAAAGCTTTACTAAAGCTAAAGTTTCTTGCAATGTTATGTCGTTAATATTTTTGTCTGCATCGTATTTGATGTAGTGTTTTGTTTTTTTTTAATTTAAGGACACTTTCTGTGATAGATTTCCTTGGCTCATATCTGTAGTTATCCGCCAATATCCGGATGTGATGCTCGTAAACCTGGTTGACAAATGGACTGCAATTATTGAGTGCCGGATTCTTGGTTAATATATTCCTTCGAGAGGGTCTTCCTTGGAATCACAGTAATGTCGAATTCTTTATAGTAACAATGGTGAAAACACATAACAACCCACTGTACAAAAGTATAGGTTATCAACCTTACACCAATCATATAATCAATTATTTTGGCATTAGTTGAGTTGGTGATGTGTTAGCAAGCTGATCTAGTTGGGGATAATACAAGAAAAAAAATTGCATTGTTTTGTTCTGAAAGACGCGTTCATGTGGTCCCGCGCCCGACCAGAAGGCTGGTGAAAATTTTCACAAGACCGTAAAGCAGTGAGTAGGTAGGAGTAAATAAATAAATCCACCCGCGGTTCTTCGGCCCTCGACAACCCTTATCTTTAATTAATTCCATTTATTGTATATGGGGATCGTTAACGACCACACTCCCCTTCTCAACAGTCTTATTTGTTTTTTTAATTAGGTCAGCTTGACTTTGAGTTCCTATACATTTCATTAGTGAAGATTTATGATTATTATTTTATTATTTATCTAATCCATCTCGGCTTAATTTTCTACCCTCTATGAAAAAAAAATATAGATAATCGATAGTTTGGAATCTGCTTTACTTCTCTGTTGAGTGTTACCGTCAGTCGAAATCAATGAAATAGAAATTATGTGTTTGAGTTGATTGTTTTTGACAATGTTAAAATTTATTTGGTAAGTTACACACATTTTTAATTAGTGTACTTTACTAATACTTTTTGTCTAATACATTCAGATCGATCTGGTACCAACTCAGTTGCCACTTTAAGGTGCTTATAAAAGTTACAATATGAATGTACTACTATAATTAGTTCTGATGAAAGTATTGAAAATACTGTCTATATTTCCTTTTCAGTTCTTAAATTTTGAAATGGGATTACATACCGCAATTAATAATTGGTAATATAGTCTTATACATTTTGCCCCTACATATTGAGGTAAAGAGTTTCAACGATAAAAGCAATTTGGTATAGCGTGTTGATATGATTAACTCTATTATGGGACTTTTTTAGTGGAATTATCCTCAACTAGATCAGCTTGCTAACACATCCCCAACTGAATTAATGGCTAAATAGTTGATTATATGATTGGTGTAAAGTTGATAACCTATACTTTTGCTTTAGAGCATGTTAATCTCAAGTCATTGATTGATTTTTTACAGCAGATGTTTTTAATAATTTACCAGTGCTTGGATTTGTCGTATAAAAAAGAATATTTTAAAAGGCAGGTGGCTAAGGAATGGAAAACTAAAATGTATTCCAGTATTTTGTTTCCGTGGATTCAGATTACTTAACCAGTGAATAATATATATATTCCTTAGATGGCTTGATTGCTCCTGACCCTTCATGTGACTCCCGCGACTTGTCTGTAGTTGAAAGGCTATGATACTTTTAATTTAAGACTCCAGCTGTAAATAAAAGACCCTGACTAGCCGCTGTAAAATGTTTGTCGCTCTCGGCTATATTTCATCGCCTGTCATTGCTGAAGGCGAGAGGCGACTGTTAGGTGTGCCTTACTCCATCGCTTGCTTATCTCTTCAGATTTATACCGCAGATAACTCGTCATCACTTATCAGCCTTATTGACTGTCGTTCCCGTCACCCCTGTCATAACATCTACTGTATTAATCCCTTAGTTTGTCAACACTATTGAACATCCATTCTGGTTTTTATTTTTGACAGATACTAACACTTCGCATAGTGCGGATTACTGGCCTCTCGTTTTTATCTTTCTCAATGCGAACTACTCATTAAAAAATGTTTTCTAACTACAATTGATCTCGCTGAATTGCTCTCCTTGTACCGCTTGTGAAGGTACAGACGGAAGCCACCCTCGGTATCAACAAGAACACAGCAACTGCTATGATCTCGTTGGACTGTACGCTGGCTTTCGACTCAGTATCCCAAGGGATGCTGTGCCGACAGTTTCGTGACTGGGAATGTCCAGAGCAGCTATACACCATGTTGGTTTCGTTCTTGAAGAACAGATCGGTGAGGGCACGGGTGGGTGATTGCCTCTCTAATCCATTCCCTCTAGACTTGTGAAGTTCCTCAAGGAGCGGTTCTTTCTCTGGTTCTTTTCAGCATGTACACATGAATAGGCATCTCCATTTCTCTACTTATTTTAGTAAGTAGAAAAAGTACGACAGGGGTCTTACCGGCTTTCGCACTTCACCCAAGCTGTCGCTTCGTGTCAAACTGTTGATCTATAAATGTGTCCTCCGGCCAGCTGTGCTGTACGGTTCTCCACTATTTAACCACTTGACTGACAATACAGCCAAATGTCTCCTACATTGTCAGAATGGGATCATGCGAAAAGTGGTCCGACATAACTCTCTCGAGAGGATAAAGAACGCTGACACCTGCACCCGTTGCTTGGTGTGCCGTCAGTGGGTGAGTTCATCAACGGGAGACATCAAGTTTTTTGATTCGTTGCAGCACCTAACCAACCCAGTGTTTAATACTATGGCCTCACCACCCCTCCCGCATCGATGGCAACAGACTGTCGGGGAAAAAAATAGGTTAAGAATTAGTATGTAAGTTAGTTTTAAGTTTGATCAAAAAGGTGAGCCCCATCACCTTTATTAGTCAGTTTAGTCCAGTCACGTATACTGTGTATCATTATACTTGTTTATTCATTATATAATTTTTATAAAATAACAAAACCTGTATACAATATAGCGATGCTACAGGTAATAAAAAAATAATTTGTAAATAGATTGCCTGAGGATCTATAATTGTATATAATTATCTGTATATAAAAGGGGGAGGGGAAAAAAAACTACAATTGATACAAACCGCAGTACTTAAATTAATTACTATTTAAATTTTCAACTGCTGCGAAATAAAAGCCCTGCGGTTTCCATTATTTCCATTATCAATCTATAAATTATGCAGGATATTCAACCATAAAGATCCGCACTATCTTCATTGCATACTAACAGACTTGCGTTCCCATCTCCTAAAACATTCACGAACCACCATCTTCCTTTTTTAGGGACAATGAATGAGCCAATGATAACCAACAGGTTAGTAGCAAATCCAACAGTTGCATTGAATAACAGGACAAGACAGCTTAGATCCCGACTGCTAACTCTTCGGGAAGAGCGATGGCGTAGGCCTTCTAAACTTCTGGAAATAAACAGTAGATGTATTCCATGGAAAATGCCAAATAGGGAAGTTATCAAATATAAAAATCATATTTGACTATCTACTCCGGAGTCTAGCACCTACTTGTAACAAATGCAATGTTTTCCATTCAATGAACCACCCAATTCTAGAATAGCCCTTCATAGTACGACATTTCCATCATCATAATCACAACTTAAAACTTTCTAGCTCACTCACCAGACTACTCACGATAACTTTCAGCTCGCAGAACGACAACTAAATAAAATACAAGTTCTAGTAATAGTAATTAAACGGTGACACCAAGAACGGTGCTCACGGAATCCTTGACAAAAAATTTAAAAAACTTGTTTTGAGCAAACGTAACCAAAAAATATAAACTATCGACGAATTGTGTATATTACCTTTCATATGACCAATAGCAGACAAAGCGAAAGAATAAAACCACCTCAAGGAAAAAAAAGTATGTTTAACAGTCAACAGTTAACAGTACCGCTTGTACGTGTATCTACATTGCAAAACACAGGAAACTGAAAACCTGGTGCAAGGAGTTCTTATTGAGAAAAAATAGCCAGTTTTATCTCACATATATACCGAAGGGAGAATGCACTACGCGCTGTATGTGTATGTCTGCTAAATAAATAACGAATTAAACCAGCAAGAACTCGATATACTAAGCGAAGCATAGAAATGTTAATTATTCATCAACTACTAATCATTAAAAAAAATAATTAGAAAAATTCAAAATAAATATCTACAAGTCATGATTAGTTATGTGTGTAATAATAGATCATTATTAGCCATCAAAAGATACTAATAAACTATTATTGCAATTTTAATGAACCCTTAATTAAGGGTTGCAGCAAACTTGTCTTATTAGTAATACCTAATTAACATTACGGCTTCTTTTTAGCATCAGCTTCGTCATTTCTTAGCCTGCTAACTAGCTTGTATGAAACGTTCATAGGAGTGTTGCGTTCTTAACATTTCATTTGCTTGTCACATTTATAGTAAAACCTATAAAATACAAATATTTTGAAGTTCTTTTCATTTGAAACGTCTGTGATTGTGTAACCAAGACTTATTATCTATGGAAAAACAAAATCGATCCACAACCCTTCTTTCTACACACAACTTAAAATTCTAATATCGTCTTCATTAAGTAAATATTTTAAATAATATATTTTATTACGGTAATACTTTTACCACATTTCCTAAAGTGGTTTACGCCCGCAGCTACCCGTATGAGCCCATAGATCGAAGTGAAGGGATGCAGGTGACACCCTAATAGATGCTAATACAAACATCCTGGGAGAGTTGCTTTTCTGTCTGTTCTCTCCCACCAACCAGGAGGTTGCGGGCCCTCCTGCATTCCTGCCCAGCAAGTAGCTGTACAATAAACAACTAGAACATGTAAGAAGTACCTAGCCATATAAATAGTAAGGTCCATAAAAACAATTTGAAGGCTCTATTTCATTTACTACCGTGTCAAATAACCATTAATAGTATTTACCTATTGATCATCTTTGATAGGTGTGTCGGAATGTTAACAGGATGGAAGAAAAAACAGGCTCTACCTTCTTTGATGTTTCTCTACAAAATATTAGCATGTTATCAAGTGACCGTTCCATTCACCAATGATAAACGTGGATGAATGATGATTAAGTACATAACTTTACCCCTTTATGTAAGAATACAAAATATTGATGTTTTCTTTAAACTTCTGGAATTTTCCGTGGGATGTGGTTCTTTATTCACGCACCCGTTCAATCACGAATTCATAATTTACCTTTTTACTGGAGGTATTTGTTGGGATATCGCCTTAGAGGTTGATGAAAGGAAGACTGGTTGGTTGGTAAGTTTTGTTTTGGCGTAAAACCGCCCGGTCGTTAACATCCCAGCCCGAGTCAGCTCTAGGAAGTGAGCAGACCCTAGGGCCCACGACCCAGGCAGACCCTAGGGCCCACGACCCAGGCAGACCCTAGGGCCCACGACCCAGGCAGACCCTAGGGCCCACGACCCAGGCAGAACCACTGAGACACCCCCCAGTCCCACATGGCATGCGGTGGTTCTCGATAGCGTTTTAATATGAAAGGAAGATATTACTCTATTGTAATTTGTGTGCTCAATTTACTCAACTAAAAGTTCCCCCCCCCCATATTACTTGGAACATACCCTTCTTAATCGAATGTACCATTATCATTTCATCAATGCTTAATGTATAATTATTACACTGTCTAGGAAAAAACCGATTTCTCTTACGTCAAACTTGTAACACTTATGTTTTCTGTATTTAACAACTATAGATATGTTTTATGGATGTATTCCTTCACCCCCTACTAGCCCTTTATTTATACCAACCTTATATTGTTTTTAAATTATATCTATTCTCGCTCGTAATGGTTTCACTAAACGTTATTATTTTTTAAATTGAAAACATTATCATCATCAGTTTCATTGTGTGTTATTTCATCAAATATTTATGTTTCACTTCTATCTTATTTTTTATTTTTAATCATTTTGGTAACAAACTTTACATAAATAGTCGTCCATAAAGAAATTTGATGAAATTCTAATTTTCCTTTTTGATCAACCTAAGTCGATATCATTGTAATTCATACACCCAAACTTAAAGAATTCATGTACTTACATAACATAATCTACATTCAAATATTTTCTTATTGTGAAGTATTTATCCGCTTGAAATACGTAATTTTCCTTTATAACTCCTATTAAAATTCCTAAACATGAAAGAAAATATTAAGTGATGAGGAGAGAATCTTTTTTCATTATCTTATTACAAATCCCCTTATGTGGTAAAATGAATTAAGTTTTTTTGGCTTGAAAAAAAAAAATGCGATGAAAGTTTACGAAAGTGGGTGGTAATCAATCAGGGAACTATCAGGTTTATGTGCGATGCGTGCTGGTATTGGATTCATAGGGAACCTTACTTTTTTTTTTTTTTAAATCCTTTTTTTATATATACGAACCCTTTTTCTAACGAGGTCAGGGGGATGTGGGTCAGATGGTCTCTAACATGGATCAGATAAACAGTATCCAAGCCTATTTATCGAGGGCCATTCGATACCTGGTGGAGACTTTAACGGCCGATCAGAAGGGTGCTCTTTCGAGATACAATCTCTGTTATATTTCTATGCTCGGTAACGCCACTCTACTAATTTGTCGTGAGGGGGGCTCACCTGCCCAAAGGAACGTGCTTCACCTGGCTCATGCTTCGTCACAAACTGAACGTCTCAATCCTCGCCTCATAGTTGGGTGCTAATCCGAAACAGTCATAAACCCTTTGACCAAATCAGGCTTGGGTTATTGGAGTTTTTTTTTTTAGTCCCCTTGCTTCGTCGTGAGCATGCCAAGTCTGTGCCCTAACAATCGCTGAAGTCTCGCAATAGACCTTGAAGAAATAAGATATCTTATTTAATTATAATTTAACAATATGTTGAAATTTTTACGTACATTCAGCCATATATAAATGTTTTATAATATAATTATAAATGTTATTTTAGGCCGTTTTTGAGGTGCATTGATGATATAGTCTTTTTTTTTTTTAATTTTAACAATTTTTATTAAGATAAAATTACAATCTGCCTGAATGGGATATAAGTAATTGTGATAAATGATCTCAATCATACCAATTTTCATTCGCTCGCTCATTCATTCTATGTATACAAACAGCCCAGAGACCTCCCAAGTCCACATGGTTGTCACCTCCCTCGCGTGCGAAGGAGGAAGCGGAGTCTTGGGAAGTCCCCCACGCTCCTACGTCAGCCGCGTCACTGGATAAGAGCCAGCGGAGGCTGGCCAAGAGTGCGAGAGCCACAGACGCTAAGGACGTGATTAGAGAAACTGGTCATTGCCAGGACTCCCACTGTCACTTATTTATAGCAGGTCACGGGGCCACTGCCGTTTTATTCTCCGAAGAGGATTATAGGGATGAGTGGTGCAGTGCAATGGTAGGGAATTAGGGTGGTTGGATAGGTAACTATGGAATTTTATGAACTTGGAAGGGAACTTTATGAAGGGAAGGGAACTAGGGTAAATGAATTCATGAATGTAGGGTAGATTCGGATCATTATGAAGGGTTTTGTTTCAGACGTAATAAGGGGCATTTTCTATTGTTCTCAGGACTTTTGATTGAAAGGAT
Organism: Acanthosoma haemorrhoidale; assembly: GCA_930367205.1. Taxonomy (NCBI): domain Eukaryota; kingdom Metazoa; phylum Arthropoda; class Insecta; order Hemiptera; family Acanthosomatidae; genus Acanthosoma; species Acanthosoma haemorrhoidale. Next base: position 48,206,581 of record OV884012.1, on the reverse strand, counting down.
TGGATGCACTTGATCTTCGACTTTTTTTGCTGTCCCCCATAGCTCTATTCCGTGATGATATGATCAAAATTTTATTTCTGCCAACAGTTATTTTACAATAATAGTAATAAAATTTGTGGGCATAAGAGGAAACTTTATAGCTGCTACTTTACACTTGCAGATCCATAATATTGAAGGGAATTAACACTCGAAACGTAGCCTATATTAATTTTTGTTACATTTGTCAAGTACGGTCACGCTATATGTGCACATGTAATACAAAGTAATAATGTAATATCTTTAATTTTCAGGAATATCGACCCTTTACAAGCTTATTTCAAGGTATTGTCAGGTGTTAAAGTCGAAAATATTTATTTAGTGCTATAATAATTAATTCAGTTATTTTATTAAAAATCATTAAATATACGCTCCTGTAATAATTATCAGCAATATGCCATTCACACTATAACAATACGTGTTTCCACAGCCGCCGCCTGCAAACGGTTCTTATTATTGAGGTTTTATCGTTTTTGTCAATATATAATGAAAATGAGGTAAAGGTTTTTTTGTTTTTCTTTGAGAGTACGTTATTCTGTATTCATGTGTATTCACAAGTTTATTCATCTAACGTTTCCACATACTATGTATGTCTGCAACAGGATTGTGTCGTGATGAAATTGTTGTGAACTGTTCAAGACATCTACCTACAACGCATTTATATACTTACGGCTAAGAATTAACTTACAGCTTTATAGAGGTAATGTTTTATTATTTTATGCGATTGAAATACATTGCGGAGTGCTTCTAACAAATTGACATTCCTATGTATGCAGTAAATCAGTCGGGGGGGGGGGGAGACTTATTCCACATGAATAAACAGTATCTAAATGAGCAGTGAAGTTACTTTTATTACGTTTTTATGTTACCGTCGGTTTTTTTTCCTTTGGAGCAAGTCAATCCATCTATAGAAATTTTATCCCTTCCCGATCAAAGACGGAACATTCCCTGCTCACTTAGGAATTCAAAGAAAAATCAATAAACATCTATCACTGTCTTAGTGGAGGAATAGGAGAAGCCGAGCAGAGTGTCATCTAGACCAAAGAGCTCATTCTTATCTGGAACCTAGGCCTCAAGATCTTTACTATCCATCTTTATTGAATACAGCTAGGAAAGGTCCTTGACGAAACTCGTGTTATGTTTAAATAATAAATTCCAGTCTTTGCTAAGGTTGGAGGAAATATCACGATACTGTTCCGATTTGTATCTAAAATAAATTATCCTTATATTCTATTTTTCTTGAATATTGGTCTTAGTAATAATAATGCTATGCATATATCTACATGGATGTTTTTGTAGGCAACATTTACTCATAACTATCGATCACTCTTCTTATCCAGTCATTATGATCCAGCCTTCCCGAAAGGTGGGGAAGGTGCCGCCAAGATCCGGGGTGTTTGGAGCCTATGGATATCGTAATGAATGAAGTAAATACAATATACGGTCTTTTTTTCTATATATTTCGAGATAATTGACAATGAACAGTGATCAGGGTTATAAAGCAAGACAGAAATTAATGTGGCACTGCTATTTTTTAATTTTAGTTACAAAAAAAACAAAAATATTTAAATATAGTAATTTGACTCATATTTAGTGTACATTGTATCCTTATTTGTAGTTTCGAAAGAATTGAGGTGCCATAAAAAATACGCAATATCCCACATAGCCCAAAAGTCATGCCAAAATGTGAAATAGTGGATAAATAATTTGGTAATAAAAATGAAGAGTAGTGAGGAATTGGCTTTCATGTGAAGGACTACTGGTTTGGAAGTCCTGCAAATACCCACTGCAAAATAGGTTGCTCCAATAGGTTATCCCTCCTTTCCTTCCCTGTATGGGGGGGGGGGTTATAGTTAATACCAAAGTTTAATTAGGAAATTACAAATCCCTACTAAAACATTATTAATGGACCATGATAAAACGTTTATTTATAAAATTAATTACTGGCAGCATTGGTTTATAATCTCCACTTATCAGTCATAAAATATCATTTTTAACAGCGGATTGCAAATTTCTGGAAACTTATTTTTTGTCTGTGTACCCTATTAGCGTCCTAGTTTAATACTATAGAGTTCTTTCTGAATATATTTACTCTCGAGCCCACTTTTTTCCGTTATTTCTTCAGTGTTTGACTCATGGAAGAGTGCTAGAACAACTCCTCCTTCCTTGATCTTAGATCTCGAGGTACAGTCATGACAGTTGATATACTGAACCACATTCTAGGTCCAATTGCCTTCTCTCCGGAACTTTGGGGGATCGTTACGTCTTGGTCTAGACCGCAATGAGTACGTCTACAATTATCCAATCGTGTTACAATCGGTGGAGCCTTTACCGGCTAGAGGAGCTAATTAATAAATGATACACTCAACCGTCTTATTGTGGAGATAATATTTCACCATCAAACCAGTAATTATCCAGTCCATTTAAGGAACGGAGTTCTCAATTGGCTATATTCTGGAGTAATTAATTATTTAATAGAACATAGTTAGCTACTGTTATTGTCCAATCAGAGTTTATTTGTAATGCTTTCTATTGTAAGTCACTCTTTAGTTCTTAATTATTTATGGTTTTGCTTAAATGGATGATACAGTGAAACGTAGTTTTTAATTGTTTAATCACTTGACCATTTAAAAGCATACCTTGAACAAATTATTTAACTCCTATGAACAATTTACTTTCAAAACTATTTATTTTTTCTGTAGCTTTATTTATTGTGGATTTGATTATTGGATTCACTGTAGGAACGTTGTATAAAGATGATAGATATACATGTTCTGTAGAAATGTGTGTTGATGATCTAGCTTTATCCCCGTATAATTTTTTTTTGGGAATAATTATTAAAACAGTACAATTACACAATAATTCTTGATTCAGGGTTGTTGTTTTCTGTCAGTAGTGTTCGGAGAAGGTTATAACGTTACCCTGGATTATTGCATGTTACATTAACACGTTGGAATTAAAGTGCCCTTTCATATTGGTTTAATTTTTTTATCTCAGCGTGAAAAAAACTATTGGACGGGAGCAGGGAGAGGACAAAGCAACTATTTGTTTATTTTCTTTGGGGTGTGGCCAGTATTTTAACGAGTTGTTGTTATTTTATTATAGAGCCAGGGGAGAGGCTGGAGGTGAGAAAGATAAGATTGTGTAATTGAGAAGAGATATGCCCGAACGGCGCGGGAGGGTACAAGGTCCCAAATCCTCCGATGGCGTTGCTCGCTCCATCTTTCTTTTTGTCCGAAGGCACCTACACGGAAAGTGCATTTGGTGTCTGCTCTCTGACCGACTCCCCCTCTCCGTCGTACACATCCACTTATAAATATATATCTATGTATCTCTCCTTATAAATTAAATTAATACACCCACAAGAGGGCTCCCGGAGACTGGAGCTTTTGTATAAAGATTAGCTCCGGTCTTGTTCCTCCCAGACCTTGGGCTCATAAATATCCATTAGATACGTCATTTCGGATCCACTATCTCGGAGGGTAATATTGATGATACTCTGTCGAGATGCTAATCGTAATCTCTATCCTCTACCTATCTTATGAAACTATGGAAATTTCCGATTCAGGATTCAGCATATGGATTAAGAGTCACTAAACGGTTCTTCAATATTATCAAAAAGACCGTTGAGAAAACTTATCTACATATCTTATGCTATTAATAATTATAAAACCGAGACATTTTGGTGATTTGATTCTCATGTAGCATACTTCGGCAAAGCTGTATGAACACACAGATTTAAAAATTAGCTTGTTAATATGTGCTTTGTATTGGATACATAACATATAGGATATGATATATAATTCTTAGCAATTGTTACGATGACTGTATAGGTCATAGGAGGTTTCCCTTAATTTGTGACAACAGAAAATCGCCAACTACTTGAAGAAAATGTTCAAATAAACATGTTGTAGAGTTCTGATTAAGAATATGTAATTTTGGTTACGAGTCTATTTAGAAAAAGTCGATGATGCTTAATCATGCTGGGTGGACTTGATGTTTGTTACAACGACGCAGAATATGATGGCAACCCCATTAAAATAATTGAGGGTTGTATATTTCGGTGACTTTTAATATATTACTTCAATATACTTCAAAAGGACTAAAAATAAAAAAATTCACCATGATAAGTAGTGACTCATACAATTATTTATTGGATACCAAGTCGAACCAACAAAACCTTGGAGAAAATATTCAAATTCGAAGGTGTAGGTAAACGATCAAAATTGTTTCTCTAAAACCCCGATTTTCTACCTCATTTTTGGCACACCAGAACACCAACGTAAAATTTAATTTGACCATAAATCTTTTTTTTTGTTCGAGACGAGTATCTGTCCTTGAGAAGTTATCTTTCCTTCATTGTCAAAAATCGACGGATAGGGTAGTTTCTCATTGGCCTTAGCAACTTATATGAAAAGAAAACAACAAGAAGGTTGTCAAGATAATGGTCATGTTTGGAGGTAGATAAAGGCTGGAAAGGTAAAGCAGATATTTCTCAAAGATCCAATATGATTATGCTGTAACGTTTGGAGGCTGGGAAGGAATTATGTCATTAAATAAATATCTATTTACATCTATTCCAAGGGTTTTTCCCATCATTGTTACATCAAGAGAAGGGGTGAGGGATAGCATAATTATTGTTATTACACACAGGTTATATAGTTACAATAATTAAGCTAGGGGGAGAGCAATAAATAATCCTTGCCGTATCATTTTTTTTTCATTTTGACTACCACATATTACTACTCTATTTTATTGTTGTTTTTTTTAAATATTAGATTATGCTATAAAATAAAAACTTTTATACTGAATGAAACAATTAAACTAATTGCAACGCCTTATCGCTTTGTAACTATTAGTTCATTTAAAATTTATTTTCTTAGCTAGAGATATATTTCTCCTTTAATGCTATAATAAAGGAGAAATATATCTTATTTATTACAGCATATTATCTCCATAATCAGAACTTAATGGTTTGAGTTTATAGAGCTGAAAATAGCATTCCTCGTTATAATTATCAGAAGAGGGGACTAATAGTCTGACAGTCTGCTAGACGATAATGCTCTAGATTTGCATATTCGTTGTCTTCTACACCTGAGTCCCAGCAGCCTCGAGTCTAATCTAGGACTCTCTGTGCTCTGCTATATCGGGAGTCATTGCAGACCGGTGATCCTCAGCGGCAGCTGGCGAGCAAGGAGGAAAGCCGAAGAACGTATAAGGTGAAGACTGCGATAACGGTCGCTCGGTAAGTTGGGCGGTCAGAGCTGACATTATGGCCAATCCGCCAGTTGGGGTAACCGCCTCCTTTTATAGCGAGCGGCACTCCGTTAGCAGTCAGCTTCTGCACCATCACCGAGGCTCGTCCCGCTACTTCTAATTTTTCATCATATCCAATCGGCACTTAACAGGAACAGGTAATAACGTCTGTCATTGGGACGTGGGCTTCCCCGCCTCGGGTATTCCCTCACTCATCGGAATACTCAATATTCTCAGGAAGTTGTCGGAATCTCTTAGGAATCTCGTTGTGACGCTTAAGCATGGCAAAAACTGAATGAGCCAAAAATCCTTTTTATCATCACGAGTAGAAGAGTTTATTGTGAGATCGGCTTAGGTTATTAAAAAACCTAGGTTATCATTAAATTTATCAATGAACATCGTTTCGTCATACTATGATTGTCAGCATCAGTTTCTAGAGTAAGATAGCAGGGAATGACTATGTAAATCATTTTGAGGGAGCTAAGTTCCTCAACCTAGGCCGATTTCTCCAGAAACTATCCTGCTCATGCATTCACGGCTAACTCACATTTTTTCATCTCCTTCATTCAAAATCAGTTCTTGATTGCAAGAAGATAGTGTGGATCTTGAACGGATTCTGCTTTTATCTCTCCTTCATGATGTTTTGTATTATTTTGTGCATTGCTTTTCTTACTACGTATTACTATTCATGTTTTACACTCGTATACTCTTCTTGCTTTCAGGATCTAATCCAGGCATACATAGCATACGTATTATTTTTTAAACGACAAGAAGAGTTTGTTAGAAGATGGGCTCAGTTTGACGAAAAAGAAGGGAATATGTCGAAACGTTAGAAGTAATAAACTTGATAAAAAAAATTAACAAGTCTATTTTTTATCAATTTCATCGACTTAAGCCGATCTCCCAACATACTCTCCGACTCATTTATGTACTTACATATTTCATGATTATTTTCTCTATTTTACTGCATGTAAAAATAACGTGAAGCAAACAAAAGATTACGTTTAAAAATTACTCATTTCACACAATATAAAGACTTGTTGCGTAAATATCTAACTTCATTTGTAAGAAAAAGACATTGACAAATACACACAAACATTTGCATGTGTTAATTGTTTACAATAAATAAATTTGTAGTGCAGAACATAAGTTCTTTTTGCTTTTATTTTAGCAATTAACTCTTATAATTTGTATTTAAAAAACTCTTTCCCTGACACTGGAGTTGGTTCTGTGTGAACTTATTTGTAACTGTAAATTTTGACCAAAAAAGGATACTAAGTATATTTTAAATATTGAAATAGAAATATAAGTTTAATCCTTATTCTGTAGACTAATGATTTTAACTATCAGAAAAGATGCATTTTGGAAAAGATATTCACCTAGAATTGTGTTCGGAAGCATGCCCTCAATCAAGGTAAATCAAACGAAGCAGTTCTTGATTGGCTCCAACCTATTGAGAGACCCAATAAACCAAACAGTCATTACCATAGTATGTATGAAAGTTATACTATAGAGGTGCCTAGAGAAAATGTATGTCTCCCTCAAAAATAAATAAAACCCTCCACCAATAAGAGGAGATTTTGCAACTGATATATACCACAGTCATACTAAAGGAATTCCATTTAACTCAAATCTCTGCTATTTAGATTCCGGATAATTTGGGATGGAGTATATAGAAGTATAGCCAAGCAATAAACAATATATCTTCTCCTCGAATGAGTAGCCGAATTGTAAGTGCTCCAATATAGTGCAGGAAATATTCTGACTAAAGTGAGAATCTTACCATGGCTCTGGCCTTCCTAGCTCAATAAATTATAATATAATATAACGCCGTTCTGCTTCATTTATTATGATCATAAATGAAATGTCGGAACCTCATGAACAACTAATGTGAAGATTAGTATTGATTTTGACTTAATCAAATTCTGTTTGAGAATGATCTGACTTAATAGATTTGTTGCTTTAATTGTTTCTAAGATTTTTTTTTTGGTGGGGGGTCATAACCTAAAATATTTTCTTTAAAGAAGGTTGCTTGTTATGATAAATGTATAATTCTCATATCTGAATCAACAGTACAAAATAAAATGTATTATTTCCATCCTTTTGTCGACCAGCCTTCTTCTGTTGGGACCTGTATTTTTATATTATGGTCTATATAAGAGTCTATTATTATATTTTCTTCAATATTTCAGAGTTCAGCTAATCTAAGCTTCTTTGTGAGTTTCCCGATCTCGCTATAATGAAGCATGGCAGATCCTTTAACAGGATCCCAGTTCCGCTCGGACTGCCCTGTTGTCCTTAGCGTTTCCCCCCGCCTGAGGAAAAAATTCACTAAATTTCACCGTCTGATGAATCCCATCTCTGGCAAGAGAGCCGGCCTCTCCCAGCCAGCACCAACTCGACCTTCCCAAGCATGTCATCTTGCAGAGGGAATCCTTTTGTCCTTTCACGGTTTCTTGCTCCGGGAATATGAAAGAAAAAACAAAACTGACTGTCGACGATTGAAAAGTTGAAAAAACCTTCTGCAGTACAATGCCGCCATATTTGTTACAGCTGTTTACTCTACCGGTGTGCATAAAGGGCAATTCAATTCTGCGACACTTATCCCCATGTGCTATTATTCAGCATGGTCAGTGGGCTGCCTGTCGCTTGTGTCGATGGCGCGGCATGCACAAAATAGGTTTGGGATTACTCTCGCTGGGGGTTATACTCATACATGTTTCAGGCCATCACTGCATTGTAACATACATTTTATATTAGTTTTTACAATACAGTATTTAATTACATATGGGGGGGGCGTCAGGATAAAAAAATAATTTTTATGATTTGAAATAGATTATCATGCAAGGTTTTTGACATATCCTGAAAAATTTACAATAATTTTATTTAACGTCCCTTCAGTTCCAGACTATTTTTATTTAATTTTATTATTCATCGGTTATCCAGTGACGCGGCTGACGGAGGAGCGTGGGGGACTCCCCAAGACTCCGCTTCCTCCTTCGCATGCGAGGGAGGTGACAACCTTGTGGACTTGGGGGGCCTCTGGGCTATTTGTAAATATTGTATGAATGGGGCAGTGAATGATGAATTGTAAATATGGTATGAATGATAACATTTATCTCAATTACTCATTGCCTAATAAACGCAGATTGTAATTTTTTCTTAATAAAATTGATTGAAACCGGAATTACTCATCGGTAACAAAGACTTGGAAAGAATTCTGGTTCCTTCCGTTATTCTAGAAATGCTTGTGGGCCAACGATTTATTGAACAATTGCGCAAGTCAGAGATATTCTGCTATGCTATGTTGGCCAGAAGTGCAATGTCGTATTGTTGCTCTCAAATTGGTCTATCGATGTTTGGTCAGTCCATTCTATTTAGTAGTTTAGTGCGGCAGTTACCTGTTATAAATACCTGGCAGTGGGAGTCCAGGCAATGGCCAGTTTCTCCAATCATGTCCTGAGCGCCTGTGGGTCTCGCGCTCTTGGTCGGCCTCCACTGGTTCGTATCGGGTGACGCGATTGACGAAGAAACATGGGGTATTTCCCAAGACTCCGCTTCCTCTTTCGCATATGAGGGAGGTGACAACCATGTGGATTTTGCAGGTCTTTGGAGTGTTTGTGAATACATTGTAAATGAGTGAGTAATTGAAAATTGTAATTCTCGGATGATTTTTCATTTTCAGCCCGTAATTAGACGTTTAACGGTGTCAAAACTCGAATCATGTTCATTTATATTCTCAACTAAGCTAATGCTAGCTTTTATTATCGCTGGCCATTAGGTTACAATTTATGGGCTAGTATCCGCGATATTTTATGATAATGGCTGTTATTCAAACAAAACCATAATGTGAGTACTCGGAGTGGCGAAGGAGTGATATATTTCTCCCCTTATGAGACCCTCCGTTTCAACAGGTAGTAGAGACGGGGGCCAGTGCTAAGAACAACAATTAATAAAAGGGGAGGAGTTGTTAAACTTATTTACTGCTGATTGGGTTGGGGTCCTTTGAGGAGTTACAGAGTCGAACCACAGTGACGTTTATTGCGGCTTATATCGGCCAAGCAGTGGGCACTCTCCGCCTGCTCTATATGCAAGGGTTGTGTGTCCGTATGTCTGCCTATGGAAATATCCTGTAGGTAATAAATAAACGGTTGTAAAACAGTCTGTTCCTTTTCTTTTAGCTGTTGTTCCTTCGTTGGCACTCTTTGCAATTTATGACACTTGCAAGAGACGTGTAGGTCCAATATTGACTTTTGTTATTACAAACGTACAGATGACTTTAGTTTACTATGAGACGGAGAGACGAATTATTTTATAGATGTTCTTCGTGGATTCATTCAAGAAAATTATTTAAGACACCTAGTGAATTTGTTAAATTAATGCGATGAAGCCGAATTGAACTGACAAACTTTTTTAAATATCTAGCCGATCCCCGCTGTGACTTGGAACCTTATAATGAGTAAATAAAAAAACGAACGTTTTGCCACATAGAATTTTATTTTGGCCAAACTTTTCTACGTGTTAGGATTCATACATTCTAATCAATAAACTATTTAAACGTTAACTATAAGAAATATCTAATAACTGTTACAGTATGAAATAATGTCTAAATACCCTGCCACACAAAAAAGTGGCGCACTTAGAAAAATTCAAATATTTCCTTCCTAATAGAATTTTTTTAGATTAATATTAAATGTTAAACGTTTAGGGGTTATAAATATGAAGGAGGATCCCAATAACTATTTAAAAAATTATACAGAAATTGCGGTTTTGATTTCTTGTGTTACTGATCTACAAAAATTTAGCAAAAGGATTTTTTTATTAATTTTAATTTAAGAAATGGTTTTGTCGGTCGAGCAAGTAGCTTGTAGTTGTGTTGTTGCTTTAGTGGAAGACGGTCGAAGCCAAAGATATGCTTGTGCATTTGGGTTTACCTGAAACTACCGTTTGGAGAGTAATTACATGTTACCGTAGGTTTGTTTTTATTTAATATTACATTGCGAGTACTTTTAACCGCCTTAACAGTTATATTTCTGTGCTGAAATAGATATGACAAAAAGCAATTTCATGGGCTACATATTCACAAACTCTTATAATTTTTCACAGTAAACAATACGAGGGTGGTCTGAAAAGTTTCCGACCTAACAAAGCTTTTATTTTAGCTTTTATTTATTTTATTATCATCTTCATGTTGAAGTCGGAAACTTTTCAGACCACCTGTTTAAATGAAACAGTGAATGTTGGTATCAGTTATATATATAAATATATTAAATAGTAAGAATTTCGTCTGAAATTACATTTAAATAACTGTGAATTAAAAACAAAAAACTAAAAGTTGATTTATCATTAGTTTCAACACATTACCTTTATAGACTGAAAATGTAATAATATGTGTATAAAACTTCACAAATGTTTTTTCTTTAAAGCTGTACAATTTACATATTTAACAGACCCTCAACATACTTTTTAATCTGCCATTAAGTAGAATTATAACCATAAGCCTGGTGGATTGCCTACTTTTATGCCAGAATCTTAAATTTCAAAATTAATTCTTTATCTATTTGGCATAGATATCATGTTTGTTCAGACTTCCAACTTGGAGGTTGGGTTAGTTTAGCCGTTTACCAAGAGATGGCTGCAGAACTAGTTCATACTCGCTCCACTAGAATGCGCTGAACCCTCCTTCCTTAGGCCCTCTTCTTCTCACCTGTTGCACCTCATCTACCTAGTCTTTCAATCACCTACTCTACTTTTAATTTATCCTACGGTATATCGCAATAATTGCTGCATGTAAAGTAATTAATAAAATACATAAACGTTGTGACATGGCCGGCATTCAGTCGCGCTACAGATTCGACATTACTTAGCTTGAAGATATTATATGTATATTGTGAGAAGGACTTACATTACCACAAGTTGGTTACTGAAAGCAATATCTTATATTTGTTATTATTGCTCGGGTATTTAACAAGGAGTGCAAGAATTGGCATCTAAACGAACTGGCAATCAATAATGGTTGAAACTTTTCCTTATTAGACCCAAACAGGTTTAATATATTAACTACGGCTTGAGAAAACTGCATATTTCAATAATATAAGACAACAAAATGTACTTCTTTGAATTACATATGTAAACCTTGATATTTTTTTTGATGGAATATTTTATTAGTAAATGACTTAGGTTATTTGAAATTTACAAATATATGTAGTAATTAGTTTAAATTACGTACCCGATGTGTACTTCTGCATAAGGCCCTGATCACATAAAACGATAAACGAGAGTTATATTGGTATTAGTGAAAAACTATTACTGACTAGTGTTAATGAAAGAAATTAATCTCAGTGGTCTAAATGAAAGTTGCTCCATGAGCTATGGTTTTTGTGATCATGAAAGTCGAAATTGGTTAGGGAAAAAGAATATTTTAAATTTAAAATATACATGTTGATTTACATTGAGATTTATTTCACTCAAAAAAGATGTGTCAGTATTGTTTAGAAAAATTAAGGACGTAGAACAAGGTTTGAAGAAAATATGTTTATAATGTTTGTTAAATTTATGACATGTGCTATAATTATTTCTTGTTAATCGTATTGTTTAAATGTACACCACCCTATTAGGTAATGTCTATGATTTATCATACATGAAGTAAATGATTTATATTGTATATATTACTTCAACCATCTTTGCCGATAAAAATCTTTTTTGAAAGAAATCTAAATTGAAAATAGTTCAATTCATTTCCATTGATAATGAAAATTCCTTTGTGAATTTAAAGTTAATATATAGAATCGTCCTAAGGTTTAGGTAACGTCGTTTTTTAACGTTTTACAAGAGGGATATTCGGAGAAAACCCGTCTTTTTTAAAGTATATCTTAGGTTTTTCGGAGCAACATTCTTGATTTTGCGCCTTATTGGCGTATGGCAATGTAGGCAATGAAGAAAGGAGGTTACTAAGACATAGGTCGGCCAAGTGTGGTTTATGAGCGTACTGTTGCGGGCATCTGTTGCTGACTCGATGATGGAAACCAGGGTCTTGCAACAAACTTTGCCGGGATAGTTTGCCAGCCAGCTACTTGTTAACAATCCGACTAATCCATTGCCATTTTAAGGATCAACCTTTCTCTTAACGACCCCTACATGTCCTACAAGCTGGCTTCCTGCCCCGACATAGTGTTCCTCTGTTCCCTGCCTTGTACCTACACACTTTTCGATGCTTCTTCTTCGGCCCCTTTGTTGTTAATACTTCAAATTAGTCTGTAGTCGGTTCTCCCAGCGGTTACTTACCTTACCTTACAAGCTCTCTAAAATTACTGTTAAAAAGGTTTTAAAGATTTTACGTCCATCTATTTAACATTTAATTTTGTATTTCGTAAAAGCCAATTTTAACTATTTTTTTCGTTCGTATTTTAAACAGTAGCTATCAAAAAAACAACAACCGAGGATCATGGAATACGTATTTCTTTTGGAATACTTCCATTCCAAACATTCTTTCTTCTGTATGTATGACCTGCAATGCAATGGCGGACGTAAAATTGATTCATTGTACCTGATATTATAACACCACATGATGTAGTGTGTAGATTATTTTTTAGGTTAAAATATAGTATCGAATGGTATGGTTAAAACATTCAACGTCTTTGAGCCAGCTTTGCTAAATTTTATGATTTTGTCGCATTATTCGCCGAATCGCAGCCCTGAGACTATTCTATATTCTAAGTTTTCATTTTTTCCCTGTGGTTGATAAGCATCATACATTAATGATCACTAAAAGGTTTTGGTAGCTCAAAAAATAAATTCGGCATTGTATGTCGTAGTTGATTTCAGTAAGTGATAGTAAGTCAGTTTGCGGCTATGTAAATCCATTAAGTAACTTGATGATGAATAGAAATTAAAACAATTTTAAAGCTTGTTCTTTTATTGTTTATATCTATTAAAAAAAATCGTTGTATAATAAATTAGCATGGCTAATTCCGACACCTGCTAAAGCAGATTGTGATATTCCAAATTAAGATCTTATAATTAATTAAATAATGAACAAAAATTTTGTGGCTACTGAGCCTCCATACCGCTGTCATCATGAGAAAACCTCTTAGCTCCAAAATTAAAAATTTTAGAGTGGAAACAAACGTTTGTTTTACACCTTTTGTTTTCGTGTTTAAATACTGAAAAATATGCTTTCCAAATCGTTTTATTTATTTTGATAGTACTAAACAAGTATTTATTCTTTACACTTTGCCAATAGTTGCCATCAAATGGTCGATTTCAACAAAATATGGAGTTAATAGCTTTTCTTACGGCGATGACGCTCTGTTGGATTTTTCTTCCTTTTTAGGGCATGTCCTATGTGCAGTGTGCTATGGATAAATTATATAATAATACAACTTTATTGTGCAATAATTACAATCTGCCTTTTATAAGGCAATAATAATACAGATAAATGATCTCATTCATACCATATTTACAGTCATCATTCACTCGCTCATTCATGCAATAGGACATGATTGGAGAAACTGGCCATTGCCAGGACTCCCACTGTCACGCGATTATAGCAGGTCACGAGGCCACTGCCGTTTCAGTCTCCGAGGAGGATTATAGGGATGAGTGGCGCAGTGCAAAGACTGTGCTACAGGATTAGGTTGGTTGGAAAGGCTACTGTGGAATTTCATAAACTTGGAAAGGATGAGTTCTAGAATGTAGGGTTTTGTTGCTGACATAATAAGGGGCATTTACTATTGTTCTCAGGACTTTGGATTGAAAGGATTGGATACGCATGATGTTCGACTTTTTTGCTGTCCCCCATAGCTCTATTCCGTATGTCAAGATTGGTTTAAGTATAACTTTGTAGATTAGTAGTTTATTTTCTATTGAGAGATGGGATGTCCTTTGAAGTAGTCTGTACAGTTGTCCAAAGCGTCTTGTCTTTTTAGTCTCGTATGTGGGTTCCAGGTCAGTCGTTTGTCGAGATGGAAGCCTAAGTACCGTACTGTCTCGGTTACAGGGAGAGGAATAGAATTAAAATAAACTAGTGGACAAGTCTTGCGATAAAGGGTGAAGGTAATGTGGGAGCATTGTGCTGCATTAACTTTGATCCGCCATTGATTGCACCAATACTCGATCTCGTCAAGGTGTTCTTGAAGGTTATGGGATGCTATGTCGGGGTCTGGGTGGGATGACAAGACTGCAGTGTCATCTGCAAATGTGGCCAAGAAGGTGTTGGAAGTAGAGGGGACATCAGAGCTGTATAGGTTATAGAGGATGGGGCCTAGGACACTGCCCTGTGGTCTCTCCTCCTGCATTTATGGGGTAGTAGTTTGAATATTCTAAACCACAGCGGACTTGGAAGAAGCGGTTTGAAAGGTAGGACTGTAGGATTAGGAAAAGGGTCTGTGGTAAATGTCTTTTGAGCTTGTAGAGCAAACCTGCGTGCCAGACCCTGTCAAAAGCTTTAGCTATATCAAGAAAGGCAGCAGTGCAATACTTTTTGGTTTCAAGGGCTGAGGAGATGTGATCAACAACGCGAAGGCCTTGTTGAGCAGTGGAATGTCGTTGGCGGAAACCAAGCTGGTGTGTGGGAAAAAGGTTTTTGGATTCAACAATTGGAAGTAGACGTTTTAGTATGAGTATCTCAAATATTTTTGAGAGGATAGGGAGTAGGCTAATTGGACGGTAAGATGAGGCGTTATTGGGTGGTTTACCGGGTTTGGCGAATAGGACAATAATAGAATGTTTCCAGAGGAGAGGAAAGTGCGTCGTTCGGATAATGCAATTATATATGTAGGTTAGGAAGATTATGGCTTTAGGAGGAAGTTGTTTGAGAATTTGAGGAGTTAGGAGATCATATCCAGGGGATTTTCTGTAAATAAATTATGTAAGAGAAAATAATTGGTTTCATATTCCCTCTAATAAGGAATGGCTCTTGGTTCAAGAGAATATTCCACGTGTATCATCTATTTATGTGAATGTCTCGAAGGATTTCCAAGGTATATCAAACAAGCTGCTAAGTAGCCGCTCCACTATAACTTTTAGCTGCCGAGAAACTTGAGGAAGTTATGTTTGATACTTGGATAAGTCACGCTGGAAATAGGGCGCGTGTAAAAGGTGGAACTACATTCAGAGAAAACTCGCCAAGTTTAATCGCAGTGCGAAATTATAATTAAGTTTATCTATCCTTCAAAGGACAGCTTTTATGCACGGCTTGAAGAGCAGATACTGTTTGTGTTCCTCACGACTGTATTATGCAGGAACTCTTAAGCACACTTCTCCTCTACATTTTATAACTCTCCTCGGTGAAGTGGTCTCCTAAGCATTATTAGGTCGGGGCGAATTTATTTAGGAACTTTGTACATCTTCATAGTGGTTGTATAATTTTTATATACGCCTTAAGCCGCCGGACACGGGGTCGAGCCATGAAAAAGTCACTACTTACCATGGCACCTATATTATTTACCATTAGGTAAGTTGGTAGCCTCAACTTCTTCATTAGGCCGGCCTAACTTTCGTACTCCGTCAGTAAATTCTGTCGCTACTAAATATTAACTAACTCACTCTCTTGGCGAGTTTATGTGTACATCATTCGCGGGCTACTTTTTCTATTAGGGAACTTTGCTCTCTGAGTTAAGGGCCAGGCCCAGGACGCCCAGGGGACTGAGCCCTACAGCCTATCTCCTTGACCAGGTGTTCTCTCTCGCCTTTCTTATTACTGCGGTTGCCTGGTCCTCAGTGCAGGCTTCTGCCACAGTGGTCCCATCTAGTTTAGTTATCTAGTTCCCTGTCAACTCCCTCTTGACTTTAATTTTCAACTTGGTTTCCATCACATATGCTCTGAATTTGCATCAGTTAATGTGGTTGTATATTTGTGGGAGATGGTAGTACCTATGTTCAAATATTTCCTGTGCAGTAAGTATGAAATATATTGTGAAATTATCGTACGGAACTAGATGGCATGTTATTAGGTTTATTTTCCTGATTCATAAGGCCATAATTAATGCTTTACCCAATTGTAGTTGATATATCACTATTTAAAAATTATAGAACAAAAGAATTAGGTAAAATAAAATAAGTTACGCATTTTCAGGTAAGCTCAAAATGAAAAATAAGGTGATCAAATTGATGCAAGCAATAAGGCTTAGGCGCTCAATTGTAATGCATCTTGTAAGGAAGATGTTAAATGGGCTAAAATGCAGCTTGTAGAATTGAGTAATAAGGAAAATGGGTAGGCTGCATAGTGTAAACTGAAGAGGGTTACTCAAGGTAAATGTTGGCAATACTCGAAACCTGGAATGTTTCCACTCAGCGCGTCAAAGAAGTGAAGTGTTTTCACGGCCGGACCTACCTGCAGAGTGGGAGAAAAAGTGATGGAAGGAGGCAGGCATTAAGAATAAGTGTTTGCGTAGTACAAATATAAATTATAATTATACAGGTCCCTTGCTTGTCGTAGCTAAACATTCGAATTCCTAAACTTCCAAAATATAAAATAACAAGCTATGTTACTTCACGGCAGTGTTTTTTTTAATGAAAGAGAGAACTCTTTTGTTGTTCTTCAAGAACGTTTACATCAACCTCACTGTAATGGTTCATATATATTTCTTAAAACGCATCTGTTGGATATCATATTCGTCGTAATGAAACCAACGAATCCTTGGATTCCTCTTCTACACTACTGTAGTACTCTGACAATACCGTCCGCTCTGGGATTAGAAAAATATTTTCCTCCGCAGACATGCAGTGTTAAAGTTTTATTTATAACTTGAAATCACTAGTGCAGACGATGTCGAGGAATTCCTCATGATGTAGGAGCTGAGGAAATCAAGACCTAAACCATAATTTATTCGAATGAAGTATCACTTTATCATAATGCTCAACTACTTTCTTCTTTGTCATTGGCACTGACGTTCGAGATATTTTTCCGTTTCCTTTTATTTTGGAATTAGTGGGTTTTCCAATCAGACCTGAGGTCGTTAAACATTTATTTAAAGCTTGAGGGTTTTCCTCCAAGACAGAGAGAAATTCAAACTCGATCTCGCCTGGATATATATAGTAGATAACATAAAAACAAAAGGTTGGGAACATCCATAAAAGGAGAAGGTAGTAATGTGAAAAATAAATCCTTAAGATGGGTTGAGGGATTCACTGAGAGGGATTGCATGTACAATAGGGACCTGGGGTAGACATGTACATTTATCATCGACATTTCCTTCAGATTCAGCTCTTCTGTCCTTCAAGACAAACACAGATTATCTATTCAGCTACTTCCTAATGCAATGGCTTTGTTTCCACATCGTCCTGCTTTGATGGTATCAGCCTAGTTAGGTCATTAATATTTATTGTATTTTCCAAATTCCATATTAATGACAGTATAGATATGTGTATATGCATTCATGCATGTATATGTATAGATAGTGAATTCCATATTAATGACAGTATAGATATGTGTATATGTATTCATGCATGTATATGTATAGATAGTGAATTCCATATTAATGACAGTATAGATATGTGTATATGTATTCATGCAGGTATATGCATAGATAGTGAATTCCATATTAATGACAGTATAGATATGTGTATATGTATTCATGCATGTATATGTATAGATAGTGAATTCCATATTAATGACAGTATAGATATGTGTATATGTATTCATGCAGGTATATGCATAGATAGTGAATTCCATATTAATAACAGTATAGATATGTGTATATGTATTCATGCATGTATATGTATAGATAGTGAATTCCATATTAATGACAGTATAGATATGTGTGTATGTATTTATGCAGGTATATGCATAGATAGTGAATTCCATACTAATGACAGTGGTCCCAATGAAACATTGACTGCCATCAAATTCCATTACTAACTAGGAACATACATTATGAAAATATTTCTTTAGAGCTTGAAAATGAGGAATATTAAAAATGTATTCATATTGTATCACAGTATGACAGTGCACGACATTATTCAACTACTTGAATACACTTCACAAAATCGAGAGCCAAACTTTTAACATCGCTATTGCTACAATTTACTCAATTCTTAACTTCTTTTTGTAATTATGTGGAAAGCAGTCATGAGATTGACGAAATTGGTATTTATGTTATTTATCTCATTTTAACTTTATTTTAACATGTGGGATTTAAGGTTTTAGAATTTAATGCTTTAAATTTTTCAATTTGGTTGAAAGTAAATGGTATAATCCGGTGACATTTCAGTTGTAAATTCTTTATAGAGACTCTTTGAAAGCTTTTTCATATACCTTTGTTTAATAAAAACAAACTTACAATCTACAACTTTCTATAACAGTTTAAAAGCTTCTTTTGGTACATATTTTGTTTTTAGTGATTTTTGGTGGCAAAAATGGATATACAAATAAAATGATCCAAACTTACCGAGAAGATTTTCCAAAATCACAGGGTTCCATTCAATATATTTTATTCAAAGGATACTTCTTAAATTTCGTTTATATATGATTCAAAAAATACATTTCAGGTTTATATTGATCTAAATAAGTATTACTTGTAATGAAAACAATAAAATAAAAATGTGAAAAATGGTGAAACAAGTATTATTAGTCCTAACTATTAACTAATTATTCCCTTCAGACTACGAAGAATCTCATAGTCATGTGAGTTTCGTATTAGCATACTCATTGGTATGTTTTTATGAAACCTGTCGCTAACCAGTCTCTTCACTTCTGTACCTCATCTAGCTAAACTATTGTTACCTTACTGAGTGCAAAGCTTCTGTTTGGTTCCTCCCCAACTTAAAACGCTCCACCGATGAACTGAAGCACTATCCTCTCCTCTCCGAAAATATTAATTAATACAGTGTTGCTCTGGCCCTCCAATAGTACCTAATTACAGGTACCTTTTGTATGGGACTGAGGAGACAATCTATCTCACGGCCCACCTCCCAGATCCGAGATTCGTTAATTTACTTAGCGCGCTGCCTCCACAAGAGAGATAGTGCTGAGGCCGAACGTCGATCGGCGACAGATAAGCCCTGGCCCGCAGCTCATTAGCCAGGCCAAAAAGAAATAATAAAGTGCGCCATTTCACACAACTAGTCCTCGTTACTGCGCCATTGTCTCGCCGGCCGGTATTGTCCCTCGCTGGTAACGAGCCAGCCTCTCTGCTCCCTTCCTATTTCTTCTGCTTCTCATAGGCTCCTCGGCGTTCTCCGGTTATTGCCGCATTCCTGTCCCCGTTATTGCTCGTTTCTACACCTTCCTCTCAGTGCACTTGCTTTGGAAATTAAATAAAAAAACATAAATTGTCCCCTAACAATTACAAACAGCAACAAATAAATATGACATATAAAAATGTATATGTAAGTATATAAAATTACTCTGATTGGTCTAAAACTAATAAAGAGCCTATGTTCATTTGTGATTATTGCAATTAACCAACAGCATACGATTGGAACAAAAAACATAAATGACTATAGTTATCGTCATGAAATTAGACGCTAGGGATGAACTACTGGGCGCGGTGTTGCCAAATACAAGCTAATTTACTTATTGCTTAATGGTTGACGAGAAGTAGTGCTCAGAGTGGCAGCAGGGCTTGTAATTTCGTGCCAGCAACTAAAGAGGTTAATGATCTTCGCTGACAATTGCAACTAATACAATAAATAATACGTAGTAATTATTAAAACGGGTAATAGAGTGTGAAAGGATGCTGGGATGTATTAAAACAGGAAATTATTAAAATAAAAAAAAAATTATGATGATTTATGAATTTATAGATTAGTGGGAGACAAACAACTGTTGTTTTAAAGATGCGGGAGAGTTCATGAATCACAAATAATTAGGGGACAAGAGTTACAAATGTTTGAGTCGTGGATATGAAAAGACTACTCAACTGAAACAGAATTGCGAGATGGCAAAATGCGGTCGGAAGAGCGAGAGCCAGATTTGCGGGATTTGAACGTTTAGTTGAATTAGAGGCTGTAAATGTTATGAGGTTTTTTTTTGTAGAGAAGAAGAAGGATCCAAGAAAGCATAGGTTACTTGGTAGAAGAGTGCAGTCCATCCCCAGATATCTCTTTTGGAGAATTCCTCGTGTGTTGCCGCACCGTGAGATTATTTTTTTTTTCCAGAAGCTGTCCTGGAGCTCAGTGTCGATGATTGCCAAATTCATGGCCATACATGTATGAATATTTATTTATAAGTAATTATGTTTAAAAAGGTCTTCTAATATTTAAGGATGATAAACTAAACATTTTTCTGACCTGATCTATATTGACAATTGGTTGAAATTACACGAATCCGTAGTTTGAATTTAAATTAAAAGAAAAAGTACAATAAATTAATAAATTGGAGCAGATATCTTCTGTAAGTGAGTCCATATTAACTTTGTTAAACGTTACAATAGCTAATAGTTAAATAGGAACGACAAGGGTAGGGATGGATGATAACATTTGTTTTGTACCATCAAAGTCCAATGTCTTTTATGCAAGAATGTTTTCAATTATTACTTCCAATTTTGCCCTGTTAATCTCTTCCCATGAATTGGCTTCATGAAAAAGAGTTTATGACTTTGTTTTTAGAAGTATATATGGTGCTTACATGGTAGTACACTTCTACATGTCTTTAGCCTACTATAGTTAAGATAGAAGGAACTTTATACGACAAAACTCGATAGCCTCAAGTGATAAAACCGGTATGGGAGCCATCAAATAGACTTGTACGGAAACTACTGAACTAAGATCTAAGACCATTTCCGTGAAACTGGCACTACAAATATACATTAGCATTAAAATAGAAAATCTTACATAGATTTTGTTATTTTCTTAGTTCAAAAACCGATAGATAGACATAAGTGTTTGGAGTGAAATTATTGAAGCCCATATACTTTTAAACTCATATTTAAATATTGGTCAATGGTTAAATCGCCCAAAGTGCAACGCTGTTCTACTTTACTGAGCACATTAAAGTTCATAGAATGGTTGTTCGAATCCGAGTATGTTCACGATCGATAATCCTGAACTCCTCAATTGATTGAACATGTAGTTTTCTTTTATTCAATTACCTATTCATTTATCCTTTCTAGGCTAAGTTAATCCTGACTAGACCCATGCTTCAAACCAAAATCTCTTAAGGAGGTCTGGAGACGAACTCGAGTCCTCAGCAAGAACAGCATACTAGGCTATGGGGTCGGCCTCAACAGAATTTAGCGAAGAAAGCAACAACAATAAACTGGGCGTTTCTACGGAAATGCAGAGTCGTATAGTAGACAATAAACATCACCGGATACAGAAACTCACAATTTCTTTTCTAATTCTATATACTGTGTAAAGTTAGGTAAATGAAGTAAATGTTGTCTCAGCTACTGTTACAGGTACGAAACGCACCCGAAATTCACTCCCATTGCACTTACTTAAGTAGGTCATGTCATTTGCTACACTTTAGTGAGACCCACATATCACGTTGTTTTTTTTCATGGCGTTACCATAGTCAAAGTAGTAGTTTAAATTAAAGTTATAACATGCCAGATGCAGTAGGTAATAATTATGTTAAAGATAAAGATAATGTTAAACCATCTCCAACATGAGTTTGAGCACCGATGGATGACCTCTCTTCATACTTATACCATTGGTAGCATTAAGGTACGTTTTCTGCGGAACTTGCCACCGTAGCGGTTGGCAGTGACTGCTGGCAATTTCAATGAAATATGACTCGTTTGTTGATTTCCCTCAAAACGGCAGACATCCCATGTTAACTGCTATCCTGTGGGTAAGATGTGGCACGAAAATTTCCTTAAATTTGGTAAATCTTCCCTGCACAGTTGTTGCAGTAACTTTAAAAGGTTTTCACTAATGTACCCTTGAAGTGAAAAATAGTGGGCAGTGGAAAACGAAAAAACCTTTTTACGGCATCTCTAACCGTTCTCGTTTTCTTTCAGGCCGTAGACACCCCAACCCCTCCTCTTGCCAACCCTTTCTCAGAAAGTGAAGGCTCATTATGGCGAAGGACCGACGGTAGGTATCGCCATTGGCCCTGCGTTGGTGTGGTTCAGTGGCGTAGTGTGTTTTACCTGTCCAGTAAGTACCTGGAAGCCATAAATGAATTGTCCGACTGTTGACGCAGGTATACAGCGGCTAATGGGTCGGGTCCTAAGTTTCACTTTCACAGAACTGCCCCTCAGATGAATACCCGTGTACCCCACAGCTAACAGAAAGTGAACCTGTTCTCCGCTGTTGGACAAACAGCCTAGACAATAGAAATACAAGAGAAGTCCCCTGACTGCTGAAGTTTCCCAACATTTGTTACCGTTGATTACAACTGCACCGGACCACCGAGAAGAAGCCGCATTTCCCAAACAAAGGAAGCTCTACCCTAAAGGTATTCATTGAATATTAGACTGTTACCAACTTAAGGGTTGTTACCTGCCAAATTATAATCGAATATAGTTTGAATTTTCCTCCCCCTGCCCCCCCCCCCTATAAAACTACTAATTTTCATAATATTCGAGGTTTGATCAAAAGGTAACGAGAATTTTTGTTTATCTTAAATATTTTTTATTTATGCATCGAAAGCAATTTTGTCCCCTTTGAAATAATCCCCCTCAAATATAATAGATTTGTGCCATTGCTTTTTCCAATTTTCAAAGCACTTTTCAAACTCACTTTTCGATTATAGCTCTTAGCTCTTTAGCGATTTTACTTTTATCTGATCAATGGTGTCAAAACGTCATCCTTTCAAGGTTGTTTCAACTTCAGGAACAAAAAGAAGTCGCAGGGAGTCCGGCGAATACGTTGGCTGAGGTAACACAATAGTGTGGTTTTTTGCTAATAAATTACGAAAAATCAGTGAGGTGTGAGCGGGAGCGTTATCGTAATGCAATTTCCAGGAATTGTTTTCGTCGGATCGCTTCACATGAACAGCGCATTACTTCTAAGTAATATACTTTATTGACCGTACGATCTTCCGGCAGGAACTCATGATGCACTACGCCATTGAAAAAGAAAAACTTTGAGAAGAACCCGCCTTTTTGATCGACCATTTTTTTAGGTCTTTGCTCTTCAGGCCATACCACTCATTAACGCTTACTTTGCTCATGATAGATTCACCAAAAGCCACTGTCAACATGTCCAAAACTTTGCTGCACTTTAATTCATTTCTTTGACAAAATTTAATACAAATTCTTTGATCCATTTTTTTTCGAAAACTAAAAGTGGCCGAGAACCCCAAAACACGTACCTAGTGACTGCTACTAAACAAAGTAAACATTTAAAACTGGTGCAAATCTCAACGTATTTCAGAGACATGTGTACCAACATGATAAAAAATATTGTTTACCATCGGAATTACAACGCCATGCGAAATTATGAAATTCTCCTTACGTTTTGACCAAACATAGTATATGAGATATTTTAGTTGTGGTGTAGGCTGGTGGGGCCTATTTTTTCATCATCATTTTTAATATCTAATGTCCAAAAAAAAAATCTACTTGCAGGATCGGTCCTGTCTTGTATACAATATTTACCAACCTAGCACATTGCTCTCTACACCCTTTGCGAGAGTTTGGTAAATTATATGATGGTAGAGCCCTCGATCTATATTCGAGTACTGATGTTGAAAGGCTTTTTTCTTTGACTATTATTATTAATATATACGCTATTTTACGGTCGCATTGATGTTTCTTCATCGTTTCAAGCATAAAGCATCATAAAACCCCAAATCTTTGAACTAACATTATACTGATTTATTTTCTAGCAAGAGCAAATTTATTATGTTTTTAATAGCATAGCGTTTTATTTTTATTTATTTTAGCTATATGATTTTTTTCTGTCATATTGAATCGTATATACCGTTCATGAATCGTCCAAAAAAAAAAAATGCTTCTATTGTGTTTCGCTGTGACGTTTCCAACACCAGCAGTGTCTGCACTTGACCTGAAAAACATGATAACTCACTACCCACCGTTGGAGGAACTGATTTTTCCTCCCGTCGATTTTCGCATAGGAAACGGCTTCCGGCTAAATGCCGGTGATATTTCCCATGAAGCTGTCACCGTTCTCTCCGGTTACCGCGCCGTTTAACATTAACAAGGCGACCGCCGGCCCATCAAAGCCAGTGGATGTTAAAAATGGAAGGACATCACAGTTTCATGGTTTAGCCCATAATGAGGTGAAAGGGCCTTAATTCAATGTCTGCCCGCCCCCTCGTTAATTTTAATTCCTGTCTTGTCATACGTTATCCACTGCCCGTCCCCCTCCCCACCCCTCCGAAAATTGGAAATCCCGTTGAATTTGTGCGACCTCTTTAATTGACTTTCATGTTGGCCTCGGTCATTACTGGCTTGTTTTCCCCGGTTTCCCTACCCCTTTTCTATTTGCTGTTTTTGTCCTAAATCACTTCCATTTAATTCTCCTATTGTCCTAGTTGTTCTAATTACAAAAGTCCTAAAATTTATGGTCATTAATAATGATGTTTTTGATACATCATACATAAAAAGCTGTGTACTAGATTAATCTCTTCTACACATGATTAATAGTATAACTGTTTCGTTCAGCAGTTCGTGATAATTAATTCTATAATTTTTTTATTTAATCGAGTTAGTGAGAAATTAAAAATATAACTTATATTTATTATAACTTCTAAGAACATTTCGACGCTGGGCAGAATGAAAAATTAGGAATATTTTCGTCATGGTGTTAATAATTACTAGTTGTGATTTGTAATGCCAATGATTCAATAATTATCAGCCGAAGACAACCAAGTAGCTTCACGAAAAATATCGCCAGTTACATTTTTAACAGATGACTACAACATTACAGAATACAGACCACATCTAGTAATTATTTACATACAGTATTACATGAAAAAAATTGGTCTGCCGATAATATATAAAGTATTTGTATTTACAAGCGCTGTCGGCAGTCACCCTTACATCTAGTAATTAGCGTAATGTGCCTGTTAAATAGGTATTCACCTTGCTAAAAAAGGAGATATTTTACAAATATTCTAAGCACAACATGCTTTCTCCTATTTAAATTATGTTAAGTAACTATTAATATGTAAATGTAATTTATCATATTCAGACGCTACTTGAGGAAAACAAGGGTCGAAGCGTTTGGAGTAATAAATAATTTATTGAAATAAATAAATAATTATTTCAGAATTATTGTTATTTAAAAGATTCGTCATTCACTTGTAGTTCTGTAACTGACAATTTGGTTCAATAAAAAAAAAAAGTTCGTTAGGCTCTCTTTAATTTATTCTATTGCTAATGTCACAATGCACAGGTGTAATTAAAATTCCCCTGTTATATTAACTGCTGCAGTAGTCAGGTTCTCCGATCTCACCTGAATGGACTTGAATGCATACTGTAGTCTAATTGTAATATTTCATAAATATATTCTCTGGCTTACAGCAAACAAAAAAATCAAAGAACCCAAAGCTTGCTCACAACTCACAAGAGCTTCTAAAGATTGATATGTTCAGTGCGAGTATATCATCAACCAGTGCCAGTACCCCATGACATACTTATGTATTTACTATGCATGGTGAGGAGGATTGTACGTCGTCGGAGTTGACTAGAGGATTTGGATGTGTTCAACACATGCAGAAATTTTGATATGCATTGGTGGATGTAAATTTTTACCTTATTTAAACAGCTGAATACTCTGATCGGATGATCACTCCCAATAAATACATCACCATTCCCGTGAATCATTTCAAATTTAACTGAACTGTACGCAGTATGAACCTAGTGAGTGGTTCACCTAGACAGTATTTTCTGGCCGATGCAACCTAGCGACTGAAGCTGTAAACTTACCTTTCTAATTTCTGCTCTAGAATTGGTTGGTTTACTTGATAATCCGTAATTGCGGGCGTTGTGACAGGATCCAATCTTACTTGACCTGGATACGTAATTGATTAGTTGGCGGCAGGACTTCTGAAGACCCTTAAATATGATAATCGGAGCCCGGAGGCGTCTTTGATAACGAGAGAGAAGTGCCCGCGGAAACGGTCAAGATCCCGAAGACAAAACTGCCCATGGCAGCCCCGAACACGCAAGCCCAGCGAGGCCTCTGAGTGACAAGCGTTTAATTTTATTAAAGACCGACAAAGAGCCAGAGATGGACCAGCAAGGAGATATTGACGTCTTTGTTAATTGCAGGCTCTGATGGATGCCAGTCTCGAATCACCGCCTTTAATGGTCTAATCCGTTCGTTCCTCTGCCGACCGTTACCCGGCCTCAGGTGTCTTGTCTTTAAAACATCAATTGGAAAATCGGGGGGAAACTTTCTTTGTATAAGTTATACAAATATTTACGAAGAAAATGTCATGTCATCTCTTTATTGTTTTTTTGGGGATAAATGCCTTCAAATTACGTAAATGTAAGGAGTACATTAAAAGTACTCAAAGATACGAAATGATTAATCTTGTTCTTAAAATACCTTTTTCCTGATTGACTAAATGCTATATTAAACTAAACCAAAAGACTATGTTTACAAAATTAGTACTTACTTAAAAAAAATTACTGATTTCAGCTGTAGCAATTTTTTGGGTATGATATATTTTCATATTATTGCTGTATATTTAACCATGTTAAATAAACTAGTAGACGAAATGAACGCAACACCGTTATTTTTTTTAAATTTAATTATCTGAAACATATTTAATTTAAATGAGGGTTCAGTAGGGAAATGAAAACTGATTAACGGTATGCTCAGTACTAGAAAAAGTAGAAAATCCCCTGTTTACAGTCTCTTATCTTTTTAATTCTCTTATTCTTAATAATGCCTGTGTTCAACAGTGAATGTGTATCATTATCTCATTATGAGTATCGATCCTTCATACACACCCACGCGTTGAGTGTAATGTTTTAACAGCTGTAATGCCCCCAATCAGGGACTTGAATGATCATGATGTTAGGGCTTGCACACTTTTGGATCCAGCCAGCGAATGGTCGCTATATGAGGATGGGGGTTCATTACACGACGATTGGTGGGAGCAAACTCAAGGATACTTAAGGCAAAATACAAAATTTTTACATCTCAATGCCACAAGTTTACATTGATGAGCCGTCAGTTTGTACCGAAATGTAAGATGGTTTTCGTAAAATATACACCATTAACCAGTATATTATTTTTATTGTGATTTTAAACAATTTACATCATTTATTGTTTTGCCATTTATCATTTATTTACATCCTTATTTTTTTATTGTAAATTGTTTTTGTTGTAAATTGTGTGATTTTTTCTTTAAATAATGGTTGAAAAAATAACTTTAAGACTGGCGTGACTGAGCTAAATGATATCTTTATCAACCGTTTCAATGTCACATTATTTATTTTAATAAAAAAAAATATTTATATACCTGTCCATATGAAGATTTTGTGTTGAAGATGGACATAGACAGTGAAATTTTTCTTCACATCTAGATCCGTGAATTATAAGTGTTTAGTTGTCCATAAAGCGTTACATACCCTTTACAATATACATATATATTTTTTGATAAACATATTTATTTTATCCATCCATACAATTTATATTGGGTGAGGCAAAATTTGAGAGTGTGTGTTTGTGATACTTTTGTGCAATGTTATTAATTAATAACTGTTTGATTGGATGCTGCTATGTGTCTTAGTTTAAGAAATAGGATCAACTTAAATATTTTGTTAAGTATTTATAATGGGTTGAATTATGTATCATCTTTTACATTTTGTACTATATTACGAGTTAATTGTTTATTACAGCACTTGATAATGATCGTTGTGTTATTTTAATAATATCGGAATCAAGCATCTTAGCCTGTATTAATAAAACGTTATTTTATTCCTCAATAAACATTACTACGCGTTATGGTAATTGTGAATGTGTGGACGGGACGGAGTGGTGAAAGGAATTCTAGGCATTAAGGTTTGTTTCGGCCAGTGAAGAGGGTCCGACTCCCAGGAACGCCAGATATTCCAATAGGTTATCTTTAATAAAGGCTGCTTCCGTTCGACCGCTCTCTAAAAAATTCTTAAATTCTCTATGCTCTTAACGAACTCACATTACCCATCACTGAGACCAAAACCAAATCTCTGAGATCGTTTCGTATGAATGTTTTTTGGAAATTCGCGGATTATTTTTAAGTAGCGTTTTACTGGAATTTAATAGAAAAAAAATCTTTATTCTGGGTCCATGTCCCCTATTGAATAATTATAATTAACAAATAAATTAATGAAACTCTTGCCAAAGAAAAATAATCAATACACCACATTAGGGTAGAAAATATTAATAAAAAATAAAATCTTAAATTAAAAAAAAAATGATTAAAAAATTAGTTTGAAAACAAAATAAGAAAAAAAGGTATAACGCATAATTTAATTAAAAGAACAAAAATATAGGAAAATAATTGTAGTACAATTAAATATATATTAATAGTTACTATTTTGAAAGGTTTGCAGCCATGGGTTTACCGACAGACCAGTTAAATGGCAGTAATTTAAAGCCTTTAAAAAAATAAATAAATACAAACATCCTGGGTTATCAAGCGTCTGTCTGAGTGGTTAGAACCTACTATAAAACTAAATAAAATGATACCTTTAGGTATATATACCTGATATAGTCCTGATAGCGGACTGTAAGGGTGGCCGTTAGAGAAAAATGTAGTATTCATATATATATATATATATATATGTATGTTATGACTAGTGGCAAGACATTGTTATGCCTAATACCACAGGGCCTAATGTAAACAAAGCCTGGGTATTGATAGAGGATGAGAACATAATAAAGCCAGTTAACAATCGAACCTGTGTGCATTATTACCATCCATATTCTCTCTTTTTCTTTGATCGTCTACAGCCGGGAGACGATAACTTATATAACTGATAAAACTATCTCTTATATAAAACCCTCCTATTCCAACATCTCACCATGCAGAAGAACTAACTTCCGTTTGTTTCTTATTGTTAGGTTTTTTCATTTTTTTTTTTTACTATACATATTCAAATGATTAAGGGGTACCTCCCTTATTCCTTAGATTTTGCTATTGTTTATTTATCTTTAATTTTATCACACCACTCATCCCTAAAATCCTCCTCGGAGACTGAAACGGCAGTGGCTTCGTGACCTGCTGTAAATTCGTGACAGTAGAAGTTCGGCAATGGCCAGTTTCTCTAATCATGTCCTGAGCGTATGTGACTCTCACGCTCTTCGTCAGCCTCCACTGGCTCGTAACCGGTGACGCGGCTGACGAAGGAGCGTGGGGGACTTCCCAAGACTCCGCATCCTCTTTCGCATGCGAGGGAGGTGACAACCATGTGGATTTGGCAGGCCTCTGTGCTGTTTGTAAATATTGTATGAGCGAGTGAATGATGATTTGTAAATATGGTATGAATGAGAACATTTATCTCAATTACTTATTATTGTCAAATAAGGCAGGTTGTAATTTTAGCATAATAAAGATGTGTTACAAACAATATATATGTATTAATTGAGGTTTACTTTTTATTTAATTTTGTTATTTTTTTTTTATCATACGATATTTATTTATTGTTTGCCAGAAATTTTCTTTATTCGAACTTTATTATTGTATTATTATTTCTAGGGGACGTGTTTACAGGATAAATTTTTTCCTTTTTTTTATCTATATATTTGAAATTAATGGTTAGTTAGACTATTGGTGATACCACCCTACTCCACCCCTGCCTATCACAACTGCTCTTCCTTAATTTCTTTTCTAGTAATATAACTTGGGCCCAACTCATTGACAGAACTGAACTTTAGGGAAGAATTTCGAAGAATTATGATCCTCTACACCCAGTTTCGGAATATATGATAATATATATTCGTCAATTATTTTACAAAAATCCTCGAAATGTAAGCTATAGGGTTTTGTTTTTGTGTCTCATGAGGAAAATTGTACAGTGTGAGTCTATGATTTTGGCGAGTCTTTTTAATTTTACCAATCTACTGTTTCATTAAAATGTCACAACTGCAGTAAAAAGGAGAATAACAATAAAAAAAACCGCCTTAAACCTGATGGTTTAGGTTTCTGCAGAATTAGTGTTTAATTATAATAGAATTAATGTTTTATGTTATAATGTTGAATAAGTTGCAAATTACTATTATTGCTATCAAAGAATAATCAGGGCATTATAATAATTGTTTTTTATTCCAAACCTCTTCTTTTGTACTCCAATTGTTATTACAGTAGCAGTATTTTTTTTTTAGTTCAATCGGAAAGTTTTATACGTTAAACGAGAATTCTTCAATCTTTAGAGTACTATTTATTTTTTAAAATTCATAATACTTTAATTTACGCGTGTGTCTATCTTTCTGTCTATCCGTTCTTAACGAGACCCCTAAGCTGGAGGTACGAAATTCTTCATGGAGATCCTATTTGATAAATTAATGAATCAGTTGGTATTAAGAAAAACATATTTTTCAATTTAGCCAATTACGTTGTGATATATCCCATGACTATTAGAGGGTATTTTTTTTTAAACTGTAACTGCACAACTAATCGGTTTTGCAGCTTTAACTCAACCAACCCTTTTAAAAGAATGATATTTGTATATGTTAGTTCCAATTGATGACTCGTAAAAAAAGTAATTCATATCCAAAATTTTTATTTTTGATCAAGCCGAGTTGGTACCAAATGCTGGAGACTAAAGTAAAATATAATTACCCAAAGTGATTGAAATTGTCATGAAAGATGTATTCATTGGTTTTTAAATAATATTTTTATATGGAGGTGTAATGATACCGCAATGGTGATAACACCAAGAGCTATTATTTTCCTAGTCACGGAGAAAAAGACTTTCAAGTGCCTTCGAAGTTTGCCGAGTGGTTTCCCTAATGGAAACTAATTATCAATTAGTCAAAACTCAAATAGATAACTTCCAGGATACTTGATATTGAAGCACTTAAAAAACTAAGAATAAATGAGGAGTCTAGAAATATGTTGGCGTTCTATATATTAATTATAAAACAACTTTATTGTATTTCCACTAGTGATAATTTCTTTTTTATCGAAAAGGCGCTTTTGACAGTTCTAAGCTGCCATCTTCAGTTATCTCCAATTGGTTATGTGGGATATTTAACTCATCTAAAGAAGTTAGGGACTTTTTCAAAAAATTCCAAACAAAACTCTATATAGCCTCGAGAGTTCTTCACACAAACTTTTTGAGTCCGTTATTAACGGAACTATATTTAGATGAATTAGATAAAGTACATATATTTTCAACAAAAATTCATACAAATGCAAATCAAAGATTGGTTAAGATAAGAGGATGAGGTACTGGCGTGCTTCATGAGGAGTAGTAAATAATTTGATGAACTATCTGAATGCTTAAATAGCAAACAGAAAAACATTAAATTTTCGACCCAAAAAGAAAGAAACAATGAAATTAATTTACTAGATTTAAAAGTGAACAGGAGTGGAAATATACATTAATTTAGAATATTTAGGAAAGATATGACGACGGATGTAGCGTTACAAAAGGATTCTTTGCACCGTCACAGTCACAAGATGGCATTGTACCACTTCCTCATTAACAGATTACATAACATTCCACTAGGCAGGGATGATTTTGATAAAGAAATAGGATACATGTAACATGTAGCAATAGCCAATACAGACTGGATAGCGAGAATAAAACGGAGTATAAAATATAAAAGAAAAATGAATTTACATAAAAATAATCCGGATATTAAAAAATGGTGCATCATCCCACATCTAAGAAACATATCCGACCTATTCGGGAATATTTTGAAAAAAAAAATCGCACTGGTGAAGCCTACAAAAGTAAAGTAACTTTACAGAACTTAATTCCCTACACTAAAGGACCCGATTCAATTAAAAGATAGATCGGGCGTGTATAGAATAGAGTGTAGGGAATGAAATAAATCGTATGTTGGTAGAACAAATTGAAAATTATCAAGAAGTTCCAAAGAACATCTGAAACTAAAACCAAGCCAATTCATTGAGGGACCAAATAACGTTACATTGGTTTCCAATAAAAACGTTAAAAAATTAATTAATAGCCTGGAAAATAATGAAATAAAATTAGAATCCCTAATGTTGGACAATACAACTAAAAAGGAAGAAACTTTGCGACTTACTAAAAAAGGAGTAAATTCTAATAGCAATAGTAAATGTAGTAGATACCTTGTTAAAAGATTAAAAGATATTATTGTTTAGATGAATTCTGTATCCCACATAACCAATCGGAGATAACTAAAAATGACAGCGTAGATCTGTCGAAAGCACGTTTTCAATAAAGAAGAAATTATCACTCGTGGAAAGACAATAAAGCTGTTTTATAATCATTCCATTCCACTAGGAGAATTATTTTTATTTAATTTTTTTTATGTTGGCATTTGCTTACACACTGAACATGCTCACGTATGTTACGTCTGTTTTAAGTGGGTTAGCTCAAAAATGTAAAAAATTCTTAAAGCAATATACTTCGCTAAATTCACAATTAACACATGTTCCAACTACACAAGTAGGTCATTTAATAAGCATTCATAAGTCATTCCTTGGAATGGATTACAACTATTTCAGGAAAGAAGAAAGCAGCTCTCTTGAAATCTGGGAACGATTGAGATTTGTCACGGAATTTACTATACTTTCCCTGTGTTACGTTTTTAATGCCTTTTTTAAAATACTACTTTGCAAACTTTGGATAATTCTAGAAGTTCAAGCCCTATCATCCCTTCTTAGCTGAAAACTGCCTGCTGGAAAATTTCCTATTCCCTTCCCGAAATAAGAGCATAAATTGTTTCAGCCGTTTCCTCCGTTGATTTATCTTTTAACATCCTATATATATATATCTTCTAAAAACATTTACTCTCGTGATATTTTTTTTTTTAGCTCTCAAATGCACTTTGAGTCTTCGTATTCCGTTGCTGTAACAGTCAATAAATGATTGAGTGTTCATTTATATGTATCTTATCGCCGAAACTTTTTTATTTATAAAATAACAAAGAAATAACTCATATCCCTGTATTTTTATTCGTAATATTTTCTAATACATCAATATAAACATTCCAAGTTTTGTTAATTAATGCTTCATTTTAAAAAGTCTTTGGTGTTAGTGCCCACGATTATTAAGAATGGAAACTCAGCTCTCCTACGAAACATTTATGAAGGGAATAGGTCAGGTTTAAGATTTTGTCCCGTGAGAGAAAATGAGTAGATGGTATGATAACCAACTCAATGCGGTGTATCATTATTGATGTTTTATTTGATTCCTCTGGTGTTCAAAGAATTGTGTCCCGCATTCCAATAAGGGGACTTGTGTTCCACAGCCTTGTTCTCTAAAAATCTAGCTACCATGCTCGCTACTTAGGCCTTGTACGTCCCCATCTCGATATTAAATTATTATTATTAATATTTATGGTTTTATGGTGCAGGCGTTATAAGACAAATCAAGTCTGTGTATAACTTACCCAGTCTGTCACTGATTACGTTACAAACTGACTCGGCCTGTGTAAGAGCTCTTCGTGCACTCTTGCTACTGCTGTAAACCGCAAGTAAACAAAGACATCACTGTAGCTTTCTTGTAGTTTGTACCAACAATGTCAGGCGTATACATGCTAAAAAGCTCCAGAGATGTACATTATACTTTTACAACAATCGCAAATCACAGTCTGAAATTGTTAGATATTCTATAAAATGTGGCCAAGCAAAGGGACATATAATATTGACCTATTGTTAATAGGTTTAGTTATATAGTCTATATTGAATTCCATAATTTTTAATAACAAGGCGATATGAATAAAAAAAAAAATGGTCCAGGACGGAAATCCTTCGTGAAAAAAATGACTAAAAAAGGAATTCCTCGCAAGTGGTACACAAACCCTACATTAGTGGGTTTCGGTTTTCTTTCGGTGGCAACTCAGTGGTTGTTTTTTTTTTTTTTAAATTGATATAGTACACTAAAATTGATATCTTGACAAATAAGAGTGAACGAAAGCGGTCAGAGAGTCAATAAGTGTGGCAGTAATTATTTTATTTTATATAATTTACAATATTCATCAAATTAAACAGCGAATAAAACATTCAGAATCATTACCAAACTTACAAATTACAACAAAGAGTGGTTAACACAGTGGGTTATAATAATTGAAGGAAATATGCAAGTACATTATATTTCGTCTCTTCATCACGAAACGAACGAATATATACTAAAGAATGTCTGTTATTGTCCTAAGTTTGAGTTATAGCACCCAAGTTTGAAGTATCTGTAATATTTTTTAAACAATAATACCATTATTTTTTTTTGGTGCATTTTGATGTGTATTTCGTTGATTTCTCGCTCTCTTGAAAAACACAAGAAAACCTTGTCGTGTACAGGACCTTGTAAGGGTTTTGGACAGAGGTCTTATTTCCCTAAATTGGATTGCTGATGGCCTGGGGAGGAGGAAACAAGGGCTGGTTCTGATATGTAATAATAGGGGGTGCCTTCCCGTTTAAGACTCGGTAATGAACTGTCAATATCACGATCTACCCTGGGGGTGAGAATTTTCTCAGCCCAGCCCTAAAGGGCTACTAAGCCGTTTGGCCTTCCAGGGTTCAATTTTAACACTTCACCCCTTGACGTGGGATCTGCGTATTGTGTCTGGCACTGAACCGGCCGAGGTTAATGGTGTTATAGCTCTGCCTTCTGAATTCCTTCTGTTTAATTTTGATATCTACTTCAATTACTTCTTACGGTGAACAATTAAATATATAAGTCCTTTCCTCTCAGGTAATTCTCTATGGCTCTAAAATTGTGACTATAAAAGAAATAAAATAATGAAGTCTAGTGCGTTTACACACAATTAAAGTTTAAAACGATGTAGAAAAAAATATATATTAATATTCAGATGTCGTGTATTTAATCTGATATACTCAATAATTTTCTTTTTTTTTCAAATCAAATCTTTATTGTGATAAAATTACAATCTGCCTTATCGGGCAATAAGTGATTGTGTTCAATGTTGTCATTCATACCGTATTTACAATTCTTTATTCACTCGCTCATTCATACAGTATTTACAAACAGCCCAGAGACCTCCTAAATCCGTATGATTGTCATCCTCCTCGCAAGTGAAAGAGGAAGCGGACTCTTAGGAAGTCTCTCACTCTCCTCCATCAGCCGCGTCGCGATACGAGCCAGTAGTGACCACCAGCAAGAGTGCGGGAGCCACAGACGCTCTGGACATGATTGCAGTATCCCACACTCACTTATTTATTCCAGGTCACGAGGCCACTGTCGCTTTAGTCTCCGAGGAGGATTTTAATATAATTATATATATAATTCCTTTATTGTGCTAAAATTACAATCTGCCTTGCTAGGCAATAAGTAATTAAGATATACGATCATTCATACCATATTTACATTTCATCATTCACTCGCTCATTCATTCAGGACATGATTGGAGAAACTGGCCATTGCCAGGACTCCCACTGTCACTTGATTATAGCAGGTCACGAGGCCACTGCCGTTTCAGTCTCCGAGGAGGATTATAGGGATGAGTGACGCAGTGCAGTGACTGTGCTACAGGATTAGGGTGGTTGGAAAGGCTACTGTGGAATTTCGTAAACTTGGAAGGGATGAGTTCTAGAATGTAGGGTATATTAAGGTCGTTATGAAGGGTTTTGTTGCTGACATAATAAGGGGCATTTACTATTGTTCTCAGGACTTTTGATTGAAAGGATTGGATACGCTTGATGTTCGACTTTTTTGCTGTCCCCCATAGCTCTATTCCGTATGTCCAGATTGGTTTAAGTATAACTTTGTAGATTAGTAGTTTATTTTCTATTGAGAGATGGGATGTCCTTTGAAGTAGTCTGTATAGTTGTCCAAAGCGTCTGTTTAGTTCTTGTCTTTTTAGTCTCGTATGTGGGTTCCAGGTCAGTCGTTTATCGAGATGGAAGCCTAAATACCGTACTGTCTCGGATACAGGGAGAGGAATAGAATTAAAATAAACTAGTGGACAAGACTTGCGACAAAGGGTGAAGGTAATGTGGGAACATTTTGCTTCATTAACTTTGATCCGCCATTGGTTGCACCAATAATCGATCTCGTCAAGGTGTTTTTGAAGGTTATGGGATGCTATGTCGGGGTCTGGGTTAGATGACAAGACTGCAGTGTCATCTGCAAATGTGGCCAAGAAGGTATTGGGAGTAGAGGGGACATCAGCGGTGTATAGGTTAATATAATTAAAGATATACTATATAATAGAGATTTAGTATGAATCTACTAATTAATTTAAATAAATACTCTAAGGTCTCTTTATCACATAGATATAAAATTATATTCCCTCATATCTGACAATACTCATGGGAAAGAAGAAATAGTGAGCACGCCTTGTTTATCGATAGCTTTTACTGATTAATTCTGTTTGTCTCTATATTCACGATAAATATTCTTTATTATATAACTTTTTTTTTCGTAACTCAGGATGACAAATTACTGCTGTTGAAAACGTTATCGCGTTGTAAATAATATAGTGGAGATAGTGATGAGCATTTATCTATATATATCCAGCCACAACCCTCAACAAGCTTACAGTATTAATTAATGACTTTTTAACCAGAGTTCTCACCATACTGTTCATTAAAGTGACAAAAAGCAGCAACGAAACCCTACGGTGCCAAATATGATTGGATATGTTCTTTTCAGATAAAGTTGAAAACATCAGAATATTCTGTATATATTTCAAAAGTAACAAGACTTATGTGTTTTAAACACTAATCGCAATCAAAGCTCTTTCTGGATCTGTATTAGAGTATTTAGAAGTTTTATAATTGTTTTTGTTTATAGTTCTGTATTTTTAATAATAGTTTATTTGGTCAATATTTTAGGTTCTACTTTATTTTTTGGCGTAATACTAAAAAGGCTTAACAGACACATACACATATCTGTTATTAGAGCATCACAAAATCTGTTTATTGAAATAAAATTACAATATACCTTGTTTTGGCAATAAGTAATTGTGATCAATGGTCACATACATCACATGCTTACACTGCAGCGTTCAATCACTCATTCATACAATGTACACAAATAAACACAGGCCAGGGACCTCCCTATCCCACATGATTATCTCCACCTTTGCAAGTGAAAGAGAAAGCAGAGGGTCTGGATGACGACCCCATGCTCCTTATTAGCTGCCAGGAGGCTGACCAAGAGCGTAAGAACCACCGATAAAGACATATTTGGTGAAACTGCCATGTCATGAATTTACATGAGGTATCGAGGACACTGCCGCGTTAATCTTCGAGGGAGATTGTAGGGATGTGTAAGGCTATATAATGTGTTAGGGGATTAGGATGATTGAGAGGTTTTGGTGAAATTTCATTATCTTTGAAGGAATGGTATCAAGGATATACGATCTATTAAGATTTATGATTAATTCTGTTGTCTTGTTAGCATACACAATGCCAGATTTTGAAATGTCATGTCTTATATATGGTAATGATGTTTAATAAGTATTTATGAAAATCCGCCAGGAGATGTCATTTCATAGTATGTTTCGTTATTTTCATCTTTTATTTCTCTTGTTTACAAAAGCAATTTATTTCCAAAACATGTTGCTTAAAAAATTAGTAGCATATTTGGCTTTTGCCTAGCCATCCAGCGATAGTAAAGTAATAAAATTTAGTCATCCAATCTGTAAATTGTAAGTCGCGTTGGACAGAAAATATTAAAACAGTACCGATCCCCTCGGATGGTATAAATAAATTACACCTGGAGAGAAAGATGAGAGAGTTGGGAGGAAGTAGGAAGTGGTCCTTGCGGTATCCTGAGGGTGCGATGCTTCACCGCGGGCAGGTACGGACATATTTCTTGTGCGCTCCACGGCCGCTAACTCCATGCAGATTGGAACTGTCCCGCCTAGTGTTTGCTCCTTATCTCCCAGCAGGAGGTGCCCCCATTCTTCATATATCGTAAATACCTCGGCTCGATATTCCACACGACCCCCTTCATATCCAAGCCGGCCCACAATTTCCCCAAACAATATCCCCCCAGCCCGGGGTACAGTTTATTCGACCACCCCCTGGTGTTGCGGTGAGGGGGGGGTGGTGGAAAAAGTACTCTTATATTACATAGAGAATTCCGGTTCATATACCCCAACCCCTCACGGTTTAATATATATCTCCGAAACGGAGTAGAAGTGTCGTTGGAAATACCAATATTCCTCTCAGTGACGGGGTGTTGAAAGGAGGCCCTGTTTTATAGGTGCCGTATAAAAAAAGTTCATTTCTTGTTTGGAATGTAATTTAGCTTTCAGTTAGCTCATATAGCGGCGCCTTTGATCACGTTTGTTCTTATCATCCCTTCATCTTCCGCTTCGCGTTTAGTTAGTTCATATCTCCTTGTGTTAACTAAATATTTCTCATTTCCCTTTTGATTTATTTATGAACTCATATACCTGGAAAATAGTACCTATCTATAAAAGTTTTTCTTCGTATCCCGAAAAATGACTGTACAAATCTCTCGGGCAAGAGTGCTGCCTTTGGCAGGAAACAAGCATTTTATCAAACATTAACTCAGAATCATTTTATTCATAATTAATATTTTGAAATTTCATCCGCTTTATCCATCATGTATCTTGAAGGTGAAACGCCCCTTACATTATATCATTAATAAACGTCGATTTGCGCTTGAAGGCTGAGGAGAACAAAAGGTTATGACACACATATTTTTTTGTGTTTTATAACCTTTAACGATTCAAAGTGGTAGAGCTGGATGTGGAAAACACGCCCCGTCTGTGAATTTAAAGCCTGAACGGTATCCAGAACAGTTTTACACTATCCACTCCAAGTCCTTGGAAGCTACCTGCCGGGTCGCCCCAAAAGGGGGAAGGACGTCCGCCGCGGGATAGGGTCACTTCAACCCGGCCGCTTGTCGAGCGTCAAGAAAGAGATAAAATGGGTGGACCTGTGGACTTTGCATGTATTTAGGCGGCCTAGTCGGTGGGCAGCTTTATTCGTATTGATCTGACTGCATAAGATTTTAGAAGTTGTGCCCTGACAGTGCGCTATGCTCTGGAATCCGTTCTGAAATTGTTGGCGTCGTCTCGCTGTCGCTTCAGTCAAATGACGAAAAAGTGGTTTACCGTACAGCAGAGCATGCCTCTACACTCTTATATATCATTAGCTTAAGGCGTAATGATACATTGGGCGAGCCGCAAACCCCAAATCTGGACCCCTATATCGGCAGGTCAGAGGCTAGGCCTCACCCGCGCCCCTAGTGGGCTTCAGCTGTTTCATGATCTAGTTTCCCTTTCTCTTAACTGACGCTTTAAGGTTTTTATTATTAAAATATGGAACATAGGTGGATATTTTCTTGGCCGAGAAGAGGGGAACTTATTCGTGGTGAAGAAGTTGACCCAGCACTACCCTTGGATGCATTTTAGTCCTAAAATATAAATAATACTAAATATAAATAAAAATATATAAATAATTGGGTAAAAGTCTTTGTTGGATGATTGTCTTGAGTTGTTAAAACAGTGTTGTTAGGTTTTCATAAAGTTTATTCATTAGCCAACGTTTGAATTTGACAATATGTGTTAAGCAGTCGACACCATTCTCCTGCTGAAAGGATGACCAGTAATGTAGAAATGTTTCCAATTAATAAATTTGATGAAATATATCAACTTTTCGTTACATTTATCTTTGGAACTCTGCGGGGCACCCATCTCTCAACTATACGCCGAGTTAGGGATGCTCTTCCCCTCTTTCCTTGGACAATATCTCGTCGGTATGTATAAAGATATGAGGAGACTGATGAGAACTAAGGTTTTGGGAAAGGAATGAACCGAAGATATATTGTAACACACCTAGTTTCCAATATTCTTTTTATGGTCGTCGGTATGTCCCATGTTTCTTCTGCAACTGTGCTTTTTCTTGAAACAGCCCCCACCACTATGTTAATAGTGGAAATATTCTTTATTAAATTGTTATTTAATTAAGAATCGATCCCTATTAACGGGAGTACCACCCTCACTAAAGACTTGACGTAAACTAACCTTTCCCTCCTCAACGCCACCTGGCTCACTCTCATTGGCCAAAGGAAAGATGACATGTTACCTATTAGAAATTTTCAACATTAAATTTATCAGGTGGTGGATTATGGAAAATCAAAAATCCAGAATATCTTAATGTGTATACAATATTCTACAGTTATATCCTCAGTCAGCTTGACCTTTCCAAAAAAGTGCTGCATAAAAATTTCATCCTTCTTTCTGGATAGTTTCATCGGCCTTCATCTCTCTCTCTCTCTCTCTCTCTCTCTCTCTCTCTCTCTCTCTCTCTCTCTCTCTCTCTCTCTCTCTCTCTTTCTCTCTCTCTCTCTCTCTCTCTCTCTCTCTCTCTCTCTCCCTCTATTCTATCACCATGCAGACAGACGCTTGCTAATATGGGATAGATATATTCATTTCACTACATTTTCATACTTTTATTCTTTGCATTTATACTTTTATTAGATTTTAACTATTGTATGTTTAGCTTGTGCGTATTTATTTAATATTGTGTTGTATTTTACTGTTTTTTCATATTTTTTTTTATTTGTTATATAAATTTACATTTTATTTTTCTTTACGATGAAATAGTTCTTTTTGTTTAAC
The DNA here is from genome assembly GCA_930367205.1 of Acanthosoma haemorrhoidale. Lineage (NCBI taxonomy): Eukaryota > Metazoa > Arthropoda > Insecta > Hemiptera > Acanthosomatidae > Acanthosoma > Acanthosoma haemorrhoidale. The sequence continues at coordinate 48,165,718 of OV884012.1, read as the reverse complement.
AGAAATGAATTATTAATCTATACGTCATTATTATTCGTAGGGGAATTCAATTTGGGAATATATACAATGAATTTACCTATCTAAAATTGAATAATGCAATTTTCCGATTCGGAGAATATATATATATATATTTTTAAAGAGGTTTATTAAGGTGTACAATTGTTGATTCCTGTTACATGCAACTCGCTAATATTTTTATTTATCTATTATGTTTTGTTTCTCGGCTGAGTAGTGGTAGGAGTGGTTTGAGATTGTGCTGTAGACCTGGTTCTGAACAAGATAGCAAGATAGCCATCATCAATTCAATTGCAGATTTATGAGGTTTGAGGTTACATTAGTTATCACTGCTTGGGTGCCTGCTTTCTGTCCCCGATGATTTACCGTCTCCGAAACAGGGCTCACTATTTATTACAGGAAACCTCCTCTAACGAAATATTAATTGACGTTTTGGAATTCGTCCTATGCAGGCCCATCTTGTTGTTATACATAATGGATGTACTCATTCCTGTTGATTAGCTGTGCCGTGTGGTTGTCAGTTATGAATGGTAAGAGGAATCCAACCGGTCATGTTCTTCGTGCAATTAAGAATATTTGTATATTATAGTAGCAGAACAGTGTTTTGTATTGATTAAATGAATACACATTGAAAAAAATGTTTAACTATAGTATGTAGCAACTCATCATTAATTTACGTTGTTAATTTGTGTCTCTTGAGGAAATGAGTGGATAATTTCAAAAAATCGAAAAAGAAAAAAGAAAATCGGAAAAGGTAGCTCAGCTTCCTGATGAATATAGTTTATATCATTATACTATTAAACTTTTCACATCAGGTTTTTTTACTCGTTGCAGCACCCAACCAACCCAGTGTTTAGCACTATGACCCCACCACCCCTGCCGCATCGATGGAAACAGACTGTCAGGGAAAAATTAGGTTAAGAATTAGTATGTAAGTTAGTTTTAAGTTTGATTAAAAAAGTGAGCCACATCACCTTTATTAGTCAGTTTAGTCCAGTCACGTATAATGTGTATCAGTATACTTGTTTATTCATTATATAATTTTTATAAAATAACAAAACCTGTATATAATGTAGCGATGCTTCAGGAAATACAAAAATAATTTGTAAATAGATTCGCCTGAGGATCTATAATTATCTGTAAATTTAAAGGGGCTATGAAAGAAAAAAAATTCATACGAAATAGTTATAGTAAAGAAAATATTTATTTAATATTTTTATGAAATTGAACCGCAAAAAGTTTCAGCTGGTCGATGCACTCTCAGGTGATTTAGAATCGATCTTACTACAAGCTAATTAGAGAAATACTAACAACGATTTTTATTCGTATTCCGCCCGGCTTAACTACACCATAATATGGTTTAATTGTTGGTTGCATTTTAGATTAAGTAAACAACGCCCTATTTTTTTTCCTTCTTGCAAGTTTCTATTTCTTATTCACAAGCACATTAAACAGCCATTCTCAAGTAATAGAGCGTAGACATGCCGTAAGAGACTGTATATTGAAGTATCATGACGCAGGACTCCGTCGAAAAGTTTTTTTGACGCGTTTCGGTATATAAAAAACCCAGTATCTAAAACTATGTCCCCACCACCCTTCCCGTATCGCTGACAACAGTTTGTCGGGGAAAATTAGGTCAAGATTTTGTTTGTTAGATGTAAGATAGTTTTAAATTTTATAATTCATATGTTGAGCCCCATCACTTTCGAAACTGTTGTTAAATGTTCAACGCCCAACAAGGGGAAGGTAGTGTACCATTGTTAAATAACATTCAGGAACTGAAGGCCGAGTAGCGGCAGGCCATAAACCAGTCTTTTGATGTAGGCCGACGGATGTACGAAAATCCATCTGTTGGGATAAGGATGGCCTGAAGTGCAAGATGGTGCGGGAAAGGATGCACGGTAACAAAGGGCCTTAAAGAAAAACCCTTCTGTTCGGACGTAACAATATATAGACAATGAATGTATAATGTAAATTATTCCTCTGTAAAAATCACTAATCACAGTGTAAAATTGTATAAAATATAGTCATTGTATATTAGCTAAGCTACAAGATATATAATATTGACTATTGTCTTTATATATTTATTTGTATAGTATCTCTATTGAATTTTATAATTTTTTATAACAAGGGTATATGAAGAAAAAAACAAAACAAGTAATACGAAAATACAGAACAAAGGCTTCCTTAAAATAAAATGTACATTTGGTGATTATATTAAACTATAACAACAATAAATTGAAATTTTCGTTCACATTTAAAATTAATACAACGAAAGATTTTCCTATAAACTAATTAATTATAACTGGATAAAAGTCAGCTGCATGAATTCTACCCCCTTCATTAAAGCAATCATTAATGAATTGACCCAAATAAATAAATAATGGTTCGGTAAAGAAGCGACATTTTCCTCAGAATGTAGATATTGATGTCTTCCTTGTTACTTACAGGATCTAGCCTATGTATTTGTATTTAGTTTTTGATTAGTATACAGGTAAGTCATATGTTCTCCGTTTGTTAAATATGGACGAAACTTTAAATGTAATGTTTTCATTTTTTGGAGTAATAGTACTCTAACACTATTTAAACTGAAACTACTTATATAAATACTAGGCATTCGTCAAGGCTAGAAAATTAGCTTGGAGTCTCTTAAGATAAATCTTTTTATTCTTGTGAATGAACTCAATGAACGTACTGCATTCGGGAAATGTTGACTAATAAGAAGGACGATGTATTAATATAAAGATTTTTTTTGAGAGACTCGATGGTTATTTTCTAACATATTATATGTGTTAGTTTGGTGTAATTACCTCTTATATATATTATTTTTGGAAGTCTTTGTTCTGTGTTTTTGTAGCAGTTGAGAGTGGGAGTATAAGCAAAGTAGGAGCTTATTTACTTAATCTAAACCTAAAACCAGTAATTAAACTATATAAAACTCATATTACAGAGTAATCGAGTTGGATGGGATATGGAAAAAATTGTTATGTTCGTATGTCTCCTGTTAGCTGACATTCGGATCTATCATATAACTCAGTAGAATCCCGATAATTCGTATTGTCAAGGGACTGACAGTTTAGTACGAATTATCGGGAATACCAATTATCGGTACAAAATTAAAAAACGTATTAATGCAAACATGTATGTATTAAGAAGTATGTATAATGTAGTAAGGATAAAAACTATGCAATAAATACTGCTTAAACTAAACTAAACTAAACAATAAACAATACATGCAATAAAAAATAGAACATATGTTTTTACATATGGCTATATGTAAAAACATATGTTCTAGATTATAAACACCAATCATTTGTACGAAAAAAATCCGTAATTTTTTTTGACGCGATCCTTGGAGACGAGTATTGTCAATTCCGTTGTATATTTCCTCCAACTGGTACATTTGAATTCCTTGCTTGCGCGAACCACTTTTTTAAGTTCTCTTCAAGTTGTGAGTAATGACCAGTCTTGAAGAGCTTTACTTTGCTGCTTGATGTCTGGGAAATGATTTTGTCCTTGTTCTTCAGGATTGATGTGATCGTGGAATGAGGGACGTTAAAACGCTTGGATACGTCAATTTGCTTAAAGCAACTGGCCACGGCGTTCATGATTTATTGTTTCTCTTTAACAGAGAGGCTAACTCTTTTTGGAGGCATGGTAACGTTTCACAACGATAATTAAAACGAGACTCTCCTTATTTCCTTTCAGTAAAAAGAGTACGAATTATCTATGGGATTTCATAGAAAACTTGTCTCTCTCACTCGCTGTCCCTTTTGCTTCTGTAGAAGGGTTTACTTGATTTCCTAGAAAACATTTATCTCGCACTCATTCCTTCTCTCTGGTCTCTCACTGTCCTCTTTCCTTTTCTTAAAACAGTACGAATTAACGAGGTTTTTAAGCTTGAAATACGTATTATAAGGCGTTTAGTGACCTCGAGCATAAAAATAATACAAATTAGCGAGGGGACTGAAATGCATTGGTTTTATACCACTTACTGGGATTTTCTCTAGGGACTGGCAAATTTGTACGAGTTAGCCGGAAATACGAATAATCGGGATACGAAATATCGGGATTCCACTGTAGTAATGTAACGCAGACCTCGATCTCTAGCTATGGAAATTTCATAAATTTCTAAAATAAATATTTTCTTGTTAATTGTTAGCTATTTTGTGGTGAATTATTTTATCATTTGGTGGTAACACTATTAGAGTGGTCAGATAACTTAGCAATTTCACCTCATTTCTAGATGTGAGTGTGTTGATTTTGTCCTGTCTGCTGTATCTCGGGAACAGCCTCCTATGAGGTATACTTTGCCTTACGTACATTATGTTCATGTATTAATGTATTACAGCACCATAGGCCGTAAAACGCAACGATGACGTGACAAAAAGCCCCCCGGCCGTTGCCTAGGGCTGTTAGTGGACAGATTTATACATTATTGCCTGCTCTGCTAATGCCGTATAATGTTATAGCAGGCAGTTTGGGGCGGTATTGTTTACCTCAAGTCCCGGAGACTGTCTCAGCCAAGCGGTGATGCATGGTATCCAACTGCTTAGATTCTAAGGTTTATAACGTACTGTTCCAAAAATGGTTCGAGAAATCTCGAACAATCCTGAACTATTAATGTACTGTATTTATTTTTATTAAATTGTATACATCATAATAATTTTTATCTTTCACTTTTATTCCCTATTTAATCCAAATTCACATATTTTTAACGTAAGTTATGTAGTGTCGTGTTTAGTAATATATTAAAATTTTAATTGATTTACTAAGATTTGATAAACTTTCTTGTTCTGTTTGTGTAGTTCTCAGTCAGAATCAAAATAACGCCTTCGAGTTGGGTAATGCAGTTCAGCAATACTCAGGTTTCTTGGGGGTGGGGTATAACTCAAGCATTGAAGGCTTGTAGATACCTAGTTGCTTATCATATCCCAAACCTTCAGTTCTAACTACAGTCAAATTTATTATTATTATTTTGTTTTATTTGTTTATGAATTATCAATATCAACAATGTTTTTTTACATCAATCAATCAACCAAAAAATGTATTATCGTATGCATAATATCTACAATAGACAATGCGTTGGAAATAAAGGAAAACAATAACGAGTCAATAAGAAATATTATGCACACTGCATAGAAACCTGCAAGTACAAATAAATTATGCAGACGCCATTTGTACCATTTCTACCATTGACACAAGGGAACATGTGCACACTTGACATGCCTCACAATACTCGACGACAGAGGAGCTGACTGGAATAGGGATTTGTTAAGATAATTAGCTAATCCTAGATAGAATGATGAGGTGTGTGCCGTTCACATTCAATGGTTTTGATTCCGTTCCACAGTGAATGAATTAATAAAGATGTAGAAAATAAAACAAAACTATTATTGCAATGTTGTTTTCCTAGGGCGTGATTCGATAGTTAGTAGTATTTAATAGAGGTAGTGTGTAAGGGACTCCTGAATTCGACCTTTTCCTAAAACCCGAAAAGCATTTCACCTAAACTGCATCTTTTAAGTATACAATTCTCAGTATAATACAAATAACTGATACCGTCTGTTCCATTAATACAACAGGCACAGAATCGTTTCTCCAAAATTCTCGTCTTTTCGATTGAAAGTGAAGATTAAATTTTAATTTAAAAAAGTGCTGCGGGTTGTTCTTTGAATATTCATGGATGCTCACTGCTTACCGATACACTCATCTATCTGATAAACAATCCGAATACATAACACTGTAAGGCAATATATAATGTATTTTTTCTAAGGATGCATATATATGTTTATATATTTCCCTGACACCCATAACTGCCACTTCATTACGCACTCATTAAATAATTAGAATACTTAAATTTTTAATTTAATTTTGAGTATTCAAAAAGTCCATTATAGTAAAAGTAAAATCAGCCTTATAGGGAAATAAGTAATTGTGATAAATGTTCTCATTCATACCATATTTACAATTTTCATTCTCTTGCTCATTCATACTTTTAAATTTTAGGGATGCCATCTAACTATTCAACTACTGGACAGATTTTATTCCTCTATAAAACCCTGAGCGTATTGTATTAGCGTGTAGTAGTACAAAATTATAGCTTGCTCAAACATTCAATTCACTAAACTATTGGCGCAATTGAATCTAAACCTAAAGTAATTTACCTTAATAAATTAACGTGGTGATCAAAATGGAAGGGATATATAAAACAGAGATTTGTATACTATATTTTATCACTAATGTTTTACTGAATGAATATGTACTTCGACTAAATTTAAATGATAGGAATATTACTGAGATCTTACTAGCTTAACTATAAAACTTATCCCTTACTGAAACACATCGATGGCTACAAGATCACGATGCGAGTCTAAGTTAAAACATACATATAACAAAAGTAAGTATAACTCTGAAAGTAATTTTCAACAAAATTTTTAAAAATAGGCATTTTCACGGAAATATACAATATATGTGAAATACAACTAACACGTATTAACTTAGAATGCTTTAGAAAGTATATTAGAAAATATTTAAATACGTAAAAAAAACCCAGTGCTTATCTTTAATAATAAAATTATCATAGTGGGTGTGTGATGCGCCTTTTACGGTTTTTAGCACTGACAACGCCTACTTCTGCTAGATACTGCGAGGGCCTAAAGTTGAAAGAACGTCTGTCCTAGAGCTACACCACAGCCCTTCGAAACCGCCTTGCTCAACTATCGCCGAAGCGGAGATATCGGCGGTACTCCTTATCGGCCTGGCTAGGGCTTGAAGGGATCCTCGAGGGAAGCCGTCAGATATCCCTGCTCAATGCCAACCCTCGGGGGATGTTCCAACCGATCCCTTACTCTATTTTACTTCCCTAGTCAGCATTTAGTATAAGGTACAATCTAACCTTGTAAAATAAGCAGTATGTGTTATTTAAAACTCACTCAGAAAACGGACAGTGAAAAATCAGTGATAAAATATTACGAGACAAACCATTCCATAACATTGCCATAGTATTTCAATCATGCATTTCATCCACTCTTCAAATCCATTTTTTATCTGTAAATATAGTGATTCGTTAAAATTATTTAAAAAAAAAAATAAATGTAGCCAGGATTAAAAAAATTAATTGTATGCCTCCCCGTATTAATCTGACGTGTTTGGTAGAAGGTGTATTAGCCATAAATGCAAAGTTTTCCGTGGACACATTTCATTGATACTGACACATATTCTGTTCTATAATCTACATTCAATATTCTAAGTATTATCGACTTATATTGATTGGAATAAAAAAAAATATGACCTGCACATTGTCTTGTCTGATTTGGGCAATTTTTTGTCTTATACACCTTTTACCAATCACTCCAGATTTTAAGACATTAAGAGCATTTGTGTTGATTAGTGGACTAATACTAACGTTTCTGGTACCCTATCTATGCGTAGTAAGGTAAGTCTATATCTTCAAACCTTTGATAAGTATTCAATTGTCAATATAATTGTTTGAAAAAATGAACCCATCTTGTCTACCCTTATTTAATTTAATAAAATTAAATTTGTTTGTTGTAATCAACTTCTGTTAATTACTTAACTAATTATCTTGGTCCTTGCCTTTTTTGTCTAGGAATATTTCCCTTGAGTTAAGGGTTAATTTGAATTTACTTTGAATAAGGGTTTATTTATAGAGGGTGCATTTATACATAGGAATTTCAGAAAGCTCTATTGAAAATTGCATTAAATTTATTGTATACATATAAATTTGAAATTTAATTTAAATGTATTGCCATGTAAAAGACTAAATTAATACTATAATCGAAATTGTTTAAACAGGAAATTTATCAATATCATTAACTTAAGATTGCTAATGAAAATTGTTTTATAATGAATTTTTTTTTTTATAATAATAAAATTCCTTTATTGTGCTAAAATTACAATCTGCCTTGCTAGGCAATAAGTAATTAAGATATACGATCATTCATACCATATTTACATTTCATCATTCACTCGCTCATTCATTCAGGACATGATTGGAGAAACTGGCCATTGCCAGGACTCCCACTGTCCACTTGATTATAGCAGGTCACGAGGCCACTGCCGTTTCAGTCTCCGAGGAGGATTATAGGGATGAGTGACGCAGTGCAGTGACTGTGCTACAGGATTAGGGTGGTTGGAAAGGCTACTGTGGAATTTCGTAAACTTGGAAGGGATGAGTTCTAGAATGTAGGGTATATTAAGGTCGTTATGAAGGGTTTTGTTGCTGACATAATAAGGGGCATTTACTACTGTTCTCAGGACTCAATGAATTTAAAATTGCAATTTGGTTAACCATTATATAATTGTCTTTGAATTTAATTATTTCACTTGATTGTTCTCATGATTAAAATTGTGAGTTTACTTATAAACGAAGTCTTGAGCTTAAGGGTCCTCTGGTATTGTAGATGGAGAGTAGAAAGACGTCCGTAGTCGATTCGACTCTGTGACTGGAGGCGGAATCCTACCCTTTCCTCGTTTACCCTTGATGTCTCGCCTTCTCTTCTCAAATTTCATTGGTAGATCCTCCTTCCTTCGTATGGCGTGGTTGAAAATAATTAAGTTGTTATGGTAGATGCTGCCATCTACTGTGAGAATAGGACTCTGCTTTATGTTATCTGTTCAATCCTGTATATTGACGTCATCCTTCCGGTCCCTGTCAGCAAGATCCGTCGTGAATGCAACTTCTTCAGTCTTAATTTACTGATCCCAACATGAAACAAATGTTATTCCCCTTGATTTCACTTTTCTTAAACTAATTTACATTACAATTTTACATTTTATGAACGCAGTGAATAATTAATAAATAGACCTACGATAATTCGAAGATTTTCAGTTTTTAGAGTTTTAGATATATATATATATATATATATATATCTTTGGTCTATCGAAGTGTCAGTAGTAGAAGTTTTAGCTTTTATTAAGAAAATAAGTCAAACTTAGTATGCTATGATATTATATATATATATATAATATAATATCATGATAGTAATAATTCAAGTCAAACATATATATAACATATTATGATATAATAATAATATTTATATTATACTGGTGCTATTTTTATAAATATTTGAAGTAACAATTTTCCTTGGCACAGTTGTGAAACGAAGGAAGAAGAAAAGATTTTCCATTTCTTGTGAAAATAAGAGGAAGCTATAAAGGGAAAGAGGGCTGTAGAGAATGAGGCGGTAATTCCGAAGGCGGTCAGTTCCGGCGATAATTTTCTAAAGCCAAAGGTTTGGCCCGCCACGGTTTGGCACGCACCGATTATATTCCTCCCCGCAAACCCATCTCTTCCCTTTTCTTCATTTTCCTCCCATTCAATAGCGGTATTATATTTCTTTCATTGCGCCCTTTGACCTCGTTTCGGCGTCTTTGCCCTCCGTTTTCTGTACGGTAGCAAGTCCATTCACGGTTACTCTGCGTAATCACCGGAGGAGGACTTGACGTTTAAAAATCCTGTAAGATCGGAAGTAATTATTATGGTTTAATAGATGGTAGTCGGAGTAGATTAAGAGAATTTCCCTCTTGGGTGGTCTCATCATCTTTTCATACTTGTTGATCAGTTTCACAAAACATTTTAAACAGTTTACACCCCATCTCACCCGACCCGACAAATCGCTTTCAGAAATCTAAGCCAGTTCCCCTACAAACTCTAGTACTCATTTCCATGATCTCGACTAACATTAAACGCTGAAAAACAAAAGTATAATGCTTATAGGTAAGTAACGTCTTATATTTTTCTTTTTCACGAGTTATTCACTTCTTACTCACAATCGCTTTTAACAGTCTTTACTTCCATTCTCTTAAGTGCTTAGGTGTCAGACTCGCTACTCTTTTATAATAATATATAAAGTCTACCAAATTAAGGCCATTAAGCATCTCACTTTTGTTCTGTGAGAAATCTTCAGCCGTGTGATTCTGCTCCCAGCAGCTGCTGGACGGGTCACCATCCTGTGGTTTAATTGCTGGTTGTGTGTTTGGATTAAGTAAATAACGTCTTAATCTTGTCTTCCCGCAAGTTATTTATTTCTTATTCACAAGCTCTGAGTTGCAAGTAAGTCCCTTCAGTCATTAACAACGCTCGGAGCACTTGAGTATAGCAACATAGGCTGTTCGAAGCACTTGTGACTCAGCAATAAATAACTTGGGGGAAGTCAAAAACATGACGTTGCATACTTTGCTTAAATGCACGTTTGTAGACACACTATTAACGTACCGGATTTAATATAACCTGTCTATTATCATATCAGCAACTATCGATTCTTCATTTGAATCCGTTTGAAAAAAATATACTCACAGACCAAAACATGTACCCAATGTTACTTCATCCAACATTTAATTCTTTTTATACCATCGTCCATTATACGTTTCAAACACCCCGTTCAACATTTATTTCCACTTTCATATTTCTATTTGAGGGTTAACTTATAAAAATTACTTTACCTAATTGCCTTTTACATTTATTATCACGAATACTAAGCTGTATTGTCCGATAGCTCATGACTGTCTGGAGAAAGTTAAATTACCATGCCTACAGAGAAAACTTCCAACATATGCGATATGATCGTCAAAAGTCTGTTTGTTTGTCTGTGAAATGTCTTTATCTATCTGAAATTAAAAAAAAAAACAGGCTTCTGCTTGACTAAGATTTAATAATGACAAGTCTTTTTTTTTTTAAATGTACGGTTTAATGACTAGTAACATTGAAGGAAGAAACATTACAAAGCCGCTGACAATTGTTAGGTTTAACAAAACAAAATAACTTGGGAAGGTAACAAAAATAATACTTACCTATAATTCCAGGCTGTCAAGAGTAGAGACATCCATCACTACCGATTGGTTCACTCAATTTTTGGCAACCTAAAACTTATTAATTCTTTTGAAAATTTACAATATTTCATTGGTTCTTATTACATTGGCTTCATTGATTATGGTACGCCTCACGTCCATCCCATGGGTTCCTGAAGATTAAATTCAGATTTTACACCGACTGCTCCCCCCCCCGTTCACACCCATTAAACCCATTAATTAACAAATTAACGGCTTAAATGTGAATTGTGCGTGTAATTTGCTTTGTATGGGCAGTCCCCGGAGGTTCTGCAATACCAGGTCAACCCGCGTCAAAGGTGGAGCAAGCCCCACAAAAAATACTGTCCCTTATGACCCTATGTCCTGCATGACATGGCTAAGTCGAGTCATCATATTTACTTTCTGCGGTCCACCCATTTACTGGTGTATTATCTCAAGTATGAATGAATGTTACATCTCTCTGTGTATGAATGAACATAAAAAGATAATCCAAGGAAATCTATGGTTTGAAGATTTATACCGAATAACGGTATTTGCCACATATTTGTAAAATCAGGTTTTTGATTTCGTTCCTTGTGACGGTCTAACATAGAATGTTCTTCCAATTATAGGACTCACTATTAAAGCTGTAAAATTGGCGTGGTAACGAAATCTGTTGATTTCTGTAAGGATTTAATTACCTTAGCTTAAAACTTAAATGTACTGTTATTCGGCCGAACTCTTTATTCGAATTTGACCAAAATTACAGGACCTCCAACACTACACTAAGGTTAAGTAGTTGCTTGCCTGGTTAAAAACGAATTAAACCCGTGGTATAACATCTCATAACAGAACAAGCCTCTTTATATATTCTTATTTTCTTTATGCCTTATAAAAAGTTTATGTAATTTCATTTGCAACTTTGGAAAATATGACCTGCTTGATAATGCATAAGCACAAGAAAGCAAGACGTTTCTCAATGATTGTTTTAGTCAAATGAATGTAGCATTAGCATTTCAGATTCATTAAGTATCATTAATTCCACATAAATCCTTATCTCCACATAAAGTTCGACAAAACATTCTCTCAATTATGATTTTTTCTTTTTCTTTGTGCTGATTCCTAATTATTTTTCATTATTTACGTTTAATTTAAATGTTTTATTAATTTCATACTATTGTTGTTGTTTTTTTCAGTGCGGAACGGCTACTCCTGTGTTCCCGTTGCCATGTCCGATGGACTGGATATCAAGCTCAACACTGCCGTCAAGCAAATCCGTTATACGAGCAAAGGTGTAGAAATCTTAACTTCGAACGCCAGAAACAATTCTAATCAAATAACATATAAAAGTACGTATATACATTAATTTTAATAGTTTAAACTTTCATTGCACGGTAATATAAATACCCATATGAGGGCTACGTAGGAATTCATATTTTTTTTCTCAATTTGTGATTATAGAGATAAGTGGTTTTTGAAAGTGAGTGGCTCATATTTGTACGTAGAAGTTTTGTATGTTTAATATGCTTAAAACTTCAAAATATTAAAGGAGTACTTACAGTACCGGTAGCAGGTAATCGACTGGGACTTGCCCTGTTGGCCATGGACTTTGCACAGTGGAGTAATCAGGCATTGTGTGCCACATGCAAGGCACCCCTAAGGCCCACTGGCAGGCTCTCCCTGGGGATGTGCAAACTTAACTAAAAAATATAAATATGTTATTATTTCTGTTCAATAAATACAAATATGAAAAATTGGAAACATTTTTAATCTTTTTATTTTACTTATATAAGTATCGGTATGCTATACAAAAAATGATACTCACCTGAGGTAGACTGACGGTGAAAACTCTATCCCTGAGCTTCTCCCTCGTAGGATTTTGAAACGCGCTTTAAACCATAATGGGGCAATAACAATCAATATTTTCTTTAGCTTTGCGGGATATCCAACCTATAAAATTAGAAATGGACAAATTAGTAATACGGTAAAATAGAAATGTCTCCAATCGAGCAAGGTTTTATGATGTTTTGTAATCGAAACTCAAGCAGTATCAAGTCCAAGAATTTCCATGATTCCGGTGAAGACATATCTATTTCAGGGTCCCAACGCAAGCTCTCGATTTCCCTTAATCTCATACTAATAAGGGGGGATTGTGTTTCAAACCTAACTGTGGAATATCTGCTGTGAGAGTATCTTCCATAGACCGAAATCTCCTAAATGAAAGGAATATTATTTATCTTTTAAGATTTCTAAAAAAAAATTTTCTTTTTAACAAAATTAACTTTTTTTAATCCTTGGTTTTTTAAATATTTGTTTCTTTTATTTCCCAAAGTGATTCTGTGTATCGAACCCTACTGCTTTGTAGTTTATTTTGTTCCTACTTATACATTTATTAATTTTAAAATAAAATTATGTCTTTATAATTATTAACTAATTGAGTCAAGTTACTGGACTGAGAAACTAAAAAATAAATTTTACAGTAAAAAATAAGAACTTAAACTCATTCATTCACCTGTCAACGGCGAAAAACAAGGTAGAAGAAAGAATTCGAGGTTATTTAAGAATAATCGGCGTGAAGCCATTATTGCTCGAACTAAAATAACACTAACACTCAAGAACATGACATACAATAAGACATAAATTACAATTTATATAATAATAAAATAATTAAAGGTAACAAACCCTCTTGACATATTGGGTCAACGAAGTGTAGGGAGAATTAACCTAAATATACATTGTTAATTTATATAAGTAAATTATTCCAGTCTGTCTTGAGATCTATCTATGATATAATGACAGTAATGTAAGCCATCACAAACTATGATATGTTGCCTTGAGGTTGTTTGTTGCTATGATGATTTGTGACTCACCCGCTAACGAAACACTGAGGAAAGGAGAGTGTTTCTTCATTATAGTATAGCCTTTACTCAAATTTTAGGGTGTTAATACGGGACATCATTTATAGTAAAATAGGTGAAACGATCATATTTCTTGAAGATGAGCCTACTCAGCTAAAGCTGCTAATATATGTTAATGGATAGAGCAATTATTACTGTTATTAATCTGCGTTTGTATTCCGTATTCAATTGATAAGGGGCGGAAATACTGATGCTATTAAACAGAGAGTATTATTGACGTCGTTTTCCCGGAGCTGGTCCGCGGGCTGACCGTATAATACCCACTCCACGGTCGTGGGAAAATCATTTACATTTGGCCCTGGTCCTGATAATTTAGCACCACTCGGCGAGACAAATATATCGTCGTAGGCCTGCCGCTGAGTGGCCCTCGTCTGTTGGCAATTTAAAAGATTTCCACCTCTCTCACTTCCTGTGAACCATATTCTTGAATGTATACACACCCGGCCTCCGCCTCCCCCTCCATCTTTTCATTATCATAAACCAGGACCTACTCGACAATTCAATTTTTTTTTTTTAAAGTAATTTTCTTTTATTTATTATTCTGTTTGTAGATATAAATGTCTAATGTTACCGCAGCTGATTTTGTACTTTCTAGTTTTAAATTTTTAAGAATTTAGTGTTATTATTTTACTGTACAAATAAAGGTTATTATTATTATGGCAAACCTACATGAATTGAAAATCGCTAGAAAGTCCTCAAAATATCAACCTATCATTGAAAACTTCAGTAAACCGTTACAACAGACAAATCTTTTGTGCCTATAAAATACATAAGCATATTTCTTACACAATTACTTACTTCCATGGTACCTTCCTCTTCAAACTCTTCTTAGCCAAAATCCTTCGTACCTCTTCTACATATTAAACAAATATGGCCACATTTTTTTTTTCCAAAGCTCCTTTAAATTCATAGATCATTCTATACAATTATAGATCCTCAGCCGAATCTATTTACAAATCATTTTTGTATTTCCTGTATCGTCGCTACAATATTATTAATATTGCAATAGACACAATTTTTTTTTTCTTTCATAGTCCCTTTCAATTTACAGATAATTATAGATTCTCAGGCGAATATATTTACAAATTATTTTTGTATTTCCTGTAGCATCGCTACATTATATACAGGTTTCGTTATTTTATAAAAATTATATAATGAATGAACAAGTATAATGATATACATTATACGTGACTGGACTTAAACTGACTAATAAAGGTGATGGGGCTCACCTTTTTGATCAACCTTAAAACTAACTTACATACTAATTCTTAACCTAATTTTTCCCCGACAGTCTGTTGCCATCGATGCGGGAGGGGTGGTGGGGTCATAGTGTTGAACACTGGGTTTGTCAGGTGCTGCAACGAGTCAAAAAACTTAATGTGTCTCCGGCGAATAAACTCACCCACCGACGACACACCAAGCAGCGGGTGCAGATCAGCGTTCTTCGACCTCTCGAAAGAAGTATGTCGGGCCAATTTTGGCATGATCCCATTCTGAAAATGTTGGAGACATTTGGTTGTGTTGTCAGTCAAGTGGGTAAATAGCGGATCTTTTTTCTGTAATAGACACAAACATTTAATATTCGAATTTAATGCATTGAGCTCATCTGAACATGTTGGGATTTAGACTTTCCTATTCAATCAAAGGGGAATAGGTAAAATGTTCACCTGATAGATTTGTTTTGGGTCTAGAACACAACATAGCAACATCTATGCACAACCCAGGCGAAGAGAACAATTGTGATCCAGCCCTTGCTTCTTCCCAACTTTCTTATTAGATTTCTTTCTATTCCTCCTTCCAGCTCTTCTTTTATTTATCCAATT
Organism: Acanthosoma haemorrhoidale; assembly: GCA_930367205.1. NCBI lineage: Eukaryota > Metazoa > Arthropoda > Insecta > Hemiptera > Acanthosomatidae > Acanthosoma > Acanthosoma haemorrhoidale. The sequence goes on along the minus strand of OV884012.1, from coordinate 48,150,150 downwards.
TCTCCATCCGCTTGCTTCAACAGTTGACCTATTTTAAATTTAATTTAAGCTGATGAAGCATGAATGAATCCAAATGTAGATATCGTTTCAAGTCAAATAAAGCTCACCAAATGCTCACGTAAATTAAATACAACGGTATTAACTTTATTAAAAACATCTAAATAGATCCCTTTGATTTTAACTTCAATTACAGTTAAATTGATTGCTTATACAATATGAAAACCTTGTTGATATTTTTGATGTATTTTTTTAAACGCTGATCCGGACAAAGGACGTTGTCATTTGCCTCCTGCTAAATTTGAAATTTTCAGTTCATCTATGTTCATCGCACACCTTCCTGCTCTCATTCTTCGACTCTGAAAAAAATAACTATCTAATTTATGAACCATTTAGTTTAAATCAAAGGGGTACGCGTGACCAGTGAGTTTAATGAATATAAAAGGATATTTATTATCGTGGCGTTTTAAATTCCATGTTTAATTTACGAGGTGTATTTCTCAATGATAAATTATATTATCGTTTTCTCCTTTTTTTTTTTTCTGTTTAGAATGTTTTTAGAAAAAATTGCATCTGCCCTTCTAGGGCAATAACAAATTTGAGCTCAATTTGTCATCAGTCGACTTCATTCATCAGTATCAACCTGATTCATAGTAATTTTTTGTTGAGAAAGAGAGCATTTTTTTATTTAATTTTTTTAACATGTTCACATTGTTGCCGCACGCCATAGCGCCTCCAAACTAAAAGTAAAATACACTTAATAAGTTAACCTAAAATGTTCTAGGAAAACCGAAACAAAACAATCCCATAACTAAAAGATTGATTTCTAGAGGCCCTTAAGGATAAAATAAATGATTTTATTTGTCTCCTTCCTAGTTTTATTTCCACAGAAGTATTTTATAAACTATTGTTTTTTATTATACCGGTAGTTTACTTATCCAAAAGAAAACATCAATTATATTATAGCCTTATCAACTTTAACGTGTATTCTCATTACTATAATAAGTAAATTTTGTCACTTACGCTACTTCACTACTCAATCTTGATTAAGGTCACATACATTTATCAACCAATTTTAAATAAAATAGTTTTTATTCTTAATTGAACTATCAATTTTTATAAATATTATATGATACATTTTCTATTATCAGAATTCCTTAATTTACACAACTGGGGCCGAGCCCAATAAAAATTCTAAATATGTTTCGAATCTAGGTCATTAGTAGAACTCCAATGCTTAAAAAGGCTTTAATGGCATGTCTAGTTAAAATTTTAGATATGCTTGACAAAGTATGTGGTTATGTTCATAGTACTTGTCAAGCCTAGATTGTTATTGAACCGGAATGGAGATGAACATTCCTACATGGACGGAGTGAACTGTGACATATAGTAGTTTTCTACTAAATCTGTTTGTGATTTCAAAGATATATTCCAAAACTTTAATTGTTCTGATGTTGGTTACAGTACACCTACCGGAAGCAAAAAAAAAAATAATATATAGTTAGTCCAGTTTCGTTTTTAATATTTATCTAGTCATAGTTCAGAATCTATTCAGATAGTATTTTGGATTTTTCCCTATGGGATGGTTAAGTAATGTTTAAATGAATTTAAAAAATATTCCAAAAATTAATTTTTTTTCATTTCTAAGGATGGAAATTACTAGTCATTTTGCTTCGACAAATAAAATGAGGTTATTTTAGTCAAAAATAACACGTAGTTTGTAGGTTCCATCCTTATTTTCTTTATATATATATATAATAATATTCTAACGAGCTATTATTCATTAATAATATTCATTGTATTATTCATAGGCATTTTGTTTTATTCATTGGATTGTTACCAATTTTATTATTTTACACATATGCTATTTATATGTAAAGCTGTATAATTAATATTTATAAATAAATATATGTGATTAATGTTTAAATGTTGTGTTTTATTCTTGGATATGCGAAAAGTTTACTGGTTTAAAAATAAAAAATTGAAGAGACAGTTACATTTTTCCTGATTTGTTTTTTCACGTGTTGATTTAATTCATGAAATAAAAGATAGTTCATAATTAGTGTAAAAAACTTGATCTAATTGGAACAATTGTGAGCCAACTGATCCTCCGATCAACTAGCTAAGACATTCTTATGGGTACTCAGAGGTCTTAATTAGTATCTTTGTACGTTGTATTGTGGTACGTAATTGTACCAATGTGTTTTTACACTTCTTTTCATGATTAAATAACACTATGTGATTTCTATTTATCAGGTGATGTAGTGCTGTGCACCTTACCTCTGGGTGTTCTAAAGCAATGTGTCTCTCCCAGCACCCAGACGTCGCCCAACACCGTACAGTTCTGCCCTCCACTGCCAGAATGGAAGCAGTCGGCCATTCAGAGGCTGGGTTTTGGCAACCTCAACAAGGTTGTTCTTTGCTTCGAGAAGCAGTTCTGGGACCCGGCTTCGAATCTCTTCGGCCACGTTGGCAGCACCACAGCAAGTAGAGGTAAGTCGCTCAAACATAGCAGTCAATGTTATTCTTAGAACGTGACAAATGAGTCTTCTTAAGCTTGAAGCCCATAAGTACATTTATATTTTTATAAAAGTAATAGAGGGTCAAATAAAGTTCAAATTTATGTATTAGATATGGGTATGAAGGTTTCGAATATGCTTATTTTCTTGCAACCAGTGCGTAAGGAAGAGAAGCATGCTCCACAACCAAGTTGCTCTTAGTTGCAAGTAGAGGCATGTACTCCTCATTTCAATAGTGCAACATTGGCCACTTTTCGAGAAACTTTACTTATAATTGACTGTCAACACATAGTTAAAAGGTCCATAAACTGTGACGAGGTCTGAGCTACAAGATCAAGATGTGAGTCCAAGTTAAAACACATATATAAACATATAGCAAAAGTAAGTATAACTCTCAAAGTAATTTTTAATTACCCACCACGTCTTTACGCTCTAGTTGAATAATTAAAATATTTAGTTAAAAAGGGATGCCATTTGACTATTAAAATTCAACGGATTTGGTTCCTCTATAAAATCCTGAGCTTATTGCATTAGCGTCAAGTATACAAAATTATACCTTGCTCAATATATTTAATAATTTACTATTTTTCCGAATTGTCTCTAAACCCTAAATAATTTGCTTAAATAAATTAGCTTAGTTGTCAAAGAAGGAATTTCTATTTATAGACTGCAATTACACAATATGCTTTACTAAAAGTGGTTAAAATGTTTTAATGAAAACTGATTAACTTAGATACGAATATGAATGATGATAACGAATGCAAAGATCTTACTAGCTACCTATAGAAATATTCCTTACTATCAGACAATGATGGCTTGAAACGACTTGAGTCCAAATCGAGACCTCAGCGTCTCAGAGGTCCGTTCGAGACCAGGCAGATGCACTAAAAGAAGTTCCCGTGCTGCCACCCCAAGCTTATCTCCTCTTAGGCCGACTCTTAAGAAGAAGGTTTTTGCCCTTTGTGCCATTGTAAATATTTTCACACTAAGTTGTGAATAAGCTAGGACGTGTCTGACAACACTGTTTAAGGGCTGTCAATTGTCAAACCCTCCAGACAATGCAGTGGATGGTACCCTTGCCGTCGGGGAAATCTGCCCACACCCGAAAGGGCTTATTGCGTACTGACTTCTTCCGTTCACGGCAGTCAGCACTTGCCCCACATGTACCTTCTTATCTCTTAACCTATTATTATGAGCTCATTCTATGACCTTACATTCACGTGGTAGGAGTTGAAAATATTACAACCTTAGCTCATCTGGCCGATAACTTAAACTATTTCAAAACCGATGCCTAAGTGAAGTATTGACATGATTGGTTAAAAAATTTGTCAGGATGTTTATATCGAACCACCCGCTGATTATATATCCCGATAAACAATAAAATCCTTTACTTATCCTTACTTAATATACTTAAATCTTAGTATTATCTTTCTGCCTTCATTTACTTACATTGAACACATCATACCATGTCATGTTTTCATACTTATTCATATAAACTAACTTTAGCTGTGTAAAATCATACTATGTTAGTAGCTACTCCCGCGGAAGTAAAAAAAAAAAACTTCTTCATTATGAATTTGGATGAATATGGACTAGTGGTTTGAAATGCGTTTTCTTGTATAAAATATGTTATTAGTCCTGAATAAGTAGGTCATCTGTTACTTATTAACAAGGTTCAATTCGTGGATGGTTGATGGTTCCATTGACAAAACACGAGATACACACAATTACTGAGTATTTAGGTACGGTACGGGTGATAAGTAATGCGTATAAAAAGTGTTTGGCATAAAGTTTAAAATATAAGGAAAAAACATATTTCACGGAGGAAAGGGGAAAAGCGATGAGAAAATAGTGGCGGTGTCGGTGGCGGATAGGGGTGGGGTGCCTGTAGGGAGCTGTACGAGATCCCTTTATTTTACTACCCTTATTTTCCGCGATGGCTGAGGATTTCCGTTGGGTAATATCTTGCCGCCGTTCAGTCAGCCGAGGCCGGTCGAGGGGAAATATGAGTTCTGAACCATAAAGTGGAAATATGCTAGTAAATTAATAAATCTAAACAATGTTTAACGTAGGGAATGGGGAATGTGCAATTGAGCTTACAAAGGAATAAGCTATACCAAATTAATTATCTTGATTTAATATGGGTAAATATTTAAAACAATTTTTCTTTTTATCATAATTAGTAAATTGCATCGTGTTGATAATTTGAGCTGCAAGTCCACTGGCCACGCGTGTACCATTATTCATAGATACATAGATAAACTTATCTTAACTTTATTATGATAAAATTACAATCTGCCTTATTAGGCAATAAGTAATTGAGATAAATGTTCTTATTCATACCATATTTACAATTCATCATTCACTAGCTCATTCATACAATATTTACATACAATTTACAATATTACAACGGCCCAGAGGCCTCCCAAATCCACATGGTTGTCACCTCCCTCGCATGCGAAAGAGGAAGAGGAGTCTTAGGAACCCCCTACGCTCCTCCCTCATCCGCGTCACCAGATACTAGCCAGTTGATGCTGACGAAGAGCGCGGGAGCCACATACGCTCAGGACATGATTGGAGAAACTGGACAGTGGTTGCCAGGACTACCAGTGTCACTCATTCATAGTAGGTCACGAGGCCACTGCCGTTTCAGTCTCCGAGGAGGATTATAGGGATGAGTGGTGCAGTGCAATGACTGTGCTACGGGATTAGGGTGGTTGAATAGGTTACCATGGAATTTCATGAACTTGGAAGGGATGAGTTCAAGAATGTAGGGAATGTTTAGATCGTTATGAAGGGTTTTGTTGCTGACGTAATAAGGGTCATTTACTATTGTTCTCAGGACTTTTGATTGAAAGGATTAGATACGCTTGATGTTCGACTTTTTTGCTGTCCCCCATAGCTCTCTCTATTCCGTATGTCCAGATTGGCTTGAGAACATTATTCATAAAAAAGCTTAGTTGAATCGCTTTATACCACCAGTTAAGGATCCTATAAAGAGTAAATGTCTTAACTAAAATATTTAAAAAAAGGTCTAGCCATTTTGAAACTCATGCAAATAAATCTTGTTAATAATGCAAATAATTTATTTACTTTTGAATTCATTGGAGGAAACCTGTGTGGGTTTTCGTGACTTGCTTTCAAATTGGTTTAAGTTTTCAAAGCCGCTCATTAGATATTGGCTTGGCACTTGTAGGTAGACAGTACTTTCTTGGTTCATATTTCTCTAATTTATTAAACTTCATATCCCTCTTTATATTTACATTATCCTACGTTTCTCTGAAATACACCCTTTCCAATAGAATTGCAGCATACGAACACTCCTACTCGCACCACCACTCTCTCGAAGTCTCTCCCTCTTAATACCCGCCATGCTTCATTCGTACTTTAAAAACCATTCCTGTTCCAACACATCAAGAGAAACGCTTGCAAGTTTATTCATTTATTTTCTTATTATGCTTTTTTATTTACCTTATGTATCCAGGTTTTGGCTGGCCTTCTCCTTATTACTTATTTTATGATATTGTTTATATATCTGGTATGTTATTTCGTATGTATTAATTGCTTTCAATTCAATATTTTATTTTAATGTAATACTGTATTTTCATGACTTTTTTTCTATCCTTCATAACGTTCCATATATACATTTATATGATTGAATGATGTTGAATAATATGTTTCATTTTCTAATTGAGGTTTACACTTTATTTTACTTTGGTTATTTCTCTTTGTTTATCTTTATTATTATTTATTGGGGACTTGGTCGTCCCAGATTAAATTCGTAAATCTATCTACGTATAGCGAAGCTAAAATGTTTTAGTGGGGCGCTTTCTTTGGCTGTTAAACAGAAGGATCATTTAACACAATAATAGCATATTTGTTATGTTTAGCAACAGCTCGATAACTCGAAGTTAATTTCTAGCTCATTGATCAATCAAGTCTTGAATAATTATTTCCCTTCAACTTTGACTTATCGTAACTATAAATGTGATGTATTTTAACACGAATTGTTGGTTCTAGGGGAACTGTTTTTGTTCTGGAACATCTACAAGTCACCAGTGTTGCTCGCCCTGGTGGCCGGAGAAGCTGCTGCTATCATGGAGAATGTAAGTGACGATGTGATCGTAGGTCGCTGCTTGGCCGTCCTCAAGGGCATCTTTGGCTCCAACAACGTGCCCCAACCCAAGGAAACCGTGGTCAGCCGCTGGAGAGTAGATCCTTGGGCCAGGGGATCCTACTCTTTCGTCGCCGTCGGTGCCTCAGGCAGTGACTACGATGTACTCGCGGCGCCCGTATCCCCCGTAGCACCAGCGCCTGGTCAGCAAAGCCTTCCCAGGCTTTTCTTCGCAGGTAAGCATAACTAACGTAAATATACCAAACAGAAAATAACAGAACTTAATGACTGACTGGACTTATAGAAGACTGGTCCACTCAAGACTTATAGAACTAATGGTTGTTCCTAAACCTTAGTTAATATACGGGTTATTACATCACTGATGAGATTGCGCCCAGTTATCCCCAGGATCTTAGATGAAAAACCAATTATTTCCCAGTCTTTTTATTAATATTAAAGAAATTTTACGGTGAATATATCAGTAAGTTAGTGAGTATATCAACTCAGTCAAGTATGTAAATTATTGCTTCTTTCATGTCAGAGCCAGATGATGACTGTATAGCAGGCACAGTCAAAAGATTTAGCTTTGTGACAATAATGACGTTGGTAGACGATACTTTCAGGTTTTATGATATAAAAATGAAATGACTGCACTTAATAGAATCCAATGGTAGGAATTTATTTACTTGGTACGGGTTTGAAATATGGGTGGGTTATATGGTACGGGCCTCTGAGAAGTAGGGTTCAACTCAAATATAAGGTACGAGGTTATCCGTCCTGATTCATCCGGGTCCCGAGGAGCCCAAGTTCTTGTCTCTCTACTATTTCGGGCTCCCCAAAATGAGTTTGTATGTACAAACAACGGCGTTGATGATCTGAGGGTCGTACACCGAAATAAATCCCGAACAAACATAGAAGAAATTCACGCGTGGATCAATTAGGATTAGGATTCCGGCACTGAACAGGGACAATTTGCGAATGCCTACAACAGAGGCCTTGCACAATTGGTTAATTTGCTGAGCCGCCAAGTTGATTATTGTTATTAATGTCCACATTTCTCCTGTTTCGCCTAGTGGTGTCGGTAACGTATGAAGTACAGTGCAAGTGCCGCTTAGAGTCCAGATGGCACGAGTCTCAGAGCCCTTCTAAGATATCGACGATGTAATTCATGGCGCCCCCTTCCCATTCCTTCCAGCGGTGGAGGGGTGCACTCTCGGGTGGGAAGTAAAAAGCCCAGTGGGACTTCAGAGGGTAGTTGTTGGCACATCTGTATTCCGTATGTGTGCCGGAGGCTTTGATCAGGGCCCTCGTTACCGCTGGCCTCTGTCTCATTTACCAGCGCGCCTTCTTTCTTACAATCTCGGCCCGCTTGTTTATCCTCAGCTACTTATTTAGTCTTTACGGTCTCTACTCCCGCTTTCTTTTGATCTCCCGCAATCACCCCGCAGTTTCACGGTGTCGCTCGTAGGTGGAAAAAAGCTCTTCACGTTGGTGGATAATTTTTCAGTTCCATGTATCCGCCAAGCAAGTGTTACTTATACATTCAATATTTTTATGTTATTTATTGACGTTGAGTTATCACGTCTACATTAACGTGAAATATTATATTCCCAACCTTAAATGTAAAACTTTATTTTTGGAAAAATTCTGATTTTTACATCCCTTATTTTATACACCTCCGTTTTCAATTTATTTCGTGTCAATTCTGGGTTTTCAGTATTTTATGGGGGTTTCGGAAGATATATAGTGGGGGAGGGGGTATTAAGGTGATGATAATACCATACTTTCTGCTTTAATATATTTCTATCACTATTTTAGGTACAGGGGGCGATCCCCCCCCCCATATTTGTTGGTCATGAATAACCGGAGGTTTATTATGAGTTGATATACCTCCCCGGTAGAGTAAAAGGATTTTACAAGTCGCCTTCAGTTGTCGCAATGTTCTGGCTTGGTGTCGAATCATGGCATACACCGATCAGCCTCCCCTTCCCTCTATATAGATCTTATTCATGTGGTGTGCGTTCTGTCTCTAGACACGTCCATTCTGTGGCGCCGCCGTCCTCTTTACACGATGTATGACCTATGCAGCTCGTTTTTATTTTTCTTATCTACCACTCCATCCTTTCCTGTTTAGTTCGGGCCCTAAGCGGTGGATTAAGCACCGAGTCACTTAGATATTTTGTCACTTCAAATCTATCAATCATAAAAAATCTTTATATTTTTGATGTACAATTGAACAAATGTTCCATTAACTTTGAGAATTTGGCTTGTATTGTAGAATAGTGTTCTCGATGGGTAATCAGTCGCAAACTTACAAATGGCAACCATCTCTATTTCCTTGTCACCGATAGTGAAGGGTTCTTGCACTGATGTGTTGACTGTCATCTCCTTGATTTTGCTAGTTGATACGCTTTCAGCCTATGCAACAAGTTTATTGAGCTTGGCCGTATCCATCGTCTTATCTATCATTAGCAAACTCCATGTCTTCCAGTCGTTCATGTATTTGCCACCTCGTTCTCCTTCCAACAATCCTCCTCATTACAACGTTAAAAACTATAAGGAAAATGGACGGTGATAGGGCACATCCATGTTTTGCTCCTGTCTGCGCCTTGATGCTTTCACGCATTTCGAATTTGGTAAACCAATTACTTTGATAGCGAAAATGATTTTGTAAGATACTCTAGATAATCCTAGAGCATCTGCTATATGAGATTTCTATTAATAGAGGGCTTTCTTAAAGTTGACAGAAGCGAAGTATACACTCTTCAACCCCCATTATTCACCCTGCTCGATTTTGATGTGGAGAGTGTATTGATGTAATAAATAATAACTTGCTGCCTCATGAACCATGCCTGTTTTTTTTCAATTCTTTTCAATCGTCCTCTTGATTATATTGAGCAGCAGCTCGTGCAGTGCTTTACTGGGTGTTATTCAATAACCGATTCCCGGATAATTTCTTTTTAGACAGTAATCTAATGATATATGCTGTCGAATCCATTTGAGTTTCCTCTCTCAGTGACTTCTCTCTAGCCAGCCAATCATTCCAAATACGATTTTTTTAAGACTGGAAAATAGGAGCTGTTTGTGTTTTTCGAATGTTTGAAGATGGGAGAGGTCGCCTGTGGATCAGACATTTTTTACGTTTCATTTTTCGTTGGGTATGTTCATTCTATTAATAACATGGTAATAATAATCAGCATATTTCGTCGAGGCGTTGGATTCCGGTCTGTTTTGTGACATGCCTTCATTGCCTTTCAGAACGATAGCTTCAATGCATTCATTCTATAGAAAATTGTGATTGCACTGTTTGACAGTAGGGAATTCAAAAAAAAAAAAAAAAAAAAAATTAGAACGACATATTAAACACGTAAACGAGTTTGATTATAACCGTCTCTCCTGACTATGACCAGTATTTTTCTTATATGCTCTGCTTACTTTTAATGTATTTTTTTTTGTAGAATATGTCTTATAATTTACAGTACATTCTGAATTTTGTGTTAATTTTTTTAATTTATTTATGTATGTTTTTATTTGTTTGTACATTTATTTATTTTTTTAAAGTAAGATGGGGAGTTACTCTCTCTTAGCTAGTATTTTATTTGTTAACGAGCTGACGATTGATTGCTGTTGCAGGTGAGCATACTATCCGCAACTACCCGGCTACAGTCCATGGGGCCTTCTTGAGCGGGCTAAGAGAGGGTGGGCGGATCTCCGACCAGTTCCTGGGGATCCCTTACGCTGCTGAAGGGCCCCAACCCTCCCAGTAGCTCCGCAGGCTAAGGCCTTTGTTTTCGATATTCCTATCCTATATCCTAAATCTAATACACATTCTTAGTAGTTATATTACCGTCTAGCTGTTAATAATGTTTACATTAAACATATCACCTTGAAACCCTCAACATTCTGTAATTGTAAAGTGTTGTGCCTTCTGGTTGAACTTTTAAACATTAATTTACAGTTAATATTTAATGTAATTGTTTGTTTTGTTTTCTGGCTAATAATGGTACAATAAGCATTAATTTACGTACATATACATATCGCTGGTTGAAATCCGGATTGTTGAGTAACTCTTTATACTTTTCCCAATATAAAATATTATATTTAAAACCACTGTAATATTTCTGGCAGCAGCTGTGAGCCACTACGAGTTACCTATCGGGTAAAATTGATTAGGTATTACCAGCCGTAACCTGATTTTATCTATATAGTACTGTACCTTTAATATTATATGAAAATAATTGTAACGCCGGCTTATGAGGATTATGTAATTTTAATGATTTTAACTGAAAACCATTATGTATTTCCTTTTTATAATTGAACATTTAAATTGTACCTTTCAATTTAGATTATCCATCATGCTATGTTCTACTGTTTAATTAGTTTTATTTTGATGAAAATCTCAAGATTTATTTGTATTGGATACGTTTGAAAAATAAAAAAATATAATTAATTACAATTTTTTTTTAACCCTTATTGTGTCTATCTAATATATGCTTTGTTGAGAATAAAAATTGTTCATTAACAGTGAAAACCTTCTTCCAAGTGAGTATTGTATTGTATCACAAATTATCTTCGAAGTGCCATGGGATTTCCTACTACTTCTGGTACTACTGGGATTTCTTGGTTTTACTCTGGGTTTTAAAACCTTTAATCAGTATTTCCTGCTAATTTCCCTGTAATGTGTCAAACAATATCATTTTTCTTTCTACATTTCCGATCTTTCTTCCATTAACATCACCCATTCTCTCTCATTTTAGTCTCTTTTGAATTTTTGGGGTGTTGGCACAGTGGTGTCACACTAATCTTACCTTATTAGTTCTCGTATAATACATTCCTTCAAGCATCTGGTAATCACTGGCGGGAACCGTTTTTTTATCTCAATATTTTAATTATCTGTGGCCAAGCCCCGCCAGATGAATATGGATGTAACGAATGTAAAAAAATTATAATATCAATTTAGTGAGGATAAGCCATAAGGTGGTGAATTTCAAGGAAACGCCGGGTTTCATTGACTCGGCAGTTGATTTTTCAGCCGAACCCTTTAGATGTAGCTTCATTCAGTTACTGCAACAAGGTACATCTAAAGGATTACATATATCTACAGGGACTTATGAAACCTGTAGTATTTAACACTAATCGACTAATCCCAAAAAATATTTTAGCTAAAGCAGGTTAAATGTTGTAAACTCATTCACAGAAATGTAAAAACAACCCTATTTCTATGCTGGGAAGTCCTAGTAAAATAATGGTTAGCCATTATCAATCAAATTGCATTAAAATAAACAACACAATTTCCTGTCTTCTTGTCTTGAGTAGGAACATAGATTTAACTAACTTCACCTGTGCTTTTTAAAGACATGGTTACTTAAAAAATTTCCTATCATTTTCGTAGCAAATTGAGTGGTCATTTCAATTACCATAACAGGGAATTTCTTTTTTCTTACTTCCATATCCGAAATTTCAATAATAAGATAAATAGGCATTTGCAGTAAACATACCCTCGAAGTGATTATCTACAAATGGACCAAAAATATGTTATTACAATAACATTAACTTATTTAAATTTCTATCTAATTAATTCATTTTGTTTTCTTATTCTTTAAAAAAATATGACCTGGGTAATTATATGTATTATGTGTTGGGCCTTTAATGGACGTATTATTGTAAATAGATACACTATTTTATCATCAAACTCGACTCGATATTTATTTATATACCCGACAGATAGATACAGTTTATTCTCTTCACGTGAATAGTCTTCGTTAGAAATTATTCGCCGAGACCATTGGCTAGCGAAGTGCTGAATAGTCGAGATTGAGAGTAGTTTTCCCAACTGGTGATATCACAGGGATGAAATATTGGTCGGTGGCAGGGTTGGGGGGGGGGTGCCCCAAATTGAAGTAACTCTATTCAGCCGTGTCCGAGACAGAAGCCCCACTTGACCCCACTTATATCCTCCATTCTTATTACTTTAGCAACCCAGTTCTCCTGTTTACTTCAGCTGAGCGAGCAGGTAAGTCAGATCTCCCGGGATGGCGGAGAGTTTTCGAGTGCTTACGCCGTCCCAAACTTTTCGGACAGCTTTGGGTCTTATAACTCAAAAAGTTTTTATATATGTGAGGTTAGGTATAACCCTTTCCATGATACGGTGAATAGGAGGCCAGCCCATCCGCTACCAGGCGTCAACAAATTCTCTACCGTTTTATGATTTTTAAAAGTAGGAATAGGAAATGCTAGTTATTAAGGTGTGCCTTATAGTTTTTCTCATTGACCTTGAAGAAAATTCGAACAGACCTTAAGTGGCTGTGACTTAAAAGAGGTGAAACGTTAGAGAAGGTGGCTAAGAAGATAGATCTCTTGTATATCAGCAACCGCGAATCTCAACATCTCATCCATTCAGAACCAAAGCCACCCACCTCCCGCTACCAGACTTACATTACCCTCCCCCCTGTCCATCCTAATCCTACTAACGTACTCATCCCCGGGAACTCAGTACATTGCCTCCAAGCGATCTCTTCGAAACCAACTAAAAGTTTGCTTACGAAGTTCGTTATTGAGTGGCGATTACTGAATTGCCAAGTCAAGGTATTGACTAATGTGCTTTTTCTCCCAAAAAAGTTACCAGGCGTTAAAAAGACTGAACTTCTGACCACTGCTTAAAATACTATGTATTGATTACATCTAAACATTTCTGTAAAGGAGATAGGTGGTTCGACCGTAAATCCTCTATCTATCTGAGTTGATCGATCTGAAATTTGGGAATCTTGTTCCAGAGAACCGTTACTTTAGCAAACCAGAATATAAAATTGCACGAAATACCAGACACGTTTATCTTATATTTTCTTAGGATATAGCTCCAAACAAGATAGGATTTACTTTTGACTTATTTCCTCATACTCAAGGACTCGTTTATTACAATAAAGCAAAAACTAATTTAAAGGAACTACGAAATAAGACTAACTTGAGATATATAAGGTTAAAAGGTGGTTTGAAATTGAAATTTGAAAAAAACAAAACATAATGTGCAGGCAACAGATCCAAATGTGACAACGATCCTTGGCTCAAAGCAGTTTTCAATGCTTTATGCACTAATTGAGAAGTTAATTTTGCAATATAAATTAAAATGACGAAACAAAAAAAAAACTGTTTTAAATTAGTTCACTTCTATTGTGTGTCTAATGTTCCAGCTTAATGACCAGCCTGAGGTAATTATTGGGTAGAATTTATGAGGCTAGAGGGATATCATATTAAAGGAGGATTATCAGCTTCTGATTTGAAAACCAGACTGAATCTATCTTGCACTGAGAGTACACCGCGTGTTGCTTCGACGATCGTATGAATAACTTTGCCTTTATTTCGTTGTTTACAGGTAGACTATAATAAAATTGGTTTTTCCAAAAGGACCAAGGAAATTTCTTAGTTCCTGCCTGTCCTGACAATGAACACTCTATACAGATAATTCCAGCCAAAAACTCACTCTCATAATAGCAACTAATTCTAATAAGTTCACTTAATTTGATCATAAAAATCTCATATATAGTATAAATATACGGCTTTGGCCTGAGCTAAATGGTACTTACCAATGTGAACGAAATCGATAAGCTCATTTTTTTATTGAAGAATACATGAATTATGATATTTATAAAGAGAATTCGAAGAACAGGGCTATATTTCTAAGTGCATTGAAGTTAGTCAAGTTTCCTCTAATACACTGTAGGATAGGACATACTTTGTGCTTGGGAATATGCAGTAGCTAGAAGCAGTAGGATGTAGAAGAGGAGGACGCTAATAGGTTCTGTTTGCCGCGGTAGGGCTGATTGGGGCCCGAATTGCCGCTATTGGATAAAGTTCGGTACTGTGTCTGTTTGAAGGCGCGCCTCCCACGTGTGCAAGCCACCCTCTGAGCTCTTTCCCAACCACCTGGTCCCGGCCAACTTAAACAATGGGGCTGCCTCGGGGCCTACTTTACTTACTGTCGCTCCTCTTTTAATCTCGGGGTCTCATTCTGGCTAAGATTAAACCCTACCATGTATGTACAAAAGCACGCTTTCAAGCTGTACCCTGTGCTGTCAACGAAACTGCTTGTTACGCATTTTAAAGGGGTCCATATTTTGTGTAGTTACTTAGTCACCACTGTGAGTAAGTGTGTATTAATAAATTTGTGTACTTATATCGAATGTTCGATTATATATGTAACTATCATTACTAGGTAACTCAAAAATAATGACACGACCAGGTTTCAATGCATGAGTCATGACAAGGCATATTAAGGGGGAAAATATCGCCATGGCATGGAGAGGAATGGCTCAGCTGGAGGAGTACCTGGAAGCAGAAGGTCTAGTATCACGACATTTTTTTTTTAACATAAGTTATTGGATTCACGATGTAATGTAAAGCTGATGACAGAAAATGACATGTCTGATTTGAAGTCAGAGGATACCTACCCAATAGCGTTGAAGCTAAGTTTGAGGATATCTCATTGTTATTAATTTAGAATATCCCTAGGGACCCCTACTCTTAAACATCTACACCGCGCACATAGTAGGAGCATCATACTCCAATTGTGAGGTAGCAGCATATGCGGACGATATAGGGGTCTACAGCACCAGCCTCAACCCAGCGAAAGCTCGAAAGGTTGCAGAGGGAGCCAGTCAATTAATCACCGACAGGCTGCGAGCTGTCCACATTCAGGTGAACCCAGACAAGACTCAAGGTATCATCCTCTCTTTCCAGCATGGGAAAAGAAAGCGTCCACCCAGCTTCACCATAGACAGGACTGAATGCAAACTTTCCAACAGCATATGCTACCTAGGCATCAACCTAGGCAGACACATGATGTTCTACAAACACCTGCAGAAGAAGTTGAAAAGAGTACGCAGAACTTACTACTCTCTCCAGCATCTCATCACAAGCCCGGCTATATCCCTTCGACTGAAACTGTTAATATATAAGAGCATCCTGAGGCCAGCACTGCTGTTTGGGACACCACTCTTCCGATTCCTACATGCCAGTACCATAACTCGACTCCAGAGCTTCCAGAACAACATCCTGCGCAAAGCACTATGGCATACCCCTTTTCGTGAAATGAAGGCTTCCGACATGCACGAAAAGTTCGAGGTCCCCAACATCACCGAAGCCATCAAAAGAAGACACATCAAGTTCTTCGACTCGATGAAGCATTGTCTAAACCCTCTATTCCGAGACATGACACCCCCGCCGCTACCGGCACGATGGCAACTCTCTAGATCTGGTAAAGCAGACCAAATGGTGGACATTACGGTCCTTGGCAAAGCAATAACAAGCCTCTGACGGGCACCCATCACTGCTATCCAACTGAATGACCTTGCACTACATGCATAGAGAGACTCTAGGCCCAGCCACCAGTGGACTCTCACCACTGTACAGCAATAACCAACCTCTACCAAGGCTTCCCACACTCCTTAATTCTCTCTCACCACCTTCAAGCAGGCACTCCTAGTACAAGGATCCGCTCAACCCAAATATTTCTTATTTTTCCCTCATCCCTAATCTTCTAACTAGAGAGCTTAGGAAAAAAAAAAAAAAAATTCCCTATTCCACCGTATCCTAAGTCTTATACGTCTTAAAATATTTCCAACATTTTCACATATGTCTTATAATATTGGCAAATCAACTCTCGGAAAAATTAACACACTGTGTCGTCGTCTTCCTTTGTACACAACGGGCACATTGCGAGGATTTCGCCTCAGATAATTCATATTGGGTAAGTCGTGAATTCAAGTATCGATATTTACAGTAATGTTAGTTATTAATGATACATAATAGTGGCACCAATTCCACAATGAAATTTTCTGATTAAAAAAATTAATTCTTGCAATGCTCCTTCGTTATGATTATTTTTTATATCAGTAGTAATAAATGATCAATTTTTATAGGTTTCTTCTGTAACTTGTAAACACTTTCTTCTTCGATTGTACCTGCCCATAACGTCGAGGATTAGCTATTATATACAAAGGGGTGATGATGCCAGCCATTGAGTCAGTGAGTTGAGGACGAGGGGCAAAAGAGAACAAAAGGAGCTAGCTCAGAGATTATAACTCTTCATCTGAGAGCAGCTTTTGGTTTCTCTCAGTCCGCCTCTTAGCAGAAGCCCAAGTAGGCCTCGATAGCTGCACCACAAATACGCATCTGCTCTCTCCTCGCTCCTTGAAATCGAACTAAAATGGATTGATGCCACGCACAAGATGTATTTGCAGTAGCGATTCACAATAACTATAGTTAAGTTTATATTAATGAAGTCAATTTCATGGTGTTATGGATCCCACTATTATTATCATTAATAATTATTAAACATAAAAAATATATAATGGCATGGTAAGGGTTCAAAATTAGGATGACCCCAATATCTTTACATTGAGCTCTTAATCTTTGTTATTTTGGGACTTAACACGATTACAACAATATAACTGTTCTGTTGATCAACAGGTGCAACATTTTAAAGGAATAAGTACTAACATTTATGAATTTAATTTATTACTATTATTTTTCGCTCTTGTCTTTTTCTTTTATTTATTTGTGTTTTGTACAGTTTATCTTATTTTTTATTCTAATAACGTCCAGTTTTTTTATTGTTAACTTATTTTCTCTCCCTATGTGACGTATTGTTTCTTTTTGTTGGCCAGTGCTGTAATTCGCGCATTGTTATTATTCATATTAATATGGTCCCAGAACAAAGATTTGTTTCTATTATATTTTATTAAACTAAGCCTACCTTGCACTGGTGGACGAGCTTCCCAATAAGTAAGGCGATCGCGCTAGTATATTTTTAAATTTTATGGTAATTATTAATAATAATAAGACCTCAGTTGCTTTTATTACCCAACTATAGTAATATTATAAAGAGTAAACACACTAATATACACTTGCATTTATAAATAAAAACAGATTCTAGAAAAAAAGTTTTAAACATTTTTGCCAGGATGGCAGTATTTGCAAGTTAGTCCTCACGACTGTTTATAGTGAAAAATTTTCATTTTCCCAATTATTCTAAAAAGCCATACACCGAAGTACTGATTCTTTATATTATATCTATTCGGGATGTGAATAGAAATTGTTACGGATGAATTGATGATGAATAATTTCCAACTCAAACAAGTTAGAATATGTCTCTTGTCAGAAAGACAGATCGATTTAAGACCGCAGAGGTTCGAGGACTAGGTAGAAGAGGAGTACAAACCTGATTTGCTAAAGCGGTCCCTGTAATTTGCTTAGCCTTTGCTGGGGTTCAGCAAGTTTTAAAAATTCACGGTGATCCATGGTGATGGCTGGGGATGATGCATCCCCCGTCAGACCCTAATACGCAAGGATTTTCTTTTATTACCAGATTACATCTACCTCCCCCCGGGGGATAAAACTCTTTACGTCTCGAATATAAACTTCCAAGGACTCGAATATATAAAATATATTGTTATTTAACAACCACACTATCAGGGGAATAAAGTTATGCAGCTTTTTAAATTTATCTCCAAAAATTTAAATAGGTAATAATTCTGCTATCGTTGGACATTATTTTACAAGTGGGCTGCCCACACCTGTTTTGCTAAACACAGCGTATTAGATATTATTACGTTGTCAAAAGGTATGTATTTTTACCTAAAATAAAAATAACTATCATAAAACCAATACATATCCCGAATTGCATATCGGGAGGTCTTAGATAAGGAATTACATTTAATATTCGTGCGCATCGCTATGTTTGGTGTTGGGGGTCCCAGCTATTCTAGAAAGGTCTATGTTCTTTTTGAAATTGTTCCTCTAACAAAAAAAAACAGAGATCTCCATAGATGAATGCTCCATTCATTTATATATTGTCAAATCCACTATTTTAAAGATATATTTGGTGATTTACGGTCCTCTGTTTTAACTAAAAACATGCAGTATAACTTGCAGAAAACATGATCATTGCAAGAAACTTGACTCAGGATAATAATTAATTAATTGTAATTGATCGCATTTATTAATTAGGTTAGTTTTTAGTTAATTAAGTGATTAGCATGGTTTGAAATTAAAAATATTAATATCTTGATTAATAGTGTGTAAAATGTTAGTACTATAATTATATAAGTAATTAAAATCGTGTTAAATTACAATTGACTTTCATTTTATCATTATAGATTATTAACGGAGTGGAATTGAACCTAGGCTCTTCATGTCACGAGCCCGAAAGAAATTAATTTCCTATGCTATCTTAAGCTGCATTTAATAATGGCGTTACGATGATTATTATGATATGATATCATATCAGGAATCAATTTTCATCAAGGGTGGTTTCCTGCTTAATTTGCTTTTTGGTTGATTGAATCTCAAATTAAAAACTCTAAAAAAGGCAAATTTTCATTTAGTATATGAATTCTAAGATATGATTTAGAGATCTATGTTTTATATCCGCATAAGCGGGGGAGGAAAATGCCTAGATAAATCAGCAGTAATTACCGCTCCAATTTGTAGTCAGTGAAGGAATGAAATCACCAGTGTCCATTATCCACTTTATGTATTATAATACCAAATTAATGGTGTTAGTAATTTGCTTTCAGCTATTAATTATAGAGTTTATTCATTTTTCCTTTTAAAATATTCTAAAAATAATTAATGAGATATATAATGAGATAATAGCCGCGAACTCTCTGTGAGAAAATCATAAAAGTGGGCTCATTGCAACTAATAATTTTGTAGCAAATGAAGCTTACCTTCATGTTCAGAGAATTCAATTTTAAATTAAAAAGTGCTAGTTGCTTGGTTATTAGTTATATTTCACACAGATAATTCGGCAACTAATGCACACTATATTATTTCTGTATCATAAAAAATCGGTAAACAATATATCATGTTCATAAATGTGTAGAGTATAGAGGGTCGCGTGGTTCATAAACTTTGATTGTAAAAAAATTACAGAACTTGTGGGTGCAGTGAAAAATTAATAGTAATAAGACCGATTCCTACTTGGACATATGGCATTATAAATGTTATAAAGGAGCACATTATGCTGTATGGAGTTATCCAAAGTCGATTTATATTACAATAGCATGAAACTCATGAAACCTTTAATTTCGTCAATTGTATATATTTATACAAAAACTGCTAAGACTTAGATTAATTAAAATGTCGATGCAATATTCACTATATCGTGCCAAAAATATATATTTGATTACAAAACACAATAAAATTGAATATGAAATATGGATGTCTAAACACTTATCCCGGGAAAATTGGAGCTCTGGATATCTACCTGATTCAACACTCAGTTTCAGTCGTAAAGTTGTTGCATTTTATTTGACTATATATTCAAGATATACATGAATATATTTGCTTATTTATGAAGGAGAGACCCTGCCCTAACATTTGTTTGCAGATTCACACGTCCGCTTTTACGACCAGATATGTAAGTAATATAAAACTCAGACTGGTGACAACAAGGTGGCATATCTATATGCCAGGTGGAACACGGTCGAATGAACTTTAGATACTGATAAGCAACCTCAACACTTTACTTTTAGTAACAGCATAAAATAAATGTCTGTCATTTCACGAGCAAGTGTTTGGTAATGGTCTCAGGATGTCTTGATATTTATCGTTAGGAGTAAGTATTTTTACATAACCATTAATAATGTTGAGGAGTGCTGCACAATGCTGACTGCATGTGACACTATTGAATACAAATTGTTACCTTAAGGTGAATTAGTTAAAAGAGGAAGAACTTTTTCTTTCCTTGCAACTTTTTTTATTCAAAGAAGGCTCCCAACAGGTCGCTAGCCCGCCTTAAATTGAAGTGAACTAGCAGGTGCATCCTCTTTCCTTGAAAAGTTCAGGACGTATGTATAATTTTACCCTGCTCAATGTGTGACAGCAAAATCAACATATATTATTAGTTATATTAGTATATATCACGTTTTGTATTTTTACAAAATTAAATGGAAACTCCAAATAAAATTCCAAGTCTACCAAGTATATATCTGTACCTCGGAGGGATACAACACTATGTCCATTTTCATAACTTTACAGGAGAGGAGTTTTAAACTTTTTTTCAACAAAAAGTGTTATTGGCACAGCTATTTATTGAGATGTTGAAACAATATTTTACCAGAACATTCTATTTATTGTTATTTACATCATGCAGTTGTTATAAAATGAAAAAAACCCTTTTTTTCTGTAATAAAGTCAATATGGAAAAAAATGGACATAGTGTTGTATCCCTCCGAGGTACAGATATATATTATTAACGAACTATTAGCTTACTTTTTTTGCACTAGGTTTGCTTAGTTAATCTCAGAGTTTTTAATATTCTTTTTTAATAGTAAATTAGTAGTTTTTAATAGTAAAAGCTACGCGTGGTGTACTCTCGGTAGAAGTTAATTGTTTTATTAGTTCGGTACTGCTACTTTCTAATCCTCTTTTAATACTCACCTTATTGCTTCCTAAATCATTCCTTCTACCCAATATTTACCACAGATCAAGTTGTCAAGGAACATCAGACACTGAAGTAAGCGAATTAGTTTTACGATGTCTGACTGCTTTAATGTTGCATCGTTTTATTTTATAATGCAAAATTTACTCCTAAAATAGCGCATATACAGATTATCATTTAAAGTCATCTGTTAATATAACGTTATATACATAATACATACAGCACCAATAACATGGAACAAACTGGAACAGTAATCACTTATTATTATGTTGGAACTTTCCTTCTCCACACAAAATATTATCTTAGGATTAATATGTCCTGTAATATTGATTTATTTTTATATATTTGTCAATCCCTCCTTACGTATTGTATGGAAATACGATTTAACATTATGAATGGTTAAATTACCCTATTGTGATTACCAACAATTAAAAATATGTTTTGAGTGATAATAAGTTTAAGCGAACAGACAATATTACTATAATATTCTCATTCCCTGGGTCTGAACTCATGAGTTCAAAAACTACTAACTCCCTAACGTGGGGTTAGCATCACATGAGCTGCCACCCTTGGGGATGAAAGACATTTATGGTCTGCGACAAACTGAGTGCTATTGATTAAAGCTCTGTCACATAAGAGATCCTTGCACGTTTTATTTGCAGAGTATTCTGGTTTACAGCGTTTCTTTTTAGCAGAACGAATTGAAGTCCTTTCACTTTGCCCCTGATTGTTTGAACATTGTGTTGACATTTAGGTTCCGTTTGTAAGGGCAAGATGTTATAAATATCTATGCTGAAATTTAACAGTGTGTTGATACCTTTTTGAAACCGATTAACTTAAGATTAAGGTCCAATGTTATGGCTAAGACAAACAAGCTGATGTTTGCGCAAAAAACTGACGGGAAACAGTTACAGAATTAACACAGGTGGTAATACTAAATAATATAATATAATAAAATAAAATAATATAATCGCCGATCCGGTGTTTTTGCCAAATTGGTCATCTCGTGTCGTTCTCCGACTTTATGACTATTTTTAGTCATGATAAAACTCGTTTAGTCTCTAAAACACGTTTCACTAAAAATAAAAAATAAATTTTTTATTCGTTCTTAGTTATAAATAATAATACACTAACACAATAACTACAACTTTATTATGATAAAATTACTGCTGAGCCATATACAGGACCACCACTGTTACGCATATATTGCTGCTCACGAGGCCATTGCCGTTTGGGTCTACGAGGAGGATTATAGGGATGAGTAGTTTAGTGCAATGACTGTGCTAGGGGATTAGGGTGGTTGAATAGACTACTATGGAATTTCATGAACTTGGAAGGGATGAGTTCAAGAATGTAAGGTATATTGAGATCGTTATGAAAGGTTTTGTTGCTGACGTAATAAGAGACATTTATTTGATTGAAACGGTTGGATACGCTTGATGTTCGACTTTTTTGCAGTCCCCTATAGAGCTCTATTCCGTCCAGATTGGCTTAGTTATAACTTTGTAAATTAGTAACTTGTTTTCTATGGAGAGATAGGATGTCCTTTGAAGTAGTCTGTACAGTTGTCTAAAGCTTATGCTTAGTTCTTGTCTTTTTAGCCTCGTATGTGGGTCCCAGGTCCGTCGTTTGAATGTTATGGCATACTATATCGGAGTCGGAATGGGATGACAAGACTGCAGTTCCATCTGAAAATCTGGCCAAGAAGGAATTGGGGGTAGAGGGGACATCGGCGGTGTATAGGTTATAGCGGAGGGGAACCAGGACACATCCTTGAGGAATTCTTCCTTTAAGGGATAGTAATTGGAATATTCTAAGCCACAATGGACGTGGAAGAAGCGGTTTGAAAGGTGGAATGTAGCATTAGGGTCTGTGGTAAATCTTTTGAGCTTGTAGAGCAAACCAGCCCTTTCAAAAGCTTCACCTATTATGTCCAGAAAGGCAGCAGTGCAATACTGTTTGGTTTCAAGGGTTGAGGATATGTGATCAACAACGCGAAGGCCTTGTTAAGCAGTGCAATGTCGTAGACGGAAACCAAACTGGTGTGCAGGGAAAAGGTTTTTGGATTCAATAATTGGAAGTAGACGTTTTAGGAGGAGTTTTTCAAATATTTTTGAGAGTATAGGGAGTAGGCTAATTGTACTGTAAGATAAGACGTCATTGGGTGGTTTACCGGGTTTGGTGAATAGGACAATAATGGAACGTTTCCAGAGGAGAGGAAAGTGCGTAGTTTGGATAATGCTAATGGATAATGTTTGGATCGGATTAGGTCTTTGAGATACTGAGGTAAAGGATTTTGATTTTGAATTTATGGATGACGGTGGGAGAACGATGCCGCCCAAGCCGACATCTCGATCAGATTACTGAAAAAAATCAATCGTTCATCTAGGTCGTGGGATGTTTTCAGAGATAATTTGAGGTCTACAGAGTCTGTAAGAATCTGGTGGAATCCCAATTGACTAGGCCCTTAATAAAGGCAGTTTGTGAATAGGTCTTAGGTAAATGGTTAGGATCAAAGGACTATGATCGGAGGAAAGGTGTGTAAGTGAATAGTTTAGTGTTCCTAAACTATTGTTGGAAAAGAAGTCAAGGAGATCAGGATTTCGGTTGGGATCAGATGGCCAATAGGTGGCTGTGTCAGGAGAGATATTGGAGCAATGATTAAGGTCACCTGGCCAGGATGGACAGGCCTTGGACCTCTCCTGAAATATTCAAACCAGCTCGCTGACATGTTTAACTCTATTATATGAAATTAAATATGATTAGTTATGAGTACTCCTAGTTAATCTTAGTTAGTATTAATTTACTTGGATTTTGGTTTTTCAATACATATATATATATAGCTAGGTTTTTTTTTTCAATGGAGGACGACCTGAAAAACAAAGATAACAATGTCAAGTCGAAGAAAGGACTTGTCCGAAAATTTCATCAGTTGGAGGCCGCAAATGGATGTGGGGAAACAGTAACGGAACCGCTGAAGTGTGAAGGGAAGAAAGAGGAAAGCCTCTATTGGCCATCTAAGTAATTGAAGGCTGGGGAGGTCACTACGGATAAGAGGGAGTGAGGAGTGGTGACGGAAGAGGCGACGTCCAAGGATCGGATATTCGACGTGGAAATATCGTCGGTCTCCGGTTATCGTTTTCTGTGGTCGATGGTTCAATCCCGTTGAGTACGGCTGTGTGTTATGTCCTCCGGGAATAATCTCCACGAATCTCCGTGTACTTTCGTCGCTATTGCGTTGCCTGGCGTATATATCATCGACGTTCCGTTCTGTCACCCCATAGAAGAAAATATATCACCATCAACAAAGTGCCCTAAGCCTTATCATGTAATATTGTTATGTAATAATTATGTTAATATTATTACATAAACAAACCTTAGGAGACTAACTCCCCTATGAATTACTGTCAACTACATATAAATTTGAAAATATCAATTTTGGCTAACTAAAGAAATAATAACAAAGTCAACTTTTAAAACTAACAATTAAATCTCAGTTAAAAACAAGAGTAAAGTATTTAGAATTAATGTGTCATGGTGAGGCAAAATAACACATACGGGAGCGTATTCACGCTGAGAAATACTATTGGTTCTCCCCTTCAGCCCTATTTATTTATTACTAACTAAATATACACAACTAATACATATTGAGCTGAAGTCGACTGTTGTATTGCAATGTTAACATGTATTGTCGGGTCGTCACTAGGGGGTGCTGATCACCCTAGCCCTGGTGACAAGTGCGGATTGTTCGAGTTAATAACCTGGACAATCGTTCCATGACGGCGTTACTATCTGACGCCATTTATGATAGGTATGTGCCCCGACAATGCACTAGGTTCAAGAGAAGAGGTACAGAGGTTTAAAGAATTAGTCAAGTTTTCAGAGTTCGAGCGGAAACCAAACAAGCGTCACCGAGTAAAGGTCGCGAGAGAGTCGTGAGAGAGACTAACTAACAGGGCCAGTAGCCCTGCCTTAAATACCCTCTAACGGGTTGTTAAGTTTATGACTGCCAGCTAGTGACCCTTTCATGTTTATGACTGTCTATGACTGCCAGCTGGTGATCCATTCATGTTTATGACTGTTTATGACTACCAGCTGGTGACCCTTTCTCGTTTATGACTTAGTTGGCTTCCGCCTTTTATTGATTAATATATTTACAATGATTTACATTTGTTTATAATACATTTAGTTCATGTTATTTTACTTTTGCTTACAATATATGCAATAGAGTATAGGGTGATTTATCTTATGTAGTTAGCGGTGGCTACATGCATTTTAAGCAGTTCTTACAAACTAAGAAATATTGGATTTCGGTAAAAAACAATGAAAACAAGTCCAGACTTAAGAAGGGGGTTATCTTCGGATTACAGAGAGAAGGCCTATCTTATGGTTAACTAACTCAAAACTAGAAACTGCCTGCTGCCATCGACGAGGGGACGGAGGTGGGGGTATCGTGTTGAACTCACGATTTCTCCGATGTTAGAATGAACTATGTCGGACCGCAGAGACAGCTTAAGTACGCTCTTGTATTTCATTAGCTTGTAAAACGTTAGGAATTGTCAGTATTATGCGACCCGTTAACAGCCCCTGCCTACTTGTTTTAGTTTCTTCTTAATATGGCCACAAAAAACGAGGTGATGGTCCATTTTTAAGACCAAGTATGCGATTTTGTTTGCAGGCAGAATTACTGTCTTCCTACATTACATTTCTACATTCCTATACAAGGAAATATAGTAAATTGGTTTCCAAAAAAAAGGAGGTTGTCATCGCCTGTCGTCAATGGCGATGCCAATTCCTTCCAATTGATACCATTTCGTACAGCCATTAGAATGATATATTCAGAAAAATAGTGTTGGATTTATATTATTCAACACCATAATAAATTAGGTTAAGAATTAGTATATAAGTTAGTTTTATGTTTGATCAAAAAGGTGAGCCCCATCACCTTTATTAGTCAGTTCAGTCCAGTCACGTATGATGTGTATCATTACACTTGTTTATTCCTTCTTTATAATTTTTATAAGAGGACAGCAAAAAAGTCAAACATCAAGCGCATCCAATCCTTTCAATTAAAAGTCCTGAGAACAATAGTAAAAGCCCCTTCTTACGTCAGCAACAAAACCCTTCATAATGATCTTAATATACCCTACATTCTTGAACTCATCCATTCCAAGTTCATAAAATGCCATAGTAACCTATCCAACCACCCTAATTCCGTAGCACAGTCATTGCACTGCACCACTCATGCCTATAATACTCCTCGGAGACTAAAACGGCAGTGGCCTTGTGACCTGCTATAAATAAGTGACAATGGAGTCCTGGCAATGGCCAGTTTCTCTAATCATGTCCTGAGTGTATGAGGCTCTAGCGCTCTTCGTCAGCCTCAACTGGCTAGTATCTGGTGACGCGCCTGACGTAGGAGCGTGGGGGACTTCCCAAGACTCAGCTTCCACCTTCGCACGCGAGGGAGGGGACAACCATGTGGACTTGGGGGGGCTCTGGGCTGTTTGTATATATAGCATGAATGAGCGAGTGAATGAAAATTGTAAATTGGTATGAACGAGATCATTTATCACAATTACTTATAGCCCAATCAGGCAGATTGTAATTTTATCATAATAAAGTTGTTATAAAAAATGTTTTTTTTTATAAAATAACAAATCCTGTATATAATGTAGCGACGCTACAGGAAATACAAAAATAATTTGTAAATAGATTCGCCAGAGGATCTACAGTTGTATATATAATTATCTGTAAATTAAATTATCTTGGACGTACGATGAGCCCTTGTGACTCTTGTGTCACCGACACAGTCCCCGTGATATCTGATAGGGCCTATAGGGAAAAAAAATCACCATAGTTGCAATAGGTAGCACGGCTCTACCCATTCATCTCTTGTCTATAAATGCAATATTTTCAAATGATAAACACAAAAAATATTTATGCTCCAATATACTAGTATGTTCTCGTTATATAGTTTGTATTTAGATTAATAGTATGTTTTAAGGGCCTCATGCCCTTTTATACCGGTTGTAACACCGGTCCGTGACGAGGTCTAACAATCCTGTCGCCTGCTATACGTCAGTCTTCAAAATGGCAACCTCTAAGTCGAAGGGTGTAGTCGCTTAAGCAGCTTTGTTATTGTGTGATGAGGAAAATATTAAGAAAAAAACGGGAGATGATGAAACAATAGCTGATGAATTAAACAGCATTTTCGATTATACATTTACTGAAAATAATGAAACAGCCAAAGGCAGATAATTTAAAAATTTATTGGAATTTCCTCTTCTTATTGGAAGAATTTATTTTAATTTCTAAGAATTTCCTCAGAACGATCAGTGATAATTTTTCCGAGCTACTAGAATTAACTCACTCAAAAATCGAGAAAAAGGAAGTACAGTCCACACAGTTTCTTAAGAAGAAAAAGTTCATCTTAAACAGTACCACAGAACGTGGAATCAGACAATTTAGAAAATGGCACAAATACCGGAGGAGATTAGCAATAATAGACAAAGACTAAATAATAAACTAATAAATTATTGAGGTACCTTGGAATTATGTGGACTTCCTCCCCCACTGTCTATATGACATTTTAGGGTCGAAATTAAAAAATATTTCTAATTAGACATAAAGTTGTTTAATAAGAAGAAAACTAAAGTAACATTTACATGTCATGGTGTGTTCTGTGTGAGTGTCAGTAGTCAGTGTGTCGGTATGTAGTTCTTCAAAGGTGCCCCTTAACCATCTCTGAGCTAAAGAGTGTTTTGTGCAGTACATGCAGTAACACTCGCAAAAAGAGAGCTTCCAGATTGTCCTTTATAAAACCATCCCAGTAAATAAATGCATAGATAAAACCTTAAAAAAGCCAATGTAACAAATTTCCATTAAAATACAAATAAAAAACGTTAACATACCATATAACTAATCGTAAAATATAAGGAGTCCACTTAAACATCTGGATATATAAAGTAATACAAATAAAATAAAAATGCAAATAGTAGAAATAAGTTACAAATGATTAGAGCTTACTTACAGATTGAATTCAACAAATATTTTTTCAAAAAATATGAAAAATTATTATTACTTTTTTATGATTCTTCAGAACCTCAGTATAACTCCAAGTGCACTATCATGCAGATATTACACCTTATTATATTTTGTATTATAGTTTTATTTATTTTGATCTATTTAAATAACTTTTTTCTATGCTTTATTATATTAGTCCAACTCCCTTTCTTCCCCGCGTGTACTTTATTTAGGTACATTCCCTGTCCCCTTACATTTTAATGCACTTTCTGAAATTATCCTCAAATTATCAAAACAAGAAAAACACTTAGTCATGTCTCGCGGTTTTTAGGGTTCCATACATATCCAAAGACCAATAACCCTTACATTGCTGCCCATGTGGTTGCAAGTGTTATCTGGTCTTTAGAATTCCTTTGTTCAAGCCAGAAACATGAAATTTTACTTGAATATCCTATATTACATTTCAAAGCACGTTTTTCACGTTGGAGTAAACCTCTTAAATTATTCCGAGGAATTATTCCGCAGTAAGGTCTATTCACACAATAAAGAATTGCCCCAGGATCCATGAACATTAATATTTTATTTATAAAATGAACCGATATGCAATAAATATGCACTGGTTTGAATCCGTACGTCCCCCTACCCTACCTTTTAGCGCATTTTGCTCCTCACGATAGTATTTTCACAAAACTTTTTTGGCGTCTCATTTTTATTATTCTCAAAAACTTCCGTGATATAAGTATGAGATAATTGGATAAATGTAAAAATTGCCCTAATGGCTGCTTCTGTCGACTGAATTTACAGTAACACTACAAGGCCGGACTCACACTGAACTTTCTAAATGGATGTTAAATATTCCACTCAAGCACCTCATACACTTTTTTTGCCATTAGGGTATAACGACTGTCATATTTTCTACGCTAGGTATATAAAGATATAAATTTATCAAAAATCGATGTTGCATCCCAAAGATGTTGACGATCTTTGAAAGGGCCAGCAAACCGAAATAAATTATTATGATGGTAGGATGAAAAAATAGAAAATTAAAGATCAGGCGCCAACAAAAGAAGGATGAAATTTCACTTGAATATCCTATATTACATTTCAAAGCACGTTTTTCACGTTGGAGTAAACCTCTTAAATTATTCCGAGGAATTATTCCGCAGTAAGGTCTATTCACACAATAAAGAATTGCCCTAGGATCCATGAACATTATCTTGAAATATTTAAACCATTGAAAGAGTTATAAGTTAGCTACATTGGAGTTCTGGTATAAACAAAACAATTACGAATAATGTTAATATGCATACCTAATTTATTTTTGTTTGTATTTGTGTTACAAGAAACATTTTACTAATAGATCTAAAGATGCTTTATTCTAATAACATATTTTTGCTTCTTAATAATTTACAATCATTTATAGCGGTTCACCTTAATAAAACGTGATATTATTATTTTATATTAACTCCCTGAGTTTTTGATTTGTTTTGTATACATTTTTTTAATTAAATGTTTTAAGATTTCTCTTAAATTACACAGGAAATGTGTGAACCACAGTCATTACGACCGTGATTACTTTTGCTAATCACGGGCCTTATTCGTTTTTTTTATGTTTTTAATTGCGTTGACTGTTATTGGAAAATCGGCATATAGCGAAATGAAAGATTTTATACAAAATTAGGTTGGTTGTTTCCCGGATTTTAAAGAGCCTTTCTAATTACCGATTTCATTTTTATTATATTTTTTGATTTAAATTTTTTTTGTATAGGCCCATGCTAATAAAACGATTCAAGACGACTGACATATAATTTACGTGCTACATAAGTATATAATTATTACAATTTAAAATTAATATTTTATTTATAAAATGAACCGATATGCAATAAATATGCACTAGTTTGAATCCGTACGTCCCCCTACCCTACCTTTTAGCGCATTTTGCTCCTAACGATAGCATTTTCACAAAACTTTTTTGGCGTCTCATTTTTATTATTCTCAAAAACTTCCGTGATATAAGTATGAGATAATTGGATAAATGTAAAAATTGCCCTAATGGCTGCTTCTGTCGACTGAATTTACAGTAACACTACAAGGCCGGACTCACACTGAACTTTCTAAATGGATGTTAAATATTCCACTCAAGCAGCTCATACACTTTTTTTGCCATTAGGGTATAACGACTGTCATATTTTCTACGCTAGGTATATAAAGATATAAATTTATCACAAATCGATGTTGCATCCCAAAGATGTTGATGATCTTTGAAAGGGCCAGCAAACAGAAATAAATTATTATGATGGTAGGATGAAAAAATAGAAAATTAAAGATCAGGCACCAACAAAAGAAGGATTTCCTAAAGGTTGATGGGTAATGAATAGTAAAGAGTACACATGAATTTATGAGAGAGACTATTAGGAAGCACCACATATGATCTCAATTCCTTCATAGTGAAAGCAATCACCCAATCATTATTAACAAGCTGAATGGATTAAAGGTACTCATTGACAACACAAATAATGCCTACCGAAATTTTAACCGAAAAGGAGAGGTTGGTACACAGTAGCAACCACTACCACCTCTTTTGCACCATGCCAGGTCAGACATCAGACGGCAAGTGCTATAGTTATCATAAAGTGTGGTATATTCACATTACCCATACATTATTTTATATTTTACCCTTTATCTATGTCATGGCCATTTGTGGTGGCTGTGATGACGATGATGTACCACTTTATAAACAGTTTTTCATCTGTATCTTTTCTTATTTGTTTATTATTTTATCTTGTATTATATTTGAGAACAGTTGTATGTTTGGATCAATTCATTCAATATGTGTATGTTTTACTTATAGATTGGGTTTTAAACTGTTTGAACGTAGAGATATTTTATTCCGTTGTTGTTGTTTCTACAATTTATATTTTATAATATTTATTTGTGAATGGCCAGTTAATTTTAACAATAATTGTTCATACATATTTATATTTTTTATTGCTGTATGGTTCCATTTAGATATTAGGTTTTAATTGTTATAACCTATTTTAATTTTTATTATGTTTCATTATGTATATCCTTGAACGAGTATAAAATTGTTTATGTATCTCAAGGATGTTACAGCTCGAACATTTGAGAATGGCGTAGTCCGTCGAAAGAAAACGGTAGAAATAAATAAAGCTGGGGAGGGACGGAAGGTGTATTATTTCTTAATTATCATAGAGGTAGATCATTGTTTCTTAACAAGAGATAAATTAAAATGCCTACCTACCAGCAAATTAATCAGTACAAGGAAATAATATTGTTGCATAATATAAGTTGCGAGTTCAAATCCCTGAAGAACATGAAATAGGAGTTTCATTGATCTATTTTACCCCGAAAATTCTACATTTTGTTTTATAAATACTTCACTAGTCGACACAATGATTGTGTATTATAAAAACAGAAATTTTCAAACTGCGAGGACAGACCAGGCTGAGTCATGCATCCCGTGGCCAACGGCCCATCCAAGATTTATCGGCTATTCCCAGTAAACATTGCGGCTGGAAAACTGGGTCACCAAGAGGGAAAGAACAAAAAAAGAAAGAAAACTGTTTATAGCTGGCCAGAAGTTTTACATGTCTTATGATGGGTAAATATTTGGAAAAATCATCTAGTATTCACCATTTTTATCCTCCATTCGCTTAATTCTACGATTCGTTTTGTTGAGATCTTTTAAGTTTCTAGACATATGAAAATGCTACTTAAACTTCATAGCTGATCATCCCAATTAAATTTATGTAGGAATTACATAAATGTATTAGTTGTTTATTGTCATTGATTTAAGTCACCCGAGCACTAGTGGCCATGAGTGCCATCAATTGTCTTGATTATCTTTCTAATTGGGGATTTTAATTATTGTGAGCAACTGATTTATTTAATTATGATATATATGTGCATTCTGTAGATTTTAATAATGCAGTTCACAACAAAAAGTTTTGAAAACAGTTTTTATTTTTTTATTGCGGTGGTCAGTATTTAGTACCCCTTTCCTAGACGTGCCAAGGTCGACTCTTTAATGATTTTGTAGATGGTAGACCCGTACCTTTGCATTAGAGGACAGGTACCCATTAAATCTTTGGATCCTAGCCGTGTCCAGGTATGCAATTAATTAGATATTGGTGGACCTTTTGATTTTTTTAAAGGTGTACTGGTAGGACGGACCTAGTTGCTTAGATTGGTATCATGCTTTGTTATGATCCTAGTTACCCTACGCTTTTCGACCTCCACTACTGGAATTATCTCACCCAATGCTACCTGCAATACTCAAGCTCTTCCAGTCTTATGTTGGGTTTATTGCAGTCTGACTCTTAACTGCTCGCCGGACCAACGTGTTCAACCCCTATTCCTAGTTTTACCCCAAGACAACTTATTTCTCCGTAAGAGTGATTTTTCGTAATAAATAATATTTTGATTGTAATAGATTTGATGAACTGTGGTTCATATTGTGTTCTTAAATTTCCATACCGGTTTGTAGGTTCAAAAACTAATTTCCCGAAGAAAAAAAGGCTACTTTACTGTAAGTGGGGTTTAATATAAAAAAACGGTAAAAATATCCATGTTTTAGGGATTGAAAATATGTATCTAACAATGCCCGTTTAAAGGAAATGGTGGTGTTTGAAGTTGTGAAAAAATCTTTTGCTTCAATAGTTCTTTCGAAAATTTCATTTCGACAGCTTACGGTTAGTCCTAGCCAAAAAATAATAGAGTCAGATTTGTATGAATCTAAATCATTAATCGTTCAAAGGTGAAAAACTGGATCTTATAGTAACGACGCCCTTATTGCGTGAAGCATAGTTTTCTTAACTTGATAGATTTTAGTTACATAGTTTATTTCTTCTATTTTTTGGGTCTGATTTCCGGCATTTAACAAACTGTATATTTTAATAAGAGTGTTAAGAAACTTGCCATTTTTACTTTTATGTTTTACGACTACGATCGTTATTAAATTTTCTAGAATATAATAAAGATGCATTACAAAATAAATGAAATAAACCCTTGCCATTCATGGAACTTTGGTTCAAATAAGGATTAGTTTTTTCCTACCCCCAAATATTATAGTCCCCTCCACCAGGGTGTAATATTTCAACATCCCCAACCTGTGAAGACAGTCTTTGTTCATACGGAAGCCTGCTTCAGTTGGCCCCCTTAGACGACGTGGCCTGTGTCAATGTTTGCCCGGTCCCGGAGTGCCTGCTACCCTGTCTGCTATCCATCTCCGGGAAGGTACTCCTCCTTGATTGGTACGTCGTGCAGCCTGAGGATCAGGAAGATGGGTGTCGGTCAATCTCACCAAGCCGAGGTAATGAAATTGCCCACAGATGGGGGGGGGGGCACTTAGACCTATATTTCCTCCGCTGCCATTACACTCCTCTACTCCTCTCCAATCGGCACATTGAGTGCACTGTTCATTCCCCATCGTAGGATTAGCTCCTAATCTTTTAAGTTGGTCAATGTGTCGTTTTATTTTTCTCTCTCCATCAAGCTACCATGTAATGAAGGCCTCCCAGCTTTTCGGTGATTGTTCCTGGCCTCCATTCCACCTTGTTGGTGAGAAAATATCTGGTATTCACCCTCTCCCCTACTTAGAGAGATCTGGTTCGTGGCAGGATTACTTGATCAGATTTTGGCTCGTGAAAGGGTCGTAAGGCGTCTAATCTGGTTCCTATTTGCCGGTTCAGGTATTTCTTGTAATGGATGTCTTGTAAGTTTATTTGCAAGTGTCTACTCCACATTCGGCCCAGCAAGGGGCATAACCATCAGGGACCACATAAAGGTCTTCATGAGATACAGTGTTCTTATATTCCACTTTTACTTTTGTTTTTCCGAGGGGTCGAAAAACATTGTCTGTATAAGATTTAAAAGCGATATTTGAGGGTTGAAGTGGCTGTTTTATTTTTAATTGTTTGAATTGAGTTTCAGGTATGAGCGTGTAGCCACTTTCAATTTCAAAATTTTCGATTTTGATCGATACCTGGTATTTCGCCGAATCTTGTGATAGCTTTGATGTGGGGTGAATATTGACAGGAACAATTTCATTCATACTCCGGTCGGCATAATAGTTTGTTTGTGTCGCTGGTTCGTCAGTTGATGCTTTATGCGTGGAGCTTTCTTGTTGCGTTTTTAACAAGGTTTTTATGCTAACTTCCGCTACGTGCCCAGTGCTGCCACAAGACGTACTCGTTAGTTTAAAAGGTTTTAGTTGACAGTCCTTAGCCAAATGGTTTGTTTTCCATACCGTAAGCAATGATTATATAAGCCTAATCTTTTTAAGTCCACACGACCGCTTGATTGTGATCTGGTACGCTTATTTCGGTTTCGAGTATCTGTGTTTTCGTGATTTGTATAATTGATTGAAACAGACTATGTATTAGCTATCTCACGGCTATTTGCTTTTGATGCTTCGAGTGCGATAGCTTTTTTTATAATATCCGTAAATTCACCTGTATCAGATTCGAAAATCTTTTTTCGAATACTGTTATCGTTAACAACGAATAAACTGCGCTCATAGGAAAATGTCTGCAGCGGACACCTTATGTTTACATGTACCTTCTACGTTAAAATCACAATCAGAAAGGTCAAGTCGTAGCGATGCAATATAATCAGAAATTGTCTCATTTTATTTTTGGTAAGTGGATAAAAAATCGTGTTGAGTGACTAAAGAATTTCGGGTAGGTGCTAAATGTAGTTGGAGGACCTTTATTAATTCTTCATAACTGAGATCTGCCGGTGTTTTGGGAGCAACAAGAGCTGCCAGTGTGTTATAATTAGGTGCCCCGATGGAATTTAAGAGCATTTGAGCACATTTTACTTTATCCGCAAAAATTTCCTTCATTTTTAGATAATTTTCGAACCGCTGTTTGTAAAATTTGAAATTATCTTCCTTATGATTGAAGTTTTCGAAAGGAGGAACGTTAGATACATTTATAATCGATAGTATTTACAGACAGCCCAGAGACCTCCCAAATCCACATGCGAAGAGAAAGCGGAGTCTTGGGAAGTCCCCCAGGCTCCTCCGTCAGCCGCGTCACCGGGTACGAGCCTCTTATTACTTATTGCCTTATAAAAGGCAGATTGTAATTATAGCACAATAAAGGAGTATATCAATATATAACCGATAGTCGTAAGTCTTGGCTAGAACGACTTTGTAGAACTAATTGTGCGAGAAAAGCCTGTTGGTTTTGATTCATAGCTTCGATGAATAACTTGAATTGATCTGCGTGCATTTTGACTGATGCATAGAATAAAAAATAAAACAAATGATGTAATATGTACGATAATAAAAATTTGTAACTTACAGGTGCAGGTATGTTTATACTGGATAGATCCTGAACCGTCACTGTTTAGTCTGGCTTATATCCACTTTAACGCAGCTCTTTTTACCTCGTCGCCAATTGTTGGGTTTTCGATAAAGTACTTACGCACACTACTGAGTACACCTTTTATTGAACACCACATGTTTCATCTTCAACGCTAACTGATACACACAACAACAACCAGGGGAAGGTTCCCTAGCCGGTTACAAATCAGGGTTACAACAATAACGTTAATTCATTAGTTATTAATTGTATTCTAAGTTCATTTCTCACAAAATTCACTGCCTTTTAAAAAACTAACAAATTATTTCAATGTATAAAAAATGTATGACCTATTGTAATTATTTGGTATGTGGAAACCAGTATTCCTGCCAGGGATAAAAGGAAAAAAAAAATTACCATTTTATTATTAAATTAATACAAGGTAGCTGTGAAAATTTGGATTCCGGAAAAACGACCTTATATTCCATTATTACTATAATTAGCTGAGCCATAGAAAGTGAAGGAACAATATTGTGACATGCTTATAAAGAATACCGTTGCTTAAAAAACATCCTTCCCTGAAATCTAGTCATATTTGAAAAGACTTCTCTGGTACTCAGGTAGTTTCATCTCTCTCGGATCCTGCTGGGCACTACCCCCAAATGATGGGAGGATTAGTATCGATAGGTAACGATCCCAAGATCGATTTATTCTGCCTTTTCTTTTCTTTTACTGATCATGTATACCTGAAGGATGAGTGAGTTGAGTAGTATAGTGCTAGAAAGAAGCAGGATGAGGAGAAAGGACTGGAAAATTTGCAAGTAAGTTGATGTAACCTAGGCCATGGCATGACTTAGCAATGATCGTCTGTAGAATTAAACAGTCGTAGAAGATGTCATCTGTCAACCAAATCAATTTTACAGTTCAAATAGAATCATGTTAATTTCATACTCTTTATTATTATCACTTTATCAGGTCCTTATATTTATGTAAATTATTCCTAAATCTAACTTCATCATTTTGGCTCTTTTCGGGCTTTCCCAAACATGCACTTTTTTTTTTGTCTTACCTAACACCATATTTCACCAACTTAGCTGCTTTATTAATATGAAATCAAGACCTCATTCTTCAAGCTTGCCAATAATAAATGTAAACCAAAAAAAGTGACAAAATAAAAACAGGTTATCATGATCAGATTTACATCTGAATTTTCGGAATATGAACTATTCATGTTTGATAAATATTGCAAAGGTTTTAATAATAAACAATTATTTTGTTTGTTTATAAAAATTTTAAATTATGTTTTCCCCAATAAAAATTAGTAACTAGTTTGAATTTTTGGAATAGGTTCAACAACCAAGATAAGAGGAATCGAATTTCAGCACCGGAACAGCCTGAATATATTCATTTAATCATGCAATCCTCAAAATTAGCTTTATAAAATCTTGTTACCAAGTTGACTGAAGTACTGTTGGGAATAATATTATGAGATATTTCATAAATTATTTCAATAATTTCACACCAAATAGTTTTAGTAATTCGTCAATTTTATAATTCAACGACGTTTCGTAATGCAATACAATTCTGCATCAAATCGCCCTAACAAGATACATCCAAGTAAACTATACACTACCAATCTCGCATTCACTCCAATCCCAAAATAATTCACTTGACTAAAACCGCACGGACAATTATCCGTATTTCCAACAAACTGATTTTAATTAAGAACGGTCGTGTGATAAATAAAAAATGACCCGATTTTTGTTCGCCTTTATTTGATGAAAACGTTCCATCAACAAGGTGTATTTTCGGAAATGGAATATTGAGGAAGTGGGGAGCAATCGAAGCCAACTAAATTAGCCGATGAAAAACATGTTTGTCATAAAAGCCAGTCATATTTGTCACGTCCCTTGAAAAAAACCATATATCATCTGGTACATATATGGGCGAATGATCAATGAATGAAGTTCGATATACATTTTAACTATTAGTTGTTAAACAATTTTAAAACTATTTTTTGCTTCCTGGGTTTCCTATTAACAATGAAAGAGGTCAAGGCTTCACACGACAGTAATAATCGATGCTATTAAGGAATACTATATATATGGATTTTTGTGATACCTATGACTGTTCATGGGATAACTTTTAACCTGTTTGAAGATACGGAATTGAACTTTAAGGCCGATCATCTTCTCCTGGCATCGCAGAAAAATACAATCTTAGATACAAACAGAAAAAGTTGTTAGATACATGAAAAACTCGCCATATTACGTTTTGAACCACACAATACTAACTGACCTATAAAGAAGAAATAAAATGAAACTAATGATACACAGAACATTACACGGACATCCCAACATAGAAATGAGATTAATGGCATCGCACACTCTTTTCGTAGCTACGCACCATGGTCCAGTGTTCCCAAATAATACAGCCAGGATAACAGGAATTGACTTTTATGAGCAATCATGTACTCCTTAAAATTAGGTTTGTATAACTTTGTTATCAAATTAAAATATCACTACTAAGATCCTTCAAACCTTCAGAGTAGGATCATTCACTAGTGACAGTTTTGAAGCCGTTTAAGCTATTGTTTGAATAAGTATAAATATAATAAAATTAGCTCTCGAGAATGCCGTAAAATGATAAGCCAAGCTATAATGGATAATACTGTATAGATGAATCGATTTAAAAGGAATGCTCGTAGAATTTTATATTCCATTCGAAGTTAAGCCTCTCTTCATTACACACAATAAGAACAGTCCAATTAAATGAAGAAAAGATAAATCTCAATAAGATTACCAAACTGCTGGCTTATTCAAATAAAATCCCCTCATTAAATAAATCGAATCCATCCTATAAAAAGGGGAGAGATCTTTGGGGATCTTCTTATAGCATTTAAGCCGAAATGGGAGAAATTGAGATCATACATAGCCATTTCGTCAGCATCTTACTTTTTTTTTTATCTTCAACCAGTGAAAGAAAATTATTAACCTCTTGAACTAATCTAGTCTGGCAAAAGCCCAATGAGGTAGTTGCAGATAGATAAGAACTTGTTTCATATTGTAAGATGTTGTGGATTTTTGATTTTCCATAATCCACCACCTCATATTTTAATTTTGATTCATTTAAAATACCAAACACGTGGCCTCTCCTTTGACCAATGAGAGTGAGCGAGGTGGCGTTGAGGAGGGAAATGTTAGTTTACGCCTAGCCTTGAGTGAAAGACGTGCTCCCGTTCATAGTGATCGGTTATTTTAAAGTTATTGAAGAACAATTCTACTAAGAAATAAAGAGTATTTTTACTGTTAACATAGTGATGGGGGCTGCTTCAAAAAATAAAAACAAAGACTTTGAAAAATCATTGGACATAACAATGACCTGAAAAGAAAAATAGGAAATGGTATGTTACAATTGATACCAAATATTAAATGTTTATGTACTTATTTAGCAATGTATATTCGCATAAGATTATCTTGATTACATAAATATTAAATGTTATCTTAATAGTAGTAATTGAACAGATACACTTGTTTATTGGTATTTGTTTTATTTTAGTCAACGTGTCAGTGCATCCTTAGGACTACAATTTAGAACGCGTCTGTAAGTGATGTTATCTTTAAAAAAAATAATATTTCATTGTTACATATACGGGATTGGTAACTGCAACTTTAGTAGTGCTTCAATGAAGAAATAAATTATCATTTATTTTAATTAATTAAAGTAAATAAACTTTGCATTGACTTATAATTCTTCTTAAACAAAAAACATCATTCCCAGATAAGTTGTATTCTGAATGTTGTTTCCGATCTTCTTATTTCTTAAATCAGGCCTTTTTGTAGGAAATCGTCTCCTAAATATGTAAGTTTATCTATCTTGTCCTGGAATGTAGTCCTGAGGCTAGGCGAAAGGTTCACTGACTTGCCCTTACAGTGACTCTCTAACATAACGTAAATATTGAAAATGAATTAATTTGATATGCTTATTAAGGTACATATTTGCCTACCCTTATCAACCTTATAAGCATAAGTGAATATCTACGTTAATAAAATGATAATAAATTCGTTTAATAAAGAACCTCTCCGGGCTGCGCTTTTACAAGAAATATAAAGGAGGTTCGAGATAGCTTCTAGAGGTCTGGCAGGGTACAAGTATGGACAGACCGCAATGATTGAGGCAAAATCAACAACATTCGAATATTGTTTTATGTAGATTACCGTAAAATGGCGTTACATTACACCAAGTTTCTTATATTATGGAAAACCGCTGATAATTCAAAGTTGTTTTTTTTTTGCTAGATCCTGTTTGCTTTTTATTTATCATCTCCACTTGCCGTTGAAGCTATTTACATATAGCATGTTTTTTATTTCTATATTTAATCAATTCGTATATTCAGTTACAAATCTGGAAAAAAGAAGCTCCCGAAATCCTTCGTCTTAGACGGCAAAGAGTGCCCTATAAGCAACAAGCTGTGCTACCTCGGGATTACCCTCGGTAGGCACTTGTCGTTCACAACGCATCTCGGCAAGAAATTAAAGAGTGTTAGGAAGAAATTCTTCAGCCTCGGACACCTACTTCACAGCCCGGCTTTATCGGTACGGCTCAAGCTGCTGATATACCAGAGCGTCCTAAGACCTGCTTTGATGTATGGGACCCCTCTCCTCAAGTATCTGACTCCTAACACTCTCCTAACGCTCCAGCAATTTCAGAACAGAGTTCTCCGCACCTCCCTCAAACATACCCCGTTCGACCGAATGAAGGCAGACGAGATGCATAAAAAATTTGAAGTGCTCACCATTCAAGATTTTATCAAGAGAAGGCACATCAAATTCTTTGACTCACTCAGACATAGCCACAACCCGCTATTCTCCGACCTTCAACCACCACCAATGCCCGTCAGATGGAAGCACTGCTGGACCGCCGAAGCCTGGAGGATGATCGACGTCATAGAACCCGATGACTGAACGACCTACACCCAGCCGAGAGATCGAGGCCGATTCAACCGAAGCCACAATGACCCCATCTACCTGTGTAAGCAGGGTTGACCTTCCGGCCGAGAGGCTGACTCATTTCAGGCCCAGGATTACACCTGGCCCACTTATTTCAGGCCCCTGCCGGGGTGGGCCAGGCTTTCACCAGGCCGACTACAATCCATTGCCTAGGTGCCCCTAGGCTCAATCCTTGGTAGACTCTCACTACATTCCTGATTCCATCCGCCTTTTTAGGCATTACACACCCTATATCCTTCTCATACATCCTTCAAATGGGGGACTCCCCTTAGTAAAAGGCACTCATCAGCATAATAATTTTCCTTTATTTTTCCTATTATTATAATTTTACTATTATAATTTCCTATTTTTTATAAGTTTGAGAGCTAAGGGGAAAAATCAATTCGTATTTTTAGACGTAATCAAGGATATCCGGTGGATTTAGCCATTTCCATGATTTTAGGCTTTTCTCATGGGTAAAACTTCAGCTCATTCATTGTTGAAACTCATAAGTTCACCATGATAAATTTCTATTACCCTTTAAAAGGACTTATATAGCGACCGCTAACTATATATGTAAATTACCCTACACTCTGGCTCATAATGTATTATAATAGAAAATGCAAATCTGTGTAAACTTCTGGTAATAAATCAGAGAGAGGTCGGAAGTCGTAAACAAGTAACAGAGGATCGAGGGGCAATAAACCTAATAGAATTAGCCACCTGACTGCCATATAACCTAGGGCAAGGACACTTACCCCTATTAGAATATACCTTCAGTCCCTTCCGGCAGTCATAAAAAACACACCCTTTTACCCCAACGGTCATAAAACTAAAAGGAAATGGTCACCTGTGTATCGTAAAACATACCCGTGGCAGACAGACCCAGCCTTCCACGAGGGAGGGGGTTACCATATTTATATCAGTAAATTTCGCCCTGAAGAGACACTCTGTTTCCTAGTCTCCTGAGCCACACTACTGGTAACTTGACACCAGGGGCACTTGGCCCCTGGTAGGCCCACTCTTCATTCTTTTCTAGTCTCTACATACCGATAGCCGCTATCACCCGTCGCGATACGCCTACTCTTTCTCTGCTGTCCTATGAGTCGCCACGCTGTCTCACAGTCTCGAGACCACCTGCCGCCTCAGCCTACCAGACTGCCGTGCCCCGTTTGAACTCTGAACCGGTATTATCTTTTATGCTACCTCTCTACCTTTTTCTTTTGAACATAGTGTCTTGTTGGGACACATTCCTATTAATAAATGGAGTCAGATATTAAAATGCCGACATGGAACAATGGTCCATGTTATAAACTACATCAATCCGCACTTGTCACCAGGGCTAGAGTGATCAGGCACTCCCCTAGTGACGCCCCTGACAAGGGGTAACGGACTTAAAAAGGTAAACGGGTAGACGGAAGCATAACTCTCCAGCTGCTCTCACAACAGCTTTGTCGTGTTGAATTTTATAACAAAACAGTCTTTCAAATTCGGCATCTTGCTCGTCTTGTTACATGATTAGTAGAAATGCGTTCATATCTCCACCTGGTTTTTTGACGGGTAAGCTGGGGTCATCAATGAGATCTTCCTCTTCATCTGATGTAACCTCTCCTACTCGCCCTCCTTGGGTCCAACCCTGTGGATGCAGAAAGCGTTTATGAAATCTCCAAAAGTTACACTCTTGCCTGGATGAAAATCAATGGGGTACCTTTACACAACTGTGTGATGTTTTCAAACCACAGCCTTTCAGAAACATTAAACTTTTATGAACATAAAGTGTAAATCCTTTGTGATTACGTATTACATAGACAAAATTGATGTGATAACAAAAAAATCTGCAATATAGGTGTTGATTATCACCAATTCCGTGACCGAACGAGAAGCCTGATTCCCCTGTCTGTCACATTATTAGCTTATGCTTACGTCATCAAAGAAGTTATTCTAGTTTTGGAGTTGACATACCCCCAGGTGTAAAGTTCCACTGTTACGGTACGCCTGATGTACGGGTGGTCTGAAAAGTTTCCGACGTAACAAAGTTTTTATTTTAGCTTTTATTTCACTCGCTGTTATTTATTTTATTATCATCTTCATGTTGAGGGCGGAAACTTTTCAGACCACCTGTGGTATGTACTTCGCGCCAGAAAACGATCGCGACTTGACTGCCTGAATTCTTTATTCGAGTGCTTTGTACCCTATTTTTAAATGAATATATATGGTCATGATAGATTGATAGAAACCTTACCAAAAGAAAGACGGGTTAACAAGTTATTTTCATTATTATTTACAAAAACTTATTTTAAAAATATAAGGAAATAAAGAAGATATTGATTGTTGTTGACAGGAGCAATCACAAAGGCATGTCTTTTGCAGGATATCCTATTTACAACTCAGATGCTCCATCCTATCTATATACCTTTTCCAATGTTTTCATATCAGTTACTCTGTCATAATAAAAAAAAAAATACCTAAAAAATAATATTTTTGTATTGGGGAGACAATTTAAAGACGTCTTTAATCACGATAAATAATGATATACTGACAAAATAATGCACATATTACAAATATATATATATATATATATATATATATATATATTTGATTACATACTGATAGCAGATGAGTATTGACGTCGGTTGGATCAGATACATTTGAAATTTGTAATACAAAAATATTTTCAGCAGTCAATACAAATTCACAATTAACAAAAACTAATATAAAATTGTAGGCACTTAAAAACGGAGCTTTTGAAGAGAATTCTTGTTATTTATTTTTTAATTTAAATTTTAAGGGCCAAGAAGGAACGCTGAATAAGTAAAATAAAAACCTTATTGTCCGGAAGCTCAATTACTCGGATTTAATGAAGGTGTGGTATAAAAGAAA
Source organism: Acanthosoma haemorrhoidale (assembly GCA_930367205.1). Classification (NCBI taxonomy): domain Eukaryota; kingdom Metazoa; phylum Arthropoda; class Insecta; order Hemiptera; family Acanthosomatidae; genus Acanthosoma; species Acanthosoma haemorrhoidale. Next base: position 48,106,858 of record OV884012.1, on the reverse strand, counting down.
TATTTATAAATAGGTTTAATTTACTTCTACATAATGGCACATCTAATTATTTTTTCTGAGATTAGACTTTAATATCCTGCATTAACAAATAATATAACAGTGGAACATATCCTTTGCGATGATATTCAACCGAATGTGAACAAACTTATTAGGCGTTATTACTTAGTGGTCTTTTTTATATTTTTTACTTAGTGGTCTTAATAATTTATAATATTGATAATACTGCTTCGATGAGGAAACTACTAACGAATAATACAATTTTAATAAATATACTCCTCTCTATGGTCCACCAACAATTTATTTTTCAATGATACAAGGACATTCGGTGGCTTTACCACTGAGGTAGTTATTTTTTTTATTTTTTTTTTTTTCTTCATAGCCCCTTACAGATAATTATATATAATTATAGATCCTCTGGCGAATCTATTTACAAATTATTTTGTATTTCCTGTAGCATCACTACATTATATACAGGTTTTGTTATTTTATAGAAATTATATAATGAATAAACAAGTGTAATGATATACATTCTACATGACTTGACTGAACTGACTAATAAGGTGATGGGGCTCACCTTTTTGATCAATCTTAAAACTAACTTACATACTAATTCTTATCCTAATTTTTCCCCGACAGTCTGTTGCCATCGATGCGGGAGGGGTGGTGGGGTCATAGTGTTAAACACTGGATTTGTCAGGTGCTGCAACGAGTCAAAAAACTTAATGTGTCTCCGGCGGATGAACTCACCCACCGACGGCACACCAAGCAACGGGTGCAGGTCAGCGTTCTTCAACCTCTCGAAAGAGGTATGTCGGACCACTTTTCGCATGATTCCATTCTGGAGAGGTAGTTATTTAAAACATTTAAGGAATTTATTCCGTGGAACATTTTTGCAATAGACGAGTTTTTACATAACTTAATATAGTTTTTAATATTGTTATTAAATTGTTAGACGATTTTTGAATAATTTGAAATACTATAAGTATATTTTTGAATTTTATATAATATTCTTACTATTTCATATTCAACGAAGTTACCTTTTTAGATACTTGAGAATGGTGTTAAAGCCGCTGGAAGCGCTCCCATCATTGTACAATAAATTGTGGGTATGCCAGAGAGTGGTATATATTTAATAATATGAATATCCCATCCAATACAATAATACAGTAATAATTTGGCTTTTTTGGCGTTGTTTGGGACTTTATTCCTTTATTGTACTACTTATAATCTAACGAAAAGTGAATTGAGCCTAGTTGTTAGGATTTACAGTCAAGCTTTCCAGAAGTTTCTGCAATGGTACGCACCATGTTTCTATTTGCAGTTTTACTCGCATTCAATTAATGATTTTAGTCTCAAATGAGCTTAACAGATATTTATAATGTCAAAGAAAACCAATAAGATTTCTGTGACTTATCCTTTCGAGGATTTGCGTGGATGAGAAGAAGCAAGCAGACCTTCATGATTCGAGAGCCTGTCACTGTTTATTTTATTATATTCTGAAAGCACCGTATTGATGACAGGTGTGATTGTGTCATTGGCATAAATCTTTTTATCTCTCATAGAGATGGCTTGGGACCAACAAGTTTAAAAAAGTCAATAACCATTTTTATGATCTACATTAATTGATTAATTGGTGTTGTATGGTGGTAAAAAATTGTATCAAGTGTTAAGCTTTTCATAAATGCGTGATCTTTGTTCAGGGGATTTGAAAAAAAAAAGTCAGTAACGATCTCCTAACGGTGTATCATTATGTGATTTCATGTAATTTGCAAAAATATTTTTCTATTCGCTTATGGGTAAATGTAACGTCTTCAATATTCCAGGCAACAAAGACTATAATGATTGACTATTAGAAAAAAAAAGATGTAATTATGATTTGTGGTACAGCTGTCAGGTACGGTTCCCAAGGGTGGGGGAGGAAGGTCGAGGGGAGGGGGTGGTTTAAAGGTCATTCTTTTCGATGTTTCTCAAATATATCGCAAACTATGGCCAATTCCTTAATAGGTTCTTAACATACAAAATTAAAGTACTCAAACATGTCTATACAAATATGTTTTATTCACTTTTTTCGTTACAGTTATTTATTAAATTATTTTCATAATTTTTGTTACAGTATTTTTTTAATGAGAAGGAAAAAATTAATATTAAACAAAGCGAAAGATTATTAACATATACACCAATATTAGGTAAAGAGTAAAGGTTATATACATATAAGATAAAAGCATATAACAACATCAGTAACTACTATGTACAAATGAGCATAACTAAGTTTTTTTTTCTCATCGATCGGTACCGGTTGAAGAAAGTATGAAAGTAATTGTTGAATAGGAAAACTTTCTTGCCGACGAGAAAAATAAAATGAGGCTTATCCAGCTGCTCTCATAGAAAATGCTAAAGGAATAGAAGCATGAGTGGCAAGTGGTGCAAGTGCAAGAGCCCTTATTGCTAGACGTGAAATTGAAAAAGCATTGTCTCATCCTACAGTTGCAGAAATAGGGAAATGAGTTGACTTTCTGGGATTATTAGCTCCTTTGGTGCCCCAATAGGACAACATTTATTACATACGTCTTGAGAAGGAGGAAATTGAAAGAAAAGTGTTTTCAATTCAAAAACTGGTCGAGCAACTAAGAAGTATACTTTTCCTTAATGATTACAGTGGATGTTACACCCCTTCGGTCATTTACACCAAGGGATAATCGTCCTTTGATAAAAAGTTTTCAAAAACGTAGTCGCTGACATCTTTTATAGACCTTCATCAAGATGAAGTTTCTTCCGCTGGTGATAACATATATTTCTTAAAATCTATAGAGCCCTTGCCGATTTGAACAACCACATGTGTTTTTCAATTCTTCAGACGTCGACATCGCTTTAGAACGATCTTGCAACACTATCTCTAGCAAAAACCTCTTATTTTTCCCCCTCATTAATCCGTTTTAACTAAAATTATGAAAATTCCAATTTTTAACCCTCCCTATCTACTAAACCACTGACTCAACGAAAAAAACGAATAAAAACATTTTTATAAGCAGTTTGGGAAACTTTAATTTTTATATGAAGTACTTTTTGCTAAATGCCCTAGTTTGCTAGATATTTCAGAAAAAAAAAAATGGCCTTTAAAGGGAACTCCCAAAAGAGAGAGACAACCACCCCCTGCCCACGCACTTACCCCCCAACCTCGGGGACTTTCTGTGTGTTGTACAGGACACTCTCCTCAACAACTGTACCAAAAATCAGAAATAATTCATCATTTCCTTTGTTGTTTTCTACTAAGTAAGTAAGTAAAACTAAACGAACTGTTATATTCCATCAGGTTCGTTTGTCACTAATGGTGACTACGTGACTCTGAGTCCTCATATGAATCCAGCAGAGAGGATTACATCACAAGTAAGAGATTATCTCCCTTTCTAGGGATTAGCTTAATCAAACAGACGACAAAGGAAGGAAAGACAACTGCTGGCGCAAAGCCGCATTAAACTGATAAAGATTCTTTAAAAAAAAAAGAACGGGAATCATAAACCCTCGTTACCTTAACAACTCTTAAAAAAAGGCCTGAGGAATAATGATGACTTATGAACTTTGAAACCCCTACATCAAGGGGATGAAATTTAATAATTAATATGAGTAACTTTCCCTTTTCCTATAAAGTTTGTGTAAAGAAATGAAAACTATGTGTAAATGTAAGTGTACATTTTCCGCGAGTCAAGGAAATTTAACAAATTTATATATTTTTTTAAATCTTTTCCTTATACTACCAAAATACTTCTGTTTATGCAGAAGATTATAGGCGATTGTGGACACGTGCCCCTGTTCGAGGCATAAGGAAATTAAATTTAAATTAAAGTAAAGATTAAAGTTGTGGACTGTAAATAAGGGGGGTTCATAAATTGAGTACGTTTACCTTAAAATAAATAATAAAACAAGAAATAGTGGCCTCCCGGTGAGAACAATTAATATTAAGAACTAACTAGATGTAATAACCAATAAATGAAATGAACCCTTTAAAGTTTAATGTCTATTAATTTGCCAATTCAAATGAATAAAAAATTCCCAAAGAATTTCTTCGAAAAGTCCCAAAGATGTCAAGAGTTGTGAGTTCAATTTCGTCTTCAACCGGAAACGCTCATCCAGCGGATTACTTTTCCTCACTTGGGAGATACTTATCAAACGGGATGCTTTATTTCCCTTATGGAGGTAGAGATTGGTTCATCCGAATGTTGATGTCCTGAGATATATTGACTTGGTACACAGACTAAGGGGAAAACTATCGCTGAGATGCTGCCTGCAGGGGTGCCTCGGGGGACTCGCTAATGAAAACTAAGGGGTAAGCTGAGATGCTCCACTAATAATAATTATAAAAAATATTAATATAAAATCTATGTTATCATCTTTACTGTGCGGAATATGATAAGGCTATCTTTCAAGTCAAACTTTCTCATCATTTAGCCATAGCCACCCATATATTATAGTGCTATTTTTTTATCACCTTTATTGTATTATCCTTTAACCTTTCTCCTTATTATTTAACCATAGATTATAATATGAAACATTAACTCACCCCCACCATAATTGTATACATGCATATATATCTCATGACGTAGGAGCATAGACACTCAAGTTTCTAGACTAGTACTGTTATGCCCGTTTAAGGTATACACCGCTGATGTACTTTTTGTATGTTCGATTAATAAATGACTTTTTAATAAGTGTAACTGTATAGTAGAGAATCAACTCCTGTACTACTTAACACCATGTAAATGTAACGCTTTAAAGTTCTTATAAAGATTTGAAAGTACATCATAACGTTTATCTCCTGTTAGTCTTTGTCCCAAGTACCCACATAAAAAAATAGCAAATAGGTTAGTAACATAGTAATGTATAAGGGACCCGCGATCGCTCAGTCTCGATGGTGCCAAACCAGGGAATTCGCCGAGCACGAGGGACGGAACTGAAGAGACGAGAACAATGGCTAGTAGCATTAGCCTAACTTGTGTTCAGCAGATTTATCTCCTCGGCTAAGCTAATTATGGCCGTTTAGTAGCCCCTATACGTCATCATTTGTCCATTGCTCTGATGTAGGGCCCGGTAATGAGGCCTCCCCGTGTCTCACCATTAACCCTCAGTACTGATTAAGCTGCTACTGTTGCTGAGTCAAGGGCTGTATCCGATTGCCATCCCTCACTTAGTGTTGTGACTGAAGACAGTAATAGTTTGAAACTGCCCGATCAAAAGAAAAAAATAATTCCGAAATTTCACATCGCGATGAAGAGATTGATGAGAAAGCGCAGTCAAACAGAGTGAACTAGAAATAATTCCAGTAGCAGAATGAAAGTGCACTTCAAGATAATTAGGACTTAGGGACTAGGGACTAGGGAAGAGGCACTTCCCCACCAAACCCAAGTATCATTTTTATTAATTTAACTTCACTATAAAACTTTGTGTTTTTTCTTATCTGAAGTAATAATTTGTATTTCGAGTAGAGCGCCATATGTGAACCACTTTTAAACGTCTAATAGACGCCAGAGATAGTTTATGAAATTACTATTATGTTAACATAATTAAAATTCCATAACTTCCATATCCAAAAACCCATTAATAAGAGAGAGACAAGCAATTAAAGTAGGCATATCCTCAAACGATTCACCTACAAACGAATAACATGTTAGAATAACATAAACTTAAATATGTATCTACTTTATTATTATTATATTTTTTTTGGTTAAGTAGGTTATGTCCGTGGCGCAACACCTTATGAAAAAGTACAGGCCGACCTGTGCTATTGTGTTTAGCATTAGTTGTTACATCTCAACTTATTTATTCGTTATATTAAACAAATTCACAACTTTTTTTTTTTCAAGAGCTTTATTTATAACTTTTTTTATTTACCCTCAAGGCGCTAAGTTACCGCCGACAACACACACGTGGGTTAAGCCCCCACGGTAATTAAGCCCTAGGGGGAGCCCGCTGCAGAAAAAATAAAAACCATGACAAGGTGTGAATCGAACCCAAGCCTCCTCTGAATTGAACCTCCCCAGTTAGAAGTCGGCATTATAACCACTAGAACACGGGGACAGTGAATCATGCACCAATGATAATTGAATATAAGTATAAAATAATTTTTTTAAGGACTAAAAATGTGAATCGATCTTTACCTGTTTTGAGAAATATGATTAAAATTAAATTATTAGAGGGCTGTAGAGAGAAATAACGATGCTAATTTGTAATGTAATATTTCTTTGCAGATTCATAACTTAAAAGCCTACTGAAAGAGATGGCGTAGTATTACCCTTAGAAGAGAACCTGTTATTTAACGTTATAATTATGATTTATTAGAAGCTTGAAAATAATTACCAGCTTTCATTACGTCCTGCTTTTTGTACTAATTACGTTGCAAAAATTTTCTTATAACTAAGTCACGATGGTGGTCATTATAGTAATGTTTAATCAAATGTGATTGATTGGTTACATAGCGTCCATCTTACTTGTGGGATGTAACATAATTAATGGTTTTGTAATAACGACAGCATTCATTTTCGTAAAACGTTTGCAAAGCTCAATTATTTCAAGAAAGTTCATGTATTTATTGAATCCAATTGTACAGAAAGGTACTATACGATTTCAATAGGGTCCTTGTACGGCTGCTCTTAAGAGCTGCATTTCAACAAAAATTATACTACGGTAAAAGGAACGATGCAATTCAAACAGGGCTCAGGTGATGGGGCTCACCTAACAACGTCAGTCAAGTTATTTTTTACTTAGTGACTTTTTTTCATCGGATTACTCTCTGTATATAAAGGAGGAAAAACCAACAAAATTATGAGGAAAATCTAAAATACGAATAAAAATGTTTTTTATAATGAGAAATTGTCCTAGTGGTATTCCACTATTACTTAGAATATTAATGATTTATTAAAATATTTCTAATGTTTTTATATAATGCCTTAACATTGGCGAACTAGCTTTCGGAAAATTAAGTTAGGGTACATATCGTCTCCTTTTGCATTCTTTCAAATCCCTTTGTTGAATTATTTATATGATTAATATATATGACAGATTATACAATAAAAAATCTATTTACATAATTGCACATTGTGCTTATTAGATGTACTGTACAATGACATAATAATGTACATAATACATGGCTTATAAGAGTTAGGGTTCACCTTATGGTTGATTGTAGCTTATACTACCTAAGATCGTCATCGATACGGGGAGTGTGGTGGGGACATAGTGTTAAACACCAGGTTTGTGAGGTGCTGCAACGAGTCGAAAAACTTGATGTGTTCCCGTCGACGAACTCACTCACGACGGCACACTAAGCATCGTGTGGATGACGGCGTTCTTTAATATCTCGAGAGAGGCTGACACCGTTTCTCATGAGTCCGTTGATTACATTGCGTTCAGTCTTTGCGAGAGTTTCGGCAAAGATAATTCATATTGGGAAGGTCGAGAGGGTTCGTATTCGAGACAAGATAGCTCAATTCGTAGAACTACAACTGTATTTCAGTTAACTCGAACTAGGGGAGTTAAAATCTCGCCTAAAGATTTTTGCATGGCTGAAAATTATTAATAATTAGTTTAAAAAAATATATGTGAGCCTAGCAATTTTTTTTTATTACATTCTCTCTGCTTAGAAAAATTGCTCATTTTCTAAAGTGCGTTGGTACTATTTTATGCATAACTCTTGGAGCATAGCTTTCATTGATATTATTCCAGAAAAAAAAATGAATATATTATTGGATGGGGACAGTTTTGTAGTTTTTAGTAAGCTCAAGTCAGCTCATCTTTTCATCAGGATTCTTCAAAACAGTGATGCCTCAAGTATCCTTAGCTCCAACCATTAGCATTGTAAAGAAGGACCTATCTACTGGCCTTCTCATCTTTCATACTATTCAAGTATAACTTCGTCCTTGGATAATTAGTTACAAAAATCACTTCTCAAACTCCGGTCCCTTTTGAATTCCTACTTCGTCCACTTCTTGCAGACTGGATTCTCTCTCAAGACTTGACTCCGCATTCAAATGCCCTGTCAATGGCCCTCCAGCTCCTACCTCTTTCCTCTTCCTCTTTTATCCCCCAAGGCAGTCAGTGTTCATTCCCCTCCTAGGAATATTTTCATAATTCGCTTACTCCTTTTTAGAAATGTCAGCGCCCGTGAAGCTCGTCCGAGAGCGGGGTTTTCACACTTGATGGTAATTCATTCATAAATGTGCGTGAGCTACTGTTCGGATGTCAACGAAGAGATGTTTTACCGCTCCTGTCATATTCATACTCTTTCATCCGAATATCTTCGCTGGTAACTCCATGACTTTTCTCTGGGAAACAAGTTGTATACAAAACTTTTTTTACTTCTACCCTTTATCCTTTTGAAACACCAGCTTGTCTTTTTAATTTTGTTTTCATCTTTTTCATGAAAATCCTTTTCGAGATATGAATTAATCTGCTTAACATGGGAAAAAGGAAATAGTCTACCCCCCTTTAGAACTGCTTTAATTATTCGAAAACGTTCGAAACACGCTATCCACATAAATATATATTCCATTGAAAAAAATATTTTTTTCAGCAGTTTAATTTCCCTTTGGCTTACTGGGACCGATGTTATTATTTAAAATTTATATATAAAACCTATGGATTTAATAATGAATATGGGCATGAATAATTCTCAATGTTCTCTATTAAAAATTGAACAAATACTCCATAATACACTGAAGACAGTTTTTGTATTATAAGGTGTATATTAATAATCATAGGTATTTGCTGTACAAACTTGATGAACTATGAGCGGTAGTACCCAATGCTCTTGGGCAAATTATGTATGGTATTTAATACCATTGATCTACAACATTACAAATCTTTCCCGCAAATATAAATTTCAAATTATTTTATATCACAAAAAACGCTTGTGTATTTACTACATATTTTTAAATTCAATCGTCATTGTTACTGATAGAGGAAAAGTACAATATATAGATATATTAATACAAGGGTAAAAAATTGACAATGTTCAAAATTTGTAAAATTTTTGTGGAATATATTATTATTTAAGACAGTGCAATGATTCGATTTCGGGTTTTTTTAATTTTAGTGGACAGAAAGTTGATAATGTATAAATAAATATGTAGTATAATATAGAAAGAACCTGTCTTGAAATTCATGTTCGAACATGTTCACCCCCCTCCCTAACTTTTCATTTTTGTTCATGCACATGCATCCAGCCTTCAGTTTCATTTCCGAACCCATAAGGTGTCATCATATTACATTTCCTCTGGGCAGCCATCGGTAAAGTTAATCTGTAATTTTAATGCAGTTATGCAATAAAGAACCATTCCACACAAAATTGTGTGTACTCCATTTATCACCTCCGTTATCATTTCAAGAAAATCTTGAAGTTTTTTTATGCGTGGTGCTGATAGTTAAATGAAAGAGACTTTTGAAAACATCAGAGTTGTAGGTGTTTTTGGTTCCATATATGTTCGGGAAAAACTTTCGAAGAAGAAATTTACAAAGAGATAATTTTTTTTTTCAATGATATGCAACGTTGAACATAAATATAGATTTATAAAAATCAAATGAAAGAAAAGATAAACAAATATCTCATTAATTAAGACTCAAGATTTAATTATAATGAATCATAGTAGAATTTTTATTTATTTATTATTTGTATTACAATGTTTAAAAGCACGTTTACCTAAAATGCGGCCCGCTGTGTCGTTACGCATAATCAAAGTGGCTCGTAAATTCATTTGGGTTCGCCAGCCCTGATCTAATTGATGACGAAGGCATCAATGAAGACATTCATCCCAAAGAAGTGCCAGATAACATGGAATTACATTTTGAAAATTTGGAGTATGATGAGGTAATCAAAAATGAACCTGATGAAACAAACCTAAAAAGCATGATTACGTTCTTTATAATAAACCTCAATGGACTAATAAAAGTTATTGAAATTTTTCGCCCGGAGAAAAAGGGAATTCGGCCGAACATAAATACCACAATATCATAAAAGAATTAAACAATGTTCTCCTGTGATAATTAAAAAAAAACTATTTTCTTCTGAAATAGTCGATCCCATTTCTGATGAAAGTACAAAATATGTATTACAATTTAAAAATCAGTCAAATTTTAATATTACTGATAATAATTTAAAACAATTTATAGGGATATTGATATTCTCCGGTTACCACAATCTTCCACGTGCATCATTACAGTGGAATTTAAGAGAAGACTTTCACGTACCCCTTGTTTATAATGCTATGCTGCACAATAAATTCAAATTTCTAAAAACATTGCTTTATTTGAATGACAACAGTAATTTAAATGACGAATTAATGAAGGATAAAGGGTTCAAAGTTCACCCACTTTTAACTATGGAAAATAAATCATTCATCAATTTTCGTTGAAACATGTGTTGTGGATGAAACGACAGTAAAATATTACGGAAAGAACCCTCTGAAGCAATTTATAAGAGGAAAGAGGTTCGTTTTGGTTACAAATGTGGGCTCTATTAGGTACCAGTGGCTATTCAACTTGTATTCATCTGCTGGTGAACCTTCAGAAGGGTTTATTGGGACAAGGGCCGTTAAGGAACCACTGACTGTTGTAGAAGACCCTTGGTCATGAAATTTATTTAAATAACTATTTTACAAGCTATGAATTATTGAGAAAAATGGGATTTCGCGCCACAGGGGCAATAAAACAAAGCAAAACTAAAAAGTGCTCCTTAGAAGCCATAGACCTTAATCAATATATTACTAGTTTGATATCTTTAACAATTTATTGTTTGTTAAGTGGATGGACAGCAGTATTGTAATTATTGTGACTAGCCATGACATAATCAAGCCTCTTGCGAGTACTTCAATGTATTGTAAAAAAATAAAAATGAGAATATCAGATTCAGAATATGCCAATCACTTACTGATTGCAGTGTTAACAATTTGTTCTGCTTGTTTTAAAAAAATCACTCAAAAGTCCCGTACCATTTTAATGCTCTTGTAATATGTGTACCTATATACTTTTTTCATGAATGTATTCATTTTTCATTTTTTAGTTTTCAGTGAATGTATACACCATTTACAATTTATTTTAAAAAAATGTTATATTAAACATTTTTAAATAAAAACCTAGCAATTTTTAGTTATCTTTAATTCCTTGAAGAATACCCGCCTCTGATACCACTGATCTATACTGTCCTACAAAAGCATGGCGCACTTTAATTTTTAAATACTCGCTTCTTAATAGGAATTATTCGGCTTTCAATTCTTTTTTAATTAATATTAAATGCTTGCATTGATGAGGGGCTATAAATATGAAGGGAAAACCCAAAAAATATTTATTTAAAAAACATTACACAGAAATATATATATTTTCATGTCTTGTGTAACTGATCTGTACAATTTTAGCATAAGAATTATTTTCAATTTTAATTTAGAAATTCGTTTTTACGGTCGAGCAAGTAGCTCGTGTTGTTGCTTTAGTGGAAGACGGTCGAATCCTTTATTTGTGCGACTCATCTGTAAACAGCACCGTTGCTCCATTTGTTTTCAGTCCACATATGCTCTAGCAGAGCAAATGCCAAACCAGCTCTAAGATGTTCTCTGGTCAACAATGGCCCTGATGCTTGTTCTGGAGGGTTTAAACTCCCTTTAGCAAGTCTTCTTCTAACAGTTTCTGCACATATTGGTACTCCCAGAGCTGTATGAAGAAATTGACCACTCTCAGTAGCAGTTGAAACCCGATTCCGAAGCGTGTGTAGTACAATAAACCGATCATCACTTGGTTATGTCACTCGGGGCCGACCTGAACCGGGTCTGCGATTGCACAAACCTCACGGTAACGTGCAATAGCTCTCTAAACAGTAGTTTCAGGTGAACCCAATGCAACCGTCTTCCACTAAAGCAACAATATGGGCTACTTGCTCAGCCCGCAAAACCATTTTTAAAATTAAAATTAAAAATAACCTTTTGCTAAATTTTTAGAGATTAATTACACATGAAATAAAGATATAAATTTCTGTATAATTTTTTTGAATATTTATTAGGGGATTTTATTCATATTTAATATCCCTTGTCACGGAAAACATTCAAATTAATTAAAAAAGAATTGAAATATAAAATAATTCTATTAGGAAGCAAATATTTATATTTTTCTAAGTGCACCTCTTGTTTGTAGGACAGTGAATTAAGATCAGAAAATTTATCCAATTTATAAAAAATTTAAAAATCATATTTCTACATTCTCTTAGGATATCACAATAAGAAACTATAAACAAAATAAAAAAAAAATTTTTATTTAAGAGGTTTTTGTATTTCATACCTTCCCCTCAAATAATTACACTAAATAATTCAATCATTAGAATTGTCACTAACAAGATCTACTTTCCAAAAAAAAAAATTCAAATTGTTACAAACTATTTCTTTACAAATCCACTAAAAACTTATAAGTACTTCTAAAATTAATAATTACTTATAACAAACAAAAAAAATATTAGCAATGATAAAACATCCTACGAAATAATAACACAAATCATCATTTCGTCCCAAAACACTAGAAAATAATGCATTTATTCTCTATATAACTTGGGACATGTTATTAATGGTTCTGTGTTAAACAAATTTATTATCTTTATTTGTTACTTCTGCTGCTTTGTTTTTTTATTATTGTCATTACATAAGTACGCCGGTATTTCATGGGTTGAGTTTCTCTCATTTTATTATCTTTTTCAATAATTGGTACTTGATGATGAATAATTTGCGTATTATTCACTAAAGATCTCTCGGATTAAAACAGCTAACCATTATACTTACCATTTTTTATAGGTTAGAAATTTAAAGTTAATAATTTGCGGAGTAAAAATGTATTGCTGAAAACAAACAATTATTTAATATCTATTTACATATAATGATGAGATGAGATTATTTATACGATTCTGTAACATGAATGAAAGTCCAATTTGGAAATTTAACAGTTAATTGGGTCACTATTGGGAGAAAAACACTACTAAAGGGCACTACTAAATGTACTAAAGGGAACTACTAAATTATAATTTTCAAAATAAATTGTGGAATCCTCTTCGACATGCATACCACTACTATCACCTACAGCTTGCTACTTACTACCACACGGTGTACAATTTTCTCATGAAAAATTAGTGAACTATCACTTACACACTTTATTTAATTTCACTTTATTTAATTATTCTGAATATCCTGCCAAACGTAACATATATTATTAATAAATATTGTTAAATGTTTTCCTTTAGTAGTGTTTGTAAAATAAAGGGAGTCCCAGAATAAACGCAAGATTTGATTTAAATAGAAAACACAGTTTTTAGTATTTTTGTTGTTATTTTTTTTATAGAATTATAAACTAAATAGGATAGGGTTATTTATAGCATAAAACATTGGGCAAATGGCCTCCACGACTTTGCTGGCACATACGCACTCTTTTGTCGACCATTTGACATAAATGTGGTTGAATTTCGTTGATGCAGCGTTTAATTTCCTCTTTTAACCAACAGGTGGATGCGGGCTTGTTAACATACACCTTTGACTTCAAATAACCCCGTAAAAAGAAATCTAAATGTGTTAAATAACACGATCTAGGGGGCCAATTCTGATCACCGAAACGAGAGAGTACACGACCTGGATATGTCTCATGCAGTTTTTGAATTGTTTTATGGGCTGTATGGCATGTGGCACCATCTTGTTGAAACCATATATTGGCCACATCAATATCGTCCAATTTCGGCACAAAGAACTGTGTTTACGATGCCGAATTAATGTTTCTGGATTTTCAACAACACTCTCACGCACTACTTCAATATTGACATTTGAACGGCTTGTTTTTGGATGACCAGTGTGTTTAGTGTCTCCATCTGATCGAGTCTCCCTAAATTTTTCAATTAATCTCTTCACAGTTGATGAAGTCAAAACACTATTCCGACTATATATTGTATAATATTTTCGAGTTGCGGCCGCCAAACTTTCATTATTTTTAAGGTAATGTTCAACAATAAAGACACGTTGTTCTATCGTGTAACGCTCCATTTTTACTAACCTTAAACTGTCAGCTGTCAAATTGTTTTTTTTTAGGGTTGCCTGCACTTTACTGCACAAATGGCGGCAAATTCAAATCTTGCGTTAATTCTGGGACACCGTTTATATGTTAATTGTTATGTAGTTACTGATAATATTAATAACTTAAACAACTTTATATTTTGATATATATATATTTTTTTATATTATTATAACTGCTAACTTGCTCGACACAGGGGAGTAAACCTTTGATGATTCAAAAGATGGCTTTTGGAGTAAATTAGATGATCAATTATTGATGGAAGTAAGATAAAGGAGATGATTGGGCTCTAGTTAAGGCAGTTGCAGATCAAAGGACGGCCTAATATCGACCAATTGATAAAGGCTAACTGGCAAAGGCGTCATTAGCACCATCTGCCATCTTACTCCGGTAACTTCGTTTTCGTTTTTCCAGGCATCATGTTATTTATTTTTTGTCAATTTTTTTTACAATGTTTTTTGAAAAAAATTGAAATGACGAGAACGATAAGTAAAAATTGACTTACGGAATAGTTTGAAAATGGGAAATTCATTATTTCTTATAGTTTTGGGGTTCCAAAGAATAAACAACATTCACTCAATGGGATTTGCTCTCACCAGAAGTGATGCTCAATGAATGTAAAATGAATTCATGTACAACCAAGTATATTTAAACGAGAAACATTTCTTTTTTTCCAAATTCATATAACAAATTAACATAACATTTTTTTAAGGAAACAAAGGTTTTGTCTATCCACAATTTCTTCATTATCACTATGTTAGTGAATTTATAACGCTTTTGACTGTTACACACAGTGTGATAATAAGGACAATACTTTTGTTTTATTATGAAATCTACAAAACAAAACTTGGCTGATCCAGCTTTAAATAATTCCAGTATAACAACTTAATTATATTCTATACACGATTCCACTCAATCGATGTGTACAGTTCAGACTCATACCAGATTCATACAATTATACAAACGTAATCTGCCCAGAAGCCTCTATAACCCCTAAGGAATTTCACTCTCCGACTACGAAGACCGGAAAGAGGGCGACAAATTCACAGACGTTCAGAATACGAATGGGAATAGTTATAGAGCCAGTGCGCAACGACATACATATCTATTCACTCGAGGCCACCGATTCTTTAGGTGACGAGGAGGATTGTATGGATGAGTGTCACTGCATGAAGATGAGTTGACTACAGGATTTGGATAGGTTGATGAGTTTTCTTGGAATTTGGTAAATATTTAGGTTATAAGATCAAGGACTGTAGGTACATTGAGATCATTGTGTAATGATGAGTTTGTGATGTAGAGCGTTGACTATAGTTCTGAGGACTTTGGGTTTGAATTTTTTAGTTTGCTTGATGTTTAAGGGTTTGCCTGTACTACAAATTTCTAGTTCCTATGTCCGAATCGGTTTTATTTATTGTTTGTATTTGTAATGTTTATTTTTAAGAGTGAGATTAAGGTTTCTATTAAGCAGTCTTTAAAGTTGCCAAAATCTGTTTAACTCTTATCTTTTAATTCTTGTGTGGGGTTTCCACGTCAGCATTTTGTCCAGATGAAGCTTAGATAGCTGATAGGGTAGGAGGTGGAAAGAGGTATCGAATGGAAGGTTACTTTTGGACAGGATCCACGTCGAATGGTAAATGTGGCATGCACACATTTGTTAGGTTAATGGATGTGGTTCATTAACCACATTAATCGGAATAAGACGTAAGAATTGCTGTATCGTCAGCAAAATTTCAAGGAAGGTGCTAGGACACCATCAGGGATGCCAGGGGTGCATAGGGTATATAAGATAGAACCGAGGTCACTGCCTTGAGGAACTACTGCTTGAGTAGGATAATACATAGTTGGAATATTCTGATTCGCAACGGGCCCGACCAGTTTGACAGATAAGAATAATATTAGATGAAATGTCATCGGCGGAGTATTTAACAAAAAAATGAATGTAAAAAGTTTTAGTCTGTAAATACATTTTAACATGACGAGTAATGAAATAGAGAGGCCCATGATTCTGTGGCCATCATAGCTAGATTATCTTTTATAATATGCCTTTAAGGTCGTAAACTATTGGTAATCAGTCATATTTAATAGCGTGATAAGCGTACACGAGTTCAAAGTTATTCGGACTTCCGGTAATGACGGATTTTGAACAGAAATAAAGCCCGACAGGTAGTACACGTTTGGGCAAAGAACTAAAATTAAAATAGACAAGTTGAATGACAATTATCACATTAACTAACAACATACAACACAAAAGAACTCGAATCTATAACTATTTGCTTATCACGAATAAAGCTAAAATAGTGAAGGTAAAGTGGAATGAAAATAAAACGGCCCTTATCTTTATAATAGCACACGAAAATCCTCTATTCTAAAATTAACAATTTGAAAAGAACAAATATAAGATACATACATTTCAAAGTTCATGGATTATTAAATTATCGATTTATAAAACATATTTATAATAAAATTTATAATAATCAAACAAAAAATTCATCAATATAAAATACATAATTTTTAAAATATAAGCATTTATAATTTAATATTTAAATAATTCCATTCATTTAATCGACTCAACTTAAGTACTTGATTTAATTAAAATTAAGAAAAAATAACGGCAATAGTATTGTCATTTCTACAAATTTCAATGATTCATCATTTTTACTGTTTGTGCGGATGTTCAACGAACTAAATAACAAACCTAATATTACCTGTCCTTTTGTGGATTAATCGTTATGATGGCTGTAATTGTACGTAGTGCCCAATATGAATGAGGGTCTAAGGGATGTTTTTGCCCTGGCACCGAGTGCTCTCAGACTGCTGGAAACAATCAGATGACCACAGACCCAAACTCAATTATCTCGCCACCCTTACCCTGCGACAGGGGTGCACACTCAGTCACACCAGCACACTAACACGCCGACAATGGCCTACGTATCATGAACAATTCATGCAGCGTTACTTACTCATAGCAATTACACAGGAATAGGTGCTGCAATGAATTACTATGGGAGCTAAATGAAAATCGCCCCTTAGTGCATCACTAATTCATTCCTGTAAGGGGACGCTTCCCTACTGTAACAATAGATAGTGCTAACTTTATCCTGCAGGACGGCAATCCTCTCAATTAACGCTGTCTCGATTGTTTAATAAATTAATTGTTATGAAAGCCACAATATCAATGTTATGTTGGTCATTCCATTGAAGAGAAATGTTATATATATTCATTCGTAAAAGGGAAAAATCTAATCTCTAAAAACGTTTACGAAATATATATTTCTATCTAAAAGAATGCAAGAAACATTTGCACCGAAAACAAAAAGGATCCTAGGACAAAACTTCAAAACAGACCATCCTTCAACCATTGACTCACACAATACAATACAACTCAAGACTCCAACATACTTATTTCTTCTAACTATGGGTGAAATTAGTTAAAAGGATGATCCTGAAGCCACCATATCATGCGAATAAGTAATTTTAAAGATTAGCGGCGCCTTTTCAGTGAAAAACAATAACATTTATACCAAAAATATTGTTTTAAATATTTTCAATGCTAAAAGATACATTAATGGACTTTTTAAAGAATAATCTCTTTCCCTGACTGAAGAAATGAGGGAGCTACTTTCTAGAAAAGCAGGTAGATAAAATTAAATTGAGAGAAGTAGGGATGGGATGAGGTTATTAAAGTGAAAAGAGTCAAAGAGAGTCCACTCACCACGATTATTTCTCGTCAGCACTTCATCTCCCACAAACACAATTAGCAGTTGCTCGCCTTAGATTACCAACTAAGCCTCTCTCACTCTTGGCTAAGTGGCACTTATGTGTGACATAGGTCGCGCATTTTCAAGCTTTTTTTTTTCTGAGAGGGAGAGAAAACCTTTTTGGACTGGAAACGTTAAACTGTTATCATGTATCATAGAACAGTAATAACACATTAGAAATGGTCCATGCCACAGGTAATTATAATAATTTAAGCTGGCCTCAATCAGGATATATTTAATATGTATAAATGCGCTCCGAAGCAGCTCCAGACATCATTTTGCTTTTAAATATTGGAGGCCTGAAGGATAAATTTGCAGGCTGTATGGGGTAACACCGTCCTAAATTTAACGAAAACTAGGCCACAGCCATATATATTGAAGCATTAAAGTTCTGAAACGCTTTTGTGCGGATTTATCTTAAGTGATATATTAGTCAATTTGAGGTTGGATGCTTACACCAAATCTAGTTTTACATAGGTTATAGTAATATATTATATACCTGGACGGTAGTCTTGTTCAATTATATACAACTGTGTATAGTGAAAAGATTTGTTAATAGATCAAATAAATGTTAATAAAATAATACATACAATAGTTTCAATTCAGCGTACATTAATATATAAATCTTCAATTAACCCGACTTTGCATGAATCTCCGACGTGGAATGTTGTTAAATCGAAAACTACGATTCTCTTCGTTACTGGAGGTAGACCTGCCTGGTCTGCTGGATGGCTGCTAAAACAAGTTGACTGACTCTTATAAGCCCATTCGCTAGGGACTCCCCAGTAGTGTGTCCAGGCTTCCTGGGTCGAGAACTGAAGATCTAGCAACAGACTTCTACTTCGAAGTCACTGTCCCTTTGTTTCGGGGTTGGTCTTGTACTAAAAAAAATTTCTCCCGTGTTCTCGAATCCCAAAAAGCTGTATTGCTTTTAGCAAAATTGTTTTATCATGGTGTTAACTTATTCCTTGCCTGGTTCAAAAAATCTGGATAAAATCCCCCCCCTTTTTTTTACAGAAATATACAGAAGCGCTTAAATATTTGTATTTAATATTATATTGCGAGGTGAGGGGTCACTATTTCATTTAACACATGATATGCATCGTATGACAACGCCCGGCCAATCAAATCCAGAAGTGGAGATATGATCTTTCTTTTAGCCAATAGAATGAAGATATGAAGATATATATAGATAATCACGTCTATCCCCGAACGAACGAGGCTGGCTCCCTTGTCAAGTTGAACGGTCATTTCATTTTGTTAAGTTAAGTTAAGAGTTAAGAACTCAGCATGTCTAAAGAAGAAATATTAAAAGCATAATAAGGATCCAGTCAGGAAACTCAACAAAGAAAATGATTTGTTTGGACAGAATAAAGGAACATCAAACGACCCCGTGACTTAAGGTACTCTCAATGAACAATAATTAAGGTACGAAATACTAGTTAAAATATAATCTGATCAGTCCATTGTAAAACTATTTCCACTAGAAATATAGTGGGTGCCGCTTTAATCATTATTATCATCATTATTAAAAGTAACCTAGTAGCTGGCTGGATCATTATACTTACTGACGCCCGGATACTCATCAACGAGATCAAGAAACGAGGTAAGTTACAATTTGTGGGGCCGCTCCAGTATTTTAATTATTGGAATTTAGGATTAATTATTTAATTAGTAGGGCTAATAATAAGGCAATAATTACAATCCAATAAACCAAATGTACACGTTAGTTAAGAAATTTTATGTGTAGGATATTTTTTATAAATTATACAACCTGTAAATAATTTTGCTTTTTTTTTACACACTTTCTTTTTTTTTTATAATTTTTAATTATAATATAAATAAACATCCCAAGACCTAGATGATGCGGTGCATTCCTTCACTACTCTGATCCAGAGGTCGGCCTGGGAGGCATCGTCACCCCACCGTCACTTAAAAATTCACAATCAAAATCCATTACCTCAGTATCTCAAAGACCTAATCAAATCCAAACGCCACTCAAGAACAGTGTGGCAAAGATCCCGACATCCTGCTGATCGTCGCTCATACAATCAGTACTGCAGGCTGGTAAAGCGGCAATTGGCATCCTTCCGTTCCGATTCTTTCAATTCCTATCTCTCCTCCCTGTCTACCAGGGACAACTCCTTATGGAATCTAACTAAGAAAATCCTAAAATACCATCCTGTTTCACACCCACTCCGTCGTGATGACGGGTCCTGGGCGGCTTCGGATGGCGAGATGGCGGAGGAATTAGCACTGCATCTTTCCCATACTTTCACTCCTCATCTTACTCCTCAAAACAATAATCACCGTCCAACTGTTGAAGATTTCCTCCCTTCACCTATCCCTCTCTCACTACCACCAAAAGCCGTTAACCCCTCCGAGGTTAAATATCTTCTGAAAAAATTACCTTACCGAAAATCTCCAGGATATGATCTCCTTACTCCTCGAATCCTCCAACAACTTCCTCCTAAAGCCATAATCTTCCTAACCTATATATATAATTGCATTATCCGAACGACGCACTTTCCTCTCCTCTGGAAACATTCCATTATTGTCTTATTCGCCAAACCCGGTAAACCACCCAATGACGCCTCATCTTACCGTCCAATTAGCCTACTCCCTATCCTCTCAAAAATATTTGAAAAACTCCTATTAAAACGCCTACTTCCAATTGTTGAATTCAAAAACCTTTACCCTACTCATCAGTTTGGCCTTCGCATTGTTGATCACATATCCTCAGCCCTTAAAACCAAACAGTATTGCATGCACTGCTGCCTTTCTGGACATAGCTCAAGCTTTTGACAGGATCTGGCACGCAGGCTTGCTTTACAACCTCAAAGGATATTTACCGCAAACCCTATTCCTAATCCTACAATCCTACCTTTCAAACCGTTTCTTCCAAGTCCGCTGTGGTTTAGAATAATCTAACTACTATCCCATTAAAGCAGGAGTTCCACAGGGCAGCGTCCTGGGTCCCACCCTCTATAATCTATACACCGCTGATGTCCCCTCTACCACCAATACCTTCTTGGCAACATTCGCAGACGACACTGCAGTCCTGTAAACCCATCCAGACCCTGATATAGCATCCCAAAACCTTCAAAAACACCTCGACGAGATCGAGTATTGGTGCAACCAATGGCGAATCAAGGTCAATGAAGCAAAATGTTCCCACATAACCTTTACCCTCTGCCGCAAGTCCTGTCCACCAGTCTTTTTAAATTCAATTCCTCTCCCTGTGTCTGAGACAGTACGATATTTAGGCTTCCATCTCGATAAAAGACTGACATGGAACCCACACACGAGGCTAAAAAGACAAGAACTAAACAGACGCTTTGGACAACTGTACAGACTACTTCGAAGGACATCCCACCTCTCAATAGAAAACAAACTACTTATTTACAAGGTTATACTTAAGCCAATCTGGACATACGGAATAGAGCTATGGGGGACAGCAAAAAAGTCGAACATCAAGCGCATCCAATCCTTTCAATCAAAAGTCCCAAGAACAATAGTAAATGCCCCTTATTACGTCAGCAACAAAACCCTTCACAATGATCTGAATATACCCTATATTCTTGAACTCATCCCTTCCAAGTTCATAAAATTCCATAGTAACCTATCCAACCACCCTAATTCCCTAGCACAGTCATTGCACTGCACCACTCACCCCTATAATCCTCTTCGGAGATTAAAACGGCAGTGGCCTCGTGACCTGCTATAACTAAGTGATAGTGGGAGTTCTGGCAATGGCCAGTTCCTCTAATCATATCCTGAGCGCTGTGGCTCTCGCGCTCTTGGTCAGCCTCCGCTGGCTTATCCAGTGACGCGGCTGACGTAGGAGCGTGGGGGACTCCCCAAGACTCCGCTTCCTCATCGCATGCGAGGGAGGTGACCCTTGTGGACTTGGGAGGCCTCTGGGCTGTTTGTAAATATTGTATGAATGAGCGAGTGAATGATAAATTGTAAATATAGTATGAATGATGACATTTATCTCAATTACTCATTGCCTAATAAAAGGCAGATTGTAATTTTATCTTAATAAAATTGATTGAAACATCAAAAACATAATATAAATAAGTAGTCGGAATCGTGCTTTTTTAACCCCATAGAAAACCCCGTCCAAAAAGACGCGGAAAAATACGCTTTAAGATGTGGGTCACGCCCACCAACCCGAAGAGGTTTATCAACCCACCCCCCCCCCCGATAATGGAATAATAGACAAACCCGACTATAACCCCGGTAAACCCTACCCCACCCCATCGAAAGACAATTTAACGTGAAATGTTGAAACAAATGCTACCTATTACAACAAATGCATATTAGAGTAGTCAATTGTAAAAGTAAATTATTTCCACTAAAAATATAGTGGGTGCCGCTTTTATTATTATTATCATTACTATTAAAACTAACCTAGTAGCTGGCTGGATCATTACCTACGCAATAATTGCTACAAATAAGTAGTAATGTGACAGAACGAAGTTAAAAAACCAATAGTAGTTAGCCAGCGTTGAAAGTGGATTTAACAAATCATTTTGATAGCAACTTAGAACGCCAGCAACAGATTTGTGACGAGAAAATTAGGAATGAATCACCAACCCTTAGTTTTGGATTCAATACGAAGTTAGGTGGAAAATATGAAGAGATAGACGAACGTAGAATCAAGATATTAACATTACTATTTTCATACCAATACAGGTTAACAAGTGTCATCATTACAACAGATGAGCTCGATCCCTCAAAAGGTCGATCATGCATTCCTTGTATGAAATGCCAGGAATAGGATGACAGCCGAATAGAACGGGCATGAACACGCCAACCCACGAGCAATCAACTTATGTTCAGGCATATAGACCTATTTTCCACCAATGTACTCGTGGAACGGGGTTTAGTAGAGAAGACAAATTTTCTTTTAACAACAGTCAGGAGGATTTTCCCGGAATATTTTTCGCACGAACGGACGTAGTCTAGATCCAGAGTCTTTCGTAATGAAATTTCTTTACGGCAAAGCCCAGTAGTGGTGTATTGCCCGAATCTAAGACATCCA
This sequence comes from Acanthosoma haemorrhoidale, assembly GCA_930367205.1. Lineage (NCBI taxonomy): Eukaryota > Metazoa > Arthropoda > Insecta > Hemiptera > Acanthosomatidae > Acanthosoma > Acanthosoma haemorrhoidale. The sequence goes on along the minus strand of OV884012.1, from coordinate 48,083,977 downwards.
TGACTATCTGATATCTGTCGAGTAATTCCAAGAACAATTCTATGGAAGATTATAATCTTATGATCACCGATGAATTATATACTAAAAAGTAATCGAGCTATTTGCAGATGACGCCTACTTCATCAGTATTTTAGTTCACGTGCAAGATGAGCCGGGGATTACAACGAGTCTCAGTTATTTGCAATACTCGAATACTATATGAATTCAATGTTTTTTTTATTTCAAAACCTCAAAAATATATAATGTACAAAATAATATAATAAAATAATAATTGAATTTACAGATTTCTCCTCTTCCTGCATTGAATTCGATGGAATCTAGTGTACGTAGTAGTACACATAATCTCCACAGCCCCATCCTTCTTATTTCAGCTAGGAATCATCGCAGAAGACATAATTCGGAAGGAAGTGACTCAGGGGAGACGAAACTGGGAGCGATCAAGGAATATTGGAAATCATCCATAAGTAGAAAAACACCAAACAACACATCAGAACCCCCCTCGAAACTTTAATCCTAGAACGGATACCTGGTCCTATCGACGTCTGTTAAAAATATTGTTGATAATGAGGCATGCGTTTCTATCAGCAAGTGATTTCCAAAATCAAAAAACACGCTCAAGGTCTCTGGTACCAACACCTACTCCGACGCCGATCAAACATAAATGTGCCTATAAATTCGTCAGCGCCCAACAGCTCAATCAGGAAATATCACCGCCACCACAACCTAGCACATCAAAACAACAAACAAATGTTGAGTTCCCATTTTTCACGCCCAACAGTTATGAGATGTTGAAAAATATTGAAGTAGAGGACATTGACTCTACTCAAACTCCCACACAGCCTAAGCCACCTGCGATATTTGTACGTAACATTAGTAATTTTAAATTTCTATGTACTCAAATGAGTAAAACCGTAGGGACGGGCAAATACTCAATCGGTCTCGGAACACGCAAATTTCCCCGTACACTGCCGATACATATCGAGCGGAAGAAACCAAGGCTGACTTCCATACTTACCAGTTAAAGGAGGAAAGATCGCTACGAGTAGCGACGAAGAACTCTCAGCTCTCGGTTTCAAAGTTCGCTGAATAACAAACGTTTTACGTGAAGACAGGGAACAAGACGAAGGGAACAAGACACCACTGCCCTTGTTCTTTGTCGATCTAGAGCTAACACCAGGAGTAGAAAAAATCTATGAACTGACCCACATGTATTACACAAGAGTACAGGCTAAAAAACCTTACCCCAAACGTGACATCGTCCAATGCCATAATTGCCAGGAATATGGGCACACGAAGTCATACTAGCACCACCCTCGCAGGTGTGTAAAGTGCAGTGGGAGGCACAAAAGTGAATAGTGCAAGAATCCCCTAAAATCACATGCAGTGTGCGTACTCTGCAATCAAGGCCACCCGACCAACTATACTTACTGGTTCAATGGTGGTTCAAACTTAATGAAGCAAAATGTTCCCACATTACCTTCACCCTCTGTCGCAAGTCTTCTCCACTAGTTTATTTTAATTCTATTCCTCTCCCTGTATCCAAGACAGTACGGTACATAGGCTTCCATCTCGACAAACGACTGACCTGGAGCCCACATACGAGGCTAAAAAGACAAGAACTAAACAGACGCGTTGGACAACTGTACAGACTACTTCAAAGGACATCCCATCTCTCAATAGAAAATAAACTACTAATCTACAAAGTTATATTTAAGCTAATCTGGACATACGGAATAGAGCTATGGGGGACAACAAAAAAGTCAAACTTTAACCTTATCCAATCATTTCAATCAATAGTCCTGAGAACAATAGTAAATAAATGCCCCTTATTATGTCAGCAACAAAACCCTTCATAACGATCTTAACGTACCCTACATTGTTAAACTCATCCCTTGCGAGTGTATGAAATTCCATATTGGCCTATCCGACCACCCTAATCCTCTAGGACGTAGCACAGCCATAGGCACTGCACCACTCATTCCTATAATCCTCCTCGGAGACTGAAATGGCAGTGGCCATGTGACCTGCTATAAATGTGTGAGAGTCCTGGCAATGGCCAGTTTCTCCAATCATGTTCTGAGAGTCTGTAGCTCTCGTGCTCTTCGTCAGCCTCCACTGTGATGCGGCTAACGGAGGAGCGCGGGGGACTTCCCAAGACTCCGCATCCTCTTTCGCATGCGAGGGAGGTGACAACCATGTGGATTTGGGAGGCCTCTGGGGTGTTTGTAAATATTGTGTATGAATGCGCGAGTGAACGATGAATTGTAAATATGGTATGAATTGAACATTTATTGGTATGAAATTTCTATGAACATTTATCTCAATTACTTATTGCCTAAAAAGGCCGATTGTAATTTTAGAAAAATAAAGAATATTATATATAAAGATGGGGATACCAACTAATTACCGACAATTAAATAATCGCAATGGTAATCCTAATTATAATTGAAACCACTGTCAGAGAGAAAGTTTTAACTATCATAGAAGCACCTCCGATGATCAAAACTATGACCATGCACCAAGATATAATTTGCGAACTTTACCTAACAAGAAGATGGAGGAAATCTTATCTCTTAAAAAAGGAGGTTATCTTATTCTACTTTAATAATTTTTTTTTTTTGTTTGTTACAAATCTATGTATGTACAAAATATAAATTCTACAAACTAATCTGTTTACAATTGCTTCATAGTGTTTCCTGTTGCTTGTTTACATTTTATACAAATTCTAGTATACAAAATAGTGATCTATATTGTACAGAAGTATAATTATACTACATTATACATTTATTAAATGTGGTGGGGCTCACCATATTTATCATAAACTTAAATCTAACTTACATCTAACAGAAAAACTTAAATTAAATCTTAACCTAATTTCCCCCGACATTCATTTGACATCGATGGGGGAAGGGTGGAGGGATCATGGTGTTAAACACTAGGTTTATGCGGTGGAAGAACTCACCCAGCGATGGCACACCAAGTAACGGGTGCAGGTCGGTGTTCTTTAACCTCTCGAGAGAGGTATGTCGGACCAGTTTTCTCATGATCCCATTCTAGTTAGAGGCTTTTAGCTATATTATACTTTCATAATCACCTCTTTGATTCCTAAACATCATTTATACTACACGATTACCTCTAGTAAGAAATTGAGGTAGAGAATCAGACACTGAGGTAAGGGAATAAATTTTACATTACCTGACTGTTTCATTGTTGCATTATTTTATTGTATAGCGCAAAATTAACTCCTTACCAAGAGCATGTATACAGGCCTCACGAATAGACATAAATCTATTGTTTATTCTTAAGAATAATTATTTAAAGTTAAACTTTTCCCCGTAAACTTAAACGCATAGAGCAATGAATGCATTTAGCGATCATTGTATTGCGTGGGTGAATTAGAAAAAGTATGTGGTAGTGGTGTTTTTTAGCTTTGTACCAAAAAATTCAATGTACATCCACTTGATAATTGTCTTAGTTTTCTTCTACTAATTTTCAAAACTATACACTATCACTGGCCACTTTCACAAGTACTTCCCGAAATGATTGATATGGTACAGCTAAATACAGATAAAGACAACATATACACGAAATATATATTTGCAGAACAAGCAGAAAAACGTACGAATGCTATGCAGAATAAACACAAGCAAACTATATCAGAGAAGATCTCGTGTACTCCCCCCGGTCAACAGAATGCTAGAAATCATGGACGTGCAATGCAATAAAGGACATAATTAGTAATCTACTCTACAGTTTAGATAACTACAATTGAACAAGAACATGGGCATGTACCAAAATGAAACAAAAACATTAGGAAACGACAAGAACTACGACGGAAATATGACTGATTTCTTTAGAGAATACTGACCAGAAATGTCTACTTTATACTAGGTGGACTGACTGACAATGACATATAGGGCTGACTGAGAAATGCATATGCGACGATCGAACAGTTCGAAATCTCGTACATGTCCTAAAATATGCAATTAGAAGGTAATCGTTAGACTTACGTAATAAATATTGATAGAGTATACGTGGTTATTTAATATTTTATGTAATAGATGACCAAAAAAGATGAAACTGGTCGTTGTTTTTTAAAATTATTTTTATATCCACAAACCTAATCACGTGTACAATAATTAAATACAGATCACAATAACATATGGATAATCATGGAGTAATCTAAAATTATGAATTTTAGTGCAGTGCTTATTACTTGCGTATAAGTGACTTTTAAACATGAGTGACAAACAACAGCACAAGAAAACTAAACGGATATGGGGTCAGGACCTCAAGGACTGCTTGTGTAAGTACAATTTATTTGTAGTAGATACCGCAAGTATGCACACCCACCTTTCGACTTAAAATGGTAAAAGATACTAATCATCACCATAGCACTAATTTTCGAAGACAAATCACTATTGCTTATAATTACAATCGAAGGCGACCTAGTCGTTGAACGCGGACAAATAAAATAGTAAGGAAGTAACAATAAAATACTTTTATACTCAAGCCTTCTCAAGGATTACTCTAATTAGAACGAACAAAAAAATTAAAAAATCTTAATTGAAAATGACAGGTGTTAAGCAAATAAAATAGCCGTTTTTTAAAATCACTGTAAAATAATAAATAATGGAGGTAATTTCTTAAAAATGAAGATCACTTAAGGATGGGACAATATTCCGAAACATCCTTTATAATACAACATAAACTTCTATTGGTTAATGAGGCAAAATCAGTTTAAGAATAAATAAATAATATGTTATAATTGATAAAATAATTATCTTAAATAGGTTTAAGCATTCCTTATTATTTTTATTTATAGTTTTACATTAACCTTTATGTGAGTAAATACTGTATGAATGAGTGAGTGAATGAAAATAGTAAATATGGTATGAATGAGATTATTTGCCCAATGAGGCAGATTGTAATTTTATTATAATAAATTACGAGTTTATATTGTTATAAACTTTTATGTATTTCTGAATTTAATGATGGAGGTTGCCTGAGGCATTAGGGAGAGAACAAGTTAGCAATTGGACTGAATGTAACATTAATTAGCCAACAATGCCTACAAAAGGAGTGCAATATGTTAATTGAGCAGTAATTAGCACGAGGCAAGAGATCATCACTGCTGGCCTCTGACAAAGGAATAGCTCGATAATGATAATGACTAGATTGGACACTGTCCTTTGATGTGTTTCTTCCTAATAGTAATTGGATCCTTAGTAATTGGCCTGTCTCTAGCCATTATCAGGGCTTAGTGGAGCCCCATCGAGTATAAATATATGTTCAGTTGTAGTTTTTTTTTTTTTTTGTTTGTGTTTAGTTATAAATAAGTGTATATTTTAGTGCAACCTATTAATTGTATTTTAGTTTTAGTTTAGAGACTCTCTGTCATTTGACAGTTCTATATGAAATGTGCCCATGTACATAAAATGAAATAAATAAATTCTCTCTTTAAAAAACAAACAAAATAACGGATCGCTTGATAAATTTTTACAGACCAATGAAAGCATAATCCCTGGTATTGTGCTCGGCAATAATAAGTGACAGGAGTTTTTTGAAGTATAAACAACTAAATCATAAATATATTTTTTTTTTTTCAATAACAACTTTATTATGATGAAATTACAATCTGCCTTTACTTAATAGGAAATAAATAATTGAGATAAGTTTTCATTCATACCATATTTACAATTCGTCATTCGTTCGCACATTCATACAATATTTACAGCCCATTAACACTACAATTAAAACAGCCCAGGGGCCCCCAAGTCCACACGGAAAATCATAAATATAAAAAAAAAAAAAACTATTGAAATAAACCGGAACGTACAATTATCTAACAATTTTTATGAAACGAACCGACTATTTTATTATATTTGTATTATATTATTTTTTATGTTGTTAAGCTGGAATCATTCTGTGTTCTCGCTTCAGAAATAAAATGAGATATTTTTGATAATAAAAACTTAGTTGTGTTAAACTTGAATTAGGACAAGCCTGTCGAGTATTTCTGTATTCACTATCTATTTCTATTATTTCGTAAAAAAATCCGTCTATGAAAAAAAAAATAACGAGGTAAACTAATATAATGGAAATCTATGTTTGTTTTATCACTCATGGCATATTTTTTTTAATAATAAATTAATTAAAGCCTCTCCGTTCTGGCTGCGGATACAAATTAAAACATTTCAACGCCATGCTCTGCTTAGCAATGCATAGAGTTTTCAAACTCTAAAAAACCAAAACATTTTTGCTAGTTCAGTTTAGTGGCTGATTGTATTCACATATTATTAGTTCGTTCTGTGGTCTCTAACCTCCCTTAGAAAATTCTCTATACAGTAAAAGTAGGGCCAAGAAATTTGAGCATTAATGAAAAGCCGGGGTTTGTTTATTTTAATCTTATGCAAATCTTTAAAGCAGAGTACCTGGTTTTACTTCCATTAAATTCTCATTAGGAAAAGATGTCTGGGAGTTTGCTCGAATGTTCTTGCTGTATTTAATTTATATTTTTCTTTAAATATGCTCCAGGATTTGTAATTTGATAACGAAAATCTATGTTTGTTTTATCACTCATGGCATATTTGTTTTAATAATAAATTAATTAACAATGAATGTCCAAAACAGTACTCAATTTTATGTGTTTACTGATGATATTAGTTAGTTAATAGGTAGAACATTTCTAGAGTTCCAAGGGATTTATTAGTGATTCGCGAAATCCTGCGCTTAATAAAAATGACATCCTTACCGATTAGGGATTTATATTAAAGATTTTAAAATATGTTATATTAACAAACGAAGATGATGGACTAGCGCGTTGTAATACATACACCAAGACAGATAGAAAAATAATATATGTATATATTATAGATTTGAATTCTGGTTTATGCAAAACATTTTTAATTCCATTTGTATTTCCCTGGTCGAAAAAGTATTCTTTACGCAGTCAAGTATCATGCCTGTTTTTTGCAAACGAGTGTATGTTACAATGGCTGTTGAAACTCCACTTACGTCTTGTCACTTATTTCATAGTGTCTTACAAATACAAACCGCCACCCTTCCAGTTTGAAATGCGCGAGAGTCGATTGTGTTACAGGAGGAGGGTCGCCAAATAGAATTTATTTTCGGAACATAAATTTGATAAAGCTCCTCAGATATAGATTGATGTCGACACAAGTTTTTGTGCCTGCAATATGTTAACTTGATGGGGCCACGGGGACGTGCCCACCCCTTATAATACCTCAAACGGAGATACCACTAAAATACCACTATTTTATTTACACTTATTTTTATTTAATATTTTCCAATGAATATATCAAAGTTAAGAATTTATCAACTACTTACTAATTAATTTGAAAAATATTAAAACAATGTGACCAGTGCCATTCGTATTGTTTCCGAATTTGATGTTACTAATAATTGTACAATTTGTTTCTTTGGATATGTAGAATATTTTACTTTTACGGTTATTATAATCCTGTATTACTGTTTGTAATTATTTATTATGCAAATGTTTTATCCTAAATTATTAACTAGTCGATCCAAGGATCCCAAGCATCTCGTATTAAATGATTCAAATATTATTTTTACCTACTAATTTTTTATAACGTTAATCATGAACTAAAATTTATTCAGGAAATACGTATAAAAAACGAATAAAGAAAATATAATCTGAAGTAACTCACTGGAGGAAGGTAGTACGGAAGTTTCTCGGTACGGAAGTTGTGAAAAAAACATTTAACCTTTGAACACAATACAATTGCTAGATTATTGAGAGAACTAAACAGGCTGGAATGGCCTTAAATTGCTATTGTGGTATCCTGAAAGCTTTTTTTAGGTATCTTTGAATTTTATTTCGCTTTACCGACTTGAATGTGTCCTGGCATTTGAGCCGACGAAGCCTAAAATTTAAGAGAATGCATTACTAGAGGTTAGGGAACAATTTCCTTATCGATAACGTCAATGAAACTTTCTTATTGATATTAAAGCCAGCATAATACTGCATAACATCAACTGAAGTGTTGTTGTATATACACATCATCACTTATCAGAATCGCCGTTACAGATCGATAGGATCAATTCGTGATAGGCAGTCATAGAGCAACAGATTGCCTCTAACCTTCTTTGAAGTAGGGCCCTCTTCCGGCTTGGAATTAAATTAGGGATGAGACTTGTCTTTATTTATAAACTTTGTCTGGGTCTACAGGTCGATGGATCTAGCCAGGGCTCACTAAACCTTAGGTGGCAAAATTTGTAGACTGAACCAGCAGACCTAGGTAAAGATATCAACAATTGCGCATGATCCGCGATTTCACTTTTACAACCATTGCAAGCAGACTTGTTATTATTTTGGCACTGGGTGAACAAAAAATCGTCATAAAAAAACCACATGCAGGCTCCCGGTGTTTGTTTTGAAATGGAACACATGATCCAGTGGCGCGGCTGACGTAGGAGCGTGGGGGACTTCCCAAGACTGCGCTTCCTCCTTCGCATGCGAGGGAGGTGACAACCTTGTGGACTTGGGGGGCCTCGGGCTGTTTGTAAATATTGTATGAATGAGCGAGTGAATGATGAATTGTAAATATGGTATGAATGATAACATTTATCTCAATTACTTATTGCCTAATAAGGCAGATTGTAATTTTATCTTAATAAAAGTTGTTGTTGTTACTTTAGTGGATGTACAATAGGCGCGTTTTATTTATTAAAACATCGTCCGTTTTAATATAATTATTTCTATTTTATTGCCTTTACTTTATAACATTTCAGAAATTATAGAGCACAGTGATAAAATATTATTAGTACTATTAAAAATGTTATTTTTAGTCAGAATCTCATAAAGTTTATAAGTCCCATTCATCTATCCATCCATTCATGAAAAACCAGAGCCCGTTCATCAGACGGTTATATTCCTTTCCATAAGACAGCGTTGTTGGAAAGGTCGTGCATTCCCCGAGCCTCAAAACTCTGGAATTCCCTCCCCATTTCCTGTTTAGTAAACACTACATATATATGCTCCTCCTCTTTACAATTTTGTTTTAATATCTTCAATGACAGAATAAGATAATATAATATGTTCATTATAATTATTCTAAGAGGACATAGTCCTAGAAAAGTGTTTTTTTCTTTTTATTCATTCATTATCAGCGAAAATTAGTAGTTAGTGGACCAGTAATATTTAAGTATTTCTCCACATTGTTCCATTTGGATGTCAGATATCTTCAACTTTTTTTTTAGCATTTAGTCGCTTGCCTCTAGTTAGATCCCAGAGGCCAGTATCGGACTCTGTGGTAAGTGGCTTACTGTCTCCTCCCAGCCGAATGGGTTGAGTCTCCAAAGTGGATAATGCCACTCAGCTCTGTCGAAGAGCTGTGGGTGGGCCGAGATTGGCTTGCGGTAAGGATCAAGAAAACTTGGCCACCCGCAAGAAACTCGGACAGACTCCGGAGGAAATTAGATAGTGGGAACAAGTTTGGCCAAACAGACGTCGCTGAGAAACTGCTTTTCGTGGCCACTCCAGACAACGGGTCTGCTTCATTATGGAGCCTTACTCCTCGCCCTCCCTACACTTCTCAATTATCCAGAATGGTCCTCTTCATTGGTTCAATTGTTAAACAAGAGCCCGTGTCAACAATCAGGAAGATTTCGCAGCTGCTGTAATTCGTTTATAGCTTTTCTATCGTTGATCACATGAATTTGTTTTTGTTTTCCCTTCGCAGTATAGAAAAACCAGGTTTTATTGCATGTATATTACACATGCTCTACTGAAAACATAAAAACTTAAAACCACCAAAAACACAGTAATATGTTTTACTGGTACATACGTACCAATTGAATTTAAACTACTCTACATAAATTTCGATATTAGTTGAACTCGTTGACTGGTCGAATTAAGATGCTTTTGATTTACGAGAAAAAAAAAAGTGTTTTAAACAATACTTATTTCATCAACCATGGTGTATTAACAAAAAATAAACATATGCATGGATCACATATTTAGAGGTTTTTTTAAAAATTTATCATAAAATTACTATAATTAACAAAAAATGTAGAGCTATGATTAAAATACACTAACTACTTGGTATTAAATCATGATTACAAAATAAAATAAATTAACAGAAAATTGAAAATACCGTAGAAAAAATGCATAGTTAATCGGGAATAGTTTTGAAATGAATGTGACGAGTCGACTGACTTCACAAGTTGTTGGTACAGGGTGTGGTTAGGTGTAGATAGTTAGCCAATGCTTGCCTGTCGGCGATCTCCACAATCGGTCTTAGGAGACAAACTGTTATAACAATAAACTACGTGCTAACTGCTATTCATGAATGCGTTAGAATAATATGATCGGCGCTCTTTTACTTATGAAGAATACTCAATACTCAATAACAGATTAACTGGCGATCGTGTTTACCATCAGATATATTGCAGACGTCTGAGACTGTGGTGAGAAGGAGGGGGTAACTGCAGTTATAGTTTTCCCATAAATTAACTGCACATAAAAATAATTTTATTTTATATGTGTTTCCTGAACGGGTATCTTCGGGGATAAATGGGGGATTTTGAGCAATAGTCTTTTATTCCGTAAGTCATTGGCGTATTAGATGCATTGTAGTCGTTTACTAAATGGTTGTAGGTCAGCTCTTTTAGTCTGTAAGCATAAATCTATACACGGAACTGTTAACTCGTTGTTGAGACTCTCCACGCTACTCTTGTGTAAGAGCTTCACCCTTCACTATATCCAATGAATTATCAATACATTACATGAACAATACATACATGCTTAAATCAACTATATTTGACCTTTCCATGCATATGAGAATGTTTTGTGTTTGTGGGGAATGCAGAATCATTCAACTGGCCTCATACACACTGATTTGATCAGTTGTAAAATCCGAATGGATAACAATAACGTGTGATATATATCTCCTAATGTCTTGGTGAAGCGTTGGTTCCTTCGGGCGCAAGGGTCCGTTTCGTCGGTGGATCTTCTTCCGGAGTCCTTAATGCAAGGATCACCACCGATGACTGTCCGAGGATAGCCAGTCGCGGGGTAACGAGATGTTCTCAAGAAGGTCTGTCTCTTGTGCCACTGTCTGAACGGCACTTGCCCACAAAAATGGTCGTGCCGGTGTTATTGAGGGGGGCATCCAATAAGGGCTATTACTTTCTATTACTACACAACCCGATAGATAAGTTGAACAATCGGCAAGAAAATCCTGTTTTATATGTGTATTCGTGTGTAAGTTCGTTTGTTACCAATGCAACTATTTAAATATGGCTTACGTCTATACGAAGAATTATTTCATTTCTGGAGTAAACATTTCAATGTAACATTCAAGCAAAATGCAGTACATTGTAATTAATTTTTAATTGTTGATTCTTTGGGACCAATTAAATTTGAAATGTGATTGTATGGTTAATTTTATTCCGGTCATAAACAGTTTCATTATACCTGGTTAAGGACTCATGTATGCACTAAATTCTGACGGTTTATTTCATTTTAATAAAACTATGTTACCCCGTAAAACGGCAACGACTAGTGGCCGGTGGCTCAATGTATCTCGGATGGATTAACAGATACCTGGGCTTACTTTGTTCATTGAGTTTGAATTTGGAAGGTATAATAAAATGTGTTTAAACCATACATTTTGATAGCAATAATTTATGTAGCAGCTTAGGTGTAGTTATTAAAAGGTCGGAAAACGAACGCTCTCACTCTGAGAGGCTGCTGATATTCAGAACTTGAATGCACATTGAACCTTTTTTTTTCAACAACTTTATTGTGATAAAATTACAATCTGCCTGATAGGGCTATAAGTAATTCTGATAAATGTTCTCATTCATACCAATTTGCACCGTAGTCTGCAGTCTGCGTAACTGCAGGGCACAATTTATTTGGTATTTTATTACAAAATCAGTTGATTGATATAGAAGGGGATTCATCGTTCTTTCACCATCCTAGAATATGATTAAAAAAATATATTAATCGTGTATGTTGACCAAACTGTGTGAAATAACAACTGCATTGCTGGTGCTTATACCACTGGCATTAATTTTGGATTTTTTTTATAACAAAAATAGAATTCTTATGATATAAATGCGAGTTATTGCATCGCTAAAAATCCCCTCCTCTACCTTAGTAAAATTAAAAATCCTAGATTTTATGTCTCAAGTCTTAACCATCTTGAATTTCAGATAAATTATGTAATACTTATAGTACATACTTTATCACGATAAGCCTCTCCGTTAGTTATAAGTTTTCAAACTCTAAAAAACCAAAACATTTTTGCTAGTTCAGTTTAGTGGCTGATATTCACATATTATTAGTTCGTTCTGCGGTCTCTAACCTGCCTTAGAAAATTCTCTATACAGTAAAAGTAGGGCCAAGAAATTTGAGCATTAATGAAAAGCCGGGGTTTGTTTATTTTAATCTTATGCAAATCTTCAAAGCAGAGTACCTGGTTTTACCTCCATTAAATTCTCATTAGGAACAGATGTCTGGGAGTTTGCTCGAATGTTCTTGCTGTATTTAATTTATATTTTTTCTTTAAATATGCTCCAGGATTTGTAATTTGAAAAAAAAAGTTTAAGTTAAAAAATTAGGGAATCCATAAAATTTTATGATGGTTGCTAGCCAGATAGTTTTTTGTTTTTCATGGTTTAGGACAGATTTTTAATAATAAACTTAACTGTCTATTGTTAACCTATTTAACTAGTGATGGTAAACCTTCGTTTACGAAAGATTAAACCGCTGAGTGGTAATGTTTAATACATAGAGACCAAAGTTTCTACATACTATTATTTACTTAAATATGTTATCATTTAACCTATAAAACGTATAAGATATACGGCCTCACTTAGGGTTAATAGAGGAAGAAAGAGAGGGAATGAAAAAAATATATTAGATAATTATAATATGTAATTATAGTATTCAAATTTATCAATTATAGTTATCATATGACTGTTTACAAACATATTATATAGATAGATTAAATTTTATTTACATTTTTCTTAGATATTATTTGAAAATTAGAAATTTCAGTCATATTGTGTGTATATCTATGTTTCTATTATTTTGTAAATATTAAATCCTTAATCATATCTTTCATCTAGTTTCTGGTTTAATAGCTTTCTGCTCGACCAAGTATCAACTCTTTCATATGATGTCTATTAAGTGGATTTGCTTTACCAGACCACATGTTTTTTGGTAGTAAGTTATGTCTCCATTTGTTGTCAAACCATCAGAAACTTTGTTGGCCAATCACGCATATCGACATACCTTAACCAAATTATATCTCTTTTTTTCTTACATTTTATCTTGCATTCTTATATCAGCTTTCCTAATTACGGTGACGAAACTTCACATTACAAGTAATATAAATATAATATAATATCAAAACAATGTTATTTATTAAATGAATGTGCTAATCTTGTTGACCCATACCTCTGTGTAAGCCATAATGTAGGAAGAAATATTTGTTTCCTAACTAAAGCTAATTTCCTCTATGAGATCAGTACAGACCTCTCGATTGACTGCTGAAGAAGTAACAACATGAGCCCTTAATTCACCTCAGGCAGGCACAGTAAGGTCTTTAAGGTACTTGTTTCTGGATCAAGACAGGAAATGAGAGAATGTCTCTCTATTTTGAGTAGTGCAAGCAAGAAAGCCCTTGCTATTACGTTGATAGACAATACTGGATCATATATTCACTTCGCATTCTATTCTTTGTTTTTAATTGTTATAAACATGATGGTTTGAAGCACTAACATAAAATTGTATATGATTGTCTGTAAGTTTAAAGGGGCTATAAAGGGGGAAAAAAAATATTACTGCAATATAAACATAATAATGTATATAATACATAAAAATAGATTATAACAAATTAACAAGCAATGCTGTACTATTGCTTATTAGATTGACAATATAAATGTTTTATTATTACTCACCGGCTGCATAGGGATCATCTTTTAACTCTGGATTGTAGTATTTAAAACCCAGAGCTATTCCTTCACATTTTAGGGAACTTACGGCTTCATGTAAATATAGATTTATAACCTATATTCGAAACTGTACTTAATTTTCTTGGGTAAAACTTAACCAATGGGTCCCTACGCACATGGCCTCAGGTACAGTATTCTATTACTTAAAAAAAATCCAAAACTGGATCATATTTTCACTTCGCATTCTATTCTTTGTTTTTAATTGTTATAAACAAGAAGTTTTAAATCACTAACATAAAATATTACTGCAATATAAACATAATAAAGTATATAATACATAAAAAAAGGTACAAGCATCGCTGTACTATTGCTTATTAGATTGTCAATATAAATGTTTTATTATAGCTGTTTTATAAACTTCTAAAAAAGTTTTTTATATGCCTTCTAGAAGTTACGAATTCAGTATGTATTAGAGGTTCAGTGGAACAAAGATTTTAAGATTGATGTCATTTATAGTCCTAAGGATGTTTGAATTGGCGAATCTTTGACTGTTAATGTAAAAATAAATGCAAAATTTTTGGAGAGACTCTAAAGCTTTTATGAAAAAAATTATTTTCACATAGTGTGAATATTATAAAACAGTGGCTTCTTTTTGGAGTGTTTAGCTCTTTAGAAAAATATTATAAGCTAAATAATGGAGAATAATGAAGCTGTATTTATTCTAGGGATCAGAGATACTGTGTGGGCACCTAACAAGACCAATTATGTCAACGAGTAAGTTGTTATTATCTTATCTTAGTATCTTATTAGTTTGTTTATTAGAATTAAACTTTTTTTATGTGATGTATTGATGATTCTCCGGCTTTTTACATTAAAATGTTAAGCAGAAGCAAATACATTCAACTTCCCCCAAAGTAAAATTCCTTTATTTTGAAACTTAATAATAATGGTTATTAAACGGACGGACTCCTAACATAATATAATAACAAAATTTGCTTTTTACCAGCAATATAACACAAATTGGCATTTATTTAAAAGGTTCTTGAATCGTGTAATACATTGTTGGGTAGGAGAGGAAAGAAAACTTCGAGGGCTGTTGATTTAACTTCTCACTGTTTAACTTGGTACTCGTAGGCTGACGGAACGGACACCTTCCGTTCGTAAATAGTATGTAAGTTGGCAAGAATATCCTCAACAGAATTACATTGTGTGATAAACGAACCCTCCTGTTTGCCAGAAGCACTCCGCATTATAAATTAAATGACGAAAGGAGTGCATGCAGTATGCATTTAAGTTGCCTGATTTAAGACGCTCCAGGGTAAGCTTTAGTAACTTTGTTTCGTAACGAAGTTTCCATCTCGAAGTTATATTCATACGTATATGCCAGCAGCTCGTGAAATTGGACTTCTTAAGTATACAGATTGAATGCACAGGAACAACTCTAAAAAGATTACTGCCGGATTGTGGAATGGTATAGCTTTATTGTCACAACTGATAATGAATGTTATGCTATCATCAGTTGTGGAAAGACAATGAACCTGTTTTATAAGTCGAAATATAATTTATTTGGTTTCCTCTCAATGGGCAGTGCTCAGAATTTCTTAAATTTTAAGTTGACTAAAAAAGTACTTTAATCATTTCGTATTATTAGGTATAAGAAATCGTTAAATCAGTGAGCTAAAATATTTCTTAATGAAAAGAAAAACACATGCTTGCTAGATATTGGATTCCTCTAGTATATTGTTAGTTGTCTTGAAAAAATAATTTAAAACTGGATAGTATATTTGTTAAGGAGGATCCATACTTGTTCTTATACATGCAACGTTTTGGAGACTTCTGAATGTTAACATGCCAGACAGGAATTATTTGATGCTGGTGTGTAAACTTTACAAAGAAACAAAATCAACCACCAGGAAGAAGGGTATGATTGCCTAGTGCCCTTCGAGGAAATGGAAGCATTGACATATATCTGCACGCACGGGCGACGTACGTAATTAAGAACGTTTAGTTATCGGGTATTGATGATTATCTGTTATATGTATTGATATTGAGTATCTACTCACAAAGTAGAGACCCCTCTGGCAATAATATAGGAAGGGCGTACCTGGCATAAGAGATAGACATGATCAAATACGGCAATCGCCGCACTGACGCTTAACTATGGCGTTAGCTACAATGCTGTACAATTTAAATAAACATGACGTCGTAAATCGCAAAACTATTTCATTATAACCTTTAAATTATATGAAAACATTAGCAATGCTTACGCCAATTTCGTATGAAACTTACTAAATTAATTCTACACCCACAGTTTAAATTCCATCCAGCTGTTACTTTTCATCTTGCCACCTCTGAGTGTGAACAGTATTGGGCATGTCATTTACCTTGGATTCCACTTTAATTAAAGATAGACTTTGCACTGAATAAAAGCAAAAAGTTTTGTACAAGTAATGATTTGTAGTGCAGAAAAAAAAAAATATTTGCTTTATTATAATCAGAATGTGTGATAATAATAACCAGAAAGCCCGGCCAGAAGCTATGGTGTAGATATTCTAACACTGTTTTTGGCTGGTCATGACAGAAAAAAGTTTAGTGCGTTAGCTCTAGTATTATAATTAATATAAAATAAATATATGAATGGGGCCTATTGTGAGCACTGGTAAAGCCTTCATAGAACGACATGTACCTTACGATTGCATACATCAAACAGCAAACATTTCACCACTTTCCCAACGATCCATCTTTGGCTGTTGGAGGGCCATTGGAGAGGTATTCTTATTGACCCTGATAAAAAAGCTCGTGGCATGCAGTGTAGGAAGGGTTGTCATGAACTAGAAAGTGAGGAGTTACGGAGTCTGAAAGGAGAAGCTGTGTTGGTGATAATGTGTCTACCCTCTTGTACAGACAGATAGCTACCGGAAATGTAAGAGAACGCTAGCTATGAAAGCCCTATCTAATTTGAAGTTGTAGTGAAGAGGGTAATCCCGGGCTCACCAAACCTGTTCTTGGGAGTTAATGTAGACATCAAAAAGAACGTGGCCAAGTCATTGCCTCCTTGAATATATAAAATGCACGACCAGGCTGGTTCAAATGCCAAGGTGAAACACAGAGCACGAATTGTTACCTCCTCTGAAAAGAATTTGATTTTCCAACTGAGTGTAACAGACAAGAATAGTTCAATCGAATTTCCGAATTCGAAGAGTTGTTGAGAGAGATCATGAACCCGCAGGAGCGGAAACTGGGTGTTTAAAATCAAGGGGTTAGACGTGAGCCTGAGTGACGCCCTGGTGTTGCGTGTATGAAGTATGTAGCGCCTTCTTTTTTTTTTTTTTTAGAAAACGTTACTTAGGAGGTTAAAAGAATTGGCGATTGTGGTCCATAGTTACAGTTCTGACAGCTAGTACCTGAACTAGCTAGATTTCACGAAATAAATTACATGAAAACTCCTTTGAAGAAATAACCACCAAATAATTATCATAAAATTATCGGGTTTTTTTTTGTTTTTAAATATATACATACATAATACATTTGATTTATCACTATCAATCAAGCGGCTAACAAAATAAGTATCTAAAAAATTATCAAATTTTGGTTCTATGTCATTAAAAAAAAAATACTACATTTGCTCATCCCATCAAAAGCTGTAATGAATTCACCAACTGAGAAGCATGTAACAATTTCTCATTAGTTCAAAGCCTCATTAAATCAGTAACCAAAGACACCCTTCCGCTTAACGACCTTAGTTAATTACCGATCTGACGCAAGTATTAAGGGCAATCAATGGCTTTTCCAATAGATGTAATAGCGTCACGAAGGAACAGGAAAATTATAAATATTGCGTTATCTTTCATAAAGTAGAGGTGTTTTTAATTAATTTGTTCGCTCATGTGACTTTCTCACTGATCGTGAAAGTTTTAATTGACGAGAAGCTTGTAATATTGGCGAGAGGTTTCATTTTTCTGCCAGTCCTGAACTTCCGTTGAAATTTATTAAAAAAAAAATTGAATCAATACGTATAGTATACTAAATAACAGAACTTAGTTTGTTTGCTAGCGTTTAGTACATCATAATTACCTATAATTATTAAACATATCAACAATATTGTACCTGCTATGTTGCGAACTCATTTATTTAGCGGATACTTTACGTATAGAATTGAGTTTCAAAATAGTGTATACGAAGTAATAGATTCATAAGAGAATTTTTATTTCCAATGACATTGCACGTAAACAAGTTAACGATGTTATAAACAATATAACATAGACATCTATGCTTTGTAATTAAATAAAAGATTTTCTCTTTACCTCTTCTAAACGTTTGCAGCATTGACTCGATTTTTGTCCAAAATATTCTTTTTACTTTATATAAATACATTTTTTTTTCGTTTTCCACGACCGGTTATATTTCTCATTTCTCTCAATAGAATAGGCTTTAACGTGGAAGATTTAACTGCGTACAGTGTGGTTATTTTGGCTGTAATTCCCGATCCATTTTTTTATATGTACTCAGTCGGATGATGGATCTGAATGTACACATTCAACTGTGATAGTGGACTGTCTGAATCATATTTGTAGATTGGGCATTAAATGGAGAGGCTAAATTAGTGACACATAGCTTTAATGAAATAAACTGTAATATGAACAAGTGTTAAATAGTGGTTATTGGTTATAGTCAGTGAATTTATAGAAGGAAAAAGTAATTATAATGTATGTACAAATGTAAATGATAATGTATGCATTATAGCAGTGGGAACATGGTATGTTTTATTGTTGGATGGCATTGCTTCCTCGTTTCTTCAGCTAATTAATCATTGGCCTTTGGGATTAGATGAATATGTTTGATGAACTTACAAATCAATTGTTCTTTACTGGACAGCTATCATTTTCCATCATCGTACTCCTCCCATGGTGAAGCAGATAACTCCTCTCTACTCAATCACCATAGAAATAAAGTAATTGAGAAATGATGAAAGGGTGGAAGCTTCCGCTCATGGGATATTTTTTTGATGTACCCGAATCTAGAGAATTCCTGCGTACACGCGGCAATTGTTTTGATATTTTGTCACTCAGTTTTACAGGAATGGCGTACAAGCGGATTTGCACGATGAAGATTGAGATTTAAACTAAGAACTGGCTTCAACAATATTATTTTATGAACACCCGCCCTCCTTTTTATATAGTATTAATATTACCTAATTTATTAAATATTATGTGTTCACCATATTCCTCGTATCTGTCTTAGATATCAAAATGCTTTGAAAAGTAAGGCCGTGTTAAGGGTAACGGAAATAAATGCTTCTGTGTTCATGCAATGAACTGATTTAATTTTCATTTCAGACCCCGACATAGCATCCCATAACCTTCAAAAACACCTTGACGAGATCGAGTATTGGTGCAATCAATGGCGGATCAAAGTTAATGCAGCAAAATGCTCCCACATTACCTTCACCCTTTGTCGCAAGTCTTGTCCACTAGTTTATTTTAATTCTATTCCTCTCCCTGTAACCGAGACAGTACGGTACTTAGGCTTCCATCTCGACAAACGACTGACCTGGAACCCACATACGAGACTAAAAAGACAAGACGCTTTGGACAACTGTACAGACTACTTCAAAGGACATCCCATCTCTCAA
The DNA here is from genome assembly GCA_930367205.1 of Acanthosoma haemorrhoidale. NCBI lineage: Eukaryota > Metazoa > Arthropoda > Insecta > Hemiptera > Acanthosomatidae > Acanthosoma > Acanthosoma haemorrhoidale. The sequence continues at coordinate 48,064,395 of OV884012.1, read as the reverse complement.
TAGAAAATAAACTACTAATCTACAAAGTTATACTTAAACCAATCTGGACATACGGAATAGAGCTATGGGCGACAGCAAAAAAGTCGAACATCATGCGTATCCAATCCTTTCAATCCAAAGTCCTGAGAACAATAGTAAATGCCCCTTATTATGTCAGCAACAAAACCCTTCATAACGACCTTAATATACCCTACATTCTAGAACTCATCCCTTCCAAGTTTACGAAATTCCACAGTAGCCTTTCCAACCACCCTAATCCTGTAGCACAGTCTTTGCACTGCGCCACTCATCCCTATAATCCTCCTCGGAGACTGAAACGGCAGTGGCCTCGTGACCTGCTATAATCGCGTGACAGTGGGAGTCCTGGCAATGGCCAGTTTCTCCAATCATGTCCTATTGTATGAATGAGCGAGTGAATGATGACTGTAAATATGGTATGAATGAGATCATTTATCTGTATTATTATTGCCTTATAAAAGGCAGATTGTAATTATTGCACAATAAAGTTTCAAAAAAAAAAAATTTTTATTTACTGAAATTATTTAAACACAAATATATTTCCAAATTGTCACGAATAGCATTCTGTCAGAAAGGTGATTCTACACACTTAGTTATATAGCATTACATATACATATTAGTTATATCTATCTTTCTTTTGACATGTATAGGTTTAAAAAGAATTAGATAAAGTAATTATCAACATCTAACGTTCCACTTATCGAACATCCATATGGGTAAAGATTTTTTTTGACTCAGTGACATTATGAAATGGCAAAAAAGGGTATATCAATAGCACATTCATCCCTGTCACACAAAAAAAAATAATCAATATTTATGAGCAACGAAACCCGGATATATAAATTCGGATGGATACTGTACTGGTCTTAATTCTCCCGATGCACTTTCAGTCCATAAACTTCGCATGCCGGGAGCTGGTACTGAAATCACGTTTTTTTTTTGTGTCTTTCATACGAAACTCGGCCCATATTCATGGCGTATCGTTTCACGCTTAAAGTTACAGTTTATGCCTTCCGCAATGGCAACGCTGAAACTGAGGAACTGAGTTTTTTTGGTAAAAATACAAATATCTGCTTTTGTCGAAAAAATCAGTGGGCATTTCAATCAGTAGAGTCTGAAAAATAAGTTTCTTTGGACGAACTTTGGTCCCATTTCTCATTGAATTTTAAGGTGTGTTTAATAGATTAAAACATTAAATGGAAGATAATTACAAACATAACAAATTTATTATAATCTGATTTTTCCTGGAAGGCTGCTGAATTTTATGGAGAGTGGTGTTAATTAATTCCGTGAATAATACTATGTTGTCACTTCACATCATCTTTATCATTTTTAGGCAATAAGGCAATTTGCTATAATGCCAAATTACAGTCTGTAACCTATCCAAAACCCCAACACTAATCATAAAACTGTTTAAACGTCAGGACATTGCTAAGTAATTGTATAATAATTGAACCTTATTAATTATTCATTATGTTTTATAACATAGCGTTTATTAAGCATCATGATATATTTAGATGCAATATTCCGTGACTCAGGGTATGAAAAAACTAAGGGGCTGAATAAATAGCGATAGCGTTGAAAAGTGAAATTGTTATACTATAATACAGTTATACTACGAGGCTGATCATATCTAGGTAATCATATATTATAAAATAAAGCGCATTATTCAAATACATTATTCCTTCGTAAAAAGGAGGACAGAAAAAATCAATCCTCAAAACAAAATTGACATTTCTTCTGTTGTGTGATAACAATATAGTTACTTTTGTAGGATTAAATGCATTTTATATTTTAACATAATTAACATTTTCTAATGCAATTTTTTGACGTTTGTGCATACTTGCAGGTCAGCGGTGAAATATGAACCTTGGAACAAATCCAGATCCTATGAATATACGGAAAACGAAATACAAGACGTATTGAAAGCATTGGTAGGGATTTTCAAATGATAACAAAATAGAATGAATTGTTAAAAGTAATTTTTGTTTTTATAATTTATAATTGGAATTCAGAACCGCTGGCTTTTCGTTATCAGTGTAAGAAGGGTAGATAATCTAGCTATTTTTTTACTTGAATTTAACTACCAAACCATCGAATCAACAAATTTTAACAAGAATGTTAAAGCCAAATAAAAAAAAAGAAAAGTTGATTGTTACCTAAAAGAAGATTATCAGAATTATATGCAGTACGTGCAAAACAGTTTGCGCTTGTTAAAATTGCTTGTTAAAAGAGAGAGAGAGAGAGAGAGAGAGAGAGAGAGAAAGAGAGAGAGAGAGAGAGAGAGAGAGAGAGAGAGAGAGAGAGAGAGAGAGAGAGAGAGAGGGAGAGAGAGTGAGTGAGAGAGAGAATTTATTTGTAGACCACTTATTCTGAGATATATTCAATTTTAAAGGATCGGATATAGATGACGTGCGGAAGTTTCCTAGCTTGTTGGTACACTGGTGCCTGTATCTAGCCTGCAAACTGGACTTCAGGTCCTCAGGGGGTGTGTACCTTTGCCATTACTTCCGGTGCAGGCAAATAACACTCTAAAGCCTTTACCTAATAGCTCTATTTCTCTCTCCATCCCTCTCTGTTATTATTTTTATAACCTATAATTTTGAGATGGGAGGGTGTTTGCGGTGGTGATTGTTTATAATTCGTGTAACGGAGAATGGGGTACATTCGAAACGAGTAAATATTAGATAAAACTCTTTAACTGTGGCATATTGCATAACATCCTTTGTTTCATAAGTACCTTTTTATGCTTATTGTAAATGTCAAAATAAAATAAGACAATAAGTCAATTCAAATAGTGATTTCATAAAGAAGGGTTCCAAAAATATTCTTATACTTTATATGACCATGTATGAACATAACACCAACAATGAAAATAAAATTCTTGTATATTAATTTCTATGAATAACGTTTGGCTTGATGAAATTTCGATCAGAATTTTCGTTTTGTACGGCAACATATAAGTAGGATGAAGTTTAATGGTAAAGGATTATATCATTTCTTTAAATTCCTCACCGGCGATTAAGCGTGGAGAATCGCGAAACGTGTTCATATACAAAAGGCCCTTAAGTCATCCTCAGACATGACACTATAAACCATTTTTAAAAGTTTTGCTGTAAATACCTGTAATGAGTTCCCAGGATACCCGTGGCTGAACGAGCCATCGCTAAAAAAATAATTCGTAAATGGAGTCTAGCATACTAGTCTTGGATACTAAATTATTGGTATAAATCCCTTGAGTTTAGTTGAAATAACAATATATATTTCGGTTTCTCTTTAGTGTATTTACACTAATTAAGCTCCATCTAGTGGTTAGTAGTTTATAATTACACCTTTTCTTGATCGAAACACAAATTCCAATACCATATTCCAATAACATTGTGTATTTGGATTAATTAACAAACTGTTCTGAGTTGATGTTTAAAAAATTGATACAAAATATCAAAAATATTGGTTTTTTTGTTTTGGGGTTTCTTCACATAACACCTTGTGAGGAATCGTCCTAAATAAACAACTGAAATCTAATAAAAACATTTTTTTTTTAAATATAAGTAGTTTTATAATAAGAGACATGCTGATATTGACACATAATAAAAATGGCGTGTGAAAAACGTTTCATGAATGAGAGAAAAAAAAATTTTTATATACGAACATGAGTAATGCAAGTTCACAGATAAAAATAACGTTGAATATCATTTTGGAGAAATTCCAGTTTCTAGATGAAAGGAGATAAATTTAAAATAAAGGAGGGGCTGGGAACATGCACCCGCCCCTAATTGTGCCCGCAGGCTATGCCTCAACAAAAGCAGTCTTCTTTACAACCAGTCTAATTACTGATTCTTTTGAAAATTATACTCTGGGAAAAGTCTTCAAACCGCCTCATTGGTTTCCTGCAAAACAAGATCCCACCGCCTATTGATCCAAAAAGATTATTACACTGGTAACATGGCAAAGGCCTCATCATGTTAAGGGGTTAAGATGAACAACTAAGCTTCAGCATAAAGTCTCAATCATTTATTATTTTTATATTAACTCATTGTTTTATTTTTTGTCCAATCCACCCCTTAATGTAAACTAGCGAAGTTCGAGCTAGCTGCACATTTGTTTTTTGACACTGAGTACCCTCCTTCGGAGACCAAAGCGTTGTCCAGACATTCCTCAATGCAACACGATCTCAGTACGTGTAATTGTGGACGTATACAAACGTGTAATCTCAGTACAGGTTTTAGGTATAAGAGTGTAGTTTTCAGGTATACGAAGTGTCTAATCCTCCGTTAATACTCACCTTCTTGCTTACTTTAACATCCTTTCTATCAGATGATTACCACAGGCAAGAGATTAAGATATAACATACAGTAAGGTTAGCGAATTAAATTTATAATGTTACTACTGTTATAATCTAACAGTTTTATTGTCGTATTGTTTCATTTTAAATTGCAAAATTAACTCCTCGACTGGCACAAAGATTGAGTTTTGCGGTTCACGCTTGTGGAATTCATCTGGGTTCTTGTTACTGTGACTTTGTATTGTTACTGATCTATTTTTGAAGTGGCTTTGTATTACAAAACTAGATACTAGGACTGTGGGATTTGTTTGCAAACCTGGAATTGGTAATACGGAAACCGCATCAATGCACTCTCTAGTCGCATTAGTTATGGAGACACTGGAACCTTTGAAGTTAATAAATGAAACTTCGGATACCTATAATAAATCATGCAAGGAAAAGATGTTAGGGGAATGTATGCGGAAATTTACTGCTTTATATTCTATACTATTAATGTTTTTTTACAGTATATTGAAACTAAGTAAAAAATAAATATTGAAATTCGTATTAGAACGAAATTTAAATGTGTTGGACTTTTTTTAATATTCCTTTCCAAGTTACAGTAAACCTCAAACAGAGTTATATATTGTATTGTGTATATATACATATATGTATATGTAAGTACATACGTTAATAGTAATGTTTCATCTTACTGATTATTCATATTCAATAAAGTTTTTCGTCTCAAATCAATGACAAAAAATAAATCTAAGAATAAATAGTAGAATTGTGATAATCATAGGAACATAAAAGAACAGAAAACAATTTATCATAAAAAAAAAAATCAAACAAAATAAAGACAGATCTCATAGATGAGAAGAATGAAAATGATAACTAATTAATAATGCTTCTGAATGACTATTACGAGCCGAAGCAATTCCAAAACGATATTTCCTTCTCTGTTCACTCAGTAAACGATATGCTGACAGGAAAACTTATCAAGTACTGCCTCTAATTAAATATTAAACCCTATCTACTTGCTGGCCAAGTGCTTCGTTGTACAAGTATCGATGTTATCAGCTTGCTCCTTGGTCGGTCAAGTACAATTGTAAATTAAGTCCCTTTAGTCTTAGCTCAGTTAGTCTGGCCCTTTTACAGCCCAATTTATAGTTATCCAAATTTATGTCTTAAGTTGGTCCGTGTCCGAACACTAGTTGTGGTAATTTCTGTCCCAACAGTTTAAAGCGCTTCTCGGTCAGCAGTCTCGTCCTCCAAGTCCTTCTGGTTACCTTAAAGAAGTTCATTCTGATACGCTTGAGTTTTAGTTTAATGTATTGGCTGGGATTAATAACATCAGCAAATTTGTAGTATGCTGTTGGTTTTAATAGGTGTTATTTTTAAACTGGATCAATAGGGAGGTAACTTGAGGCGCACCGATCCGTGGACCGAACACTGCACGAGGCAGCAAGGAAGTCGCCAGCTGACAAGTAATGGGGGGACAGAAGTTGTGGCCTCTGTAGTAGATAAGACGCCCATGGCAGGGTCAGCTGCTACCAAAGCTGGTTAATTACACCGTTTCCTGCGCTCCTGCGGAACTTGATCGAATTTCCTGTCTACGTCTGGCCCGTGTCAAGATCCTTCGTCCTTTGATGACCTATTGTTAGACCAGTTCCGGAGAGCGATCATAGAGTTAGTTAGGTGGCACACCTTCAAGCAACTTATTATTTATTTAGGATAAACCCGAATCCAGGCATTTGAATTTTGGTAAATGTTTTTGGTGCTTTGAAGAACCTAGATCCCTGATTGTTTTAAGATAAATTTTCCATGTCAACTATATTTTAGTTTTTATATAAATTGGGGTTGTTTTTTTGTCCCTCTAGTAAAATGGATTTAGCGGACTTTGATTTTAATGGCCTCACATGTGTTAAATGACAACCAGTAGCAACTTACTAATTTGGAGAGTGGTCTAGTCTCATACTACGTATAAAAACAACTGCTATATACTTTTTTATAAGAATAAGTGATAGTTTATATTATTTCTTGCTCTTTTGAGGACCTGTCTTAGGTCTAATGTGACATGGAAAAACTCGGAATCATCTGCAAAACCTAAAGCGTTTTCGGGTCTGTTTTATGTTCGATCCCTGCCATGTAACGTGAATTTATTGGGAAATTACAATTAACATTAGGAGTTAGACGTAGGATAGATGAAAATTAGGTGAAACTGTCAGGTATTAATGACTCCTAGATGTTTCCGGGTGGATTCTTTGCGGGCCATCGTAAATACAGATTACACTCCTTCCTTTTGTGTCGGGAAAGGAAATGCCGAAAGGGATATGGGAACCAGTAGTGAGAGTGACCCAGTACAACTATCGACTTTTTGATCAGGGTTTTGAGTCACGTCCTAACTTGTTTGCAAGTTGGTGTATATAAAATGCATTGAAAATGAATTTACAGACTAAAAAATTTGAAGTGCTCACCATTCAAGATTTCATCAAGAGAAGGCACATCAAATTTTTCGACTCACTCCGACACAGCCACAACCCACTATTCTCCGACCTTCAACTACCACCAATGCCCGTCAGATGGAAGCACTGCTGGACCGCCGAAGCCTGGAGACAGATGTACGTGATCGAACCCTAGCCCCCTGACGGAGACTGAAGATCTACACCCAGCCGAGAAATCGAGGGCGATCTCCCGGCCAACTCAACCGAAGCTAGAAGACCCCATCTACCTGTTTAAGCAGGGTCGACCTTCCGACCGGCCGAGAGGCCGAACGAGAGGGCGGGCCAGGCTTGACCTGGCCGACTACAAACCATTGCCTAGGTACCCCCTAGGCTCCACCCTCGGTAGACTCTCACTACCTTCCCGATTCCACCCGCCTCCTTTAGGCATTCCACACCCTATATCCTTCTCATACATCCTTCAAATGGGGGACTCCCCTTAGTGAAAGACACTCATTAGCCCAAAATAATTTTCCTTTATTTTCCCCACATCCAATTTTTATAAGTTTGAGAGCTAAGAAAAAAAAAAAAAAAAAAAAATACAGACAATTCCTATAGTTGATTATAATTAAAATGAAGTTAATCGCTACAGTTAATAAGAATAAAACCGTCAACTTAACTAAATGCGTCAATAATTTGTTCAAAAGTTATTTGTTTCTCCACTACATAGAGGGGATAGATGCAGCACAAATAGAGGAGCCGTTCGACCACCTTCCACAAACACTGTTGCTTCCCCTTCCAACGTTTGATCTTTGTAGATTCGCCCGTTCTTCATGTTCAAAGAAACCCCTTTCATCGTTTAACGCAGCCGCTTCTCAGAGCCGTATCTATCAAGAGCGGCTTCCTTTATTCAATCGTGGTGAATAATGATAAACTATATTTTATTTTTAAAGTTTTCTGATGTCTTCCTTCAACGTAATGGTTTTTTTTTCTCCGGGCTCAAACTTTTCTTATAATTACTTATTTATTTACTCTTTCTTAGTAGCTTATTTGTATCATTTTAACTGAAACTGTTGCCATATGTTATTTATGTTCATTATTTTTTTTAATTTTTATTCATATGGAGAGAAAGAGAGAGAGTGAGAGAAAGAGAGAGAGAGAGAGAGAGAGAGAGAGAGAGAGAGAGAGAGAGAGAGAGAGAGAGAGAGAGAGAGAGAGAGAGAGAGAGAGAGAGAGAGAGAGAGAGAGAGAGAGAGAGAGAGAGAGAGAGAGAGAGAGAGAGAGAGAGAGAGAGAGAGTGGGAAGAAAACTTTGTCCACAACTTAATTTACAATTCATGTTGTTACTAATTGGTTCAGGTATCCCTTTCATGTTATCGTGTTAGCAATAACATAATAAAATATATAAAAAAGGTTTCAATTTATAACGGATTTCTAGTTACTATAACGTTTTTAATAAACGATATGATACTACCATTGCTTGCAGTTAAATCCTATTTAGAATAGTGGTGTTAAAATGTAAATCAGTTGAGTGAGTCTCTAGGAAAATAAAGTAATTTTATAAATAAGCCAATTAAATTTGAAGAAAAAGTTTAATTTAATTATTTAAACTTAACAGTCAATCAAAAAATAAAATCCTTAAATTCCGTATGGAAGTTATAGTGGTGGAGGTGGTCAGATAACTACTTTGATATTATCCCAAACTGAGAGGTGAACTGACAGGATGGATGGCTTGACCTATTTGTTTTGTATAAGTTTTTACAATTCCAGTGGGTCGTGTCAAGTCATGCCTTTTGCCCCCTAAAACGAGATTTACATATTTCGTTTGCTCATATCAGTTATCTTGAAAGTCTGGTTCAGTGCACAACCTTCTCAATATTGTTTTTTGTTTTAGGGCATGTCAACCGAAAGGGTCAGTGAAGCTCACAAATTAGCAATATTTGACGATCACGTTTTTGTTAGCGGGTTAATCGAAATGTTTGTCATCGGTGCATGTGGCATCGCATATCATTATTTAAACATTAAAATTTTAATAAAAAATTTTTATTTAAACACGAAAGGCTGCTTACACTATCCGGTTGGAAAAATACTGCAAAAATGAGGTGGAGAAAAAGCCGATGGTGATGAAAAAACAGTTCTTACAATATATAAAATTACTGTATAAATGAGCGAGTGAATGAATAATTGTACATATGGTATAAATGAGAACATTGATCACAATTACTTATTGCCCAGTAAGACAGATTGTAGTTTCATCCCAATAAAGAAAGATTCTTATATCCTAAAAAAAATTTATCATTTATCATTATATTATTTATCATTTATTCTCAGAATTACTTATTGACCTATAAGACAGATTTTAATTTCATCGCAATAAAGAAAGATGTATTTAAAAAAAAAAAGTAATGTATAAAATAATTATTATGCAAATGTAAGCAACACTTCCAAATAGATAGTTGTCAGATCCCTTGGAGATGATTATGAATTGAATGCCATTATTGAATATTAATCTCCAAGGGATCTGATAATGGATTGAATGTCACTATTGAATATTAATATTGTTAAAACAAGGAGTCCCTGGGAGTGACTCCCAGGGAGTTTTGTAGTATTCTAATTCTAAGGGGATAGTTGTCGGTGTCGGGTTTAGTGTTAAATAATAAATGATTTTTTTTTGTGTGTTAAATATGGAGAAAGAGGTATGAAGGTTGTCGGATAAGGAAGAGTTTGTAAATAAATGTACCAAGGAAGCTTTTGCGACTTGAAGCACATCAAACAAAATCAACTTTAAAATGAGCAAAGATTTATTTTTTATTTTTGTGGCAATGATATTGCAGAAAACAGATGGATGGTTGGTAGAAATGAATAAATGGGAGATTTACAAAGCTGTTAAAAGCGGGGTAACTGCTTGCAAATGACAACATTTATTTTAGGCCTTGGCCAGCTCGGGGGGAAATAACTCCATCTAATTCCAGTTTCGGTCTAGTTCTTGGCTCCTTGTTTTTCATCTAATTCAACTTCTATCCACGTTTTCTTTTCAGGTTTCTATTCCACTCCTCCATCTTCTATTCAAGAGTCGTTCCGGCCTTCCGTCCTTTAACTTAGAGAGTCACTCCCTTATGTCAATGTGAAGTTTTTATATGTCAGAACGGAGGAAAACAGTATGATATATTTCATTATATTACATAAACATTAGAAAATAAGACAAAACTGTTCTTAGAATATTATCAGATTTTTATATTACTATTATCATACTATGCGTTGCATGACATTCTGCCTGTGGGCCTCTCAAAGGGATCTGTTACAAATATTTAATTTTAGCGTACTGTAAGCTAAAGAATTAATAAAACTCGATTTGCTAATATAAAAAATATAATAAAAAAAGGCTCAGAATTTTTTGGTGGTCTTTATATATTATTTGTATTTTAAAGGGACATTAAGATTATCAATGTTTTGGTATCACTGAGCCATACTCATAATAGCCATTAAGGTCATCATAGGGTTAACAAATGAGCAGGGTTTTAAAAATACGTAATTATGTTTTGAGATTTTGATTGGATGTTGGTGTTCTTCGGGAAGTGGTACAAAGGTCAGAATGACGGAAATTTTGTCCCAAGCTGTGAGTGAAGATCCAAACTGTAGGAAATTGTAAATCCAAGGGGGTATGAGACTAAATAGTTGGAAAAGGTATGAACCAATGAAGTATTATTCGAGGCCAACTAAACTCCAAAGAGGTTGAACTTATGGAAATCCACATTCGCCATTTGTCGACAGGGGAGAATGAGGCTTTGTCTAAGCTGACCACATGTTCGGTACATTTTGGAAGCGAATAACGAAAGATGTGTAGTAAATTATTGCTATTGTTGTTGATAACTTTCGTATATATTCGCTATAGAGTTTGGTAGGTTAATTACACGCTGTAAATATTTTATAAAAGGAAAGTGGATCCACCATAATGTACTGGTGTATGTTATGGGCATGCAGTCTTTTGTTTTTGATCATACATCAGGAATTAGTTTTAATTTAAATTTGTTCCGTTAATGCTTATTAGTTTATTCAGTTTATGTTTATGAATATAGTCGTGAGATTGTAAATATTTGGTGATAGTATTTCTTGTTTCTACTATTAGATACTTTTTGTTTAATGATTGAGTTTATTTCAACTGTCTACATTTTTTATTTTCTATGATGCATACTTTTTGATTGTTCAGGAACAAGTGTCAATTATTATTAGTAAATTGTGATATAATTATTTTAAATAGTAAAATATTATTATATTTTTGATCTATTATTACATCTTTCATTGCAATAAAGAGTTTGTGTATATAATTCAATGAATTTTAACGGTTTATATTTTGTAGCTTCTATTAATGATGTTACCCTTCAGGATTGTTCCGAAACCATGTTTTAATTATTATTATTCCTACTTATATTGGGATATACTTATATTAAATATTTTACTACTTATAAAGGGTTTACTAAACGGCCCTGGGTTTCGATTAAACCTCCTCTGTAATACAATGAATTTTGTGGAGTTCAGTTCCTTCCCACAACCAAGGCAGTAGGATCTAGTTCCCGTTACTCCTTCAATTAACAATTAATTAATTTTAATGAGTTGTTGTGTTTACCTTGGGGGAATGGGATGCGCTAGATCTCCAATGGCCTCAATCACCAGTTAACCTGGTATGATTGAGTGAGAGGAAGTGGTCGCTGGATGATTGATACTCGCAGACAGTGACTCCTCGTAGAGCCGAAGTGCCGTCCTGGCAGAGATCCAGCCTGCGTTAGCAGCCGCCGGGTAACGGAGCCACGTCGGGTCCGCACCGCACGTCAATCAATAACCCGCCGATGTTAAACAACGCAGATGAGCAGAGATTGCCATTTATAAAAGTTTCAGCTCTGCCCTACTGCCCGCCGGCAATTTGTCTTGCAGCGCTACAATCTTTCAGGCCAGGTCAGGCGGTCCCTCGGGAAATCCCAAGCGCTGTTTACAAAACACCTCCTCCTCTGCCCTTTCTTCTCTTTACAAGTTCCTTAATTATAATTGATTATATGAGTTGAGTTTCATCGTAGCACCACAGAGCTATGCTATAGATAGACTGAAGTTATTGAATCATTTTTATTTTATTTTGTAAATTTAAGTAGACTCAATAATTAAAATTTAATTTTCAATTAAAATATAATCAAATAAAACGAATACTACCCTTTTTACTAAATAAAAATTAGTAGTTTCATATTTTTCAAAATATACTTACCTATTCTATAAAAAATAAGAACTTCATTATACCTTTTTAATTTTCTAAGATGATTGCATTCAAGGAATCCATTTTATAGTAACTATGCCCGTACATAATTATTCTGATAAAATTTTCAATTTAAACCTGAAATTTGGCTTTAAAGTGCAACATATTGAACTCATTGAATGTGATAAAACAGACAAATCTCAGTACCATGTCAGTATTCTCAATAACATGCATGGATACAAATTTAAAATCCCTATATTTGCTTCAAAAATTATTATTGATGTCAAAAAGTATCAAAATATCTTCTCTGGATATCAAAATATTATGAAAAAGCTTCCCGAATTTTTCGAATAAACATATATTTGTGAAAGTAAGCTAGCTGAAAAGGTTTTTTTTAGAATCGCCCATCTATATTCTATATATCTATATCTTTTATTAGATACATACAGATGACAGATGAAATATAGGTTTCATTCATTCCATAATTAGAAACTTTCCTTTAATAAATCAATAATGAATAATAATAACCTGGAATTCATTTCAGCCTTCAGGTATGAGGGTAAGGATTAAAACCAGCATATCTCATTAAATTTCAACTAAATCTCTAAACAATGAGAATTTTATTGGTGTAGCATCGTTTGAAATAGTTGAATGATGTTTTGGTTGAGTCTAAACTTAAAATGATTTGGTACGTATAAGGAATTATAAAAACTTTTCCGGTAGCACCATTTCCACTTTTAGTTTTTAACTTTACAATAATAATTTAAATTGAGAGTATCTACATTGTCATGAATGTACAGAATAAGGAAGTCCTACATGAATCAGAAAAGTATAAAAATGGCCATGGTATGTCATCCAACGATGATTCATTCCTCTAAGTGCGATTTTTTATTGTTTTGCTGGAACAAAAGCATGGATTTACATTGTTGATGGATTGCATGAAAGAACATTTTAGAAAGAAATATATACTCCCCGTTTATTTTGGTTATTTTATAAATAGTAGAAAGTGGTGCAACTCACCATTAAAGGTTGCATGGATTTAACCAACATTGCTATTAAAACAAAATAACTCAAACAGTTTGTCTACAATTATCCTTTTCATTTAATTTATTATCTTGCAAACAATATTATAAAAATTATTCTCTGGGAATAAATTTGCATTGCTTTTTTTATTTGTTGCAATTTTATTTACAAGGGAACAATCATTATTTAATGAAAAGTTCTGAAGCTCGCGTAGCCGAGAAAACATATTTCAAACTTTTTGAGCTTCTAGTTAAATCTAGATACATGAATTTCCCATTGGGAAGGAAAGAAAATTATAGTCATCTCCATAAAACATGAGGGTTACATTAATTAATTTATTAATTGGTATAATATAAAAATATTTTCTATAATCTTGAGAAGGGTATACAATTAAAGACCTTCATCTCCTAAATTAGCAGTATGTAATTTTAGTTTTTTTATTTCAAACTAAATTTATAAAAAGTCATTAAAACTGTATTTTTCGTAACCACAAATAAACCCTTAAATGTGAGGTTAATCACTTGACTTATTATTTTTTTACAGATGTTTGCCTAAGGACTTAAACAGTTCCCCTAAATACTGCTTTTTCCTCAATTTATGGAAACAAAGATTAGGTTAAATTCGTAGTATAAAACAATGCCGGAAATATATCTCAGTATGAATGTTGAAAGACTTATCTTTCATGTGCTTACTGACTATTCAATTCAATGTTGTTACAATATGAAATATATAACTATTGTAATTAGTTATATTAGATAAGTGAACCTGTCATTTCAGTAGACTAATAAAAACGAACACAAGCTATATAAAACACAAGAAGAAATGTCATAGATGTGAAAAAAATATAAAACTACAGGGTATTATACTGTAAATATTTAATCTGCGAATGCAGTTTCTAAATTTGTTAATAAGTAAATAATTAATAAATCACTGTTCGTGTATTACACATTATACTTATATTTCGGTTGACTACAGAAATCGTTTTCGGCTATGTAAGTACGCACAATCGAACTCGGGGTGGTATTAAATTTTTATGCCACCCATAAAAGAAGACTGGGAAGGTAACAAACCGTTTTACTAGGATTAGGGAAACAAGGGCATAAAATGAGATATTAGCTTACTTAAGGTTTGTGACCGTGAATTACAACCAGCTTAAGTTGATAGTATACTTACTGCGAGGAATCCACAGTAACGTCAGTGGATACAAATGCCGACTAAAACTACTCTTAAATCAGATTAACAGAAGAGGAATTCTAATCTCCCTTATTTAGTCTTTGCTAAAAAAATAAATCAATATTTTCTTTGTCCCTTTCGGAACGGAACAGAACCAGTAAAAACTAAGTTCCAAATAACACTAACATCAGACAATCCTTTCGAATATCTCATGATCGACAACTTGCACCACGAACAAGCCTTTATAATAACTATTATAGACACCTTCTCTACACGATTTTATGCAGAATGAGTTAAAACGCTAATAATATATTTCATGTAATATCTAAATACTTAGGAATCTTCCCAACACCTATTCAAATAGCAATGGATCTGTAACCATATATAATTGTACATTTGTGTTTTATACCAAACAAAGTTTCTTTTTTGAGTTACCGAGCAACAGAAATATAATTGTCGATAAGTGAGTGAGGGCAACATTGACACACGTTTCGGTTTTGACTGAAGCGTTTCTCGAGAGGACTATTCGTCAGGGAGTCAGAGGGTCGTTTAGTTGTAGTGAACGGTCAATGACAGATCGAGCGATCCGAACCGTCTGGCTGTTTAATGTTATTATGAAGAAAATAAACGCTTCGGCAACAGCAGCGCCATATATTGTATATTGCTTCACAGGTATCCGGAATAAATTAATTATTGTGTTTTTTAGAACACGAAACATAAAATCCAAACTTTTGAATGAACCACCTGTAGCTATATAACGTAACGTAATTTCTAATTTTGTTTTTGCACAAATTGCTTCCCTCATGTTTTTATCATAATTTTGATTTCAGATTTCAACACGCTGTAAGAGTTAGTCAAACCGTAAGTAAGGGATTTGGTCATTCACTGAAGATTTTTAAAATCATTTGGAAAATGACTTTTTAGTTCCATGTCAACTAAGTTCGTTGCTCCCAACATTTTTCTTTTTAGTATCAATTCTCGAACATAAAAGCGTCTTTGTGTACCGTAAGCCAACAATCAATTTTGATAAGATGGAACAGAAAACCGAACTAATAATAGCACAAATGTCAATAACTAAGTATTTCATGATGGATGTTTTGATTCGAACTGAAAAGATTTTCGATTGTGACCAACGGCCATAAGTGTGAACGGTTCAAGCCTGAGCGGCTACGAACGCAAGGTTAGCCTCACTTTCGTAATTCACGCCTCATGGGAACCTGGTTTATGGCTGTACTGCTGGGGTACGTCCAGGTGAGAACAGCTGTTTGTGTTCATAGTAAGTAGTGCTGAAAATATGACAAAATGTCTAACATAAAGCCAGAGGACACCCAGTGGTACCTTTAAATATTCCTTAAACCAGTGATGTTAAGTTTTAATTTCTAAAGTTTATACAACTTCTCCCAAGTCGTCATAAGCAGTGAAGAATCGAAAACACTTAAATAATGACAAGAGCTTATAATAATTTCATAGTTAGCGGTAAAACTTATTTCGTTCGTTACTTCGCTAAATACACAGGATGAGCATTAAATACTCAAAAAGGATGCTTGGGGTGGCATTGGCACCTACTGTTAACTCCAGGCCACAGCACAAGGCAATTAAGAGGTACACGGCATAAATGGCGGGGCACCAATTGTCCAATGTTTACTTCTTTGGTTTATGTCATACCACACGTGGTAGTGATTCCAGAGCCTTTGTGCTACAACTGTTTTGTAAATGGATTTGAGGGTCCGTGGGGTCGTAACTTTTCTCGCATAAAGTTATAATACAGCTGTGAGCATTGAAATTGATGAACTTATGAAGGTTATGATTGGTATGTAAAATGGTACACGTCTTATAAGTGCTTGTTTCTTTTGAAGATCATTTAGCGTTTTTAGTATATTGACTCTTTCCATCACTATGGACTGCATATGTCCAAATTAGTTTCAGCTGGAGTTTGTATGCGAAAAGTTTCTGGAATAAGTTTTGAAGTGATTTAGTAGTTTTAGCCATTCTTTTCATTTCATTGAAATTTACTTTGAAAAACCTGTACCTTACTGTAGAATACAGGTTGTTGCATATTTGATTCATAAGGATGTTTGCTCTGATGATGTTCAAGCCTTTAGAAAATAGCTAGATGCGAGCATAAAACAGTTCCATGATACAAGATGAACAGTAATTTGATAATTATTATCACTATTACTGGAAACGCCCTGATGGTATCGTGACACATTTAATTGATTGGGCGTTCATACGTGCTCTTAATATAATCACACATACGTTTGTTGACACAGCATGGATTGGCCTCTCAATAGTATAGAGATAATACACACCAAACAGTGAGAAATCGCAAGGGGGCGAGGGCCATGTTATCAGGTATTAATGGCCCTGCTCAGCGGCGATGCAATGCTCCATTGTGGGCGACGCACCCAACTTCCCGCTAGTTCCATTAGTGGCCCACAATGGAGCCCTCAGTAACTAACTACAATTTAACTGATTTTATCCGGAGCTCCCTTCAATGTATGACAGGGCCCTATCGTTTCCTGTTTGTTTCTGCAACTTGCACTAGTTCCCGGAAGTGTTTAATTATATTTAATGGAAGTTATGGAACAGGGTCTCCTGACCGAGTTACAAGTTTAGCACTGGCTGTTGATTCCGAAATATGTTGATTAGACGTGGACTAAATCCTATTAGTAATTAAGTTGTGCTATATATAACTGAACTAAAGGGAAAACTATTTTTATTTAAATTATTTTATAACAAATAAATGAATATATATACACTCACAGATAT
Source organism: Acanthosoma haemorrhoidale (assembly GCA_930367205.1). Lineage (NCBI taxonomy): Eukaryota > Metazoa > Arthropoda > Insecta > Hemiptera > Acanthosomatidae > Acanthosoma > Acanthosoma haemorrhoidale. The sequence continues at coordinate 48,047,469 of OV884012.1, read as the reverse complement.
ATATATATATTGTTGTGATATTAGAGATTGTGGAGTTTTTATATAATATTTAATCCAACTTATCAAGAAGGCAAAATAAAAACAAGTGAGAGTGTATGAAAAAAACCAAAAGAATATAGTTGTTGTTGTATCATAATGAACACACAAAATTACTCGCTAGTTTTAGCCAGTTATAATTAGTTGTTGTTGTGGTTCTGAGAAAACACACAGAGCATTATATTCACTCTAGTTTTTGGAATCAGCCTGATATATGTATCTGAATTCAGTGATGAAATAAAAAGCCCGTAATACATATTATTAGCTTGAGATTGTGAGTAAGAAAAACTTAAAAACTTTCTTGGTTAGTGGTTATTGACTTGAAGCGGAACGGAAGAGAAATAGCACGAAGAGAAGAATTATAAATTTGATTAAAAAGAAGACCATTGAAGAAGAAAAGGAATCGAATTAATAGACAAGTATTTATAAAATTAATATAAGTTTATTTTTTTTATTTGTAAAATTAAATTCATCTTTTTGCCAGATTTATTTTTGTTAATATAACCTAATAATAAATAGTAAATAAAATATATTTAAAGTAAAAGAACATAATAATATATATATTTATTTCCTTTCATGTTAATCCCATAAAAGATTGTTATTTTGAATGGATAACAGGGCTCCATGCCCATTGGTGAGACATGGAACATGTATTTCATTGTATTAATTAATTATATTATATTATATTATATTATATTATATTATAATTAATTGTATTTATATTAGACTGTGAGACATTTACAGTGTATGTTACGAACTAATAAAATAAATGAAAGGATATAAATCAAATCATAGGAAAATTAGTAAGAAATACAGTAAGTATTTAAAATCAAAGAAATTTAAATAGGATTAATAATTAGAGAAGAAAACAAATTAATGAAAAACGAAATGAATAATTAATTAAATTAAGCACGGCAAGATACAGGAGTGCCATCAAAGTACCTTTCTTTGTTATGTTATTTGTCATAGTCTCTTTGTCTCATCGATATTCTATGTCAAATCTAAATGTACTGAATAGTCTCTGTTTTGTTTCAGGTGAAGTTCCTTGCTTAAGTATCTCGTATAAGTTCCAGTCTTCATTTGCTATAGAGTATACAGTTGTAAAGTATGTGTTTAAAGTTATGAGTCTCATCTGTCAGTCAGTATTACGTTAAATCGTTCCATGTGGTGTGTGGTGATTTCTTGTTCAGTGTGAAATTGTGTAAGTTTGATACCCGTGCTTTGTACGTGCTTTTGTAGCGGATATGTGGTATGGATTTGTGTAGTGGTGGTGATTACAGGTAATCCTAGTAAAAGAATTCGCTCACCCCAAATAAATTTCTTTATTTTTCCCTTATCCATAATCTTAAAAATTTGAGAGCTAAGGGAAAAAAAAAAGCAAAAAAAAAGCATTTATTTCCATTTCATTAACTAATGATTGACCTTAAAAAATTAAGGTTCCATTAACTCCTCTTTAATATATATATATATATATATATATATATATATATATATAAGGGTGTAGGACATCTATGTCGCACTATATTAGGTCGGTAGCACAATTTTGGTGTTTTTTTTAGCTAATAAGATAGGGTATGCATTCCCCTCTACTCCCAAATATCCATTAAATGTTAAAGATTTTGCCATCGCTTTAAGTCAAATGATTATTCGTATTTATTTTGTTATTCTGCCATGATTTACACTTACTATAAAAAATGATGTTAATGTATACTAATTTATTTACCTATGTAATGCCTGGATAAACCAAATATAAAACCAATTTTATTTGTATAAAATTTGATTAAGACTATACATCAGTAAAATTAATGAATCGTTAAATTTACTATAGTCATTTGAGAAATTTAGATTTTTTGAATAAGCTCAAAAAGGCTTCATAGATTATTCTTCAGCTTAGCTTAAACGAATATAGATAACGTTATACAATTGGTGATCTGCCAGCAATGCTCTGCACCTAGTACTCTTCCCCATAGGAAACTTATTCCACCCCATCTAAAAACTGATCAGTGATGTAGCACAAAGGCTCTGTATCCCAACTACAGCTTAGCTCAAATGAAAATAGATAATATTGTACAATAAGTGATCCACCAGCAATGCTTTTTGTTTTACATGGCAATGCGCGACCACATACAGCAAGGGTGACTCAAGACCAAATTCTTGAGCTTGGCTGGTCTGTTTTACCACATTCACTTTACTCCCCGGGTCTGGCCCCGACAGACTACCACTTTTCCTGTTCCTTACAAAACATTTTGAATGAAAAAACCTTCAATTCTGAAGAGCAAGCCAGGCAGGCTGTCGACAACTTCTTCCAGTCCAAACCAACCACATTTTACAAGGAAGGAATTGATAAACTGCCAGGAAGATGGGAGAAGGTTATAGATAATAGTGGTGAGTACATAATAAATTAATATAATTTTGTTATTTAATGAGAGCAAAATAAATTTCAGATAAAACAACGGAAGTTACTTATGACTTGACAATAATATATTGGCACTATATAAAATATTGGGGGTCAAGATCCACGAATACACGAGGACGTGCTTTGCTGTCTGCACTCACACGGCAACATTGCTCCACGATCTCTCCTGACACAGCCACCTATTGGCCATCAGATCCCAACCGAAATCCAGATCTCCTAGACTTTTTCTTCTACAATAGTTTGGGAACACTAAACTATTCACTCACGCACCTCGATGACCTCTCCTCCGATCATAGCCCTGTGATCCTTACCATTTCCCTAGGACCTATCCACAAACTGCTTCCTCCTTCATTTATCAGGGGCCCAGTTGACTGGGCCCACTTTCGCCAGATTCTTACAGACTCTGTAGACCTCATAGTACCCCTAAAAACATCCCAAGACCGAGATGATGCAGTGCATTCCTTCACTACTCTAATCCAGAGGTCAGCCTGGGAGACATAGTCACCCCACTGTCATCTAAAAAATCACAATCAAAATCCTTTACCTCAGTATCTCATAGACCTAATTAAATACAAACGCCACTCGAGAACAGTGTGGCAATGATCCCGACATCCTGCTGATCGTCGATCATACAATCGGTACTGCAGGTTGGTAAAGCGGCAATTGGCATCCTTCCGTTCCGATTCTTTTAATTACTATCTCTCCTCTCTGTCTACCAGGGACAACTCCTTGTGGAATCTAACTAAGAAAATCCTAAAATATCATTCTGTTTCACAACCACTCCGTCGTGATGATGGATCTGGGGCTGCTTCGGATGGCGAGAGGGCGGAAGGATTCGCACTGAATTTTTTCCGTAATTTTACTCCTCACCTTATTCCTCAAAACAATACTCATCGCTCAACTGCTGAAGATTTCCCCACTTCACCTATCCCTCCCTTACTAACACTAAAAGCCGTTATCCCCTCTGAGGTCAAATATCTTCTGAAAAAATTACCTTACCGAAAATCTCCAGGATATGTCTCCTTACTCCTCGAATTCTCCAACATATTCCTCCTAAAGCCATAATCTTCCTAACCTACATTTATAACTGCATTATCCGAACGACGCATTTTCCTCTCCTCTGGAAACACTCCAATATAGTCCTATTCGCCAAACCCGGCAAACCACCCAATGACGCCTCATCTTACCGTCCAATTAGCCTACTCCCTATCCTCTCAAAATTTTTTGAAAAACTCCTATTAAAACGTCTACTTACAATTGTTGAATCCAAAAACCTTTATCCTAAACACCAGTTTGGTTTCCACCAACGACATTCCACTGCTCAACAAGGCCTTCGCTTTGTCGATCACATATCCTCAGCCCTTGAATCCAAACAGTATTGCACTGCTGCCTTTCTTCATTTGGCACACAGGTTTGCTCTAAAAGCTCGGAGGATATTCCCCCTAAGGAGTCCCTATTCCTAATCCTACAGTCCTACCTTTCAAACCGCTTCTTCCAAGTCCGCTGTGGTTTAGAATACTCTAACTACTATCCCATAAAAGCAGGAGTTCCACAGGGCAGCGTCCTCGGTCCCATCCTCTATAACCTATACACCACTGATGTCCCCTCCACCACCAATACCTTCTTGGCAACATTGGTGCAACCAATGGCGAATCAAGGTCAATGAAGCAAAATGCTCCCACATTACCTTTACCCTCTGCCGCAAGTCCTGTCCGCAAGTTTTTTTAAATACGATTCCTCTCTCTGTGTCTGAGACAGTAAGGTATTTAGGCTTCCATCTCGACTAAAGACTGACATGGAACCCACACACGAGGCTAAAAAGACGAGAACTAAACAGACGCTTTGGACAACTGTACAGACTACTTCGAAGGACATCCCATCTCTCAATAGAAAATAAACTACTTATTTACAAAGTTATACTTAAGCCAATCTGGACATACGGAATAGAGCTATGGGGGACAGCAAAAAAGTCGAAAATCAAGCGCATCCAATCCTTACTATCAAAAGTCCTGAGAACAATAGTAAATGCCCCTTATTACGTCAGCGACAAAACCCTTCACAATGATCTTAATATACTCTATATTCTTGAACTCATTCCCTTCCACACAAGTTCATAAAATTCCATAGTAACCTATATAACCACCCTAATTCCCTAGCACAGTCATAGCACTGCATAACTGATCCCTATAATCCTCCTCGGAGAATAAAACGGCAGTGGCCTCGTGACCTGCTATAATTAAGTGTTAGTGGGAGTCCTGGCAATGGCCAGTTTCTCTAATCATGTTCTGAGCGTATGTGGCTCTCGCGCTTTTGGTCAGCCTTCGCTGGCTCTTACCCAGTGACGCGGCTGACGTAGACTCCGCTTCCTCCTTCGCACGCGAGGGAGGTGACAACCATGTGGACTTGGGGGGCGTCTGGGCCACTTGTAAATATTGTATGAGTGAGCGAGTGAATGATGAATTGTAAATATGGTATGAATGATAACATTTATCTCAATTACTTATTGCCTAATAAGGCAGATTGTAATTTTATCTTAATAAATTGTTGTAAAAGATCAGATTATTCAAAGATAACGAACCTAGACTAGTTTACGAACTTGCAACTTATGAGGTACACATGGAATTTGAATGAAATGATGAAAGAATATGAATTATTTAGTTATGCATACCTTGGGACCAAATTGAGATGCATGTACAATACTAAAATGCATACCCCAAGAATATTTATTTCTAATGCTGCTGCAAACGTGTACATATAATTGAAGCACCTAGTTTCACACTATTACATTCCTATAAAACCTTGAGTAATTTTTATTAGGTGAATATATGACTATTTTATAATCTATTCGATATATAATAATTTAATGATATTTACTCCCTTTGAGAACATTGTTATTCACTCTGTTTGCTACGGCAATCACATGGTAATCCTATTATTTGTGATGTCCGCTAGCAGCCTCAACCTGGTTACATGTTCAATTGCCAATACGACATTATACAAACATAAATTGGATAAAAACATGTTACTTAGCAAAAGTGTTTCATCTGTCGGGTGAAGTGGGAACAGATCCAGTTATCAAGATGTAGTAAACTAGAGGAAAATCTCAAATATCCTCAATCATTCAAGTTTAGCACTAGATCTCGATCGAGGGAGGCTACTTTATTGGAAATCTAAATTTTCCACTCTACATTTCCTGTTCATGTTTTCCAAGTGCAAATGAGAGCTATGTAACAAAGATTTAACTTCGTCTTTTAACTAAATCTAGTTAGAATGTTAGAAGGAGGTTGTTACTTTATGAAATCTACGATCCATGATAAACGATGTGAAGAAAGAATTCTTTCATTTAGGAATACTAAAGTCTTTCAACATTTTATGTATAGTTAAATATTTGTGCTTTCGAGAAACACCGTATCATATAAAATATCCGTTCATAAAAAAATGTCTCGAAAAAATGTAATATAACACGATCATTTGCTCTCGTGTCCATTTATTTTACTTTTATGTTTCAAGAGCTGTTTTTTGTCACAGCCGTTGGGAACATATGCTTTTCTTCATAGACCCTAGATAAATGAAACTTTCATCTACCGATACCTCAAGTCGTTAAAACAGCTCCACCTTTCGTCTAATTCAGGTATGTCAAGCACGCGGCCCGCCAAGTGCTCTGACATGCACACACTTGTCTCGGGATAATTCAAATGTACGTACTAATGTTACTACGTTAGCACTTGGCAATGAGCCAAAATGCCAGTAGAATCGGAAGCTAAAGATGAGCAGAACGAATACTGCGTTCTAGTCTAATTTTCACCAGGTATAAAAACGTAGTGTTCTTTGTTTGGTGTTTAACTGAAAATTTATTAAAACAATAAACAAGCCCTCCACAAGTATGAGCAGAAAAGATTAAATTAAGAAGGGCATATATCAAGAAAACAAATTCAGTAGGATCAATCGCACCACAGCGTCTCTGGCATATGGCATGACCTCATGTCACTCAGAATAACTTCATGTGATTCCATTGCACATTTGTGAATTGCGTAATAAATACAAAAAGAAAGAGAATTTGATCCCAAATTGAACGATGCAATTTGAGGAACGTAATTTGTGTTTGTTGGGTCGTCACGAGGGGAGTGCCTACTTACCCTAGCCCTGGTGACGAAGTAAGGGTTGATAAAGTTAATAACCTGGACAATCGTCTCAATACGGCCTTACTATCTGACTCCAATTTTGATAGGTATGTGCCCCGACAATGCACTATGTTCAGGAGAAGATGTATAGGCTAGGTAGTGTAGGTAGTTTGTGTGGTCTTGGAATGACCACGAATTTACACTCGGTATCTGAGGGTAGGCGACCTTAATCCGTCCGGATCCCAAAGGCGAGTGTGAACAGGAGAGAGCCAGACTGAATCGCCGTGGGGAACACTGCTTGGTAAGCTTGCAGATCCACGACAACCGTTGTCCACTAGGGAGAGGTCTCTCCCAAGGAGGCGATAGATTTAGCAAGACGAAGGAAGAGATTCCCACTAGGAAGGTGTGGGGTCTGACAACGCCGCACTAAAACGTTGCGAGGCAAGGAGAGAGAGAGATGCAGAGGTTTTCATAATGAAGAAGCGAAGTTTTAGAGTTTACATCAAAGCAGCCACGAGCCAGTCGGCCAGTTGTCAGAAGAATGATATACAGGTTTTTTTTTTTTTTCTAAACCCCTTGAAGTTATACAATGAAAAATATTACAAGAAGCTTTGAAAATGTCTCCTCATTCTGCTATGCGCAGATGCATTTGAAGGAGGTCGTGTTACTCAACAATACAGGTTGTGGTTAACAGTAAAATAACATGAATACAAATCTAGGTGATGGGGCTCACCTTCAGTTTAAAAATGGGAGAAAAAACTTACAAACTAAAAAACTATAAACTAAAAACTACACCTAGAACCTAAAACTAAATGACAGCGTCCTGCCATCGATGGGGGAACGGAGCGGGGGTTATAGTGTTAAACACCGGGTTTGTCAAATATTGTAATGAGTCAAAAAATTTGATATGTCTACGCTGGATGAATGATATACAGGCCAAAACCGCCGGTCTTAAGTACCCAGCTGGCTTCATCAGTAGCCAATCAGCTTTGGTTTTATTGTACCCTTTGCCAGATGAGTATGTGGTTTTCTTTGTTATGTGACAAAGAGATGTGTCACCGATACGTGACCCAGGTAAGGGCCTTTGGGCCTCTCGGCGGTTTTGGGTTGTTTAGTACCTGCTATGGGAGCGGTTGGCTCAGCTCATATAACTAATTGGCTCGCGGCTGCATGTTTATTGTTTACCACATTTACAATGATTTATATTTTGGTAATGTTATTTACATTTGTTTGAATTAATTTACAATATATATATATATATATATATATACAATAGAGTATAGTGATTTATCTTATGTAGTTAGCGGTAGCTGCATTGTTTTTTATAATAAGGCAATAATTTATTCTTTTGTGTTATCTTTATTTTAACAATGCTAGAACCTAAGAATTCCTATGAGCATCACCGAGAAGGTAGCATTCCCTTCCTAAGAAAAGAGAGAATACAGAGCAAAGACAGAGGAGTGCTGTAATGAAAAGGAAGAAGAATTAACATTGAAGCCCTGTGTTCTTACTTGGCCTTTTTTCCAATCTCCTAGTAATCCTCTTACCTGTAAGCCTTAACAATTCCAGGTGAGTAATTCTAACATTCGTAATACTCTCTTTGTTCTATAACTCCTTGCATGACTTTAATTAAAAAAAAAAGAAAAAAAGAGGTATCTCAATGATACTTCTCGGTATAAATAACATCAATTTATATGCAATGGATGGAAGGATACAGACTATTTAATTAAAGATACAATTTATTCTGCTTAATTCCTAAAAGTTATTGTAAACTATTATCATTTATATTGCTCTGCACCTTAATCTATTTAATGTTGGAAAGGTTACACATGAATATTTTGGGTACCATTAATGATACTCACATTCACATGAAGCAATTACAATTCGACTTAATACATATCAAACAATCATAATTTGGCTTATAATAAAAAATCGAACGTATAATATAATTTAATTTATAAGACTGAAATATATCTTAACATAAACTAATAAGAATACGATGTAATAATTGACAGACGAGTGTTTCAAGCTCATGTGAATTTTTGAATAAAGCATTTATATTATTAATTATTTTAAACCTCTTATATGAATGTAATAACTATAATTAGGCCGATTTAATTTTTTAAATAATTACAACTTGAACTTCCGGTTCATAATGTTTTTTTTTTAAATAAAATTAATTCGGATTAAGGCCAGTTTGACACTGAACGCTCCATACGTATATGACAACATTAATAGAAACAAGAAATATGCTCCGTTCATCACAGCAGAAATGTCTTATTTTTTTAGTAATATTCTAATATTTATATGTATCTGTCAAATTTTATACAAATAAATGAAATGATAGAAATATATTTAATCTTGAATTACAGATTTCGTTTTGCTAATAACCAAAGTAGACACCTAAATACTGTCGTCTCACAAAGTTTCCATATAAAAGAAGTTGATAAAATGGGTACATGAAAATAGGTACAAATCTATGACCGTTTTCTAAGAATAGTGAAATTAATTGTTTTTTTAAACAAATTACTTATTTAGTGTGGTCATTTTTAGGAAATTGGTATCAGGAGTCATCACTACTGAACATTTGTCGTACAATATTTAGCGATAAAACGAACTTATCGCTGATAAAAGCGCGGTCTTTGACTTTTTATCAGTTTATAAACATTTTAACCCTTCAAAAAATGAAAAATTTCGTCTCTAGAATATTTGGAATGTGTGTCTGAGCTAATAATACCTCGTAGGTTGCTGGTTGTGGATTGCCTTTCTACAAGTTTTTTATTTTGCAGCACTGGTACTTTCTGCAGACCAACCTGCTATCAGCGGGTGTTGAAATCGATATTAAAAAATAAAATTAATGTCTAATTATTTATAAATGTATCTGTATGATCTCAATATAAATTTAAATTAAGTTGTGATTCTTTGTCGAGGATTTAAAAATTTTCTACTGAAATTGATCATACTTGATTAAAATATTATATAAATAATGATAATTTATGATATAAACATTTAGACTAAAATCCGCACGGCGATATTAGTTTTTTATATTTTATTAGAAATAACATTCTTGCATCTAATAATATTATTGACATAAACAATTAAATTAAAGCCGATTTATTCTTGGAGTATTGGATCTAAATAAATACGAATAATCCTCCACATACTCCATATTTTAGCCTTGTTGTGGCCACCTCTTAATTACAAATAATTCACTCTCTTACTAAAATTAGTCACTCTCTTCTCGATCAGATCATATCATATCTATCATTTTTTTCATATGTTTGATAAATAAATATTATGACGTCAGTGAGAGTGGGAGGAGGGACTGTAGTAGTGGGGGAGCAGCCGTAGGTGGGGACTTACCCCCACCCTACTGGCTGGCATCCTATATAAGCTTCGGCCTCAGACCAAATTAACATAACTAATCGGACCTTCACATGGAAAACTACTCTCTCCTCTCTCTCACTGCACTGGCGCCTGTTGCTCTCCTAACCTCGCTATGTTTCAGTCCGGCGCTTGACAGACCCCACACATTCCTAGTGGGAATCTCTGCCTTCGTCTCGCTAAAACTAGCACCTCCTTGGGAGAGACCTCTCCCTCGCGGACGACGGTTGCCGTGGCCCTGCAAATTTTACCAGCAATGTCTCCCATTGCAATCCAGTCTGCCTCTCTCCGGTTCACACTCGCCTTTGGGATTCGGACGGTTTTCTCCTACCCTTAGATACCGAGTGTGAATTCGTGGTCATTCCAAGACCACATAAACTACCTATAAACCTACCCTGTACCTCTTCTCCTGAACACAGTGCTTTGTCGGGGCACACCCACCTTCTAGAGATCTTATGAAGTCAGATCAAAGCGAATTAGGCTGCCCTGACGACTAGGGCGGTGGCCAGGGTGAAAGAACATAGGTCCACCCGCCTTATCTCTTTCTGGGAGCTCGCCTGGCGGGGGCTAAGAGGTTGTAGCGATCCTAGCCCGCGGTGGGCGTCTCCTCGCCGCTTTCAGGATACTCAGGTATACTGAGCCCCCTAGTGACGGCCCGACAAGCCTATATACTCCTGAATGATTTTTTTTTATATTTGAACATCATCTTGTGAAATGTCGTTTGAATGAGTTTTGGTTTTTGAATGCCACTCCTATTCTTGAGTATTTTTAGAAATGGTTGTTCCGTCATATTCTTATATAGTTCCCTTATATGTCGGTGACGTGCACACCCCATTTGTTTTATTTGGTTCCGTTCGGTTTTGAGTTTTTGAATTATTTTATCATTAATAGTTTGTGCGTCATATATATATATATATATTGCAGCTACTTGCCGCGGCGGTATGTCTTTCATATATCTTAACGCTTTTTTATATATTTTTCAACGTTTAGGGTGAGCTTGTCAGTTAATGAATACAAAATATTTAACCAAAACTATATTTTTTGATTGCAGCTTTTAAAATTCTAGACTCGTTACTTATTTTAGGGTTAATGTTGTTATTGTGCAGACATTTACAAGTTAAAGTCTGGGCACCACCATTAGCCAGCCTAATCCCTAAACTTCGAGATGTAAACATCTTGAAGATATGTATAGAGGATTACTTGACGGATTAAAGCAGTATTGCTTTGACATTGGTTGTTGTTCTTTCACGTTTCCTTTCTCTTTCTTTTTGTTTAATTCGACAAACACTAACTTACAGATTTATGAATATGTAGATATTAAGGTATTTTTGTCTAATCTATTCAGCATCCAATGACAACTGTCACAAGTACAAATGCTGTAAAATTAAATAAAACCTCGTGGAATGTATATAATTTTTATTTCTTTTATGACGCCTTCGTCGATGAATGGCATATTTACTGCCATTGTCTATGTGCCAACTTGGCAGGCCTGAGCCAGGGATTAAGCTTATTCAAATGTGATATAAAGTATTTACGATTGCCTACATTACGATTGCCATTTTCTTATCGTTTAAATAAACTAAATGTTCATTTATTCAATAATAACGATAGCATAAAGGAATTACATGTGACATAAGAAAAACGATTAAATGAAAGGGGCTTTGAAATTCATTTATCTTGGGCTGATCACAGCTGGCTTAGGGTGAAGAAGAAGATGGATTTCTTCGTTGAATGATGGTTAAGTTCAGCTCTCCGCCAACTGGAGCCCTGCTGCAGTCTGCGTGCTTTCGTCTGAGGCAGATGGTCCAGGATTATACTTGTTATGAGATACCTACGCGCTCTTGTGACAGGTTGCTTCATCCTCACTATACCACCACATAGAGACTGCACTGAATCTCTTCGTTTCAAGGACACTTGAAACAGCTGTATGAAAAATACAACCATTGACTGTGGAGCTATTGAAGGGCATATTACTACTCATTGTAATGTGTAATGCAGACAATGCCGTGCATTCTACCTCACGAGCAAGTAATGAGTGTGAAGGATGAAGAAAAATATTCAGCTGAAAAAAACAGGTGAATTCTGAACACACAAATTTTGAAACATGAAATAAATATGTACGATCAACAACAAATTGTTTATTGTTTAGGTGGGTTTTAAATTAAACCCTTGGAAAGAATATTTCTAGACTCGATTTATATTAGTAAATATCGTATGAATGAGTGGGTGAATTTTGAACTGTTTAAATGAGATCATTGTTCTCAATTAATTACTGCCTTATAGAGTTTTAATTAAATTCAAAAACATAGTTCTATTCTAAAAAAAAGTTCATTCATAAAAAAAGTATGAATGGACACATGTATTTTTAATAGAAATATTTCTCAACAACAAAACTAATTTTTATTTCGGTTGTGGATTTAGATCCTTTATTAGTAACAATAACAGTGTTATTATTTTATAATATGATTTCTGTATAATTTATTAATCGTAACGGTTATTGTATATAGATAGATAAACAACTTTATTATGATAAAATTACAATCTGCCTTATTAGGCAATAAGTAATTGAGATAAATCTTCTCATTCATAGCATATTTACTGTCGGGTCGTCAGGAGGGGGGTGCTAGTTATCCTAGCCCTAGTGACGAAGTGAGGGTTGATTAGGCTATGGCCTGGACAATTGCTTCATGACGGTTCTTACCACCCTACACTATCTGACTCCATATTTGATAGGTATGTGCCCCGACAGTGCACTATGTTCAGGAGAAGAGGTATAGGGTAGCTATTGTTGGTAGTTTATGTGGTCTTGGAATGACCATGAATTCACACTCGGTATCTGAGGGTAGGCGAAAACCGTCCGGATCCCAAAGGCGGGGGTGAACTGGAGAGAGGCAGCCTGGATTGCCATGGGAGACACTACTAGGTAAAAGCTTGTAGGACCACGGTAACCGTTGTCCACGAGGGAGAGGCCTCTCCCAAGGAGCTGCTAGTTTTAGCAGACGAAGGCAGAGAATCCCACTAGGAAAGTTTGGGGTCGGACGAGGCTGGACTAAAACACAGGGAGGTTAGGAAGAGAGATGTAGAGGTTTTCATAAATGAGAAGGCCAAATCTTGAAACATCAGTACAGCTGCAGCTACCAGTCAGAGAGCCGTAGTTAGAATGATTTTTTTTTTTTTTTTTTAAACTCTTTATTGATAATATATATATACAATGACAAAAAAAAAAAAATTGGAATTACAGCTGTCTCCTCGTGCTGCGTTCGCAGCTGCATATTAAGGAGTGCATAAAAGATAATACTTTCAGATTGTTGTTAATAAGTCCAATACACATACACTCACTAGGTGATGAGGCTCACCTTCAGCTTGCGACCGCGGAAAACACTAACGCTAAAACCTAAACCTAGAACCTAAGACTAAAACGTTCCAGCCGCGACAGCGTCCTGCCATCGATGGAGGAACGGAGCGGGGGTTATCAAGTATTGCAGGATTAGATATGTCTACGTTGGATGAACTCATCCACCGTAGGCAGCTCAAAGATCTCATGAAGCTCCTTGTTGCCCCGCTTCTCGAATGAAGTACCTCTGACCACTTTCATTAGTATACCGTTTTGGAATTGTTGGAGTCACCGAACTGTCGTATACGTCAGATAACAAAAAAGCGGTGCACCATACAGCAGAGTAGGCCTGAGTATATTTTTGTAGATCAGTAGCTTGAGACGCAGTAGATTGGGGGAAGTCAATAAGTGCGTGAGCCAGTGAGACTTCGAGCGCGTTTGCTTCAACTTCTTCATGAAATGGTTACTAAAATGGAGGTGTCTGTCCATTTTAATTCCTAGATATACTAGGTGGTTGGCCGGTGAATTTTCCTCCGTTCCTACTATGTAACTAGTAGGGAGCGGGCGTTTTTCCTTTTGGAAAGAGAATATTACGCAGTCTTCCTAATCTCTCACTGATCTGGTTACAGGCTACTTCAGCCTGTGTTAGAGCTACCTTGGCGCTCGTGCTGCTACTGTACACCGCTATGTCATCTGCGAAAGCAGTAACTGTGGTATTTTTTTACCGGGCTCCGACAATCTCAGACGTGTATACGTTGCATAGTACAGGGGATAAGACGGCTCCTTGGGGTACTCTACAGGTCAGTGGCACAGCTTCGGAGAACCCATCACCCACCCACACCCGCATCGATCTGTCTTTCAGGAAGCTAGCCAGAATTGAATAGAGTTGTCGCATAGGATTTGACACAGTGTCCCGTGAGACGCCGAGTCAAACGCTTGGGTGCAATCAATGGAAATCATAGCCGTGGCTATGTTTCTATTCATATTATGGCTAGCTTCTGACTGTACCTTCAGAAGGGGGTGCTCTGTGCTCATACTTGATTGGAATCCAGTCTGCTCTGATGATGTTGTTTAATATTACGTGGGCCCTGCTGTCATTTCCTCTGTAGTTCCTGCTGCTCCCGGGTTCTTCCTCTTCTTCCTCCGTTTTCGACGCTCCGGATGTCTTCGTCAATTCGGAGGGGGCCCTAGGTCTCTCTCACACTTTCTGGGCGTTAACTTCCATTGGTTCGAAACATTGCGCGGGCACTGCGCTACAGATGTCCGGTCCTCCCACACCCATGACATCGTCTGTCCTCCCTCCTTCCGCTTGTTCTATCTCTTCCTTGACTTGTCCTCTTCCACAGTCATGGCTGTGGAAAGACATCTGGTACCTCAGTGCCCTGGCACTAAGTGCTTTGAGTGTGGGGAAGAAGGACACATAGCAAGACAATGTCGTTTCGAAGAAAGGAATTTCACAAAGCAGAACCAATGGAGGTGAATAACCAGGAAATACGGGAGAGGCGGAGCGCGACACTAAGAGAAAATGGATCATCGAGCGACGAGTCATCAGGGACGTCGGAGAGGAGTCGAAGGGGAGCAGAAGACGAGAGTGGCAGAAGAATCCCCGTAGTAGTAAGAGTGGCGTACGGAAGCCTGAGGAGAGTGGCAGCAGAGAGGCGACCCCATCTTAGGATAGGTACCTTAGGGTGTTTTTTTTCATAGCTCTCAAACTTAAAATAAATTAATAAAAATAGGATGTGGGAAAAATAAAAGGAAAATTATTTCGAATTGATGGGTGCCTTTCACTAAGGGAGTCCTATTTGAAGGATGTATGAGAAGGATATGGGGTGTGGGATGCCTAAAGGAGGTGGGTTGGTTCGGGAAGGTAATGAGAGTCTACCTATGGTGCAATTAAGTGCGGGAAAGGATCTGTGGGTTGCCAATTATTGTATTCGGGAAGGGGGAGAGGTGCCTCATTGATACTGGCAGCACCAATACAATAATATCTCGTGGTGCGTTAGAGAGGTTGCGTGGAGGAGAGAGGCCACATCAGATCAAGGTATGTAAGTGTAAATTAATTACTCTGGGGGGACCCTGCTAAGTAATGGGAGAAGTGGTCGTGGGGCTGGGCGAATGGGCGAAAGTAATGGGTGACATAAAAGTACACGTCGTGGAAGATATGCCGCGGGAATACCAGATAATAGTGGGGTGAGATTTACTGGAAAAAGTAGGCGCGCTCATTGAAAACGAGGGTGAGAACTGAAGGATCAAACAAGGAAGAAAACCTACATAAGCCAGGGGGGGGGGGTAAGGGGTGAAAAGGAGCAAATATGAGCGGTTAAGAGAATAGAGGACTGGAGGGAGAGTCTGCGGAGGGGGTTTAGGGATGTTTTTTTCGGTGAAGGGGACACGCTAGAAGCAACGGGGAAAAAGCTACATGAGATCCCGTTAAAAGTAGAGTGGGTGACGTATGTGAAGGAGAGGCGGTATCCACAAGCGCTCAGTCAAAATATTAGAAAGGAGATCGAGGATCTCAAACGCTCCGTCAACTCCGTCTAATAGCCCTTTGTGGGCAGTGAAAAAGAAAAGTCGACCGGGAGATAGTGAGGAAAAATACCGAATTGTGGTGGATTTTCGGAAACTTAACGACAATACCCTGGACGAAAAATATCCAATCCCGCGGTTCGAAGACATCCTAGACAGACTCAACAGTGCGAAAATGTTTAGCACATTAGACTTGAGAGCAGGGTACCATCAGATCAAGCTAGCGGTGCATGACCAGCATAAAACGGCGTTCTTGTTTGAAAGAGGGCATTTTGAGTTCACGAGAATGCCCTTTGGTCTCAATAATCTTTCAGCGTCTAATGGACGAACTTCTGAGAGGAATGGACGAAAATATGCGCCAAATTTACATGGATGACCTGCTGATCTTCAGCCGAACGGAATCGGAACACATTCATCACCGCCGGAACGTATTTAGGAGATTAAGAGATTTCGGGTTGATACTGTCAATAGAGAAATCGTCACTGGGGTAGGAGCACATTAGCTTTTCAGGGCACACAGTCTCGCAGGAAGGGGTTCAACCAGACTCGACGGAAGTAGATGCGATCCAGAAAATGGAGGTGCCAAAAGACGTAAAAGGGATTCGGAGATTACTGGGCACGCTCAATTACTACCACCGTTTGGTGCCGGACATGGCAGAATATATGGTACCCATTAATAATTTACTACGGAAAGGAGCACGGATAATGATCACGCCGCTGATAGAGCAGAATATTCGCAAATGCTTGGCACGTTTGCAGGAGGCGCCGATTTTGGCTTTCCCTAACTTCGAGAAGGATTTCACAATCACCACTGACGCAAGCGACTATGCCGTGGGGGCAGTATTGTCACAGGAAGGCGAAGACGGGGAAAGACCGGTGGCTTACGCGAGCAGACGCCTGACGGACACGGAGGCGTGGTACAGCGCTCTGGAACGAGAACTCCTCGGGATAGTGTGGGCCATTGGGCACTTCCGTCCGTATGTATTCGATAGAAGGTTTCGAATACACACGGACCACCGACCTCTGCAATGGGTTGGAAAACTCAAAGAATCCTCCTCAAGGGTAACGAGGTGGAAGGAATTCTTAGCGCAATACAATCTGGATATCGTATATAAGCCAGGGAAAGACAACGTCGTGGCAGATAGGCTGTCGCGCGCTATTATGGTGAATGACATAGAGGAAGGGGAAACATCGAGCGGTATGGGGCAATTTATTGAGGGAAATTTCGGCTCAAGCGGCACTCCAGCCTCACATGTTTGATAGGCTGGTTTAGCAACTATGGACAAGAGGCTATGATAAAAAAGTAGGTAAGAACTTCAATCAATGTTATTCCATACATCAGCACTGTTATTAGATTCAGCTCATTTCATTAATTGATGAATTTAGGCATATTAGTGATAGTAAATTTCAGATGCTTGTTTCGAGATTCAAAATGGTTTCTGTTTACCACAATAAGTTATTCAAAGGTTCCATTTAAACCAGAATAACTTGATACTTATTAATGGGAAAGAAAAAAACAATCAGTGAAAAGGGAAATGGAGACCTCTTAAGTATTATAAAAGCTACTCTCCCTGTTAAGACACTTACATTTTTTTTTCGTTATTGTTATTATCTTTATGTTCTCCTTGTTTATTTGTGAGCTCTGAAGAGTTTTGTAAACAATGAACAATTTTAATCTGGTAGATATAATAATAATATTAATAAGATTTTACAAAATAATATTTATTTTATTAGTTCGTTGAGTGTTTTATCTTTTTGCAGGGAGTGCCAATTTTGTTGTTTTAATTTGACTGGAACTGAGCATTAATTTGTACTCACTATTAACAATGACTTAATATCACAATTCCATATTTACACTCCAACATCTGTACGGTCAAGGGGAAATAAACTTATTAGAAACTAGAAATTGTTTATATAGGTAACTAGGCCTAGTTTTCCACTAAAACAGAAATATAGGAATATGCAGGTAGCTCCACGACATAACGCTAACATTATAATGAATATAACAAAACAACAATTGTGTACATAAAAAGAGGAAAATGGGTAAATTCACCTACCATATTTTGGTAAGGGGAGTCTAGTCTTTGTTTGGCCTCTCTCAGGTGAGAGGTTTTGGGGACGACATTGAGAAGCGTTAGGGAACTTTGTTTGTAATTATCTTGTATGTGTTTGTTGAAAGAGTTAGTTATGTTTAAATCCATCTGTATAGTAATACAAATTTTGGGTTGTTATTAATTGCAAAATGGTTTCAAAGACCAGTACCCTGAGAAATGAGTTGATTTTATGAGTCAGTAATTTCCCTCCGTCCCATTAGAGGGATCTGGCGCTCAAATATTTTCTAGTTTTTTGAATCGGTTTGATTACCCTGGCGCAATAAAAATGTTATCTTTACTTTAACCAATGGAATGTTGTTTCATTGGAACTAAAGTCATTCCTTAAGTTTTCCACACCGGGGAAACGGTGTGAAAATTAGATAGAAAATGAGACCAAATAATAAGTTTGGAAATCCAAGTTTAGTCAACATTGAATAGAGAATGGAGGATACTTTGTCCAAACATAGCTCCCAGCAGGAAAGATCTCTTCCAATAAGACCGCAGCACAATAAGCAATGAGCAGAGTGGAGATGCCATAATTCCTTCTTTCTGGCCTTAATTGCCTTGGTGACCACAAACATTTGTGACTTATTTATTATTATATTCCTTTATTGTGCTATAATTACAATCTGCCTTTTATAAGGCAATAAGTAATTAAGATAAATGCTCTCATTCATACCATATTTACAATTCATCATTCACTCGCTCATTCACACAATATTTACAGACAGCCCAGAGACCTCCCAAATCCACATGCGAAGAGAAAGCGGAGTCTTGGGAAGCCCCCACGCTCCTCCGTCAGTCGCGCCACCAGATACTAGCCAGTGGAGGCTGACCAAGAGCGCGAGAGCGACAGACGCTCAGGACATGATTGGAGAAACTGGCCATTGCCAGGACTCCCACTGTCCTGTCCACGCGTTTATAGCAGGTCACGCGGCAACTGCCGTTCCAGTCTCCGAGGAGGATTATAGGGATGAGTGGCGCAGTGCAATGACTGTGCTACAGGATTAGGGTGGTTGGAAAGGCTACTGTGGAATTTCATAAACTGGGAAGAGATGAGTTCTAGAATATAGGGTATATTAGGGTCGTTATGAAGGGTTTTGTTGCTGACATAATAAGGGGCATTTACTATTGTTCTCAGGACTTTTGATTGAAAGGATTGGATACGCTTAATGTTCGACTTTTTTGCTGTCCCCCATAGCTCTATTCCGTATGTCCAGATTGGTTTAAGTATAACTTTGTAGATTAGTAGTTTATTTTCTATTGAGAGATGGGATGTCCTTTGAAGTAGTCTGTACAGTTGTCCAAAGCGTCTGTTTAGTTCTTGTGTTTTTAGTTTCGTGTCCATGTGGGAATGTGGGTTCCAGGTCAGTCGTTTGTCAAGATGGAAGCCTAAGTACCCTACTGTCTTGGATACAGGGAGAGGAATAGAATTAAAATAAACTAGTGGACAAGACTTGCGACAAAGGGTGAAGGTAATGTGGGAGCATTTTGCTTCATTAACTCAGGGATCGCCATTGATTGCACCAATACTCGATCTCGTCAAGGTGTTTTTAAAGGTTAGGGGATGCTATGTCGGGTTCTGGGTGGGATGACAAGACTGCAGTGTCATCTGCAAATGTGGCCAAGAAGGTATTGGGAGTAGAGGGGACATCAGCGGTGTATAGGTTATAGAGGATGGGGCCCAGGACACTGCCCTGTGGAACTGCTGCAATTATGGGATAGTAGTTAGAGTATTCTAAACCTCAGTGGACTTGGAATAAGCGGTTTGAAAGATAGGACTGTAGGATTAGGAAAAGGGTCTGTGGTAAATATCTTTTGAGCTTGTAGAGCAAACCTGCGTGCCAAACCCTGTCAAAAGCTTGAGCTAAATCAAGAAAGACAGCAGTGCAATACTGTTTGGTTTCAATGGATGAGGAGATGTGATCAGCAACGCGAAGGCCTTGTTGAGCAGTGGAATGCCGTTGGCAGAAACCAAACTGGTGTGTGGGAAAAAGGTTTTTGGATTCAACAATTGGAAGTAGACGTTTTAGTAGGAGTTTCTCAAATATTTTTGAGAGGATAGGGAGTAGGCTAATTGGACGGTAAGATGAGGCGTCATTGGGTGGTTTACCGGGTTTGGTGAATAGGACAATAATGGAATGTTTCCAGAGTTGCAGAATGTTGGAAAGTGCGTCGTTCGGATAATGCAATTATATACATAGGTTAAAAAGATTATGGGTTTAGGAGGAAGTTGTTTGAGAATTTGAGGAGTAAGGAGATCATATCCAGGGGATTTTCGGTAAGGTAAGTTTTTCAGAAGGTATTTGACCTCAGAGGGATTAACGGCTTTTGGTGGAAGAGAGAGAGGAATAGGTGAAGTGAGGAAATCTTCCACAGTTGCGCTGTGAGTATGCCTTTGATGAGAAAGGTGAGGTGTGAAAGTATGGGTAAGATGCAGAGCAAATTCCTCCGAACTATCCCCATCCGAAGCCGCCTTTGATTTGCCACACTTGTGACTTATTTAGAAAAATATATTACGTACATGACAGATAAGTTGCAAGGATTGAATATTGAAGCAGCAACAGCACCCAATGTAAAACTTGGTGAAACAAAGGAGACACAGATAAATTAGTTTGTCATAAACAAACTCCTCATAGAAACAATAGAGATAAAAAAGGAACAAATCTTTTTAGGACCTTCGAGCTCGAAATGATTAACAGGGACTTCGTGGAAATCATAAGCATTTATCAACAGAATATAAAGGATAGGTTCCCTCAGGTATTCATTATAGGTTGGTTTCAGGTACGGGTTCGCAAATAGATTCAGACAGGTTTAGTTGGACAAATAACACTGAAATAAAGGACTACTAAAACCTTCCAAGATAAAGCCAATTGGAATGAATATAAGAATAGGAAAATGGAGTTAGGTATGTCACATTCTGCCGAAGCTAACAAACAATCGACTGGAAGCCCCAGATAGGCAGAACAACCCGGCATGACGTGGAGGGTAGAAGGCAATTAGTTGAGGCTCTTTTCTCTACCACTGATGGAAGAAAGAGTGGATCTTCACTGATGGATTCTTGCGCAGAATTTTAAATACAGTGATAGCTAATATACCACACCACTTTTTGCTGGCCTTGTTCCACTTTTTTCTCCAGTCTCCACAAGGTCTTGTTCCATTCTCCTGCATACACACAAAAACACACCACAGAAACATACTTTCCATTATTTAAACGTAGACTAGACGTTTAAAAAAATAGCCCAATGCTAAAATCTGTGAAGGTTGGTAGAAATATCCGAGCTTTTAACGGTGACTTTTCAGTTTGACTTTATGGAAATGGAGACTTGGTTTATCGGGTTTGATTTAGTGCGGTGGACAGTTTGTAATTGGCCGGGGAGCGGCTATTGTTGACTGACTCAGTAATACTGGCTACCATCTGTCAGCTGTAGAGCGGCCTAGCCGATATTAGCTGAGCAGATAACTGCACACTGCACATTGGGGCCGATGTACTGCTGGTCCTTTGTGCGGGGTACATTGTGACCGCCCCTATCGCAGAGATAGCTCACTCCCATTCATGGTTATGGTATAGGAGGGTTAGACAGAGAGGGTGCAACATCTTCTCTGAAATTGTAATGTTGAAACCAGTAAAACATGTTCACCCCCAAGCAGCTATTCCGCTATATATTAATTTTACATTATTTTATTAGTATTTTTAAATTGCTTATGTTTTACGCATTTCTATGTGTTTTCATGTCCAATCTAATGTATATTGTCCATATAGTATAGTTATGTATAGCTGTACGTCTATCTACATGTTGTGGATACAGAAAATATATACCATTCCTAGGTGACTAAATAGAGAAAATCGGCAAAGCAGCACTACTTAAAAAAATTAAAGTACATTGCTGAAAATATACTTTAAAGCTACCAGTAGGTATTAACTTATCAAAGTTGAGGTAGAACATTTTGGATTGGAATACACTCTCATCGAGCTGACGACCCTTATCAGCGCCGTTTTTACTTTTATTTAAATCTAATGGCATTTATAGTAATACATTATATAGTTAAGTAACTACTAAATAGTTGTAATTGCCGCAGACAAATATTATATTTTGCATGACATCATTACTGATGAAATATAACAAATTAAATGGATTTTTCTTCGTCTATAAAACTCAAAATAATAAACACTCCGCTTGAAAATTATCTGATAATGAAATATCATAAACGAATTAGATATTTTCAGTTGTTTGATTGCTGATTATTTCGTTTCAACTTACTTATAAATATTCAGTTGTTGTCTATATAAAACACGGGGGAAATAAAAAAAATGTAGGATACCCTTTTTAAACTGTTTAAATAAACATTGAGTGTTTCAGTAAAGATAGTAAAAGCCTTGTATGTAAATGTGTACACAGAGTGGCTTCACAGAGTATCTATATTTTTGTGCACAGGTGACGGCCGTAATTTGGCATCACTCTATACAAATAAAGAATTACTTATTGGACAGGAAATATAAAACTGTCGAGCATTGCCATAAAGTAGGCGAATTTTTTTTTATGTTGTTACCAGTTTCCAGGTTTATCTATAGCAAAGCTAAAGGAGTGTTTATTGACCCAAAAATTAGGAAACTTTTGAAGCTTAAATCTTTAGAGACCAAAAACAGGAATATACTAAGGCAAGAAACAAATATAAAACTATTGAAGGGTAAAAATGATAGCGCTCTCTTTCTGGAAGTTTAGAGAGCTGATCATTGACACGTTAACAATAGAAAAAAAATGTAAAAAGGACCATTGAGAGAGAAAAAAACGTTACTATAATGACTTATTATAATTTAGTTATTCAAATTTATTATATGATGAAATTAAAACCTAAGCAGTAAAATAATGAAATTTTTTGAATTTATTTAAATAAATATGTTATTAAACAAATTACCTTTTTTTTTTTAAATAATCGTGATAGCAAAACAATAGGTGTCATTGTTGGAATCAAGATCATTCCAAAAAACAAAAATTAGTCGTTTGCAGGGCTGTGTAATTTATAAATTATAACAAAATATTAACCACGTTTCTTCCATCTAAAATTTCTTAAAGAACTGTAATTGAAATTGATCGAAAGCTTACTATTCGACTAGGGATTTGAACTCCTAATGAAATATCACTAGTTATTATAATCAAGGATTCCTAAATAATTATTATTCGTCAAGGATTATCGACAATTATTCGGTTACTCTAATTGTGGTTTTGGTTGTTTGGATGAATGTTTAAATAAAAGACTATATTGGACTGAACACGAGAACATGTTAGAACTAAACGTACAGTCACTACATGCCCTTAATTAAAACAGTCCTACTCATTATTATTACAGGTAGCAAGCACCAAAGACCCTGGAATACACTGGTTCACTCAGATATCATTGAGCTATCTCCCACACAGTAAATATTTAAATAGCGGTAATGAGAACACCTAAATGGAATTACCAATATTGGTTCAGCCGTCGGTAACACTTGGGAATTACCACTACACCAAAGCTCGCTCCAATTATATCCGTATAATAGGTGCACGACGACGGGTCGAATCTGCAGTGTAATTTAATATTTAACTATATAATTTTTATACATGGTGACTTAATTTGGGTACAGTTGCTCATAAAATACCAGATACCTTAGGAAATTTATAAGTGTGCAAGACAGCGGAACAAGGGTTACTGCTTCTATATAATAAGAGAGCTTTGTCACTGCTTAGAAACAAAAATAAGGTGGTGAAATCGTAGCATTTGGTGATTCACTTTCAATTTAAAGTTAAAGTTAAATTATTTTCAATTTACCTTGGTATTAGTAAGGATCTATTTAAATTTAAAGTTATGAGCAGACGTTTGAAAAAACCCCCCCGATCAGTGGTGATCAGTTTTATCTATCCACCAATGCGCCATGAACAAAATTTAAATATTGACCAATTTAGGTAATTGGTCTATTCTTGTTGTTACGAGAATGAGGTTAAATTCAACAGCCAAATTCCAACGAAGGATAAAAAGCCAACCCGCATTCCCGGCAATTGTTATAAATACCAGGTGAAGCATCTTTTTTACTGCTGTATGCCAGCTGTGTTAGGATCTGGAATTTATAATATTTTACACTTTGTTATTATGCAGTAAAATTTCATATGTCTATATTATATATACATACACGAAGGACCTTTTAGTCTTCAAGCAGATATATTATAAAAAGTTGTCGTACCCATTGATATCGAGCTTTGATAACACTCTCATTATTTGTTTTTCTTTAACGCTCTAGGTTTTTACATTATCTACATTTGGAAGGAAGTAAATTGATATATATTCAAACAAATACACTAGGCTTAGTTCTAAAAAAAAAAAAAACAGGGGAAAATCATGCATGACATGTATACATCACAATATGAAAAAATATGGAATATTTGACCTTACTGTGTTCGTAAACATCTTTGAATTTGTACATTGGAGACAATCCGACTTGTTCGATTACGCTAACAAGCTTTTCTTAAGAATAGTGAGCAGTATAGACAACAGACTACACATTTAGTAAAACGTCTCTAGAAATATTTAAATACTCAGACAGAGACATGGTAGGAAACATGTCAAATGTGCTGCTGTACCAAGTCCGAACAAGTTCCACAAAAATATCACGTGGTATTGTTTGCTTGAGCGGTACATGTGAGTGGCTTAATCGTGAGGTCCCTTGCGGTCATAGCTATAAAGATAGGTCCTTCCTTTGCAATAACTTTTTAAGGGATTCAAATAAAGCAGAGCTTTAAAAGCTTCTAGAATGTGCTTTGCTGCACCAAGTAAGTCAAAGTTTACGATCAGATGTTAGAAATATGCAGTTCCTAGAAATATCTTTGATGTTCTGGCAGACATGCTCTCAGATGCGTGATTATTCTTCCATCCGTGATTGATGAATACTTTATGTTTCCTAAAAGAAACTCTTTTATGTTCAGTCGTAAAACGGTGACGTTTGTTGAATCGGCCAAGATGTAGTGAATAAAGGGTAGAAGACATCATGATGTTGTTGACTATAGTTAACGAAGAAGCCGGGATCAACGTTCTCTGGAGACAATAAGCATTGCTAATAAAACGTTAGGGATGAATGGCACCAGTAATTGTGAGGGGGGGACAAAACAGCTCCTTGGGGACATAATAATAATATCGGGTTTAACAAGGAGGCAAATATTGATTAGGTGGATATTGTGGGGCCATCTGTTGTCTGCCCCAGGGGAGGCACAATGCTGCCTGCCTCTTCACAGGCCAGCTGCCTCACGCCTTGCATAACTGTCTCCTAGCTCCTTGCTCAGGGGCCTCTCTTGTCTCCAGCCCCTTCCGAGTTCCCAGTTCCACCTCTGCTATTGACTCCAGAGAGCTTTGGAACGGCGGTACGGCGTGATTAACTTATAACTAGTCGATCCAAGGATCGTTATCCTAATTGTTTAAAAGCCATTTAGTAATAGCAAACAGTAACAGACAATTTTTTTTACATCGATTACTCTATCTGGTAGTGTGTGTAAGGTGTGGGGGAAGGAGCTTCCTTGCCCCCGAAGACCCACCAGATTAACCGGGGGTTCCCGGGCAGATTTTGTATTGTTTGAATTGCGCATGAAATGCTGATTGTATATATTGTATGAATGTCGTGAACTGTCCATATTAAGTGAGTCAAATTGGGTATAAAGTATGAATGAGATCATAAATCACTATTATTAATGATGCATAGCGAATTGTAATTTCACAAATAAAGATTTTCCTAAAAACAGCGAGTGTGGACAGACACTATATATGCGTGTCTTTATTTGATGTGCGTGTGTGCGTTAAACGTGAAAATGAAAAAAAAAATAATGCCAGGCTGTCATTTCGACCGGTTTTTGTATTTATATTTTATGGGAATATTTTAATGTTTTCATACCATATCCAAAGTTGACAAATCATGTAGCAAGTTTTAAAAAAATCAGAGTTGCCAGTTTAATTGCCTGACAGATATGAGTAGTAAGCATTACAACGGCAGGAGTGACTTTAAATTAGAGCTGTGAGACAGTGAAAAGGTGGTTGAAGACAGATCGCCCTTAAATTGTCATCCCCACCCCTGCGGCTGTGGCGTCCCAGGGGTGCAAAGTTTTCCATTGTTTTCATATAATTTCCCTTTTGAAAATACAGGCAACCCAATCCCACCGCTGTCTGCCGCTACTTGCTCTGTTTATTCCCCTCTTGGCTGTTTTTTTCATTTCCATAGTCACGACTCTCCAGCGACATTCTAAAAACGTATGTTCTTTCCTCTTCATCTTCTGCTGAACGGTTGATTCAATTTCCCAATGTTTGTTTTCTTCTTCCGGGTGGTTTTCAGTTAACTGAACAATCACGTGCACATGTGGGAACATTCTTTTTTCTACCTCTCTTCTTTTTTTTGCTGTCATCGTAGCGTACAGTCGGAATGTAGTTAAAAAGAACCTTCCCATATTATTTTATGGATTAAATTTTATCATAAAACGTGAATCATACCTCAAACACGATTAGTCATGAAAGAGTGTTTAACTTTTTCTTTCAAGTTTCAATTTTATATAGAATAGGCATATAAATTAAAAGTTACGTGTTAATAGGTACTTTATATGAATAAAACATTTAAGCCAAAACGTAGTTATAAGTGATTTATAAAAATGAAATTTTGGAAACACAATACTCCGAACACTCGCACACAGTAACAAGATGAGGAATTCATATTTCTATATAATGCTATGTTAGATTGAAAGAGACCGTTTAAATTTGTTTTGAATGACACAAATTTTTCCTTCCTCTTCAATACTTATTGTTTCTTCCATAGGAGGTTGTATTGAAGTGATCGTTGTGTGTCGAACACATATGTTGAATGTAGTTTAAACAAATGCGCGTTGAAAGCTTTAGGAAATAAAGAAAAGTATTGAAAAGAACGAAAATGGGTTTCATTAAAATCTGAATCCTTATATGGTGGAATGGGGACCTTGACTTGTTCAATATTCTTATTAAATAAATCCATTTAATATGAAACTATGATTGCAAGAAAGTCCTAGCACATTATGACAAGATTAGTGAGTTATGTATTTGTATTCTGAAACTTCACAAATTACGAAAAATATAGCCTAGGTTTTCACCAAATTTATTTATATTTCTTAATGTCAAACAATTGAATCCTCCCAAATCGGGAAAAGAGAGCGAAAATGTAAAAAAATATGAAGATAAAGAAGTGGATTTACAAGGGGAAAGTATGCCGATAAACTATTAAGAAACGGACAAACTATTAAGAAACGGATAAACTATTAAGAATGGACAAAGAAAGTAAATGGTTATAATTGCTTATTATCTGAGCAAAATAGACTCAAATAGAGCTCATTCATAATATTAGTTTACCAGCTATTCTTCATGATTATTTATTACCAGGGTTTAAAATATACAGTTATTTTTTCCAACAAAACATAAAATAATCTATAAAAATGATGCCAGATTTATGCTTAAAAATTAAAATCAATCGCTGATTTTATTGATTTCATAAAAAAATAATGATCACTGTCTAAGCGATATTTTATTCAATTAAAAAGTAATGATTAATTTTTGATCGATAAAAATACACTCAAAAAATAAAAATCAGAGTGAATAAAAATACTTTTTTTATCTCCGTTTGCTAATTTGTTTGCATAAATGGAAATGATGGGATTTTAAATAAAAACAAAAAATGCTACGGACCTTTTATTTATAACCTTTAATGCTATTTATTTTTTTGTTTATATTTATCTCTCTTTCTAATTATAACAATCTTTAGAACTGCTTACAAATCTCAAACTATCTAAACAATTAGCAAGGGGGTAGTTCACGATTGTCGGTGTGTTCACATAGTTTGTAATCTACAATTTGAAGATAATATGGGGCGAAATAAAAACTGGTGCTTCCGTGAAGCCTTCGGTATAAATTATGAGGGAAACACAAGTAAGAGCAAAAATTACAAACACAAGTAAAAGCAAAAATTACAAAAAAAAATTGTTGGTGTTCTTGTGAAACTTCTGCCGTCTCTTCATGAGAATTTGAGAGATAAATGGGAAAATTCAGATGAGACTACTTTTTCCAAGTTCTTCAAAGAGAAAGATCTCCATTGACATTTCAAAACATGATCTTACAAAAGCTTGCTTTGACAGTATAACTGTTGAGGGGAAGTCATGGAATTTTTTGGATAGTTCTGCATCCAGAACGTCTATGTCTAAGGCTGCTACTCTAGGCTGATCTGTCTTGGTCTCAGACAATTGAATGCGATGTATATTTCGAAGGAGCTCATTGTTTTAGCTAATGATATCTACTCAATATTTTTTAATTAGTTGTTGAGCGGCAATGTTCTATTACTGATCACCGGCAAGCATTTCTTTTATGGCTAGTGGCACTTGAGTGAGGAACGGGGTGCATTCTGGAAACGGTTTCAGTTTCATCTCCGCCCTCTTTACATTTTCTACCTGTGTACTGAGCGCACAAACAAATTTAATGGTACTAAGGGCACTTAAAATAATTTCATTACTTATTAAAGCTTTATGAAATTAGGTTTTGTTGCTACCTTAATTGCATACTGCTCAGTTAAAACGTCTTTCACCCTTAGCATAAGTTCGGAATTGAGTTTAAAAGAAAATATATTTCAATATATTCCAATGACACGGCTGACGGAGGAGCGTGGGGGACTTCCCAAAATTCCACTTCCCCTTTCGCATGTGAGCGAGGTGACAACCAAGTGGATTTGGGAGGTCTCTGGGCTGTTCGTAAATACTGTATGAATGAAAATTGTAAATATGGTATGAATGTGAACATTTATCACAATTACTTATCACCCAATATGGCAGATTGTAATTTTACATATTAAAGTTTTTGAATAATTAGAATTTCAATATTACTAAATCTGCTACTGATGATCGGTTTTTTTTTCCTTTTTTTTTTATCGGGAAACTTCTATAAAATGAGTATTTAGGAAATAATATTATATAGTTTGTAGAGAAGCAAATTTGATTCCATTAAGCAAAGGAGTATTTGTTTATTCGGTGACAGAACAAAACCTTTGTACATTGAGACCGTTCCCATCCGCATCGATTGCCCTTAGGAAAGTCCAACCCGGTTATTATTGTAGTACCCAGAGGGGGTGGGGGGAGAGGCGGAGACAAAGCGCCCCTTGAACAAATATTTGCTCAGTTTCAGCATTCTAATTGACTTGTGATAGGAGCACCCGGAGAGCGTCCTTTGTCCTGTAGCGAACGGTTTCCAACATCGACGCATCACTAAGTGTTCGTAGTTGTCTCAACAAACACAGTAGCCGCTGGCCTAGCCTCTTTGTAAAACAGCAACAGGACTACTTATGCTGTCTCTTTATTTAGAGTTGTTATTATACTAACTGACAGTTCACACTAGCAGGAGGACTCTGAAGTGGACGCGATATTATCTCTGACACGCCCTGCTCATTTCAAAATTATTGTAACACATAATTCCATCTTGAAATACCATAGAAGCTTAATGACAAGTACTTTAATGGTTGAAAAACCTACGAAAGTGAGAACTATGGTTTCTGACGGAAACGTGATAATCATAATGATGATCATCATATGAATAATAATGATCCTCCTGAGAACATGCTAAAGTTAACGATTTTGTTTAAAATTCAGGCAATTTTGAATTTAATATTTTTTTTTTAAATCAAAAAAGAAGGATTTTTTAAAAATGATCAAATTACTACATGGCATACAAACATGACTACTTGGCTAAGTGCTCACAATTTAATCATTTCGATCCCCAAGGCATAGTTCTTTCATATTTTAAATAAGGATGTCACGGGAGGTCTTTGAACGTTAAATAACTAAGCTATGAGCCTTGTATGGCCAGTGTCGTTAGGAAAAGGGTTCGCTTTCGAACGAGGTCTTTAGTCCATTTATTGACAACAGAGCGTTAGTAGGCAAAAAACCGTTAAAAAGAAAATAGTGCTCGCATAGGGTTTGTTCTAAGTCTCAAGATATGTTTTTTGGGGCAGATCTTAGGAAGAATCAATCAATAGGTGATTTATTTTGCACTTTTATACTTCCAATGCTGGTATTTATTGTCAACGACACAACTAAATGAGAGAACTACATGATGTAATTTTACTATGACGATGCATATATTTATGAAAGAAGAATGAATTTATATAAAAAAATAATAGTAATTATAACATTGCATAATAATATTAACATAAGCAAAGAAGAAAAGAAGGAAAAAGTAACAACAACAAAATGAATGTAGATTAAATAATTAGCAGATCAAAAAATAAAAACAACAAAATAAAGCCAAATGTTATTATTATTGGCCAAACAGTTATGCCATGAATAAGACATGAAAAAAGGGCGCACTGATATGGAAGATAAAAAACAAATAGAAGCGATTAGCTTAGCTTGTCTACACATAACTATCATGTAATATCTGTTCTAGTAATCTATAACTGACGTTTAAAATAGTAGACTCCATAAGGATATTGTAAAAAAAACACAATACTAAATACATATTTTTCCTCATAATAACAGTTATTTCTTATATCAATATGTGATGTATATGTATATAAAATATGTATATATACATATATATTATACTTATAACACAGGGCCGAACTATGACAGTCCAAACTCGCGTAGCAAATTAACGGTTTCTCGACTACTGAGACCAAATCCTTCCTTAATACAAACCATACAGAAATCGGATGTTTCTGCGGCATAGATAATGTTTCAATCCAAAGTCCTAAGTACAATAGTAAATGCCCCTTATTATGTCAGCAACAAAACCCTTCATAACGATCTTAATATACCCTACATTCTAGAACTCATCCCTTCCAAGTTTATGAAATTATACAGTAGCCTTTCCAACCACCCTAATCCTGTAGCACAGTCATTGCACTGCGCCACTCATCCCTATAATCCTCCTCGGAGACTGAAACGGCAGTGGCCTCGTGACCTACTATAAACGCGTGACAGTGGGAGTCGGGGCAATGACCAGTTTCTCCAATCATGTCCTATTGTATGAATGAGCGAGTGAATGATGCTGTAAATGTGGTATGAATGAGATCATTTATCTGTATTATTATTGCCTTATAAAAGGCAGATTGTAATTATTGCACAATAAAGATTGTTAGATTGATGAAGATAATGTTAAATCCACTTTAAGTGTCCCAAAAAGACACAAATCGGGCAGACATTCTTGTCCGCCACTTCCATCATCTCAACAGTAACGACTCAAACAAGGGTTTAACTGATTTTTAATGTTTGACTCAGAATGACGTAATCTAACCAAATAGTCATAAAAAACAAACTTCAGATGTCCGTATTAAGAAGTTCTGCTGCATAAATGATTTTTATTGAAATATATATCGGAAAAATCCATTCTAGACACATTAATATTGAAAAGTCAGAGTTAAAGGTCGGCTACCAAAAGGAAACGCCGAACCAATCCTTAACAATGGTCGAAAACCTGTTAGATAGATGACGGATAGAGCTTTTAAAGCCTTTAATAGTAATATGGGAAATTATATACATTAGACACAGTACCGCGGGCGGCGGGTAACTGTCCAGCCATGTTAATGTAGAGGAAGTCCAAACCATAAGCCTGTAATGGACATACAAACAGGAGGACAAGGCATGACCGTCCCCAAATAGGAGAGGGGATAACTTCTAGCTGCATAGACCTTAAAATGGAACACTTTCTTTCTTGTTTCTGTATACCTCACTTACTACTGCGGACTATATTCGTCTCTTGTGGCCATGGTCAGCCTTGCTAGAGCTAGTTAAGTCGGCTTACCTCTCTAAAACACCAACTTATACCACAGTTAAGTTAATAAGAATTTTTAACACAATAAAACTAGTCATAAAAACTGTAAATTGTAGCATATGGTTTCAATTCATTAGTTATTATTTACATTTTGCTTTTATTTCACATAAAATTAATTTTCATTTAAAAACTAATAAATCTTTACATTATAATTGCTTTGTTAGATTTGTCTTAGGGACTCCATTGCGCTCCCGTGTCTCTCAGATCCACACCGAGTTAGGGTAGCGCTTCCCTCCATCCGTGCGTATATCTTATCAGTTCATTCATTTCTAACCATAAATTCACATGTAGGGGGTAGCTGCATATACAGTATTTTGCAGTTTCAATCGTTAGTCCGCTCCCGGAACACAAGATCCCATCTCTATTGACTTCTATACTCCTGCCCACAAAACTGAAGCATACGATCGGGCCTTCCTTGTTCGCTTTACTATCCTCTATGATTTGCTACCTCGAAATATCCGCCATGAGCCATGGAGTCTGGTGGGTCCATCTATGACTTTATTTACTAAAATCAGCTTAAAATTCATTTTTTTAATTCATAATTATTAGTATCTTCCCTATACAGGTTTACACTTTATTTGTCATCTTAACATTTTTCTGGAATAAATCTTCTTTTTCTATAAAACAAATTTTTGGTTTGTTATTATTGTTTCGTGACCAGGTATCCCCTCCTAGACTTAAAGATAAAATAAATCTATGTTCAATTTTATTAATTAATTAATCTTGGTAACGTCAAATTGGACTTCCAAAGAAGGACTTTATTTTATTTTTATAATTTAAAATTTAGTATATTGTATTAATTTGAAGTAAGTGTCCTCAAATATCTATAAAGTGAGTATGCACATCTAAATACACTATAAGTCACTTAAAGCGATATTCCGGGTATAACGATTTCTAGCAATGCCTTTGATTGGTTTTCTAATCTCGCCTGTAGTAAATGTATTGGCAGGATAAAGGATAAAGACGCCCTTTACAGTCGTTCACCCTCAGAAGTACACCTTTCGCCATAAAGTTAACAGTGCACAGGATCAACAATTATGAGACCCTGGACCTAGTAACGACCGACCACCTGCCAGCATTGTATTCCATTGACGGTAGAGTTGTGATCCCACGTCCCACGAAGTACGACTATCGGTGGGCTGACTGGGACCTATATCGATCACAACTTTACCACCATTGCATACTGTTCCTGTTCTCCGCACTACAGAGGAAGTGGATCGACAGGTAGTTTTCCTGACCGGGGTTATCGTCGATGCAGCAAGCACTGCTATCCCAAAGTTTAGCCCGAAGCCACCCATGCTACAAAAACCACCAGACCATATTCTTCGACTTATTGCATTACGCAATAATTGTAAAAATAACTGGTATAGAACAAGAAATCGTCAGGCCAAGAAAGTTGTAAACTCTCTTACAACAAAAATTCGTGGCTTGATGAGGAATTGGAAGTCGGCAACGTGGCAGGAACGGCTTCATGGCTTACATGGCGGTTTCCGTAAGTTTTGGAAGCTCCTAAAGACTACTACCAAGAAGGACTCAGGTGTCCGTCTTCATGACGGAGACACCCTGTACACATCGGAAGAACAGGCTAAAATATTGGTCGACCACTATACCGCAGACAACGCCGCTAGGACAGGTAACTACCACAAACCACAGCAGCTGAGGACAGATCAGAACTATGTGTTTGTCTCCCCGAAGCAGCTCAAGGCGATTCTTCACTGGTGTCTGGAAAAGCGAGCACCAGGGGGCGACGGGGTGCAAACGGTATTGCCGAAACAGCTGCCGAGGAGAGGGATTGCCCAACTCGTTAACCTGTAAAATTCATGTATCAGGTTGCGATACTTTCCGACAGCGTGGAAACAAGCTATCTTGTTCCCGCTGCGCAAGCCCACAAAGAGAGGTGACCTCCCAGCCCTCTATCGCCCGATCAGTCTCCTCCCTCACATGGGGAAGATTCTCGAAAAGATAATACTGAACTACCTGAACGAGTTCTGTTCGGAAAATGCTATCATTCCGTACGAGCAGAAAGGTTTTCAGGCTCATCTGAGTATAGAACATCCGCTTGTGAAGGTACAAACGGAAGCCACCCTCGGTATCAACAAGAATACAGCAACTGCTATGATCTCGTTGGACTGCACGCAGGCTTTCGACTCCGTGTCCTACGGGATGCTGTGCCGACAGCTTTGTGACTGGGAATGCCCCGAACAGCTGCTATATACCATGTTGGGCTCGTTCTTCAAGAACAGATTGGTGAGGGTACAGGTGGGTGATTGCCTCTATAACCCATTCCCTCTGACTTGTGGAGTTCCTCAAGGTGCGGTTTTGTCTCCGGTTCTTTTCAGCATGTACACATCGGAAATTGTTGGGACAAACTATAAGAAAGCTATTGTAATCGTTCTCGCCGATGACATTGCGGTTTACAGCAGCAGCATGAGTGCACAAAGAGCTCTTATACACGCCAAGTCAGTTTGTAACGTTATCAGTGACAGACTGGGCATGTTAAACATCAGTGTGAACGCCGGGAAGACCGACTGCGTAATCTTCTCCCTCAAAAAGGGGAAAAAATCCTTGCCAAAATCGTATACCATAGGAGGGCAAGAGAACTCACTAGCTTTCTCAATGCACTATTTGGGTATAAAAATGGATAGGCATCTCCATTTCTCTACTCATTTTAGTAATAAAAAAGAAAAAGTACGACAAAGGTCTTACCGGCTATCGCACTTGCTAACTTTTTTTTTTTTTTTTTTTTTATGCCCTCCCTGGCTGAGCCTCAAACGGGCTTACCCAACGAGCCCGTGAAGCGAGCTCATGGGGTTACGTAGCCTGTGGTGCGCGTATTCCGGTGCAATGGGATTGTTGCACCGGTCAGCGCACCTTGAGTAATACTGTTTTCGTTCTTTATTTTCCAAAACCACAAAGAAAACAAAATAAAATAAAATCTTTTCCTTAAATCTACTTTGTACAATCCTTACTAGCTATTTTTTTCGCACTTGCTAACTTCCCTAATCTGTCGCTTCGTCTCAAATTGATGATATATAAATGTGTCCTCCGGCCAACTCTGTTGTATGGTGCCCCGCTATTTACCCACTTGACTGACAATACAGCCAAATGTCTCCAACATTTCCAGAATGGGATCATGCGAAAAGTGGTCCGACATACCTCTCTCGAGATGTTGAAGAGCGCTGACCTGCACCCGTTGATTATTGTGCCGTCGGTGGGTAAGTTCATCCGTCGGAGACACATCAAGTTTTTTGACTCGTTGCAGCACCTAACCAACTCAGTATTTAACAATATGACCCCACCACCCCTCCCGCACCCCATTATAAAATAACAAAACCTGTATATAATGTATTGATGCTATAGGAAATACAAAAATAATTTGTAAATAGATTCTCCTGAGGATCTATAATTATGTATAATTATCTGTAAATTTGAAGGGGTTATGAAAAAAAAAAAAAAAAGATGGATTTATTGATATTCTTAAATTCCTGTTGCCGATTTTTTCGAGTATCTGTTATGTACTATGATGACTAAAGAATAGCCAGTGTGATTACTTCATTTTATTTCTATCAAATTTGTGTAATCAATTTCAGTTGCAGTTTTGGTTTCAACCCGTGCGGTCATATCGAGAGGTTTAAAAAGTATCGAGAACTTTGTTGAAAAAAAGCTCATTATTCTAATTTGAAGCAATCAGTACAGCTGGTTATTTTTGGAAACATCGGCAAATTGATCATAATTATATATGTAATAAAACTTACATTATACTAGTCACATTAATCTTTATCGGATAATTCGTAATATTAGTTTTTTTGCAATATGTAGGTACGTCAGACTTTTTATTTTTTTAAATCCGATAGCGAAGTTCGATCTGAATCCTTAGGTCCTTTGAAAGGTAGTTAGTTATAAGCGAGTTACACTGACTTTGCTAGTAAAGAATTATGTACTTTCTGATGTTTTGTACTAAGGCAATTATAAAAAAAGTTGTTACTTCAATACAGAACTTATCATATGATAGTGGCTGTTGTTGGTAATGATTTAAAAGTGTTTCTTTTTTTAAGAGAAACAAATCAATTTATTATTCAGACTTCCTATTAGCTGCAAAGTTCCCGCATTGTATTCTGAAACAATGTATTAAGCGGGGTCTGTATAAGCTGTCAGCCTACTGTTGTGCTTTATCTTTTCTCGCTTGAATTAACTGTTTAGGCAGTAATTAAAAGGCTACGGGCGGGGAGGAGACTACAACCCCTCATAAGGGTGTAATCGCTACAAAAAAAGGGCACTGCTGTTGACCTAAGCAAGGGACAATATGTCTGTTTTGGATTGTCCCCTTGACGACCAGGCTTTTGTTTCCCTGATGAAGGGCAGCGGGCAGAAGAAACAATATGCCACCTTCCCACATAGGCCAATTATCGAGGTACGCTTTTTACCTGCTCTAATGAGAGCTCAGTCTGCTGACCCTTCCTTCTCCACCCCTGCTCCATATATTCATACCATGCTCCTGGATATAATTCATTTAGCTCACATCCTATCAAGAACATTATTGAGGGAATACAAATTTTAAAACATGTGCTTGGATGTCACTATTGACTGCTAATACCTTTAAAGTGCATTTGATCGGTCAATTCGACGAAATATTTCCATTTCTCGAATTTATTCTCCTTAAATAAGGGGACTCAGTCCTGCAGGATATCGAAAAGTTCTGACAATTAGCAAGGAAATACTTTATATCAACGTTATGTTGAGTTGGTCAATAATTTTTTTTTTGGGGCATGTTAAAACACCTATTATTATTATTAATATTATTTTAAAGCGTTAAATTTGCGATTTGTTTATGTGCTTTCGGGGTTTAATACGATTAAACAATGTAAATATTATAACTCTATGTCCAAGATTAAAGATTTTTTTTCATTTCATTTCCATACGACTTTTGAAACCATGTGAGCACGTTAGCAAGAATAATGCTTTACGGACCCCTGACCGGAAGATAGTCTGCACTTTCCGGTAGGACATATATTCTCATTTCAAGAAACGGAGGACTGATAAGAGAATGTGGGTAAAACCCATGTTGCCGACCAAGATGAGCACAGTTCCACTGTTGTTATGTTAATCGAAAAGCCAAGAACCAAGCACCCGTTGCTTGGTGTGCCTTCAGTGGGTAAGTTCATCCGCCGTAGACACATCAAGTTTTTTGACTCGTTGCAGCACCTAACCAACCCAGTGTTTAACACTATGACCCCAACACCCCTCCCGCATCGATGGGAACGGACTGTCAAGGAAAAATTAGGTTAAGAATTAGTACGTACGTTAGTTATAAGTTTAATCAAAAAGGTGAGCCCCGTCACCTTTATTAGTCAGTTTAGTCCAGTCACGTATAATTTATATTATTAGACTTGTTTATTCATTATATAATATTTATAAAATAACAAAACCTGTATATAATGTAGCGATGCTACAGGAAATACAAAAATAATTTGTAAATAGATTCGCCTGAGGATCTATAAGTATCTGTAAATTTAAAGGGGCTATAAAAGAGGGGGAAAAAAAAAAAAAAAAAAAAAAAAAAAAAAAAAAAAAAAAAAAAAAAAAAAAAAGATCTCAATAAACTATACCCATTCTTTTTGTAATCCATTTCTTTTTTTAATTGGGGGAGCGATACATATTGGAAGACTGAGTTATTCCTTACTAGTCGCTACTGCTTTGTATGGTGTGAATTTGACAACTGTGTGACAAAAGTTGTGAACTTTTATTAAATCAACAAAGTTAAAAGGTACCATTTATAGGATGTTTTGCCTGGTAGTTGGTTCATACTTCGAAGAATAGAGGAAAGACAATTTTTCAAGGTTTCATGCCCACAGTGATGACATAAATTCTTAATTCTGAAGTGTTGAAATGACAAAAAACCATTACTAACAGTAAAAAAACTAAAAACTTTTTAAATGAAAAATTCACAGATATCAGATACAAGATATGGAACTCGTGAAGAAAGGGGCGAAATATTCCTGGCAAATTCGAGGCAAATATTGCTACAAGTTTGGAAGCTACTATGGTAGCATCCTGTGCACCATTGCTTAGTATGTAGATAAAACGTTTCCCAGCTTTAGTTGTTTCTTTGCGCGCTGAATTGATCAATTTTGATTTGGTAAGAGGTATTATTACCTGGTACTATCTCACGATGACACTAACTCTACGCCATCCAAGCACAAAGATGGCAAATTGAACAATCGTAGGGCCGAACTGGATATATATCCTTTCAAACATATCATGCACCTAAATACAATGTAACTGACTAAGGTGAACATATTAGCTAGAAAGGATGTAAAATACTCATGTTCTACCTCAGCTTGAACACGCGCCTATTTGTGTTATGCTACTTTTCTCCCCAAGCACAACAGCATTAATACCAGTTTGAAAAAAACGTGTTATTGTTGATTGAATTTTTAAAGAAAGATTTTGTAGACTCTTTTGACAAAATGACTTTTAAGATGATATCGTCATTACGGAAAATCAAAGTACTTATGATCTCAATGGCTGGTAACCCTTATATAGAAGTATAGTAATACAATAAAGACCGAAATAAAAGGAAGGGGGAATGGGTAGTTTAGCAGGTAAAGGGTTGCCGATTAGCCCTTACGAAGAAGGTTAGCTGTCAGGGTGAGACTGCAGTTAAAATATCTTTTGCTACATTAGCATTAGAATGAATCGCCGAACTCGTTCTATCGCCTCCAGGGCCTCAAGTATCATAACCGAACGATCTTACTCTAACGGCCCAAGGAATCGTTCACATAATGGAATGACAACTTCTTAAGACGCTAACGGGTCTCTTGGGGCCGGGGTATCTCCTTCGCTGGGGGAAGTCACGGCTTCCGTCAATAATGTTGATCAGTGGAAGGATTTTATTTTCTGATAGCATATTAGATGTAATAAAAATAATCATAATAATATGACAATTTTATTTGAAGAAAATAATGAAAGTGTATAATTTTTATAACATTGCTTAATAATGGAGCGCTTACGGTGCACTTAAGGGCCGTGACGAGGATACTAAGCCGTTGATTATGTGTTCCTAAAGGAGATTATAGGTTTACAGGAGATAGCTGATCAGAATGTAAAGCAGATCCACTCCTATATAAATGCTAAATGATCCCCACTCAGTCCTCGTCGTATAGGAAACTGAGACCTCAACTTACTTCCATCCTTTGTAACACATTATCTTTATGTTTGGATGTTTTTAGACACTTCATACATGACATTCATACCGAATCCACGATTGATAATTTAAAAATTTCTTGTTTACACCGTTTTCTTCACTTCTCTATTATTAAATCTAAATTATATAAATCCTTTTTTGAAAATCAACCACTTCAAAGAGGAACCTTAGGTCCAAGTCTCAGTTACATTTATTATCATACCTTGGGATAGTTCACTGTATTTTGACTTTTACACGCACCAAGATTACTAATACTCCAGCTAAGAGAGATTACCACAAAATTAGCATATGTATACACCACTTCTTCCTAATATTGTTGTAGATTCATTAGACCTTACTGGGCTGTTACTCAGTTACAGTTAGCAGTACCTGCTTAAATAAAAATTGACTAAACTTAACTAAAAATGGTTTATGACCACAGTTTAGTTTTGTCACTGTGTGTTGTGACTTATATAATACAAAGCAACAAAGGTGAGTTTCTTATATTACTTTTGATTAAATTTGTTCAATAGAAATTTTTCACGTTCTACGTAATATTTATACATTTAAGGTGCTCTTTTTCGTTTTCTCCGGAAGACGTTCGGACTTCGCAATGCCGCCCAGTCGTTCCAGAGGTATATGAACAACATTTTTAGAGATCTACAATTTGTGTTCGTATACCTCGATAACATACTGATCGCTTCGGTCAGTGAAGAGGAACACCACCGTCACCTGGAAACAGTCTTCGGTCGTCTGGCTGCTCAAGGGCTAACCCTAGCATCGCAAAATGCGTGCTTGGACAGCCCGAGGTCGGATTCCTAGGGTACCATGTCTCACTCCAGGGCATCGTTCCATCGCCAGCTAAAGTACATACAATCTTAGATTACCCCCGACCTACTACGATACGGGACCTCAGACGTTTTCTCGGAATGGTCAACTTTTATCGCCGATGCTTACCTAACGCAGCTGAACACCAGAGGGTACTTAACGCCTACCTACAAGGGGCCAAGAAAAATGACCGACCATCAGAAACTGTGCCGATGAAGCTGCTAGCGCTTTCGAGGAAACCTGCAGGACTCGCTCATTCATCAACAGACGGGCAGCTCATCCTAGCCACTGACGCTAGTGACACAGCTATGGGTGCGGCATTACAACAGATGGAGGGAGGCGCTCTAAGGCCCATCGGCTTCTTCAGCCGCGCTTTCATCACTGCTTGGTCGAAATGCAGCACCTTCGATAGAGAGCTATTAGCTATCTACGAAGCAGTCAAATATTTTCGAAAGCTTCTCGAAGCGCGGGAGGTAATCATTTACACAGACAACAAGCCGCTCACACACGCCATGGCCCAGCAAAGTGACACTTCCTGCCCACGACGTATGTGATACCTAAATTACATAGCCCAATTCACGACAGATATCCGCTATTGTAATGGTGAGGAAAACGTCGTGGCGGATGCCCTCTCGCGCATAGAAGCCGTCTGTGCAGAAAAGTTTCCAAAGTTACACACTGCTCAAGTAGAAGATCAGGAATTGAAAGATTTCAGGGAACAGAACGCCACATGCAGGTTAGAGCCCGTCAATATCCCCGGCAGTGACACTTCTCTCATTTGCGAGACCTCACTGGGGGAGCCAAGGCCTTATTTACCTTTGGGCTTTCGTAGATCTACCTTCAACCAGCTACACAACCTGAGTCACCCGGGATTAAGAACAAGTCAAAAAATAATGAGAAAAAGGTTTTTTTGGCCAGGCATGAATGCCGACGTGGCTCGATGGGCACGATGTTGTATAGCATGCCACACCATAACTCCTCCCAGGCAATTCGCGGACGAGGGAAGGTTCGAACACGTTTATATTGACCTCATAGGGCCACTGCCAACGTCAGAAGGAAAGCGATACATCCTCACCGTGATTGACCGAGCCACGGGATGGCCTGAAGCAATTCCACTTGGCAACATGGAAGCTACCACTGTAGCCGACGCCTTCTTTAGTGGCTGGGTCACCAGGTTCGGCACACCCCTACAAATAACAACTGACCAAGTTCGTCAGTTTTAATCTTACCTATTCACGAGACTGACTCGACTCCTGGGTATCAAGAGAATTCTGACCACCGCCTACCATCTACAGTTAAACGGCCGAATTAAACGCTAGCACCGCTTGCTTAAACCGGCATTAACCGCCCACTCACAACATCGTCAGTGGACGCAGAGTCTGCCAGCAGGCCTGCTTGGCCTGTGAAGTGTAATAAAGGAAGACCTCGGGTGAAGCGTCACTGAGTGAACTTGCATAAAACCCTTACGCCTTCCCGGAGAGTCCTTTACACCAACACGAGTGGATCTTGACGATCGACGCAAAATCACACAACACCGGGAAGACACGAAGAAAACATTTGTTAGCAAAGACCTCAACAAATGCACACACGTCTTTGTTCAACATGAACACCGGCGCCTTGAACCGGCTTATACTGGTCCTCACTTAGTAGTCAGCAGAAATAATAAAACCGTGGTCATGACAGATAACAAGGAGACTCGCTTTTCCCTAGACCGCCAGCTTATTTGCTAGACACCACCGACAATATACCTGAACCAGGCACACCAGAGAGATTAGGAAACACTCCACCACCATACCTCTGAACGAGAAGTTTGGTAGCGCGACGGTAAAAATAAAAAAAACTGTCAAACTTCAACGAGTGTAGGTTGCTTTGGAGGAGCTTGTGTAGCGACCGCTAACTACATAAGATAAATCACCCTATACTCTATTGTATATATATTGTAAATTAATTTAAAACAAATGTGAATAACATTACCAAACCATAAATCATTGTAAATGTTGTAAACAATAAAGACGCAGCTGCAAGTCAATTAGTAATATGAGCTGGGTCACCCGCTACCCGCAGCAGGTAGTAAAGCGACCCCCAGACCTAGGGCTATCGAGCAAAGAGTCACCGCATACTGAGCTGGCATTGGGTAAATAAAACCGGAGATGATTGGCTACTTATGAAGCCACCTGGGTATATAAGACCCGCAGTTTGGGCCTCCAAATCATTCTCCCGACGACTAGCTAACTGATGACTTGCGGCTGAACTGATGCTCGAGAATTTGGCCTTCTCGATTATGAAAGCCTCTGGACCTCTCTCTTCCTAAACTCGCTATGTTTTAGTCCGGCCTTGTCAGACCCCACACTCTCCTAGTGGAATTCTCTGCCTTCACCTCGCTAAAACTAGCAGCTCCTTAGGAGAGGCCTCTCCCTCGTGGAAAACGGTTGTCGTGGCCCTGCAAATTTTTCAAGTAGTGTCTCCCTCGGCAATCCAGTCTGCCTCTCTCCGGTTCACACTCGCCTTTGGGATCGGGACAGATTTTTCCTACCCTCAGATACCGAGGGTGAATTCGTGGCCATTCCAAGACTACACAAACTACCTATACTACCTCCCTCTTCTCCTGAACATAGTACATTGTCGGGGCACATTCCTTTAAAATATGGAGTCAGATAGTAAGACCATCATGAAACGATTGTTCAGGTCATAGCCTAATCAAGCCTCACTTCGTCACCAGGGCTAGGGTAACTAGGCACCCCCCTCGTGACGACCCGACAATGTGTGTTAACATACCGGTAACATTGGAAGTGCTTAATTCCTTCCGACTAATAATAATAAAGTGGACAGAGTGAAATAACGGAATAAGTTCAAAGATTCCCTGGATTTCGTTATTGAATTTCCCAACACGAGAGATTAGTTCTAATTTCATCGAGAATCGCGTGTAAGTCAGGCTAAAAGGTGTGTTAACATGGGAAGTCCATAATTTCATTCAAAAAGTGCACGAAGTGAAATATCAAATCATAAATAAATCTTAATTTAAATATCCATGATGAGTGAATATGTGACCATCAATTGACAGAAAAACTCATATGGAATTCTAACAGGAATATTTTCAAGCCGTTTGTATATTGTTACTGAAATAAAAAGGATGTTTCTCATGACTAAAGTCTGTTATTTTTCCTTCTGTTCACAAAACGTGATGTTTTACTCTGCTTTCGTCTGGATCCTCTGAGCTTAAATTATTCATGGGATAAAAAGATCTTCTTATTTTTGAAAGGGAAAAGTTACATAAAAGTGAAAAACTGTCTAATTCAATCATGGTCGACTACATTTTACCTTACCTAATGTGAAACTCCAAACATTTCCTTGACGTATTTATGTTACAAAAAAAAATTACATAAAAAAATCAATTTTGGAAATGTTTTCCTCTCATTTAATAGAGGTTCTCTGATGTTTTGTTGCCCATAAACATTCAAAAATAACACTCCCCCTTTAATAACTCATATTACTTGATTAAGTATGCAACTGATGTTAATTTACAAAATGGATATTTTGATTAATTCCGTTTGCACGATGTTTTCAATTCATTATCAACCAGGACAACCCATCAATAGAGTTCAATCGCTTGTGTTCTTTCGAAAAAAAGTTGAAGCTGTAAAAATATGCTTAAAAAAAATCTCTCTCTCTCTCTCTCTCTATATATATATATATATATACAACAAACAAAAACTTGAAAACATAATACTTACAAAACTGTTCTAATTTCATTGTGAATTTCGTGTATGTTTCTTAAAGTGAGCTAGTATTAATTACTTGCTTAATTTTTGCTGTATTAAAGCAAGCCACAAAAAAAAAAGAAGTTAACTATTTACCAAAATAAAGATGGCATCTAATTATATGATATAACCTTGAGATGATTATTTTCGTTTAATACCTAATTACTCACTATTGTCTAATCTAGAAAGTGATAATGATATTTTTCGTTGAATAGCTCATTGTCTATAATAATTTCAAATTATTAAGATATAATGGATTGCGATTAATTTATTAATTAATTACAAGTGAAAATATAAATTATATTTTGCCCACAATCGCACACACATATTTATTGAGTGATTTTAACTTAAAATTTGTTTTATGGGAGGGATATTTAGAGCATAACTGTCACATTGGTAGTCCCACGCATGCGTAGACTGTATTTAGTGGGTTCCAGTTTTCTGTTTAGTGGCGTTTAGTTTGTAAATAAATAAATAAATAAATATTGTAACGTAATTTAATAATTTTAGCTAAACTCTAGCTGATATGTAAATAATGTTTATATGAATAAACAGCAAGCGACAACTAGTTCCCAGAGCACCTTGTCAGGACGCAGGAAAGACATATTTTATAGGCCAAAATAAGCACCTTCCTCATTGGTAGAAATAAACGGCTGTCTTGTCTTATTGGCTGGCTTTGGCTATATATATATACCCCTTGGCCTGATCTGAGCATTAAATCCCATAGATGCAGTAAAAGGAGCCACTAACAGCTCAGTTATATAATATTGTATATTAGTTTAAAAATATTATCTTATATTATATTAAAAATAATAATAATACGGATTAAGGGAAAATAAATCCGTTCATTCATGCCTCGGGACTTACAACTCGTAGTTACATTGATATTTTCAAATTTTTTTATTATTATTATATTCCTTTATTGAGCTATAATTACAATCTGCCTTTTATAAGGCAATAAGTAATTAAGATAAATGCTCTCATTCATACCATATTTACAGTTCATCATTCACTCGCTCATTCATACAATATTTACAGACAGCCCAGAGACCTCCCAAATCCACATGCGAAGAGAAAGCGGAGTCTTGGGAAGACCCCCACGCTCCTCCATCAGCCGCGTCACCTGATACTAGACAGTGGAGGCTGACCAAGAGCGCGAGA
This sequence comes from Acanthosoma haemorrhoidale, assembly GCA_930367205.1. Taxonomy (NCBI): domain Eukaryota; kingdom Metazoa; phylum Arthropoda; class Insecta; order Hemiptera; family Acanthosomatidae; genus Acanthosoma; species Acanthosoma haemorrhoidale. Next base: position 48,002,788 of record OV884012.1, on the reverse strand, counting down.
GCCACAGACGCTCAGGACATGATTGGAGAAACTGGCCATTGCCAGGACTCCCACTGTCACGCATTTATAGCAGGTCACGAGGCCACTGCCATTTCAGTCTCCGAGGAGGATTATAGGGATGAGTGGGGGAGAGCAATGGCTGTGCTACAGGATTAGGGTGTTTGGAAAGGCTACTGTCGAATTTCATAAACTTGGAAGGGATGAGTTCTAGAATGTGGGGTATATTAAGGTCGTTATGAAGGGTTTTGTTACTGACATAATAAGGGGCATTTACTATTGTTCTCAGGACTTTTGATTGAAAGGATTGGATACGCTTAATGTTCGACTTTTTTGCTGTCCTAGCTCTATTCCGTATGTCCAGATTGGTTAAAGTATAACATTGTAGATTAGTAGTTTATTTTCTATTGAGAGATAGGATGTCCTTTGAAGTAGTCCGTACAGTTGTCCAAAGCGTCTGTTTAGTTCTTGTCTTTTTAGTTTCGTATGTGGTTCCAGGTCAGTCGTTTGTCAAGATGGAAGCCTAAGTACCGTACTGTCTAGTGGACAAGACTTGCGACAAAGGGTGAAGGTAATGTGGGAGCATTTTGCTTCATTAACTTTGATCCGCCATTGATTGCACCAATACTCGATCTCGTCAAGGTGTTTTTGAAGGTTATGGGATGCTATGTCGGTATCTGAGTAGGATGACAAGACTACAGTGTCATATGCAAATGTGGCCAAGAAGGTATTGGGAGTAGAGGGGACATCAGCGGTGTATAGGTTATAGAGGATGGGGCCTAGGACACTGCCGTGTGGAGCTCCTGCATTTATGGGATAGTAGTTAGAGTATTCTAAACCACAGTGGACTTGGAAGAAGCGGTTTGAAAGGTAGGACTGTAGGATTAGGAAAAGGGTCTGTGGTAAATGTCTTTTGAGCTTGTAGAGCAAACCTGCGTGCCAAACCCTGTCAAAAGCTTGAGCTATATCAAGAAAGGCAGCAGTGCAATACTGTTTGGTTTCAAGGGCTGAAGAACGCGAAGGCCTTGTTGAGCAGTGGAATGTCGTTGGCGGAAACCAAACTGGTGTGTGGGAAAAAGGTTTTTGGATTCAACAATTGGAAGTAGACGTTTTAGTAGGAGTTTCTCAAATATTTTTGAGAGGATAGGGAGTAGGCTAATTGGACGGTAAGATGAGGCGTCATTGGGTGGTTTACCGGGTTTGGCGAATAGGACAATAATGGAATGTTTCCAGAGGAGAGGAAAGTGCGTCGTTCGGATAATGCAATTATATATATAGGTTAAAAAGATTATGGCTTTAGGAGGAAGTTGTTTGAGAATTTGAGGAGTAAGGATATCATATCCAGGGGATTTTCGTTAAGGTAAGTTTTTCAGAAGATATTTGACCTTAGAGGGATTAACGGCTTTTGGTGAAAGAGAGAGAGGAATAGGTGAAGCTAGGAAATCTTCCACAGTTGGGCTGTGAGTATGTCTTTGATGAGAAAGGTGAGGTGTGAAAGTATGTGTAAGATGCAGAGCGAATTCCTCCGACCAATCCCCCATCCGAAGCCACCCAGGACCCATCATCACGACGGAGTGGATGTGAAACAGGTTGATACTTTAGGATTTTTTTGGTTACATTCCACAAGGAGTTATCCCTGGTAGACAGAGAGGAGAGGTAGGAATTGAAAGAATCGGAACGGAAGGATGCCAATCGCCGCTTTACCAATCGGCAGTACTGATTGTACGAGCGGTGATCAGCAGGATGCCGGGATCTTTGCCACACTGTTCTGGAGCGGCGTTTGGATTGGATTAGATCTTTGAGATGCTGAGGTAAACGATTATGGTAGTGGATTTTTGGGTGACGATGGGGTGACGATGCCTCCCAAGCCGACCTCTGGACCAGAGTAGTGAAAGAATGCACTGCATCGTCTAGGTCTTGGGATGTTTTCAGGGAGAATTTGAGGTTTACGGACTCTGTAAGAAGCTGGCGGAAGTAGTCCCAGTCAACTGGGCCCCTAATAAATGAAGGAGGAGGCAGTTTGTGAATTGGTCTTAGGGAAATGGTTAATAATAAAGGACTATGATCAAGGAGAGGTCATCGAGGCGCGTGAGTGAATAGTTAAGTGTTCCTAAACTATTGTAAAAAAAGAAGTCAAGGAGATCAGGATTTCGGTTGAGATCAGATGGCCAATAGGTGGCTGTGTCAGGAGTGATAGTGGAGCAATGTTTCCGTGTGAGTGCAGACAGCAAAGCACGTCCTCGTGTATTAGTGGCTCTTGACCCCTAGTGTTGGTGCTTCGCATTAAAGTCCCCACCCACAAGTAAACGATGTCCGATGGAGTCTAGAAAGGAGATGAATTGGGAGTCGGAAATGGATTTATTGGGAGGGCAGTACACTGATGCTAGTGTAAGGGGAAAAGTGAAGGTGGTGATTGACACCGCAGTGGATTGAAGGAAATCATGTGCTACCAGAGGAACTATGTGGTGGGATATGGAGTTATGGATAATGACAGCGGTACCTGCATGAGCTGTTCCATCTGGATGATCAGTTCAATAAGTCTGGTACTGTCGAACGGTAAATGGTCGTTTACTCGTTGGTCTTGTTTCAGTTATGGGAGCTACGTCGCTGTTTTTGTCGTGGAGTAGTGCTGTAAGTTCGTTAGTGTAGATGCGAACACCATTCGCATTTGAAAGGAGAATGGATAAGGAGTCGGAAGGATCCACTTTTGGATTTTGTTCAACGGGGATAAGGTAGGAGACAAGATTTGTAAGAAGGGAAATGAGAGGGGTAATTAGGGTTCTGAACTCCGTAAGGAATGAGGTTAATAGGCTGGTGAGATCCGAAGAACTTGAAGGTGGAGGAATATGCAAGATGTGTGGTTTAGGATGGGATTGAGCTTGAGGGCTAACGGGATGAATGGAATGCTGGGAAAGGTGATCTTGCGGACAGGGAGTGGGTGGTGCCTGTGACTGCACTCTGTTGCGAACGGCATCGGCGAAAGAGACAGAAGGCTTCAAATTTCTGGCTGGACCGCTTCTTGTTAGTAGTTTTTCCTCTTCTGGCTGACGACGTTGTTCTGTCCTGGACTTCAGTGTTCTGTAGGCCTCGCAGCCTACAGTTGGGCCGATAGTTGGCCGGATGTCCTTGCTGGCAAAGCACGCATACCGCAGGCGAATTAAGGGGCTTTTTGCACAATTCGCTTTTGTGCTGCCCACTGCACTTAATACACCTGGCAGGGTGGATGCAGTAAGATTTTGTGTGCCCATATGCCTGACAGTTATGTCCCTGGACGATACCGCGTTTGGGATACGGTTTTTCAACCTGTACCCTTGTGTAGTACAGGTTTGTTAGGTCATATATCTTCTCGACTCCAGGTGTCCTCTTGAGATCAACAAAGAACAGTGGTACTGCCGTTTTTCTTGTTTCATCCTGTTGCCTATCCTCACGCAACACGTTTGTTATTTGGCGAACTTTTTATCCGAGAGCTGAGAGTTCTTCTTCTATTTCGTCAGCTGGTGTGGTTGGGTGCAAATTTCTGATCACCACTCGGAGTGATCGTTCCTGCTTTAATTGGTAGGTGTGCAAGTCTGCATTGGTTTCATCCAAATGTTTAACAATCGCTCGATAAGTATCGGGAGTATCTGGGGAAATTTTTGTATCCCGAGAGCGATTGAGGCACGTATATTTTCCGGTACCTACAATTTTGCTCATTTGTGAGCATAGTAATTTAAAGTTGCTAATGTTGCGTACAAAAAGTGCAGGCGGCTTGGATTGTGTTGGAGTTTTGTTGACTTCCATTTCTTCTGCTGGGATATTTTTCAAAGCCTCAAAGGTGTTTGGCGTGAAGAAAGGCGACTCTTCTATTTTGGATGTGCTGGCCTGTGGAGGTATCTCCTCCATAGAACTAGCTGCAGAGGAGGTCATTAGTACGTTCCTATTCGACCTTCTCTTTACAGGCGACGGTGTCGGAGTTGGACCTAGTGACCTAGATCTTTTTTTCTTATTTTGAGACATTAGTTGTTGATAAAATCTCATTTTCAATATTTATCTTAATTAATTATTGCCTTATAAAAGGCAGATTGTAATTATAGCACAATAAAGGAATATAATATGAAAAAAAAAAATCATAACAACGGTTTTTTTGTTAGTAAAAAAGAAGTACGTAGCGCCGGTGGGATTCAAGCTCACAATTCCCAGTGGCGAGTCACGGGTCTTGGCACTGAGCCACCAGACCGACTGGCTCAGAGAGCTATTTCTTGTCGTTAGTGAACGATCGGTGAACGTCTAACGGCAAAGGCGTTCCAATATGGCCGACCACTCAGTCCGATATCACTTATTACACTTCATCCAAATATAATAAGCAATTTACTCACGTCTTGAGGGCTCCCTCGTGGCCAGCTCACGTAAGCTAAAACAATTTTATGAGTGAACTGTGGCCTATAAACGGTAGAATTAAGTATTAGAAGGACGAGCGAAGTTGAGAGGTGTTTCAGAAAGTAGCGTATGCGCAACAATTGATATTTCCAAATAGCAAAGTAATTTTGCTGGTTTTAGTCAGGCGTTGTCAACACCTTCCCAGTGGAGTTTCCTGCCTTCCGCCCCACTAAAACTAGCCCTTCCTTGGAAAACGGCTGGTGGGGCACTACACCTTCCTAGTGGCGCTTCCCCCAGAGGTTCAGTCCATCTCCTATCGGTTCACATTCACCTTTTTGGATGGCATAACCTTAGATTTTGATTGTGTGCTCTTGGCATTCCAAAACCACGTAAAATACCACAAAACCTAACGGTTCCTACCTCTTCTTCTGAAAGACCCTGCCGGGGCACACGTGTCACGAAATGGAGATCAATGATGGTACCCGTGACCCACAAACTGTGAAGGTCACAGACCACCCCTCTCCACCAGCGGGGTCAGGTCTGTAAGACTTCCCTCGTGACAGTACGACAATAGTGACGACCCGACAATTGCGAAAAACATATTATAAATATAATTTTAATATTAGAATTTTCTATGAAGTGTGACGATAAGGTGGAGCAGTGAGTAGCAATATGTCGTTGAAGTCTGCAACTAAGATTTTCAAAATGGGATTTTGGTATTTCCAAAATGTTTGATTTTGAATCGATTATGTGAAGATGAGAGAATCTGAACGACCGATTTCGAGGCCCTATCCCCACTCGTCTCCTGAGCGTCGGTGGTTCTCTTGCTCAGATATCTCTTTATCTGGTATTCAATACATGGCAAAACGGTCTAAGAGGGAGGGGAAAAGAGCGCTATTGGTCCCAGCATTTCAACCAGCTAGAAGCCAAGAATCGTCAGGGTAGTGGGGGCTCTAGTCAGAATGGGTACATACACATTGCATGAATGTGAATTGTACATTGTAAATAAGTATGGCTGAATTCTTATATCCCAATAGGACTCCCCTTAGTGAAAGGCACCCATCCATCCAAAATAATTTTCCTTTTATTTTTCCCACATCCTATTTTTTATAAGTTTGAGAGCTATAAAAAAAAAGGATTTAAAAAAAAAAAAAAAATACTTATATCCCAATTAATAATGATTTACTATCAATTCGTAATTTTTCGAATAAAGATATGTAAAAGAAAATTAAATATGGAGTGAGAGAGACTGTGAAGACAGAGGATCCAAGCGACAATCGGCAATTATTTGACACATTCCTCCAGCTCCCTAAAAATCACCCTATTGCCTTTAAAACCAATCACTCCGAATTCATGTACTATTGGAAAAAAAAAAAAAAACGAAATGGAAGCAACGTTATGTATAAGCAACTCAAAAAAAAAAAAAATTCCGAAAATCAGCGCGTTGTCAACGTGGGATGTCAATTATTTCTGCTGAAGGGAAAAGGTTTAAAACGATGTGTCATACGTGTTTTGTATCGAAGTATTTTAATATATCCCGGTGAAAGGTTTTTCATTTACTGGCGGGGGCTTTTACGTTTGAATAACGCCAGCCCACGTATTATTTATTCTCAACATGGAGTGAATAATGACTGACAAAGGAGAAAAGTATTGAGGGATATCGGGCACCTCCAGCCCCTCTGTCTCCCGCGGTCACTTACATCTGGGTCAGCTGCGATCCTGTGCTGCATCAATCATCCACGACACTGCTCTCCATTACCCTGATAGTTAATGGAAGTTGAACCTTCGCATTTTTAACATATTCCTCCTTAATATGGACGAGCGTAGGCCTGGGTGTATTTGAATCTTTTCTTTAGACGAAAGACTATTTATTCACAAGAGATTTCTTTTAGTAATACAGCGGTCTCGCGATTAGCCGTGGTTTCCAGTCCATGAAGCTAAAGAAAGAAAATTACAACATACGAAATACAATTACGTAAATCAATTTATCTGTCTTATTCAAATTTAAAATACAAATAATAAAAACTGTAAACATTATATTCGAAATTTGTTTCTAATTAAAATATATTAACAATTAGATAGTAAATAATACATTTGCCATTAAAATGTTGAATTTATTTGTTTCCTTTAATTTAAACTTCTAAAACATATTATCTGCGAAGTAGTAAACCTCAATTATACATAACTAAAATACACTCATAAAAAACCTAACACAACCATTTAAATACTCGATTTCTATTCTTAGCTGCACATATAATTCTTTATTTATTTATATATCCAATTCTTTTTTAATGTTAGATTTTCTTCCATTTCAATTGTTACCATTTTAGCTAGTTCTCTATAAGGTGGTGGTTTGATCGCTGTTTGGTCTTCAGGTTAACATTGGTGTATATAACGATCATCGTAAATATTACGAATGATATGTTGTGATTCTCTGAACTATATTGTTCAACCATTTTTGTTTATAATTTTATAATAGGTACTGTTTTATCTTTTTCCGCATAACGGGCCTACGTAACGATTCCAGAAAGGGGAGGAGCATTGCTTTTCTTCTCTTTCATCAAGTGAGAATAGTTTTGGCTTACACCTAATGTAACCAAACAAGTTTGTTTTTGACATATTACCAGAGCCGAATGAGTTCTGGCGTGTCAATACTGTTAATTTCGTCTAAGTAATCAACCATTCAAAAAGCAATTAAATATATGTTTGCCTTTGAAGCTAACGTGCAAATTTTTCTCCACGCAAATGGTTTTAACTTAAATGAAATGGCTTGTTTGTACTTGGCTGATGACTCGCCCCGGGACATTGTTGATCCGTCTATTCTAGTCGCAACCGACATTGCTGTATTCTCATTTCATCATCCAAATGGCCCCATGGATACGAATACTGTTTCATCGCATCAAGTGCACTAGAATAAAAGTTTCCGCTTTTTAATATCTAACTTTTAAAAAAGGATGGAGGTAGGTGCCTTTGCCCGACAATTAGACGAAATAACTTTTACATCTTGAAAAATCATACTAAACTCTTAAAATGCCTGAATAACGAATTCCGATTGAGATTTAGTGCAATATTTAAACATTGTACAACATAGTAAAACAGTCCCTTTTTGCTAAGAATTTTCATTCACAAAATGCGTAGATTAGTTTTATTTTAATGATTCCATTACGTTCCATTTTGGGAATGGTTCGTTTATTTTTCCAACTTCATTACCTTGAACTCCATAAGGTAAAGTATTAATATTATAATCGAGTGAATGAATTGGTTGGGATATTGGCTTAGGATGGTGAAAGATATTAACATTTTTTTTATATCAAAATCATTATGATACGAATATTTTTAAGTGTCGCCATCAAGCACCAGTCTATGAAAAATTTCACTTTCGAAAAGTTATAGTGTATTTTGAAGGTGTTTAATAAGACGTTACAGTGGTTCTCATGCATGAAGCAATTGTTGATTTCAAAATATCACATTAAATATCCCCCTATTTGGCTCTTTTGTTTATATTTTTATATTGTTTAATTTTTTATTTAATTACTATTATTATTAGCCAAAAAAATAAGTATCCAGGCTCGAGTCCGTCCGATTCCTGTATAAATTTGTTTCGGTAACTATTATTATAAATAATAATAATACTGGGACATATACCACGACACATTTTACCTGTATTTATATAATTATGAAATACAACCGTCTCTGAGTTTAATTGCTGCTATTATTATAATTAAGATGCGAATTCGAAAGAATTTTTTCCCCCTTCATATCCCCTTGTAATTAAAATGTTTGGAATTGAATATAGATTGTATGTGAATTTATGCAATATTATATGTCCTGTAGCATGGGTACATTTTACACAATTTCCAACAATTCCATACTGTGATTTGTGATTGTAACAAAAGTATAATGTACATTATACATGCATTGTCTATACAGGTTTAAAAGGTGATTGGGGCTAACCTTATAAATCATAAAAGGAAAAATCGTTTTTTTTTTCCTTTATAGCCCCTTTAAATTTACACTTTTTTTTTGTTTTTTTTCCTCCCCATAGTTCTAAAACTTATAAAAATAGGATGTGGGAAAATTATTTTGGATTGATGGGTGCCTTTCACTAAGGGGAGTCCCATTTGAAGGAAGTATGAGAAGGATATGGGGTGTGGGATGCCTAAAAGAGGTGGGTGGATTCGGGAAGGTAGTGAGAGTCTACCTATGGTGGAGCATACGGGTACTAGGCATTGGTTTGAAGTCGGCCAGGTCATACCTGGCCCCAGCCCCTGTAGGGGGCTGTAGTTAGCCGGCCTATAGGCCGGGAGATCGACCTACCCTGAGCAGGTAGAAGGGGTCATCATATTGCTTCGGTTGAGTCGGCCGGGAGATCGACCTCAATCTCTCGGCTGGGTGTGAATCGTTCAGTCCCCGTCGGGGTTCTATGAGGTCTATCTGTCTCTAGGCTTCCGCGGTCCAGCAGTGCTTCCATTGGACGGGCATTGGTGGTGGTTGAAGGTCGGATAATAGTGGGTTGTGGCAGTGTTGAAGGGAATCGAAAAATTTGATGTGTCGTCTCTTGATAAAATCTTGGATGGTGAGCACTTCAAATTTTTCGTGGATCTCGTCTGCCTTCATTCGGTCAAACGGGGTATGAGGGAGGCGCAGAGGAGAACTCTGTTCTGGAATTGCTAGAGCGTTAGGAGAGTGTTAGGAGTCAGATACTTGAAGAGAGGGGTCCCGTACATAAAAGCAGGTCTCAGGACGCTCTGGTATATCAGCAGCTGAAGGCGTACCGATAAAGCCGGGGTGTGAAGTAGGTGTCCGAGGCTTTGACTCCATTGAAAACATAAAAGGGATTTATAAATTTACAGATTTTTTTTTTTTTTTTTTTTTTCTTAGCTCTCAAACTTATAAAAATAGGATGTGCGAAAAATAAAGGAAAATTATTTTGGGCTAATGAGTGCCTTTCACTAAGTGGAGTCCCCCATTTGAAGGATGTATGAGAAGGATATAGGGTGTGGAATGCCTAAAGGAGGCGGGTGGATCATTAACAAGTATAATGATACACTACTGGAAAAAAGGATTCTGTGGGATTGAAATTTAAGTTTAATTGTTGAACGAATAGTCTAAAAGCAGAATTAGGTTCATTTTGTCTTTTCGCATTTGTACGGTAACGTTTTATTTTAGCTAAAACTTGTAGAGGGACGTAACTTTTCGCTGATTTTACAGGTCTCTTGAGTAAACACTCTTATTGTCTTTTCCAACAAGGGATTTTTGTCTGTGTGAGGCTGTGGCCGACACAGGGAAGCTGTCAACTAACCTTGTCTAGCTCACCTTTGTCAAGGGGCATAATTTTCAATTTTGTAACCAAGTAGGAGTGGTATTCCAAGTTACGTAATGAAATTTCTACAGTAGGCTGATGGGTTTCATCTTACCCAGCGGAACGTCGAAGTGGTCCAAGCTAGCAAAGTCAAAAAGAGTGTTCTCTAACGTTTTCTGTGCTCAAAAATGCTCTAATGTTAACATCAAAAGAGTGTTACTTCCAAATGTAATCTAAACATGTTTGATACTCTTACTACAAGTTAAAAATCAATCAAATTTTGTCGATATTTATAACTCCTTAATTTCGTAAATGGAACACAAACTGAATCCAAGGATTGGGCCTTTTTTTTATTACAGCATCCTGCCCAGACATCTAGGGCGCTGGAGGCTCTAATCGAACTTCAAAAATACCCATTTAAAAGTTTCTAGAAATTAAACAGCTATGACGTCATAAACGAAATGCAAGTTCAGAACATTAGGAAAGTATATGTACCAGAAATTCAAGGTTCTTGACAATAATGATGTTAGTCTCATTCTGAAGTTTGCTATTGACTTGAGAATTCTACAACCAATAAAAATACAGCTAACGAGACCTTATATAATGAATTCATTTAATTCAGCGGGTATTTTCCAGACACCATGCTAAAAATAATGTAATTGGAAAATGATTTATTGATGACCATTATTTGAAAAACTCCTGGACATACATGTACAGGAAAAATTTTCATAGCACATATTAAACGTTTTGAGGAGAAAAATGATATTAAAGTCCTTTTGTACAATAGAGTTTTCTTTCATTCTTTCAATAGAGGATAGCTCCGAATATGATGAATATGACTGCGATTCTCTCTTATGTAGTCTAAAAGGACGTAAAACCATAATTAAAAAACACTTCATGAATGGGAAATTATTCATTCATACCGTGTAGATAATAGTATTCATTCTCTCACTCATATAGTATTTACAACCTAAACAAAACCCAGGAATCCCCCAGACAAGCCTTCACGAATTTCACCTTCTAAGCAGAAGGGAAGGAAGCAGGGATTAGTAAAATCCCCCAAGCTCCTCTAACAGCCACGTTACGGCAAGATTGTAGGAGGACTGAGAACTTGCCGCAGACACTTCGGACATGAGGGAAGACTACTGTATAGAACTAGAATTACCAATAACTACTTAAATATATGAGGTTCTGGTGCTTTGGTACTTCAATCTCCAAGGAGGGTCGTAGGGATGTGTAGAATTAGACAGCGGTTTGGCAGAGGGATTAGGGTATGCAGTTAATTTTATTTGCAACTTTTAAAAATTAGAAGGGATGTGTTCAAGGCTAGTAAGATTAGTAAGTTTAGTATTGAGGGGTTTATTAGTGACACAGAATGGGGATATTGTTCTAAGTAAAATGGATTTTTGAGTCTCTCACAGCTCAATTCCGTAAGTTCTGATTGGATTTAGTAAATCAGTTTTTTGTTTTCTATTGAGAGGTAAGGTTTTATGTTTAGCAAACTATACAGTTATCCAAAACTTTATTGAGCTCTTGTCTTTTGAGACTCGTGTGTAGGTTCAAAGTTAGTCTTTTGTTCCTGATGGAGTCCAAGGGATCATACAATGTCAGAAGGGGTACAGCGTTCAAATGGGGAAATGGACAAGATCCTTCATTAGCATTTATTTATATTGGTTGCTAGTACTTGTAAGTGCTTAATTTTCACCAGGTTTCGAGGACTATGTGAGAATCTAAATCAGCTGTAACCTGGTGAGGTAGGAAATAGTGATTAGTTAGTGATTTGACAGTGGGATTAGTGCGTGCAGTTAATTTTGTTTGCACTTATAAACTAGAGGGGATGTGTTAAAGGCTAGTTGGTTTATTAAGGTTAGTATTGGTTAGTTTGCTAGGCAGGAGGCAATGAAAAGAAGTATTTTTTGGGTGGAATGGATTTCAGTATTCCCAGGTGCCAACCTGGTCAAATGACTATTCTACACCCAGAAATGCCCCAGCGCGGTTGCAGTGTACATTTACTCTCCAGGTCTAAAGAAGTGTGGTCCAGAATTGGATCCTTCACGTATAGGTTCGCATCATCCTTCACGTGATATCAAGCTCGATTAAGGGGACGAGGGGCTGAACGGAACAACTAATTATCAGACACGAGTGAAAACAAGTTTTTCAGGTTTTGGAAAAAAAAAATACCCTAAATCATAAAAAAACGTAATCCTAAAAATTGACTATTTAAATATTGTTCGGAAAATGACTAGATTTATGCTCAAATGTTTAAAGTGAGTTAATTGAAGTGTTCCTTATTTAAAGGTGAATGAGATATTGACAAACAAAATTACACTTTTCTGAATTCATAGTTAGTGAATCTGTCGACTGAAAGGCTAATTTATTAAATGGCTGATACGTCGGAAGTTAATATATACATACATAAACCTGTTAATATGTGAATTAAGTCAACTATGAAATAAGATGGAGTGAGTTTTATGGCTACAATTAGGCCTAATATTAACAAACTTTGTTAATTTTCCATTTCGTTTTTGATGGCGCTTGATGTAGATTCTCGAATGGAATTAACAAACAATCTTTAGAAAATGATCTCCAGAAGGACAATATTACAAAATCTCATGGAAAATAATGAGATTTCACTGGCAGGGGATGGACGAGGTGTCCTTACCAACGTAGTTATTGTTTTTGCCCTTACCCCTTGCAGTATTCACCCCTTTCGTATTTTATGTAATGAAGTTTGAGCCTGGTGCGACTTTTAAGACTTTAATTGCTTTATGTACTATTTTTTTAGAGGGGGGTATGGAATACCATTCCATTATTCTTGATGGAGAACGTAACTCCCTTCGTAGACGGACCTGTGCATTGATTTATCTCAATATCCAACATGAAGCAAAATGCCGAAGTATTTGAAATTGCAACCTTCATAAAACTGCTTTCTTATTTAGCCATGGTAACAGGCCATATATCGACAATAATCCACTGAGAAATTAGTGACTACATTTTGCCAAAATTTATTTTCATGTAATTGCTTATATATGGATTGTATATTTTCACTGCACACATTCCGGACTATCTTCATACTAAGTGATAAATATATGTTCATCATAGTCTCCATGGAATCGTTTTATCGACATAGATTACTAGAAGGTCACTATCCAACTTATTAAAAGGGTTGCTTGTTATTTTTAGAGGTAGATGACGGTAGCATAGCCATCTTTAACGAATAGGATTGTTTCTAAATTTTCTCATTTAAAAGATCTAGGTTGGAAAAATTATATCTTCTTACAGTAGAAAGTTTAGTTTATCTGTGGCTTGTTGTCCAATGTCGGTCACAGGGATGAAGATTATTCAATTCTGATAAGAAAGCATCATAGCCGACTATTTGTCATCTGGTGAGGGATACAATCTGGATCAATGGAGTCGTAGCTATCTATATGTCGTATAGACGATAGTCGTAGCTATCTATATGTCGTATAGACGATAGTCGTAGCTATCTATATGTCGCATAGACGATAGCCGTAGCTATCTATATGTCGTATAGACGATGGTCGTAGTTATCGTCTCATCAGAGACGATTGTTGGGATTAATGATAATGTTTCATGGCTATTGGGAGCAATGGTAGCGAGTCTGAGAATGGTGGTGCTATTTGCGAGCCAAGAGAACAAGCTACTTTTAACTATTTTTAGCTATGCGATCCCAGATTGTTGCTGTTTAAGTCACATAAAAGTAATATGAAATGTTTTGTAAGTGATTTGTAGGTGTGACAGATTCGAATGACCTACCCAAGCAATAGGTAGAAGTTCATTTATTTTACAATTTAACACCCTTTATAGTGTGAAATTCAGACATTCTAGGCTCGTTTATCTATGAAGAACATTTTAGGTATTAATTTTTTTTAAATTAGAAGAAAGGTGTTAGGATTTGGATGATATTAGTTTGGAAACTGATTTTCTAACATTTCTGACTTTGTTATAATAGAATCGGTATTCTTTAAAATTTTTACGAGCTCACGTTGCACCAAGTTTCTCATAGCAAACATATACAATTTATATGCTTGGTGTTTTGTTTCATATCTCTGGTGTTTTCAGCAAATTTTCAAAAAGTTGTTTTAAATATTTTCAAGGAATAATTTTTTATGTGAATATTGTTATAGATATAAGACTGTTTTACATAATTTTCCACATTTATTTGTGCGTTTCAAAATACATTTCAGATATTTGACGATGGTTTAGTCACCGAAATAGTTTGTATAGTAAAAAAAATCTTTTTAAATTTTTGTAAACATAAGACAACCAGAATGGAGTACACATATGGGTGGGACATGCAGCATTGAAATGTTCTTTTACTGAGATGCTGCAAATCAATAAGAAACTTACGGACGGTATGTAGATTTCTTAACGTTTTGCTTTAATCGGAGTAACGTTCCACGCATAATGAAATGTGGAGTATTTCTGCAGCACGAGGCCGGCCAATCGACCGCAAGCCTTCGGCAAAAGCCGGCAGCTAATGAGCCAGTATTTAAGGCGGGCTTAACTTTAGTGACTTTTAATATCCTCCTCTGCACTGACTCCCATTCGGAATATATTAACTCTCCTGACCATGGCCTCCTTCCGCCTACTAATTGACCCTTACACTCCCCACTCGCTAATTGTTGCGCTTCCGGCTTCGGAATTAGAAAACTTAGCTTGAGTTATTGCGGTGGAGCTCGCTTCAAGAAGAAACTTCCTGATGAGTCGGCGTTTGTACATTGGTTTTTAATACATTTTTTTATAACATAATTAATATTATTGCGCATAACATGAAATTTTTGTTAGTTTGATGGACTAGCAGGCTCTCCATGCACTGGGGAAGTTTTGAACGTTTATCACACATCATTTTTTCAAATAAAACTATTTACATTTTGTTCTTAATTGTTTTTGTACCATGGACTTGGGAGGTCTCTGGACTGTTTGTAAATACTGTATGCATCAGTCAGTGAATGAATATTGCAAATATGGTATGCATTTATCACAATTACTTATTGCCCAATGAGGCAGATTGTAATTTATCATTATAAACTTGTTGTAAATAAATTTTTTTTTGTACAGTACATACATTCAATCATGTGTATAATTATGTTATGTTCACCTCCTTTCCTTTTTCTGCATATGAAATTCTTGTTGACACCGATTTCTGTGCACTGTTTTCAATAAACCATGTAATTTGTGAAGCTATCTTTTATCAATAAAAAACAAGATTGCAATCAAACTAGCTTGAAAATAGGTACCCCTTGTATCCAAAATGTCTTATTAATTTTCTTTTTATTGTCCCTTAGGGATATGGAAGAACATGTGTATTTCACATTGCACTACTGGACCGGGTTCCGTACGGTTCCGAGGAGCTTGGACTCTGTATCGTCTTTGTATTATCTTTGGCTCCAGAGATACAACCATTACCTATAGATACAACAATTTTGATGAAGTAAGGGCTATAGACTTAAATAAACCCAACCCAATCCAATCAAAGAGATGTCTGGAGAACATAATTTTTTGAGTGTGAGGGGCTAAAATCGATTCTGCGAACTGAATACTTCTTTTATTTACTATAATTCACTTAGCTTTTGACTAATTATACAGAAGATCGTTTATAATTTGCTACCGCCTATGGTACGATTTCACGTATATACAATAGTTTTAAAGTGAATTTGTCACATTGGGCATTCCTCTCGCTCGTGCGCCCCAGATGATTTTTTTCGGTAGACGCATGCCCAGGCCACATTAGCAAAAAATTACAAAACAGATGGTCTGAGTGATTAGAGGGTCTAAAAAATGGTATGCATGTTGTACTACTGGGGCTGTTCAGCTTGAATTTTATAAATTTAATTTCATCACCCTAGAATCTAAGTGGAATTTTTTTTTTTTTACGTAATAGCTGGTAAGGACTTTATTTCAATTTTCAGAAGTTCTAAGATGATAATTATTGTTTATTTTATGAAATAAGTTTAGATGGTGTGATGAACAAGACTACCGATATTTAGATTATATATATATTATATGTTAAACGATGTATACAGGAAGCTACTGGGTTAAATGTCAATAATGTGTGCATTGGAATGTTCCTCCTCTCTGCCAGTATCAATTATTGAAAATTGTTCGTGCTGAAATTTGGTACGTACATTTGAATCGGGATGCGGTCGCATAACTTGTAAACTTTGAAGATTAATATCCACTTACATAATGGAAACCGTCAACTACATTAAACTAAATATAATCAAGCTTGTTTTGGATGAAGTGAAATAATTACTCCCATTCAAGAGGTTGTCGTCTTTGCCTGAATCTATCTGTTCACAACTGCGGCATTATGTGGGATAATTCTGACACAAGCCCTGCCCAAACTTTATAAACTGCTGTCTAATAATAGATATGAATACAATTTTCTGAAGGTAGAGCAAAGTAGTCTCAATTCTGTATGTAGACTACACAATCCATATATCCAGTATTGTTTTAGATTAATAAAATTGTTTTAATGCTGGAGGATTTCCTATTGTGAAGTCATAAGCATCGTCAATTTTTGTCTTCTGTTTACCATCTCACATTACAAGATAATAGTCTCTAATGGAGTCATAGAACGCACATGATAGTTTAATGAAATCATAATAGGCGGAGTATCTCAAAGAAAAATTTTGTATGTAAATCCGTTTCCATATATCGCAGTGATTGATTCTATTTCCTGGCACAAATTGAACTTTAGGCATCAATGGTTTTCTTAAATTAATTCCTTGTGATATCTTTTTTTTTGTTTAATTTTTTTTTTGGGGGGTTGGGGTTACCTCAGTTTCATAAAGACAAATGAGTAGTTTCTAAACAAAGAATAAGTGAATCTAGTTAAAAAAACAATTTACTTTTGAGACATAACTTAGTATGCGTCAATTAAACTATTACCTTATATAGCACCAGCTATATATATATTATGGTGAGAACATTCATTAATACCCCTATATATTCATGAGGTCCCAAATTTGTAAAAAAACTTACATGACCCTATCCAACAGATACTTTCATAAACCTCCCTTCTCACAAGAACTAACAAAACTGGCAAGGGCTTCCACCCATAACTTGTGAATATGTGCACTCATTAACAGTATTATTTTAATGGTAGCAGTGCTGGAATAAGACCCATACATATTTAATGATTGAAATAACAACATATTGTTCTTACTCATGTCAATGTTTAGACACTAATAATTGAACATTACCACATTATGTAAATGACAAATATTTGTAACTGCTCATGGGATAATTTTTAATCCTTCGGAATTCATTATACACGGAATAACTGTCAGTCTTATGCCGGGTTCCCATGGGGCGTGAATCACGAATGTTTGAGTCCATAACCGCTCCCGAAAAAAAACGAGTTGTGAACCGGTCACACGAATTGTAAAGACAGCATTAATTTTAACGTAATTAATTTCCTTAATACGTGTTAAGTTTATCAATTATAATCACTATCGTGATTCACGCCCCGTAGGAACCCCGCCATTTAAAAAGCTCGAAGAGACAGTTGGTGTTGCTCCACTCCAGGGTGTTTAAACCAACCAGCTTTTAAAGATAAGACCTCCACTTATTTTTATTTATTATTTATTTCTTAGGATAATTACTAACAATGTAAAAATAATAATTGTTTTTTTTTGTTAATTATTTCCATGAGCGAGTGAAAATTGTAAATATGGTATGAATGAGATCATTTATCACAATTACTTATTGCCCAATGAGGCAGATTGTAGTTGTATCATAATGAAGTAAAAAAAAAAACTTATTTCTATAGAGTGAGAAAGTTTTAGTTTATTTGTTAAGTTTTGTTTAGGAGAGGGAGGGGGTGCCTTTATCCAAAATTAAACCAAGGCTGAGCCAATGTTTAGCTCAAACATGCGCAGAAATAGAGGTTTAATGCGACGGACCCCTTCAAAAATCAATGTTGGAAATGGCCCAACTTTTGTTATAATTAATAGAGAATGAGATAATTGGACAGTCCAGGTGAATTCCTTTAATTTGGAAGCAACCCCAAATATTGGTTCCATGATTCCAAATTGGTACTTAAATGTTCTATATCCACCTTTACTATTTAAAAATATTGCTGCCAACTCGAGAATTGTCAATTTAATTTATTGTTTATAAGAGTTCTCCAGGCTAGTAGTATCTTAAAGTATAGCGAGGCTGTGGGATTATTTGAATACTGAGTTATATTGGTGTGGAAGATCATGTCGGATTTTATAACATGCGCGGCTCTTTTCCCGCCCGGTATTCAAGTGTGGTTCATTCGCAACAGGTTAATGAATAAAAAAGCAAAATAAAAGGGAGAAAAAATAACACTGATTACAAGCGACCTTGGCTCAATGGAGAATAGGGTTGTGAACTACTTAATTACTGAATAATAGAAAACTAGATGCAGAAGCATAATGAATATAAAATTTGATTGAGAATCGTTGGTTAGCCCTACTAAGTCAAAAGAAGGGATTGGTGATAGTAAGCCCTATTGTCGTGGATCCCGGCAATTTAAATGGTTTCATTTCATTTCATCATCAAGTTTGTCCAGAACCAACAATATTTTACACATTATATTATAATAATTTTAACATCAATACAATTGTAAAAAAAATTTTTTTGATTTACATTCAAATTTGATTCAACATTTGCGTTAGCTTCAAGAATTGAAACAGTTTGGGTATACCCTCATAAGTCGCCCAACTCGTCGTCTATCCTACTTGAGTTCCCGGACTGTACTGTATCCCTTCCTAAATGAGAGGACACTCTGTAAGGATGTGTTTGGCGGTGAGAGGTCCCTTGCTGACTGTCGGTACATTCAGAACGAAGGTGTATCCCAGGTATCTTATATTCCATACACGTTATATTCCATAATTCCTATGTTTTTATTCTCTTCTCACAAAACTAATAGTCAAACCATTCCCGCATCAATGGCAACTTTAAGATTAACATTTTGTTTGTTAGACGTAAGTTAGTTTTAAGTTTTATGATTCATAAGGTGAGCCCCATCACTTTTTAAACATGTAAAGACAATGAACGTATAATGTAAATTACACATTTGTAACAATCGCAAGTAACACTTTTAAATTGTTGAAAATTATATACAATGCAGCCTAGCAAAAGGGCATATTATATTGACATATTGTATGTAGATTTATTTACATATAATATATATTGAATTCCATAATTTTTAATAACAAGAGGATGAGAAGAAAAAAAAAATTAGGGAGATTGATTCCATATACTCAATCTGTGTATATTGAAAGAAGGAGTTCGAAACGAAAAAAATAAATAAATATTAGTGAGATTAGCTGTTGATGTGTTCTTTATTTTACTCTTTATATTTATTTTATAGGGTGTGAGAAAACCCAAAGTAACATGAAACTATCTTATTATTCAAGGAAAGCTTCGTAAATGCCCCTTATTACGTCAGCAACAAAACGCTTCATAACGATCTTAATATACCCTACATTCTTGAACTCATCCCTTCCAAGAGTATGAAATTCCACAGTAGCCTTTCCAACCACCCTAATACTGTAGCACAGTCATTGCACTGCACCACTCATCCCTATAATCCTCCTCGGAGACTGAAACGGCAGTGGCCTCGTGACCTGCTATAATCGCGTGACATTGGGAGTCCTGGCAATGGCCAGTTTCTCCAATCATGTCCTGAGCGTATGTGGCTCGCGCGCTCTTGGTTTGCCTCCACAGGCTGGTATCCGGTGACGCGGCTGAGGGAGGAGCGTGGGGGACTTCCCAAGACTCCGCTTTCTCTTTCGCATGTGGATTTAGGAGGCCTCTGGGCTGTCTTTAAATATTGTATGAATGAGCGAGTGAATGATGAATTGTAAATATGGTATGAATGAGAACATTTATCTTAATTACTTATTGCCTAGTAAGGCATATTGTAATTTTAGCACAATAAAGGATAAGTAACTAACTATAGGAAAGGTTAGTGGCCTGGAAATTGAATCCTTGTCACCTCTGACTATCACGAGTATAAAGATGCCAGGGTACAACGACGACAAACATCATAGACGTGATGTTGCCAGTGAGAGTGGTGATGACTGCGGTTAGGAGATGCAGCTGAAATATTGCGGATTAAGGAGACGAGGGGGGGGGGCTAATAAGACGTTTACCATGCGGATGCTCCTGAGTCGCTGGTAATTAAACTTAGTTCCAGGGGCCGGTATAATTTATGCATTCGCTCCAGGCCCGCCAGGCCCAGCTCATATTACTTTTTAATGTATGCAGATCCAACCTCCTGTATACAATTAATATTGTTTCATTACGTCCGCTACTTATGGTAAAGGAGACTCACACAGCTCCTTGAGATGGATGCTGTGCTAGGTCTTAGTATAATCTGGATACGGATAGTTTTTCCACGAACACCGCCATCCCCCGCCAGGAGCTTTGCATATTAGTTTAAAATGGTAATATGAATAATTACAGTAGGCTAGGGTAATTCCATCTGATGGTGTATTTAATATAAGCACTGGGCTACGATATAATAGAACCAATCGACTAGGTGGTCGGCCAATGGTGACTCGGGAGACACATCATACTTGCGGGCGCGTACTTGCAGTGCAATTGAAACTTCGTGATGACTGGTTTTCTTATTTCTATTTTTATATAATTAGTTGCTGTGTATGTTGCTTTATCTCTAGGGGAGTGCTCAGAAGCGACTTATTGAGAAATCATTTCCAGAAAGATAAAATGTCAACGCGTATCGTTAAGTCGTATCTTTGGATTATGTTCTACAATGTACTACTTCCGAACACTTGTCCCCGCAGGAAAGAATAGAATTTTAGGTAAATCCGCACCGACAGGAGATGCGGTGCAAGCTGACCGTGGGATAAGCAACGCATGGGAAGCGCTGGTGATTCGTGAAAGATTTGAGTAAGCAAGTCAGTCAGTAGTTAGTGCTAGATGACAAAAGTACCTACTCAAAACATAAAGTTATCACCTGAATTTTTCCAACCAGAAGCAGAAAATCCTATAGGAACTTCAACATCAATTTAATGATTGTAATTATTTTGGGTTGTTTGTTTTATGATTATTAATTGAAACATTTTTGTATGTTCCCTGTTTGACATGGATACAAAGAAAAAACGGAAGACTAAATTTAAAGTTGAATGGACCAATACACTGAATATTGGTCAAAACCTTAATGGCCTTCCTGTCTTATTTGTAAGAAAAAAAATGGCACATAACTAGAAACCTAATTTGGACAAGTTACCATTGTATTTTAAAACACTGAAAGGTTAAACACAAAATTTCTTCGAATAAAACCAACTATTAAGTCGAATATATTAAATTTGTTTCAGAGTTGTCAATAACAGCCAATAATGACGAGTCAATTATGGAATGCAAACGTCAGCCGGAGGCCTGGCCCGGATAACACTTGCTGACGACTAGACCTATTTATTACTGACCCAGGACTTGTTTTGCAAACAATAAACTGCCTTCCTGCTGACTGCTTGGCACCGATGACGACCGCCCGTGTGAGGCAATCTTCACCTATTTCCCCCCGCTATCTGAGAAGGCATGATCCATTTCCCTCTCTATATATACCTTCCCAAAATTCTCCTCCCTCTCACTCAGTGAGACTCACCTCACGCAGTAACACTCTCTTTTCCTAACTAGACGTAAGACAGCAGTTAGAAAAACCGTTACCTCGTTGTGCTTGTGAATAAACCCTTCTTGTAAAAAGTCTATCTGTGTAAAACTTCTTTAACTGGCGCTCGAGCATGCCCTTGGCAGCGTAGCGTAACATCGGTAGAATCTCCCAAATTCGCGACCCCGCACTTGGCTAGGCAAGACCCGAGACATCCTCTACTCGTTCCAGGAACAGTAGACGCTGGTATATTTTAATATACATCTTCGAGGTATACTGAACCACAAATTTTCTAAGGAAGTTCAGGACATCAAGAAGAAGGAAGACAATATTGTAATTGGTAATTATAACTAACATTTTTTTGTACACATTTTGACTTATGACTGAGAGGAGCATACTAAGGGAAGCCATACTTAACATACCGACTATACACCCACCAATACAAGAAATACAAAATTCTTTACTTGAACACAACTCACAAACATTAAATATGAACCAACACATAATCAAAGCCTTCCGGACTTCAACGGAAATCCTAGTGACTTACATTTCTAAACCAATTATTATATGTTGCCTCTACGGTAGGAGCATTAGACAACCCACATAGGGAATATAATTTAAGACAGTTACTTAGTTACACAAAATCGAACAAATTAACAGAACAAGCTAAATTTTGCGGAAAACGAAACCACGACACAATCGGAGAATTCATAGCCGAATTAAAAAGATACTTTCGGGATACAAAATAATTTCTTTAAGTAATAAACGATCAATTACAGAAATACTAGCAATAACAATACACAAAAATGAACATCCACTAACATTTACGAATAGACTAATAACACTACGAGACGAACTAGAAGGAAAAATTATTACAGACGACTCAAAAGACCAAATACAAAAAAACATATGAAATGAACGCGTACGACAAATTGATAACAAACCATTGGATAAAACAATTCGTACCAGAACTAAGAAACTTCGTACGGTGTAGTATCACAAATATTCTTCGTGACTTACAAAGAACACTGACTACTTCCGCTATTGAAATAATGCAAGAATGTTATACAAAACTGACAAAGAAAGGCCCAGACAACAATATAGCAACACACGACAAAGAAACCCCAACTATTTAGGAAAACATTATGATCCCAATTTTAGAAGAACATGGGAACCCAGACAAGAACTAAGACTAAACTATCAACAAAGACCACAACAAAATTACCCACAATATACGCCTAATTATAACAGAGACTATAACGAAAGACATAACCAATCATGGAAACCTCATGAACAAAGACAGTATTTCAACAGACCGCAACAAAAAACTAGACAAAAAGACCAACAAATAGAAAACCAAACTGTTTCAATGAGAACAGTTAGTAACAGGGTTCACCATACTGAAACAGACAAAGATGAACAAATTAGACAACTAACGGAAAGACTACAACGATTAGAAACTAGACAAGACCATTTTTTAGAGCCAGGTCCGAACAGTTGCGGTCCACCAGACCCGTAAACGAACTAAACCACGCAGACAATCAAATACAATTACTTACTGAACGTTTAAATTACTTAGAAGCTAAACAAAATGATTTTTCTAAACTACGGCACGAACAACAACGATCCTCCTCTTCTAAACCAGAATATTATTTAAATTACACGGATACTAACTTACCTAAACTCAAAGACAAAACGGGAAGACTATGGCTATGTGACACCGGATCAACAAAAAATTATATTACCCCAATTTCTTTACCCGAGGGAAGTCAAATTATTTCGGAAGGTTTTGTTATGAAAACTCCTACAGGAAAAGCCGAGGGCACACAAAGTGCAATAATATATCTCGGGCCTTTACTAGGAGTCCAAACAAAAATAAAATTTCAATATTCCCCTTTAGCAAAAAATATAATATCCTACTCGGATATGAAACTATGAAACAACTAAACGTGGAAATAAAGTGCAATACCAACGAATATTACATAGATGGTATTGAAATAAAAGGAAAAGGATACGAAACAAACACGGAAAATAAATTAGAAAATAAAATAAACAAAAAAGAGAACAAACATACCCGGAAAATAAATTATAAAATGAAAAAAAGACGAAAATAACTATTCTGAGGACAGACAAACTATAAAAACAATAATCAGAACTGAACACAAATCAGGAAAGACAAACTTTGTAGCGGACTTACTATCAAGACAACATCAACATTTAAATCAGATAAATCATGTTGACAGTGACATAGAAGAATCCGAGGAAACAAAAACTATACAAACAGAAAACAATCCGGACTACGACGCAGTAATAACTGAACTAAAAGCATTGTCACCACACACAACACAAACTCAAAATAACAATGGAATTCACTCCAACAGAAAATGATCAGACAAGTACTTGCGGAGCCACAATACGTTCTCAAAAATCTTCGAATGAGCAAATTTGGTTTGAAAACGACGAAAAAATAGTAAATATAGAAAAGCACCAAATAGTCATCAAAAAAAGGAAAAAAGACTATCAACTTCTCAAAACCATTTGGGAAACAAAGACACGAAATGACTATACAAAGCCAACGAGACATATGAAACATGTTTGAACAACTTATGGAATCTACTGTGACTCACACTTACCCATATTGATTAATTGGTACAACAAGACATTCGAGACAATATCACAAACAATACAAGACAATTACCCAACCGTAAAATTAAAAATATATAAAAACATTGAAAAAGACATAGAAAACAAAGAGGAACAATTAGGACTTATAACCAACTACTACACTGGAAAAGCCTCACACCGAGGAACTCTCGAAACCTACACCAAACTAAGAAAGACACACTACTTCCCCTGTATGAAAGAAAGTACCAATGACTACACAAACCAACGTGTAATATGCCGAAAAATCAAGTACCAACGCAGACTGATAAAAAAAAATACATGATTACACCTACACCTAACAGACCATTTGAAGAATTAATGGGAGACACATTACATTATGAATCAAAATACATCGTAACCTTAGTAGACACATTTTGCAAAAGAACCTTTGCTAGACTTATACCACACGTGACAAGTACAAAAATTGGCGAAGTATTCAGGCAATATACGTATTGAACATTATCCAACACCAACAATAATAAAAATGGATAATGGCAGAGAATACAATAACGCATTAGTACAACAATTCCTACAAACTAACGACATAACCCCTTACTATATTACCCCACAAAACTCTAACTCATTGGGATTATTAAACAGACAACACTCGACACTAATCGAAATATTACGTACTGTAAAAAGACAAAAAATAACGAATGATTCACTCACACAGGTTAAGACTGTCTATAATAGCTACACTAAACAGCACACTAAAACTGACTCCAGACGAAATAACATTCGGGATAATTAAACATGACTCCCAAATAAACGAAAATATCATTGAACGATTCGTACAACAGTATCATGACGAAAAACAAAACTCCACGAAATCATAAAGGAAACCATAGAAAAAGAGAATGAAGAACGAAAACAAAAACTAAATAAAAATAGAGAAGATCCCTGATAGAGAAGACATTGACGAAGCACAATACATGCGCACTATTGCAAGAAGAACCGCAAAGCAGAACGAAAAATACAGACAAATCAAGCTGGTTATTACATACAAGACGAAAGGGTCCTCTATTAGGCGACTGCATGTAAACAGATTGAAACGACCTCGCAAGAAATATCTTACTCCCCAAAAATATTTTCCAGATAACAATGAGGTCACCGGCACTGCTTGTACAAACGATGTTGGCACAAGCACTTATATGGACTGACATTACCTCGCTGGAAATAACTGACCTGACTCACAGTAATGGAATATTGCATTTCTCACTAAACAACGCAACATTAATCGAAAAATACTTTAAGACATACCACTTCTACAACACAAGTTTACTAGACTCAGAACTGAACAATATTCAAAAACATATTCTACTCTCCAATAATTCAACAACTTACCCACATTAGTTGATATTATACATGATACGCGAAACCAAAAACAAAATCGACTTACTAAAAAACCATACACGAGGGTTAATAAATGGACTAGGAACAGCTATTAGCTGGCTAACTGGAACTATGGACGCTACGGATAATACAGAACACAATATTGAACAAACAGTCAACATGAACAAACAAATTATAGAGACTTTCAGGCGAGACATAAAACTAATAAATAACAACTTCCATAAGGGTAGAGGCAATATAATAAGCATCGGCAAAGAAGTAGCTCTGCACGCTGACACACCTTTATAACAAAATAAATGACTTGACACTGACATTGCAACTTTTTAAACTAGGAATCTCACATTCTTCCATTATGTCTCAAATACTACATGACGTACACGACAATGTAACGTTATCTTCTAGACAAACAGAAATATTATGGGTTATGAGCAAAATTCATTGTACCACGCATGAGGAAATACTTCATGTATTTGTAGACCTGCCACTGGCAGAACCCTCTGTAAGAATCTCATTGCTCATACCCGTTCCTGTAATTAAAAATAAATTTTATTGTACTATTAATATATGAAAAACTGTTGTAATTAGGAAAAAGTATAATATATATAATGTTAATTGTAATTACCTTATTAATTAATATTACTGTACTAACCCAACCCCACTAAATAACAAATGCATAGAAAATATTTTATTGTTAGGTTCTACTAATAAATGTAACTATACTCAATATCAACTACCAAACGTTGACTATATTGATGAGATAAATTCCTACATTGTTGTTAATAATTCTAAGCTAGATGATTGTAACGAAAATAACACTATTTATTTACCCCTCATATCCTTAGTAAATATATCCCAAAATGAATGTTTTTTGAACTCCCTAAAATGCCTATGCATATTGTAGATTCCGAATATAATACTATGTACCAAGAATCTTACGACATACCATTGTACAGTAATCCCGAACTAATAAATCCCAATATAACCCAAATAATTTTAAACCCCATTACTAACACTAATAATAGTTCATAGTTTATATTTCATAGTTTGTAGTATTATAGGTACTTTAGGAATACTAACATTATTATATTATGTAAAAACGAAAATCTGTAATCCCAAGTGGTTTTGGAATCCCACCTCCTATTATCACCTTTAACCCTACTTTAGCTTCTTCGCCAGCTTTCGCCACACAAATCCTTCCACCAGTGGACTTTACCAGACTCAACCTTAACATAAATGCTCCGATAGGCACATATCTACTTCTTTAATGGAACAAGAAACTCGAGATGGAAGGAATTATGGAATGCAAACGTCAGCCGGAGGCCTGGCCCGGATAACACTTAACCAGCTGATGACGAGACCTATTTATTACTGACCCAGGGCTTGTTTTGCATTCAATAAACTGCCTTCCTGCTGACCGATGGCACCTGGCCCGCCTTGTGGGGCTGGGGCAACGCCTGTCCTGCGGGGCGGGTGCTCCCCACCCCATAGCCCACCACCACGTCCGGGGACGTTTCTGGGTACAAGCTGTATTGCAATGGTATTGGGAAGCCGACTGTTTAAATACTTTTTAAGTACAGGCGGTGAGCCCCAGTGCGCCGGCGCTTTATAGCTACGACCTGAGGCGAGTCTCCACGTGCGGGCTGGGCGTTCCGGCTGGTGGGAGTGCTCAACGGTGGTAGGCTTTCACTAGCCTGCCACACACCCCGACCTGGGCTTGTCTCTGGGTGCGGTTCGGATTGCAAGGGTATTGGGGAGCCGACTGTTTAAATACTTTTTTAAGTACAGGAGGTGAGCCCCAGTGTGCCTGCGCTTCCCGCCGCATCCTTGACTTGCTTTAGTTCGGGCTGGGCTCTCCTGCTAGTCCGGAAATGGCTAACGGTGGGGGTAAATGGCGTAGTGGAATGGAAACCTCATCGCCCAACCTTCGGGTTGCAACTTCACTGGGTCGGTGATTACCAGAACATCCAAATGCCCCAAGGGAGGCCGTCTTCGATGGTCGTTCTCTTGTAGGGCAGGCAGACATCACCAGGGGAGTAAACTATAGGCCGCTCTTCGGTACGTCTACTCCCCCCGACATAACTCCGATTACCCAGGAGCTGAGAGCCGGTGGCACCGGAGGGATACCTCTCTAAACGGGGGTGGTGGGAAGGTTCCCCCCCAAGGGGACGCCGGGAGAGGAGCAGGTTAGCCGCTGCGTCCGTGGGCTTGGTGGCAGGATCCTCTTCGGAGGTTGCCTGTTCACAGACGGCGGGGCCGGAGGTTACACGATGCTCCGCCTGCGCCTCGGTGTCGGCCACCTCTGGGTGGCCGACATGACTGAGAAGGCGTTGTAGCTTCGAGTTAGCCTAGTAGGTTTTTGGCATGTTAGTATGCTACTCAGTACTACGCAGCGGTAATGGGCTGCTTTAGGCACCTGGGAACTGCTCTGAGCATTGCACGTAGTGCACATACCAAGTTCTGACCGATGGCACCGATGACGACCGCCCGTGTGTGGCAATCTTCATCTATTTTCCCACGCTAACTGAGAATGCAATTTTTTTTTTTTTTTTTTTTTTTTTTATTTCAAAACCTCAAAAAGTAATACAATGAACAAAAAAATTTTTATAGAGATACAAGTTGCTCCTCGTACTGCGATGAATTCGAAGGAGGGCATGATATAAATGCATTCAATCTGTAGTTAAAAAGTCATAACCATATCCACAACACAAGGTGATGAGGCTCACCTTCAGCTTGTTACCGACACTAAACACTAAAACACTAAAAAAACAAAAAACAAACTAATACCTAGAACCTAAGACTAAAGCGTTCCAGCCGCGACAGCGTCCTACCATCGACGGGGAACGGAGCGGGGGTCATAGTGTTAAACACCGGGTTTGTTAGATATTACAAGGAGTCGAAACATTTGATATGTCTACGTTGGATGAATTCATCCACCTGTAGGCAGCTCAAATATCTCATGAGAAGGCATGATGCATTTCCCTCTCTATATATAACTTCCCAAAATTCTCCTCCCTCCACTCAGTGAGACTCACCTCACGCAGTAACACTTTCTTTTCCTGACTAGACGTAAGACAGTAGTTAGTAAAACCGTTACCTCGTACTTGTGAATAAACCCTTCTTGTAAAAAGTCTATCTGTACAAAACTTCTTTAACTAGTCTTCTGACATAAATGAATCAGCGCAGGTTTCAGGTTTTGTACGATTTACAACATCTACATGTCCTAAATAAGAACTTTTAAGATTATTGCCTCTCAAACTCCAAACACGTAGAGTGATATATCAAATGCCGTAATTGAGGATTAACAAAGGTATGTTGAGATGGTTTGGACATATAGGGAGGATGAACGAAAGGATGTTGATAACAAACAAGTATACAAGACGGGTGTGGATGAGAGAGTTGATGGGGGTCAACCTCAGTGAACCTACCTCAATTATATGGAGGGCGTTTAATTAATAACAATGTACCTACCTATATTGTTTAAGTTTAAAAATTTGGTTCTAAAAAGAAATTTCAATCGTTGTGCTGTTAATATTTCGCTCTGTTCACTAATGAGTTTGTCAACCAGTGGACTAGGTTAAGTAACACCTTAACTGGATAAATCGGTCGATATTTTAACATGCCACGTCTTCTGCCGAAAAAATTCTTTAAAACAAGGAGAATTAAATCTAGTTATGTACTTTGCCATGTATTGTATTTCCAATCCCTTTCGTTTCTATTTTTAGTGTTTTCGTTGTTTTTTTCACAATAAGAAAGAAGCCTTTATGTTTTCACAATATTATCTGTCCTATTTTGAAGATAGATAGGGAGAGTAAATTTACATCTTGATCATAAATATTTAAATTGTGTTTTGTTTTAATGTGATGGCACCAAACAACAGAATAGCAAACTTTAAAACCCTTACTTTTTCACATAATTAATAATACCATAAACATATTTTCATTATTTTAAGAATTATTAGCCCGGGGCTACCAAAAAAAAGAGGATATTGATACGTCTACCAATATCCCCAACATGGTGTTCCGGAAACACGATTTAGTCTTTATCTAATAACAAATTTAAAAAAATGGATCGTTTAATTATAACGAGAAGTTAAGATTTATCAGCTAATGTTTGTAACATTCAAGGTATTTCTCACATATTAATTTAATTATTGTGTGTAAATTACTCATGGAGAGGGTTTAGATTGTTGGATAATTTTGTACGGAATTTAAAAACAGAGTAGATGTGTTTAAGGATAGTTGGTATATGAAGGTCAGAATTTTAAAGAATAGCAGTGGAAATGCGATAAGGATCTTGACGCACGATTAGCTCCTAAAACGTTTTACAATGTCTCTAATGGATGCGTACCATGTCCCAACATGTTTTACGTCACTGGAGCACTTAAGTGAAGTGGTTAAATCACCTAACATTGATCGAATATCGGCTTGCATAGGTGTAACAATATCTAGTGATTAATGTTACAAAATCTAAAATTGTGTTCCTATTAGACCCAGCTCTATGGGTCGAATGCAATTAGTTGGACCTGTGATTTAGGATTAGGAAGGACGAGATATCTACTGGTTACTATCAATTTCTTCGCAGAGTTGAGCACCTAATATTCTTTATGACAAACTTACTGTACTCCGTTACCTATGGTACTTACCAGATACCGAAGGAGACATATTCATTGTAAAGATTTCATAAATGAAGCTGTAAATATTTTTCAAGACAGGACACTGGTTAAATCAGCTCTAACGACATCCGCCCTACTTCTGTCAGGTTGTTACAAATGCTATTTCAAATTGAAGACATTCCGATGTTCCTAGGACTATCACTCAAAGAAACTATCATCAACTTTGTGACATCGACATGCAGTAGTACACCGAAGCTTCTCAATACTTTCACATTGCTACGACATATGATAGTGATGATCATGGTTTGTTTCATTTTTAGCTCTTCTTAAAATGGTCTCCGATCATCCAGCATTGTCACATACTGTCGTCAGATATCTGGCTTTTCTTGCCCAAGGTAAATATGCATTTCAAAGCTCAATAAACCAACCAGAACAGGGAAGGAAGGCTGTCTTTGCGTGAGTTACCTAATTCGAGAAAATAATATAAAATTAATAGTGATAAAAACTTACTCAAAAAGAGATTGGTTGCTACTGTTTTTTTGAGTAACCTTCAAACGCTATTATTTCAAAGGTGCTAAGGTAGCACTAGGTGCTTAGGTTATTGTAGTTAGGTCACTATTGTTTTTAGCAAGCGATTAGCAAATACACTATTTCACACAAAAGAAAACTCGATTCTCGAAAATCGAATTAATACTTCATTTAAAATGTAAATGTTTTGCTTTTATAAATTAATGAAGCCCTAAGTGGCTAAGATGAAAATGATCCCCTGTCCGCGCTGGGGCAGGTTGTGAAATATTTGTTGCCTATTTACTCTGACAGAGGTTGAGAGATGGGAACCTTTACAGAGAGGAAGGCTCAGGCGGCAGAATATTAAATTTTTATTGGCTTTAGCGTGTTTCTTCGATTAGATAAAAAAAACGAATTTTCTTAGTGAAAAAGTCCTGAACTGTGGAGGAATTATTAATTTTAGCGGACAGCTGTTTATTATTATTATATTAGTTATTAGTTTTAACGGACAGTCATCGCCAAGAACTCGAGGAAAAAACTATATATATTACTAAATGAGTATGTACAGTCGAAGGTTTTATGTTTTTGGATAATTGAAGTAGATTTTTCCTTGAATACGAGTAGTTTATGTGCACTTCTACTCCAAGATGTATTTCATAAATTTTAGGATTATCACCGTCCTAGAAGTAAATGAACTAAATGCTTAGAAAAGTCAATTCATTAGAAATATTTTATATTTCCATACTTAAAAATACAGGTTTCAAAGCCAACCGAACAGGCATAGGCAGAGCCAGCTGATACGATTTCTAAAAATCATATCACTAAAGATATATTCAAAGAAATATTTATAAAAAATGACTTCAGCAGTCTTACTAAAATAAAGGAATAAAACCTGGTAGAATCCAAGACAAGAAACTCTTGATTGGGATTGTATATGCTTCAGTATCGTGTTGAGTATAGCATGAAATTAATGATACGACCTAAATTATAATTTATATTTATAATAAGCGATGTCAGTTTGTTAGAGTATATTCAAAATTAATTTAAATACTTAAACTCAACCGTGCTTAATGTAGAGGCGTAGTGGTTTCATTAGAAGCCCGATTGGGGCTTCAATTAAAAGCGACATCATACACATTAAAGGATACAGTAATTTATGAATCACATTAATATAAGGTTGTATATTCAAATGTATGATAGATCTTGACAAAAAAAAATCATTTTTTATATTATAAAGTAGAACAGAAATTTAAATATAAATAGTATGTTTTATGTGTTGAGACTTCAATAGACGATAAAAAAAGTATAACTAACAAAAAAAATCAATGTTATTAATGTTTTCGAAATTGTTGTTGCCCTATAATCTCATTTGGTTATAATTTATTATTGATTTGATAATATTTACTCAAACCTAGTATATTTATAGTAGCATTATAGTTTAACAGGCTGCTAAAATAGAATAATATTTTCTCTTTAGCAGTTTTGAAAACATCTATATCTTTATTTGGATCTTTCCGCTGGCGTCTCCGTTTTTATTCTAAACTGTCATCCACTGTAGTATAGATGCATGTTAAAACCCACCCTAAACCCACCCTATGGACGTAGTCAGTGATCCCTGCGATGTAGAAAGTGTTGCACAGGTAATTGCCTGCAGGTCATGTCGTCTACACGTCCTTCATTAGTTAATTACTGTAACTTACCGGCCCCGCCTCCTTGTGCTCACTCCATCTCCCTCGTATATTAATTGATATCCTCATGACACGTGCCGTATCGTGTAACGATCATTCACCTAGGGCCCTCCCTCCCTATACCTATAATATTCCCAGGTATGCAAGTGCTGGATAGTCCGTTTGTTGCCGCTGAAATAAAATCAGTAGGTC
The DNA here is from genome assembly GCA_930367205.1 of Acanthosoma haemorrhoidale. Lineage (NCBI taxonomy): Eukaryota > Metazoa > Arthropoda > Insecta > Hemiptera > Acanthosomatidae > Acanthosoma > Acanthosoma haemorrhoidale. The sequence continues at coordinate 47,970,485 of OV884012.1, read as the reverse complement.
TAGTATCACGATCGTACACGCTGGAATCGAAAAAGATCATTTTTAGACTACTTGACATCATTGGTGATCCGTCAATGCGAAATTGAGGCCTAACAGTAACTTCAAGTGCATGTAACAAGTTCTATAAGATATTTAGTTAAGTGAGACTAAAACTTTTACTGAAATCATAACCTCTCTAAATAAGATCAATCAATTGGTTTCTGATTTTTAATATATAATCCTACTAAAATTTAATGAATACATTGAAAGGGTTGAGGAGTTTAGGAAATCGTATACCACTTAATTAATGGTACTCTTTCCCTGTTTTTTTATCTAATCTAAGTACGATTAGAAAACATGCCATTTAGATCTATTGTTTGTGTGGGATGGGGCAATAATGTCGTAGGGGGTGGGTGTAAACGCAGGGGGAGACGTAAAAAAATATAAAGACTCTATGAAAGATAATTACTGTTAAAATGGCTGTATGTAAATGCATTACAACGAATTATATAATATTCCTCCGAATGATGGGTTGCCACAACACTATTTTCGCCAATCTATGAATGATTGTTTTCTCATAATTTCGCTAAAGTAGATTAAAATTTTGTTACATTTAATTAACAAACACGTATTACATTCGTTCAATGAAAGGAGTATTAATTATTGAAATATTTAGTTTAAATGACAATTATACCACCTAGATATATACATTGTACGATTATGAATTATTGATACTGAATAAACAGTTGATTGCATTCCTAAACCAACACTACTGTCATGATAATGGCATGAACATTTTTATGGAATTATTAATTGGCTGGTAACACCGCCTAAAATAGTGTTATCCACTAAAGTATGGCCTAACCTATCAAAGTAGGATATTTATCGAGAGTTGGTAAGGTTTGGAAAAAACAGTGGACGTCAGTCATTATAAGCAGTTGTTATAAGCACTTAACTTAGATGTTCGAATGTCTTATTTCAAAAGCTTTGAATGAATCAAAAGACAAGTCAAAAGAAAACGTTTGTACCAATCATAGTTGTTGTTGGCTTGTTCTAGCTAATAGTTTTAGAGAAAGGTTTGTAATAAAAGACCACCTTTTAGAAACAAAGGACATTTCGTTAAGGACATCGCAATGCCCAGTGATGCACTAAAACTACTAGTGATTGAGGAAAAACAGTAGTACAGTATAGAGACAAATGGGTAGGCTCCATCGATCTTGTTAAAATAAAAGATATAACTGACACGACATCTAAATTATATTTTGGAGGGATGCATTAAAACAAGATACGGAAACTGATGGCTGAGCTTTTTATCAAATGAGCATCACACAAAAGGAGGCATGCCTAATAGAGTGCAGTACATTCAGTGCTGAGGTTACCACAAATGCATTAAGCTTTAGCCTTTAGTGGACTAAATTAAAAATTTCAGTGTTTATTTTAATTAGATAAACTCTTCAAATGCTATTATAGTAAAAATGTAGATTGGTCTTCAAAAGCTGTAGCAGTAAACAAATTAATGTGAATTTACTACGATCTTCCTCCCATTACTTACACCTCCGGAAATCTAAAGATGTGGGTACCGCCTTTTTAACGATACTTGGAAATCCGATTTATCCTTTGATATATAGTTGTATATTCAATATTTAAACAAATAACTGAGATGTGTCAGGGAGAAATGTGGGGCCTGGAAAACAAATAGCATGAGAACAGGAAGAAATTGTTTGTACAACCACGGCCATTGCCTTACTGCCCATGTTGAACTATGATCAAACTGGTGGCACTTATTGCAAGAAACTGTCTACAGTAAAACACTGCTCAATAGCTCCTACTAAGTATAGTGAACAAAGGAACTCCGGTAGCTTTGGAGCACATTAGAACAAGACCTCGCTTTCAGTGAAAACAATGCTTGAACTACACTGGCCTGCATAAAAGCTATCGAACTCGGTGGTGAACGTATGAGGCAACAGCAAACACTTTCTTAGGAATGAGCCTTTGGCGTGAGTTTTATTTTGTGCTTTGTTAAATGTTACAAGGAATAAATCAGCTGTATTTTTTCAATTGAGTGTTTTCAATATTTCATAATCAGCGTAAATTATTCTCATACACAAAGTGTAAGAGTGCACCAAGGTGCACTTTGTTTCCTTCAAAACTATTTCGAAAGACATAATTTTTTCAATCTGTACAAAGGAATTCCTTACTCCCCCAAGTAACTAACATAGAGTCTAGAGAGGAATTGTCACCTCCTGTCACGGTCCAGCACCGCAGCTTTCGTTGATTATTCTGTTTCTTATGTTCCCCATGTTTCACCACCTGGCTGGAGACCTTGTTGTAAATGTTGTAAATATATGTAAATATCGACCCATTCTCTGAGCCTCTGCTAGAATTAAGGCACGGACGTACATGTAAATTCCACTCCAAGCACTCATGAAGTCGGAATGGCCGATAGACGGTAGTGTCTCACAAACGATTGCTCCAATTATATCGACTTCGTACACTGGATTAATCGATTATCAATCGAACTTTATAGCAAAATGTAGAGCAATAAACAATTCTCAACATTAATTTGAAAATAAAAAAAACGAAATTCATATGAAAAATACCTAGATGTTAAAAGTAAGAACGAGAAATATCCAAAATTATTTCACTCCACCAACCAAAAGTTACTTTTCAAAAATATTTACATGTCAGCTTAAATGGACTCAAGACGGCTCCTGTTTTCGCTGATTGTCTCTCTGTCTTTATAGAAATGTCTCTTGGATGGGGCTGCATGAACGCATAAATACCTGTTGGCATTAGAACCAATGGGCGAATATTTATGTCTGTTTTTTTGGGATCATTCAAATATGTTCACCTATTCTGGTAGTGCTACTTCCTAACGTAGCATTAGTGCAGTAATGACGCTGTCTACAGTTGTGGTTCTTTGTTTTTTTTCTGGTTCTTTTTTGGCCTCCTTTGTTCAGATTGTGGTAAAATCTGAATCGGTACAGTTCGGGAAAATTTCAATGTTTTTAGACTCATTAACAATGTCACTATTCAGTTCATCCATTTCTTTCATGTAGTGTATGATGGGGTTTTCGAAAGCTGCTTCGACATTACTGTCGATTACATGCTACGACTGGAAACCTGATTCCCCGAATCGCACCACCAATCCTGGCACAGTTGCTAGTGACCGACGTCACTTCGTCCACTAGGTACCCTAAGTGGGGTGAAAGGTTCATTTTCCTTCCCAGTCTTACACCTAGGTAGGTGAACTCGGTCCAAAAGAAGATTAGGCACCTCCCTCCGATGTCCAAGGGAATGGCTAGGTGGTTTACGGTCTGGAATTAGATACTGTCCTGTCACCAGAGTAGTTGTTTTCTTCTCCACATCCATGGTAACCTTTCTCGGTGCGCCCTACTCTTTCATAAGGGTAGCACTCGCATGGGCTCTTCTGACGATCTCCTAACTCGACCATTCAACCCTCAAGAAATTTGAGCAGCTCTACCGGAGCTTAATCACCTGAACGTTAGAGGGAGGAGGCTACACTAGCTTACCGGTCCCCCTCGCCCTCACATGGCCCTCGCTACAGAACTGTCTTAAGGGTAGAATACACCAGAGAGAGTTCTTTGCTCCACAACTTGAGGACTCCTCTCACAACCACTCTTGGCCTCCTCATATTTTCCATCCTTGAAATGAGGCTAGCTATGGTTGTGAATCGAGCAGCCTCTTGGCTTTCTTCGTGAAGGTTCTCACTTAGGGGTTTCCCTGGTTTCATTCTTTTCAGGATACTGGAGGAGCTACTGGGGTCCTTCAATGTAAGTTTTTTAAATAATTCCTCTGGTTTGCCCGCTATATGACATACACTCTGTCAGGATGTTCCGGATGCTTGCTAGCGTAAGGGAGTTAGGATGTAAGCTCCTCCTTACGTCGTTTTGCCGGAGCCTTCTTTTTATTCTTCTTCTTCTGTCTGCTTTCGACGAGTGTGTGGCCATCCTCCTTCTCTGGTGCCTCTGGAAGTGTGAGTGCTGGGCAAGAGTCACTGCGACAGGACTTGTAGTCTTAATCGTACCCAACCAATCTGGAGTGGGAGTTTCTTTCGGTCTTTCCCACCCCTCTACACATCTCTGGGGACTCCAGAAGCTCCTGTGTTCGTCAAGTGTGGGTTTCAAACTTCATCCACGGATGTTGGGCCTGGTGCATGACTACGGTGGTCACCACCTCTCCCACCCTTATTAATATGTTCTAGACGAGGGTATCGTCCTTCATGTTGGCCCTGGCTGCGTGTTTTACTGCACTAAACAAAAACTGCTACGATAGTCCTTCTGGTCGTACTATCTTCTTCCTGCTTTGCATTTTCTACATTACGTTAGGTCAACCTATCGCTTTGTCTCTACTAGTCATATTGCTAGAGAAGGGAAGGATGAAGATCAATGACATGAAGGCCGGTGCTAAGATCCGAGAGTAATGTCACCACGGTCAGGATATACCTAGAAAAATAAGTTTTAGCTGGTACCGCCCTTGCCGGACTCAAGCTACAAATAAATGGATTGTTCAATACCTCAACAATCCTCAAAACGTTACGAAAGTAGTACGGCTTGATGTAGTGTTTTTTTTTGTCTAGCACCGATTTACCAATCTTACGCACATACAACACATAGACAATACAACACAATTCCGAAGTAAAAAAGGAACAAAGCGGATGAGATGTTTACCGTCTGACAGGACTATACCAACTTAAAACATTCACATTTTACAAGTTTCTTGGTTTTTTTTTTCGACCTTGATCCAAACTAGGATGTTTTTTCCGCCATTTTCTTTAAGAGACTGCTCTAGTGAGAGGAGTGGAAGTGAAAATAAGCGCTGAGAGTGTTTTATTTGTTTTGAGATAGTGGGTGAGGCGGACACATAAGTTAGGCCGGCCGGGGACATATGCACGAAGGCGTTTGGTCGCGGTCCAAGTCCTCCCGGTCCCATTGATTCTTAAACAGCCGCACGGCATCGTCTTATAGTCTCCCACAGTTTATTCTCTCCCTCTTAACATTTCCCTTCCACTGCGCTCTTGTTCGGTCGCTATGGTGCTCAAGTGCTAGGGAAGATTCTTTTGAGGATCTATGCACGTGATAGCCTCAGAAGGATTTTTGGTAGTGTACTTGCAATGGTGTGTTTGAATTTATTAAGAACTGCAAATGCTTACATTACCATTGTGTACCAATCGTGGGTGAAGAAATAGGCTCCTGATTAATTATGAACTACATACAATAAGATACAATTCCTATAAACAAACAATATCCAAAGCTTATTAAACTTTTTTAGCTTTCATAAAGAATTTAGCGGTGTTTAATTATTTAGTTATGGACTTTTATTATCGTTTCATTATATTTTATAGCTTTTATCAAATCTAGCTAAAAGCTGGGTGTACTGTCATAATTTTACTATGCAGCATTTTTTTGGAAATTGCATCATTTTTAAGAATGTAATGTCGGGAAAAAGGCGATAACTGTATAATAAAAACTGAATTTTCACAATTGATTCAAAACAAAATATTTAAACTACTTCCAAATGCATCTTAATTATTAGCTATGATGATAATCCCATCCAAATTAAGAATTGATAGAGGCCCCAATCCACTCATATTGCATATTTTTTCTCGAATTGTTTTTTGTCAGATCAAATATGACAAAAAATATGGCAGAGCATCCAGAACCCATTAATCTACTAGTACAACCGTATTAACTTCTAATTTATAAGATTTGTTGTAAACCCTTGTATGCTTTTTTACTATTATTAATATCTTACTTTATTAGTTTCTTTAACTATATAGGATTACTTACCATTTAACTGTTCAATTGAGAGCTTCAAACTTTTAAAATACCACTATTTAATTTAATAGCTACTATATTTTTCTCTACTTTTAATTTAATCTTATATTCTATTTTTTTTTCTTAATTTCTATTTAAAGAATTATTTTATTACGTCACCGAATTAAAATATTACGATTGATTTTTTGATTGGACAGAGCTACATTTACTTTCGCGGACTGTTATTATCCATAGGAGACATGGTAAAATAATAAACATTTTTTTCTACTCTGTTCTAAATCACTGCTAGTATCATTTCTGATTCTGTGCGTGAATGTGTAGCTCAATTGAAAGCTATTAATATATAGTTAGCTATTAATAATATAGCTATCAATTATGATCTAATTTAATAATAAAGAAATGGAATAATAGACGTGATGTATATTGTTTTAAAATCTACAATCCAGTCACCATCAACCTTCTGTGAAGCCTGCACCCAGTCCATCTCACGAATTTTTTAAAAGTTTGATATATAACTTGAAATAGTTAAAAATTTGATACAATAATTTTTTTTTTTTTTTTTATTTATTTTTTTTAAATTCCTTAATTAAAGTTAAATTCCTTTATTGTGCAATAGTTACAATCTGCCTTTTATAAGGCAATAAGTAATTAAGATATATGCTCTCATTCATACAATATGATACAATAATAAGGAAAAATTTCTAACCACTAGTCATTCGAAGGGCTAATTAATTAATTGACATTGTAATTAGCAGGCTTGGCTTTTACACCTGAATGTATATTTTGGTTAAAAACCGGTTTTGAAATTTTTTATGCAAGTAGCTGCTCAGATTTGCTTACTGGTGCTAGTGAACCATACCCCAAGAAAGAATCTTTATGGAATAAGCCCCAAAATCATATCAGGTACCCACAGGCCTAAAACCAACTAGTTTAAGGAAAAAATGATATTATTCTCATATAAAGAACGAAAAACTTATACGGTGAATCACTCAAGGTCGTAGGCAACGAGACTTATAATGGTTTAAATTGGCCAAAATTGTGTACTTGTCGAAAATCGCATCATATTGCTATTGTGAATTGGACTGACCAGATGGTACTGACACGGGTGATTGGAGGGCCGGTCCCAGATACTGCCCCAATTAGAGGCGATAAGCCCCACGATAGGTTAGCGGCCAGATGACACCGGCACTGCCGCAACTCCTACTCCCTCGGGGCGGGTAGTTATTTATAACTGGCGGCAAGTTATCGCGGGCCCGCGGGAAACGGGCGATTACCCGCCTAAAAACAATGGTGCAGGTTGATAAATGACGCACCGCCTTCAAGTCATCCCTCAGGCTGAACCTCAGCTTACATTGTCCCAGACGGTAGACCTCACAAAGCCCTCTTTGAATAGCGAAAAGTACTCTCCACCACACCGCACAAACTATAAAAAATATTTTTATATGATCATTAGGTTTTGATCAAAGCTACCTTATTTACAAAGTAATTGCTTTTGACCAATGTCAAGAATCTGTTATATAAATAAAAAAAACATAGCACATAAACAATAATAGGCTAAAATTAAAGTACCTACTGGGATTTCTGTTTGTTGATTCATTTATGCCATCACATATTCCCATTTCCCACTGGCAGGCCATCACATTGATAGGAACTCTTTTATATTTATGGCAGCGAACAAGTTTCCCTCCATGGATTTGAGCCGTTAAGCTTCCATTGGGATTTTATAAATTGCCCAATAATAATACATTGCAACAATAGCTGGTTAGTATAAACGCCTTTCTCTACGCCATTACAAAATGACAGAAGTACGCTCAAATTAATTTATATAAAATATATTTTTGAATGACTTTAATTTATTCAAGTATATCCCAGAGGAAACAGCTCAAAATAACGGGCATCAAATATGACTTTCGTTTCGCAATAATTTTTTTTTTCAGGTGGTTTCATTCTATTATTAATGGGATAACATTTAGTGCGGCCTTTATCCAAGGTAACATGTCATGCGTCAACAAATGTGCTATTCGAGGTAAAGTATTTCCAGAATGTAGGTTATTTATGTATTTTTACTCGTTAATTATGGAATTCAGCATATGTAATCTGAAAATGTTAGCTATCGTAGCTTGTACAATTAATGTCCCTATCATGCCAAGTCCGCCTCGAATTGACAACATGGTATGGACCAACAACTCACCATTAGTTTACTACTAGTGCACAAAGCAACTTCCTTATGACTAATTGTCTCCCAAAGAAAACAGATTTCGTAATTTCAATCCGGATTATGATTGATGTTTGTTTAGGTCGCTTCTGAAGGTATTAAGAATCACAGAAAAAAGGATTTCTGGTTTTTATAAAAACAACAAAACCTCGTAATGTTCATTCACTTTAAAGGGCTGTCAGAAACGAAACTTTTAGTGTTTTTCTTACCATGCTATTATTAAGCCAGATTCTCATCAATGCGCTCTCTGACAACACTCACTCTACACAATAAGCAATTGTCAGAGAATAGATTGTATTTAAAGAAAAAAACACAACTATTTATTAGGTTTTTGGAAAATATATATAAATAATAAAATTCATTCATGTGATGTAGATTGCATTGTCGATGCTCGAATGGACACAAAAAGACGGCAAAGGTTGTTTTTCTTCGTCTAGCGGTTTATAATATGCGAGGAAGAGACAGCTTTGTCATTTATCAACTGTCGTATATAGGTAGTTGACGGGCTAGGAAAAATCTAAATAAATGATATAATGACATAAGGAGAATAGGGGCATCCTTGCCAGCGCAAGCCCGTCCTTGTATCTTTTACCTCAAATTGACGGAAGTTTCATTATCTTGTCACTCGGTTCCATATATAGGACACTTTATATTGACCTGAATAAAACTGCTATTGTTGTATTTTCAACAGGTGATATACATAAAACCTTCTATCCGTGGAGTTGTGATTTATTCTGCCGTAAGCAATATTGTGTAAGGATATTTATTTTTAAAAAATACAATTTGCAATTTGGGTCTAAGAATTATGTACAATTAACATCCGTATTAGCGTTTATACAATATGAACACAACTGCTAGCAATACAAAAAATAGAAAATCATAATAAATTTAATAGAAAAGATAAGGCTCAACAACCGATTTTATATACGAACCTGATATGTCTGCCTATCAGGTCTCACAATTCAAATCAATCAATAAAAAAAAATTAAAAACAAGCATGAAGGAGTTTCGTTCCATGGGACGATATTGTCACCTAGATTTTCGGGCACATCTTAAGACTAGCAGATTAACGTCCAAGACTTAAAATAAAAAAAAATCTTAATAACTTCTTTCCTAAACCAACTAGGACCAATGGTGTAGAACTAGGGATGTCAAATCCAATGTTCAAATTCGAATCAACGTCCACAGGATCTTGTAATATCAGGCGAAAGTTCTTTGGCCAATTGTGTCTTCTTGACAGTTGCTGAACAAATACTATTACATTCATTACATCAATGCGACCGTCTACACAATTTTATCAAAATCTTGAAAGATCCTACTGACACGTGCACTCTTATCCTGGTCAAATCGACATTACTCTCTTAGATTTCTGGAAAAGTGAAAACGAAGAGACTTACTACCGACTTAGACTTATAGAAAGATCTGCATAGTCGTACTAGCAGATTAGGTAAATGCAATTATTGCGGATTGCACATTCTGGAAAAATGTTAAAATAATTAAAAAACTTATTTATTAGTTTTCTATTTCATTTAAGCTCAACGAAAGATTACAAAAATAAATAAATGTACCATATAACATAAATTTAACCTTAATAATTTAACAAATATTCATTTTAAAAAGGGGAATAGAAATTTCCGTTTTACTAATGACTTTCTTCTCGACGATTAAGGAATTACAGTCCACAAACGATATTGTTAGGCCTTCCGAATGTACAAACGCAAGAAGAGCGTATTAGATGAAGGTTACCACCCTTTTCTAAACACAAAGAACATTATTTAATTGGGTGGTGCTACGTTACCCCTCTTATGACACTATCTAATTGAGACGGGTCTGGTCCGTTCACTGGTTGGTACTGAAAGTACATAGGAGTAAATAATAAATTGTGAATAAGGTTTAGAAAAACCAAAATAAAATTTGTTGACGACATATATCAAGGTATAAGCGTGCCGAGGACTTGAGATTGGATTTCGACTGCAAGTAGAAGCAAATAAAATAGTAAAACCCAAATATTGAAAGAAAATCTAAGTAATCGTCAATGAAATTCTTACCATTTTTTTAAAACCAAAATTGCTTCATTCATAAACCGTTTCGGACGCTAAAAATAACTTCAGAAAACATAATATCAAACAAAAAGTTTGTTTAAATTGGCAATCCCGCAGTTCAGTGGTAAGAATGATTTTTATTACTGGATTTCAATACTTTTTATTTGTGGGAGAATTGATTTTAACGTGTCTTGGTCAGTGGACAAATCCATATCTTAAATGATAAATAGGTTCTGGGCTGTGACATGAGAGTTAATGATGGCAAACTTTTTAAAAATTCTAGTTAACATCTCATTACCCATAAACCTTTCGTCTGCTACATAAATAATCATTGATTGGCTTTCATTAAGCCCAAAGGTTCACGTACTGGTTTTAATCAGGACCTAAGGATCGTGGTTGCAAGTTAAAATTGCTGTTCAATGAAAAAAAATATTCAATCAATCTGAAATTCATAACACCTTGAATTGTAATGACTATCTTTTTGATAAAATACAATGACGGGAAATGTGGACGTGAAAAAAGTCATAACCACTAGGTTTTAACAAGCCTCAGCTAGGAACATATCTATGATTTAACGTTCTGATATTTCCCTTAGGTTACGGGTTGGTTAAAGGCCACAAAATAATAAGATTTTTAAAGATATTCCAAAATAACAAATTGTTTTTATAGGGTGGTTTAAATTGTTATTTTTTTAAAATGTACACAAATGATAAAACATAAAAAGATGCAATAATAGAACAGTTAGGCGTCGTAAAATTATTCGGTTACCTCAGTGTCTGATGGTCGAGCTTAATCTCCTACCTGTGGTGATCATTTGGTAGAATGAATTCTAAATGAAACACAAATAGTGTTATCTAAATAGTTCAGGATTTGTTGCGCTTGTCCGTTTTTTACTGACAAGTATACCTTCACCAAAATAAAACTGTTTTTCCCAAAGGTCCAAAGGTACCTGACCATATCCTAAAGACTTTATACAGATGATTTAAACCATAATCTCGCTCTCTTAAAATCAGCCTAATTCTAATAAATAAATTTAATTTGATAATCTGTGACCTAAACAAGTAATTTAGTTATTTTTAATATTTTTTATTTGTTTAAAAGCCAATTTTTAGTAACTATCTTGCAAATATAATAAATAAAGCTTTTAACAGAAATTTTTGATCTATCTATATTTATGCTGTCGGTAATGGGTGAACAATTGTCGGAGGTCAACAATTTTCGGGGGGCGTCACTAGGGGAGTGCCTGATCACCAGGGCTAGACAAGTGCGGATTGTTGTAGTTAATAACATGGACCATGTTCCATGTAGGCGTTAATATCTGACTCCATTTATTGATAGGGATGTGTCCCGACAAGACACCGTGTTCAGGATGAGGTTCAGAGGTTCATAAAGAATCAGTCCAGTTTTCAGAGTTCGAGCGAGAGATCGGCAGCGTAATAGGTACAAGTCGTCAGAGGTCTGCTAGAGGCTGTGAGGCAAAGTGCCGTCGTAGAGGTGTGCCATAGAGAGAGTAAACTAGCGGAAGGCTTAGTGGGCTTACAGCCAGGGCCCCGAGGCCCTGGTCGTATCGCGACTGATAATGCGGCTGTGGAAGCTAAGAAACAGAGTGTCTCTCAGGGCGAAAACTTACTGATATAAATATTGTACCTCCCTCCCTCGTGGAAGTCGGAGTCTGTCTGCAGGTGGTCTGTTTTATTATCCCGTTGGTCCAAAAGGGTGTGCTTTATGATGTCCCGCCTCCCGAGTTACGTGACTAAGCTGTTCCTAGCATGATTTTATGACCACGGGAACGTGACTGAAGGTCTATTCTAATAGGGGTAAGTGTGCTTGCCCTAGGTTTTATGGCAGGGCCCTCTGAGTTACTTGTCTACCTCTGCCGATCCCTCTATGATTTATTACCAGAAGTTACACAGATTTGCATTTCTATTATAATACATTATGAACCCGAGTGTAGGGTAATTTACATATATTTAGCTCTTCGCTACATATGCTTTCCAGCCACTCAATTCCGTTAATATGTTTCCAAAAATTTGGTTCAATTTGGTTTATAATTTACGGCAGATATAAAATTAAGAGCCAGTGGGGAATAATAGCCAAGTGACCGGTCGTCTTATCACACTAATAATACGACAGTTATATAAGCGGTGAAACTAAATGGTATTTATTGACTGGACAAGGCGTTGTAAAACGTGGAGACTCAAAGATATATTTCTCTAGAGGAGATTGGAGACTAGAGAGTGGATCTATAGAGGAGGAGCCAATGACGGTAGGCAGACATCCAATCGGCTGCAATTGCCCATCCTCCACTCCCACCATCCCCGTTCACATCTAATTTGCGGTCTTAGACTGTCGCAACATTTCTTAATAAATCCTTTAATCAAGGCCCTTCTTTACTTCTATTGCCCTTGTCCTAGCTCAATTCTACAACCTTTATTGGTTAATTAATATACTTTTTCTCTATGATATTGACAGTTTTATTTATCTTTATTATAATCAATTGCATAATTAGATAACGGAGGTATAAAATTATTTTCCTCGGGTCATGGGGGATCCATCTTCAAGTGTTCTAGATTTTTTTTATCAAATTTTCGTTTTCTAATGTGGTCCTGTCTCCATCCTGGAACTTCCACATCTTATAGGTATCTTGGTTTACTCTTCATTTGTTTCCCAGAGATTTGTATCCCAGATTATCTTGTGAGTTGGTGTCAAACCAGCTATAATTAGGTCTAATGAAAAGAATTTACAGTTTCTGGAACAAGGGTGAAAGCTCTTCCCTGACTTAAATTATATAACCGGACTATTATTCTTCAAACCCCTACGACCGAAAAATCAGCAAAAGCCAAGTGGGTTGTAGGCATTAAAATCTCTCATGAGGAGGTATGGTCTTGCTAACTGAAATATAACATGGCCAACATTCCCAACATGGCCACTATATTCGTTGGAGAGGAAAATGGAATAGGCGAGACATTTATGGAGGAGTTCAAAATAGAAATAACTGGAAAGGCCTTCCCCACAGTGGCCGTGTGCTCTCATCCCCCACTCCTTGGTGACCAACCCAGGCTGCTTATACCCGGTCACGCAGCCTTGTGTTACCTCTCTTTTGGACCTGTTCTTCTTAGTCTTGGAGACGAGCCTGCTGGTTTCCCTAGTTAATTCTATTCTCAGTTGAATTGACTGGAGCTTGGAATCTTACCTAGATATTGTTTTGGGAACTATTCTTTTTATCCAAGTTTCCCGTGCTTAGCAACACATACATTTCAAAGACTTGCGGGCTATTAATGATTTAACTTTTAATTCAAAATGTTTTCTCTTTATTTTTAGTAGAGTAGACATCTTCTAAGCTTTCTTTAGTTTTTTAAAATTATTTATTTATTTTTTAAGTAAAACTTCCTTGTCTGCTGAAAGAATTTTTTCTTTGTATTAATGGAATAATACACCTCTAAGAGAATTACCATTTATCTTTCACACGATTTGTATGTACTCAAATCATTTACTGCTCAAACTGAAGTCAACTGTTGACTATAAGACAGAAAGGTAGGCTATTAGTGCAATCTACTTTATTATTACGGGTTGGTATGATTTTAAATTAAATATTCTGCAAACATACCATTTTAAAATTGTTATGCTAAGGGTATCGCCTTTTCGTTATTTGTCTTCGGGTATCGTGAACATTTTTACAGTGGGTAACGACATGATTGTTTGCTACGACATCACATTCATCATCTGAATGGAGGTTGGCCTATAAATTCGTTTCATGGTTATTTCCGGGCTTAATTGAACAGACGATATGGACTATGAGGATCATAACAATCGTCAAATGACAATCGTAATTAATTAATCACACATCGACAACGGCGTGATCGTCTGGTTCACTTCTAATATAAATAATAGACAAGGAGGTGACGCTTACACGTAATTACAAATTCATTATAGGAGTGACAGGAACATGCTAGGACCAATCTTCAGAAATTTAGTGTCAACAGCTCTTTGACAAGTTAAATATAGCCAAATCTTAAATTGAACAAAGCTATTAGCCTCCGCCAGCTGTTATTGGCAACGCAAACTGCCGTATTACCTTTGCAAAACAGATCCGAACATTTAAAAAAAGATTATTATTAAGTTACTGCAATTTAATTCAATTCAATGATATTATGAGCTATATAATAATTTAATTATTCATGCGAACTTAACCAGTGGTTGGTGAGCATGGAGTAAATTTCAAGAGGCGCTCCATTCTTTACCATGACTCCGTATGTACTGTTAGACCAAAACCAGTAAAGACCGGGACATTTGCCTCACAGTGTAAATGTTAAGTAAACAGGTATACACACTGTCCCACTCACTCACGCTCTTCTTGTCCCGAGATCATACTCGCTCATTACACCCGTACTCATTTGATAATAGGGTAACAGCAAAACAAGCTGGTGGTACGAGAATTGCGATTTAAGTCTAAATCAGGTCTCTAGCGCCCGTAGTCAAACTATGGATTATTTGCCTTGACTGGCTGGTCCCAGAAATGAAGCAGTTAAGCCATGGTGGGGGAAAAGGGAACGGATTTGAAAATATCAAGACATGAGCGATGCCTACTTCGTGTGACCTGGTCAACTATATCTAATCTAAAGATTAATTCCTCTGAATATCTTTTCGGTTTAATCCTGGAGTTGATTATTGAAATGTTCAATATTTTCACTCTCCCTGATATGGTAGGAATATTGCTTTGAAGGCTAATGTAAGACTATGATGTCTGGATCCGGCAAACCATGATGGTGTCCAGTTCATATTTTGGCCCACTCGTCCTTATAACAGTAGTTTGGTCACGCTTCCGTTCCTTAATCAACTAAAGACAGATTTAAAGTTAGTAAGATTAATTACATTCATCCTGTACAAGACTGGCTTTTCGTTGTTTAAGAAAATATTGGCAACCTGGAAGGCCTTTGGACCTGGACCTTTGGAACATATTTAGCAAGGCAACTCTTTTTCTCTATCACCAAAAACTTACCAACATATCTTGAAGTAGCGGTTTTCCTAGTACTCTAATATTTGAATTTGATCGCGTTATTAGTATTGTTAGAATAGAGCTTGGCTAAAATTGAATCGAATCATGGAGGGAGACAATAAGCACCCTAGGTAGGGCTCTTGTATAGGAAGGGGAAGCGGGTGACAGATAATGAAGAGGTACCACACTGAGGATTAAGTGGTCAGCCGTCTGTCATGGCGAACCATTCATCAAACAGCACAATCAACCTTCAGCGGCCAATCAACCTTTATTGCCAAGCTCTTCATCACTATTCTAGTGGAAAAAAAATATTTATTTGATCATTGCTTTTTCTCATTTATCTTTTAAGTGAAAGCAACAGGACTTGTGCTCGTCTATATATATTTGAGTTTTGAAAATGTGCTCGAGTTAAAAAATAATCCCAAGTGAAAATACAAGTAATTGGCAGATGAAGATTAAGCCACACCATTCAGGGCGGGAACTGTTAATGGTAGAACACTTTCAGGAGAGCAATTCTAAAAATGATTATTCAATGACATAATGTACACATCCTCTGAAATGACATCAGTAAAATTGCAAATGAATAACAAGGCTTTCGTAAGGATGGAATTACAAACGAAACAAGAGAAAAGTTACCCGAAGTTCATTTGCTTAGAACATAATGTATGATTGGTACTGGTTATGGAAGGATATATTCAAACAAAACTTCTTAAAAAAAAATTAGCAACTCAAAATAACAGCTTTGAGTAGCCCAAAACGTTACTGATTAATAAACTTCATTGTGTAGAGACATATAGTTTTTTGTACGATACAAGTTGTTTCTAGAGATTATTGAATAATTAAGGCTGATATTTACTGTAAAGTTGGGATCAGATACTGGAACGATTTACGAGCACCCACCACCACTGTATAATGTAGGAAAAGTTCTGCGATAATAGAAGTATTGTATAATTTGCTCCAGGGAACTACGGTTATCAAGACAATGCGGCAATTCATGAAGTAGGAACATTCAGAAATAATTAATACAGAACAAGGAAAATTTACTAATAATTTCGCAGGTGTACAACAGAGGTTTGTTGAAGACAGCCTGTGAGGTATATATCGTTAGAGAAATCATAACTACTTGCTTATCTCTTAGCTATGAAGTTGTAAATATTTTTTTTTCGGAAAAGGAGGATCTACAGTGCCATGCCACTAATATTTTAAAGGAGGGCTATATACTATATATACTACGAGCAACCACAACCAGCAGCGTGGTGACATCGACTCATACATGACAGTATGCATAGTCATAAGTTAGTTATAAATCAAAGGGGAAGAAGAGAAATTAAACTTTAAATTTTTGTAAATATTTTTAAGCCGAAAATAGAGCATCCTTTTGTAATAGGAGTAGGGGCCATGTATACAGTTGATAAAATATTTTATAAACATTTTATGGTATAGAGCATATATATACATATATCCAAAAGTGTGGACGCATGCAAATATATTGTGATTAAATATATCGCTGACTAAAAAAAAACAGAATACAATTTTTTAACGGGATTACGTAAGGTGGGTGGGTTTTCAGTCCTACCACAGTCCCCCAATGTATAAACCCACAAAATTAGTAGGTCTACTTGTGCATGAAGTCCATGAGGGGCATTTATCTGAATTATTTTTTTAGTAAAAATTATTTGAGGCCAATCGTTCTCAATTAGAGTCTTGAAAAAAAAACATTTATTTTAGCGACACTCAATAATTACCACATTTAGAATTTAGTTACCAATGATCGAGAAATTAAACTTAACAAAAAAATGCAATGAAAAGAACCTCCAATTAGGGAATAAACACAATAATTATATCTTGTTTTGAATGTGCTTTGAGTACAAAAATCAAAAGATTGATCACTTTCTTTTGGGGGGGATCAGAAATTACATATAAACATTCACTGTCTAAAGACAAAGGGTTAATATTCATTCCTAAGTCTACACGACTCCCCCCTCAAATATATATGTATATATAAGTTAATGTTTATTGAATTACAAGCTAAGAAAGGTTGGTAATAAGAACACGTAGAACGTTATAACAAGACTGCTTTATTTAGACCAAGATACCTCTATCTATAGGTATTACCTGTAAACATATACAGATAACATATGTTTGGGGATTAAGGCTGGGCGCTAGCGGCGCCTGGACTTAACTCCCCCCCACCAGTTTACGAACACCCATTCGCAAACTTTGAAGTCCAACACTCGGACGTCTTAGTCCATTCAAATAATGCTCCGCTAATGTTACAAAGGAGCAAAGGCCAGCCCCGCCCGTACACAGCCTGTAATCCCTCACATTAAGCTCTAATCCTATAAAACGTAAAAACCAACTGTCACTTGTAAACAAAAAACATAAAAGAAAACTTTGACTTTTAAAAAAAAACAATACTTCTGTGGGAAAAATCACATAACTATAACTATTTACAATGTTCCTTGCGTGTATGCTGCGAGGACACTCCAGCTCATTCCTGATCTACAACCTCCCCCCCAGGTGGAAGCTTTAACTGTTCTATGTGGACATTTCGCCGCTTCTTAGGGGGTCGTATACTCTCAATTGTCACGACGTTGTGTTCCCTAATCACGACCACTTTAAATGGGCCCTCATATCGCACCAGCTCTTTGCTCCTATTTGACCCTAGTTTTTTATAGACGATAGTCCCGATTTTAAGTTCCCCCATTCGATCCCGGACTTTGAGGTTTTCCCGTTCCACTCGTCTCGCTTTGTCCCTCGTTATCCTTTCTCTGACTTTGTCGCATATTTTCCTCAAAGCGACAGTATTACTCGCCATTTTCTCCGCCATTCCCTTGTCTGCTACCGTCTCTGCCCCATTTCTCCGTCTTTCGCGCAGCCCAAAGAGGATCTCGAACGGGGAGAACCCCGTCGCGGTGTGGATCGAATGATTGTAAGCGGCCACCGCCTTCGGCATTGCCTCATTTGCCGGCAGACCCTTTTCCGCGTGATATACCCGCAGGTGGTCACTCAGGGTGCTGTGCAATCTTTCTATCCCTCCTCTACTCTTAGGGTGCCCTGGGGTATTAAGATGCCAAGAGACATCGAGAGTCTTCATTTCTTTTCGGATGTTGGCATTGTCAAATTCTCTGCCCCCATCCGACGCGATCCGGTCTGGTACTCCGTAAAACTGGAACCAGGTATTTAATGCCAGCATTACCGCGTCTGATGACCGATCTTGCACCGGGTGCGCCATGGCCACTTTGCTAAAGCTGTCGATTGTGGTAACCCACTTATACCCCCTCCAAGTGAAGGTATCCACTTGTAAGTCACTCAACGGTGTCTCGGCGGTGGGCGATTCTTCTTGTCGCCCCCGTGGCGGATGTCTGTCATACTTCGTAGTGAGACAAACTGCACATGCCCCTATCATTTCTTGTATGCTCTTTTTCATTCCCCACCAAAAGTACCTCCGCCGCAACGCTTGCAACGTTTCCTGAACTCCACGGTGGTTCGTTTTTCCTTGGTGATAGGCCAGCGTCACTTCCAGCTGCTGTTCTCTGTCTTTGAGTGTCTCCACCATCGACGTGCACCGAATAAATATCCTATCCACTCCAAGTTGTTCCGTTCGCCAGAGTCTACGAATTTTCTCCCAAATAGTGGCATTCCCTACAAATACATGATGGGTCTTTCCGGGTTCCGAGGCATCTTTCAATGCACGGCAAATTTGGTCGTTCCTAACCCCTGGTGGCGACCAAATCGTCGCGATTTTACTTCTCCCATAACTGTCATATGCGATCTGCAGCCGCCCTGAGGTCTTGGATTTCCAAATGATCTGCCGTCTTTTGTCGTTCACGATCCCTTCTGTTACTTCCATTTCAACAGGTCTTTCGGCGGCGGAACCTTCCTCTTCAAGGGTTTCCTCACCTTCGCTATCTCCTCGCGTACCGAGGCTTCCATCCTCCCCGGGTGTCCATTCCCGGAGAAACTGTTGGATTTCCCCGGATGGTTCCCCTTCTTCCAATGCATTCACAGTAATGGCTCTGGACAGCCAGTCTGCCACTACGTTCTCTTTCCCGGGTTTATATATGATCTCCATATTGTACTGGGACAAAAACTCTTTCCACCTCGTGACCCGCGCCGAGGACTCCTTTAACTTTCCTACCCATTGTAGGGGTCTGTGGTCGGTGTGAACACGGAATTTTCTGCCGAAGACATATGGGCGGAAATGGTCTATAGCCCAGACGATACCTAGGAGCTCTCTCTCTAGAGCACTATACCGCGCTTCCGTTTCTGTGAGCCGTCGACTAGCGTACGCCACCGGGCGCTCCCCACCGTCTCTCTCCTGCGACAACACTGCCCCCAGTGCGTATTCGCTGGCATCAGTGGTGATTGTGAAGGGATGTTGGAAATCGGGAAATGCTAATATCGGTTCCTCTTGTAAGCTAGACATACATTTCCGGATGTTCTGCTCCATGATTGGGGTAATTACCACCCTCGCTCCCTTTCGCAGTAAATTATTAATAGGCACCAGGTATGCCGCCATGTCCGGCACAAATCTTCTGTAATAATTAAGCGTCCCCAGAAGTCGACGGATCCCCTTTACATCTGTGGGCACCACCATCCTTCTAATGGCCTCGACCTTCGTAGAGTCTGGCTTAACCCCCTCCTGTGAGATAGTGTGGCCCAAAAAATTGATTTTTTTCTTCCCCAACAGAGACTTCTCCATGGACAATTTTAATCCGAATTCGCGGACTCTTTGAAATACACTTCTTAGGTGCTCAACGTGCTCTGCCTCCGTTCTGCTGAAAACTAACAGATCGTCCATGTAGACCTGGCATACCGCTTCGTCTATTCCCCTCAAAAATTCATCCATTAGGCGTTGAAAGGTAATCGGGGCGTTTTTCAGTCCAAATGGCATCCTGGTAAATTGATAATGCCCCCTCTCAAATGTAAAGGCCGTTTTGTCTTGGTCGTTCGCACTCATCTTGATCTGGTGATAGCCTGCCTTTAGATCTAGGGTACTAAATATTGTCGCCCCGTTCAATCTGTCTAATATGTCCTCAAATCGGGGAATAGGATACTTCTCATCCGTCGTGTTCTCGTTTAACTTCCGATAATCGATAACTACCCTGTATTTCTCCGTCTCGTCCCCAGGTCTATTTTTCTTCCTCACTGCCCATAGAGGACTGTTATATGGCGAAGTGCTATCAATTATAATCCCTTGCCGTTTGAGACTCTCTAGCTCCTCTCTAATATGCCTACGTAGTGCCTGCGGATATCGTCTCTCTTTCACGTATGTGACGCGTTCTTTCTTTAACTGGATCTCGTGGACCGTCTTCCCAGTCGCTCCTAGCGTGTCTCCCTCTACGTAAAAAATATCCTCAAACTCCCTCTGTAGGCCTTCCCTCCAGCCCTCTATTTTATTAACCGCCCCTATCCGCGCTCTTCCGTCCCATATAGTCCCTTGACATTTATATTCCACTTTGCCCAACTTAATGTTCCATTTTTCCCCGATATTCTCCACACGCGCACCTACCTTCCCCAACATGTCGCACCCAACTATCACCTGGTACTCCCGCGGCATGTTTCCTACGATATGTATCTTTAGATCTCCCCCTTTCTTCGCCCACCTATTTAGCCCTATGACTAACTCTCCCACTACCTCGCAAGGGCCTCCCAGGGTGATTAAACTACAATTACATACCTGAATCTGGAGTGCCCTCTCTCCACCATACAGCCTCTCCAGCGCTCCGCGGGACATGATGGTGTTGGTGCTTCCCGTGTCCACCAGACACATCTCTCCTCCTTTGACCCTAATTATTGGCAACGCACACATCCTCTCCCGAATTGCATTACATCTCAGGATGCGGTCGCCTCTCTGCCGACACGCTCCTCAGGCTTCATCACGTTGCTCCCATCTACGTGACTCGACCTTCTGCCCTGTCTGTCTCCTGTTTCTGCTGCGCCTCGCTTCTTCTCCTTCAGTTCCCGAAGTCCCTGATGACTCATCTTCTGATGATCCACTCTCCCCATGTGTCATGCTCCGTCTCTCTCTTACTTCTTGAGTGTTTACCTCCATTGGTTCTGGTCGTTGGTATTCTCTCCTCCGGAAGATATACGGGCAATGCCTCGCGATGTGTCCTTCCTCGCCACACTCAAAACATTTTGTTCGAGGACACTGTGCCACTAAATGTCCTGCCTTCCTACATCCGTGGCATTTTCTTTCTTCCCTGGGCGGGGCATACCTCGGTCTCGTTCCTCTAAATCTTCTTTCTCCTGTCGTTCCCTTGTCTCTGCCAATAACGGACGTTTCTGGTCTCCTCCAGGTTGGTTTCAGGGTCCGGGTTCTTTTGTATGCAACTCGGCTCCACTCATTGTCGACGTCTTGCACCCTCACTTCTTCCTCCTTGGCACTAGTGTCGATCATTGATTGTGCACACTCCGAGAACGAGCGCTCATCAGAGAATCCTTCCTTTCTTCCTGTCTCCTTGGCCAGTTGCACTTTTAGAATTGTGGATAAGAATCCCATTCTACCCTCCACCTCTTCTACGCTAATCGACTCTCTCATCTTCTCCGTTATCTTATTGAAACGGACTACTAACCCCGCAGCATATTGCCCGTTACTTTGTCTTGGGGACTTTGTCTCCCTAAACATTTGGAATATGTCCTCCTCGGGAGTCCATCGTCCTCCTCCGTACGCCTTCTTCAATCTCATCTTAATTAATTCCCACGGGGTTTCTTCATCTGCCTGAATTTGATTCAGTATACTTCTCTTGACCCGACATATCAGGGCCGCCTTCAACGATTCCGCGTCTCTGGGATCTATTAAATTTTCTTCTGCTTTAGCTCCAATTAAAGCTGTGAGACGGTCTCCTCCTTTTAGGAAATGGTTCAGCTCACCCAGTTCCCCAGTGAATCTCTCCAGCTCCGCAACAGCCTTCCTCAGATCCTGGGTATTCATCGCTTTTACCCTCATCAGCGCGAGCGCCGTGGCATGAACTTCTGGCATAGTTCCCACTCTTCTAATATCTGCTCCCTCTACGAGATTCAAGACGGGCTGTCTCAAAATTCCTCCTTCAGTCATCTTCTCTCTTTCGCGTATAGAAGAAAAAAAAACAAAAAAAAATTACGCTCGCACTCGATAACTCTCTTTCTCCACGGTTCCCGGGTTTCGGCACCAGTTAATGTTTATTGAATTACAAGCTAAGAAAGGTTGGTAATAAGAACACGTAGAACGTTATAACAAGACTGCTTTATTTAGACCAAGATACCTCTATCTATAGGTATTACCTGTAAACATATACAGATAACATATGTTTGGGGATTAAGGCTGGGCACTAGCGGCGCCTGGACTTAACTTATATACTCTTTATTGGGCTATAATTACAATCTGCCTTTTATAAGGCAATCAGTAATTGCGATAAACGCTCTCATTCATACCATATTTGCCCTCAAATATAAATATACATTTGGAGAGACCCTACATTGAAAAATTTGTGTATTTTTACATAGTGTTATTTTAAGCATATAATAGTAAGTAGCGTGAAATGTCATGAAACCTTGCTAGTCTATACTGCGGATAAAAATATTTTGTCTAAGCCATATGCAAATAACACCCTCCAGTTTGACAATGAGCTGCTAAATGAGATTTTTCTCAATTTTGCTCTTGTCTGGAAGCTTGAATTACTGATAGAGGAGCCCATTTCCGAGTAATAATCGTCTCTTTTTATCTCGGGGACGGAATGACTTTGGTAAGGAAAATATAGGGTTATTATCTTTAGGAGGAAGGATCAAGTAGGAAAGGATATAACGACGTAGGGTGCCATGATATATGTTATTTGGAATTAGGATGAGCTCTGTGTTAACAGCGCATTTTCCCAGCACCGCACCATCAAAGGGAGCAACTGAGAGAGAAAAAAAAACTGTCTCGTTACCAAGACGAAGGTAGTTAACCTCAATCCCTTTCAATGGGATGGGTCCTAACCGTCTTCTCTTGTAATTATGGTCTAAAACTCCATACCGCAGTTTTCATCTTGTGTTATCTCAAGGTTATGTGAAATCTTTGTGCAGCGAGACAAGAAGAGTCATTGTAAAACAGCAGAGATGTATAAAGAAATTAACACATCTCACGAAAGGCCGACCGAAGCTACAGTTACAGTAGTAGGTGGGTCTGAGTGTGATTAGCACCAGACATGTTACCTCATCACTTAAACATGAGTGCTTGCAGTTCTTTTCGGTAATAACGGTTTGAGATAGAAAACTGCCGTAGACTCAATTTTGGATCTCGGTTTACACTTGAGATTTTTTCATACTACGAGCCGTACACCGTGCATATGTTGCTTGCCAACTATCTTATCATTAGGAAGGGAATGAAAAATTTCATTACGCTTATACTGAAACATGGTATTCGCTATAAAGCTCCGATTGATCGTTTGGTAACCTCGTTATAAAAAATGAATAGGTCAATCATATTTATCATATTTTTCCTACCATGATTAGAGGTACAATTCTGGTGTTTTAATTTGAATAGACCTACACTATACATAGACAACTACACATAGACCCTTAGAAATAAATGACATTCTTTCGTTTATTATTTTTTATTGTTTAATTAACACGCCCAAGCAATGTTAAGTAATGATTCGTTACAGAAAAAGTGTTATGTTTTGTGTATTTAATATTACATTAGGGGGAAATCGATCTAAAGAGACATATGATTTATCATTTATAAATAAAAATTCCATTTTTCTAGTGCACTTATTTCCAAAGATATAAATGTTTTATGTCATAAAAGAGCTTGACACTTTCCTAATAAGTAACACAACAAGCTTATGTTACGCTGAACTAAGTTTCTAACACGTGCACTTGATTGTCGCTATTAATACAAATTGTGATAAAAACTTTATTTTCTTTATCATTTCATATTCAGCTGAGGATAGCATATTTTATTTACATATTCTGGTATTCCTTTACATGTGATGAAGTGTAATGTTTGTCTTTGAATTAGAATATAAACTTCAAACTTTAATACAAAATAATTTTTCCTTTTTTAGATTTTAATTTCAATTTGTATGTATTTTTCTAGGAAAATAATTCCCCTAAAATTGGATTGAATTAAGTTTATTTTGGATAAAACCATCAACACCGTTGTTTGTATGCTTAAACTCAGTTGGGAGCCCACCGGAGCCTGCTGTGGCTCAAGAAGCACTGATTCCCAGATGCCCCAGAAGGTGGTTATAGATATTGTTTTATAGGACACGAGGTATGTAAATAAAAACAATGAAAGCCTCCTAACATAAAAACGTCAGTACCATTCGCCAATGCTTTCATACACACATGGGACAGTCTAAATCCAAATAATAAGTACCAGTAACAGTAAGAAACTAACAATAACGAGTCCAGCACCTGAGAGAATATTTTATTTTGTGGCTAGTAACTATTTTAAACACGAAGTGAACCCACAAGAATCTGGAAAATCTCAGACTGGGGGATTTTTCGGCCGCAGAGATGGGGATTTGGTAACATTTTGTTTCATTTAAAATACATGTATGAGGTGTGTTTTGTGTAAAAAGCTGTTATCGAAGTCAAAAAAAGAGAAGGGGCGAGATATGGGATATTTACCGTTTGGCTCCGAGCTCCTGCCAGTTCGTACGCCGTGCTATCGCTCTCTGTCAAATTTATCTATTCAGCCCGTAGCGGCAGTTTGTCAATATTTCAATTTCTAGAGCCAATCAGGGGTTTATCTTGTTCGGACAAATCCTGTATTATAGCCACTTAATTAAAGGGGATCAGTTTTGTGACACGCCGTACACGCCGCAGTGATCTGGATCACGCTTTGAAAACACATTAAACCTTAACTTAGGAGGAATTAGGAAAACAGCTTGTGGGTAAATAAAGACATCAAGTATAATCAGTCTATTGTACAATTGAGGGCTTCGTTAAAGTTCCGAAAAAAAATTTATTGGAAGATTCAATGAATTGTTTTTAGGATAGTCCACATAAGCTCCTCCACATAATGCATGTTTTTAATTTTAGCATCACTGGGCATCACTTAAAACAATCATTCCATGTGAAATTGGAGTTGGATATATAATAAATGTTTAGTTTGTTAAAGACTATTCATCATTATTTAAAAGTGGATATATTTGTTTATGTGATTAATCATTAATACTACTAGAACATCAAAAGGAACTATCAAGCAAAAAATCAGGCCTAGCTTTAACAGGGAAATCTCTAAGTACAAATTGACAGACAAAAGAGTGAAAACGAAAATCTCAAAATTGCACCGCTTACAATTACAAAACATATTACGATTGCTCTAAAGAACTAGTAAATAAAATAATAAGCAGTTGAAAAGGCTTAAAATACATTTAAATACTGTTCGCATAGTATTTAAAACGATCGCTCTTTAATACTACTACTTTACTGTAGTGGGAAAGCTTGAAACTACACTTAATTTTGGTTCCCTCAACGAGCACCTTTTGTGGAGAATTTTTTCTTCTAGAATCCAACAATATTATTATTAGTTACACAAAAAAATATTATGTCTATGATTCTTTTTTGCAATTCATGATTATATAAGTTCATAGTGCACTTATATGATGCTCATTGACTGTACAAAGTTCGACTTGGTGAACCTGTCCTAGCCTGTAAACCAGCCGTTTGACAAAACCTTTAATAAATATCGGATATTTGGGATATTAAGGGTAGAGTTTCATACTCAATTATTATTGGTTAAAATGATTTTAAAATTAATATTGCTAATTATAACTTATAAAATA
The DNA here is from genome assembly GCA_930367205.1 of Acanthosoma haemorrhoidale. Lineage (NCBI taxonomy): Eukaryota > Metazoa > Arthropoda > Insecta > Hemiptera > Acanthosomatidae > Acanthosoma > Acanthosoma haemorrhoidale. The sequence goes on along the minus strand of OV884012.1, from coordinate 47,944,695 downwards.
AGTTTCAAGTTCTGAGATATTAAAAAAAAACTTTCTCTTTGCAATACTCCGTAATATAACATGGTCGTACAGTTTATAGAGTGTACGCAATTACTTTTTGACGTGTTCTGAAGATTTCCAATACTCGCTTTCACTTGCACCACCAAGTAGCCCAGAAAGCGATTTTAGTTTATACGTTCATCACTGCACGATTTGAAATACAATATTGAAACAGTCATTAGTTAACAGATGATAAGTAATCGGTAGAATATTGAACTGAACTTAACATACAAACCAAGTTAAAACTAATTAACCCCTTACCTTTGGAAGTGGCAGTAAGAACTGAATTCCCTTGTACCTTGATCTTACAAAGTTCGACTTAAGTCAGCTGTTTATCTACGTCTTCTATAAATACTAATTATACAGTAAATTATACAAATACGGCACGTGATTTTGTTGTTTTAAAGATCTAATTAAATTGAAAAAAATTTACACTTGTATTGATTGGTGTTAAAATAAGAAAATATTTATATTCGGAGGATTAGAACACCTATGTCCAGCTGGTACTCCGGGGACTGAGCTACCCAGCATGGGGATCATCCCCATATGAACTATCACCAACACGGTACCACGGTGGGCTCAGAAGGCTGATACATCAGGTTGAAAGTTAAAGAAAAAACAGTAGCATGTGTATTATTTAATAAGAAATTTAGCAAAATTTAAATACATACCCTTTAATTGATATATACATATATTAAACAAAATGATTACAAACCGGATGTTGGATAATATTATTTTTCAGAGCGTTGATGTTTTCTTTGATTTACATGCGTATAATTTCACTGTGGTTTGTTGAATAAAGCTTCAGTCTCTTCGTAATCAAGGACTGCAATTACGAAAATATAATTATAACAATGAAAACAATATTTGTACCAATTATGTGTGTTTGAAAATATAATACAAAAAAAAAACAACTAAATAATGTAATTTGGAATGTTATGAGATAAAATATATCAGACACCTGATAGCTATACTAAATTTGTAGTAAAATAACATTTCTTTGTTGAATTATTCTTATTTTTTCTACAAAGAATATAACTGGCATTTTTTGTGACCACCTAATATCATTTGTGGAATCGCTGTAAAAAAAAAACAAAAAACTATGAGGTATTATATTTTTTGCATAATATAGAACAATAATTACAACAGAAAGTAGTTCATAAATTTAATTTATTTAGAGTACCTCAGAAAATTTGGAACTAGGATAAAAATGTTAAAATACAAGTTACTTTCTATTTCAAACCAATATGGATATTATAATCGGCTGGGGGAGGAATAGTAATAAACCATACATATACTCTATATAATTAGCCTAAATTCGATCTGCCGATGTTAACATTATGTTTTATATTTGCCATAAAATTAAGCAACATAAAAAATTACATAAAATCGATAATTTGGATTTAAACTGTAAATTACAACAAAAATATCATTCAAATGACTATATCGTTATACCTATATCCTATACTATATCGTTCAAATGACCATTGGAAGCTAAATTTTGTAATAATGATTAACTAATAATTTTTTTTATAAATAACTTTTCGAGGGCCCAAAGCATTTTATCGATTACTTAATAATGAGTTTGAGTACCTTAAAAAGAGCGCTGCTTTCTTGGAGGCCGTATTTTATGAATACATAAATTGGGGCTTGACTATGAAAAGGCTGGTGAAAAATTAAAATTCAGAAGTGCGAAAGAGGGTAGTCCATAAACAAGCATTAGGAGGTAAAGGCTGGATAAATGAATGTTTTAAGCTACCGAACTTTATTAATACTTCCTCCGCTTCTTGAATATTAAGTTCTTGTTCAAATTTGACTTAGGAGCTAAGTAAGATTGTTATTACAGGGAACTTGATTTCTTTAGACTTATAAATTTTACTCATGTATTTATTTTATTTTAGGCGCTCTGTGCAGAGAAAGTTATATGGGTATTTACATATTACATTTAAAATTAAAAGAGTTGCAAATTACAATTTTTGAACTTACAATGAATTCTTAATATTATTTTTCACAACCAACATTTTAATTAATATATGTTTTAACTTAACTTTAAAACGTAACTAATAAAATTTGATGCTAACACATGTTTTGTACACATTCTAGTCAAATGAACAATTTTTTCGTGATCGTGAACTATAGTACAACCATAAATCGAGTTTTTTAAAACTATATTTTGACTATTGCTAAGTACAAAGTTTTCCTTAGCTATGAAAGCTGTTTTTCTTGTACATTATTAAGCAGACTACTTTTCCAGAAACTAAATTCCTTTCCTCGTTATGCTGTCTTATTTTTTCTTGTAATGCTCCAGGAATAAATACCGATTATTATTTACTTTATATTTTAAGTTCTTTACAGATTTGCTCAAGATACTCAACGTTAACAGTTTTTTTTTAATAAATAATAATTAGAATGGGAATTAAAAATAAAATTAACAAAAGGCTCATTTATTTCACTCAGATCAGAGATTTCTTGACTCGTAACTCCTTTAGCTACTAAAAAAAAAGAAGATACGAAAACGGGTGCTGATAGGAGAGTCTGTTGGAAGATGAAACCTGGAACTAGTCCAATCATATGGTAATTTTACCTGGAAAGTTTTGGAGAAGTGTAAATTCGCTGATGTTTTTTTGGGTACTTTTACAATTTTTTGTCAATTCAAAGTTTTCACGGAAATATAAAAAAAATATGAAAAAAACTCAAAAAATTAGTATTTTTTCGGGTTCTCTCCCATAGCATCATAACCTTGATTTTTTACTTTTGTAAAATCAATTTCTACTAAATTTAACAAAAGTAAATTACCTAAAGTTTTGATTCCGATAATTTTTTTTTTTTTACGGCATGTTTTGAAGTCAGGACGTGAATTCTAGTCTAATAGGGCCCAGAAAGGGTTATTGTGGTGCCAAATACGAATTTTAATTTCGTCATCTCGAATTTCTTCTGGAATTATAAGAAGTGCCAAAAAAAACAACCTTTTTTTGCTCACTTGAAAACCATGCATTATTCATATAATTACATTTTGTATTAAATTAAATATGAATATATTTTGATTCTGAAATGATCTTTTTTTGTTTGGAGCTCCTTTTTGAAGCGAGGGTGAGTCGAAATTGTGAGACGGAATACACTATTTGGTATCTGCGTCGGCCTTTTCCCATCGAAATAAGGAGTAAGGTTAAACGAGTCTCAGAGTGACTTACTCCGTGCTTTAGAATATCAGCTTAAAACGTGCCGTTAACCTGGAGATACTATCTTGTTAACTAGGCTCCGACCAGCCCTTAATGGGGCGAGTCAGGTCTTCGTTAATTCGGACTAATTATTTACAAACCTTATTTTCCGCTCTTATCTTGCATTGCAAAGGGGAAATGTGTGGTATCTAGAGACGAGTTTTGGTGTTTTAGTGATAACAATTTTAGTTACATCAAGATAATCAATTATACATAGAATTGACTCATAAGGTCTACGAATATGGTGAAACCTTCGATTTGGTTTCAGTCGTGGAACCAGTCTTGATAGTGCTCAATTATATGATAATGAAAAACGCCCATGCTTCCTCTCCTTTAATTTTCCTTAGCAGCAATGCTGGATACCCACTGACCATACCTATGAACACTGAAAAGTGATTTAGCTCAAAAGATACATGTGTTGTTGGGTTAATAAATATTTTCCCGCTTTATATAATTTTTTTTTTGTAAGAACTTATTTATTGACCTAAGTACTGTAAAGAATATATTTTTAGGGGACAATGTCACAGAATAAAGTTTATTTTTATTTCATTACTTTTGTCGCCTAATACCAATTTAGTGGATATAGGTTCATACAAGGCGAAATGTGTATTCCATGTGAGACGCCGTGTTGTGAAGTGCCTCAACCCGAAGTTCATGTGTGCTAACATTATTTATCTCCACTGATAAACTATATCAGTACATACATTACATCAGTAAATACAACTGTATTTACGCTAACCTGTGAACAGAGACAGATCTAATCCTAGAATAATCAAACCTTTTCTTTAGGATCTTGGTGATCTGTTCGGGTTTCTTCCAATTATTTCTAGGCATGATCTTCTTGCTGGAGCCTCAAGAGGTAAAAATGTCCCATGCCTATCTAAAGAGGTCTTCCCATATGTCAATATCATCGTCATGCGTTAGGAGTTCGACAGTCCGGTTCCCTCTCTTGCCATGCCACACACCCTTTTTCCGGGAGAGCCTTCTAAACGAGGGAGAATCTTCTCTCGACGCAAATTGAACAGCGCTCAGCAGCTGTGGAAGGTGTCTAGGATTGCCGGAATCTTCCGAAGCTTTGTATTGATTTTGTTTATCATTCGAAGCTATCATTAGCAGTTTTTAAGTCAACGTACAAATGGTACATTCGTATGTGGTATTCTCTACCATTATCGCAGCTTCGCCTCTGGGAAAACTTTTCATTGGAATTAGATTTCCCTCTTCGAACTCAATGCTGATAAGGACTAAGCTTGCGTTCTGCGTAGTGTTTTAAACTGAGAAAAAGAATGTTACAAACAAAGTTATAGGGAATCCATCTATTTCAATTTAAGAATTTCAAGTTGGCTTCTTTTATTGTTACCTATACATATAACACTGAAAGAACATAAAATAATCTAAAAAGAGTAATAACAGTTTCGAGGCTGATTGCCGTAAAGCAATTCGTAAAAAGAAACATGCATGATAGCTAATCTAGTACCTATAAACTTCAAAGAAGAACTGATAATACACACAAAAATAAAACATTTAAATCTTATATAGAAATGAATATGTTTGTTAATTATAAAATAAATGAATCGACAGATAAAACTAAATACTGTAAACATCTCAAAGGTTTTAATATTTCTGCGGTATATACGATGGTTGGGGCCGATAAAAAAATGGCAACGCTAGTTGTAACTTTTAAACGAACAGGCTCCAAGATGCTTGCAATTCATAAATAAATTGAAACATTCAATTATGAGGAAGAAAAAACCCTCTGTCTAATTCAACTGAAAGTAAGACAGGTGTAGACAGAATACATAACTTGGGCGTATGACAGAAGGTTGGAAAAAGCTTGTAGTTCGCCTTAAGCTATGAATAAGATTTTGCAAAAGCATTATGTTTGATAATTGCCCCCCCCCAACTCACCCACTACGTATGAGATCCATGCAAACCAAGTAACTTGCAGTAGATAAGAAATAAAAGTCATTTTCCAGCAGTGATTGTCGGGTTTTTTTTTAAAAAAGGAATCCACAGTTAAAATTAAATTTTTCGACTCTCATGTCGACAGAGGGGCCCCGCTAGGACGATTACATTAGTCCGTTTGATATTCAAATGAAGATCCGCAAATAGGGTTTAGAGCGAAGTGAGTCCGTGAATACTTCATGAAAGGTGACAAAAGCTAATTGCCTTTGTTGTGGAAGATTGTAAAGACTCATTGTCGACAGGGGAATTTTATAGGCTTAAAATCGGGGCAGAATGTCTGCCGCCAGGCGCCATTTGCGTTTGAACCAGAAGAGTCAAATTGGATTTGCTTCTACGAAGAGCTAATCACTTATGCGAAACTGTACTACAGCTGCAAGAGGAGCTACAATAGCAGAACTTGTTTCTGTATATGCGGCCTGTTAAAAGCTCTTAAGAGGCTAACTGCATTACAAGGGACATCCCCTCACTCTAAAGAGGTGACAACATTTAAATTGGATTCTGTCCTCCCTTCAAAGCGGAGCACAAGAGAATCCCACCAACTTAAGGCCTTCTCTCGATATCGATAGAGCTAAGTTCTGTCGGCGTTCCAGGACGTACTTAGGGGATCTCGGGACAGTGGATGTTGAATTAAAATTATCGATGGAATGGCAATTGACAGCTAGAAGATTGTACGGGTGTAAAGATAAAATCTCAAGATGAACATGAAATGCGAGCTATCTTCTAGGACAGTAGTCGGAAAACTCGTCATCCAAAAGAGCCAAATATAAACAATACAAAATTTAAGTTTATTCAAAGAGCCAACTTTTTTAAACTTAAGATTTGCTTTATTAGTGACATTTTTATGGAAATAATTAGAATTAAAAGTACACTCTCGAGCTTGCCTTTGCTGAATATGTCTTAGTTCAACTAAGTGTACATTAAATAAAACAAGGTATCATACTTAGATAAAGAATATAACAAGTTAAATAATATAAAAGGTATCCTTAAAAAAAACTACAAATACTCCACTAAGGTAACATTTTGTACCTATGCTGCTTTGTTTGTCGAATTGCTGCCCGACGAAAAGTATCTTAACTGCAAATAGTTAAAATTTCGGCGTGCAGCAATTCGACGGAGACAATCAGCGAGCGACCATCCGTGCTATTGTTACTTTCTAAAAATGTCCCTCTTTTCTGTAGGCTTGCGTTTCTAAACTTTTACTCGTCTCTTACAAGGGAAGTTAATAAAAGATGTTCAGAGCCGCAGCCAAGGAGTCAAAGAGCCACATATGGCTCGCGAGCCGTGGTTTGCCGACTACTGTTCTAGGATATCCAGCAAATTGAGTTTTGGATTAAGGTGTTCGACGAAGGCAGCAAATATTTCTCCACTAAGCTAGGGCCCAAAACGATTCACAAAAAAATCATAAACAGAAGACAATAATATAGATATATTATTATCAGGATTTTTATGTCTACGCTTGAATTAAAAATAGTTTACCTATCTTAAACATTTTTTGCTACGAGTTGCATTTTTTTAATTCCTTCGAGCTCGAAGGAAGAGGCTCTATTTTCATGGAGGCCCGAAGCGATTGTATTTTGTCTGTCTGTTCTCCAATAGAGGGCTTAAAAATGATTCGAATTATCGGAAATTTAAAAGATATATTCCACAAGACCTTGAAATATGCTGAGTGGTGCAAACAGCGGAGTTATTGAAAAAGGTCAGGCTTCATTTCCTAAATTTTAAAATTTTAGAAGTCCCAACTATTTATAATTTAAAATTTAATAGTTTATTTTTCCGTGGTGAATGACACATTAAATACAGTTATTAAAAAAACTATTTAAAAAAATATATTCTTTTTTTTAAGAATTCGAAAAACTCTTGATGTTGCTTCTTTATTTTTAACGTAGTTTATTTCGTTTCAATGTATAATTACCACATATTTTATTTTAAAACCTATTCAATGCAATAAATAGTGATTGTTTACATTTAAAAAACAGAATTAAATTCTAGATTGATTAAGAAAAAAAATATAAATAAGTAAACATTTAAAAAATAATATTTAAATAATGAAAAAAATAGCGTGGTTGGTCTGTACTACCTATAACATATAACACTTTAGGAACTTGCAATAAAGAAATAATTATAATAGCTTCGAAGCTGATTTGCGTAAAGTAAATCACCACAAAACACCATGCACCTTAGCATGGTATACTATACTTCCTATATAGTATCCAGGTAAACTATTATATGAAAAAAGCCAATCCGCAACGAAAAAAACAGGCAATTAGTAATTTTTGTATTCTCCTTTCTCGATGTTAAGTTCGTTTTGCACTTTGAATGCTTGAATAAGAAGATTACTGGAACATGATTATAGAGATGTTTACAGTTATGATAATTGGTTATTGAGTTATTCATAGAGTTGGCTAGTTGGAGCGTTCCAGCCTGGCACATGTCTGCGAGAGTAGATATCCCCAGGGATCCGCTCTGATCCCATGCTGTAAGCTCATCATATTTCCGATTATTGTGAATGTGGTGTAGGATATGCTTCACAGCCGTACAGAACACTGTTTTCAGTTTAAAGTTATGCATATACTCACTGTAGTTAGAAATCACTTTATTCTTTTTGCGACCTAGTGCCTTGATGAACCCTACTACTTTTTTGCACTCAGTAATCAGTAGCAGCAATCGAAATAGTGGATTTTGTCTGTGTAGTGATATTATTCAGATAGATTTTTGACAACAACCCTGTGTTTACCCTCAGAGCGGTATCCTAGCAATAATGTCAAATTAATCTCTGCATTCGCTCATTAGGTATAACCTTCGATTATGAATTGCTGTAACGAAAAAAATTTTTACTATAAACCTTCAAAATCTATTGAGATGGAATTCGGTAGCTTCCTTTATGCACTAGTAACCTTCCGTTGCAATATAAATAAAACCCGATACATCAATCAAAATTTAGGTATTGTAAAATTAATTAACTTTCTTTAGAGTGTGATTCTCATGCTTAATCTCGTATATGTGGTAGTCAGTGCATAAAAGGATGTTTAAGTTTTTTGTTTTCTTTTTTTTTTTTCTAAGCTCTCAAACTTATAAAAATAGGAATGTGGGAAAAATAAGGAAAATTATTTTTGGCTGGAAAGTGCCTTTCACTAAGGGGAGACCCCTATTTGAAGGATGTATGAGAAGCATATGGGGTGTGGAATGCCTAGAAAGGCGGATGGAGTCAGGAAGGTAGTGAGAGTCTACCAACTTTTTTTTTTTTTTTTTTTTTGTTTAAGAAGCAAGCGAGTGAGTATTAAATGAGCATAATACGGTTCTGATGTCGGGAAGCAAATTTGTACTAATAGCACACAAGTTGTTACTTTGGCAAGTTTATGGATAACTCTAAACAAAGCCCCAATCAGTGGAGTATGGGGTAAAGGCAAAGTATACTTCCTTTCCTCAGTGAAATTATGGCCTGGAGGTCTAGTTATCTCTAGGTAAATACGATATATCTGTTGCTATTTCTTTTCTATCAATCTTCCAGGTCGCAGATCCAAATTTATGTTTTTGGTCAGGAATAGTTAAAGGCGATTCATGGTTGCAGGAAGAGTTGTTTTTCTGAAAGATTAATTTCGGGAGGTTGCCTTCCATTGCAAACCAAAATTAGACCAAATCTACCAAAAAATAAAATTTACTCTCACACTACAGAATCGAATACTGTTTTATCCCACTGAGTGATAGTCAAACCAACACACTGTGCCCTCAATATCACCTACTAACAATTAAATTTGTCACTTATTTCATAAAAATAATTATTCTTAGATCGTGGGGAAAACCCTCGGTTGTACATGATTAATTTTTTCTCCGAAAGTTAAAAGGACTAAGAAACCTCAGCTAATTTACATGATAATTCTTGACTACAGTGAACGTAGTTCCTACCCCATAAGTTGGAAAGGAGTAATGAATAGGACTAATCAAGAAGCTACTAAGAGGTGCTCCCTTCCGTCATTTAATTATAATCTTTTTTACAAGGAAGTGGGCGGAAAAAGTTTTTCAGGTATAATTTCATATCGTATTTTTTAAATTTTGGTGGGGGAGGGAATGGCTACTTTACAAATCCCCATTCAATCCTGAATCAGTTTATAGTGAAGTATAAATAATGTTTTTGGTGAATTGGTAGCTACAATATAAATAACTATAAAATATCAGGAAGTGTCCAAGGCATTGTCGTGTTGGACAGCAATTTTGTGGGCTATAATAGGTTAGACACTCAAATTCAGGATTGATCGTCCAAGCAAAAGTGCATAGAATACATTAAATATATTTTTAAAATAAAAAAAAACGAATATAAACCAATAAATTGAATGAAAATAATAAATTCAAATGCCATTAATGAGGACTCCAAGCCCTGTTTACCTAAGGGTAAGCTGACCAGGGGCTTAGGAAACTAATTTTTGGACTAAGTCAGAACTCTCCTCTTAACTACCTATGTATTTTTAAGTTAGAGCTATAAAGAAATTCGGCAAATCAACATTATAAGAGTGGTTTTCGTAGGTCTCCAGTCTCTTCAGGTTTCGTTACCTTTTTGTTTATAGTGGAAAGGTATCGCCTCACTCTATGCAAGGAGATTGATGCAACTTGAAGAGACTGGAGCCCTACGAAAACCACTCTTTAATAATTAGTGAAACCACTGTTATATAGAAATATACTTTATAGAAACCAACGCTAGAGAATCAGGACCACTTTTCGCATGATTCCATTCTGGAAGTGTTGGAGACATTTGGCTGTATTGTCAGTCAAGTGGGTAAATAGCGGGGCACCGTACAGCAGAGCTGGCCGGAGGACACATTTATATATCATCAATTTAAGACGAAGTGACAGGTTAGGTGAAGTTAGCAAGTGCGATAGCCGGTAAGACCTTTGTACCCGTACTTTTTCTATTTTATTACTAAAATGAGTAGAGAAATGGAGATGCCTATCCATTTTTATACCCAAATAGTGCATTGAGAAAGCTGGTGAGCTCTCTTGCCCTCCCACGCTATACGATTTTGGCAAGGATTTTTTCCCCTTTTGGAGGGAGAAGATTACGCAGTCGGTCTTCCCGGCGTTTACGCTGATATTTAACATGCCCAGTCTGTCACTGATAACGTTACAAACTGACTCGGCGTGTGTAAGAGCTCTTTGTGCACTCATGCTGCTGCTGTAAACGGCAATGTCGTCGGCGAAAGCGATTACAGTAGCTTTCTGATAGTTTGTCCCAACAATTTCAGATGTGTACATACTGAAAAGAACCGGAGACAAAACCGCTCCTTGAGGAACTCCACCAGAGGGAATGGGTTAGAGAGGCAATCACCCACCCGTACCGTCACCGATCTGTTCTTCAAGAACGAAACCAACATGGTATATAGCTGCTCTGGGCATTCCCAGTCACAAAGCTGTCGGCATAGCATCCCGTGGGACACTGAGTCGAAAGCCTGCGTGCAGTCCAACGAAATCATAGCAGTTGCTGTATTCTTGTTGATACCAAGGGTGGCTTCCGTTTGTACCTTCACAAGCGGATGTTCTGTACTCAGCTGAGCCTGAAAACCTGTCTGCTCATACGGAATGATAGCATTTTCCGAACAGAACCCCTTCAGGTAGTTCAGTATTATCTTTTCGAGAATCTTCCCCATGTGAGGGATAAGACTGATCGGGCGATGATCCAACTTCAATAATATGTTGCTGTTATTATATAATTTCTATAAAATAACAAAACCTGTATATAATGTAGTGATGCTACAGGAAATACAAAATAATTTGTAAATAGATTCGCCAGAGGATCTATAATTATATATAATTATCTGTAAATTGAAAGGGGCTATGAAAAAAAAAAAAAAAGTTGGATCACCTGTATATAATGTAGTGATGCTACAGGAAATACAAAATAATTTGTAAATAGATTCGCCAGAGGATCTATAATTATATATAATTATCTGTAAATTGAAAGGGGCTATGAAAAAAAAAAAAAAAGTTGGATCACCTGTATATAATGTAGTGATGCTACAGGAAATACAAAATAAATTGTAAATAGATTCACCTGAGGATCTATAATTCTATATAATTATCTAGAAATTCAAAGGGGCTATGGAGAAAAAAAAAAAAAAAGTTGGATCACATTCATATTTTTGAATAAGGCACATACACACGAACGTATATTTTCGGTGCATTTTTGGCGAAGGAGCTATTTGTATATTCTATATACCAATAGCTCCAGGTAAATCTTACAGGTTAAAAACTAGCAGACGACTGGTAGCCTCTCTTATAATTTGATTATATTAACATAGTATAATGACTATTTGGCCTAAAAGGAGCGAGTCTAATAATATAATGAAAGACAAAAAGGTAGTAGTGAGGTTTACGGCCGACCTATATAAAAGGTAAGGTGCATTTAAGAATTACACACATTTCTAACTTATGTATAAAAACAAATTTGTTACCTATCACGCGCCCGAGTTTTATGTCAAATATAAGAAGCGATGTTTTCCTTTAGACTACTTGCGGCCATAGGACTCACAAGTTCCACCGAATATAACTTAAAGAAAATGTTAATACTTACTCTATCAGAAATAGTTACGGTTAACTGCTCTATGGTCTTCTGGCTAATGATGCGCTTTTTCTGTTCTTTTTTATATTACTATATTATCAATATAACAATATTCAAGAATTTATTTTTGTTGACATAAGCTATTGTATTTCAGAACTGTGAATTATCAAAAAAAAGTGTGAAATCATGGAAACATCATTTATACCAATATATCAACTTACTTGAGATTTAAAATATATGTATTCATACAAGTATTCATCCTACAACAGTTAAGTAAACATTGAGAGAGAGTTCTTTAATAGAAATAATTTGTTATTTAACAACTTTATTATGATGAAATTACAATAAATAAATAATTGAGATAAATGCTTTCATTCATACCAAATTTACAATTCATCATTCGCTCGCACATTCATACAATATTTACAAACATTTACAAACAGCCCAGGGGCCCCCAAGTCCACACGGTTGTTGCCTCCCTCGCATGCGAATAGAAATAATTGAAGTTGTCTTATTATCCCACCAGTGATAAGAAGCCTGTTTCTACGGGTCTAGACCCCCCTCCGCCAAAAAATAAGGGGGGGAGAGAGAGAGAGAGAGAGAGAGAGAGAGAGAGAGAGAGAGAGAGAGAGAGAGAGAGAGAGAGAGAGAGAGAGAGAGAGAGAGAGAGAGAGAGAGAGAGAGAGGGGGGGGGGGGGAGAGGGAGCAGTGTACCACAGGTGCCGGGTTCTGAAAGTCTGTTGAATGTTGTTTTTTTTGTTCTCATCTCTCAAAATAATAAAATAGGATGTAAGAAAAATAAAAAAACGTGCCCGATACATTCTGCTAGGGGTGACTTGTTATTTAAATACTGTCGAATGCCCCAAATCTGGCTGCTTATATAGGCAGGCCAGCGGTGGGGGGTAGTACCGACACGCCACCTAGTGCCCTCGGCTGTTTCGTACACTAGTTTCCCCCTCTCTTAACTCCCTCTCTTAGGTAGATATTTTCTGGGCCGAGAAGAGGGGAATTTTAATTATTCGTGATAAAGAGGTTGACACAACACTCCTCAACTACCGCATACTCTAAATTTTTAACTTTGGTTGTCAATAATAGTAGTAATATTAAATAAATCAACTACTAACTATTATTTTTCCTAGATATTAAAACCTAAACGTACAGATTTTTTAAAAATATATTCTATGTTCACTAATTTACAGAGTAATTCAATGAATTATAAACGTTATTTATCATAGATAATGTCCATTGATTAGTTTGTCTCCATATAGGCCGACCTATTACCAAAGTCAATCGAAAGATTTGAATCCTTTTGTAACACTTAAAGTATTAAAGAGAGTTGTGGGGTAAGTTCATTTGAAATTGCGAGTGAATAATGAATTTGTGGGTGAACATTGTTGTTGATGAACTCTCACATTCATTCATATTACGCAAACATTTAAAGACAAAGCTTAGTTTTTGAATGGATTTTATCACTAATCACATTTAATTAAATTACAGAATCATAATCCGTCGTGGTAAAACCAGCTTTCAACAACTAAGACTATAATTTGCTGTGCAGGCCAAGATGGCCTTATTTCGGTGCCCGGAATATTATCCCTCTTGGTTCAGATTCACCAAAGGAGTCAGTGGAACGTGCCAACAGAGCTGGAATGAGATTCTCAAGAACGGAATGCAATAAAATATAGAACAAAGGAGAATCAAACAGGGGAGGAATCTATTGTAAGAGGACTTCTTGGAAATAGACGTGCTGAGATGGAAGTAGAGATAAAACTGATATTCAGTTTTTGTTTAAGCAATGAAGAGGTCTGAAATCAAAGAAGCTAAGTTCTTAACGGAATTAGTATGTAATAGTGTGTAAATAATGTAAGCTTATAGACGATTGGTAGGCATTTCGTAACAAAAGGCTTTCGTGTAGACACAAGTCTAAAATAAAATTAAATAATACATGTAAATTAGTCGCTTCTTTGAAAAAAAGGTTACAGAACTGTAAGTAATCTATTTTTTCTCTTGATGATTTCAAACTTTTGCTAGAAAAACTATTTTTCATTGGTTATGTAAATCGAAAACTCATTTGGTTGTTTTTGTTCATAATTTCAACTACTATAGGGTGCAATGAGACTTTATTGCTTATTCGTATGCATGCATTAGGATTTAAATACTAAAAGATTTCAGTTTATAGTCAATGGATAGTGTAGGGCAACCCTTACTTAATGACCCGTTGGTTGATATATACACTTAATGTGTTTGGATTAGAGCACATTATCAATGTATAGAGTCCATTTCCTACAATCGCATTGTTGGGTTTTAATCAACCGCGCCAAGGACTTAATAATTAAAGATGTGTCTATCTGTATGCGGTAGTACAAAAATCGAACGGTCTTTAACATTACAACAAAAGAAATATTTTCAGAGAGTTTAAATGAAAATTAATGGTTAGAAATAACTACACAAAATTACAGAATTCGCGTAACTAACAAAACCGTACTTCCATGCTAGAACGAATTAAAATATCTTGGATATCACACATAAACTGACAACAGGTTTTCTTAAACATAAAATACATTTATTAACGCACAAAGCTTAAATGAGTGGCGGAGTGTAATGGCTGTGCTAGAGGATTTGGATGGTTGGATAGGTTTTAATGAACTTAGATAAGATGAGTTCAAGAATGTAAGGTATATTAGGATCATTATGAAGGGTTTTGTTCCTGATGTAATAAGGGGCATTAACTATTGTTCTCAGGCCTGATTGAAAGGATTGGATACGCTTGATGTTACTTTTTTGCTGGGCCATATAGCTCTACTACGTATGTCAAGATTGCCTTTACTATAACTTTATAGATTAGTAAATTATTTTCTATTGAGAGATGGAATTCCCTTTGAAGTAGTATTTACAATTTTCAAAAGCGTCTGTTTACTTCATGTCTGTTGAACCTTATGTTCAACCTTATGAGATGGAAGCCTAAATACCGTACTGTTCTGGATAGAGGAAGAGGAATGGAATACAAAAGAACAACCGGAGGACAGGACTTGCGGCAGAGGGTAAAGGTAATGTGGGAATATTTTGCTTAACTTCTATCCACCATTGATTGCACCAATACTGGGTCTTACCAAGTTGTATCTTACCATATAAATATATCCATTGTGTGACAAAAATATCTTAAAGATCTCAAGGAATTAATCATGTTTCTTGCATGATGAGTGGCAAGTTTCTAGTTCCTAGTTGTTTAAATTCCTCGAATGTTAGATGATTTGACAAATGAGTGTCCAGGTCAAAACCGACGAGTATTAATAGTATTTTATTTGATTCCTTACGTTAGATTATAATATCAATTGCTGACAGTATCCTTTTCAAAAAGTCTAGACAAAACAAACTTCTTTTTTTTCCAGGATAAACTTAGACTGAGAGTAGGACGCGCATGCCAAGGTCAAAATGAGGTAGATTACTGGATTTTGAATGGCTGAACCGGAGCGACGCATTAGCAGAAATGAAGCACCATTATCAAAGAAGCACTGTAAACCTTTTAAGACGCTGAGGCAATATGAGGGTTTATAGTGCCTTCACTAGGCTTCCTCGTTAGTGGCTACATCGAGACACAGACCCGGCAAGTCCGGGCTCTATTCCAGCCACCGTCTAGTCTGCAATGCCGCTCCTTCATTTCCGCTAATAACCCCTCCCCATCCCACCACTACTACATCCGGTTTTATTTCCATGAAATTAAATGGGGCCTGCATCTCTTCACTGCCTGCACCGAGGGCTACTCTTCTTTTGCACCGTCCTATTTAAAACGTTTAGCTTTCCTTGTTGGGAGAGAATTTCGCTAATAAGTTCCTCCGTTGTTGGACATTTAATAGATCCAATTCATATATATATATAATACAATAATATTTATAACCCATATATATCTATAATAGACTATAAAGGAGAGAACTTTCTATTTTGATAAGTAGCCTGGTTTTTATTTTTGGTAAACAATGATAACTGACACAAGAACGGATAATGCTTTTGTGTACCTATGTATTTATGTGACTAATATTTATGTCAGTTTGTTTCGATTTTTAAGCGGTAATGAAAATGTAATTTTTTTTTTAAGATAAATTACTATAATCATTTTGATACGAAGGAGCTATACATTTAAATGGTTCTTATGTTTATTAAAATTACGAGCAGTCATGGAAGTAATCTACGAAGTTATACTTAAACCAATCTGGACATACGGAATAGAGCTATGGGGGGCAGCAAAAAAGTCGAACATTAAGCGTATCCAATCATTTCAATCCAAAGTCCTGAGAACAATAGTAAATGCCCCTTATTATGTCAGCAACAAAACCCTTCATAACGACCTTAATATACCCTACATTCTAGAACTTATCCCTTCCAAGTTTATGAAATTCCCCAGTAGCCTTTCCAACCACCCTAATCCTGTAGCACAGTCAATGCACTGCGCCACTCATCCCTATAATCTTCCTTGGAGACTGAAACGGCAGTGGCCTCGTGACCTGCTATAATCGCGTGACAGTGGGAGTCCTGGCAATGGCCAGTTTCTCCAATCATGTCCTGAGCGTCTGTGGCTCTCGCTCTTTTGGTCAGCCTCCACTGGCTAGTACCCGGTGACGCGGCTGACGGAGGAGCGTGGGGGACTTCCCAAGACTCCGCTTTCTCTTCGTAGTGGATTTGGGAGGTCTCTGGGCTGTCTGTAAGTATTGTATGAATGAGTGAGTGAATGATGAACTGTAAATATGGTATGAATGAGATCATTTATCTGTATTATTATTGCCTTATAAAAGGCAGATTGTAATTATAGCACAATAAAGGAATATATATAAGAATTATAAATATAAAAACGAATTCAATTATTCAGTATTTACACAGTTCCACATATAGCGTCGTACCTATAGGGCCGTTGATTAATTGCACCAGTAATTATGTATAACATGGGACTTCTCAACACAGACAATATTGACATGGCATATATCATCCTACTTGAACCATGAAATGATCTCTGGCATCAATTAATTTCCGTAATCAGGAAGTGGAGCTGAGACACGGCCCAAACGCACTAATGAGATCCAATAACTAATTCATACTCGCACGATCATAGAGGGCCTTTGTCACAACGCATAGCTCTTGTCAAAGGTTGCTTAGTAACACATAACTCAACAGATGTGTATGAAGTTTCCTTTAAACTGTGACGGCCTGTCTTTATTTACCTTTATAGAAATTTAATATTGATATAAAAAAAGTTCAACGGATAGCATGGCTAAGTAATAGTAGGCTAGAAAAAGTCCCTCCGTTTTGAAAGCTTGATCAATCACTTTTCAGCCTGATAGAGGGCTTGGCAATAATGCCCAAACAATTACAACAATAGAATTTCTATTTTTATACTATTTGATACCTCTTCTAATATTGAATATCAAGAGCCTTCACTGGCTCGTATCCGGTGACGCGGCCGACGGAGGAACGTGGGGGACTACCTAAGACTCCGCTTCCTCTTTTGCATGCAAGGGAGGTGACAACCACTTGGATTTGAGAGGTCTCTGGGCTGTTTGTAAATACTGTATGAATGAGCGAGTGAATAAAAATTGTAAATATGGTATGAACGAGAACATTTATCACAATTACTTATTAGGTAATAAGGCAGATTGTACAATAAAGAAGTTTCAATATATGCATATCAAGTAACTGCAATTTCACAGGTTCTCCAGCCTCATCAAAAACCACAAAACATCCCTTTGGCTTACCAACTTAACTAGAATTAAGATAATTTGATGAATATAGATTTTCTAACAATCAACACGTATCTTAAGTTAAATAATCTTTGTAGAGGAGAATGTTTTAAAGGAAAAGAAAGAAAAGCTTTATTATAAAGTACAAGCAAAACGCTGGTATATACAAATATTAAGATTTACGTTACTACATACTGGGTCGTATGTCTAGGGACGAGAGTTTGGGAAACAAGTGGGGACTGTGGCTAAAGCTGAGACATATGTGTATAAGAGAAGGGTAGTTCAGGGAATTGGGATGGAGGTCTTAGAAGGACTGCGGTTGCTTACTTAAAACTATCAGTGACTTCCATGAAGGCAGGTATACAGTTCTGCTCAACCCCCTCCTACTTTTAGCATTACAGATAACATTAGCATTACAATATTCTTAGCACTATATAACTTTAGATACGTCATTGTTGCACTTGATGTATAGAGTACATTGATCCCTGATAATGTCTTTATTATTTTTGAGGTACCCAGAAATAACAATCTTTTTCGACACTATATGTCTTTGTTAATAATGTCTTAATTCCTCTCTTTTTAAAATGTAACTTTTTACTTCAATAATTTTTTAACTCTTTTTGTCCACCTTAATCGCTTTTTACGTTCCTGGGGAGTTATTTCCCTAAAATGACATCGTTGAGATAGTTAAACAAAGCGTACTCATTTCCCATGTGTCATTGTTCCCGTTCTCTTGATGGTCTCTGGAAACATATGTATCACAACAGGAAACACATTAGAGTTATAATTATATTGACACTATTAGGAGAAAGGAGAGAAAAACAGGAGGAAAAATGATTAGGAATTATTTTGTAGCCACTTCGGCTGACTTATATACAAAACATTGCATTTTTTTTATATATTATACAAAAAAAGAAATAACCCTTTGCCCGATAAGGCTCTAGATTCACCGCACTTAATTTTAAATCCTGTTGTTGTTTTGGGTACTAGGTCTATCCTACAGTTACAGGAAAAATATAATGCTTAATGCGGTATTGACATGGAGCATATGTGATATGTATCACCTGCCTTCTGAGAACTGTCCAAATTATGTAGAATATTTGAAATTCTCTACTGATATTATTTTATTATTTTCTGTAGGGCCTTAGGAGCGATGACGTATTTCTTTTCTGGGAAGGAGTGAGTATCATATTTAATTATAATAAATGGTTTAACGGAGGCTTGAGGTAATGATGTCAAGATAATCCAGCGGTCTAAACGACAGGCACAGACACCCTAATATCCTCCAATCAATATGCCCCCTTCTACCCACGTCCTTACTCTTTTATTCAAATTAGTCGCACCCTCTGACGATATTGAATCCATCATGCAAAGCTCCTACAGCGTAAGCAATCCTCTTCTTTTTTGTCGCTGTGTGATGAATAGTTTTATTTTCATAGGGGACAAATTTATTGGTTTATCCTGTCCGAGTGGGGAGCCTATTCATCTTGGATGTACGATTATTATTCTCAAAGGGGATGACCACTTAATCAATTATGTAAATATAAATTGAGCAGCTATATAGTCTGGAAATCGCCGCTCACAAGAGAACCTAATCAATGCCAATCCAGTTTCCTGGATTACAATAATCAAATATAAAATGTGTATCTCTCTTTGTTACCTTTATCCTGCTTTAGAACTTTGTTTCCTAATGAATTGAATTTGGTCCTCAACAAAGCTGCTACAGATTATGTAGGGCTCTGTGTCCACTGCATACGTTTTTGCAGAAATTTCCTACTACTATTTTTCTATCTTCTTCTATCTTTCACAAGGAATTTATTTAGGGTGAGTGAATCCTTTTACTAGGAGTACCTGTTTGAAGGTTGAGTGAGGGAATTAAGGAGTGTGGGAAGCCTCGGTAGAGGTGGAAATGTTGCGGTGCAGTGGTGAGAGTCCACTGAAGGCTGAGCCTAGAGTCTCTCTAGGCATGTAGTGCAAGCTCATTCAGTTGGATAGCAATGATGGGGTGCCCGTCAGAGGCTTGTTGTTGGTTGGCCAAGGGCCGTAATGTCCACCATTTGGTCTGCTTTCCCAGATCTAGAGAGTTGCCATCTTGCCGGTAGTGGTGGGGGTGGAATAGGGGGTTGGCAATGTTTTATCGAGTCAAAGAATTTGATGTGTCTCCTTCTGATAGCTTCGGTGATGGTGGGGACCTTGAACTTTTCGTGGATGTCAGGAGCCTTCATTTCACGAAAAGGGGTATGTCATAGTGTCGTGCGCAGGATGTTGTTCTGGAAGCTCTGGAGTCTAGTTAGGCTCTGATATATGAGCAGTTTCAGCCTCAGGAATATAGCCAGGCTTGTGCTGAGATGCTGGAGAGAGTAGTAAGTCCTACGTACCCTTATCAGCTTCTTCTGCAGGTGTGTGCCGAACGTCATGTGTCTGCCTAGATTGATGCCTAGGTAGCATATGTTATTGGCAAGTTTGCAATCAGTCCCGCCTATGGTGAAGCTGGGTGGAAGCTTTCTTTTCCCGTGCTGGAATGAGAAAACGATTCCTTTCGTCTTGGCTGGGTTTACCTGAATGTCGGTGATTAACTGACTGGCGCCCTCTACAGCCTATAGAGCTTTCGCTGGGTCGAGGCTGGTTCTGTAGACTCCTATGTCGTCCGCATACGCCACTACATCACAGTTGGAGTATGATGCTCCTGCTATGTGCGCAGTGTAGATGTTGAAGAGTAGGGGTCCCAGCACCGACCCTTGGGGAACTCCGACGATGAGATTTCTTCTAGTGGTTGATATGGCTCCTATTCGCATAGAAAAGGTTCTTCTTGCGAGATAGGAAGCCATTATGTTCTGTAGTTGCGCAGGAAATTCGTGCTCGTTCAGGCGTCGTAGGAGTGTGTGATGATCTACGATCTATGATGATGAGTCGAATGCTTTCGAGCAATCAAGGGAGATCATCGTAGTGACTCTGTTGTTTCGCATGTTCGTTGTAACGTGCTGCTGTAGTTTCACTAGATTGTGTCCTTTACTAAAGCCGGTCTGCTGAGGTGGGATAATGTCTTGAGAGTCACAGTGTCTGGTGAGATGGTTGTACAGAATTCTCTCGTGGATCTTTGCCAATTGGGTCAGCAGACTGATGGGCCTGTATCAGATATCTTTAACGTCCATAGTATTTATCCTGTTCAGATTTATTGGGTATGTCCAATGTTCACACTGATGCAAATATGTTACCCCCAGAAAAAGCTTGGGGTAAGATGGAGCGAATGAAGATGAAAGACACCTGGTCATAATTAGGGGTTGACTAATAGTAGCATAAATTGGTCTATGGTTGATTATAACCGACAACGGATGTAACGTGATAATAATGTCCAATGTTCTATTGAAGGACTCTACGGTTAAACTCATCTTTCTAGACTATTTAATTTTTCAAATCATGATTGCTTATGAAGAGATATATTATGTATCCACCGTTTAACCTAACTAACAAGAGAAATCTAATATGACGACCATATTTTAAGAGTTTTCAATAACAAGATATGTTTGAGGCTTAGAAAAAATATTAACGATCTGTTGAAAATAATGACCACATCGTTCACAAAGCTTAGAGGTACACCGAGGCCTACTGACTCCATTGAGTACAAAAACCTCATTAGTGGGTCTTCTAAGCGCCTCCTCGCATAGGATGAGGGTGCAAGGGCTCTCTCTTCTGTCCAGTGACCAGCGCCATGTTCAAGACCATTACATGTGCTGCGCATGGCTAGTATGGTGAAGGGTGAAGTATGTTAGCAGAATGGAGAAACATCGCCGAACACACATTGTTATTTATAAATGCTGCTGACTATGTTAGTTTATAGAGTAAACAAGAATGGTTATAATTGGCTATTTGCAACCAAATGTTGCTAAAATGCTCAAACTTTCATATATAATATTATTAATAAAAAATAATATTCTTCTATTCAAATACCATTTAAAAATATTTCCCATGTTTTTGCATGCCACGAAGTCGCCTATCGTATATATGTATTGTGGCTAATAGCTACAAGAATACAATTGACATTTTTGGCATTTTTGACCTAGCTATAAACACTTCTTTTTTGTTTTCCCTCTTATCCACTGTAATAATACTATTTTAAAGATTGAATTTATATACAATATTAAATAATTGAGTTGTGAGTGGCTCATTTTAAAGCGTCTATGCATTTTTATCAGTTATTATAAAACCAACATAATTTTTTTATTGTTAAAAATTATAAATGGGGACTAGGTGATGGGGCTTACCTTCGGACTTCATAAGGGACCTAAAACTGTCTTAAAACTAATCTTAAATACTAACTTAAACCCTAGCGTTCCTGCCTCGACAGTCTTCTGCCATCGATAGGGACGGTGGGGGGAAATCGTGTTAAACACGGGGTTGGTGATTTACTGCGGCAAACCAACGAATTTGTTTGCCTATGGGGAATCAGTTCATCCACCGTAGGCAGTTCAAAACCGTGTTTGTTTTAACTTCCTCACAAAATGGCCACTTAAACGGAGGTGAGAGACACCCACGTCACGGGTTACCCGAACATCACGTCTAAATGGCAAACAAATTTACCTCGAATTTTATTACCAGGAAAGCAATAAAGTAGCTAAAGTAACCTCCCTAAAACACCTAAAAATATCGAACACTTATTTCTCTGGCAATGGTATTCCTAATGCTTGCACGCAGTAGTGGTAATAGCCAATGAACATGTCTTTGGTACGGTAACACAGTTTGTTCAGGATCGAGGAAGCTATCTGGCCAGATAATGGCGGGAGTGATTTAAGCCCTGGGAGGCGACAAGAGCTGCCCTGATTGTGTATGCAGGCTGTGAGGGGGTCGTCCTCATTTTTACCCATTACCCAGCCCCTATTTGTCTTTTCCTACAGTCGCTTTGTCTTCATTCCTCCTCCTCCTTCCCATCACCATCACTAACTGCACCCCGAACCCAATTCCACTTCCATTCTTGTGTCTGTCAACGGCTTGTAGTAATAAAGTTAAAAATCGCACTTGCTATCCTAAAAAAAATAAATAAACAATGTCCCTCCCCAGAAATACCAACTAGATATAATCATAGTTTATACGAGATATCACTAGCTGCTCTAAAGATCAGTAGCTTTGGCATTTCTGTTTTATTAT
This sequence comes from Acanthosoma haemorrhoidale, assembly GCA_930367205.1. NCBI lineage: Eukaryota > Metazoa > Arthropoda > Insecta > Hemiptera > Acanthosomatidae > Acanthosoma > Acanthosoma haemorrhoidale. Next base: position 47,922,061 of record OV884012.1, on the reverse strand, counting down.
TTGAAAGATTTTATTATTATTATGTTTTTAGCATTATAGCTCAACAAATAGCTGTGACACTGTTCTTCCTACAAGCTACGTAAATTTAAAATCAGCAAATCGAATAAACAATCTTTAGGTTGGCCTGCTCTAAGGGGTTGCTCGCTTTTGATAAAATCAGAATAAATTTCAAACCTCGTAAAGCCGTTTACAGAACTAAAAGTCTACATCAGAAGGGGGGGGGACGCCAAAATAAAATCGGCATGAATTTGAGACTAATTTGACTAGGACAACTGCTACAAAAGTTTTGTTAACTATTGAGAATCACCAATTGACGTCATGAACTCGCAAGGTCCCAGAATGAAAAAGCGAACCCCTAGGGCCGTGCTTGCATAAGTATTTTTATCTGTGTTTGATGGTCACACTAGGCATAGCTATGTTTGTATGTTTGTTATCTATTTCTTATGAAATGTTTATCTTACCGAAGCTTAGATATGTACTACTTTCACTATTATATACTGTTTAGTACCTTGAGAAAAATGGTGTTGGAGTCGAGACCTCAAAATTGGACGACACCCTCCCCTCTCCTGTTACACCCTTAAATGTTTGTTGATTGTTTTATCAGCACCCAATTTCGCATGGCTCATGTACCGCTACCTCAGAAAAACCACTCTGGGATTCCAGACCTATTAATCTTACCAATTACCCCTCCCAGAACTAGGACTTATGCAACTGACGCAGTCCAGAATGAAGACACGTGATAGATGACAACTTTGCAGTAGCCCTCAATATCAGTCTTCAATATCCTAATGAAGGCATACAGATTTCTTAGAAACATTGAATTATTTTTTAGACCTATAAATCTATGAAATATTTATAACTTATAACGTAAGTGACAGAATTAAACCTATAACCATTTGTGGAACGTTAATCAACGGCGGAACCAAAAAATAGTTTGACTACCTGAAGCGATGTCCTTTATGAGGCAAAAGCGCACATGTATTTAAATTGGCCGTATGACTGTCACCGCTGGTGAAATCTGAATAACAAATAAGGGAGAAGTATAAGATTGAGTTGAGAGGCCCTTCGGCATCAGGAGAAAGGGGTGGAGTATTTCCCTTGCTAATATTAATAAGGCGACTTGCCCGGAAGACAAATTAAACTTGCCTCAGAGATTTCTCTAGTTCGTTATAAAACATATAACGGCTCCATTTGCTTCCTTCTGGCGTCTCTCTTCTGCAATACATAAAATTAATTCTCTGACGAAATTAATTTAAATCGGGAATGTGGCAGCTATTTGAATGATAAATAATAACCAAGAAAGGAATCTCAAATGAGCAAGTTAACTCCGTGACAGTTTTTTATCTCTAATATTCTCTGTTTTGGTATCCCCAGACATTTGCCTTATGCTCCACTGGAGTAGACAATGTGCGGTGTTACAATTAATAATTTACGGTTTCGAGTTATATTGTATCGAAATAAAAAACAACATATCATACAGTTGAATGTTTGAATATTTATAGGTTGACAACCAGATAAAAGAATATATTTTAGTAAATCTACTGAATACCCTAACGATCCTGCTTATAAATGGTTATAAAATACAGAAGAAAGAATTGCTGTAATACATGGATATCTCTAAGAACACCCACATAGGATTTTAAAAAGGGTCTTTTCTAAGCCGTACTTAAGCTGCTATTTTTGAATTTATGCAGAAAAAGACCATGTGTTTTCAGGGATTCAGGAGAGCACACAAACACTGCCTGTTCATTCATTCAAAGGAATTATTAAAATAAATAAGATAAAAAAATAGGCTGTTAGTCAACCTTTTAATATTACCACCACGAGGTTGTTCGAGATCACTCCTTCGTTGCCAGAATTATGTAAACAACTTAGTGAGCATTATATTGTCAACAGTTTGTGATTTATGGGTCTAGTAAGCTCCCCCCCATTTTATAGATTGATATTCTGATATGTGATGTTTCCCCTGAGATGAAGTTAATGGACTTGAAGTTAACAGCTGTAAAAGTGAGAAAGACGGGTTAAATAATTATGATTTTTCGAAATATCATTCAAGAATCATTTTTTATTCAATTAATTCTTCCAACAGAAAAGTTGTAAGGACTATCCTGTAGTGTTATTACCAAGTACTCAAGCTAACAAAGGCAGATCAGCCAATTAAACACAAGAGATTTTTCGGTAATTATTCACTGTTCTCTTAGAAAAATATGTGTTGAATACAATCCAAAAATAAAATTCTTCTTCTTTGTTGTCAAATCTATAGGAATTATGTTAATAAGAACTGTTTTTTTACACGCTCGTCATTTTCGTAATGGTTGATTTTTGTGAACAGTTCGCGGCCCTACTCGAGTGTTTGAGTGATTTTCCCGTTTTGAGAGAGTGCTAATGTCAATTAATGATCATCGTCACTCTGGAGGCCGTTCGACGGCCTGAACCAATGAGACTGTTGAAATAATTAGCGAAATCGTCTTGGAGGATTGACGAGGGGTCAATGGATTAATTAATTTAGGGGGTTTTGTGGATGTTGAAGAAGTAAAGATAAAAACGACGGAGGGGCTGTCTGGCATCACAAAGAGGTATTTAAAAAATCTTTCGAGCTAAATGTTTCTCTCCAATGGAGAGTACTTTGAATGAGATTAAAGGTTTGTTAAACCACAGAGAGACAGATACAGACGCTTCAAGGTCCCGTGAGCGGGGCTGAACCATGTTGTCATTCTTTACCGTTGTCCCCGTCCGTCTAAGACGAGCGCGTGGGCATCACCGCCACAAGGCTTGGGGATGCAATAGAATCACATTGCACTGAGCCTTTCGACTCACCATTGTTACAGGCGTTCAGACCTAATCCTTTGGATGGTAGCGTCGCACCAGTGACGTGTCAACCGAATGTGTGGGCCAATTGTCCGAACCTGCAGTTCCGCTCGTACTAAACAGAATTACTATAGCATCGACACCCCATCAGTAGGGAGAAACTAACTTGTCTCACGACGGCTTATACATGCAGAGATGTAAAGAATATTCATTTTCACAGTTAGGAAAAATATGATGTTGAAAAATATAATCAAATTAGTTATAGTTAACTAATTAACAGGGGCTGGATTTTGTTTTTGAATTAATGTAGATTAGATTAAGTTTGCATTTTTAAATGGTCTTAGCTAAATACGGTAATAACATAAATCGTTTATGACAATCCAAATAAATGTGTGACTTCGTTATAAATAAAATATTCAACAACTTAATTGAATGGACCTTACAAAGACTTTGAGTTACTCCGTACCTTTGACGAGGAAGCTCTGTCAGTAATTGAGGAGGGGCTTGGAAAATTTAATAAAAATTACAACTTATAGAAAAATGAAGTGAATTAGACAAAAAATATTTTGACTAAGCATTTTAGCTATAACCTTTTATTTTTTTAAAAGTAATTTATTTTGTTGAATGCCCACTTATAGTTAATGAATTAATCCATTTGATGTGTTCCTATAATAAAAAAAACAAGAAGGCTCAAGTCCATTGCATTATTAATTTATTAGTTATTTAGTTACAATTTAATTTTTCTTTTACTATTTGAATTCTATGTTTAAAGTTTGTCATCTCGTTAAAATTTTTTAAAGATATTTGAATAATCTAGGGCTTTTTGACCGTTTAAATTAGTGTTTAGTTCTTCATTTACCCGTTTGTTGTAATATGTTGCCTACCAGTCTGTTTGTTTGTTTGCCAACATTTTTTAATGAATTATTCTCTTACGGTCATGTTAGTAAATTTGATGTGTATAGAAAAATCCAGCTTCGTCTGCTGTTTGATTTTCCTCCAAAGAAAATTTATAACGGGCAGAATTGTAAAAATTCCAATATTAGCGGGTTCCTGGAATAAATGTTGCTCAGTTATTTTAAGGAGAAAAATGATTCTGAGCATAGGAAAGTGGACAACATATCCAGCTGTGTATTTAATGGTGTTCGTTAACTTCGCTGACTTCTTCATTTGATTTGAACAGGTAAGTATATATCATAACAGCCAATATTTTACTAAGGAGGTCAGTAATATTCAGTTTCTGAAGAAGTGTCATGTTGGTAAAGATTTTGATTCGACAATTGGAGAACGTCATTTCCTGCAAATTACATACAACGCAATCCTTGTATGAAACATTTTTGATAGCATTGGTTCATCACTGAAATTGTTGTTTTTATCAGCTAATCTGAGTACTATTGCACTTGATAGCCTTAGCGCACCTCTTTAAAAAACAATGGTTTTACTCAGTTCAAGATGAGAAACATGTACGGTGATAGTATGTTTGATTAAAGCGCTTTGAGGGAAAGAATGGAATAAAATAAAAGAAAGGAGGAAATTTCCGTTTTTTTTTTGTTTGCTTTTTTTTAGGAAAAAACCATTGACAAGAAGGGAGCTGAAGTTATATTGGATCTGGAGACCTTATTCTGGATTCTCGTTGGCGCTTTCATTAAAGAAGGCTGCTGGTACATTGGGCAGCACGACTTTCTAATACCGGGAGCAGTTCTGGGTCACGGACTAAGGAGATCCTCAGGGTTCATGATCCTCGCAATTAGTTTCATTTGAAGACTTATCCTCCTTCTAATTGCCCTTCTTCGGAGAGTTCACCATCTCTAAAGCAGAGTCGCACATTTTAATAAGCGCTTCGGGTCCTCTAGGCACGTAGAGCGGACCGGTTCGGACCAACTTGGGATGTGATTCGTCTTATTAGGCAAGATAAATCCTTTTCCGTTCTTTTGATTTCCTGTTCAGTGCAAATTAAAAAAAAAGTCAAGTATTCCGAAATAAACAAGAAGTATGTATTCAATCAATAATTGTTTAAATAACCCTCTAATAATAAGACTGTTGTCAAGACTTATAGACAATTACATCAATATTAGTAGGTGGTAAATAGATTTATTCAGAAACTATACTCAACTAATATAAGACCCACAACTGATTATTTTTGAGTTTAGGAGAGGTGTTGAGTTGAGAAACAAATACACTGAAGTGTGCCTAAGTAAGATAAAGGAAACCAGTATTATTTTGTTGCTGCTGTGAGTAGGTATTATTATAAATATGTGTATAAATCATCTGGTTGTGATAGGGTTAATAGGCCCTATGTTCGAGTTATTTAGAAATTCTCGGGTTTATAATCCTCCTTTAACCTTTACCTCCTTGCTTCCTAAACATCTTTCTTTCCAATGGTTATCACAGGTAGGTGATTAAAGTCCAAGGTATATGAATTTATTTTGTATTGTCTAACTTTTTTCCATCGTTTAATTTAATATTCCAAAAATGAATCCTCAACTAGCGCGTAAACAGTAATCATAATATACAATAATATGATGAATTATTATTACAGTATGTCTTCGTGCTATTACTGTAAAATAAACTCTCGATAACACTTCTCTGTTTTTAATAAAAATCAATGTCATAAAATGGACATTTTTAACCAACAGAGTAGTGAATAGGACAAAACCAAAAAAAAAAAGTAGTTCTTACAAAATGCCACTAACACTGTAAGAAATCAATAGATAGCGAAAAGGAAGAATAATTTGTGCCTTGGTAATTAAGTGCCTTTGTGCCACCAGGCAGTCAACTATCAAGCCCTGTCAATTCGGAACGTGCCTTGTCCATAAACTACAGTCAGGATTACTGTTTTTATTTTCACTGTAGGAAGGATTCCTTTAGTCTTGAATTGAGAAATTAATTATTTAAAAATTTCAATAGATCTTTTAATAAGACCTATAAAAAAGTAAGAATAAAGTATAATTAATTTTTTTAAATTTAATGTTATAGTTCTGCTCATGCACTAATATATACAAACACGTCTCGATTTTGATATTTATATCAACCCAGGTTACAACAGTTTATAGACCTTACTCCAGCTCTAAAATTGTCTCAGCAGGCAACTTACGTGAGATGGTCACGAGGGAGGCCTCTCAAGAAGTGAGTCACTTATCATATCACTTATTGTATTCGTTTACCCCACATACGAGGCTAAAAAGACAAGAACTAAACAGACGCTTTGGACAACAGTACAGACTACTTCAAAGGACATCTCATCTCTCAATAGAAAATAAATTACTAATTTACAAAGTTATACTTAAGCCAATCTGGACATACGGAATGTAGCTACGGGGGGACAGAATAAAAGTCGAACATCAACAGTATCCAATCCTTTCAATCAAATGTCCTGAGAACAAATAGTAAATACCCCTTATTATGTCAGCAACAAAACCCTTCATAAAGATCTAAATATTCTTGAACTCATCCCTTCCAAGTTCATGAATTTCCATAGTAACCTATCCAACCACCCTCATGCCCTAGCACAGTCATTGCACTGTACCACTCATCCATATAATCCCCCGCAGAGACTAAAACTGCAGTGGTCTCGTGACCTGCTATAAATGTGTGGGTGTCCTGGCGATGGCCAGTTTCTCCAACCATGTCCTGACCGTATGTGGCTCTTGCGCTCTTCGTCAGCCTCCACTGGCTAGTATCCGGTGACGTGGTAGACGGAGGAGCGTGGGGGACTTTCCAAGACTCCGATTACTCTTTCGCATGTAAAGGTGGTTACAATCATGTGGATTTGGGAAGTATCTGGGCTGTGGTATTAATAAAAACATTTGTCACAATTACTTATGGCTCAATGAGGCTTTTACTATAGTAAAGTTGTATAAATTACTAAAAAAATTTTGGCAAAAAAAAGTTTTAATCCCTTTATCTTGGAAACTCACTGGAATTTCTTCATATAAGTATAAGAGACTTAAGAAAATGCCTACTTTCATTTGCTACTTTGGTGTTAGGGAATTCTGTTAAAGGTTCATTTTAACGTCAGTTTGTTTCACGCTTAAGAGGAGTGTTATTTCGCAAAAGAAACACCGTCAGATTCATTCACACAATTTCAACCAGTTTATGATTATGAAACTCGAATTAGTAATTAAACTGGTGTTGTTATAGTTAAATATTTAGCTTGTTTTGGTGTTGTTAAGCGCAACCAACGACGGAAATTTCACTGGTATATTTCTCGTAGATTCATTGAAATCATCGATCAAAGATTGCTGATATCGGTCGAAATCTAATACCAAAAAAAATACTAGAGTTACCTAATGTTAGGTCAATTTTTACCAATCAACTTTTTCAAGCGATTGCAGGATTCTTAAAATGAAGCCAATGAAAAATGAACCCTTAAAAAGCGTTACCAACAGCTCTGTCTATTACTAATGGAAAATAAATCTTTTTTTTTTACTTGATATTATATTTAAAACAAATTGTCCTGTCTAACAATTGCTTTATTCAAAATTGCAATAGAATACACAACGGAAAATTGAATACTTAGTCTTAATTTAAACAAACCACTCACAGGCGCTAATACTTTACAAACAAAACGACAATTACAAAATAAACAATTCCAACTACTTCATTGACTCCTTGACAATACGTGCAATCGGGCATGAATTCTTCTTAAATCCTTCAAAATTAGTCAACAAGCCATTTTAGTTCCCAAATAGGTGCATGCATCGTTAATATTAATTGGCCGATTGGTATTTTTGACGGAAAATCCTTCATTTTAATCTTTAAAACGTCTTTATAACATATAACGTCATTAATATATTGCCTTTATAACAAAATAAGTATTTCAACTATTACAGAAATAAAAACCTTCGCTGGTACGACGTTAAATACCAGAATTTCCTTTTATGATATAAAGTATTTCAAGATGTTCAATTTACTAGAATATTACTGAATTATCTTTTGAGTTGGCCTAGCAGATTTTTTTGAACGTACATCCAACAGAGATTGATAAAAAATATATGAAACGTATACTGAATCATATAGAGCGTCGCCTGTTTTCTGTGTGAATCACTTAGAACACTTATCTACACGATTGTTCCTTACCTGTTTGGAAGTAGAACTGTCGGGCTCAGCAAGAGAATGGCTGTTAGCAAAGGGAGGGTATCTAATAATGAAAAACTACTTTTCCGAAAGCGTAACTGGCAAAACCGTACTTGCGAGAGCTCAACCAACAAAACGATACAGTGCGTTATAAATTTGATCTCCTTCGACGATATGCGATAGCGCTTTAGAAGTCGTTAAATCCGTTTTTGAATCCCTTTTGATAAGTAGATTTTTTTTTTTTTTTCATAGCTCTCAAACTTATAAAAAATAGGATGTGGGATAAGTAGTTTTTTTGTTTTTTTTTCTTAGCTCTCAAACTTATAAAATAGGATGTGGGAAAATTACTTTGGGCTAATGAGTGCCTTTCACTAAGGGGAGTCCCCCATTTGAAGGGTGTATGAGAAGGATATAGGGTGTGGAATGCCTGAAGGAGGCGGGTGGATTCGGGAAGGTAGTGAGAGTCTACCGAGGGTGGAGCCTAGGGGTACCTAGGCAAGGGTTTGTAGTCGGCCAGGTCAAGCCTGGCCAGCCCCGGCAGGGGCCTGAAATAAGTCGGCCTCTCGGCCGGAAGGTCGACCCTGCTTAACCAGGTAGATGGGGTCTTGTAGCTTCGGAGATCGGCCTCGATCTCTCGGCTGGGTGTAGATCTTCAGTCTCCGTCAGGGGGCTAGGGTTCGCTCACGTCCATCTGTCTCCAGGCTTCGGCGGTCCAGCAGTGCTTCCATCTGACGGGCATTGGTGGTGGTTGAAGGTCGGAGAATAGTGGGTTGTGGCTATGTTGGAGTGAGTCGAAAAATTTGATGTTTCTTCTCTTGATGAAATCTTGAATGGTGAGCACTTCAAATTTTTTATGCATCTCGTCTGCCTTCATTCGGTCGAACGGGGTATGTTTGAGGGAGGTGCGGAGAACTCTGTTCTGAAATTGCTGGAGCGTTTTGAGAGTGTTAGGAGTCAGATACTTGAAGAAAGGGGTCCCATACATCAAAGCAGGCCTTAGGACGCTCTGGTATATCAGCAGCTTGAGGCGTACCGATAAAG